>JALIGW010000078.1:2500-1302500 GCA_023053685.1 Diadophis punctatus similis
ATATATATATATATATATATATATATATATATATATATATATATATATATATATATATATATATATATATATATATATATATATATATATATATATATATATATATATATATATATATATATATATATATATATATATATATAGGTATCTTTATTATATACCAGTACTCGCAACAGGACAAGGGGGAAGGAAGTCACATGGACCAAAGGAAGAGAGTGGAAAATTAAATGTATTGCAGAATAACAAAGACAGTTTGAAAGAACCCTGGCTAAGGCTTTGTTTGTTTGTTTGTTTGTTTGTTTGTTTGTTTGTTTGTTTGTTTGTTTGTGATAATTACAAAAAAAGCAAGTTTATTTTCCGAACCTGTGGCTTTGGTATTTACATACCAAATGCAAATAAACTATTAAAATACCTGTTCTTATTTGTTAACTGTGCAGTTAATTTCTCCTTGTGATAAACTTTTTAATTATTTCACCAGTTCTTAGCTTTCTTTCCAAATATGTAGAGTTTCTTTTCTTCTTCACTATTTTCTTTCCCCCCCCTTTATTATTTTTTCCTCTGTTAAAGATGCCACTGTAGGCAACCCCACTGCATTTCAAATTATGTCCTGTCACATCCCCTCCCCTCCCCCACTTCCAAACGTGCAAAAAAAGTTTAAAGCTGTTTTGGGAAGGAGAAGCAGAGCTCTGCTGATGACCTTGGCAGGAAGGAAGTGGTCTACGTTATATCTTGTTTTCTGCATCTGCCTCCCCTTGTCCTCATGGCAATGCAATGGTCTTTTTTCTTCTGTGGCTCTAAGCGGAAGAAATCTAAAGTCTGTAAGACAAACCAAATACATTGTTCACTGCTAAGGTAACTCATTCACCTGCATCATTCAAACCCCAACCCAACCAAATTGGGGGGGGGGAGGGAAAGAGAGGGCGTGTATGTAAACCTAAACTTTGATGTGTCACAAAGAACATTAGATTTTTGTGGGTAAGGAACTTTGGAGGGAGTCCTTTGTTGCTTGGAGGGGTAAAGACTCTGCAACTGTGTGTAAAAGGACCTGATTTGCTGCAAGGTAAGCTAATAACTCAGAAGGAGTTGCCGATATCTGATCTCTTCATGGTGCCATTCTAGTGACATTCAGAAAAGTAGTCTCTGGTTCAATCTGTGTGTAAAGCTATAGCAAAGTGAAAAGTACCCTGAGCTCATATTTCATGGACAAGTCCTTGTAGTTCACAATATGTAATATCGTAATATGCCATTTACCTTTGCCAAAGATGCTTTTTCAAAACTCCAGTCTAGTAGTTTTCAGAGAGAAGAGATTTTTCTTTTTTTACACAGTGCATGTTTTTTGTGGCTCTAGAGAAAGGTCTAATGCTGGGATAGGTGGAAAGAAAAAGAAGAAAAGGATGATAGGTTGTATCTAAAGCTGTGTTAACCATGGGTCTTAATATTCACTTCAGCTGAGATATAACAGTAACTCTTAGTGCAATATATTTAATATCTTGAACTTCCAATTTTTTTACTACCATTTTGTGGGTGTGGCTTATTTTATGGGCATGGCTTGATGGGCATGTGACTGGGTGGGAGTGGTTTGGCAGTCATGTGACTGGGTGGGAGTGGCTTTGCGGTCATATGACTGGGTGGGTGGGGTCACTGGGTGATCATGTGACTGGGTGGGCATGTGACTGGGTGGGCATGGCCAACTTGATGTCACTCACGTCAAGGGTTAGGGTTAGGGTGCCTGGCCTCTCCTCGCCTCAAAGGCCTCAACGAGATACAATTTTCCTGTCTATTTACTACTACTGAACATCCAAAATATACTATGTAATCCTATGTATATATGCCATATGTGTACATACATATTACACACAGGCACACAAAAAGATACATTATCTACTATATATACTGTATGTGTACACACACACACACACACCTCTTCTAAAACTACACATTCAACCTCACTTACTGCATTTGGAAAAACACACCCAGAGTCCACTTTCTGCCACACATTTAACCATAACTTCTGTACATTAGAACATTACACATGCCTTCAAATTTATTCCCTAGCTTGCACATCACTGTTAGAACCAGGAAATGTCATGGATTGAGTAAAATGTGGTGAAACTCACTTAACAATGCTCTTGCTTAGCAACCAAAAGTTTGGGCTCAATTGTGGTCATAAGTCAAGGACTATCTCTGCCTTCCTCTGCATGGCAGCCTTGTCCTAATAAACTCCTCCTTTCTGGCAATTTTCCTCTCTGTTAGTGGCACCAAAATAATCCAGACAATGTAAGGTTTCCTGCTGCAGCACGGGGTTGGACTAGATGACTTCCGAGATATCTTCCAGCCCTAAATTGCTGTGCTGTTTCAAAGTGTCTTCTGAAGCCACGTCTAGTGGCAGGGTTTGTGGTGCTTCATTCCTCTTCTCCCCCCCCTCTCTCCCTTCCTTCCTCTTTCTTTCTTTTTCTTTTTCTTTCTTTCTCTTTCTTTCTCTCTTTCTCTCTTTCTCTTTCTCTCTGTCTTTCTTTCTCTTTCTTTATTGCTTTTTCTTTGTCTCTCTCTCTCTCCCTTCCTTCCTTCCTTCCTTCCTCCCTCCCTCCCTCCCTCTCTCTCTCTCTCTCTCTCTTCTTTCTTTCTTCTTCTCTCTCTCTTTCTCCCTCCCTCCCTCCCTTTCTGTGAAGAACCCCAGAAGGTCTTTTGGTAGCAGGAAGAAAAGCCAGACTTTTGAAACTGAGAACATGCCCATTGATCATCTGGCATTCTTAGAGCTCCACTGTTGATTAGCTTAGTCTGAGGATAGCTTAGCAGCCACTTACAATAAGCTCTCAACTCAAACTCTGTGCATGTGGGGATCCCCAAACAGTGAGGATGAAGTGTGAGTAAGAGTTTACCCTTCCCTCCCTCCCTCCCTCCCTCCCTCCCTCCCTCTTTCTCCCTCCCTCCCTTTCTCCCTTCCTGTGAAGAACCCCAGAAGGTCTTTGGTAGCAGGAAAAAAACCCAGAAGTTTTGAAACTGAGAACATGCCCATTGATAATCTGGCATTCTTAGCGCTCCACTGTTGATTAGTTTAGTCTGAGAAGGATAGTTTAGCAGCCACTTACAATAAGCTCTCAACTCAAACTCCGTGCACGTGGGGATTCCCAAACAGTGAAGGTTTCTTTCTTTCTTTCTCCCTTGAAGCCCCCCCTGCACCCCGTTTTGGGCCTAGCAAGCCTCCCTACAGCCCCCTGGAAGCCAAAAGGGGCATAGGGGAGCGCCGCACCCCCTGTGCCCCATTTTGGGCCTAACAAGCTCCCTACAGTCCCCTGGCAGCCGAAAGGGGTGTGGGGGGACCCTGGAAGCAGGGGTGGGTTCTAACTTACCTCGCTGCCAGTTCGCTTCCTCCCGCGCCGCATGGCAAAAAAACAAAGCCGAAAAACAGGTGGTGACCACATGCACAGTGCCAGAACTCGGCTTCTGCACATGCTCAGAAGGAAATTTAAAAATAAAAAAATAAAAAAAAATAAAAAAAGATGGCGGAGCCCATGGACCGGCACCGACCAATCCGGTTCAGTGACATCATTGTGACATCACCAGCGGTTCGCTACAGGTTCAGGCGAACCGGTCCGAACCCACCCCTGCTTGAATTTTTTATAACTAAAGATACCTTAGAAAGTTACAACCTCAATAACATTATAAAATCCTTGATTTATTCATCAGTATTATATTCTTTTTTTAAAAAAAATCTTTTTTGTACCTGTTTACGGGTGGTGTGATAGCATTAAAAACACTGAGCTTGTCAGCTGGAAAGCTGATAGCTTGGGTTTGAGATCCGAGCACTGCGCAATGGGGTGAGCTTCCGTTCCTACCCCAGCTCCTGCTCACCTAGCAGTTCGAAAGCATGCAAATGCAAGTAGATTAATAGGTACCACTTTGGTGGGAAGGCAAAGTGCATCTTTGGCATATAGCCATGCTGGCCACATGACCACAGGAAATTTCTTCAGACAACATTGGCTCCCTTGGCTAAGAAACGGAGATGAGCATCGTGCCCTAGAATTGGACTGGACAGGGAAACCTTTACCATTACTTTTGCCAGTTTATATATTTTCTTTAAAGTATCCAATAAAAATGTGAAAAAGAGTTTTACACTTTTTAGCAAGCTAGAGAAGTTATATATTAGGTCACCTCACTAAGTCACTTTTGATGCTTTTTGATATGAATATAATAATCTAAAAAGGGAACACAGAACACTGATGCCACATAGTGGCATGAACTATAATAGCAGCTCTTGCTTTAAAATACCGTATTTTTCGGAGTATAAGATGCACCTTTTTCCTCCCTAAAAGTGGCTGAAAATTTGGGTGCGTCTTATACTTCGAATGTAGCTTTTTTTTTTCCAGCCCTAACTAGGTGCTAACAGATCTTCCCAGCTCTTACCTTGCAGGCTTTTTCATTGTTACTCTCTCCAAAGAATGTTTTTCCAGCCCTAAGTCTTTGCAGGTTTTTTTTTCATTGCTCTACTTGCTCCGAATAAGTTTTTTTCTAGCCCTAACCAGGTGCTAACTATCTTCCCAGCTCTTACCAGCTTGCAGGCTCTTTCATTGTTACTCTCTCAGAAGAAGGTTTTTTTAAGTCCTAACCAGGAGATAAAATAATGTGCTGAAGCTGCTCCGAATAAGTTTTTTTCTAGCCCTAACCAGGTGCTAACGATCTTCCCAGCTCTTACTGGCTTGCAGGCTCTTTCATTGTTACTCTCTCAGAAGAAGGCTTTTTTAAGTCCTAACCAGGGGATAAAATAATGTGCTGAAGCTGACCAGACTAAGGACGCTAGCCAGATGAATACCTGGTAGGTAGATTTTTTCCCCTATTTTCCTCCCCAAAAACTAAGGTGCGTCTTATACTCCGGTGCGTCTTATATTCTGAAAAATACGGTACCTTTTCCTAAGTACTGTAGTTTGAACACTGAAACCTTAGAAAATAATTATCATTTAAGATGCTTGTGCCCTGGATTATCACATCACAGGTCTGTTCCTCTAATGATCCAAGGATAGGCAACCTGAGGCATTTCAGGCCTCGCTAAACAGGTTTACAATTTGGTCTGGGAGACCTCAAAATTATCCCAGGGCTACAGGCTTTTCTGGAAAGCCAATGAATCATCCTGCAGCGAGTCAATGGCATCTTTGTACTGAAATCAATTGTACTGTTGCCAAGAAAACTAAATGGTTATGTCAATGAAGTCACCCTAAGTTTTAGTATGAAGTCTTAGTATGAAGAATTGCCTTGTTAAAATATTAATATAAAGTGGATTAATTACAGAGCTCTGTTGCAGAATTGTCTCTGATCCTTGTCTTGTGGGATACTGGCTCATGGCTGTGGTTGATTTTGTGGGCATGCTGTTTTTTTTCTTTAACCAGAAAAAAGCTGTTGCATCTGCCTGTATCTGCTAGGTGTTGCTCTAAAAATAAAGGAACCTCTTGTCTGTGGAGATTCTCAGTCATCCGAATCATAGTTGTCTCAAAGGTGCTTTTTCAAAAGGCAACTGGACTGTTGTTGTTTTTCCCTGAGGAAAAAGGAGAAAATGTTTTTCGTTTCTCATCCAAGAAGCTCCATTGGTTGTGAATGATGGTGGGGAGATGGCAGGATAGATACTAACAGTTGAGACTAGATAGTGGGGTGGATGGAAGTTTGCGGATGCAGTTCAAGACGTGGGGCTTACAGTTGTCATCGCGGTAAGCCCCAACTCGGAGGTTCATCTCCTTGGTGCTGCCGTCTCTCTTGAAGGCCTCGGTCACCCCCAGAATAGGTTGTCAGGATGGCTGGGGGAGGGGGAAATGGAAGGATTGTATTTCTTTGCAGTCATCTGGTTGTTAGTGCTCTCTATGGGACAGGAGCGGGTTCCTAATTTTTTTACTACCACTCTGTGGGCGTGGCTTATTTTGTGGGTATGGCTTACCGGACATGTGACCGGGTGGGCGTGGCTTCTCAGACTGCTGAAGGGAGGGGAACTGAGATAGGTCCTGCCGCCCATTCCCCCTCCCCTCAGCAGCTCGAGAAGCCTCGAACGTGCAAAAATGCCTGGGATCATCACCGCGTGTTCGTGGCTTCTCGGACTGCTAAAGGGAGGGGAATGGAGATAGCTCCTGCCGACCGTTCTTTCAGCGTCTCATATGGTCCCTCAGCCATCCTCCCATGCTTGGACTCACTGTGGGGTAGGAAGGCAGCGCATGCACAGTGCCGGAAGCTCGGCTTCTGGGCATGCACAGAAGAAATTTTTTTAAAAAATTAATTTTTTAAAAAAAATGGCGGCACCCAGGCACCGGCAACTGACTGCACCGGTACTGTGACATCACCAGCGGGCCGCTACCGGTGCTATAGAGTGGACCACACCTGTAGGAACCCACCACTGCTATGGGAGCTGTTGAGGTCACTTGAGGGTTTATCTGTGCCCTCGGGGTCAGCTGAAAGAGGGTGCAATTGGCTGTGGAATCTTCCTGGAACTGCTGAAAGGGCTGCATTATTGTACTTTGGAGATAGGTGTTTGTAGGAATCATAGACACAGAGACATGATTTCTTGAGCAAAGCTTGTCCAAGTTGGAAATCTCTCTGAGCTTGAACAGCCTCCGTATTCAGAAGCTCTGGTTCTCTGGACTTGTAGTTTATTATTTATAACAAATTTCTTGTGTATACAATTACAATGATTGACTTACCCCAAAGATAGCTAACTAAGTAACAGGTTAATATACAGCATACAGATAAATCATATCAAGCAAGCAGGTGAGCGCATGATTGCTAGTTTAACCTTTTGCTCTTAGCTAGAACAATAGAAGAGCTGAATAAGTAAGTAACCTATACCTTATACACAGAGAGTAGAGCAAGTAACCTTTAAACTTAAATAGAACAGAGGAATAGGATGTTTTATTGTCAATATAATGACAAGATAGGCTTTCCGTATCGTTGGCAATAATTGACAATAACCTACAGGTGTTGCCTTATTCCTCCCCCTCTGCTGAGGGAGGGCTGTTCAGTTCTAACATAGATGGATTCTTTTACCTCTTTTTCAAACCAACGGTCCTCTCTATCCAAAGTGTGGACTCTGTTTGTTTGTTTATTAAGTTTGTCAAGCATGTATGAGAAAACAATTATAAGTATAAACACAACATATAAATAGGTAAGTATAAACAGGTAAAATATATGCATAAGAAATGAGTACGAATAATGGGAACAGTAAGACAGGGAAGGTAGGCACGCTGGTGCACTTATCACGCCCCCTTACAGACCTCTTATGAATGGGGTGAGGTCCACGGTAGACAGTTTTAGGTTAAAGTTTTGGGGGTTTGAGGATGTAACAATAGAGTCAGGTAGTGTATTCCAGGCATTGACCACTCTGTTGCTGAAGTCATATTTTCTGCAATCGAGTTTGGAGCAGTTTACATTGAGTTTGAATCTATTGTTTGTCTGTGTATTATTGTGGTTGAAGCCGAAGTAGTCATTAACAGGTAGGACGTTGTAGCAGACACTTTTGTGTACTAAGCTTAGGTCAGACCGTAGGCGGCGTAGTTCTAGGTTGTCCAGGTCCAAAATTTCAAGCCTGGTGGCATAAGGTATTCTGTTGTGAGCAGAGCATTGGAGTACTCTTCTCGTGAAATAAAAAAATAAAACAAAACTCTAATGTAAAGGAATCTCTTGTGTTGCAGCGTGAAAGTCAGGACTCTGGGAAAAAGGCCAAGAAGGACTGTTATAGTCTAGGAACTGAAAAGCTATTTAGGGCCAGGGACCATATTTTTAAGATTTTCAGAAGGCAAGGTTGCAACAGTGGGGCAATGATCTAGAAGTGGTGCAAGATGCAGGCATTTGGTCCAACATCCTGATATTTGTAGCTGTGGCTGTATGATGCAGACATGCAGGATCTGGTTGTTGGGTCTTGGGGATTTAGGAGGATTTGGATATGTTTTTTTTTTAAGCCACATTGAGCCTCTGCAGACAAAGGGATTGCCGTGCCATCACTGGAAAGCTTTACTCATGCAAAAATTACCGATCATGCAGCGGCTGCCAATTCTGTTCAATGCATAATTAGATCAGGATGTTCCCCCCGCCCTTTCTTGAATGGCACACACTGTTCTATTTGTCCTCAGAAAAGCAGCCTTTTAGCAGTGCAAGTTGGAGATCCAGACATGTCGAAAACCTTTTCCCCATCTGGCAGAGAGGCATTTCTGTGATGTCAGTCTTGGCTGGAAGGAAGAGTTGGCAGTCACAGCCAAAGACGTCAGGTTGGTTTCCCTTCTTAGCTTTTTTTGTCCACCGGTTTGCATCAAAAAGAACAAAACCAGTGTTGGACAATCCATCAGAGGTGAAATTCAGCAGGTACTGACAGGTTCTGGAGAACCGGTAGCGGAAATTTTGAGTAGTTTGGAGAACCGGCAAATACCACCTCTGGCTGGCCCCAGAGTGGGGTGGGAATGGAGATTTTGCAATATCCTTCCCCCAGGAGTGGGGAAGGAATGGGGATTTTGCAGTATCCTTCCCCTGCCACGCCCACCAAGCCACGCCCACAGAACCGGTAGTGAAAAATTTTGAAATTCACCCCTGCAATCCATCCTAAGCCATATGCATTTGACGTATTATTCTTATTCTTATTTAGTTAGTTCTTATTCAGCCTAAGACGTAGATCCCATCTTTTTAGAAACCTGAAAAATAGAGAAAGTGGGCTAGTTCCTCTTTATTTAGGATATCAAAAGAAAATCTAATGAAGCCAACTGCACTAGAGCATAATATATAAAATATCTTCTATAATAGGGTGGTACAGAATAAATATACATGTAAACATCGCAACGAACAATGGTTGATAAATCCAACGTATCCTTAGAAAAATGCATATTTTTATAACCAGAACACAAAAGAATGTAGCAGTATATAAACAGTGCCTAACATAACATTATTTCAAGATTTCAAATTTTCCATGGTTTTATATCTGCTTTTAATAATAGAAGTATAATGCTATGTGGGAATGATCTCAGAGGAGAGGGGGAAGAGCTTCAGCCGTAAGCAGCAACTTAGCCCTATAAGAATTGTGAGGATGCTACATGTCACAGAAGAGCTGCTTCAGCTCTTAGGTGACTGGGTAGAAATGTATTTTCAGATTCTGTTAATGTAACTTTGCAATAAAGTAGAAGTAGTACTTTTGCCGCAGGGGTGAAATCCAGCAGGTTCTGACAGGTTCTGGAGAACCGGTAGCGGAAATTTTGAGTAGTTCAGAGAACTGGCAAATACCACCTCTGGCTGGCCCCAGAGTTGGGTGGGAATGGAGACTTTGCAGTATCCTTCCCCCAGGAGTGGAGAGGGAATGGAGATTTTGCAGTATCCTTCTCCCAGGAATGGGGAGGGAATGGGGATTTTGCAGTATCTTTCCCCTGGAGTGGGGAGGGAATGGAGATTTTGCAATATCCTTCTCCCAGGAGTGGGGTGGGAATCAGGGGTGAAATCCTCCCGGTTTGGCCAGGCCAGTCCTTCGGCGTATAGCCGATTGAACTGGCGGCGGTCGCGGCGCGGAGCTTCTCCCGCCCGCTTTCCCGGCCCGGCTAAATGCCGCCATTCGGGTTATTTTTCCCTCTATGCATGCGCGCGCAGTTCAATCGGCTATACGCCGAAGGACTGGCCCAGGCGAACCGGGAGGATTTCACCCCTGGTGGGAATGGCGATTTTGCAGTGTGCTGTCACAGCTGACAGGATAGTTAGCCTAATTTAGGATATGTTTCTTTAAGACTTTGCATTAGGGGAATTGTAGTTAAATTGCACTCTGGGTAATGTAGTTTCATGCCATGTGACCACATCTGTGAATTCCTATTGGCTCTGACGTGGGAGAGGGGGCAATTTGGAAAGCATTCCAGTTAGTTCTTTGTCCTCCATTAAGCAAAACAGCATGCAAAAGGCAACATGTGAAACCGCGTGGTCTAGTGGCCTGGAACAACTAACCTCTTTTTACCTGTACAATGAGAAGATTACACTGTAGAAGTATTGCATCATGATCGTAAGTCATTGTGTGAATATTTTGCAATAAAGTAGTCTGTTATTCTCGTTGTGCTGAGTAATCTTACTGGGCGAGTTTAGCTCGTACCAGGACAGTAAAAAGAGGTTAAATGTTTCTCTGGCTCCCCTCAAGCCTTCAAACCTAAAAAAAGATAAATCCTCAAATCCTGGCTTGCTGCACGCTGATATATGCTACTACCTTCTGGAAGTTTAAGAGCAACCTCTTTCTCAACTGTTGCTTTGAAAAATAGCTTTCCTCTGCCTGATGGCATAGTTGCTCTCCTGCAAGCCTTAAGCTCTGCTTCTGCGTTTTAAAAGCTGTTTCTTCCTGCATGTTTCAACTCTGTCCATATTGGAAAAGCTAACCCCCTCTTCCAGGAACTGTTGAGAGATCTGTTTCTGCTCTCTACAAAGCGATTTGCTGTTTTGTTTACAAGCCTCAAGCTCTGTGGAAAAGGAATCCACTCAAAGATTTTGTCTCTCCTCACAAAGACGTTGTTTAAACCAAGAGTGAAGCTTCCCCCCCTACTCCCAGCAGAAGAGATAATTGCCATTGCCCTGGCAACCAAAGGAGAGGAGGGCCCCAAAGTTTGAGTAATAAAGCTAAGTTCCAACAGAAAAGAATTTGTGAAACTACATGCTCTGCCTTTAGAAGGATAAAAATCATTCCTGTTACCCCTTGAAAAGCTAAAAGCCAGATTCTGCAGCTGCCAGCCAATGCAAGTTGAATTTTAAAGCCAGCTTCTTTCCTGCATATAAGCAAGAGGCCCTTGATTAGGGATTTGTTTTAACCCTTTACTAAGGATCAGCCAAGCCTAAAATTAATACTGTATTTTAAAGCCTGCTCTCCTATACTTGAGAAAATAAATGTTTGCCTTTTATAACTGTATGCACGATTAATTGAAAAGAGATGCAAATAGCACATGGCACCATTTAGACAAAGAGATTGAAGAGCCAATGCGACCCACACCTTAGCCAGCAAACAGCGCCATCTGGTGGCCAAATTCTGAAGCTCAGTTACACTCGCTGCCGCCCTCTACAGGCCACCAGCTGAACTCCCTTAATACACTAAAGCCAAGGAAAAGCCTATAGCCTCGCCCTACGCCATTGTGTTCAAAGTGAACCACACCTTCGCTAGCAAACAGCGCCATCTGGTGGCCAAACTCTGAAGCTCAGTTAACATAAGCCAAAGCTCAAGATACGCTCGCTGCCGCCCTCTACTGGCCACCAGCTGAACTCCCTTAAATACGCTAAAGCCAAGGAAAAGCCTATAGCCTCGCCCTGCGCCATTGTGTTCAAAGTGAACCACAGCCCTACTAGCAAAGGCCTACAGCACCCTTTATTGTTCAACAAGAGAACTACAGCTTCATTCTCAAATGCCAGCAGCACCTCCTAGTGGCCAAAGGTGAATTGCATTGCTAAATAATTTTTAATCTTTTTGAAAATTCTCTTGAATCCTCAGAAGTATGGCAAAACCTGCCACAGCGCCTGCAGACATAGTCCTAATTAATCCTGACACAAATGACACTTTCCCAATTGGGGAAGAAATATTCAATTCGCTAGAAAGACAGCGGTGGAATCTATATTTGGAATGGGATAAGTGCTACCGCAATAGTATTACACTCTGGAATGAATTGTTATATTACTATAACACCAAGAAAGAATCGCTTTCCCCAGGTCGCATCCGCTCACTAGATGATGACTGCAAGAAGACTTACCTACAGTGGAAAGACTGTGAACGTCAGCTACTCGACATTCAGCGGAAGTTACAAGATGAAAACCTTCTAACGGACCTACAATCTCTCCGGAAGCAAAACAAGGAACGAGAAATGCTTCTCCTAAGTAAATTTAACTTTCTCACAGCCAATTATCTGCCTCAAACTGAGATTCAGGCGGAGACTACAACGAACGAGAAGCCCAGATCAGAGGAATCTCATTGCTCAAAGGAAGCCTCCTCCTTCTACGCCAAGTCAGCCCAGTCTCATGAGCGCAGCGGCATCTCACGACTCTCATCCCGCCACAGCTACGGATCCAGGGCCTTGAGAGCACAAAGTCTAGCCGACGAAGCTAGAAGAGCACAAGTTGATGCCACAGTAGCCAAGGTAGCTCTACAGCTAATAGAGCAAGAGAACTTACAAAAAGAAGAAATAGCCGAAGCCCAAGCCAGACGAGAGGAAGAAATGGCCAGACAAAGAGAAGAAATAGCCAGAGCACAAGCCAAACTTGATTTCTTGCAGAGTGAAAAGGAGGCCAAGCTAAAGATGGCAAGGGCCTCAGCTTTACAAGCACTGCTCCAAGACGCCAACCCCAAATTCAACCCTATAGAGGGAGAGAAAGACCCGAGCAATCACGCAAACACGCAAAGCAATCAATCGTTAGCTAAGTCAGCAGCCTTTGACCTCTACGACGTCCACACTGAGGACAAGCACCTTGAGATATCGACGTGCACTGGGTACCAGCGCACGGCGGGGAGGAAAGCCACGGGAGTCCGCATAGAACCGTTAGATGAGAGTGCAAAATTCGTGCTGCCGCCACTGTTAGAAAGCACCAAGTCACCAGACCCTGAAGTGGAAATGAATGACTCTGCGACCACCAGTCTCAGCAATGGCAGAGCATCCCACTTGAAACCATGCCAAGAACACCTCACGACTCCGAAAGACAAGACTGTCCTAGGAGCGACGGTGTTCAAGTCCAGCAAAGAAGACAATGACTTAGCCATGTCAACAGAGGACAAACACCAGACAAGAGTAGTCTTTGACACAAATGCTCAGCCCCAAAGCCTTTCTTCGAACAAAGTCCTTCTTACAGAACCCTACCTTGCAGACATCCAGTTAGACTTGCCGAAAAGAACACGCAAGATACTAGCAGCAGCCGTGGCACACGCCAGAGTCTACGGCGGGGAGGGCGACTTCCAAGCCCCGCCTCCCACATTTCTTGTCGATCCAGTTCCAGTTTCAACTTCTGCTCCCGTCCCTGTTCCTGTGATACCCGCTCCGGTTCCAGTGCCTATCCCAATTCTGGTTCCAGCCTCGGCTCCAGCTCCAGCTCCTGTTCCAGTCTATGTTTCAGATCCTGCTCCAGCTCCTGTTCCAGTTTCTGTTCCTGCTCTTGTTCCTGTTGATCCAGTTCCGGCTTCAACTCCTGCTCCTGTTCCGGTTCCTATCGATCCAGTTCCGGTTACAACTCCTGTTCCGGTTCCTGTTGATTCAGTTCCGGTTCCAACTCCTGTTCCTGTTCTTGTTCCTGTGGTACCCGCTCCGGTTCCAATTCCTGTTCCAGTTTCTGCTCCAGCTCCCGTTCCAGTTTCTGTGCCTGTTCCAGTTTCTGCTCCAGCTCCTGTTCCAGTTTCTGCTCCAGCTCCCATTCCAGTTTCTGTGCCTGTTCCAGTTTCTGCTCCAGCTCCTGTTCCTGTTTCTGCTCCAGCTCCTGTTCCAGTTTCTGCGCCTGTTCCGGTTTCTGTTGAGCCTGTTCCCGTTCCTGTGGATCCTGACCCCGTCCTTGTTTCTGTTCCTGTTCATGTTAAGCCTGCTCCTGTTCCTGTGGAACCTGATCCTGTTCCTGTTCCTGTTGCACCTGATCCTTGCCCTGTTGTGGGACAAGGACGCATCTCGAAACTCTGGGCACATGGGACTTGTACTCCAAGCTCTGCCCAACTCAAAGACTTCCGGCAAGAAGCTTTACACCCGACCAGTCACCGACCTAGGCTCGCTAAGAAGAGAGATCGAGCTTAAAAAATTTGAACCTCAAGCTTTGCATGCCTTGTGTCTACCTCAATGTTTGCATTGTTTGATGACATGATTTGCTTACTTTAGGTACATAGTTAAGCTACTCTGTTTAAGCTATATTTTGTTTATTTCAATTCATTCGCTAGTTAATAGTGGAATTTTACAAATCCCAGACGGGGAGTGTGCTGTCACAGCTGACAGGATAGTTAGCCTAATTTAGGATATGTTTCTTTAAGACTTTGCATTAGGGGAATTGTAGTTAAATTGCACTCTGGGTAATGTAGTTTCATGCCATGTGACCACATCTGTGAATTCCTATTGGCTCTGACGTGGGAGAGGGGGCAATTTGGAAAGCATTCCAGTTAGTTCTTTGTCCTCCATTAAGCAAAACAGCATGCAAAAGGCAACATGTGAAACCGCGTGGTCTAGTGGCCTGGAACAACTAACCTCTTTTTACCTGTACAATGAGAAGATTACACTGTAGAAGTATTGCATCATGATCGTAAGTCATTGTGTGAATATTTTGCAATAAAGTAGTCTGTTATTCTCGTTGTGCTGAGTAATCTTACTGGGCGAGTTTAGCTCGTACCAGGACATGCAGTATCCTTTCCCCAGGAGTGGGGAGGGAATGGAGATTTTGCAGTATCCTTCCCCCAGGAGTGGGGAGGGAATGGGGATTTTGCAGTATCCTTCCCCTGCCATGCCCACCAAGCCACACCACGCCCACCAAGCCACGCTCACAGAACTGGTAGTAAAAAAAATTGGATTTCACCACTGCTTCTGGGTATGTTTCTTTTCTGGCCTACCTCACAAGGCTGATATGGCAGTGAAACAAACATATATCAGATCCGTATCAACATTTTAGTTCTCCCCCCCCCCCCCCCCAAATATTGTATAAACTATCAAGAAATGTTTGAATAGAAAGAGATCAGGCTTGCGCGTTGGCTGAAAATAGTGTTGGTGATTTTGGGGAAACATTTCTTCAGAACTTTTCCCACTTGAACTAAATTCAGCTCCTTGTGTCCTATTTATCCTGCTGTGCCTTCATCTTTTCCTCAGTCCATGCTGAATGCCAAGATGAGAAACCTAGAGGCTGATCAAGATGTCTAGAATGGCAGTACCGTAGTGAATTAATTCTGCAACCCCAAGGTTCTCCTTTGGCCCTTGAGATACAGAGACCAAGAATGCCAAAATCTTTTAGTGATGTATGAAAGAAGTTCTTGGAAAGGACACTGCAGTATCCATTTACTGCCAGATCTGGCAGGAGTATCTTACACCCTGATGGGTTCTATGCACTGAGACAGGGATTTGGCAAATAGCAAGCCGTCAAATGAGCCAACGAGCCTTTGTGAAGGTCTCAGAGTTTTGAGTAAAAGCAAACTCGATGGGGCTTTGGCAGCAAGTTTGCGCAAAATCTGAACAGTGTGTGTTCTTTGCCACAGAACTATTGAATCAATTAGAAATTTGACATCCCTTGAATAAACAGAGGAAAGATGAGAAGTCCAAGATTTTTTTTTCCCTGCTAGGAAAAAAGGTGACCACTAAGGCAAAGCCTTCTAGGAAAGCCACTGCGGCGACTCATGAGCCAGTCAGAGCAGTTAGTCAAACACTGTTGTCTAATTGAGCACGGAAATCTGTTTATGTCTTCTTCTTCTTCTTCTTCTTCTTTTTTTTAATACTAAAGATTGCAAACCCCAGCAATTTGTTTGAAAAGCAGATCTAATAGGAATATGCAGGACTTCTTTCTGGGCAGATGCATTTTGGAGCAGATTGCAAGTGGCATTAAAAGAAGCACCATTGCTTAGTGTTACTAACACCATCCAGAATAAGGAAAACTCTATTTTAATATTTCTCCCATGTTTCAGATGAATTGATTCCTGCAAATTGTAAAAAAAAAAAAAAGATTGTAGAGCAGGGGTGAGCAAAAGGATATGGGGGCATGTTTAAATTTTCTGGAAAAGAAATAGTAGTTGTGGTTATACCCCAGGGGTGGGTTCCTCCCGGTTCGGACTGGATTGCCCGAACCAATAGCGACCTGCTAGTGATGTCACTGTCGGTGCCAGTCCGTGCGCACCGCCATCTTTTCCCCCTTCTGTGGCTTGAAAAATGGTGCGCTCGCCCGCGGGTTAATTCTGACCTTTATTTCTTCGCCCGAAGCACAGCTGATCAGCTCCTCAGCTGTGTTTTGGGCTCATTCCTGCTTCTGAGCATGCGCGGAAACCAAATCGCACGAGGGGACATGCGCAAAACGTCGCGATGCGAACCGGTGGCAAAGGTAAGTGGAACCCACTCCTGTTATACCCGCATCTTAGTAACACATATCTTCACATTCTGATTACCCAACTTGGATTTATTAGGAATTATCAATTATACATTGGCATTATGATCCTGCATTCTCTTTCCAAAGAGTAAGCATCAATGAATTTGGTGTGTGTGTGTGGGGGGGGGGGGGCAGTTGTCTTTCTTAGATCCAAGCATGCCAAATCTCTTACCAAACAGTGTAATGTGATGCCACTTTAAGTTTCATTGTTTAGAATTGCAGTTTGTGTTGAAGAGAAAACCAAAGGGATATGGATTTCTCAAAGTCAAAGTACTTTGTTTTGGTTTACATACATTTCTCATTTGTTAAAAACATCTGTCTCCTTTTAAGAGATGCATCTTGGGAAAAACCTCTCCTGTGATTAAAGAAACACAGGAGTGGAGAATTTCCTCATCATACAGAAGTTGTTCATTTGATTCCTTTCCTTTTTATTTTATTATTCCAAACACAAATCTGACCATTCTTATATAGTTCAAAGCTAGAGATCTTTTCCCATAACAACAAATAAGGTCTGCTTTACTGGATAACAGATTGTGGAAGGCTGGTATAGACAATTTTGGATTCAGAAGTCAAATATCCTAATAAAGATAAGTCAAACATATTCTTCTCAAATAATTTTTAATACTTGCCATTTTCTCCCGATTATTGGAACTTCCATGTTGCCATCATTTCTGTCCTATAATCCTACAAAACCAGACTGAAACCATGATCATCCTCTCTTTTGAGGGCCTTGAAAATACTGGTAAAAATTACTACTGCAAAACAAGCTACCACAAATTCAGGCAGTGGGAGGGTTATTTTCTGATTTGCGAAATTCATATGAAAGGAAAATAAAATAATCTTTTCTATCTTTTGTCCCATCCCCCAGCCACATTCCTACTTGGTGTTATGTGCCATTCAACTTTCAAACATTGTCATCCCCATGAGATTTAACATCTGGACTTAGTTTAAACTGATGCCATCTCGTGTGAAAATGCCCACTCTCTCCTGTTAATATCCTTCCTGTGTGATTTTCCAGTCTTAACAAAGTATTTATTTTGGTCAGACAAATGGCAGGAAGCTAGAATGCCAAACTATATGCCAGGTGTGTTTTTAAAAGGAAGTTCTACACAATATCTGGAAAGCGGGAGACATTTTCAAACCTAAAGACGATGGGCTGGTATGTAATGGAAAATGATTCTAGCTTTTCAGAAACTCCTGGCCCCATCAAGCCTCCTTCCCCAACTTGCTCCTTATCCCTTTCTCCAGCGGAGGAAAAGGCTGCATTCACACAGCATGCTTACCTATAATGTAGTTGGCTGTGATTTTGATCAGTTGTGTGGATATAGCCAGTATGATTAGTTTATGTTTAATTGAGTTAGTGACTGATGCAGTAAATTATAATTGAGTTACCCATGCATATTATGTTTTATGTGAAATGTAAACACAGCCAAAGTGTCAATGTGCCCCTAGTGAGTGAGAAAATATCTAGCAGAAAGAGGGTCCAATTTAACTCACTTAATAATATGATATTCTAAGCCTGAGTCCAAACAAGAGAATGGAGTGGCATTACTAGTCATCAAGAGTTTGATTAAAGTTATGCTTGGCTATAACTTATTCGCAATAGGATCGTAACAATTAAAATTAATGATAGCCTAATATTCAGCAGTGTGATACAATTATATGTACCTACTATAGATGCAATAGAGAAAGACATTGAGGAATTTTATGGCAAACTGCTACATATGCTAAAAGCAACTTTGAGAAAAAGTGGAATATTACTAATGAACAAAAACAGAAATGTGTACAAAATGAAGGAATCTGGAATCACAGGAAGATGAACCAGAAGAATAATGCAAGGAACAAGTTAATAATGTTTGATGGAGAGAATTCTCTGTGATTCTGATATTAGTTTGAAACATATAAAACACAGGTTTTGCATATGGATATTTATTTATTTATTTATTAGTGAGACTTATATACCGCCTCATAGTGCAAGCACTCTCTAAGTGGTTTACACCACTAAGCAATGTATATTTATATTGCCCCCAACAATCTGGGTCCTCATTTTACCTACCTCGGAAGCAGGGGCGGGTTCCTAATTTTTTTACTACCACTCTGTGGGCGTGGCTTATTTTGTGGGTGTGGCTTGCCAGCCATGTGACCGGATGGGCGTGGGCCTCGGGAGCTTGGCAGCGGCCGGAGAAACAAGGGGGGCATTGCCTCCCCGCAACGCAGCCCCCCACAGTGGGAGCAGCAAGACTGCGGCAGCGGTTCTTCTAGGAGGCTCCGTCCGGCCTGAATGCTTCTCCCCATTCGATGATCCTAGGCTCCTGCTGCCCGTTCCCCCTCCCTTCAGCAGCTCGAGAAGCCTCGAACGTGCGAAAATGCTTGGGATCATCACCACGCGTTCGTGGCTTCTCGGACTGCTGAAGGGAGGGGAATGGAGATAGCTCCTGCCACCCGTTCTTTCAGCATCTCACGCGCTCCCTCAGCCATCCTCCCCTGCTTGGACTCACTGTGGGGTAGGAAGGCAGCGCATGCGCAGTGCTGGAAGCTCGGCTTCTGGGCATGCGCAGAAGGAAATAAATTTTTTTTAAAAAAAAATGGCGGCGCCCAGGCACCGGCAACCGACCGCACCGGTACTGTGATGTCACCAGCGGGCCGCTACTGGTGCTATAGAGTGGACCGCACCTGTAGGAGCCCACCACTGCTCGGAAGGATGGAAGGCTGAGTCAACCTTGAGCCGGTGAGATTTGAACAGCTGAACTGCTGATCACAGTCAGCTAAAGTAGCCTGCAGTACTGCACTCTAATTGCTGCGCCACCTCGGCTCTTTTAGATATTACTTGAGCGATAATGTTGAAATCAAAGGAGGCCATAATAAGAAACAGAAAATTGTGAAGTGCATTTCAATCTGCCAGCACACGAAGACATAAATTATTAGGATTAAATCCGTGGAAAATTAAAGAGAGTAGTATTCAAATAGGATATGGGTACATAATGTAGAAGTTCAATGTAATGATCACACACATAGTATGTTTAACTTACGGATCAAGAACAAATAAGTAATGAAAGAGTTGTGGAGAAATAGAAAGATTAATCCTAAGGAAGAGCACAGTAACAAAGTCAGATAAAAATAAGGACGACTTAATAAAGATTACAATAGTCTTTCTTTATAGGGCTAATATATGGCTATGGTCACTGAAAAGGAAGTGTTAAAAGGGTTAAAAGGAAGTGATTAATAACAGATTCCCACCTTCTCCCCCTCTCATATTCCCCCCCCCCATCTTTTTAGCTAGGTTGACTTTATAGTATTTACAGTATTGCATTTATAGTTTTAGGGGCGTGGTGACTCAGCGGTTAAAGACACTGAACTTGTCAGCTGAAAAGCTGACAGCTCAGGCTCCTGACCTGACTGCCACGTAATGGGATAAGCTCCTGTTACTTACCCCAGCTCCCTCCCACTTGGAAGTTCAAAAGCATGCAAATGCAAGTAGATAAATATGTATTACTATGGGAAGGTAAGAGTGTTCCATGTGCCTCGGCATACAGTCATGCTGGCCACATGACCATGGAAATTGACGCTGGCTCCCTTGGCCAAGAAAAACAGATGAGCACTGCCCCCTAGAGTTGGACATGACTGGATAGGTAGGGGAAATCTTTACTTTTATTTATATATAATTATGAATCACAGTTTATCTTTTAATATTGTAAGCTGCCCAGAATTACCATGTGGCAAGATGGGTGGCTAATAAATTTTACAATGAATGAATGAATGAATGAATGAATGAATGAATAAGATTTCTTAGAATTATAGAATAGAATAGAATAGAATAGAATAGAATAGAATAGAATAGAATAGAATAGAATAGAATAGAATTCTTTATTGGCCAAGTGTGATTGGACACACAAGGAATTTGTCTTTGGTGCATATGCTCTCAGTGTACATAAAAGAAAAGATACATTTGTCAAGAATGGTTGTCATAGGGTTCAAGTAAGCAATCAGGAAACAATCAATATGAATATAAATCGTAAGGATACAAGCAACAAGTTACAGTCATAAGTGGGAGGAGATGGGAGATAGGAACGATGAGAAAAACTAATAGTAATAGTAATGCAGCCTAGTGAATAGTTTGACAGTGGTGAGGGAATTATTTGTTTAGCAGAGTGATGGCGTTCGGGAAAAAACTGTTCTTGTGTCTAGTTGTCTTGGTGTGCAGTGCTCTATAGCGACGTTTTGAGGGTAGGAGTTGAAGCAATTTATGTCCAGGATGCGAGGGGTCAGTAAATATTTTCACGGCCCTCTTTTTGACTCGTGCAGAATACAGGTCCTCAATGGAAGGCAGGTTGGCAGCAATTATGGATTTTGAGTTGTTTATTAAAGAACACCATGCACCAGAATAACGAATAGTCCTATGCAAATAAAAGCTGATGCTTGTTGAAGCAGAAACTCACATATTTAGAACTGGAAAATCTAGTTCCAAAAGGCAAGGCTGAAGAAAATAGAAGACAATGGACGGCATTGATGCGTTAGATTAAATTAACTAGAAAGTCATTGGAAGTCTTAAGTGATGTACAATCAGCTGGCAATTATATACATACAATTAGGAGTTGAGCTTCACCTGATGGCCCCCAACTATCCCAAGCTACCATTTCTTAACTTAAAACTGTCCATTCCATGACTTAGAGAGGTACTGCCATTTCATCTAATTTTCCCTGTAAATTATCTAATCCAACAGACATAATATTACACCTAGCTCCTGTTGAAGATTAAGATCAGGTTAGCGCTTGATTTTACCTATAAGACACTGATGTTCATCAAGGAAATCCAGTGTACACTAGCACAACTTTCAAGGATCTTCTGGCTGAGATACTAACATTTTCAGCAGTAATTTATAGGTATGGCACTATGGGAAAAGATGTGATCTGACGCAGTGGGTACTCAGAGACTAGGAACTATCACAGGAAATGCTGCATCAGGAATATGACAGCAGCCTTTCCAATTCTGATTTCTGATAAAATACACTGAATCAGATCTTGTACAAGGTAATATCACGTTGTGCTCAGTACAAATGATGGCTTCCCATTTTTATCAGCCTTTCCTCATCCACTCATGCATCTTCCAATTTACAGGCGTGTAATCTGCAGGATGGCAAAGGTGGAGGGAGTAGGTGATCGCTCGTGCTAGGCAGGCTTTTCTATTTGCTTTGGGCGTGTGTAGAAGTCTGAATGTACTATTCACTTGACTCCTTTAAAGCAACTGCATTTTTGCGAGGGATCTTGCAGGTGCTCTCACCACCAGTCGGCACCGAGGGTTTTGTTCAATTCCCATTTAAAGTTGTCTAAAATTGCTGGAGTGGCTATCATCCACAGGCATCTGCAAGAGGTGCAAACGACAAGTGCCTCGTGTTGCAAAAGATGCAGCGTTTATACGAGACATCAAGATACATGTACACATATTGACACTACTATAGCTGGCTACAGATACCAATGCTATCACCACTCGGTAGTAATAAATTCAATTATGCAATAACGTGTACGCGAAGGATTTCAGTTCACCTGTCTGTTGAGCCCCTCTATTGGAATAGCAACCCTATAGAATCAGGTGGGGATTGACCTACGGGAGGGACAGGTGCAAAGAGCCAAAGAAAAGCCGAGTGACAACAGTTTGAATTCTGTGACCTTACAATGTCTCCCCCCCCATGTAGCGGAATAGTTTCGTGCGAAATACGCCATATAGAACACCTGAGGCGATTAGTTACAGGGTCACGTGCGCGAAATATCACGTGACAAGGATTGCCCGGTCTCGCTTTTATTTTATTTTTTTCAAATATCATGAAATCGTAGAAGTACGAAAAGTGACCACTGTTGACCTCACCCGATTCCTAAGAGGTCAGTAAGGGGCGTGCATAAGTGCACCAACGTGCCTACCGTCCCTGTCCTAATGTTCCCTCTTATCAGTACTCATTTTATGTATATAAACAATGTTATATCTATGTATATTACCAACACGTACTTGACAAAAATAAATAAATAAAATAAATAAAGTATTGCTAGCCTCTACTACAGGACATGCATTTAAGGAACCAATGGCGACTTGCAGAAATGTTTGTACGATGCTATTGGGCAACCAAGTGCCATCTTCCGCCAACATTTCAGTGTGAATAATGTTGCGAAACCAGAGAGATTTTTTAAAAAAGGGTTTCTCTTTTTTTAACCTTAGATTATCTACCATCGACCTCACCCCATTCCTAAGAAGTCTGTAAGGGGCGTGCATAAGCGCACAATCGTGCCTACCGTTCCTGTCCTAATGTACCCATATATTCATACTTCTTGTACTCATAATCATGCTTGTACTATATATATATATATATATATATATATATATATATATATATATATATATATATATATATATATATATATATATATATATATATATAATCAGCAAAAAATCCTACATATATATATATATATATATATATATATATATATATATATATATATATATATATATATATATATGATATATATATGATATATATATATATCAGCAAAAAATCCTACGTGTGTGTGTGTATATATATATATATATATATATATATATATATATATATATATATATATATATATATATATACATACATACATACATACATACATATAATCATGTTTATACTTTGTTTATACTTTGCTTGTAATCATATATGCTTGACAAATAAAAATAAATAAAATACAAATAAAAGTCACTTCTCAATATCATGTTGCGGGGAGGCAAAGGCAGGTTGTCATGAAGGGGGGTTAGGGCAAGCTCATACTCCTTCAGATTTGTATTACTGGTTAAAAATGCCGCTGTAGTCTTTAGAAAAAAACCCAGCATTTTCAGATTTCATCAATATTCCATTCCAAAATGAACTGTCCGTCTATATTCTGTTCGCCAAATCCAGCCTGCATAATGTTGATTTCTTTTTAACATTTTACATCTCCAGTCGAAAAATCTTCAATCGAGACGATCGCTTCCCCCCCCCCCCCCCGCGAAACAGAAAAAAAGCTTCTTTTTTGGTATTACTTGACAGAGACACTGCTGTATAATTACATCTGTCGCACGTTTTTCGGATTGTTTTCCCCGCTTCTCCTCTAAGCCCAAAGAAGAAGAAGAAAAAAAGGCGGTCAAAGGAGCCCGGAAATGAAAAGCCATCGAGAGTTTATATGTGGCGTCTCTATGGTACGAAGAGAGGAGTTGACCCGGAAGTGAATGAGCGGGGTGGGTGGGGGTGGAGCTGGGGTTGTGTTTCGGTGTGGAAGGTGGCGGGCCTATACTTAGTTCAAGATGTCGATCGAAATCGAGTCCTCGGAGTGAGTGTGGCGGGCAAAGGGGTGGGAGGGCGGGTTTTGCGCTCGGTGCCAGCTTCCTTTGGCCTGTTCCAGGCCTAGTTCCTCCGGACCGGCCGCCCTGCAGCTTTTCCCGTTGGTGCGTCGGTTCACTTGCCGTAACTGCAATCCAGCGGCCGTGGGGAGCACCGGGTTGCTCTTAAGTTTATTCCGGAAATTTTCGAAGGGGGCCAAAGCTTCGCGCCTGTTTATTTACTAGTTATTCATAAGGAAGGCAAAACATACCGGGTGGAGGGCTGGAGAGGGGGAGAGAAAAAAATGCATTTGGCAGCGTCAATACAGGTAGTCCTCAGCTTACGACCACGATTGAGCCCAAAATGTATGTTGCTAAATGAGAAATTTGTTACGCGAATTTTGCCTCACTTTACAACTTTTCTTGCGGCGTTTGTTAACTGAACAAACTGCAGTTGTTAAATTAGTAACACCGTTGTTAAGTGAATCTGGTTTCCCCATTGACTTCGCTTGTTGGAAGGTTGCAAACGGGGATCAGGTGAACCCGGGACACTGCAACTGTCATAAATGTGAGTCAGTTGTCAAGCATCCAAAGATAAAACATGTAACCATGGGGATGCTGCAACGATCATAAATGTGAAAAATTTATAAAAGTCACAACTTGACTTTTTTCGGTGCTGTTGTAACTTCGAACGGTCACTAAGCTAACTGTTATAAGTTGAGGACTAGCTGTAGAATCAAAAAGGAGCAAAAGCATCTCTTAGTTCACTACACTATTGTGTAGTTTACTAAGCTCTGATTGAATTTTCTCTCTCTTTGAAGCAGAAATGAATATTGGAAAATGCCTTCTAATGAGATTGTATGTTGTGTGTGTGGGATAGAGAGAGACTGCAAATGGAATAAATATCTAATTGTACTAATTGTTTTTTTTCCAGTGTTATCCGTTTAATCATGCAATATCTGAAGGAGAACAGCCTTCATCGTGCTCTGGCTACGTTGCAAGAGGAAACTACAGTGTCTCTGAATACAGTGGACAGCATTGAGAGCTTCGTGGCAGATATTAATAGTGGCCATTGGGATACAGTACTGCAGGCAATACAGTCACTAAAGTTGCCAGACAAAACACTCATTGATCTGTATGAACAGGTCAGCAAGCTTTGTGCAATAATATTTTGAGTTGTATCTTTTGGTGTATTTTTAATTGCTAGAAAATAAATTGGCATTTTGTAACGTTGCAGAGTATTCATCTTTCATTTTTGAACAAAGGGGCAAATGATGATACATGTATGATGTATCATATCTATGATCACGCAGATAACACAGTTTAATAATTGTGCCAGATGTCATGGCGTCATCACATAACTAATTATTTATGCCATGGTGTCATGCACATATCATTTGATATATCATGGCATATTATGGTTGCTGCTGTCTCTGAAAATTAAACCAGCCCCATTTAGTACCGGTATAAAATTATATTAGCTCCAGATGCAATCTGATTTCCCCCCCAGTTTTTACAATGTGTCAATTATTTTTTTTAAGATTTTTTTTCAAGAATATAAGCTTTGCGTTGTATGTGCTTCTGCAATATAATATTGGTACCACATAGTTTTAAAGACATTAGTACATTTTATATACCCCCACCTGTTCATACTTGAGTTATTTTTTTTCATTAAAAAATAAGAATTTTCAAGACTTATAGTCTGCACACTCTCAGTTTTGAAACGAATCAAATTTTGCTAACATTGACCAAAGTTTTCAACAGTGTAATTCCATTTAATTCCACTGGTAATTCCACTGGTTCGGACAAAACTCAGCAGCACTTTTTCGTGCGGCTGTTGATAAAAATAGGATCACTAACATGATCGCCAACGTCCAATGACAGATATGGCACAAGAAGAAGAAGAAATTCCATTTAAACTGAATTTACAAGTCACATAACTGTAATAGGTGCATTAGCACATGTTTGTATGACTAATAATTCTTTTTCTGTTGATATTTCAGGTTGTTCTGGAACTGATAGAACTTCGTGAACTGGGTGCTGCTAGATCTCTTCTGAGACAGACTGATCCAATGATCATGTTAAAGCAAACCCAACCAGAGCGATATATTCATCTTGAGAACCTTTTGGCTAGGTCCTATTTTGACCCACGTGAGGTAAAACTGTTAGCTCATAGTTTTTTACATGTATTATGTTAAATAATATGTGAAGGAACCACTAGGCTAATCTGGCTCTTAAATAATAATATATTATTGTTTGTTTTGCCTAATTAGGTTTACTTTATTATTTTTCTCATTTACAGTTTGTAATATATAAAATATCTCATCATTTCTGCATAATGGAAGATCTAGCTTGTTTACAAATTTCTGCATTTCACAATGATATAATTAGAATTTACAATTTTAAAAAACTTTTATAGCTAATGATATCTTTTCTTGCATAGATACATTTGTTGTTTAATGCAAAACAAATTATGTAAGCTATCACACAGTTGTAAAGTTATTGTTAGTTAATTATGTAATTCAATTTGTAATAACATTGCATGTTTGATGAATGTAACATATGTTTAAACATGCTTAAAACAATTCAGCTCTCTATCCCAGTATATCCGCCTAGATAGTGAAATGGACAGCATATAAATGTAATTAATAAAGAAATGATAGATAGATGCTATCTGTCTTCTAAGAGATTTAGGACTTGTAAAAGAAGAAGTAATTAGATGTATTTCTAATATTTTTTGGATTGGTTCAGATACCTCTCTGGAACCAGTTTTAAGAATTTAAAATTCTCTGTTGGTTTCCGTGTACATTATTTCTTTTTGCCTCACATATTCTCTATGTTTGTTTGACTAATGTTACCTAAGGTGACATGTTTTTTCTTTGAAAATTCTGATTAAACCTGGCCTGTCTAAACAAGTTGAAGTAAATACAAAGATAAAAAATGAAAGAGGAATATGACTTTATACAGAGGAAAAAGGCTGAGAATCCATGATCTTGTGCCTTGTCTAAAATTTAGATTATTTCATGTTAGACATTTGTTTCACTGTGTCGTAAATAATATTTCTTTGTTACATTTCAGTCTGAGATCTGATCTAGTTTGGGATAGAATCAATATGGTACCTCTGTCCTTTATGTGAAAGAGTAGGAGAATGCAATTTTGTTGATCTAGCTTGTTTTTGAGATAGTTTTTGATATAATCAACAATCTACTCTTCCTTGATTGTCTTTGTGAGTTGGAGGTCCTGTACAGTGGAGGTGTCTCTCCTATTTGCAGAATGGTTTTACATAACAGAGTGTGCTTTTAAATCTGGCAGTGGTGTTGTTGAGTACCAAAAGGCACTGCTTTGTCCACACTTCTATTTAACATTTATATAAAGTTATTGGGACAGTCATTAGAGAAGTTTTTTGGGGGTGGAGGAAAGTGAGAGGGTTCCCAGTATTCTGACAACAATTCTATTTCTTTATAATTTCTTAATCAACATTGGTTGTGCATTTATTTATTTAACTAATTTATAAAACCACCCATCTGCTAAAAGGAGCTTTCCTTTTCCAAGAATAAAACCCAATATACTGAACAAGCACCTTGAAAGAAAAGAAGGCAATGGTGAAACCCCAATAATAGGCCTGCTTAGTGTGAACAAGTTGTTGGGACAGTCAAGAGTGATGGATTAGAACAGGGCCAATCAGTTAAGATTGAATCTTCACAAATAGGAATCTTGTGGGTCCATGATTTTCAGGTAATAGGAACTGGGACTCTTTGCTGTATTTCTCAAAAGAACAATTACAACTGTCATTAGAGATCAAGAAACCACCATGACTGGGAGCATCTGGTATCAGCTTTGGTCTATGTATAAACTCTGCCCTTTCCTGGACCAAGTTGAGTGCGATGTTTCATTGTGCCCCTGTGGCAGCTGTGTGGAAGCAGTTAGGCTCAAGCCCCTCATCTTCGTAGGTTAGGCTGACTGACAAACTGCCGCGAGTGCCTAAAATTGTAGAAAATCTCAACTAGCATTTGCTCACAGTTTTCTCAGTTATGGCACCTGCTGTTCATTGACCTATTGTTATACCTTTGAAGCTCTCTTCATCCAGATCTTGCTTTGATGAATGACAGAAAAATGCTTTTTTGTTCCTTCCTGTATTTTGCATTCCCTCTTCCTTGTTAATTGTACAGTGTGTATATTTTGTTTTATTGTGTATTTTTTATTTTATAAGCCAGAATGGATTTCTTTTGTTCAGTAAACATATGATGCTAACTTCCTTCTCAAAGTTGGAAATTGCTTTTCCAGAACTTAAATAATTCTTTTCATTTCCAGACTTTGTATTGTTTTCTATTTGCCTTTAGATCAGTGTAATTTATGCAAATAAGCAATCAGTGTTTCTTAGCTGGCTGGATTCAATTCTGCCCCACAGTATTCAATAAGGAACAAAAATTAATGTTTCTACATAGGGTATGCTCTTCAAAAAAATAATTATTTATTTTTCATATTACGTTGTCCAATTTTTCTGGAACTATATATTAGACAGGTTTGCTTATATTAGTTAGAAAGACTGTCAGCATGATGTTTGGTCATTTCTGAGAATATAGTAATTATTAAGTTTTCATTGGATTTTATTATGTATTGACCTAGAAAATTGCTATTTTGAGGGTAGGTAACATTTGAACTGTGAAGTTTGAACTTTTTCTTTCTTTGCTGGGAGATATTTTGATATGTCCTCCACTTTCTCTGGCTGAAGCTGTCATGAAGCAGAAGTAATGTGCATTTTAACAATAAGTAGAAGGTTGGATTAAAGTTTTCTTCTGAGTCAAACTAAATAGGATTGATCTTTCCCAATACAATTATTTCTACCAAATTTATCCCAACACTCAAAACTGTATTGTTGATTTAGAATTGCATATACAGTATAATGTGTCAATTTTCAATAAAACATCCAGTTGACAATCCAGACAAGTTATTGGTTTTTGAGAAAGTGGAAGATTTCTCAAAAGGAAATTCTGTATATCTGTGGATCTGAATGAATTTGGCATAATGTAAATCCGATGACTACTGTTGCATTTCAGGCATACCCAGATGGAAGCAGCAAAGAGAAGCGGAGAGCTGCCATTGCCCAGGCTTTGGCTGGTGAAGTTAGTGTGGTACCTCCATCTCGCCTTATGGCGTTATTAGGACAGGTATTTCCCCTCCCCCTTAAGCTTAATTGATGAGTATGAAATGGAAGACTGATTGTTCTTTAAAGCCTAAGATTATGAATCTTTAATAAGGTGTTAGAAACTTTTCTTTTAATGTTTAAGTGTCCTTTTGTATTAAGTTTCAAAAGTGTTACAATCTGTGTCTGTAATCCTCTTTGGTATCGTAGGCCTTGAAATGGCAGCAGCATCAGGGGCTACTTCCCCCTGGTATGACTATTGACTTGTTCAGAGGAAAAGCAGCTGTCAAAGATGTGGAAGAGGAAAAATTCCCCACGCAGCTGAGTAGACATATTAAGGTGGGTTGTCCTTCACCATGATTTCAGCAACAGGTCTCAGGCCTTTGGGGATTAGGGAATTTTTATTGGATCAAATGAAGAATATGCTTAAGGCTTAATATATCTCACTGGCTGGATTCAATATTATCATACGGCTTATTTTATTTAGCTTGTTATGAGAACCCAACTGTGATTCATTGAGCAAATTCTAATATATTTTAGATGACTTCAAAAATTCTATATTTTAAAATAGTCATTTGCCACATGTCATTTTCGTTCTTGTATTTTTTTAAAAATAAAAGCAAAGTTGATTTTAGTAAGGAATTGGGTGAGAGCCAGATTGGTACAGTCGTTAAGGTGCTAGGCTAGAAACCGGGACTTTCAGCTTAGGCACAAAGCCAGCTGGATGGACTTTAACTATTCCTTCTCTCTCAGCAGTAGGTACTGGTAATCCTCAATTAACAATGGTAATTGGGACCAAAATTTCTGTCGCTAAGCGATAACAGTTGTAAAGCATGACATGTAGAGCCGAGGTGGCGCAGTGGTTAGAGGCAGTACTGCAGTACTTTAGCTGACTGTGATCCGCAGGTCAGCAGTTCAAATCTCACCAGCTCAAGGTTGACTCAGCCTTCCATCCTTCCGAGGTAGGTAAAATGAGGACCCAGATTGTTGGGGGCAATGTAAATATACATTGCTTACTGGTGTAAACCGCTTAGAGAGTGCTTGCACTGTGAGGCGGTATATAACTCTCACAAATAAATAAATAAATAAATCACATGACCACATTGCTTAAGAATGACAATCCCATTGGTCCCTGTTGCTATTGATAAGTAAAGACCTCCTGGTAACTTCCTCACAACTTCCAACAAAAGCAGAATGGAAGCTGGCAGGAAGTGGCAAGTCCCAGCTGGCTTGCAAGCAGGCTGGTAGGGAGGTAAGTGAATGCAACTTGCGCCTCCAATGGGAGGCGCAAGTTGCACATGCTTCAGGTGCAGCATCAAGCCAATGCTTTTTGGATCCAGGAGTAAAATAAGATCAAGATCCACTAGGGTATCATTTCCAGTGTTGTAGAGAAGAAAGGCACTGCAAACTACTTCTGTACAGTTGCCAAGAGAACTCCCATCAGTGTATCCATGTATCCAATGGGAAATAAGTTTAATTTGAGGATGTCTCCAGTCTAGATTAGTACATAATATTTGTTATATGCTATTTCTTTCTTCCCATGAAACAGTTTGGTCAAAAGTCTCATGTGGAATGTGCTCGATTTTCTCCGGATGGTCAGTATCTGGTCACTGGTTCTGTGGATGGATTTATTGAAGTCTGGAACTTTACTACTGGGAAAATCAGGAAGGTAATTCTATGACTTTTCTTAACTGCCATGTGAATTGCTCAAAACTCTACATCAATTCTTTGGGCACAATAAATGAAGATGAGTAATATGAACTCTTCTGGATTTCCAGAGGAAATTGGAATGGAATTTTAAATTAGGATATACAGTGCTGAAACAAATGTTCTATTTGCTTTTTTTTTAAAGCAATGCAGTGCAATGCACTTATTATACTCCTTTTCAAAATGGAAGCCAATAGAAGATGTTATAAGGTGCAAGATCCATGATCCATATCGAATATTTTCTTATTTGTTTATCCTTGCTGTTGGTGGGGTGGGTAGAAAACTTTGGGAGATTAAAATGGAAAATAGAATGGGAATTACTTCTTGCTGGTTACTTTTATATTTCAAAATTAGAAATAAATGTGAGAGGAGAAAAATGGGCTTTGGAGAAGATTTGCAGAGAGACAGCAATGTTGATTGTTATTTGTATAAACGACAAGTACAGTGTTGGAAACCCCAAATTTATTGAGTAACAATTAACAACATCTGAGGCACACACTTTGAGTATAGAAGAGCTTAGCCTCAATCCCAGACTTGTTCTGTTTCAAAGAATCTCATGGTTTAGATCTAAAATTGGCCTCTGAATTGGAGAGCCACCACCAGTCTGGATTTTAATAATATGATTTAGCATAGTGTGACTCTGAAATTATTTTGTATACATCCGTTCTTCCCAATGCTTGTTCTTATCTTCGTTCTATTAATTTATTTTGTTTTGTTTAGGATCTGAAATACCAGGCACAGGATAACTTTATGATGATGGATGATGCAGTGCTGTGCATGTGTTTCAGCAGAGACACTGAAATGTTAGCAACTGGCGCACAAGATGGAAAAATCAAGGTATGCTGTTAAGGACAGCTGGAGGCCCATAGTGGCACCCAAGAACTCCCTTATGTTTCCTGAACTTCTAAGACACGACAGACACACAATACTGGGACTTTGTCAGGGCTCAAAAAGAGTATGAATTAACAATCTTCTGAGAAAGTGTTCTTGGTCCTTTCTCCATGATTTTCTGTACTGCTTTGTAAGCATTGATTCACAGAAAGAGGTTAGAAGTATTTTCCTGAAGGTCTGGAGATTCTCAGTCATCCAGGTCATTGTTGTCCCAAAGGTGCTTTTTCAAGAGGCAACTGCACTTTCTGGTTTTTCTTTGAAGATGTTTGGCTTCTCATCCAAGAACCTTCTTGGTTGAGAAGCTCAGAGCTGAAGAAGCTTCTTGGATGAGATGTGAAGTGTCTTCAAAGAAAAACCAGAAAGTCCAGTTTTCTCTTGAAAAGCACCTTTGGGATATTTTCCTGAAGGAAAGTAATTCTACTCTTTCTTAGCATCAGGAACAGTTTGCACAGTCCCCAATCATGGTGTATAAAGAAACAGAGACAAATAAACTCTCTACCTCCATAGAAGGAAACAGGTTTATGGCAATGAATCATGCAGAAAAAAAGCAGTTTTCTCTGGGTGCACATTTGGGGTCCAGATTGTTTTGGTTTTTCTTTATGTTTTTCTTGTAGCACACGGCATGGGCTGGCAATTTAATGACATTCACTAATCTCAGATATTCAATTAATAAAAGGGCCCAATTTGAGTACAAGAGCCGCAGTGGTACAGTGGTTAAAATGCAGTACTGCAGGCTACTTCTGCTGACTGCCGGCTGCCTGCAATTTGGCAGTTCGACTCCCACCAGGCTCAAGGTTGACTCAGCCTTCTATCCTTCCGAAGTGGGTAAAATGAGGACCCAGATTGTTGGGGGCAGTATGCTGACTCTGTAAAACTGCTTAGAGAGGGCTGTAAAGCACTGGGAAACGGTATATAAGTCTAAGTGTTTTTGCTATTGCTATCTTGTTCAACATTCTGTCCCAACAATGGCCAATCTGCTGCCATGGAGAAATTATTTTATTCATTAAGGACAAGCACAGTATGTTTTGGGTCTACCTGAGTGAGCCAGGCAATTGGGCAGGAAATGTTATTGTTGTGTGATGGTAACATCAGTTCCTTGGTTTCTCTGAAGGTGTGGAAGATTCAGAGTGGGCAGTGTCTGAGGCGATTTGAAAGAGCCCATAGCAAAGGTGTTACCTGCCTGAGCTTCTCAAAGGATAGCAGTCAGATTCTGAGTGCCGCCTTTGATCAGACAATCAGGTATGTCTCATTTTGCAATACATTTGGCTGTTCCGTCTGACTGGGACAAATAACCCTAATGTAGTTTTTATGCTGCAACAGGATTCATGGCCTGAAATCAGGGAAGACTCTCAAAGAATTTCGTGGTCATACCTCATTTGTTAATGAAGCTACATTTACACAAGATGGACATTATGTTATTAGTGCATCCTCTGATGGCACTGTGAAGGTACGCTCCCGAATCCCGATCACTAGGTGTAACTTGCATGATTAGTTAAAAACTTTGCTTGTTGGTGGGTTTTTTTTTTGAAAACATATTCTTAGCAGTACCAGTAGTCCTCGATTTACGACCACAATTGAGCCCAAAATTTCTGTTGTGAAGTGAAACATTTGTTAAGTGAATTTTTGCCCCGTTTTATGACCTTTCTTGCCCCATTTACGACATTTCTTGTTAAAATGAATCATGACAGTTGTTAAGTTACACAGTTACTCAGTGAATCTGGCTTCCCCATTGACTTTGCTTGTCAGAAGGTCGCAGAAGCTGGTCACATGACTTCAAGGCACTGCAAAACGTCATAAATATGAGTCAGTTGCCAAGCATCTGAATTTTGATCACATGGCCATGGGGATACGGCAACAGCCATAAGTATGAAAAATGGTCATAAGTCACTTTTTTCAGTGCCGTTGTAACTTTGAACAGTCACTAAACGAGCTGTTGTAAGTCGAGGACTACTTGTACTGAGTACAGAAATACGTATTTACAAACGCTGTTCAGTTCCTGGTCCAGGTAAAATTAAACTAAATGCAATTTCTGTCTCTCAAATGATTTCTACCAACCGCAGCGTTTTCAGACATATCGGGGTTTTTTGGTTTTTGGTGACCCCCCCCCCCAAAAAAAATAGTTTGAGTTAAATTAGCTTCTGGATGCTCTCTTCAGATCGATCTCTTTTAAGTGACTGATTAGTAGATTTTTTTTCTTTGTTTTTAATATTGGTACAGAACGGGTTGACTTTTTGACTGCACTAAAATCACTTTTGAATGAAATGTTTGTATTAGCACCCATCATAAGAGACAGTGTGTACAGATGGAGAAAAGCCCTATGTATTATGGGAAACAATGCTGTGGTTAGGACCATTATATACCCTGCATGAAGACACACGTGGGGTAGCTTGGGTTTCATTCTAATATGGAATTTGCATTTTTTCCCTTTCCTGTTTATTTGTTAGGTTTGGAATATGAAGACTACAGAATGCTGTAACACCTTCAAATCCCTGGGAAGCACAGCTGGAACAGACATCACTGTGAACAATGTGATTCTCCTGCCTAAAAATCCAGAGCACTTTGTTGTTTGTAACAGATCAAATACAGTTGTCATCATGAACATGCAGGGGCAAGTACGTAATTGGATTGTGTTTTAAACATCTGTGCGAACACAATCGGTGTTCCTTTTGGACTCGGTAACTAGAGTTGACAATGGGAAGTCATTGTTCCCACTTTTTCCGATTTGTAAGACTTTTTAAAGTTGCATTGATTGGTTGAGGATGCTGAATTAATCTTTAGGATCCTCAAGTAATCCAAAAGACCCAATTTTAGCTCATATTTTTAGCTACCGTACTTTTTGGAGTATAAGACGCACCTTTTTCCTCCCTAAAAGTGGCTGAAAATTTGGGTGCGTCTTATACTTCGAATGTAGCTTTTTTTTTTGCCAGCCCTAACTAGGTGCTAACAGATCTTCCCAGCTCTTACCTTGCAGGCTTTTTCATTGTTACTCTCTCCAAAGAATGTTTTTCCAGCCCTAAGTCTTTACAGAATTTTTTTCCATTGCTCTACTTGCTCCCAGTAAGTTATTTTCTAGCCCTAACCAGGTGCTAACTATCTTCCCAGCTCTTACTGGCTTGCAGGCTCTTTCATTGTTACTCTCTCCGAATAAGATTTTTTTAAGTCCTAACCATGGGATAAAATAATGTGCTGAAGCTGCTCCGAATAAGTTTTTTTCTAGCCCTAACCAGGTGCTAACAATCTTCCCAGCTCTTACTGGCTTGCAGGTTCTTTCATTGTTACTCTCTCAGAAGAAGGTTTTTTTAAGTCCTAACCAGGGGATAAAATAATGTGCTGAAGCTGACCAGACTAAGGATGCTAGCCAGATGAATACCTGGTAGGCAGATTGTTTTCCCCTATTTTCCTCCCCATAAACTAAGGTGCGTCTTATACTCCGGTGCGTCTTATACTCCGAAAAATACGGTATTTGGTTAAAGCTTATACACAATTTCAAATTGGTTTGGAAGGTTCTTAGCTTTTGCTTCAGTGAATTTAGTCAGTTAACAAATGCTAAAGAGATCTCAGAGATTTGTACTGAGAGAAAAATCCTCTTTTTCCCGTATATTAGCCCACAATATTGATACTTTTTATTTTTATTTTTTATTATTAAATTTTTATGCTGCCCATCTCCTGGAAGGCGACTCTAGGCAGTTTACAGATTATATATATATTTAATTAAGGTTTATAAATGTCTCTAGTAACACCATTTATAGCACATCTCACTTTTTTAAGGTGCATATTACTGAAATCCTCTTATACTGTAAGGTTAGCTGGTATTCTGCTGCTGTACATTTTATATATTTCCAAAGACAAAAGGAAAGAAGCTAGTGAGGTTTGAAATATGCACATCATAATACTTGTACTGTGTGTTGAATCAAAAGTACGGTGAAGATTTAATATATACATTTCAGCTCAACACCCCCCCCCCCACCAGGTGGAGAGATAAAACTCCTTCTTCACCTTTGGTCTCTTTGTCCATCAGCATCTTGTAACCTCTGAAGATCTACTTGCTACTTGTGCTGTTGCTAATAATTTGCAATAGAGATTGCAATTCCCTAACGTTTTACTCTCTGTCCTTTGGAAGGGCATTGTCATAAGAAATGAATACTATACCTTGAACTATACTATGGCTGCTGATTTCCTTTTTTTCTTGTTAATATTTCAACTTGGTAGATTGTTAGAAGTTTCAGCTCTGGTAAGAGGGAAGGTGGTGACTTTGTCTGCTGTACCCTTTCTCCTCGAGGCGAGTGGATCTACTGTGTGGGTGAAGATTTTGTCCTCTACTGTTTCAGCACAGTGACTGGCAAGCTGGAGAGAACACTGACGGTGGGTAGCAGAGGGCGTCTTGGTGGCAACCTAGCAGCAGTTCTATATGCAGTAGAGACCAGATTTGGCTCCCTGGCCCTATAGACCTTTCCACCAAATCTAATATTTCCCCAGTGTCCTGGCAGAGCAGGTTTCCTCCTCAAAAAATCACTGGTGAAGATTACAAAACTCTCCGCCCTGTTTCCTTACTGCCACTCCACTTTTTCCCAAACCCAAATATCTACCAGATGTATCGAATTCAACTTCAGAATCCTTTGGCCTGCTATCATGGCTGACATTTGAAGTCTTCAGATATGGGGAGTGTCTGGAAGCCTGCTTTGTGGCTTCAGGATTTATATAGGATTTAGGACTATAACCTTGCTCACTGGGGACTTAGTTCAACTTTAATTCAACATACAATCACCTATTCGACTGTAAGTAAACCATAAACCATGTAACAAACAAACCCCAGTGTTTCTCTAACCAAATCAGATGTAATCCGCAATCCCAAAGTCAACATTTAATTTTTCTCCTTTTCCTGTAGGAAATCTAATAGGGATACCGAAGCCATAAGAAACAAGTAGTCAGGTGGTTGTTTATTATTAAAGCAGTAAATTTTGCGCTCTCAGCTAGTTCTACTAGTTTCAGAATCCATTCTTCCAGAAAACACTTATTTTTCTTGATTATTATTATTTTTTAAAAAAAATTTCTTTTAGGATAGAGGAACGTATGTATAGAAAATGCCTCATCTGATTTTATATTCTGGAGATAATCATGTTTCTTCTTTCTTTCTGGCGTTAAGGTTCATGAAAAGGATGTCATTGGTATTGCTCACCATGCCCATCAGAATTTGATTGCTACCTATAGTGAAGATGGGTTGTTGAAGCTGTGGAAACCATAGAACTGCATAAATTCCTTCAGCATATGGCTTCTGAATCCCTGGAAAGTGTACCATGTGCAGGGGATGTGTTTCCAAAAACATTTTAAAAAGGCTTGTTTTAATTTATACTGAATTTCATATTCAGCTGTGTCAAGAGGAACCTTTAGCTATATATAACGCTAGTTGTGTATGCAAATTGAAAAAGTTCAATTTCTATAAATGTTCTTTTCATACATTTCATTTCTGCTTATGTGAGTGGCATTACTTCTACATATTTTTGGATTTTTTTTAAAAAATGAAATGAGATGAATTCTTTCAGTTAAGGGAAAAATGAAGAGCAAGTACATGCAGTTTTACCATTTAAAATGGCATGTTAAAAATTCTGGCAGTATCCATGGAAATGTAAAGTACATATTTAAACATTGTCTGTTGAAAGTTATGATCTTGCAGATTATGTAACTTGGTTGAGTGAGACCCCTTGTTATTAAGGTAAATGCACCACTTAATGGGAATATGAGGGGCTGGGAGTTCCTGCTCTGGTTAAATGTTAATTTCCCTGTCCTGTTTAGAATATATAAATTGTCTTGAATAAGATAGAAACTAATTGCTATTGTTTTGTAGACTTTTTGATGTTCTGAAATATACTGAGTTTATGTTACAAGCTTCATCTTATTTTCAGAAAATAATAAGAAAATATTTTTCCCTTGAAGAATTGTAATTTTGCTGTTCAAAATGAACATTTTGTTTCTAAATTTGTGCGTTTTTTTTGTAGCTCCTTTTTTAAAAAACACCTGCCTGTTCTACAATAAAATATTTCTTAAAGAGGCATCTGGCTTAGAACTTTTTTAACTTAAAATAAGACCAAACTTGAAATTTATGTTTATAAAGAAAGTATACTACTTTCTGGACTGGTGAAGAAACGGTTACTTATTGAGTTGTACCTGCAAATTAGTAGTATTAAATGTATATCCATCTTTCCTATAAATCAGAGGTCTTCAAACTTGGCAACTTTAAGACTTGTGGACTTCAACTCCCAAAATTCTCCAGCCAGCATAGCTTAGTAGGGAGTTGAAGTCCACAAGTCTTAAAGTTGCCAAGTTTGGGGACCCCTGCTATAAATATTCATTGGCATCAAGAGGAAATCTCATCTTTTTTTTAATATTCTGGAGTAAGCTGTGGTGAGAGATTGACCCTGATGTCTTAACTATGACTATACCCTAATCCAGTGATGGCGAACCTTTTTTTCCTTGGGTGCCGAAAGCGGGCGCACGCGCACTATCCCGTGTGTGTGTGTGCCCATATCCATAATTCAATGCCGAACACACCCTGCCCCCGTGCATGCAAGCACGACACCCCCCGCACTGCCTCACCACCCGTGCATGTGCGCACAACCCCTGCTCCCCGACTTCCGGTGGGCTCAGTAGGCCATTTTTTGCCTTCACCAGGTTCCACAGGCTTTCTTGGAACCTGGGGAGGGCCAAAATGCCCTCCCCACCCCCACGGAGGCCCTACAGAGGCCAAAAATGCCCTCCCAGAGCCTCCGTGTGAGCTGAAAATCAGCTGGTTGGCACGCACATGCACGCTGGAGCTGAGTTAGGGCAATGGCTCGCGTGCTGGCAGATATGGCTCTGCGTGCCACCTGTGGCACGCGTGCCATAGGTTCGCCATCATGGCCCTAATCATTCTCTTTGCAAGCTATGGCAAGTCATCCAGCCAATCAGGAGAGGGAGGGCGTGTGCTAAAGCATAGTATGTTGTACTTGGTGGCATGATATAGGACAGCTTTTCAGGTGGCTGGGTGTTTAAGGAATGGTAACACTATGTGCCCTAGACTTTTCCTTTTTCATGTTCTAATCGAATATCCTTTACAAATTATCAGTTTGGGGGAAAATTTCTGAGTTTGGGGAGGATTTATTATAGGAATGACAAAAGCTTGCTCCCATTTCCACTCTCCTCAAACTCTAACCATCTCTTAACTGGAAAGATCCCCACCACCTAAAATATCCACCATGTGCCCAATATTTTATCATAGCTACCATATTAAACTACAGCTGGCTAAATTTATGAATTCTGTAATTGCAGCATTGTATCCAAATATGCAGGAACAGTCTACAGCCACCTCATGAGCAGGCCATTCTGTTATACATAGAAAATGGTCCATAGTGGTAAAGGCACTGTACCTTTTACCAAGTATTGGCAATCTTTGCTTTTAAAGAATAGAAATTTGATTTTAAAAACAAATTCTGCTAAATGCAGTGGATGCAGCCAAACTAAACCAAGGGTTTTTTTAAAGGACATTTTCTTGACAAATGTATATTTGGAATGGATGGTTATATAGGCCAAAAAGGAAGAAGAGATGAAGCTGTTAGAAGGATAGTTTTATTTCCCCCTACAGGTACAAACTGAGTGTAAAGTACAATAATCAAGCATTTTAAAGACACATAATTCCACTGTAACTCATCCTTATCACCAGGACTGAAATAATTTGCTGTACAACTTAAATCCCTGCCAAGGATTTAAGCTAGTCAAATTTTTTGGCCAATTTAAGATTCTAATGATTTTTAAAAAAATTACACATGGAACTGAAATGCTATTTTATGCTATCCTATTTGCCCATATACAGATATATACTATATATAGCAGTTATGTAAATTTAGGGCTTATCATAAATGACAATGTTAGCAACTTAGTTTTTAGAAATAGCAGTCTTAGGTATATTTAAGAGAGGTACTCGAATTCTTTGCTAACCCTTCCCCCAGTCATGATGCAATGCCTACCATAATTATTATTTTGGATGAATCTATACTAGGTTACTTATATTGACATTTTGAAATAGCCATTAAAAGGTAGCCTTTCTCAGAAACTACACACAAAAACCTTATGGACTGTGAACAGTTCATTAAGGAGTCATTTAGTGTTAATGGTTTGTTTTTGCTAGTATTCATGCAGCATCGAATTTGAATGTTAGTGACATGAAACTCAAAATGTAGTTTTATACCATTATTCTTAGGCATATTATTTTTCAGTTACACGATTACCTCTATAAAAATTATGTATTTGCTATTCAGAATCCTTTTTAAGATTTCAGCTTTTGTCCCATTTACACTTAGACGTTTGTTGAATTTTTTACTCCTACCCAAGAACCATGCCAGGATCCTGTCTAACATCAATGAGTTTTATACAGCATTCTAACTAAAGCTCAGTATAGAATGGTGTTCAACATTCCAGAATGGAAAATAAGTAGAGTCTCATACAAGTGCTGTGCAAAGTCTCAACCAGCCATAGCACATCCAAAACACATCAATGTATCTAGATGAATACAAAAATTTAATTTCACATCTTTAACATGAATCATAAATACAGATGCATACATAAGAGGGAATATAATTTATAATACTAAACAGAAATCACTGAATACTAAGCCAGTGCATTTGCACACAATACACTTATGATGCACAAAATAAAATAAGCCAGAGTAAAGTGGCTTCAGGTTTCCTTAGGAGGCCATATAGAAATATGAACATTCCAACTTGATCCAAGTAGTTTTACCAATTTCAATTTGTTAACTTGATTTAAAAACAACTAAGTTTAAATATTACAGAGACAATAGCAATTCTGAATATAGCAACTTCAGTCCTTCACTCATCCACAACTGACATACAGGACAAGCAGCACAAGTGTAACTGTGAGACCACTTTAAGAAGTCTGGCATTGGACACCACCTCTAGGGTGGTGCTCATCATCTTCATATGCTTCACCATTGTAATGCTGTCTTCTTTCCTGAGATGGGTCAAAGTCTACCAACTCTACTTGATCCATGTCTTCGGTTTCTTCCACTTCTTGCCTTGGCGGTAGCAGTTTTTCCAACAGACATAGCTTATCTGAGCAAAGGAAACCATTTTCTGGAAATATCACCTGAAAATTAGAAAAAAAATATAAATGCTTCTCATAAATGTACTTTTAAGTATGAAATAAGTGTCTGAATGTTAATGTAAAAGATACATTTTCTTAATTTGTATAACTAACACCAATTATTTAAGAAATCAGCATTATAAGGCAGCATTGCCTAAAATATATTGCAGAAATTTTCCATAGATATTTAATTAGTAATTCAACCGTCACTTACCTTAAAATCAATTATAAGACGACCCTTTTCATATGGTCTACGGTAGATTGGCATTCCTTCATTTAGTACACACTTAATATCACCATGTTTGACAATCTGACCTAGAAATTAAAGATATAACATGTTTAACAAACTTTATATAAAATTAAAGTTACAAGTACTTGTAATTGCTCAAGCAGAAACTCATCCTGACAGCAAACTAAAGACATGTGAACAAGGCATCCACAGAGAGTAGTAACCTGATTCTGGGAAAAGATCCAAGTGCTAGAAATGTTTTGTAACTGAATCCAAACATGGCATATTCCTAAAGTGCAGTATCATGATAAAAAAAGGTTTTCCAAGATACGTTTAGAAGATTTCTAGTTCATCAGTTACAAATGATTGTGCCATTCCTGTCAATCCAAGGCAACAGGAGTTTGATAAAAGCTATTTAATTACAGTAAATTTAAGAGTTATACTTGCTTAAGATCTTTATAGCATTTCACTTGGATTCTTCAAAAGGATAACATTTATTTTATAGTGGGTTCCAATTAATCGTGACTCCAGTATAATTGCAAACCTTTAACAGACTAATAGTAGGGAGCAGTTGTCAGTTAAGGTAGAATATTCATTTAACTGAAGAAGTTTATAGATCATAAAAAGATAAATAAGACTATACACATGAAGTAATATGGACAGATTTACATACGAAGTCTATTTAAACCATGGTCTTTTAAATTTAAACTTATTGTACCCAAGTTCTTTTTTCAGAGCAATACAGACTTACCAGGATGAGAAGTAATTATTATAGTTCGATTATCCAGCATTGCAATTGGTTTTTGAAAGCCACAGAGTGCTTCCACTAATTGTATATCCATAGACATGACCAGGTCTTCACCTCGCCTGCAGAAAAAAAGTTATATGCCTTAGAAGTGCAGGGCTATAACCATATTGTATAGGATATCAATTCCAAAAAGACAAGTAAAAAAACTAACTACTTAAAATGGTAAATTGTACTATTAAATAAATGTACAGGGAGAGTATAAAGAGATCTGCATTCCTACAGAATTAAAAGGATTTGTTAGTGAAATAAGACTATTCTGGCACCAGATCTGATTATATGGGAAAATAAAAAATAAGGTTTTATCTTAATATCTGATGTTTAAATATTATGCTATATATAATATAGACGACCAGTGGTCCCCTGCATGCCACCACAGAGTGCTATAGAACACACAGACATCTAGGGTCGGGGTTCCTCACTAATCCTTTATGTGTTTCTTAAAATTTCTAAAGTGATGTTGGCATGCTGCAATGCAAAGTGGTATCTTTATTTGCAATAATGCACCTGAATCCTAAATGGAGTCTATAATATTTATTGAAAAATAAAATGTTTTGGCTATAGGCGAATACTTTTAGGAGGAAGGGAATTTGTTTGTTCCCAAAAATCCCACAAAGATAAGCATGATAGCAGGCAACATCAAATACTTAACTAGCACAACACAGCATTCTGATAAACTGGCCCTCTGTAACTTTCCCATGGCAGCCATTTTGTGAATAGGCAATTTTCCCCATCCAGCAGCCACAGGGCTCTTATTATGTTTTCAAATTTTCTTCTGTTCAAAAAGGATGAGGACCCCCATAATAGATCAAGGAATATCTTGAAACTCAATGACATTCCATGTTTAATTATCTAAGTAAAAACAACAACAACCAGCTACAATTTCATAGGGAAAAAACTAAATTGATTTTCCTTGCTACTGTACAGTAATCAAATATATACTATTTATATCCATACATAAGAAATTGTTTCAGAATTTAAACTAGAGAAAAGATGACTTTCAAGCCTTAAAATCAATGTAACGTTTTACTTAACATCCGAAGGTTAACTTTCTGAGAAGGAAAACCAGTTTAATGACTTTGAATCATTAGACTGAACAAACTTCTTAAAACTGAGAGAATGTTATACACTTTCTTAAATGAAGAACTAGGAGTTGGCAATTAAAAACTGTTGTGCCAGGCTTCATACCTTGACATAACTAGTCAAGGGCTACAGAACTATGACAGAATCAGTCAGTCATCTGTACTATTGCATATTAATATGCATTTATAAAGGTAGTAGGTGTCCATATATTAGTTACAACGTAGTGATTTACATTTGTTTAGTAGGTTAGAACAAATTGGAAAAGTTGTAAAGTATTGCAGAAATAATTAACCTTGTAGAGAGAGAAAGTTAAGAGAAACTGCGTGCAATTGTTACCCTGACCATCCTATTCTGACTACAAAAAAATTAAAACCTGCTCCAATCAGTGTCTTCTAAAAATAAACCCTAATGTCTGACAACCTATGTTCCCAAGCTGTTATACATACTACCCAAATAAGATTTCCACAGTATTATTAAAACTTGCCTTGTAAATAAAGAATGATCTTTTTGATCCAAGACAATGATAATGTCTCCTGGCTCCAATCCTGGTTCTTGATCACCTTCACCATGAAAAGTTATTTTCTGACCATCTTTCATTCCTATTTCAAAAGGAACAGATTAGACTTAAAATCTACACAATATATTTTAAATTATTGTACTAATAAATTTAGCATTCTTCACTCTGCAAATAATTTGGTAAAGCGTAAGTAGAAGCATGAAACAGGAGCAGAAAGCATATTCCTTAACAGCTAGTGAAAAGCCAGCTAGTCTCAATAGTTATTCCTTACTGATTTTCTTTTGCCAAAATTTCTAGTTCTGTATTATGGAATGTATAGGTGACCTGTTTGAATTTTTTAGATATTGTGAAACTGTTGATGTACACTAGTTGTAATAATTTAATTTGAACATGTTTTAGTAGTTTTCCTTTTGTGTTTACTTATTTCAGCCCTTAGTCAAAATTATTTTTATCCAAATACTATTGTTTTCCAGAGCCATCTGGTGTCAAGTGTTCAAGCAGTCATTATGTCACCCATACAGCATCCCTCAATTCTTATTGGGAGCCATTAAACACCTGCAATTCATACAAAAATTATGGGAGTTGTACTAATCTTATGAAAGCACCATCTCTTGACAGAGGTTTAATGCCTAGAAAGTCAGGCGGTGAGAGAAGTATATTCTACAGAACTATATTCTTTATCAAACAGGGTAATTCTGAAGAAGAAAAATTAGTAAAAGACACAGATCTCATGGCACAGACAATCCATATGTAATTTATCATCCCTTTCTAAATTAATATGTAAATCTTTTCTAGGACTTTTAATATCCCACAACTCCTAATTTCTCCTTTAGTATACCTTTATCAATGTGGACTTCCAGAATTTTCTTTTCTCTAACAATTTTCCTTCCATTGCAGCTTTTACACCTGTCCTTGGGACTGATGCGCTCCCCATGGCCTTGGCAGTCCATGCACACAGACTGGATTTGCTGAACCATTCCGGGTCCTATCTGATGAATTCTTATTTGCATGCCTGTTCCTCTGCAATTAAGGCAGCATTCTACTGCACCTTTCTTGCCCCCTCGGCCTAAAAAATATATGAAAAAAATTAAATAGACTCCATCTTTTCACATTAAAATTTCTCCTAAGCGTCTATAAAGTTAAAGAAAGTTTTAGCATACCTTCACATTTGTCACAAATCACATTTTTCTGCAGAGCAAGTTTCCGGGTTGCTCCATTGTACAAGTCTTCTAAAGTTACTGATAATTGATGAACAACATTTTTACCTGAAATGAAAAGCATATTATTAAGAATTAATTCAGTTGAGAATTTTTTTTGAGAAATCACATTTATTACAATGGAAATTAAACTTGGCTGGATCCAATGGGACATTTCTAAGTAAAGATACAAAGGCCATTTCATGTGCAGTTTAAACCATGTTGAAAAAATTTGAACTGTATTATTTATACAGCTAATATTAACAGCAATAACAGCAAGCAGACTTTGAGGTAATGTTCAAATAATGCTAATAGATGCTTTAGTGGACATTAATCCATTATATGACAGCTCCCAAAGCAATCATTACAAAAAACAAATGAATGGTTTCACATTAAATAAAAATTCTAAAATTAAAAGATATCTTTACCTGTTCACCTTGAAACCACATCATCACCTTTATCTTTATAATGTCTACAGGAAACAATCCCTTTTTTTAACTAATAAAAAGTTCACCACTAAAATTTCCCTTAGATGAAAGAAAGTTGTGCATTACCTCTCCTCTCTCTTTGCATTCTTCCACCTCCTCCAAAGAACATATCAAATATATCCATTGGTGATCCAAAACTGCTTCCACTACCACCTTCTTTTATTGCTTGTTCACCACCTTTATCGTACAACTCTCTTTTCTTGGAATCAGACAGGACTTCATAGGCTTGGGAAATTTGTTTGAACTATAACATTTTTTTAAAAAAATCAAAAGGCTTAGTCTATTTATGTAATTATCGCCAGACAAATGATATTTATTATTTATACCATGATCAGCTCTACTACATTTACATACTATTATTAGTAACATACAATAATTACCAATGACTGGTCCACCTTATGGATTGAATTTTCTCACTTTATTGAAAAGTAAGGACAGTTTTTTAAAATAATGTTTTATTTCAGCAGAAGAATTCAAATCTAAATTTTAACCTTCCTAATTGTAAACCTTTAAGTCCTGGTCCACTAAATGATTGCTGGGGGGGGTGGGTTGATCTAGTGATTTGTTCCTCGTTTCTGCTGAATATTTTTCTTCTATATTCAAGTCTAGTTCACAGGTTCAACACTACTTTAGCTTTTTTCAAAACAGCTAACAATGACTAGGTGCTGCCATAAGAGCTAGGCTGCAAGCTTTCCAAAGGGCAATGATTGCAAGACAGTCTGGGAAGTAAAGAAAACAACCATGCACCAAGAAGTAAAATGAAATGTACCTGCCACATACTTAATCAGCAGAAAGTGGGAGGAGGAAGATTTTAAAAAAAACATAATTAACTCACCTTTTCACCTTCATTAGGATTCTTATCTGGGTGATACTTCAATGCTAACTTCCTATAAGCCTTTTTCAACTCCTCCTGAGAGGCATTAGGTTTTACCCCAAGCACATCGTAGTATGTGGTCTCCTTCACCATGATGCAACCGTACCTGCATGGGTACATGGAGGAATAGAGAATAATAGTAAGATGACACCGGTTTAAAGATAGAAAGTGAGTAAAAACAGCTGTTGAGACTCTTCCATATTTTCCTATTTCCCTTATCTTATACTCTTTTACCCTCAACAGAAACAATCCTTCCCCATCTTTCATCCACTTCCCCGCACCAGCCTCCCAAACCTAAATGGCTATACAAACAGGTACTAAACCTGACACAAAAGCACCTTTTGTTGTTCCTCCCGCTTGACTCGGCCACCTTCGCTTAAATTGCCTGAATAAGGTTCCGCTCCTTCAGTCGCACACCTGCCTGTTTCCGAGCAGATGAAGGTCACTCACCTGAAAAAGGGCTTACTCCCCCCCCCGCCACCGGACCCCAGGCCCTCGGGGCCCCCCGCTTCTCCCCTACAGGACACCCAGAAAGAATACTTCTTCATGGTCACCCTTCCTCGTCTCACGGACAACGGGCACCAACCCCTCCTGCCCCGTTCCCAAAAGGCTCCATTCTCGCAGGCTTCTCCCCAGTTTCCCTCACCGACCACCACCGTCCTCGTGCCTCATTTACCCAACTCGTATCGGTTCTCCCACCCCCCCAACCTTCCCCTCAAGTGCACGGTTTCGGCTCGCACACCGCAGCCCCCCACCCCACCCCCGCGCGCCTCGGCTTCCCAGGCGCGCGGACGAAGCTGCCCAGGCGGTCGCTCCTCGCGCGAGGAGGAAGGGAGAAAGGAGGGGGGGTCGGTGGGGGGAGAAAGGAAGGCGCGGCCAACAGCTTCCCTTTGTCTTCCACCCACCTCACGCTTTCGGCCGAAAAAAAGGCAGCCTGACGTCTTCCCCGTAAGTCTACCCGCTCCTGACCCCGAGTGCCACCTTCGCCTGGCTCTTTCTCTCCCACAGACAAAACGACCGCGACTTTTCTGGAAAGTTCCGAGCCGGTCTCAGGCTAGGCAGCATCCGGGGAGTTTTTTTTTTTCCAAGGAAGCCCCACCCAATTCCGGAAACACCGCCTTCTCTGCTGGGTACCATCGATGGCTGGCATTCGTCGACTTTCTAGAAGTGATGACGAAAAACGAGCTATCTTCCAATCACTTGTCGAGGGATTATATTACCGCCGGGAACTACAAGTCCCATCATGCCAAGATAGACAACGTGCTCGGCCCTCCGCCATTTTTCGACGCGGCTCAACAAGGGCAAACTACAAGGGCCAGAATGCAAAGCGGCAGGGGTGGGCGCATTCGACCTTTCGAAGTCCTGAGAACTGAGCGGTTTTGCGCAGCTACAGGGAACTTGAGGCCAGGTTTAGGGCAACACGAATCCTCAAGTGTGAGAAATGCGTTAAAGCAAACGAAAATATAGTATTCCACTCTTTAACACTGCGTCGAAAAAGCTTATTTTATTTATTTATTAAATTTATATTGCCCACCGTCCCACTAATAAGGCTTACAAACAGTGTAAATTTAATAAATAAATAAATAAAAGAATCAAAGGGAAAAAGTGCAGAAAAAAAGAATCAAAAGAAATAGCTTTTTTTGCAGAAATATAAACAAAATTACGACCATTAGTCCATGATGCTCACTGTTTTCTATAATCCAGTTTTTTGTAATAATCAAAACCAGAAATCGAGTGCATTTTTTTCTATTTGATGTAAAAAGTCTGTAAAGTATTTTCAATCAACCATAAATACAGATACTGTTTTTTGTTCTAAAAAAAGAAGTTAAATTAGCCATCGTTGCAAGTTCCATCGTTTTCACCAACTAGTCTACCATTGTGGGTAGTGTTGAACCTTTCTTCTTTTGATCTTATAAGAGTCTCACTGCAGTTATCATATATAAGAAGTTGCATGACTTTTCTTATCTGGCCCTTGGTCATCCCAGAAAAGTCTCTGGTTTCAGTTGTACTTTAAATCTTCTGGATTAATGTATTTGCATCCAAAACTCATTGGGATTTTTAAAACATGTATTAATACCAATTTTAAAATTACAATTTCACCGTTTAGGCTAATTTAGCTCTACAAATTTCCTAGTATAGGAAACTAATGTGACATTATGTAAAACAACCTTGATGGTTTAGGATGGGGCATTTAAATTTGTTCCATATGTGTGCATATGTATCTTTTTCATCAGTTTTTTAAAAAATTGCTTAATTTTAAAAGCAGCAGGAACATCTCGAAAAAGCACATAAAAACTGAAATCCTACATCTACCTATAGTTCCATTAAATTTTGAATTCTGGTATTAATATTCATAGGAATTTTTTTTTAAAAAATACACATGGCTGCATTTCATATTTATGTCACTAAAAGGCATCCTGGTGGTACTCTCAAAGTGGCTTCTCCCTTTTCTGCTTTAATTAACATCCAGCCCAATAATAAGTTGGAGAATTGAAGAGCTCGCTAAATATTTGGTGAGATTTTGAGTGGCCTTAATATCAGTACTGATATTAAGTAATGATTTTTGTTTTAATGAATAGACAGCCTTTTTTATTGCTTAAATAAATAAGATAAAATCCGAACAATAATCCTTGTAAACATACATCTCGCAACCAAACGTTTTTTTTCTCTCATCTTCCCTGCGGGAAAGAAAGGTCGAGAAACTGGCTGGGTATTTACTTCCTTCCTCTTAGGGGGTGGGAATAAGGAATCAGAAACTGGTATTTGATTGGGCTCGAAGCGGTCCAGAGCGACGCTATTGGCTAGGAAATGTGGAAAGGTGCAGAGATGGCAACGTGGAGGTGAGTGGAAATGCGAGGGAGTGTGTTGATGAAAGGAGGCGGTTCCCGTGAGAAGCTTCTGGTACTTTTGGGGTGTGTGTGAATAACCCACCGAAAATTGTTGGGACGGACGAAATCGGATGGGGTACATGGGTCTTTAGATGGTCTTTTAAAAAATCAAGCACAAAATTGTACTGCGAAATGGCGCAAGAGAGATAGGAAGAAATGTTTCCGTTATAACATTTTCCTCGGAGGAACTCCTATATTCATACAGTGACAGTCATTGACTCTCAGGAGCCAGATTCCAGCTGCCCTAATGCTTAATTGATTGTGCCAGGTGTTTGTGTTGTTTCAGTCGCAGTCCTTTGCATGCTGAAGTTACTTAATTGGATTTTTTAATAAACATGCATTAAATCTGGATGTTGGTTATGTGGATCATAGCCTGGATAAAATACAATGCAGAGCCAAACTTTGGATCCATATATCCATGAACAATTGCTTTCCAACATAGTCCTGATCTGTCATATTTGCAATATCATGATGGGAAAAAAAGGGAGTGAACCGCTTCTGTTTCCCTTGTAAAGTAGTTTCTGTATCCTGAAAAGTGCTGAACACTCCTGCTGCCAGATACAGAATCCATTCAAAAACCATCTGAAGGAAACTGGGAATTCAAAGAAAAACTTAATAATGCAACTGCACCCTTTTCTTGGTTTCTCTGTTTCAGGGGTAGTAAGAAGTACAAAGTAAATAGTTCTTTTATGGAGTAAAAGGAAGGGCAGTTAATTTTCTGTTTATAATTGTTCAAAATCTAAGGTTCTGCAAACTTTCTCCAAACAAATTCAAAATTGTTTTCTGAATTTTTTATGAAACAAATTACAGCTAGCTCTATTTTTTTAATTTAGAAATTAAATAAGCAGTCTCTTAATAGAATATTCTAGATGTTAAAAATAGGATGATTTCCCTTGTTTTGCTCTGCAAAAATAATTCAGTTCCTTGGATTTTACCATAGACATGCTCAAGAACAGCTCCAATTAAAGAAAACCTTCATTTCATAGGCACAATGCTTTCAGCTAATTCACCCATCACTACTTAATGTTGCCCTTTGCACATAAAAGGTTTAGCATTACTCCATCAGCTGAAAAAATCTGATGTGCTGGAATATTTATTCTAAATAAGCAAATTCTGTTTTTTCCCCTGGAAGAAGGAAAAAGCTATGCCAAGTATGAATTGGTGGTTTTGGTCTATATTAATTTGTAAATTGTTAGTTAAATTTGTTAGTTAAAAACTAACAGACTTTAAAAAATGACACTTTATAAATGTACTATAAAGTTTTAGAGTGAGTGAAATTATTCTGTGGCTCATATTAAAGTATAGTTTTTTAAAATGACATTGCATATGAATCACAGAACAATTTTTTTAATTGGAATGCTTTATAATCTAGTTAATGAACATATTGTAAGTTTAATATAATTATAAATATGTTATGCAGAAATATAAAGGTAACCTCGTGTAAATTGTTTAATCGGTTATTTTCTCAAAACTATGCATTTTATAACCAAAAATAAATGAAAATCTATTTGGCATCTCAACATTTTGGATAATAAGCTATTCAAAGTCTTGCAAATGTTTGTGCTCTTCCCTTTGTAGATGGAGAGAGTAAATTTTATACAATAGATAAAAATATTTTGTGAGTGTTCTGGAATAAAATACTTGTATAGCACCTGTAGATCATTCTCCCTAGCTGAACCTTATTTGATAAAACTGAGTATTTCTTTTTTTTTTCTCCCCTCCCTGAGCACAATGCGTGTATGCTGGCTAGTGAGCAAAGATAGAAGCTGTCAGCGAATTAAACTACCGCATTTAGAAATGGTGGTGATAGGGCGTGGGCCTGACACGGAGATAACAGACAAGAAGTGTTCACGAAAACAAGGTAAATTGAAGATTAAGGTAGCAGTCTTAAATATGCTAGGGCAGTGATGGCGAACCTATGGCACGGGTGCCACAGGTGGCACGCGGAGCCATATCTGCCGGCACGCGAGCCATTGCCCTAGCTCAGCTGCAGCGCACATGTGTGTGCCCACCAGCTGATTTTTGGCTAGCGCGGAGGCTCTGGGAGGGCGATTTTGGCCCCTGAGGGCCTCCAGGGTGGCCGGGGGAGCATTTTTGCCCTCCCCAAGCTCCAAGAAAGCCTCTGGAGCCTGGGGAGGGCAAAAAATGGGCCTACAGGGCCCACTGGAAGTCGGGAAATGGGTGAGTGGGGGGGTCATGTACGCATGTGCAGGGGGGTGGGGTGAGTGGGGGGCTTTGAATTATGGGTGTGGGCATGCACGCGCGTGCAATAGCGCATGCGCGCACTATTTCGGCACCCGAGGAAAAAAAGGTTCGCCATCACTGTGCTAGGGAGTAAATCTTAATAAACTCAATAGTTTTTATTTATTTCATTTTTGCCTCTATTTATTATGCCTAATGGCATAAATATCTGGTGCCAGATAAAGAGTCAAAAAAGGTGCCATGGTGAGTAATAACTATGAAGCTAAGAGGTTGAGTTAGGAAAACTGGTTTGAATTTTATTTCTACTCTCAAGGATGCCTATTTTCATTTTCTCAGGTTATTTTAATTAATTAGATTTTATTATGGCCATCTACTGCAAAAGACTCTAGAAATAAACTACATAGGAAAGCAGTAAAAATAGGTGTCTCTAATAGGATTACAAGATAATTATATGTGACATATTTTCAATCAACATTTTATAACTAATGTTTTGTTGTACATATAGTCCTCATTTAGTGATCACAATTGTCACCTTGGTTGTTAAACCAAGCGGTTGCTAAGTGAAACTGCAACTCTGCTTATGATCTTCAGTTTTTCTTTGCTTTACAGACATGGTATATGTGAGGACTGGTTGCAAAGTTACTTATTGTTAATGCTAACATTTAATGCTAAATGAGAACTACCTGTACTTCCCAACATTTTATGGATGGAAATAAGATTATACTTTTATATTTTCAGTTTGCCAGTTGGTGGATAGAAGTAGCTATAGTAGATGAAGAAATATAAGAAAGTTGAATAGAATTTTTAAACCCTGCAATGAATCTGCCCTTGTTACAAAATACCGTATTTTTCGGAGTATAAGATGCATCTTTTTCCTCCCTAAAAGTGGCTGAAAATTTGGGTGCGTCTTATACTTCGAATGTAGCTTTTTTTCCAGCCCTAACTAGGTGCTAACAGATCTTCCCAGCTCTTACCTTGCAGGCTTTTTCATTGTTACTCTCTCCAAAGAATGTTTTTCCAGCCCTAAGTCTTTGCAGAATTTTTTTTCATTGCTCTACTTGCTCCAAAGAAGGTTTTTTCCAGCCCTAACCAGGTGCTAACGATCTTCCCAGCTCTTACTGGCTTGCAGGCTCTTTCATTGTTATTCTCTCAGAAGAAGGTTTTTTTAAGTCCTAACCAGGAGATAAAATAATGTGCTGAAGCTGCTCCCAATAAGTTTTTTTTCTAGCCCTAACCAGGTGCTAACGATCTTCCCAGCTCTTACTGGCTTGCAGGCTCTTTCATTGTTACTCTCTCAGAAGAAGGTTTTTTTAAGTCCTAACCAGGAGATAAAATAATGTGCTGAAGCTGACCAGACTAAGGACGCTAGCCAGATGAATACCTGGTAGGCAGATTTTTTCCCCCTATTTTCCTCCCCAAAAACTAAGGTACATCTTATACTCCGGTGCGTCTTATACTCCGAAAAATACGGTAATAGTGACTTCAGGAAAACTCAGCCACATATGCTGTTTAGATAGTTCTGGAATGGACTGAATAAGGAGTACCCTGACATTTTCTATCCATGTCTAGAACACTGATGTATAGTGTGGTATGTGGGCATATGGAGAGCTTTAGTGCAAATATATATAACTTATTCTGAAAAAGAAAAAAAAGATTTTTTCCTTGAGTATAGCTACTGAAACCCAGAGACTAATTAAAATAGGGAGATAGTATGAAACTGAAGTAAAGTATTATTTAACTATTATAGCATGTAATTGTAGCAATAATTTTAATCCACATGATCATAGCTCATAATTTTCTGGCTGCATTTATTTCCAAACAGACAAAATAAATGAGAATAAATTGGTTGTCTCCTAGCGCCTACTGTTTAATTTAAATTGCATCACTGTTAAAGCATTTGCTTTTCTGAATTGACCCCTTTTCTCCCCCTTCCCCAACACTTCCATAAAATTCACAGCCTAATATCATTCTTTGTCACTTTTTTTTCAGTACAACTAAAAGCAGATTACAACAAAGGGTATGTCAAGGTTAAACAGGTATGCTTTTTCCTTCCATATAGCATTATGGAATAAATTATTAAAACAAAAAAAGAAGTAAACATAGGCAAATACATCATTAAAAAAATATACAGTATAACAAATACTTAAAAAATAAGTGAAAAAATACATTAGAAAAAATTCGAAGTATGCCATTACAACAGTAAATAGTGACAATTCTATATATAATATAGAATATATACATAAACACACACACACATACACACACACACACACACACACACACACACTGTATTTTTCGGAGTATAAGACGCACCTTTTTCCTCCCTAAAAGAGGCTGAGAATTTGGGTGCGTCTTATACTCAGAATGTAGCTTTTTCCAAGCTTTTTTTTTCCAGGTGCTAACGATTTTTCCAGCTTCCTACTCTGTCCGAAGAAGTTTTTTTCAAGCCCTAAGTCTTTGCAGGCTTGTTTTCATTTCTACTGCCTCTGAAAAAGGTTTTTTCAGCCCTAACCAGGGGATAAATAATGTGCTAAAGCTGACCAGACTAAGGACGCTAGCCAGATGAATACCTGGTAGGTAGATTTTCCCCCCTATTTTTCTCCCCCAAAACTAAGGTGCGTCTTATACTCCGGTGTGTCTTATACTCTGAAAAATACGGTGTGTATGTGTACACACACACACACACCCCAGCCAGGAGTGGGATTTGGGGGTTCTCCAAACTGCACAGAATCTTAGCTAGAGGTTCTCCTGAACCCCTGCGAACCCCCAGCAGCCCACCCCTGTGTGTGTGTGTGTATAATTAATTAATTAATTAATTAATTAATTAATTACACACACATACATATATATTTCTAATACACTTATAAAACTACCATACTTTTTTTAACCAACTGTATATTATATAAATGAATCCCGTATTTCATTGTACTTACCCATACAAAGTCTATGTCTTTATGTCACCTGCTCATAAGTAGCAAGTATAATCAGGTCTTCAAACCATTGAGTAAATGGGGCCATTTATCATTCCAATGCTGCAACGTCAGTCTTTTGGCTATATTAAAGGCATAGAGAATCCATTTATATGTTCTGTTGCCAAATTCTATATACTAGATAAGTAATAAGAAAATATTATCCTCTGAAAATTTTAACTTTTGTTGCATAGTCACATTTATATGGTCCACTACTTTCTCCTAAAACACAGTATAGGACATTGTTAAAAACATGTTTACAAGAAGAATTGTCTTTATATCTTCAACAAAATGCTGTCCTCAGTCTCCCACTGTTTAGGCAATATAGGAACCTCTGATTCTTTATTCCAATCATCTCTTAGCATCTGCATATCAAATTGATTTATTGATTACAAATATCTAGAAAAATTAATAGCAAGTTTTTTTAGTTTTAAAGGAACCAGCTGTTCTAGTAGTCTCAGAAGCTGAAAATCCTGCTAGTCCAAACAATAACGTTAACAACTGTTTTACCCGTAAATATTGCCACTGAGTTAAATCTGATCAATAATATTAATCGGTTAGCACAGCATGTGTGAAAAATTCACCTTCATCATCTATTAATTGGTCCAAAAGTTAATATCCCTGCTTTCATCCAATTTTTCCATATCACTAGCTTCCCCCCCCGGTTTTTAATGTTGAGTTTTCACCATGAGGTCAATTTAGCATGAGAAAAAAGACTGAATCTATTCCATTCCATAGCTTTCTAACTGATATCATTGTTTCCAGAGATAATAGAGTTCTATTGTATTTAAATCTTAATACTGCCCCACCAAAAGTAATTGCAAAATTCTTTACAGGTAGTCCTCAACTTACCGCCATTTATTAAAGTGGCTGCAAAGTTGTGGCAGGATTGAACAAGGGGATTTAACAACTGAAGTTACAGCCATTGTGCCCCACAGCCATGTGATCAAAATTTGGGTCCATCAAATACTTAGTGACTGTAAGGGCACCTCAACTCCCTCCACCCACCTATCTCTTCCCATTTATAACCTTTTGGCCTCTGCCACCATATTCTGCCACCCCAACTGACCTTTGGTGTTTTCCTGCGCCCACTGCTGAGTAGACATGCCCTTTGGAAAGGGGTTGGGGTTTTTGTTTTTTGTTTTTTGTTCCTAAGATGAAGCTCAACCCAGTCCAGCTCAGAATCCAGGGTAGAGATGCCTGGTTAGACATGCCTGGTTAGCAGTGGGAGAAAGAAGACACCAAAGGTTAGCTGGGGTGGCAGCTGAGTGCCAGGGCAATCAGAGTGCAGGATGGCAAGACTGGGACTGGGCTGTGATGGTTGGGACTGGGCTGAGGTGGCTCCCAGGGCATGGCAAACAGCCCCAGAGCTATGCAGTCCTGGGACTGTATGCTTCCCCACAAAGCTGGGTGCAGGAAAGCAAAAGAGTGGAGGAGGGGAGGATGGATAGGTATGCCGGGGGGGGGGGGGCGGGTTGGAGACTGCCCCTTATCTTACTGAGATTTGGAACTGGGAGCGACCAACCTGGGGTGGCTTGGACTGTGCTGGGTATTCGTTTAATGACCTGTGGTTCTTGGTTAACATGTCCAGTTGCCAAATTCCATATACTAGGTAAGTAATAAGAGAATATTATCCTCTGAAAATTTTTACTTTTGTCGAATAGTCACATTTATATGATCCACTACTTTCTCCCAAAACACAGTGTAGTACACGGGTGTCAAACTCACACCATCACCAGGACTGATGGGATTGTGGTTGCTAAGCGATACAGTCATGTGACATTTGCTTTATGATCGCATTGTTTAGCAGAAAATTTTGGTCCTAACTATAGTCGTAAGTTGAGTCCTACCTTATAAGAACTAACCTTTCCTATGAATCATTCCACCTTATGCTAAGCTATGATTTAAGAAAGGCTTATTGAATCAGTATATTCACTGAGTTTATAAAACATGATACACTATAAAATGTATTTTACAAACCATTAGTGGTTGGGTTTACATGTTAAATCCAAGGAATTAAAATGATTGGGTATTTTATAAATGTAATAAATAAATGCTTTTAATAATAATCCACAATGTGCAAACCATAGTGACTGAGTTTATAAACCATGCTAAGCCCAAACAAAACAATCCTCAATTTGTCTTACTGCAAAGCAGCTTTATTAGGAAGAGGATTCTATGTACTCTACACCTCTTCAAACTTTATTTGCTTCGGTATCACATCAGCTTCAAACAAAATGCTGAAATCCTTCAAGTTGTTAAAAAGTGGGAGGGGTAAGTGACTTTCTGTGCTAAGTTTTGAGGAAATCGTACATTCCACATTTAAGTCAGATCCTAATGAGTTTGCTTGTCAAAATTCTTGACCAAATGACTCTGGATTGTCCATAGGGGTCATGGCTTGATGTTTTGTAATAAAAGGCTCAGGAAATGCTTTATAAAACTACAGTTCCCAGAATTTTCCAAAGGGAAACCAGGAGAATATTCAGGCAAATTTGAACCCACACTATAACTGAACTCACAGACACAAAAGAATGAAAGCTTGGCTTCTTTTTCTTTTTTCCTTTAAAAAAAATGGGAACTCTCTAGCATGATTTCCCTTTTGCTCAATTTGCTTCCACTGAGATTAATAAAGCAAAAGAGTTAGCTGCCTGCTCTAACTAAGGTGTTGATTTTTGTGGATTCAGGTGGATTGTCTATTGCAGTGATGGTGAACCTTTTTCGGCTGGGGTGCCAAAAGGGTGTGCGCGCGATAGCGTGTACATGCGTGCCCACATGCATAATGCAATGCCCTCCCACCTGTGCATGCGCACAACCCCCGCGCTGCCCCTGCGCATGCGCGCAGGCCTCACTGAAACCTCCGGACTTCTGGTAGGCCCATTCCAGAAGCCTCCTGAAGCTTGGGGACGGCGAAAAATGGCCCAACGGGCCAATCGGAAGTTCCGAAACGAAATGGAAGTGGAGCTGCCCTACTACTTACCTTTAGATAGTTGCAACCAGCCTCGGACATCTTGGCCCATTTCTTCTGCAGCCGGCAAAGCTTTCCTGAAGGCCTCTGTAGCCGATAACAAAGCTCCGGATCGATCTGGAGCTCTGTTATCGGCTGCAGAGGCCTTCAGGAAAGCCTTCCCGGCTGCAGAAGAAATGGGCCGAGGTGTGGGAGGCCTGGTTGCAACTGTCCAAAGCCGAAGAAGTTCCTGAAGACCTCTGACAGCGAAAAGGAGGCTGGAGATGGCGCACACAAGTGAACTTCCGGTTGGCCCGTTGGGCCGTTTTTGGAGTCCCCAGGCTTCAGGATGCTTTCCTGAAGCCTGGGGAGAGCAAAAACGGCTGAAAAGAAGCCCAAAAATCAGCTGGCCAGCGCGCGCATGCATGCTGGAGCTGACATAGGGCAACGCCTCGCGTGCCCTCAGATATGGCTCTGCGTGCCACCTGTGGCACAGTGCCATAGGTTCGCCATCACTGATCTATTGTATAAGACGGTGCATCACGAGAAACTTCCTTTATTTACTTTTATTAACTTTGAACTTTATTGAAATTCATTCTTTTGGTACACCTGTTAAGATCCATTCCATTTGGTGGAAATCTATTACAGTACATTCCTCTGTCTTCTTTAATATATAACAGACTTCATTCACAATTATTTCCTCCAATCCAGAAAGTAAAACTGAATTTCTGTGATTTCCTTGTTCTTTATAGGAGGATTAGAATGCTGTCCTATGTGTATCGTTACAGCAGTAAACCTCATTGATTCTGTGGGACTTACTCCCAGGTTAATCAGTATGGGATAGCAATCAGTCTGAAATAAACTACTTTGTTCCTGTGTATTTGCAATGGATTGGCAAATATTTCTTAATTCTTAAGTATTTTAGTGCATAAATCCAGATTAAAGGATCTTTAACCTAGAGCTATATAGCCAGTGTTGGTAGGAACATTAAATAAAACGTAACCATTTGAAAAAACAAAGGTACAGTTTATGGTATAGCACCTTGAGTTTCTCACTTTTGTTTCCTTAGTTAAGAATTGAGAATTAAAATATAAATAATTATAGGAATCAGCCTTTTTTCACTCCACTTGTCGGTTCTCATGACACTCTCCTATATCACAAGATTTTCACTATTTGATTATATATACATAATTTGAGGAAACTGGTGATAACTTGTGGATAGTAGATGCTTTAAAGCCAAAAAAAGCCACCACCATTTTAATACATCCTAGCTTTTGTTGCACTATTTAACTTCATATTAGAATTGTATAAAATACACTTTTCTATGGAGCTGTCTCCAGTCTGCCATCTTTCCCTGGAAATGAGATGGTCTATTTTAATTATTTAATACAGTGGTCCCCAACCTTTCTGGCACCAGGGATCAGTTTTGGAAAAAAAATTGTCTTCCATGGACAGGAGGGGCATGGTTTCATGTGCAACCTGGATTCCACACATGTGCAGATAAAACTTTGCTCATTCACCCACCACTTGTATGGCCCGGTCCCTAATAGTCCATGGACCGGTACTGGTTCATGGCCCCGGGGTCGGGGACCTCTGATTTAATAAGATATCACAATATATTTCAGGGATTCTGACTTCCAGGGAAAGCAAATATTAACATGATGAGTAATTTTGCCTTTTTTTTAATTCAAGATAGGAGTCAATCCAACCAGTATTGATCTAGTGGATGTTGGCAAAGATCAAGAAACCAAACTGAAGCCAGGACAGGTTCTCCATATTGTCAATAAATTGTATCCATACACTGTACAATTCTTGGAGGAAATGGGCACATGTGTTGGTCGGGAAAGCAAGGAACTTGCTCAAAAAAGTGAAAAAAGGCCACATAGTGAACCTGAGAACAAACATGTGGAAAGCTTATCTGGAAAACAAATAAAAACAGACCAGCTGGAACTGCAAAACTACAATTTGTACAACGAGGTGACAGATGGCAGTTCTGTTTCTTCACTTGAAAGCTCTTCTACCAAAATGGTGAGCAAAGAAATGAGACCATTTGGTGTTGCAAAACTGAGCGCAGGAAGGTAGGGCAAGGAGAGCCTTCGGTCTATAGGACCTCAACCAAGGCCTCAACCAACCAACCAACCCCCCTCCAAATCTCGGCTTTTCTTCACTCCCACCAACACTGACAGGGCAAGCTACTGTATATAAACAAAGAATGAACCCCTCTCCCTGGTTTGGTAATGCAAGCAAACAATCTTCCTCTCATTCTTCCAAGTTATTCCTTCTGCCTGTTACATGAGGACTGGAGTTCTTAAGAGAATTCCCAATACCCCTGCTAATAATTGCCAGATTTTTTTTTTTGGAGGGGAGCCATAACATTTGAATGAGAACAGACTGGAATAGCCCCACTTTGACCCACACACAATCCCTGATACTGCCCTTCCCCAATTTATTCTAGGCCCCTTTAGAAGAAATTATGAGAACATAGCAATAGCAATAGCAATAGCACTTAGACTTATATACCGCTTCATAGTGCTTTACAGCCCTCTCTAAGCGGTTTACAGAGTTCAGCATATTGCCCCCAACAATCTGGGTCCTCATTTTACCCACCTCGGAAGGATGGAAGGCTGAGTCAACCTTGAGCCGGTGAGATTTGAACAGCTGCAGGCAGAAGGAAACCTTTCCCTCTTGTTCTGCTGATAAAAGCCATTCCATCATTAAGAGAGGTTAATTCAAGACTCATAATTATCTAGGGAGCAGGAAAAAGTACTGAGAATGCTTTTGGAGCTTAGAGTGTGCGAGTGACTGGCATTTTGAACGAGGTCACCACCTGGGGTCAGGCACTATCTGAATTGCTCTTAGTTTTGAGTAAGGTACATTCTGTCTATTGAGTTCTATTTGCTTCTCTTGGGAGCAGTCTCAAAGTGATAAGTGTTTTAGCATTACGTACACTCTGAAAAGTATTTAAGTGCCTCTTAAAATTATTTTAGCTATTCAGAAGCACAATTCAATTGAATTTAATATTGCAATCTGAAGCTTGGTTACTTAAGTAGTATGAAGTCTTTCCTACTGGACTCTTCAAGATACATTTTTGTCGTTTTAATCTGTCTGTCTTCTGTCTGTCTGTCTATCATCTATCTCAATGCATTTAGATTCTTCTGTTTGTCCTTTAGGACTGTATGCCATACTGGGCTCAAGGTCTGAAGGTTTCTATGCAAAACCCAGACATTCAGGTAAGGTTTTCATGTTGCTTTGCTTCAAGATTGATAAGCATGAGAATATTAACCATCATTGTTAATTCTGATGCATTTTCTTCCCTATCTGTTAGGTTTACAAGGATGAGCAAGTTGTAGTTATAAAGGATAAATATCCCAAAGCTCGCTATCACTGGTTGGTGCTGCCCTGGGAATCCATTTCCACTTTATTTGAAGTAACTCGCGAGCATCTTAAACTGTTGGAACATATGCACAAGGTTGGAGAAATGATAATCCAGCAGTGCCTGGAGAAAGACCGCCTGCGCTTCAGACTAGGCTACCATGCCATTCCCAGCATGAGGTAAGGCAGAACCAAGGTGTGTTAACCTTCTATCAAACATGCATTAGAAGAAATGCTGCCATCTGTCCTATATATTTTGTAAGTAAAAATGCTGTTTTAACACATTGTTTTTGTTGTAGTGATATCAATCCTAGTTATCATTTTTGCTTGATTTTCTTAGACAGCTACATCTTCATGTCATTAGCCAAGACTTTGATTCTAAGTGGTTTAAAACCAAGAAGCATTGGAATTCTTTCACGACCAATTACTTTTTGGATTCTACAGGTAATAACATAGGCTCTTTTAATTTCTATGCCTATTCAGACTTGGGTTTCTTCCTATAACTTAAGATCAAAGTAATTGAATAACTACTGCCCTGTTGGTTTAATAAAGTTCCTGCACTAGTCCCATAGAAAGCAAGTGGACAGGTAAAGCGCATCTAGTTTTAGCACTAAAACAGTGATGGCAAACCTTTTTTTCCTCGGGTGCCGGAAGCGCGTGCACGCACGCTTTCGCGCATGCGTGAGTGCCCACACCCATAATTCAATGCCTGGGGGAGGGTGAAAATGCCCCCCTGCCCCCCCAGAGGCCCTCTGGAGGCCGGAAACGGCCCATTTCCCAACTTCTGGTGGGCCCGGTAGGCCCGTTTTTCACCCTCCCTAGGCTTGAGAAGTTTCCCTGGCGCCTGGGGAGGGTGAAAAACGCCCTCCCCCATCCCCCCGGTGGCCCTCCAGAAGCTGAAAATGCCCTCCCAGTCTCTCCGTGCAAGCCGAAAATCAGCTGACCAGCGCGCTGGAGCTGAACTAGGGCAACGGCTCACGTGCCGGCAGATATGGCTCTGGGTGCCCACTTGTGGCACGCGTGCCATAGGTTCGCCATCACTGCACTAAAAGAATTGACAGCAAGGCAGGTGTTCCCCTGCAAAAGGTTCTCCTAGTATGAGGCGCCATGGAAAGTAAAAACATGGGAGAATTCCACTTCCCTCCCTTCTTGTAAGGAAAGATATCTTCCCTGTATATATTTGAAAAGCTCAGACAAAGTTAAACAAGTGTGGCCGCTGCCCAGTTTGACTGGGTTATAAGATTCTTTCAGAGCAAATTTTTGGACAACTCATTCATCCCAAACATTTTTTGGATGTTTGCTCCAGAAACACAGCCATTCTCTGGGTGCTAATTTTGGCATTAATATAAAGAACCTTGAGATTGTGAGCTTGCCGATATTGCTGAAAATTATGTCAAATGTCATGAACTCTCTCCTCCCAGTTTCTAAGGTTTGATCTAAGAGAGAAAAATATTGGTAGCTAAAACCATTCATACGGGGTTTTGGAGTGGGATGGATATGGCTGGAGCTGTAATCCTGGATCTATGATGCCAGTGGCCCTAAACCTTTTGGGCACCAGGGACCGGTTCCGTGGAGAGAGAGGTTTTTCCGTGGACCGGAGGGGACGTGTTTTTGTGCGCTGCCTGTATCCCATGGATGGGGCTTTGCTTGTTTGCGCTGCCTGGTTTTTGGCATGCTGGGTAAAGCCCCATCCATGGGATACAGGCAGCACGCAAAACCACGCCCCCTCCGGTCCATGGAAAAATATTGGTAGCTAAAACCATTCATACGAGGTTTGGAGTGGGATGGATACGGTCCGTGGATTGGGGACCCCTGTATTATGCCTCTCTCCTTTTCCTCTTCAGATGTGATAGCAGTGATAAAAAAGAAACAGAGAGTAACTGTGGATCACAATGCTTTCCAACTTCTAACACTGCCTCTGAAGTGCCACATGTGCAACAAGCAACTGCCAACTATCCCTCAGTTAAAAGAACACCTTAAAGAACATTGGCCAAAATGACGCGTGGACTGGTTTTATTTATATACCACAGCTTCCTGAGTTTTGGGTAAACTCAGTTCCAATGTTCATTTGCAAATATTAATGCTATTGCCTTATGAAGTGTACCAAAACATTGTCTACCTTAATGTGACCAATGGTATTTGTGGAGGGAAGTGGCTGTTATGGATAGAAGGGATGTGGAAACGTAAAAGGTTTGTACAATGATGCTGTACTTGTGCTTTTGCAGTGGAACCCTCACCCAAGGCATCTCTCTGCCCTTCGTGCTAAACAATTTATTATAACTAATTGGCCAACTAAAATGAGCCCTGCTGTTGAATCTTTTTGTTATGTGTTTTAACTTTGACGTGACAGAAGGTAACTTTGCACTCATATTCAGGATACTATTCTACATTTCAAGCTGAAACTTGGCATTCATTTTCAAAACTGGCACGGGTAAAAGGTGAAAAACCTAAAATGTACTAGGGTAAGATTTGACTTGTAGCCTGAGATATCGGGATAATGTTCCACCTGATGTTGGAGGCATTTCTCTGCTTTCCCAATTTGACTTTCAGCTTTGTCACTATACTGTTTCTAAGTGGACTGCTGCTGTGGATGTAGCAGGCATTACGATGTGAAATCTGAAATCTTATTTTTAAAAAAATCACTTGAACTCCTGTGTTTATTTCATTAAGTGCATGTATCTACAATGCAAAGCAATGCCTATTAAATTATATTTCCTGTCTACGTCCTGCATTTTTTTCAAATGATCTCAAGGTAGTGGAGATACTATTTCTCTTCCACATACACCTCCCATTATATGTCACAGTGCCACTTCATCCAGCTAAATAAAAGGTTTTTTTTTTAAAAAGGCCAGTGTCTATTTTAATTATCTCTGTTGATTGCAATCCTGTGTGAAGCGATCTGACAATCTCCCTAAATTTAATTGAGTTTATTTCTGAGTAGGCATAAATGAGATCATACATTTAGGTATGATTCTGGAATTCATGCTTCTATTAAATTCTGGGATACCAGTCCAAGAAAATATTTGACTTCATAAGCCAAAAAAAATTGAAAAAAAATATTGAGATATTTCCATGGGGGCAGGCAAAACATATTTAAATAGCATTACAAACAAACAGCATATTGAAACAGATCCAACAATTCACCCTATGAACAGCATCAACAGCTCTGGTGTGCCTTGTTTCACCAATTCATCTCGGCTCATCAGCAAATCCTTCTCAAAATTGATTAATCAGAGTGAAAACATTCCACCCAATATCTCTGGTAAATAATTGAAAATTTGATGTGGATGCAGAAAATATGTTGATCAATTTTTAGCTTTTAACTCTCTTGATTACCTGTTGCTTTCTTAGCAGAATCATCAAAAGCAGCTCTCAATCTTTGTGCGAAATTCTGGTAATTGTCCAATACTGGACCATTGCTTTCGATAATGGGCATATTCCATTTGGCTGTCTTTCAGAAAACTCAGAACAAGTGTCATCTTGATGAGATCTGTAGGATGTTCTGTCATCCAACTCATTTATAAACCATCTCAATGTGAAGCTATAAAAGTTTTTCCAAAACGCTTCTGGCAAGCTCCCATGTCTGGGAGGTGCCAGCCACTGTGCTGTTGGTTGAGGCAAGCCTTGTCGCAAATGCTGTGCTAGGTGCATCATGGAATTTTGCTTTGTAAATCGATCTGTTGGTGTTACAATAATGCTGCAGCAAAATGCTTAGCAGATGGTTGGATGTAGATTGGATGACATCTCTTTGATCAAAGACAAGAGTCTGCTTCTCTTAATAGGAGGTATCAGTTCTTCAATGTAGGCCAGGCCAGGAAACAGATTCTGCAAGATATACAGTACTGGATTTGTAATCTACATTATAGTAGTAGAATTTTGGAAACCTAACAGCGTTTTCCCTTCCTCATACCAAAGCGAGCCTGTTTAAATGTCTTTCTAGAACTGTCTTTTTTTCCTGGACTTAAATTTGTATTTGGCTAACTGCTACATTCCTTCTCCAAGATCATATATGTGCTTTGGTATGCTGGACTTGTATAATTACTGAACCACAAATTTGAAATCATGTTTAGAACATTGTGAATGTATGTATGGTTCGGTATATTGTACAAATGTAACTTAAATAATCCTCTTTCTGGATCTTAAGCGTAGGTAAAATTAAATGTCGACAGCCTGCCCTTGAGGACAATCTTCTCCAAACTAATGTGTTGGAAGTACTGCTCAAAGAATTCCCATTATGATGTCATAATGCTTACTGTTGGTATCATCAGGACTCAACATCATGTCCATTCCTGCCATTTGAGATGGTGGTCAGTACATGGAGAGTAGGCATATATGAGCATCAGGAAATAAAATGTCAAGCAGAGGAAGTGCAAGTTCTGGCTCTCTGCCATCAAAGAAAGGACCAGCAGTCAAGATGAGTACCAAATTTAGAGAAGAGGGAGAGACAGCTCCAAGGAGGATAGTAAAGGAGACAAGGGCTGTTGTCATAGACATTGGTACCGGTTCCTGCAAATGTGGTTTTGCTGGAGAACAAAAGCCAAGCCATGTGATTTCATCTACTGTAGGGAAACATATCCAGGAGACAGCAAAAACTGGAGATAACAGGAAGGAAACTTTCGTTGGAAGAGAACTTCAGGAAGCTACAGTACCCTTAAAACTTGTCAATCCTTTAAGACATGGAATAATAGTGGACTGGGATTCTGTTCAAGATATGTGGGAATATCTTTTCCTCCGGGAGATGAGGATTCGACCTGAAGAGCATGCTGTCCTAGTATCAGATCCTCCTCTAAGCCCTACTACCAACAGAGAAAAATATGCAGAAATGCTCTTTGAAACATTTTGCACTCCTGCTATGCACATTGCTTACCAGTCAAGATTGTCAATGTATTCCTACGGAAAGACCTCAGGTCTTGTTGTGGAGAGCGGTCATGGTGTCTCCTATGTAGTTCCCATTTACGAAGGATACACCATGCCAAGCATTACCGAAAGAGTAGACTATGCTGGATCTGATGTCACTCAGTACCTAATGAAGTTAATAAATGAGAATATAAAATTGTTCACAGAGAAAGACTGGAATATCTTGGAGGATATCAAAGAGAACCATTGTTTCACTTCACTGGATTATCAACACGATGCAACCACAGCTCCCAGGAAACATGAGATTGAATATCAGCTTCCTGACGGGCAAGTTATCATTATTGGCAAAGAGAGATTCTTATGTGCTGAAATGCTCTTTAAGCCATCCTTGATAAACTCGCAGCAATTGGGACTTCCTCTCCTGACAATGACTTCCCTCAACAAGTGTGATGTCGCCCTCAAAAAGAACCTGATGGGCAACATCTTGCTATGTGGTGGCTGCACCACACTGAAGGGCTTTGCTGACCGCTTCCAGAGAGAGCTGATTAGAATGTGCCCAAATGATAATCCAATTTCATCAGCTTCTCCGGAAAGGAAAACATCTGTCTGGACCGGAGGCTCCATTCTTGCATCTCTCAAGGCTTTCCAGCAGCTTTGGGTTCATAGAAGAGAATATGAAGAAAAGGGTCCTTTTTACATCTACCGGAAATGTTTCTAAATCCCAATCGTGAATCCCTTGGCCTAGGAGAACGGGATGAAGTTTGATCGACGAAAAGGACACACTTTCCCTGCTACCCCTGTAATACCAATCTGAATGTTATATGATCTGGATGACATTCTGTTCTCTGTGTATTAAAAGCTCCTTGTTGTAACAGCAAAAGATAGCGTTCCTTTTTTTGGGGTGGGGGGGGGAATAACGACAAAAATCAGAGAAGATGAGTGCAATCAAGGAAAACCTTCCAATTAGATGATCTATGTTTGAGAGCCAGCAACTGCACTTCTTCATTCATTCATCCATCCCAGAGTATGATGGAATTTAGAGACAAATCATTCCAGGATGCAAAGATGTCTTGCAAAAATGTCCGACTGCCTACGCAGTGTTTATTGCTTATATACAGTTGTCCAAGCAGCAAAAGGCAGAATAGAGCAACAGCATTTTTATTGGTGAATTTCCCCCCACAATCTTCCCCCACCCACCTTCTTCATGAGAACTTTGTTGCTGCAACCTAGATGAGATCATGTAGCAGGCAGAGAAGGTCTTATCTTTCTGGCCGTGTGAACTGAATGAGATCATAGGCAAGGGGCCCGCTTAGGGCAGGGCAGCACACACACACACCTTTTCACAGAGCCCCCATTCCTACAAGAGTAAGCTTCGTTGAACTGAACAGGACTGTCTTTTGAATAAATTAGGTAGGAATGTACATTTACTGTATTCCTGAAAGTCAGTGTCTTGCCAAAGAAAAATAAAAAGAGTAGAACACCTTTAAATACCAAAATATCTCATGAATTCCAGTTGTGTTTTTGCAGAATTCTTAAACCTTATCTGTTATGTAGCCAGTGCTAATCTTGCACCAGCCACATGCTTTCAACTATATCCCAGCAACTTTAGCAGCTCTGAGATTTCTTTTTTTTTAAAAAAAGTCAGGTTTTCATTGGCAAACTTATGCAGGTTGGCCATGCATTAATCTTTTTTTGAGGTTCAATCCAGAGTTATTTGTAATATGCACCCTTTATTAAAAATATAAACAGGCATCGGTCAACATTCACACACAAACATGTCTGTTGATGTATCTGCTTCAGTCACTGGAAACTATTTCCAGAAAAGGACTCTGTACTCAAGTGTTTCATCATGTAGAAAATCAAAGGTGAGAGTTTCAAAGAAAAAAGTTACAATAAAACTGTATTAACCCCTCCCCCTCTTCTTTCTCCTTTGTTCTCAGAAAAAGAATGTTCTATCAATATTCAATTCGTCAAAACAGGGCTTAATATATTAATAATAATCTTGCTCAGTGGTACTGAGTGGTGTATCTTTAAAAAAAAATCCCTAAAAAATTAAAGTGCTATTGGTAGCCCTGCTTTAAGAATCTCCAAGAACATTTCAGATATCAAACTGCAAAAAAAAAAAAAGAAAAGAAAAGAAAGTTTGGAGAGTTCAAAGCAACATATTAAAAATAATTTACAATAGTAGAAGCTGACTGGTTGCTCTCTTGGTTATTAAAGGCAATGTTGGGAGAAAAAAGTGGAAGGAAGCCCATGATCAGACATATATAGGGGCAAGGTGAATTTACATTGCTTGTGAGCCAATTCATCCTTCATTTAAGGATATATGATGAGAAAGAGTACTTAAATGCAGGTAGCCTCCACTCAATAACCATTCGTTCAGCGGTGCTGAACAAGGACTTATGACTGGTCCTCATAGTTATGGCCATCGTAGCATCCTTGTGGTCACATGGTTACAATTTGGGGGGTTAGCAACCAACTTGCAGTTATGACATTGCAGGGTGATCCCCATTTATGACATTTACCACCAGCTTCTGATTAGCAAAGTCAATGAGGAAACAATGGTTACAAATGGCAATCACATGACCATGGGCTGCTGTGACAATGCAGGATTCGCCTAATGATGGCGACCGGGACTGCTAGAACTGCTGTCGTTAAGTTGGCATGATCACATGACATCATGCCCTGTGATCGCATCGCTTAGTGATGGAGTTCCTGGTCCCAATTGCTGGTAAGCGAGGACTACCTGTACAGAGATCTTCATCCCGACAATAGTTGTGGAACTGAGTTTATTGGAGCAGAGTAAGCTTCCACTGAGTATTTTTGTTGAGTTTGGGAGCAATAAAGATCTCTGAATCTGAGAGAAAGAAAAAGCAAGAGGTAATCCTACAAATAAGATAAGCAAACAAAAGTAAAGATATTACAATACACTTTATGTAAACATTCTAACAATTTTTTTTAACAAAACCTCACAAATGAGATAAAAGGAAATTTACCACTGTGACAATAGTCCTATGTTTTGTCTGCTACTTGAAATCAATTAAGAATAAACTAAAACTTTATTCCTTTGCTACCTAAAACAGCAAGCTCAATTCTGAGCTTTCCTAAATGGCACGCTTCATGGTAAACTACATTAGGGAGTGGGTTCGAAACTCAAATGCTAAGTCCTGGGCAAAGAGCATAAGTAAGCAAGGAAGGGGTTGGCTCAGTTTCTAAAGTTCACAATCTTCTTTCATGCTGCATAAAGTAACCTTTCTTGCAACTGGGAGCCAAATTTTATTTTTTGATCAGTTTTTGGCAGCTGAGAATTACAAAAGGCCAGAGTTTATCAGCCCACAGGTGAGTAGTATTTGAAGAGCTGATGATAATATTGCATTTGTGTGCTGTTCAGAGTCACTGCTGTAAGATAGAAAGCTCAATAAATCATTTAAATAAGTTTGGTTTGCTATTCCATTTCACATTGTAAATGGGAAAAATCAACTTTTTTTCATGCCATGTTAATATACTATTAGGATTGTAACAGGCTCCGTGCAACCCATAAATTGCTGACAAATGGATTAGACAGATGCATTTCAAGACAAGCTTAAGTTCCAGCATCCCCTCACACACACATGTGCACATTCAAACCAGGGGTGAAATGCTCCTGGTTCGGGCGGGCCAGTCGGTCGTTGTAGAGCCGACAGCGATCGTAGCGTGAGCCTTCCCCCACCCGCTTTCCCCGCCCGCCTGGATGCCGCCATTTGGGTTCTTTTACCCTCTGTGCATGCGCAGAACGCTTTGCACATGCGCAGAGGGTAAAAGAACCCAAATGGCGGTGTCAAGGCGGGCGGGGGAAGCAGGTGGGGGAAGGCTCACGCTGCGATCGCTATCGGCTCTATGACGACAGACTGGCCCGCCCGAACTGGGAGCATTTCACCCCTGAGTCAAACTGTATTTAATTTGTACACTACATGATCTGTCTTACCTTGTACTATAGGAGCCATCACTTTCTGTTGAGTATAGGCAGCACTTATGCTATTAGCAGTTGAATTGGGACCCAGGATCTAAAATTGCAAGGAATTAGTAAAAGATGTTGATTTATTTAGAATAACAGTACCAGAAAACCATTATTTTCCCTATGGAACGAACAGGAAAATTATAACTTGATTTTGTTTCCCAACCCACTCTTGCTTTGAATTTACAAGTAGTCCTTGATTCATGACAGCAATTGGGACCATGCTTAAGTGATAGTCACATAGTGTGACTGCATTGTTAGCAACAAAAATCCCTGCATCCCAGTTGCTGTCATTAATTAAATCACATTTTTGTTAGGTGAGGCAACTTTCTGCTGACTTTCCACAACCAGTCAGTGGGGAAGGAAGCGAGGGGGGGAGGATCAGTGAGGGTGCACAAGAATTCAAGGGAAGTGCAAGAGGGATGAGGGGATGTGCGAAGGCACAGGTCAGTGAGGAAGGGTCGGGGAGGGTGCAAGTGGTTGTGCAGGAGCATAAATCAGGGAGGGTGAGTGAGAAGTGCAGTGCAGGTCGATGAGGGTGTACGAAGGAGGGTTGGGCGCATGAAGGTGCATGGGTCAGGGACAATCCGTGGGGTGAAAGAGAGGGTCAGGCTATAGTATGGTTGAGGATGCACAGGAGTGCAGAAAAGTGTGAGGCAGGCTTGGGGAGGGTATGTGAGTGGCCGGCAGGGTGTGAACAAAGGGGCTGGGGGAAGACTTACCTTACTGACTGGGGTGACTTTCCCTGCCAGCTTCCCCATGGACTTTCTGGTCATGCCCGTGAACTGTTTGCCAAGTGCCAAAATTGCATTTGTATGACACGGGTGCTGGGACAGGCAGAACTCCAAGCATCATTTGTTCAGCACCATCATAATTTTGAACGGTTGCTGAACAAATGGTCATAGATCAAGGACTACCTACACTCATATATATACATCATCTTCCTGGCAGCAGACTTCTTGACACAAACCAGTGAAGTGGCATTCTCTTAAAAGAAATTAGGTAAATAAAATTGCTATATATTGAGCTGTGCAGCACAGTATTTAACCCCCACAGCAACCCATGATCAGATACAGCTAGGATTTAAAAAAAAATGCAATGAGAGTAAGAACCCAAACTGCTAAACCATATCTAGCTTCTTCCCGAGGCCAAAGAAGTGTCATGCAGTTGTACTGTAAGCTTTTCCCATTTTGAACAGGCATGCAATATCACAGTGCACATCAAGAGTAAAACGGGCAACTTGATGCTGCTTTTGTCGTTTGCTTCCTCTTGATCCCCCCCACCTCCCGCCCCCATGGATACACCTCTTGTGAATATCTCTGTTGCAACGGATTTTTCTTCAAATAAAGTGACCTCCTTAAGAATGCTTTTTCAAAATGAAACAGTGCAATACAGTGTGCCAGTGAGTGCGCCAAGGGGGCACAGGCTGGAATTAATGTCTTACTGAGTTCGCTGGGGTATGCTGCAAGTCTGGGCTCCAGATTTCAAGCAGGGAGCTCTCCACCAAGTGAAGGGTATCCTCAAAGGCCTGTTGCAATTCCTGGGCTTGTTCATCATAACTATACAGGACTAGGTGCCTTAAAAGGCTGTGTATCTCACCTTGAAGTGGGGGGGGGGAGAAAAAAGATCCCACTCTAGTGAAATGCATTTTTTTAAAAATGGGGTACACAGAGAAGATAAACCTTTTCCATGCATGCCCTCTGATCCTAGGTTGAAAATAATGAAATCCCCCCCTCCCCTTTTTCAGGGATATAGGCATAAACTGTATCAGCTCAAACTCCCTGATTTCAGAACAACAGCCCTGGAGGTTGCTATAGGGCTTGGTTTCTCCAGGGACATTCTGAAAAGGTATTTTGGAATGTCCTACATTCTAAAAATAACAATATTGGCTGACAGGGCTTTAAGTTAGAAAGTTTCAGCATTCTATGCATTCTTTCTCTCTCTTTCTCTCTCTCTCTCTCTCTCTCTCTCTCTCTCTCTCTCTCTCTCCCCCCTCCCCCATTCTCTCCCTCTCTCTTATAAAAGTTACTTATAATCGGTTACTTACTTAGAATCAGTTGTCATTATTTTGCAATATAACTTCCAAAAACTTGCCAAGAAAGGTGCAAGGACTTATTCAGGCAGTTACCAAGACTTAGCACTGAATTGAAGGTGCATACAGATGCACACAGTTTAAAGGTAAAGGTTTTCCTGTCCAGTCGTGTCTGACTCTAGGGCACAGTGCTCATCTCCAGCATTGTCCAGACATTTTCCATGACCAGCATGCTATATGCCAAAAGCATACAGAACGTGGTTGCCTTCCCTCCGAAGTGGTATCTATTTATCTACTTGCATTTGCACGCTTTCAAACTGCTAGGTGGGCAGAATCTGGGGCAAGGAACGGGAGCTCACCCCGTTGCGTGGTGCTCGGGTCTCGAACCCAGGCTGTCAAGCTTTCCAGCTGACAAGTTCAGTGTCTTTAACCGCTGAACAATCGCGTCCTTGCGCACTGTTACTCTTATACTATTCTGCCATCGAAACAGCCACTACAGGCTTGATTGTATTTAGGAATGAGTGCAAGTAAGAGAACCAAAGGGGAATAAAAGACAAGAGAGTGAGAACTATCATGTTTCAACTCCTCAGTACTGTTTTTTAAATACCTCATTTACAGCCAGTTTTTTAAAATTAATCTGATTCCTTAAGATTACTATCATATTAAAAGACTCTAAAAGGGAGAAGAAAATGAGATCCAGAGTAATTTATACTCTCCTGTAAATTTTAGCGCCACCTTAAGCATGAAAGCCATCTGGGTGACTTTTGGCCACTCACGCTCTCTCAGTTCTACCCACCTCAAAGGGTTGTTGTTGTGGGAAAAATAGGAGGAAGGAAGGAATAGTAGGAGTGCATAAATTAGCACCAACAGTTAAATATTCACAAATTGTTATCCCATTTACAAACTTGGTTTTAGATATGTGTATTTGGTAATTAGGCTCATTGTTAAGTTGAAGATAAACTTCGAACCATCCTCTGCTACCATGTTAGGATGAGAATAAAATCTCATAGAGGCGATGTTGGATCTTTACTTGGAATTCAGACATTTAGAAATAAAACCGAGATTAAAGTCTAATAGAAAATATTTATTTCAGTACAAAAACAATAAATCCTGAATAATTACATCTTTGCTAAGAAAACACGACCGTTCAGGTCAACAGCCAAGGCAGAAGAAAAAAATTAATGGTGGATCAGGAATGTAGACATGCGTACACATCATATCATGTGTTCTGCTTGTATTGGAATGCACCCCTATCTAATATTATGGTACATTCCAATACAAGCAGAACACGTGATATGATGTGTACGCATGTCTACATTCCTGATCCACCATTAATTTTTTTCTTCTGCCTTGGCTCTTGACCTGAACGGTCGTGTTTTCTTAGCAAAGATGTAATTATTCAGGATTTATTGTTTTTGTACTGAAATAAATATTTTCTATTAGACTTTAATCTCAGTTTTATTTCTAAATGTCTGAATTCCAAGTAAAGATCCAACATCGCCTCTATGAGATTTTATTTTCATCCTAACACTCATCTAGTAAGGAAGCAGCCTTTTGTGCAACTCCCTGTTAACCCCAAGATTACTGATGATCAACATTTGGAAACACGGTCATTAGGCCCAGCTTTTGAACATCTCCATCAGATCTTTTCCTGATCTCCTTTAGGGCTATCCTTCTGTGCCACAACCAAAATTTGAAGAAGCAACTCTTGCAACTAACCTTTCAAGTTGTCAATACTTCGAACTATTTCCCCTAAAGCCTCCAGAAGGGCAACATCTTCTAAGGGACTTCCTTCCTTCAGGCTGTGTTTCTTGCGTTCTGCCTTGCGACGGTTCTTTGAGGAACGTCTATAACAGATCAAAGAGCATCTGCAAAATGAGCTGGCTGACCAGGTGGTAGTGGAGAAGTGAAAAGAGAGACTAAAGGGATGGGAGAGGACAGCTTCTAAACATTTCGTCCGATAAGTATTTTTGCCCTTGCACGTGGCTTGAATCGGATGATGGAAGCCTCATCCTGAGATAGTAAGCCTGATATAGATTGCACTATTTCAAGACTGCAGATGAAATTTATAGGACAAGATGATCGCCTTAGGTTAGCTCTGCTCCCCGCAACCCTTTTCCTTTCTTGAAAACGGAAAAGTTGCACATCAGAAAAAGGCTCTTTTCTCCTATTATGCTTGTTTTCTATGTGCAGCAAGTTTTGATTCTGGATTTTGAGAGGGGAAATAAAGGAGATTCAAATGGAATACATCTGCCGTCACACATTTACAGTGTGCAGATAAGCAGAATATCATTTGAAGTGGGTGCATTCACATTGAAAAAAATAGCTGCTTTAATGAACTGAAGAAATATGCCTGTTCACATTCTCATATATATGAACCACCTCATTCAAAGAGCCTTGGTTTACAATGTCAAGGACAATGATAGTAAAGTATAAAGTTTGGAGGGCAATTTATCCATTGTCCTTCTTGTTTCACTATTAACTGTGATTATTGCCAGAGACTGAAATGTTTTATGTCCTTCTCTTTTTGGGGAAATGTAATCTCTGGTTCCAATGAATAGCAGCAGAATCAGCAAAGGAATCATTTTTATCCCTTTCTCTTTGTTATCTCTCTGTACCCCCATGATCTGGGAACTGGAAGCATGTCATTAGCCATATACACCCACCCCTCTTCATATACGGTCAGGCTTTGTAATAGTTTCAGCAAAAAGGTTTCATGCTTATAGATTGCATATTCTCTTTAAGACATTACACTGAATTCCTAAAGGAGATTATTTTTAAAATGTGAAATTTTCTCTCTCTAACTCGTACAAACGTAAAATTCTAACATTATTTTTCTCAGAGGTGAAAATGGGAAAGCATTTTAATTAATGATGAATGATTAATGATGAATGACTCATGTTGCAGGCCTCTAAGGAGCCAAGAGAAGTTGCTTTGTAGCCTGTTTGATTATCAAGCTCCCAGTGGAGTTCAGGGAGATCTAAGAAAAGCAGTCTTTATCTGGAGACCAACATTTTCCACTTGGGACATGAATGGCAGTCAAACTATTGTACACCAAAGCTATGATAAGGCAAAGTAACATACGCAGATATTCTTGAATTACTGTGAGTATATTTGGAACTTGTGTCACTGGCTGTCACCAAACTGCTGGTATCAGAAAAGAGATCCGATTCAGGACAATTTGATGCTTCGTGATCTGTAAAAATTAGTTACTTTGATCAATAAAAGGGGAAAATATTCACATCTTATCTGTTAAGTAAATTCCTTTCTTGTCGCTTCATTTCAATAGCGCTTTTTGGACTGTTTTAGAAACATTCTGCAATAGGTGAAACCAAGGAAAAAGGTAGGAGCAGACCTATGATCCCTGATGTGAAATGTTCAGAACTGCAATCTGAACTTTGATCTCTTAGTTAATTGGTTGGTTGACTGACTGACTGACTGAATCAGCTCTATCTAGTCCAGCATCTTATTCCTCTGGAGGTCTGGCAGAGATATTCCTGGAAACTTTAGTTCAAATACTTTGTTTCCAGCATCTGGCATACAGAAAGGCACTGCCTTTGAATACGAGGGTAGCATGATTCCAAACAAGGTCAAGAAAGTAAAAACTACACAGCTTGCAATAATGTACCTTTAATGCTAATCTGGTGTAAATACAGAATCTTGGAAGGCATAAGAGGAAGTTCCTACCCTCCTTTACAATGAATTAATTAAAGACAATTTGAGGGATTCAAAATGCTTCTTCCTTAATTTGTTTCCACCTAGGCCAGTGATGGCTAACCTTTTTGTTGTTGTGTGCCGAAAGTGCATGTGCGTGCGGCCCGCACTCATAATTCAATGTGACCTCCAGCGCTCCCTCCACCCCCGAGCAAGTGCGCGTGACCCCCTGTGCTTCCCCCACCTCTGTGCATGCGCGCATGACCCCCACGCCCTGCCCCCCATGCATGCGTGTGCACCCCCATGCTTTTGTGCATGACCTTCCGCGCTCCCCTGGCCCTTGCACATGTGCATGTGACCCCCGTGCTCCCCCGCTCCCATGGATGCACACCAGAAGTGGGTTCTAAAACCCATTGCTACCGGTTCGCTCGCACACATGACACTTCTGCGCGTGTGCAGAAGCGTCCTAGGCGGGTGGGCAGAGCCTCCTGCCACTGCTACCAGTTTGCAGAACCTGGCTGAACCGGGAGCAACCTACCGCTGATGCGTACACTACCCTCCTGTGCTCCTCCCACCCCCCCACATGCATGTATGACCCCTGCGCTCCTCCCACCCGTCCCCGCGCATGTGCAGCAGACACCTGAAAATCAGCTGGCCGGTGGTAGGTGCGTGCACATGCATGGTGGAGCTGAGCTGGGGCGATGGCTCGCGTGCCCGCAGAGAGGGCTCTGCGTGCCACCTGTGGCAAGCGTGCCATAGGTTTGCCATCATGGACCTAGGCGTGATGCCATTTATGAAAGCAGTTGCCAACTGGTTTACTGCGATCTCCTGATAGTTTAAATCACTGGTCTTACTACTAGTTTAAATCACTGGTCTTACTACTGCTTTCCCAGCCTCCCCACAATCTCACTTGTGTAGCACTTCATAACTAGTAGGAACCAAAAATGTAAAGTTCTATTATTTTGTTGAAGTAGTAACTGAAGTTCCTGCTCTTCTTATCTTAAAGCATTAACAAGGAGCTTTCTATGAATTAGTGTCACAAAACACAATTCCATTGAAATACATTACCTAGTAGTTCATTTTGGGCTTGCTGCTTAAGCTCTCGAACTACAGAAAGGCGCTTACGATGGTGAGAAAATTCTGCTTTCTGTGTTTCCAAGAACACCAAATGATTTTTTTGAGCTAGAGAGGTGATCACAGCAAAAGGAAAATTATACACATGTAACTGAAGCAGACACATTAAACTTTGATTTGGCAATGAACAATTAAAACAAAATCAAAATCAAGTTTAGATGTTCTTTGTGCCATTTTGAGACAAAATTTTGCAATATCCTGTTATATGTCCTTATCTCAAACCAACACACTTTCCCCCTTCACCTAATTTGAATCTCATTAAGCTCACACCTCCAAGCACCTATCAGCTCTCAGGAAGCCTTACCTTCCAACAAAGATGGCCTGAAGTTGGTCTCTAGAATGTCGGCCCTATTGTATTTGTAAATCTAAAATGGAAAACAAAACAATAAACCTCTCTGACAAAAAAAACACAACACTTTCTCACAGATAATGGGAAAAATTCAAGAGCTTCGGGAATCTTACTATTCTCAAGGCTTCATCCCAGGCAGTTCCTTCTAAAAGAAGCAGGATGGCCTCTTCGTAGTCCTGGAAAAGGGTAAATCAAACATTTATACTCTCATTTTGTTAACTAATGAAATATTTCCCTCTCCTGAAGCCCTTTAGCAGAAAAGCAATATTTGGGATGAAATCCCAAATCCTGTAATATTCATAATATACAGTGAGTAGTCTGCTTCTAGTGTGTGTGTGTGTGTGTGCATCCAAAGTGCCTATTACTATTGGTATTACCTTTGCTTTCTTTTGCCACAATTGTTCTATTTCTAGTTTATTTATTTATTTATTTATTGATTGATTCTTATATGCCGCCCTACTCCCGAGGGACTCGGGAGTTGTGGTTCTTCATGTTTTGTTATTTTTTCCTCTAGCCTTATCACTACATTGCAGGTAATATTCTGCATCAATGAACAATTAGAACAGATATAACCTCACGTTCCAAATGCTTCTATCTTATCACGTCAGCTCAGCCACAATGCTGTTCAAGAGCATCAGATGATGTAGGCCTCGAATTAAAAGCTATTTCTAGCCATACATGCTTGAAACAGCTCTTGTGTTTTCCTTATCTGGCATCCTTCCCAGGACTTTGAGATATCAAGCTAATATTATTAGGTAGGTTAAATGTTTAGGATAGCAACTAGCAATACTTTAGCAATACCTATATTGTCAGTCATTCTACTTGCAGGGAATGGATGAAAGACTGATAGCTTTGCCACATAGATGTGACATGGATAAAGAAGTTTTAATAATACATTTGGTGCCATTAAACAACAGGGTTCAACACAATGAAGTGTATACATGTAGCTAGAACACAGCATACAAAATCCAAATGAAGAAATGTAACCACGGGGGCTTACAGATGAACTGATCTCCGCAATACCATCAAAAATTAGTTTATACTATCTTTCCTCTCTTATCAAATATCCTTTGATATGAAAGATGAAATAGCAACATGGAAAAAACTGGGGGCTTATAAATGGAAGATGAGGACATGGGAGTCCTACACAAAAGGAAACTTGTCCAGAAACATGGGGAACAATTCATGGTGTTAGGGAATTTTGATTTACATCTAATCATCTGGGGGAGGAAGCAACCCACTGCTGCTCAGTGTTCACTTTCTATTTTCAAATACAGGCTAAAGATACAAGGAAAGATGGGACTCTGGAAATAATGTCACAGATCATCATGCAAATATTATGATTTATGTAGCTATGTCAGATGTATCGAATGATAACACTTGGGTGGCGATGTCATCATTCTGGCATCATCGTGGTTTGCTATAGACCAGGGGTGGCCAAACTATGGTTCTTTGAGGACCTGTGGACTTCAACTCCCAGAATTCCTGAGCTCGCCATGCATGCATGGCTGGCTCAGGAATTCTGGGAGTTGAAGTCCACAGATCCTCAAAGAACCATAGTTTGGCCACCCCTGCTATAGACGGTGTTGCGAAGAGAGACACATGGATAGAAAACCGCAGATGAAAAAGTGGATCAGAAACAGAAAAAATGGAAAGGCGTAAAATAGGAACTATACCTTGGCATATTGTTCCAGAAGAATTGCTGCATCGACATATTTTCTTTTTTCAGTAAGTCTTCCTGAAAGAAGGAAAGTTTTCAGGAGAGAAAATGCGAGATTTTAAAAGGCCATTTTTTCCACTCCTAAAATCGAAGCAGATATGTGGTGCTTCTACAGTATTTCAAGTCTGTAAAAGTTTCACAAGCCTCCGAACCAAATGTACCTCCTCAATCACTTATCCCTATTCTTAAACTTTGGCAACAGGTACATGAAAGGGTACCATTCCACCCCAGCTATGCAGTCCCAGGGAAAGATCTAGCCCAAAGAGTTGCTATGGCTTAGTGGTGGTGGTTTACATCAGCTGAAGAGAGTGTGCATATTCTTTCCCAACACCTGAGCCCCATATCATACTTGGCTGGTGCCCAAAAACATCTTCAGAAGTCTGGCAAGGTTGCTGTTTGAGAAGGACCCAACAAAAGTAGCTTTTAATCATAGGTAAAGATTAATGGGCCCCTTTGGGTCCACTGAGAGACACTACTGAGGGTCACTCATATTCTAGTGATCTCTAGATTGGACTACTCCACAAACTCCACACAGGGCTGCCACTGAAATACATTCAAAAACTTCAGCAGGGGTAGAATAGTGGCACAGGCAGTTAGTGTTTTTCAGCATGTGACACCATTGTTAGGTTGTTTGCATGGCCACTGATATGATTCCAGGTGCAATTCAAGGTCCTGGTAGTCACCTTTAAAGCCCTTCATGGCTTGAGACCAGGTTACTTATGGGGCCATCTCTTTCTGGCTGCTACTACGTGCCGTATCTGGTCAGGCAGCAGAGGGCAAAGAATGTCAATTATCAAGCCCCAGGAAGAGATATATTTTGGTCATGGCATCCACTTGGCTGCATGGTTTTATATTTTTGTTTTTGCATATGCTTTTATCATTTGAAACACTGTTAGCAGCCCTGAGTCATATATTTGTGATGGGCAGCCATATAAACCAATGGGCAGCCATCTAAATCTATGAATAAATAAAATAAGGCATGACAAGTAAGATGCCCTTGGCCATGTCACAGTTTGAATGAATTTCTTTTTTATATACATTTTATTTATACATTTTTCTTTAACATACATAAATGCTTAGTAAACAGTGTATTGTCTGGGTCAGTTTACTTGTACATAATAATAATAATAATAATAATAATAATAATAATAATAATAATAATAATAATAATAATAATAATAATAATAATAATAATAGTAGTAGTAGTAGTAGTAGTAGTAGTAGTAGTAGTAGTAGTAGTAGTAGTAGTAATAATAATAATAATAATATTCACTTATACCTAGTAATAATTTTCCAACTTCTAATTTCTTCCTCTATTGTCTAACCATTGATAAAACAAATCCCATGTTAAAAAATAGTCTGTGTCTTCTTTGTCCTTTATCTTTAATGTTAACCTATCCATTTCTGCAGTCTAGTATTTTTCTAATTATATTTTCATCTGTAGGAGTTTCCTCATTCTTCCAGTGCTAGTTTGAATGAATTTCTACCCTGTTTCCCCCAAAATAAGACATCCCCTGATAATAAGCCCAATCGGGCTTTTGAGTTCATGGCAATAAGGCCAAGCACTTATTTCAGGATTCAAAAAAATATAAGACAGGGTCTTATTTTCGGGGAAACACGGTATATGTTGATCAACATACAGGCAAAGTTAATTTCATGAACTAATTGCAAGCTTAACAGTGGGGTTCATCTGCTTGCAGGTATTTTACCTTTGTTTTCCATGCCTCTCCAATCCCCCTCTTGGTCTACCTCTCATCTGAAATTTAGACTGCGTGTTCCTCAGACTACATGCCTGTCTTTTTTTCCAGGTCTGGTTCTTAAATGATTCTGACAAGTACCATGCATGTCAATGGTACTATCTAATAAGAATGAACAGTATTTTTAACCACCACGTTTATGTTTTTGGACGGGAAAAGAAATTGTAAGGAGCGAATACAATTAAAAAGATTGGGATGGCTAAATTTGGAAAGGAGAGACAGGTTTAGGGTAACGTGGATGCTCACCTGCCATGCTCCTCGCCAGGCTGGCCAGCTTGTCTTCAGTGTAACAAAGCTCAGCAGCTGCACAGAGAGCCTGCTGCCAGTTGCCACTGATCAGAAAAGCATCCAGAGCTTTCTCAAAGGCACCGCATCGGAAGAAGATCAGCCCAGCTTGTCCAGCAAGATGCTTCTGGATTAAATATTCTCCGTAGGCATAGCTGATGGTCTGCAAAAGATAGTTACAGGGAAATGGACCTGGGCCTTCTCACAGATCAAAGAGTTGATTGTTCTTGGTTGCTTTTGTAGACGACAGGCAGATGTTTAAGTGAAATTGTAAAGTGCACATTCTGTTACTCATCTGCCAAAGGAGCACAGGCTGTCTACCCTCTCAGTGTAGGCGAGGTTGAGAAGCTATAATAATTTTGCCTTTTACTACAGGCAGTCCTCAACTTACAACAGTTCATTTAGTGACCATTTGAAGTTACAACGGCACTGACAAAAGTGACTTATGACCATTTTTCACATGACCTTTGCAGCATCCCCATGGTCACGTGATTTACATTTGGATGCTTGAGAACTGGTTCATATTTATGACGGTTGCAGTGTCCAGAGGTCACGCGATCATCTTTTGCGACCTTCTGACAAGCAAAGTCCATGGGGAAGCCAGATTCAATTAACAACCGTGTAACTACCAGTAATTTAATGCCTGGAATTCATTTATCAAATGTGGCAAGAAAAATGGGACAAAACTCGCTTACCAAATTTCTCACTTAGCAACATAAATTCTGGGTTAAATTATGGTCATAAGTTGAGGATTACTTGTAGTTGCTCCTTCCATTGCACATTCGGGAGAAGACTGATTGTATGCATGGAAAAATTATCAGAGAATCCACTTTGCTTTACGAAACCTTCCAAGGAGGAATCCCATGTTATACAAATACATAAGACAATGAATTGAAAATTATATAGAAGTAAATTGCCAATATATAATTGCCGTAAGATAATTATAGAGATTGAAAGTTTTATAGCTGTATGCGCTTTTTATGTTTCTATATGTTTGTAATGTATTTGTTATTGTCATATATTTTTTCTTTTGTATGTTTTTTAAATGTAAATAATTTAATAAAAACTATTTTTTTTAAAAAAAGGAAAACTATTTGTGTACCTTGTATTCTTGTGTGCCTGGCAAACAGAGCTTGATAGCTTCATTATACAAATTCTGATCAACCACCAAATTTAGGAACTCTGGAAAATGTTCTGGACCTGAGAAAACAACAGATATTTTCTTCTGACACTCAAAAGACAAAGCCTTGCACAGGCCTGTGGGAGCTAGTTTTAATTAACCAGGATGACATTTTATTTTAAACTGCCACATGTAAGATGCCCAAATCCAAGAAACAGTTTCAACCGCTTGCAGTTCAAATCATTCATACTTCAAATCCTTTTTTTTTCCTCTTTCAAATCTGGATGACTGCATAATACAAATATATCAGACCTAGGGTTTTGGAGGCTAAATATACTGTATCTCCCTTGGCAGTCACTTTACCCATTTAAAAAAAATATCAACAGATCTTTTTTAAAGAAGAGGATAGAAGCAACTGGGGGAGGAGCCTCATATGTTTATCTTCTAATTCATGGGATTTTATGTTCTACATCTCCATTTTTTTAATGCACAAGTCCCCCACAGGGATCCCTCCTCAACATTCCAAACATCCTCATCGGCCTGAAAAGATCTCCTCCCTCTTTACTACTTCTCTCCTCACAGTTTCCACTGAGCTGATTCAAAATCTTTCCTAAAGCATGATGGGCTGCATACATGCTCTTCCGTGGGTTCAGAGGCTCAATGGCTTCCGTATCATGTTTACAAAAAAGGCTGGCCATCAGCAATTTCAGTCATTTTTAGGCAGTATAATGATGCTAAAACAAAAAGTATTGCTTATTCATGACTTTCTATCTAGGGGTCATTTTTCCAATGTACATACCACATTTACTAAGGTGATAGAGAGCCTTTGGAAATCTCTTCAAATATTTGTCTATTGAATATCGCTGATAATTGATTTCCATTTTCTTAAGTTTGTTTAAAAATGGGAGATATTCCTTAGGATCCTGCAAATAAATAAATAAAAAAGTAACTGACATTAGGACTGAATTGCCACAGTAATTAAAAAACACTGCAATAGCATGCTTATCTTTACATGAAGAGGAGCCACCAAACTAATTTCTGATACTTGTTACAAACATATTTCTACCTTTTGATATTGTTTTCTGCACCATTTCTTTAGTTCTTCATTTTGCTCATGGGTAATTTATTCTATTCACTATGAAATCATACATGGCTTTCTTGATGACACCACACTGTTACTTCTGGTATTATAGAAACCATAAATGTGCTCTCTCTCTCTCTCTCTCTCTCTCTCTCACACACACACACACACACAAGCATGAGTCATTGTTGACAGACTAATTAAATAGCCAAATGGCTAATGAAATGTAATAATGTGGTTGAGCAACAGAACAAGCAATACTGAAAAACAAGTAAGACTTCCACTGAACGTACAATTTATTGTATTTTACAAATGCTGAAGAGTTTGAGTGGCAATGGTGATGGTGGCAATTTTTGAATGCGTTTCATGGTTTTTCTCATAACATAGCTAGACCAAGGTTTATGGAATCAGAATCAGATCCAATCCTACCTTCTGAGACTTCTCAGCAACCATGATGACTAAATCAAAGTCATATGTCCCCAGTGAATAATCATACAATTCACTGACATCCACCAGATACAGCAGGTATTTCAATGCTTCTTCCACTCTGACAGATCCAACTGTCTCTGAAGTCTGTCCTGTTAAGATTAATTTTAATTAAAAGCCAGACATTGTTTCTATGTATAATACCGATTCAGTCTTTATGAATTCAATACTGAAAAAGCAAAACCTTATCCAGTACAAAACAGGTAATAATGTACTGAGCAAACCCTAGCTTTGGGCAAAAGACTGCTATTTTTGCTAATAGGCAATACAGAGGTACTTCTCTGATAAATATACTGAAATACTTTCTCCTTTTGTAGTGATTACTTGAATCCTTGAATCAGAATTGCCAGCTACCAATTCCTGCTATTTTCTCCTATCCTCTTCCATAAAGGGTTTGTAAGGAATGCCTTTCTCCTGACAAGATATCTTGTGGGGAAGGAAGTGAAAATCACCTTTCAATTTCTACTCTATAGCAAAAACAGTATCCTAGGAGTTACTTTGGACCCATCGTTACCTTGCTTTGAGTGACTGGGCATTGAATGAACTAAAGAATAATAAGGTCATTTCCATTTTAGCATCTTCCAGAATTACTGAACACTATTTGTGCCAAAGACACAGCAAAGATATTACATCGTTTCAATGATGGCTTGGTGATGCTGTGAAGAGATTCTAACTCAGTAGTGGGAAACTGGTCTAAGCTCTGTTGCTTTATCCTGATGATGTTGCCTTGTGTCAAAAATCTGAATGGTCTTTGAAATGATGCTCACCTTTTCAGTGAGAAGATCCACAATAGCAATCTGTGTAAGGAGGTGCATAAGAGGGCAATTTGCTCCCAACTTGACTGACAGGCAATCTTACCTCTTTATCAGAGTGATGGATAGTCAATAATATGATAATATTCTCCATAAATAATATGGAGAACCCCAACCCCTTACCATTGAAGCCCTGAATAAATTTTCTCCCTCTACTCTATTCCCATTCCACTATACCTCTCCCTTGCCAGTCAATCTGGACTACTGACTTTTGGCAACACTTTAGATTTACAGTAAATATGAAGATGTGTTATCTGTCCATCTATTTACTTTTTAGTAGATTTTTAAAAAATATATACATCTTTATTCTCTATGTAATATGTATTTATGCCACTCAGTAATTTAATGTTTGTAAATGAAAAGAAAGACTAGGGGAGACATGATAGCAGTGTTCCAATATCTCAGGGGTTGCCACAAAGAAGAGGGAGTCAAACTATTCTCCAAAGCACCTGAGGGTAGAACAAGAAGCAATGGGTGGAAACTAATCAAGGAGAGAAGCAACCTAGAACTAAGGAGAAATTTCCCGACAGTTAGAACAATTAATCAGTGGAACAGCTTGCCTCCAGAAGTTGTGAATGCTCCAACACTGGACGTTTTTAAGAAGATGTTGGATAACCATTTGTCTGAAGTGATGTAGGGTTTCCTGCCTAAGCAGGGGGTTGGACTAGAAGACTTCCAAGGTCCCTTCCAACTCTGTTATTGTATTCTATTCTATTCTAAATTGCAGTTAAAAGAGTAAAACAAAAGCCATAAAGCCACACAATGTATATTTAGTGTGTGTGTGTGTGTGTGTGTTTGTGTGTTGGCTTATTAATCTGCTTTGCTTGAGTAGAATAAATCACAATATTAATTTGGCTGCCATTTGAAACTCGACCATTCCTGACGTTTACTTACTCACATATAACAAAGGAGAAATTGGGAGGAAGTGTGCTCTACACACTGGTTACTTGAATTATGATTTGGATAGCCATAGGAGTCCTGCGCAACTGAACAATCTAATGCAATACTGTACCTTGAAGCTGACGAATTCTCTGCAGGGCTGTTTCCAATTCTGGAGGACTCTTTTTGACATGAGAGGTCAGTATGGCTAAGCAGTACCTAAAGAGTCCAGGGAAAAAAAGGAAGAGTTAAAAATTGGGAACTTTGAGGGTTTAGCGTTTAAAAAAAACTTTCATGACAATTCTGACTGATGTAGGATTGCTACTGAATTCTACTGCAAGTAAACCCAGACATTTAAAAAAAATGGCTATTTGATTAGAACCGAATAAACAAACAGAATTTTGCAGGAACATCACTGAGGTGTTAACCTGGAAGAAAGGGCTAGTTTTCTTTTTACAAACCTATTCTCTATTTTGAACAGGCATTGGCTTGTATCAATGTGTGGGATCCTAGACAGCCAGTAACAAGGCCCCACAAGATTGTAAACTTTTAAAGGAAGTTTGTTTAGATTCGTGAACTGTATTATATATTTTGTATGCGATCACAATTTCCCAGTTGAAAATGTGGTTGAATTATCTACAGGGAACTTTTTTAAAAGTCTGGCACAATAGCATGTATGAATGCAGCATGTCTTGATAGATAGAACAGAAAAGAGACATGATATGCTTCCTACTCCTTAAGTCAGAAGTACCATTCTCTCTTTTTCAATTGGTGAAGGTCCATCACATGTAAAAAGTGAGGAAAGAGAGATATGTCTTCCCTTTTCATAACTCTTGCACTTGAACTGCTTTCTGAAGACAGACTATCATTAAGACTCTTCCTGAGTATGGGGCTGCATCCTGGGCTTTGTTACCATTTGTTAAAAGTCTGATAGTGTACTGAAACTGCCTTTGTATATGTAGATGTTTTGTAATTTTATGTCCCATACTTAGTAGCACTGATGTTCTCCATTGCTTGTCTCATGGCATCACAGATGATATTAATCTTTTTATTATTGGAAGAGTGCAATTCATTGACACCAGTGGGATCCGGAGGGGGGTACATCGTTTTTGTGAAATCTTCTTCTCTAGGAAAGGGAGAAAAAATGACCTTACTACATTTACAAAGCAAATATACATATGCACAGTGTAATGGTGTCAGGCAATAATATTTACTAAAAGTATTTGGTAATGCCAAACTATATGCTATGGTTCCTCAAAAATAAGAAACAAAGTAGGAACAAAACTCAGCTTTTATTAATACCTTACAACAGGGGTCTCTAACTTGTGGACTTCACCTCCCAGAATTCCTCAGCTAGCTGAGGAATTCTGGGAGCTGGAGTCCACAAGTCGTAAAGTTGCCAAGGTTGGAGACCCCTGCCTTATAACATCCATAGTATTCTTGAAAACATGCAACCAAACCTACAAAACTCTCACAAGCTAAGCCAATAAATAGAGACAAATTTCAGCCTTATTCAATATACCCAGATATATTCTTTCAATTCCGTCCTATAAGTTTTACTTCTATTCAAATAAAAAAATCACAGAAGAAATCACAAAAGTATGAGAAAAGTAAGTGAATTTGCAGAGTTTGGGCAGATTGCAAAATCTGGGTTCAAAAATTAAATATATTTATATGTTATAGAAACAGAACCCTCCCTTAACAGTTATTTTGATAACTTCCCCGCTATTCCCAAAATATGTGAACTTATCAAGTTTCAACCAAAATGTTCCATTTCTTCTCTTCACTACTCTAGCCTTGCATTCCTCAACCCGAGTCCCTCTCAATACACTGGATCATAACTCTTAACATGACTACTGGCTGGGGAAGACAGTAATGGTAGTTTTAATCTAACATACATGAATTGCATTTCAATTGGGGAACTTTGCCTCAATTCCTATGGATAGTCCAGATTATTTTATTCTTTTTCGCTTCATATAGTTCTAAGGATCCTCATGCTGATCTCACTCAGCATATGAAATATTTGCTGGAGTTGGATGGAATCTAATTGTGTCTTGCATATTCATGCATTTAAAAAAAGCCAAGATGTCTCTTTTTAAAAACACAGAGTAGCTTTGATGGTGATGGAAAAATCATTTATAGTACCATTTGTTTTTTCTGGCACCAAAGGAAGCAAATTTCAAAACAGAAAGATGACTAATTAGAAGAAAGTATTCCTAACCTTTTTCACTGTTTCAAAATCCCTCTCAAAGTGTAAGAAAACAGTTAGTGCTCTGTCTTAAAAGCCAATCATAATAGCCAAATACTCACTTCAGTTCTGTGAGGAACAGGTTGATATAATTTACAGAATCAATTTGTTTTATAAATCTTTCCACATGATTTAAGAAAACCTGAAAAGAAAGCAAATATCATTAAATTTTAATTAAACTGCCATATATTGTACGAGGATCTATTTAAAATGGAAAAAAATACTCCAAATTATCGTGATGAAGTAGCTCTCATTGCTCACCAAGTTGTGATGGAAAAACCTGAATAATTCCCATGCAACCACTCTACAACACATTGGAAAATAATTATATTGTATTGTGATACAGTAAGATTTCCCAATCCACTAAACCACTAATTTTGATTTAAAAATGTGTCGGCATCTAATCAAGTTTATATCTTGCTTCAGAACTATCCCTTTTTCCTAGCTGATCATATAAATGGATATATCAACCTCCCTCCATGCCTTCAATCCATTATGAGTTTGGTTAATGTATTGATGACTCTTAATGACCAAGTGGTGACAAAAAGAGGTGTCCTCAACCTGAAAGACTATCGTTTGAGTTCACAGGACTCTCTTTCCAGTCTATCTGTCATCCCTTCAGAAGATGCCAACTGAGCCAAGAGCTTCCACTTGCCTTTGGATTGTGGTCATAGAGCAGGTTGAGATTGACTCGCAGCTTCCTCATACATTCAAACGCTTCTTTAAATTGCAGGCTAGCAGGAGAGGCAGAACAGAGTTTGTCAGTTCCAACATGACAGCAGAAACTTCAGGTTGCTCAGCCTCTCTGAGGCCAACTTGTACAGACGTTAGTCAGCTCAACTCACCTATCCAGCCATTTGCGAACCTGAGCTAGAACAAGGGCTCGATGATGAATAGCTTCCAAGTTTCCTCTTGGCACCTATAGAGATCCCAGGATAAATTCACTATGAAGCAGAGGAGGACCCACAGGTGGCTCTTACTGATCTATAGCCACTTGACATCAAACACCTTTAGTTCAAGCAGCATCAAGCTTTCAGTTCAATAGTGGTTTGGAGTGGAACTCATGAAATCTATTAGTCCTGTTGAGCATGCTAATGAAAATTATGATTATATGCTAAATAAATCAATAAAATACTTCTGGCTGAGCCTTTACTGAACTCCAGCCATTCAGCATGTCATGCATGTGTGTTTGCTGATACACCAACTCTGAAGTCTCCATATGGAAGGAGACACAACCACAATCTGTTTTTGCTCCTCATCTAGGCACACATATATTTTATAAATATACATCCCCCTAATAAAGACAATTAGAGGACTGGAGGCTAAAACATATGAAGAACGGTTGCAGGAACTGGTTACGTCTAGTTTAATGAACAGAAGGACTAGGGGAGACATGATAGCAGTGTTCCAATATCTCAGGGGTTGCCACAAAGAAGAGAGAGTCAAACTATTCTCCAAAGCACCTGAGGGTAGAACAAGAAGCAATGGGTGGAAACTAATCAAGGAGAGAAGCAACTTAGAAATTTCCTGACAGTTAGAACAATTAATCAGTGGAACAGCTTGCCTCCAGAAGTTGTGAATGCTCCAACACTGGATGTTTTTAAGAAGATGTTGGATAACCATTTGGCTGAAGTGGTGTAGGGTTTCCTGCCTAAGCAGGGGGTTGGACTAGAAGACCTTCAAGGTCCTTTCCAACTCTGTTATTTCTATTTCTATTTATTTTTAATAGGAGATGAAATAGACCTCCATCTATCTAGGCCAATTCATATGAGCAAGAAAAACACACAGTATGGTTTCTGATAGATTGTACTACTTTACACTATAAATAGAGTGATACCCTATGTTTGAATTAACACTCATCCAATATGCTATTTCCCCCCATATGGGTAGATATTTGATAGTATAGATGAGGCTGCTGTCTGAAAGATGTACTGCAACAACAGGCAGCTGGATGACAGGAGGTTTTGATTTATTTTTAATTGAAAAATAAAGGACTATATATAGGACTCTATACAATCATTTGGGGGTATATGCATAAAGAAAAAGCACTAACCTGTAATATCAATTTTGTGTGTTGTGGCACAACTGTGACTATCCGGGCTCCTCTTTCAATCTTGCGTAGAGTCTCGTTATTGGGGAGAGAAGTGCTGCCCAGACCTGTTTGCAAAGCTGAAGGTGCCAGTCAATAGCATAAAAATCCAACCTCAAGCCTATCAGCTTTTATGAATGGGACAAACCAACACTCAAAACTAAAGCATGAAATCATGAAATGCAGTAGTAAAAATCCTATATAGTAATTTGGAATATGACTTGAAAATCCCAGTGTAAATATCCCAATATATTTATGTATTATTCAGGTTAATGCTACCCCACCTCCTCAGGATCAATTGTAGTGGTACTCAGTGATGTGAACATTAATATTTCCTTCTTTCCCAGAGAGACAAAATTTATAATGTCACAAAGATGCTATTTTCAATTAAATCGATATGGTCTCAACTCAAACATTATGACCTCCCTATAAAGTTGGACACAAATATGCCCAAAACTGGACTGAGATTAATTGGACTGAGATTTCTTCTTAAGAACTTAAACACACCCATTGTCTAATAAGTAGAAAGAATGTCCTGATCATTTATTTATTTATTTTATTTATTTTATTTTGTTATTCTTATATGCCGCCCAACTCCCGAAGGACTCAGGGCGGCGTACAACATCATCTTCGAAAGGGTGACATTGTTGAATAAATAAAAGGACTCCTTCCTCTGTTTTACTTGGCTTATTCATATGTAAATGTGTGTATATCCATCCATCAATGTGTGCAAAGAAATAGGCGGCCATATTTGGGCACCTTGCTATATGCACCTGCCCAATAACATGCAATCTGTATCGCTTCCATCCCTACATTCTCTTGGGCATAGACAAGCTAAAATGTGCGTGTACATAGGAAGTGCAGCAAAGGAAGACAAGGTCAGGATGAAACACCATAACCTTCCTTCTCATTATGACAATATTTTGCAACATACATACAGCAGAACGTTCAAAATGGCATTTCAACCAGCATTTTGAAAATGGGATTGTAAAGTTTAGGGTGGCCAGGCTCCTCCTCTTTGTGCTATTCTCCCACGGAAAAGTGAATGACTATAAAAATGCAGGAGTCCAACAGAATCTTGGACAACTCACAAGCAAGAGTTCTTCATAAATGAACAAACGTATTTGGAGAAGGGTGCACATGGTCAAGAGATAAGAAATTGTGATTTTTACCTTTTAGGGATGTGTTCCTTATAGGCAGGCACTGACAAGTATGGGAGTGTGTAGTCAATAAGAGAAATTCATCACTGATTGAAAAGGATGTAATATTTGAAGAAACCTATGAAAAGCAGACAATCAAACTGTCGGCTGACTGGGGGAGATATTAAAGAATTATGGGCATAGCAGATGATATAAAGCCATGAGAACAATCAGTACCTCAGTATCATTCATAAAAAAACGGCATCTGTCAGTCAAGCCAAATATGGTTTCCTAAGAAAGAAATGCAGAATGGAAACCAGAGTTAGAAAACAGAACAAAGAAACCAAAACCCAAAACTCAGTACTCTTAATCCTGATGAGAACCAGTCTGGTGTCATAGTTAAGGTGCTGGTCTAGAAACCAGCATTGTGAATTCTAGTTTCATGCCTTAGGCATGAAAGCCAGCTGGGTGACTTTGGGCTATTCTCCTTCAGCTTAACTTACTTCACAGAATTGTTGTTGTGGGGAAAAAGAAGAGGAGGAGGAAGGAATATTATGTATGTTAGGGTCAACTTTATTAAGCCACTTATTGAAGTTTAAGAACATTGGATTCACCTTGTAACCTGTCACTAAGTCAGAAAACCTGATATTATTACATTGGCACAACTTACTTTTAACAAACTTATGCTAGCTTCAAGTAATCACTTTACTCCTTTCTAAATGCTTGCACTCTCTGCTCAGTGATCTTTTCTAGGATTTTCAAGATACAGTATCGACATAAAGCTCTCTCCTAGCTGGTGTAGCTTCTGATAGGCTGGATGACTAGCTAATGACTAGCAAAAACAGAGTAAAATAGAAATTAAGCAGTTCAGCCTTCTTCCTGTTGCCTGTTATGTTTTGTCATGTTCTCCAACCAGAAGACCAACTGCTTCCTTGACTTTCCGTCTTGTTTCTCACATAACCTTTTTTTTTGTTATTTCAAAAACGATTGCTCTGATTTACATGGAAATTTAGGGAGTTCAAACTTCTATGTGGATTTTTCAAAATAAAATTTGCTACATAAACTTAGTACCCATAGTTATCCTGAAGCCCAGAGAATTTGAACACAAAGTATGCAAGTTTGTCTGTCAAGCTCCAAGCAGCCAGGCAAGATCAAAGAAGCAAGAACTATACAGATTTCCATAGGATAGTCTGAAGTACATTCAGAACATTGGGGAAATATAAGATGAATTTCCCACCCTCATTTCTACTAAGTTAATTAAGCAGGCATAACTTTAAATTATTTGCAATATTTCTTCCCAAGTTTCTTGCCCTCCAATCATGTTGTCATTTATAAGAGAAGCTGCCAATTGACTTGCCTGCTACCTCTGTCCCTTTTCCATTCTCTTCCTAGACTTTCCACAAACAATCATAGTTAAAGACTTCAGGAAAAAGGATCTACCTATGACGGCACCACAGTGGTTTTGCAAGCTAATTTATCACAACTGATAATTTCTGCATGGCTGAATGTATATTAACCCTAAGATGTCATGTGCCATGAGCAGTTCTGTGCTTTTCTACTCACAATGTACAAATGGGGTTAGGAAGAATAGCAACAGACAAACGTTATTTAAGCAAGAAACACCCAGGAGAGATGCATAGTGGACTATTGGCCCAGTCCAAGATTTCCATAGTTGTTTACTTACTTTCCCGTCAATTACAGCTAGTTCCGTCTGCATACACGGTGATGGAAACCGAACAGAGGAACCATTATTATTCATCCAGGGGATGGCAACTGGTTTTTCAGCTCCTGGAGCATAAGGGAGAGAGGACTGATTATCAATCTTTAGGAAACCCAGGGATATATATTAGTAGGTGCAATTTGATTCATTTAGCTTCGTATTCCCGGAAACTATGTTGGTTTCAGTCAACATGGCATCTTATAGAGCAAGAGGCTGCCCCCAAATCTTTGCACATAGATTATGAATGTCCATAATTTACATGTTTGGGAAGCTGACAAGATAATTAGTAGGATAAAGTAGGATAGTTGGGCCTTAAGAACCTCCTTCACTTCAAATCTGCCCGACATGTTTTCATGCTCCGAAATCTCCAGAGAGATTATTAGACACCTCAAAATGCAGGTTTATTGTGTTTCATATACACAATGCACCATAGTACAGCATAGTAAAGCAGAGACAGGCAAATTTTGGGGCCCCAAAGATGCATTACAAGTCAAATCAGGGCTCCTGTGCACAAGAACTATCATACAATTTCTTTTCTTTCTGAGAAGAAGATAACGAAAGGCAGTTTTCTCTAGTCCAGCAGACTGGGCATTGGGAATTGGATGGGAGGGAAGATTTGGCAAATTTGAACATGAACACTGTAAGAAAATTGCAAAACCAGTCAATGAATTTTCAGGTTATTTGAGTATGTAAAATTGCCTAAAACTGAAATAAAGCATTTCCACCCAATACTGCTTCATGAGGTGGCTATATGATCTAGCATATGGTTTTGAAATTATGGAAGGACATAAATTTGTTTTTATTTTCCAAGTATCATAATTCTGTTTTCTCTGCTAGGGAGAAGAGGCAGCTGGAATATTTTCATGTCTTGGTTAACTTTGGCTAATGGGCAATTTGACTTATGGGTGTTCAAGACCTTAGCAGTTCCTTCCTAGGTGGAACAAGGACTTGGATTCTGTTCCAAGCCCAAACCGATGGAGTAGATCACACATACCCCACAGATAGTTCAGGATTTGCCCATCAGAAAGCTGCAGAGCCACTGTTTTGGTCTTCGGATTGCAACACAGGCTGATCACATCACCATCCACGCTCACAGGAGACCTATAAGAAGGGGCAGAAAAGGGAAAACATTAGGTCAACTTGCCTTCTTGAATGCCGTCTTACAATCACAAGAATGTTGGCAATGACCACAGGGAAAAGAAGTGGAAGTATCTGAATCTCGAAGCTCAATATGGAGCACTTGTAAACTGAGCTTTACAAAGCTTTTTTAACATCCCTGCCTCCACTGCTCCAATAGTTTTTGCTGACAATGCACTTTTCTGAAATATTAATAATTATGATTATTGCTCATTGATAATTTATATCAGATGTATGAAGATTCCTGGGTATTTAGGTCTGGAGTAACTAGGCGACACATAGTACAAAATATTGAACCATAAGACTTCTGATTTCTGGTCCTTCAGTGTAGCTGTAAATTTCACGTTGGGCAAGTTACTAGTTATCAGTCTAACTTGTTTTCCAGGATAAAAGGGATGATTTGCCCTGAGTTTTGGGAGAGAGGGGTAATATACAAATGTGGGCAATAAAAACTGTAACAAAATCATAATGGCTACCTCAAAAATATTAATAAAATTTGGGTTGTACAAACTTAAAATCCAAAGGGCAAAATATGATTCCTGGTATACATAGGCCAGATGCAACATCTACTAGAAACTCATTCAAGGGGCTGCATCTTTTCCTGGGGCTTTCACAGTTGCCCTTTCGGTTGCCACACAATCCTGGCAAAGAAAGTTTAGTTCAAGGTGTTCTTGATGCATGCAAACCCTATGCTCTAAATTCACATTTTGTTCTTTGATTCTAAAGTGATGCACAACCATAACAGCAATGACAGGGAGGCAAAATTGAAGTGCATTTGGAATAAGTATTTAACTGTTCTTGAGGGACTCAAAATCAGCACAATAGCTTTTATTACGTTGGAGCAACTTCTGCCAACTTGGAAATGGTTTATAAGGGTTTCCAAAGTGTACCGAGGTTTTTATTTGACAGAAGTGAAAGCTGACTACCAGTTTACAGATACGGGATAGTACTGATGCTTGCTTTCACGGGTGCTCCATTGTGCCCCACGGGTCTTACTGACATAATTTATAGTATGAGTGAACATAAAAAAATGTATTACAAAATTATCCATGAAAATGCCAATTTACAAAGTCCTTAACTTACAACTTTCATTTAGCAACCGTTTGAAGTTACAACAGGACTGGAAAAAGCGACTTTCAATTTTACTCGCACTTATAAGCATCACAGCATCTCCACAGTTACAGTCACATGATCAAAATTTGAATGTTTGGCAACTGGCATGCATTTATGATAGCTGAAGTATCCTGGGTTCATGTGATCATCATTTACAATGTTTTTAGGCCATTTCTGACAGGAAATGTTAATGGGGAAATCAGATTTGCTTATTAACTTTTTAACCTAACAACTTCAAATGATTTGCTTGACAACCCATGGCAAAAAAGATTGGGTGTAACTCACTTAATAACTGCCTTGCTTAACAATGAAAATTCTGGTCTCAGTTGTGCTTGTAAGTCAAGGACTACCTGTAACACAAGTTATCTCACACTATGAGCATTTCCTAACACAGCCAATCATGCACACCGTAAAGGACTGTTCCACTACAACAGTGTTTAATGCTTTAGAAATACGTCAGCAAGCTGTAAGAGAAAAAAATAAATATTGAAGAATGACCTTGTTTCCATCACCAGCATTCATGCTGTCAAAGCTTCTATGTTAGTTCAATTAACCAGTTAAAAAAAAGCAGGAGGAAAGTGGCCTTTTATTCCAGAATCACACAAAAGTTTGATTTGCATTAATGCAATAAAAACATAAAACCCTGTCCAGTACCAGATATTGGCATATCCTTCTTGTCCTGAGGAGCACATCTTCAGATGATGAATAACTGTGCGCATTGGGAGGCAGTCCTGGCTAGCAGCTAAGAATAAGTCATCTTGCAGCCAAGTAAGAAAGCGAAGCCACAGTGGATTTCTTCCTCTTTTGTCATCACACAGGTCAATTCTATAACAATTGCCCCCCAAAGACATTTAGATGAGTGATTAATGTTAAATTACACAATTTTCTAAAATATATCTAGGCAAATTGGCAGAAAATATGGCTTCATCTACAATAGTTTTCATGACACATGTATTCTATGGTAGTTATTACAATTTAGTCAAGGGTAAATTTACATGTGTATATTTACTGTCACCATCAAGGAATGGCTTCATAGGAAATTCATGCCACCTATTCTCATGTCAATTCAACTGCAGCGCTACTAAATCAGTTCATTTATTTTATATGTTGACTAGTAGGAAGTATAGAGCAAGTTTTCTCCAAACTTGGCATTCTCCAGATGTGTGATCTAATTCTTGGTAATTCTGTGAAGCGAAGCCATACATTTGGAGAGTGAAGCAATTGGAAAAAGCTGTGTTACAATATCTAAGAAAAACTGCCTATGAGAAACAGACCTGAAAGCTACTTCATACATCTTATGGCATTCTTCCCAACTAGAGGCTTCAAGATGAGATGGATAAGAGTCCTGATAATCGCAGGCAATATGGATCAGTTAGCCAGAAGCTATGGGAGTGATACTTAACATAGCTGAACGGCATCTAGTTCAGACCACAGCATTAACAGTATCTATGCAAACATAAACTCTTATTTATTCAACTTACACCCTACCTTTGTTGATGAGAGACGGAGAGAGTGAACTCTACTAATTATATCTTACTATGGATTATGTGTTAATTTCTATGAACGGCAACTAGGACAATCCAATTTAGAAAATGAAAGAACGAACCATCCTGGAAATTGGGGGTCCTATAGAACCATTCTGTCTCTAACCAATGACTCCAATCAGTGGTTTCCAGAGTCAAGTGTGACATCTAATACCTGTATGATGTTTCCAGCCGAGGAACTGCAGCTGTAAATCTTTTTCCATTAACTGCACCCATCTTAATGGTAGAGTCCATTTCTGGATGATTATCTGTCAAAAAGCAATAAGGTATATCATTAAGTTAAATCACACACAGCTTTTAATCTTTATTGCCACAATATTATTCTTTAAAGTTATGGTTTAGTGAATAAAACATCAGGTGGCCATTCTGCATGGACACCTCCAGAAATAAGTAACAGAAGTGTTCTATAATTTCCAGACAAATATGACCTATGATTCTTCTATATCAAACATTTCCTGGACAATGGAGGCTGCGATGAGAAGAGAGACAATCTACCATAGGTCTTTTCTCTTCCAGGCATCTTCGAGTCCCTTCCTTCTTCCATGATTGCTCTAAGACAGCGGTCCCCAAACTTGGCAACTTTAAGACTTGTGGACTTCAACTCCCAGAATTCTCCAGCCAGCATAGCTGGCTGGAGAATTCTGGGAGTTGAAGTCCATAAGTCTTAAAGTTGCCAAGTTTGAAGACCTCTGCTCTAAGAGAACTGGCTGCACCCCAGCTGTGACTTTGAAGGACTAATAAAAGAGGGAAATTCATACAATAGGGAACCATCCAGTCAACTGTTATTTAAGAAGGAAGAAACACGTACCACTCTTTCCTTTTACATTATTTTGTGTAAAAGGGTGACACTGAGATTGTCTGTTCTTCAAATGGAAGTAATTAGCAATCAGATCAGTATACTATCATTGTTTGTTTGTTTTCAAGAAGCAGCTGCTGCAGAGCGGTGAGACTGCCTATAGAAGTGGGGGAATCAAATAGGCCTTACATGGCTGACCTGCTTTTTCTGTGAGAATGGACATTACATGACTTCCACCCATACACTCTTGGAGGGGATTTCTGTATTTTTACACACAATATCCTGTGTTGAATTTTTCAGTTACACTGACCGAGGAGGTCTTAATGAAACTATCAATTCCCATACCTTTTATAAGTCAAATTTACTACTATGCCTCATTTGAAAAAAAGGTTGCATTAGAAAAACTGGGGTTCTCTCCAAGAATTTCCCCCAAATACAGACATATAACAGCTACAAAAGGTAGCGGGATCTGAGGCAATCCACTGTTCCAGCCAACATACAGAACTGAAGCCATATTCCCATGAACAAAAATCAAAGATAAAGACACCTACAAATGATCTGGTGGACATGTGAATATTTCCATGCCATTTTCTGGGAAATAATATTGAAGTGGCATCCAGTTGCCTTTTCCTGACGTTTCTCTGATTTCCCAGTCTAGCTTACAACCTTGGGGTTCTCTGATGGTCTCCCATCCAAACATTAACCAATGGTGACCCTACTTAGCTTCCAAGCCCAGACAAGGTTGGTCAAAGATTCAGATTACCTACCCAGTCTATAAATGGATAACTTGTTCTCAGCATCCAGAACAGCAAGGTCCCCACTCTGAGGCTTTGTAGAGAAAGCAACTTGATTGACGGCAGAGGAGAGCTGGAGCTGATATGTACAAAGAGGTGGGGGGACCACAGCATGAAGAAAGGCTGTCCATAGAACCTTATCTTTTAAAAAATGAAAAGGGGAAAAAGTTCATTTAAGCATCAGAGAGGTGTATATGCATGTGTGTGCATGTATGTGTATATGTACAGTATATATGTGTGTACATGTGTATGTGTATGTATATTTATGTGTATGTATATGTGTGTTTATCTATATTCAGATGATATAATTCAAATGTGATTAAGCAATATCTGCACTTGCTGGCTTGCATTAAATCAAGCTGTTCAGACACAACAAAGTCTTAATAGCAGCATACATGGTTTTGGGCAGTCCTTGAATGATAGAAAGCAAAGTGTTTAGCAAATCATTGTCCTCTCTTCTCGTGAGACCTGCCATAACACTTGACCGGGTTGAAACAACATCATAACAAAAGTTGCCTAGATAACGCAACCGAAATGTTTTGGTTGTATCTTTTGAAAGCTACCGTATGTAAAATTCACCATGATTTATAAATTTGCCATTGAAAAGATACAATCAAAGCCTAGAAAGGAAGGAAATATAACTAGGACACAACCGCCTCAGAAATCAACACCCATGTCAGCAGGAATCAGCATCAGGGAAAAAATAATGCCCCAATCAAGAAGCCATCAAGGAGGAAGCCCTCCCATTCCCCCAAGATTGGCAGGGCTCAAGTTAGCATATATAACAGCCAGCAAATCTTGACTCATCTCCCCACTGATAATATAACCAAGCCTAGTTATGAAACATCTGAAAGAAAACAACCAAGCTCAGAGGGTACCAAGGACTTAACAGCTCAACCCTGAGCTACTTACATTTTCTCCTATTAGTTATTTGTGAGTATCACATTATCCCCACAAGTATACCCAGTTCACCCACCTTTATTAACCGGCCAGCAAGATGCCTACAACCCTTCCCTAAAGTCATATACATATTATTCTTGTGAAATTCTAACAGTTACACTAAAGGGAAATTTGAAATGTACCTCCATCAATGACTGCTACACTAGCTGAGTCATTGGCCCCCCCACTATTGCTGTGATCAGTACTCCACTGCCAATCATAGCGAAGATAAAGCCACTGTTCACAGAGAACATGAAGTCGATAGGGAATCTCCTGATCCCACACCAGGGATACAAGAAGTGGGCTGCCCTCCAGGCTGCCAAAATGCAGGCTTTGTTTCAGATACCAGTGATGGTTTCCTGTTGTCCACAGTTGGACTGCAATTAGAAGACAAAATGGTTATAGAACACAAAATTAGTAATAGTACTTTAATTATGTAAGCTCTGAATCTTATTGGTGATGTGGTACCAAAACTGATTATAAGATGGACTCTTCCCAACTGATGGTTTCTACAAAAACTTGTTCTACCTAATTACTCAACATAGGATGCTTGACTTTTCCTCTATATCCATAATGTCCAAAGTTCCAGGTAAGAGGCATGGCAGTAACACTAAGTGGATCAGACTTGATTTTAGGGCTGCCAGTTGCTAATTGCTGGATGGACTCAGTTATAGCACCATTAGAAAATCTGAAGGACCAGGTTGGTGACAGATCCTCCTAGAGAAAACTATTAATCTATCTATCACCAAGATTCAATATCAACTTGGTGGCGTATATTCATCATCAATCAGTTACTGATTCCCTTTAATTCTCATATCTCCTTTATCTTGTTGAGAAGAGTTAAAAACACATGTTCTCCGCTGCAATCTTAGACACATGATATATTTGCAGTTTTGATATTAAATCCTCTAGATCAGGGGTGAAATGCTACCAGTTCGGCCCGGTTTGGGCATACCGGTAGTGGCGGCTGCCGGTGGTTCAGAGAACCGGTAGTGGCGGCAGTGTGAAGCTCCGCCCATCTGCCTGGATGCCGCCATTTTTGTTTTTTAACCCTCTGCGCATGCGCAGAGGGTGAAAAATCGCACACATAAATTGCGCGCTTCCGAACCGGGAGGGAAGGTAAGTAGATTTCATCACTGCTCCAGATTTTAAAAAATGGCTGAGAATAGCCATGTAGAAAACCAAAATAAAGTAGGCAAAGACCGTAGGACTGTGATAAATCGAATAAATTCTGTAAAATTAAGAAACAAATACTGAATGTTCTTACCATACATTTTTCTTTGAGAACTACTGTCGCTTTTCAGTTCTTCCACCCAGGCAGCCAATATTGTAGAGTCAGAATTCCAGAGCAGCTCCTTTATCTACAGAAATGCAAATAGCATCATCACCTATGTAAAGCATTTTAACAACAATTTTTCATGCCATACATTAACAACTTGATTAAAATATTCTCTGAGTAAAGTTCTACGCTTGGTAATCTGCAAACATGTTCATGTAGACAACTTGCAGTTTAAAAAATATCCTCCCACTGATGGAAATAATATCAGATACACTAGTGAGAAAAAAGTCTGCAGAGTCAATGATTGCTAATTGAATCATGCCTCAAGAAAAAAACACATTCTACCTTTACTTGGCCTTTTTGGAAAGGAAGAGTAAATTCGCCATGAAGGAGCCCATTTTGTTCTATGAACACAACATCATGTTTGTTCACTTTATCCTGTGTAGAAGCAATCAAGCTTCCTGAGGGCCTGAAATAAAGCCAGAAAAGAAAGGAATGAAGGAATAATTTAGAACAGGTTTTCAAGCAACTTTTCTCCAAATATTCACAGATTTTTCTAAAAAATATCTGTTATCATGTGTGGTTGAGTCCCAATTTCGGTAATGTTTGCAATGTTGGTAGGTTTTACCTTGGGTCCTATATCTGTTATTCATTGCTTTTTATGGTATCTTTCTCATGTCTTTTTTAATTCTGTTAGCCACCCAGAATCATATGTTTGAGATGGGTGGCCACGTAAATTGAATAAATAAATGCATTAAAAATGGATTAGGAGTGATTTAGAGGGATCATAATCCTACACCCTAGATCCAAAATTAATGTTGAATTTAACTTCAGTAAAATATTAGCTTGATGAATAATAGGAAATGATAAACAGAAAGCCAATAATATACACATCATGAACTGCCCCGTATTTCTTTACTCACTTCCAGGCCAGTGCTTGTCCTAGTCCTGGGACAGACTCGCTGGTACTTTGTAGAATAAGCTCCCGGCTCCACACTCTCACTTTTCGAGCTCCTGAATGTTTGCAGAATTCCCATAATTCCCAAGGTAGAGGATGAAATAGAAGAACCCATGAACGGATGAAAGAGAGGGCGAGAAAGAAAAAGAGAGAGAGAGAATTATTGCAACTCGTAGAATTCCCATAATTCCTTTTCACTGTGGTGAGGTATCATGGAAGCAGTAAATCCACCACATCAACCATATCAAGTTGGGGATAGCTGCATCCAACTGTGAATACAACCATGGGACTTCGGAAGATTTTCCTTCCTTCACCTGCTCAGCCAAAAGCTGACAGGAATTAACATGCTGTTATTTTAAAATAGTACCAACCTGTTCCTGGGCAAATGTCACACACTGCTACATATTGTCCATCTCCTCTCCAACTGATCCGAGGTTTATGGTCATCCCATGGTAAAGCAGGCAATATTTCCTGAAAAAGATCATATAAAATGATGCAAAATTTGGAAATAGATATTTTTAAACACATTGACTGTAATCTTACAAACATCACAAGATTTCATTAGATTTTAGGTGTTTTAAAATTTAAAACACCTAGAGCTGAAGTGGTGCAGTGGTTAAATGCAGCCATTGCAGGCTGACTGCTAGTTCAACAGTTCAGCTGTTCAAATCTCACTAGGCTCAAGGTTGACTCAGCCTTCCATCCTTCCGAGGTCGGTAAAATGAGGACCCAGATTGTTGGGGGCAATATGCTGAACTCTGTAAACCGCTTAGAGAGGGCTGTAAAGCACTATGAAGCGGTATATAAGAAAAGTGCTATTGCTATTGCAAAATTATTAAAACTTGCAATAGTGCTCATCACCTGTAAAGGGTGATCCTTGATATACTGTGTTTCCCCGAAAATAAGATAGGGGCTTATATTTTTTTGACCCCCCCCCAAAAATGCCCCTGGCCTTATTTTTGGGGGGTGGCTTATAATTTTCGGGGTGCAGGCGGGGCGGGGCACGAGACACACCACTTACTGGAGTTTGCCAGCTCCGTGGTCTCTCGGCTAGTCTCTTTAGGGGAAAAAACATGCAAACAGACAAGCCGAGAGACCACGGAGCTGCAAAACTCCAGTAAGTGGTGCGTCTCTCTTGGCGGGGTGGGGTGGGGCAGGCGTCCTACCTGGGACTTGTCCCAGGACCTCCGTCGCATTCTTACGGTCTTCTCTCCACGGCAGCCCGTTCTAAAAGAACGCCACGCGAGTTCGAGAACTATGAACTCGCGAGACGTTCTTTTGGAATGGGCTGCCATGGAGAGAAGACCGTAAGAACGTGACCGAGGTAGGAGGGGCATCTCGCGCTGGGGTTTGACAGGGCGGGAGGGCGTGGTGTGGTGTGCGTCCCTTCAAAATGCTTCGAAGTCCTTCGAGGCATTTTAAAGGGATGCATTTGCCTGCCATGAAGGGAACCGATGCTTGCCTCCTGTTCTTCGGGGAACATTAGTTCCCTTCATGGCAGGCAAAATGCATCCCTTTAAAATGCTTTGAAGGACTTTGAGCACTTTGGGCAGGGGATGGGGCGGGGCGTGACGCGACGCGACGCGAGTGAGGAAGGCAGTGACAGGGAAGCGGCGAACTTCCAGACGCTGGTAAAGTGAGCGCCTTGCAGCCCGGCCCTCCCCTGCATTCCCTGCCACCCCCAAATTATGCCTGATGATCTTACCAGCGTCTGGAAGTTCGCGGCTTCTCTTTTCAGCACGTCTTTGAGGGAAACTCCTTCAATGTAAAGGAGAAGTTATCGCGAGTGTGAAAAGTAAGATCATCAGGCACAATTTGGGGGTGGTGGGGAATGCAGGGGAGGGCCGGGCTGCGAGGTGCTCATCCAGCGTCTGGAAGTTCGCGGCTTCTCTTTTCAGCAGGTCTTTGCAGGGAAACTTCTTGAGGGATCTCTCTTTCTCTTTCCAGGCCAAAAGAGTGCCGCCGCAAAAAGAGCGGCTCCCGGCACGTTCCCCCCCCTTTCCCCCAGAAGTAGTTGGGGGGGCTTATTTTCAGGGGGGGGGCTTATTTCAAGGCATGTCCCGAAAAGCCCTGTGGGGCTTATTTTCGGGACATGTCTTATTTTCGGGGAAACACGGTATACCACACATCTTGACCAGGGTAAAGCAATAGAGGCAATTTACATAGACTTCTGCAAAGCCTTTGATTCAGTGGTGCACGACAAATTACTGTTGAAACTAAGTTCTTACGGCATCTCCGGATCCCCACAAGTCAGTGCAGTGCAAGATCAAACATGTGGACCCATTTACATATAATCTTATATTATCACATATTAACCATATTAATACGGTACTTAGCACCATATGCACAATCACCTTAGGCATCTTATGTTTTTTTATTCTCCCACAAGTTGGGAGAACTCGCATTGCTTTTAATTTTACTTTCTGGAATTCTTGGCTTGACATTAGGTGTGAACCAGGAATCACAATTTAAACACACTCATTAAAATGATTTCCTGATGGCTAATTTGGCAACTATTATATTCCTGATCTGAACAAGAGGTAGGAATCAAGGAAAATGAAATTACGGTAAATCATAGTTGATATCTCCATCTGGTTGTATTCAAATACATGGGATAAAAGACAGGCACATGAATTTAGGACTTAACTTGGACTTGTAAAAGTTTATGTATTAACATCAAATCCTGGCCCATCATTAAATGCAAATTCAGCTGTGCCACTGAGTCAAGATCAGAAGTGAACTTCATGGTTACTAGAAATCTGGATGTTTTCTATTCAAGTTCAAACTCTAATCACTATTCCAGTTCTATAACTTACTGCATGTATTTTAATATTCATGTCTGCAGTAAAGGTGCATACTTCTGCATCCTTGTAATTAATTATTTACATATATAATTAGTATTTGCATTATTAAAAACAATAGTACCTTTGGCTTGGTATGAGCAGCTTGCTTGCCCTCCGATCCATGAAACTGTGTTTCTTTTTTACCCCATCCAACAGTAATAAATTTGCCTACGAATCAACCAAATAAAGAGTATTTGAAGATGAACTTTTCATATATTTGTCAAAAACTTATATCCAACTTTTTTAGTTTCCTTCTAACTCTCCAGAGACCACTGCATAACAAATAAAAAAAATTCTCTAGACAACTTCCAAGTTTAATAAGTCCACTCCACAGTCACTATATGTAAGTTGATTTTTTTATACTGGTAGATTGCCAGCCAGACTGATAGCAATGTCACATGTGTGTAACAAGTGACTATAAAACATTCCTTTCTTTAAACTTACTGCCCTGATACCAATGAACACATGGTCTTGGACTTCAACCCATAATAATTGATAGAGCAGCTGGAGCTAGTTTCAGTCAATTCAATTTCTCTATGTAGCCCAGCCCTTCACAGAACTGCAGTAATGTATTTTGTAAGATTCTAGCATCTGCACTACCACCTCACCTTCTCCAAAATCATCCTGGTGGATCTGTCTTTCCGCAATTGGTTCAAAGTCTCTTGTCATCAAAATCAGAGTCTGCTCACCTGTCACAACAAGATTATATAAAGAACTTTGAAATTAAAATGTTTAAGTGCAGTTGAATACTCTTGTACAGTAGAATCATAGAAGGAGGCATATTCTGATTGTCAAGTTCTCAAACCCAATCCCAGTTTAGTTCAGATTAACTCTTCCTTGAAAAATTATCTCTTTTCTTGACAGACATCTAGAAAAAGGGAGCCCTCCAGTGCTGTCCACATCAAAGAGGATGGAAAAGTGGGTGCCACTATGGTTTCAAGCCCTATCCCTTTCTATCTCTGTCAACGTCATACAAAGGGGAAGAGCTTTGAATTGTGGATTGTACCCACCATAAACCACCTGGGAAAGCCAAGGAAAATCATCAAAACCATAAAAAAGCAAAATATAGAATATTTTGGCCATGTGATGCGACACCCAGAAAAATACGGCATACTTCACTTAATCCTCCAGGGAAAAATTGAAGGCAAACGAGGTCCAGGCAGAAGAAGAACATCATGGCTTCAAAATCTAAGGAACTGGTTTGGACAAAACTCAGCAGCACTTTTTTGTGCGGCTGTTGTTAAAAATAGGATCACCAACGTCCGATGACGGATATGGCACAAGAAGATGACGACGACTCACCATCTGGCCCCTTGGCCCTGCCTATTGCTTTGTTGCCTGTTGTGGATATTAATGCACATCATATGAACCCACCATGTTTTTTGCAAACAAGGAATAGTTAATGCAAATCAATAGCTGGTTACTATTTTGTAAACCAGGGGTGTCAAACACATATTTTCCCCCCTTTGCTAAACAGGGGGGGTGGACAGGGCCAGCATGTGATGCATCCGGCCCGCAGGCCGCGAGTTTGACACCCCTGTTGTAAACCATCAGATGCAATGAGCCATTCTCTGCCAGACTCCAAAAGACAGAAAATAAAGTTGAGAATGTTTTGCATTTTCGATTTGTACCTGTAGCAAGAAGAACAAGCTCTTGGTCAGGACTCCAGCTCATTGCGGTCAGGCCACTGTCCACACTGCCAACACATTCCAGCTGCAAAAGAATAAGATTTTAATACTGTTTGTATCTCTTTAACAGAAACCAACACCAATAAATCAAGCAAATTACATGTTTTACTTCAATCATCTTCAAGTTAGAGTCAAATACAGATGGATAGTGATCAAGTTCTATTCCTGCAATACTATTTCTGTGGTCATATAAGAACTTCTCTCCATAATATTTAACTAGAAATGAGGTTGGAGCATTATGTCAACACAGGTGACCCTCGACTTGCAACCATTATTAAGCCTAAAATTTATGTTGATAAGCAAGACATTTTTTAAGAGTTTTGCCCCATTTTACAACCTTTCCTGCCACAGTCATTAAGTGAATCATTGCAGTTGTTACGTTAGTAACAGGTGTTAAGTGAATCTGGCTTCCTCATTGACTTTACTTGGCAGAAGGTTGCAAAAAGTGGTTACATGACTCTGGGACACTGCAACAATCATAAATATCAGTTGCCACAAATCTGGATTTTGATCATGTGACCATGGGGGTGCTGCCATGGTCATAAGTGGGGGGGGGATTTCAGTGCAACTTCGAACAGTCATTAAATGAACTGTTGTAAGTTGAGGAGTACCTGTATATCTTTATTATTATGGCTGCAGTGATACTGTACAGAAAATCTTAACTCTTTGTTCCCATATAGTGGCCACAAGCCCATGTGATGCAATGTAGCATAACTTTACTCTTAAAAAAAAAATAAAGTGTGAACTGCTTAAAAACAATCTGGAAATTAGACTCAACATTTTGAAGTTAAATTCTTCTTCACTACAAGTCAAGCATATTAACTGTTTAGAAAGGTCATAAAATCCATCATTAATTAATACACTCCTTTTAAGGATTTTAAGATACAAACTATTGACAAGAGGTGTCAGTGAAGGTGTTAGCTCTTCCCAAATGTTGCAAGTTATGACACATAATTTTGCCACAATATGGGTAAGCTCAACATCTTAATGTGATGTGTTTATGTATTAGCCATGAGTACTAGCTCTGTCTTTACAGATAGTCCTTGCTTAATGTGAAGGCCCAGAAAAAACCCGGAAAAATTCAGAAAAAAACTGTGTGTATGTGTTCTTTTTTTCTTGAAGGCTTTTTTGTTTTTTTTTTCAAAAAATTGGAAAAATTGAAAAAAGAAAAAAACATTATGGAATATTTTATTTTAACATGATGAATAAAATATTTTAAGACAGGTTGTTCAAATATTTTCCAAATCATTTCAAAAAAAAATGTATGATATCAGATTATTCTAATTTCTGTGCACTGAGTGAGGACAAGCAAGTCCTAGGTAACAAACTGAACCCTCCAATGCAAGAACAGTATGCATTTCTTCCTTTAGGAGGTGCTGCTATTGTAACAAGAAAAAGGTTTCAGTTTTGCTTTTGCATTGGAAGAAAATACTGAGCAACAAAAAGGACCTGAAAGTATATACTTAATTAAAAAAGGTAAGAGTTTACATTTATCTGAATCCAGAAAACTGAATCATTTAGCTACATTAGTTTATCTTTATAAACTTTTGTGTAAATAATAATTTAATTACCAGTAATCTGGTTCTTCCCCCAGTGACCCCCACACACAATGACTGCTCTGTTTAGCAACTGAATCAAATCAAATCTTTAGTATGGTCAAAAGCCAGCAAAAAGAGGATGGGGTACAAAAAAAATTAAAAGGCATAGAAGAGACATCACAGTAAAAAATTACATCAACGTCTAAAAATATTAATTATGAAAAGCTAAAACATATATTTAAAATCTAAAAAGAATCTAAAAAGAATGACACAATTCTGATGGATTTTAAGTGCTGCTGCACAGAACCTGGCAACATTATGATACAGAATCAAGTAAATTACATCCATAACCAACATAACAGACAACATATTGCCAAGGTCAAGTAAACATATATTCCATTCCCCAGAAAATGAGCTCATCTAATGCCCTGGCCTAATGTATGGGGAAAACCAGGTTTTCCCAGATTTCCAGAACTGTTAGAATGTTGGGAGCCATCTGAATTTCAGGAGCAAGATCATTCCAAAGGCTAAACACTGCCACAGAAAATATATATAGTGATTAGTATGTTTTATGTTAAATATTTTTATTCTTATGTTCAAGAAGCCAATAGATTTATTTAAAGGGGCAACAACTATATTGAGACTAGCAATGTTAAAGCAAGTACTTTTGTATTATGCATTGTGTTCTTGCATTCTATTTCATTTGGGCACTGATATATTTGCCATTCTGCCATACCTGGTGAGTGTTTAGATTGCACAGTATAACATCGCCAATTGCTGTAGCCACACAGACCGATTCTACATCTGGCAAATCTTCCAGGCCCACAATACACCCGCTTCCATCTTCTGACAGAAAACCCTCAGTTGTCAAAGTAACTTCGTTGATGACCTTTAAAACAAAGACACCCCGCCCCCCAAAAAAGGCTCATGAGAAATCTTTCATCCTTGTTCTATATATTGTTTGGATCATTATTGCTAGCTTTTTGAAAGATTGACAAACGAATCCAAACATCTTCGATTTTTATTTGTGTCTTGGTGCTGCTTCAAATTAGGGTGCAGGCCAGTGATAGTGGGCCAACCGGTAGCAGTGGCAGCAGGAGGCTCCGCCCACCCACCCGGATGTCATCGCAGATGTTCTGCGCATGCGCAGAAGTGTCGCACGCGCTCCCGTTCCCAAACCAGTAGCAAAGGTAAGTGAAACCCACCACTGGTGCAGGCACAGACATTCTTTATTATATCATGAAGTATCCCACCAAGAAACTACTAAGCCTGCAGCACTTAAACTGAATGCAACATTCAGCTTCTTCTTGCACAAACTGACAATAAAATGTCGTGATTTGATTTAGAAAACAAATATTAATTTAAAAAATCTTATTGGAAATGTAGATTGTAACAGGATAGAACATGTTTACAGTTTAGAAAAATTTATAGAATGGAATTTTCTTTGTATTCTCAGATACTTCCAAGTTCTTTCAAAGTCTGACAGGGCTCTCTGCATAGCAATTAAAAAACAAACAAACCTTAATTTAACCAACCATTTGAAGAAAGAGATTTCCATTAAATCTGTTTCAAGGCAGCAATATCATCCAATTTTCCTTCCACAGCCACTGAGAGACAATTCTTCAAACCCAAGAGCCATATCTGGGATAACATATGAACCCTCACCTCCTGTGTAACAGGATCCAGTTCCACAATTCCATACTCGGTGCTGATCAACACTGTTCCTCTGTCTGCACGGACAGTGAAATCTTGAGGAGTTCCAAGAGCTCGGACTGGCTGGCATTCTTGCGCTCTCAATAATTTTAGGTTTCTCATCTTTTTCTCCACACATGCCACTGAAAAAAAAAGAGATATGGTTTCCACATCGAATGATGACCTACCGATCCCATAATGAGATATAAAGATGGGAACAAGTTTGGCTCTGGATGATTGACTATATCCCCCATTGCTCTAAGCCTGCTCCGACTTAACCATGCTCACAGGGGCTATAAATCACGTGATTAGATTCACAGAATATGCTAAGCCAAAAGTGAAATCATAATCTAGCACCACTATGAATGAGTCCAGTGAATGATTAAGAAATGCACAGCTACAATGCCGGTTGCCTACCATTTGGCAGTTCAAATCTCACCAGGCTCAAGGTTGACTCAGCCTTCCATCTTTCCAAGGTGGGTAAAATGAGGACCCAAATTATTGAGGGCAATATGCTGACTCTGTAAACCGCTTAGAGAGGGGTGTAAAGCACTGTAAAGCGGTATATAAGTCTAAGTGCTATCGCTATTGCTACAATGACTGTGCTGGCTGGTTTTGTTTAATTTGCTTCATGTGGTTCTGGAGCAAGGACTTCCATTGTACATCAGCAGTGTATCTGTGAACAATAGATCTTGGAAACCAACAGCTGAAAAAGGCTTCTGCCCTGCTTGGGAGCTTCCTGGAAAAATCACTCTCACCAGAATACACAACTGGAAGCATAACAGCTTCCAGGTAAAGAACTAAAGAATTCTTTTTGAACAAGAGGACTCTTACACTTTGCTCACTCCACTCCGCCTGTCTTAAAAGAAGGAGAATCTTGCATTCAGTTTAAATGCTGCAGGCTAAGTAACTTCTTGGTGGGATACTTCATGACTAAACAGTATAAGGATCTAATCCAGTGTTTCTCAGCCAGTTTGGTTTAATGGGTTAAGGCACCACACTATAAATCAGGAGACTGTGAATTCTAGTCCTGCCTTAGGCATGAAAGCCAGCTGGGTGACTTTGGGCCAGTCACTCTCTCTCAGCCCAGTTTACCCCATAGGGTTGTTCTTGTAGGGAAAATAGGAGAAGGAGAAAGCAGTAGTATGTTCATCGCCTTGAGCTGTTTATAAAAATAATAAAGGTGGGATATAAACTAAATAAGTAAATAAAAATAAATGAGCCATGGCAACTTTTAAGATGCTGCCTACGGAATTCTGGGAGTTGAAATCCACCCATCTTTTAATGCTGCCAGGGTTGGGAATCACTGATCTAAGCAGTAGCTGGAACCCTCCATGACTGCTCTGAAATTTGACTGTGCGTTTAAAAAAAGGAGAAATCTTTAGATAAAGCTCCCAACGTTTTATCTCCCCTTTCTCCTTGATAACAGTGGATTACCTCAAAATCCGCAAATGAGAAGAGGAAAACGCGTCCTCCAGAGTCCAGACCCTTAACAGTGCCGCTCGCTTTCTTTGCAACAGCCCGCGTGCAACCTTAACTTACGGACGCAGCGCGCCTGCCATCTTTAAACCCACTGTTTTGTCAGAGGCCTTCCGGAGCATGCTCTGTGAGCCGGTGAAGCTAAAAAAGAATGCGGGCAGCTCGGCTGCTGGGTCGCGCGTGCTCAGTGACGTTCTGAAGTCCAACTGCTTAGAAGCAGAGCCGTTAAATAACTGCGCAGGCAGGCAACGACTGAGGTGCTTTCGAAACTGGTTTTGCGTTTTTCCCCACTTCGTTAAAACATGCAAAATGTCGTTATCGACGTATTCGATAATTAAAAAATAAGTTTTCAGAACTAACTTTGTTTAAAAGTTAGTTGGATGGATGAAAGGGAGTAACAGATTTGAAATGGACTCTCTAATATTCAAAGTATATGAAATACTGGTGACTTAATAACTGGTGAGTTACGGATTAGTTCTCTTTTAAATGTAGTTTCATCTCTGGCAACAGTGATTTCTAGATTATGTGTTGGGTGCCTTGTTGTGGCAAGTACTTGACAAAAATAAATAAAATAAAAATAAATAAATAAAGTGCCCCAATTTGTGCAGCATAGATCCACATTCCTTCTGCGATTGTAGAAGTGTGTTAAGTCTGTGGTAGCTCCAAATCAGAAGTTTGATTAAAGGGCAAAGACACAAACTTTTAAATTATCTGCTTTCTAATGAAATGTGCTAGTCTGAAAAGCTACTACCAAACTTATAATAATAAAGGGTCGTCCTTCCAAGAAGATTTAGGCATTCATCTGATTCACTCTTTCCTACAGCCAGCAAAACAGCGAAATCCCAGATCCTCCTCAGAATGTAAAAAAGAGAAAAGATTGAATTGGCACATTGCACTGACTAAACCATCATATGATTTATTTTAGTTAAATATGTGTGGATCCATACATTGTAATTTGCAATGTTCGATATTGTGTAAACCTACCAACTGTTTTTATGGGATAAATTATTAAACCATAATAGAATGATGTGAGCAGAGCGGCCTGGGGTGAAATGATTTCAGAGCTGACTAGCACTTTATCTATTGAGAGCTGGATTCCCACTCTTATTTATTTCTTTTTTTAAATCAATTTTTATTACAAATTTTTTGCCCCCCCAACCGTACATATTTTATGAACAAAGTGTTGTCCAGATCATTCTTACATATCTTTTCATATACATAATCCATTTTACATCATGTCTCTGTTTTCAATTTCAGCCATAATATTCTCTTTCCATATTTCTTTATCTTAACTTATTTTCTTCTTAATACATAAGCAATATTAGTAGTTGCCCTAAATTCCTAATCTCTTACAATAACATCAATTAGTTATCTTATTTCTCCATTACTAAATATATTTCTCAAATTTCCTATCCCACTACATTTCAACTTCATCTCTTAATTTAAATTGTCTTCAAAATTAAACCAAATTACCATTTCACATTCCATCTGATGTGCTATTTTACTATGAACAATATACACCATCATATTCAAATCTTGCATAAAAACCCTTTAACTTTATTGACTATCCACGATTAATATTTCAAATTTCCCATCCCACTTTTTCTGCTGCTATGAACAATATACATCATTACATTCAAATCTAACATAAAAACCCTTTAACTTGATTGACTATCCACAATTAATAATATTAATACAATTTGCTTAAATCTACTAGTATGAACCTTATTTTCCTTCTTTTTTTCCACTAACCTTCCCCTCTTTAACCATTTTCTTTTGGTCTCTCAAAAATTCCACTTCTTATTAATTTTCTCCTTTTGTCCCATTCCCTTAGCTTTTTCTTTTTTAATATGTGTTATATCTTTTTTCTTGAGTCCTTTTTCTCTCTTGAATATATTGTTCGAATAGTTCTCCCCCAAATTTTCCCTTGTCTCTTCCCACTGTTTCCCTCTTTACCCTTTGATTGATTCTTTTTTGAGGGACGTTCCACCTCCCTTATGCCACTGTTAATCCCAGTGAAATCATCAAACTGTTTTTTACTTTCAGTCCCTTTTTCTTCAATGTTGTTTTCTTGTTCCTCATTTATATTCTTTTACCACATTCTCTTCTATTTCCTGCTCTGTATATTCCAGCAAAGTTTCTGACTCTTTATTACCTTTTAAAGTTTCACACATATTTTTAAATATCTCAAATAATTCCTCATACATCCACAACTCCATGTTGCCAATTTAACAAGTTTGTAAGATTTTTATATTATATCACCTTTAATTCAAATTTAAAGTCTATATAGTCTCTCTTAATTTTCAAGTTCTAATGTCCAATTCAAAAATTAGTCCAATCCACTCCAAAGGTTTATTATCTTCCACAGTCGTAAATTATCGAAACCAAGCAATGTAGAAAAACAAACACTCCTTAAAAGCTCTCACAGTTCCCAGATTATCTTTTCCTGTAGTCAAGGTCAAGTTGCACAGCTGCACTTTCTCTACTGTCTTCCACCAAATATTGCAATGCTCTCTTTCCCCCAGCAGATGGCTCTCTCAAATCCACAATACTCTCAAATCAGCTGCTTGTCAAAACTGTCTAAAATACTTGAAATCCACATAGAAAATGTTTTTCCCCAGGTTCTTTCTTTTATTTCTTTTATTTTATTTTTTAAATTTCTCCAAATTCAATTGTAAAAATAAGAATCTTCTTGGACTTTGGTGTTTTAGCCTCCATTTTGTCCATCTCCCTCCATGAAATTTCTCGACTGCCAATTAGCCGCTGATTTCAGCTCCGGGACACCTTTTAATCTCCAAATTCAAAGTTTTCTTTTACCTGTGAGTTGGCCAATCACTCACCCGGTTCCAACACTCCGTTCAAACACCGCTCCTTCACAAAAACTTAGTCCGGTTGCCCCAGCTTCAGAGCGGTCATTTTGAAATGTCTGTTCCTCTTGGTCATCCGAGACGCCTCTCCTCCTTTACTGTCCCTGCAGGATGGTTCCAGTCCAAAGACCCCCCCGACAGTGGTTTGTCCAGCTGGGTTTTCACGGAGCTCATCAGAGCCCGCTATTTTTCCAGCCGGTCTCGCCATGACACTTTCGGTTTCTCCCTACTCTTATTTCTGAGGGCTTTTAAAATGCTTTAATGAAAATGTGCTAGTAATGTAAAACAAATAATAAAAATTGTGATAATTGCTCCTGATAACTGTTGGTATTACTTTCAAGGTTAACTTTGTTTTATCTTTTTTGATTATTAGGATTCTTCATTCTGCTTTAGAGAAAGGCATCTTAGAACTTTGAAAAGTCGAATCGTAAGTATTGCAGAATTAGAATTGAGAACATGGTGGAGTGGGAGGGATCCTACCTCACAGGGTTGTTGTTGGGATAAAAGGATAGGAAGTTGCAATGAAAGCTATCTTGAACATTTGGGAGAAAGGCAATATACCGTATCAATCTCTTCTGTCCCAGAAGAACAATGAAGAAGTAAGTAGGGAAGTCAACACCAAGGAAAAGCAATAATAAAATAAGACAAATTCTGGGTGCTTATCTTTCTGTTTTTGAGGCAGCTCCTCCAGAGAAAGGGGTTAGGGGAGTTTCTTGAGGGCTGCAGTTCAGTGGAGATCCCCAAACCCTGTAGGGTTAGGTTGGCAAAGGCCAAGATGGCAGCTGGCTGTTGGTGGCATTTGGCCTTCTCTCAAATTGCAGAGCAATGAATCAGGGAGGATGCTTGCAGGGCAGGAGATTCACCATGGGGCCTTCATTACCATTATATCCCGAAGTAATTACCCACCATGCTTGAATTCACATAGTACATTATTTATTTATTTTATTTATTTTGTGAGATTTATATACCGCCTCACAGTGCAAGCACTCTCTAAGCGGTTTACACTAGTAAGCAATGTATATTTACATTGCCCCCAACAATCTGGGTCCTCATTTTACCTACCTCGGAAGGATGGAAGGCTGAGTCAACCTTGAGCCAGTGAGATTTGAACCGCTGACCTGCGGATCACAGTCAGCTAAAGTGACCTGCAGTACTGCCTCTAACCACTGCGCCACCTCGGCTCTTGTCATTAGTCATTTAGTCATTAGACTAAACTGGGCTTGCCTAGCATGGATGAAGCAAGTTATCCAGGTTCCTGTAGTGTTTTGTGTATCCTATTTCATCAAACCAATTGCAAACACAAGAGTATGTTTTTTGAGCAAACACGAAAGGAGTGGGGGAACAGTAGCCTCCAAGTTCCATTTCAGTAGCCCATAGAACCTCCCCAACTAACTGGGGGCATCAGGGAAAGTCAAAAAAGCCAAGAAAACAGCTATTCCTGCATAATTGGAGCCCCAACTCTTTTATGTGCAACAGGCATAAAAAAACAGGTGAAATTTCCACTGCATGGTTGCACCCAACATTTATACTTTTTTGACCCCCTGCACACAACCTTGCTCCTCTGTGATGGCTAAAAATTGTGCAATGAAACCTCCTTTGGATACACTCTCTGGAGGAGGGGATCAATTTTTTCAGCCTGACAGCTCTGACTTATTTATTTATTTATTTATTTATTTTGTGAGATTTATATACCGCCTCACAGTGCAAGCACTCTCTTTACACCAGTAAGCAATGTATATTTATATTGCCCCCAACAATCTGGGTTCTCATTTTACCTACCTCGGAAGGATGGAAGGCTGAGTCAACCTTGAGCCAGTGAGATTTGAACCACTGACCTGCGGATCACAGTCAGCTAAAGTGACCTGCAGTACTGCCTCTAACCGCTGTGCCATCTCGGCTCTTATTTTTTACATTACATACAGACTTTACATACATTTTTTACATTACATACAGACTTTACATTTGAGCCCAATATTTCTATTTCTAAGCAATACAGTTGCTAAGTGAGTTTTGTCCCATTTTATGAGCTTTCTTGCCATAGTGGTTAATTGTATCTCAGTAATTAAAGACATTGAGCTTGTCAGCTGGAAAGTTGACAGCCTGGGTTCGAAACCTGAGTGCTGTGCAACAGGATGAGCTCCGGTTACCTGCCCCAGCCCCTGTACACCTAGAACTTCAAAAGCGTACAAATGCAAGTAGATAAATAGGTACCACTTCGGTGGGAAAGTAACCACATTCCGTGCATTTTGGGGTATTGTCATTCTGGCCACATGACCTCAGAAATATTTTCAGATAACCCTGGCTCCCTCCACTAGAAACCAGAGATGAGCATCACCCCATAGAGTTAGACATGATTGCACAGGGGAAACCTTTACCTTAACCTTTACCTTTTACCTGCAGTTAAGCTAGTAACACGACCTTTAAGACCTTTTCGCCACACTTGTTAAGCGAATCACTGCACTTGTTCAAGTTAGTAACACAGTTGTTAAATGAATTCGGCTTCCCCACTGGCTCTTCGTTTTACAAGGTTGCAAAAGGTGATCACATGACCCTAGGGCAGTGCAACCATCATAAATATATGCCAGTTGCCAAGTGTCTTAATTTTGATCACATGACCACGGGGATGCTGCAAAGGTCGTAAGTGTGAAAAAACCAGTCATAACTCAATGACCAAGGGATCGTGCTTATGACCTGACAATCTATGTCAATGGCAAAGCCCAATTCACTTAACAGCAATGTTACTAACTTAACAACTGCAGCGATTCACTTAACAACTCTGGCAAGAAAGGGTGTAAAATGGGACAAAATGTATTTAACAACTATCTTGCTGAACAATGGAAATTTTGGACTCAATTGCGGTTGTGAGTCAAGGACTACCTGTATGTATGCAATGTATAAACTTACCAGTGCCGATTACATCTAAAGACCCCTTCTGCAAGAGACCACTTAGCAGATGTTGATTTGTTCTTGTCCCCATTCTTAAGTTTCATACTAGCAGAAAATGATGGACTCCAAAACATTAGGAAAGGGCCAGATTGGAAAAGACAAGTTAACAAAATTATCCCTGAACTGATCAGAAGATATGATTATGTCTCTCCTTCTTTCAAACAGGACCGCATCTTAGAAGAAAATGTAAAGCAGAAGATGTCCCTGGATAATCTTTAAGTGAGCAACAAGAGTCTCTGCCTCCAGGTTGAGTAACTGAGAGAAACTTCAGCCTGCTTTGACTTTGAGAACCAGGATTACTCAAAGGGCTGCCAAAATTCTGATTAAGTTGCTCTTTGACCTGTTCTTTGCATACACTCATTTTTACAATCCAGAATTCATGTTTGAAACATTTTAGGCATTCCAAAGGGACCAGAGCATTGACTGCCTTATGCACTGTCCCCCCCCCCCCCCGTCCCCCCTGACATATCTCTACTGGAGAAATTAGGGCTTTTGCTCTTTTGAGAAAGGAAAGGAAATCTTTCTCTTCTTCACTTGACTTACTGCCTAGAAAATTCATTTTTAAGGGTCCTAAACCCCTTAAAAAGAATGCCACTCAACATAGGAGTGAGTGCCTCCTGTCAGGACTTCAGTTATGATTTCCACTGGTGACATTGCCAAACCTTTTTTAACCTCAAAGCAAGCAGATGTGTCTCCATCAGCATATCTCTCCTGCTCCTCAATCAGTTCCTGCTCGTCTTCTGGAGGAAGAAGTTGAGATGTGGAAGAACATTCAGCAACCTCAGCCTTCCCTTTCCAAGATCAGCCAGTCAGCCAAACCTTGTCAAACCTTTTGCATTACAAAACCATGTGGACAGGAAAGGTTTGGGGGAGAGGCTTTTGCAGCCCACAATACTTCCAAGCCATCCCTAGAAGATAGTGGTAGTCCCAGGCATCCTGTTCCAGGCTGCTGACATAATCTAGCGCAGTGATGGCGAACCTGTGGCACGCGGAGCCATATCTGAGGGCACGCAAGGTGTTGCCCCTATGTCAGCTTCAGCGCGCATGCACGCGCTGGCCAGCTGATTTTCGGCCTTTTCGGCAGTTTTTGCTCTCCCCATGGCGAAAACGGCCCAACGAGCCATCCGGAAGTTCACTTGTGTGCTCACCCTCAGCTTCCTTTTCGCTGTCAGAGGTCTTCAGGAACTACTTCGGCTTTGGACAGTTGCAGCCAGGCCTCTCACATCTCGGCCCATTTCTTCTGCAGTTAGGAAGGCTTTCCTGAAGACCTGTGTAGGCAATAACAGTGCTCCGGATCGATCCGGAGCTCTGATATCAGCTGCACAAGTATTTCCTAAAGGCCTTTCCTAAAGGCCTCTGCAGCCGATAACAGAGGTCCAGATCGTTTCCTGAACCCTGGGGAGAGCAAAAAACAGCCCAACGGGCCTACTGGAAGTCAGGAGGCTTCAGTGAGGCCTGTGCGCATGTGTGGGGGAGCAGCAGAGGGGTGTGCATGCGCAGGGCATTGCATTATGGGTGTGGGCACGCACCCTTTTGGCACCTGAGCCGAAAAAGGTTCGCCATCACTGATCTAGCATATATTCCCATTCTTTGGGAGAGTCCAGTGGCTGATAATGATTCCCCTTTAGTCCCAAGATGGACTGATCTGTCCGTCTTGGGTGGCTCTGCATGGCATAACTCATAGGTTCCTTTAGTTGCGCAAGCTTTTTCACCGTGACAAGGCAGTGCTCCATGAAAAGGCTCAAATAGGTACCTCTGAATTAGAGAGGGGTCCCAGGAGACCTCTTCCAGGCTGCTGATAACATCTAGGGTGTCTTTCCTATGAAACAGAACAATTCCTCTTTAGCCATTAGGGGGTTTCTAAAATAGGGCCTACTGAATGGAGATACTTTACCTGTACAGTGTTTCTGTTGCTGGATGCATCTTTGGAGTTGGAGGAATCTCCAACTCCCACCCCACCAGTCCCCACAGGAAAGTAGGCTATCTGCATGTTAAAGCCCTGCACGGAAGCAGCAAGGTGCTGGAGAGGGTGAAACAGAAAAAACAAAGGGTGAAGCAGGGGTGGGGTGTGTCTTACACGCACTTGAGACGCAGACCACTGTAGTGGGCCTTTCCCTGCTGCTTTGCAGTAAATGAGCCAATGGCAGCAACGCTTGGGTGCATATATTTAGCCTATGTAAATTGTCCCAAGGGCCAGGCATCATCAAGCTTTAGCACCCAGAGCACTCCAGCACAGTTTACTCAGGTTAGGACAACCGGATATAGGGCCTCCATCTTTCCCCAACTGAAAACTCTTATTTCTTTCTCCATCATTCCCCAACTGTCTGTCTTACCCATGCACTGGAAGAGAAGTTGGCCTCAAATACCTGTGCAGCCTCTTCCTCGCTTTCATCTGACGCCACACCCAAAATATCGTAAATAATGACATCCACATTTTTGAGGCTACAGGCCCTGGATGCCCTCTGACTTCCATCAAATCCAGCAAATGACAGTATCAAGGCATAAATCCAAAGCTCTCTGCATCCCAACAAGATAGCTAAAGCATAGGGTGTATCCAGCCCCAGTGCCAACAGTAGGAACATTTGGAAGCCTTAAGGTTAGGAGGATCTACAGTATAATACACTTTCTCCCCTCCCCCCCAAGAATTTGATGCATGATCTCCATCAGCCCCATTGCTAAACCTTTATTTTCTCTGAAGTAGGAGTTGTATCTCCATCAGAAGACATCTTGTCTTCTTTGTTTTTTTCTGCCCTTTCAATCTTGTCCAGAAAAGAAGGTGAGCAGAACAGAACAAAGCAGAACAGGGATGCTTTGCGAGTTTATTGATTGATTGATTGATTTTATTTTGTGACATTTATATACCGCCTCACAGTGCAAGCACTCTAAGCGGTTTACACCAGTAAGCAATGTATATTTATATTGCCCCGACAATCTGGGTCCTCATTTTACCTACCTCGGAAGGATGGAAGGCTGAGTCAACCTTGAGCCAGTGAGATTTGAACCGCTGGCCTGCGGATCAGTGTCAGCTAAAGTGGCCTGCAGTACCTGCCTCTAACCACTGTGCCACCTCGGCTCTTTTATATTAAGACATCAAGCTAGCTTAGCCTCCCCTTTTCGAGATGAGCCAGTCAGCCTGTCAATTTTTTCTACTCTGCAAGGCCCTTGTGAGCAAGCAGAGATCTTCACCCTCTAAGGTGCTGCCACATTTCCTGCTTCAAAGGACATATTTTCATCTTCAAAGCCCTTGGACTGCTTGTCTTCTCCAAGGGTAGGGTGGCTTCTGATGAAGCCTAAAATGACAACGCAAAGTTTCCATCTGTTGGCATATCAACAAATCCAGAGACGGGGCTTCTGCCATTACAAGGATGTGGAGCACTTGATGGAGATCTCCCAAATAATATAGCGACATGGCCTCTTCTCTTCTCATCTCTTGGCAGAGATTGAAGGGGCCAAAGATCAAAACTAGCCATGGTCCCTCTGTCAAGAGTGGCCACATAGAGGCTCTAAGAAGCCTGCCAGCTGGCCTGCCAATAAGTTTGCCCTGAGTCATTCTTCCTTTATCAAAAGCAGATGTAGAGGGTAGAGATCCCTCCCCTCTGCAAAGGTTTCTCCTAGCCTTTTTTCTTTAGGGTGGTAGTGCAGCCGCTTTCTTGGGGGCTTCAGAATCCTTCATCTGAGAGTGCATACCTTGTCAAATTGGGCAGGGACTTTGTATCTTTCATCCTGGGGTTCCCGGCTAACCTGAAAGTAGCAATTCTTCATTTTAAGGTATATATCAAAGTTCTCTGCATGTGTTGGAATGTTGTCTGGATTCCCAGAACGGAAGCTCTGCATTCCAGAGGGCAGAGACTGCAGAATTTGGGAAAGAGGGTCAAAACAGCCCCTCCCTAATTCCCAGTAGTGTGCTCTCGAACTCATCATGGTCTTTCCAAGAATCCAAGGGGCTCTTACTCAATTTGCTACGTTAGCCAGGTTCCAGCTAAGTGAGAATTCCTCTCTTCCCCCACCTGGTTTTGAGGCATGAACCCCCACATATTACAAAACCGTCCTTACCCCTGGGAATAAAGATGTGTTTCCATGATGAGAACAGCCCTGCTGCTCCCCGTTCCTGTGCCTCTTCAATTCTTAGCAAAGGAAGATGGTGACATGTCCAATAACATCCATTTAGCTCAGTCTTCCCTTTCTAAGACCAGACAGGCTGTCTATAATTTTTCCCTTCAAGACCCTTGTGGATAAGAAGTGGTCCTGGGGAGAGGCTCTTACCAACTCTGCAGCCCATCAAAGGTGCCCGACCATGCCCAGCGTTTAGGAGAAGGCCATAGTACCTGTCTGGAGGCACCAGAAGGTCCTCTATATTGGTGTCCATGCAAATAAAAGCAAATGAACACCTTTTCCAGAGTTTCTGTCGAGAGGAGAGAACAAAGATAAATGTGAGCCAGGCAGAAGTGTCGGGAAGGATGACCTTCACCTCTACTCCATTTTCTTGGCAGCTAAGATGGCCATACTTACTCCAGAAAATCTTAATGCTGCCATAACCAAGCTAGATTTTGGCATTTTAATCCATTAAGCAAATATGGGCAGCTGTGGTTTGATGGCCTTTTTTCTCTGCCTTTCATTTTTTTCCAGTTTTTTTAATGATTTTTATTGATTTTATACATTTAAAATCACAAAATCGCTTTTACAGCTGTCCATTATCGGTGTCAAACCTTATTTCATTCTTTTAACTTATGATTTTTGTACATTTTATAGTTTCTACTTACATTTACATCTTAACATTCATCTTAGTATACGAGTAGCTATAACATCTATTTAAACTATCAACATGTATCTATCTATCTATCTATCTATGCAGGTCTTGGTGTACAGTGAACCCTCGTTTTTCGCGGGGGTTACGTTCCAAAAAGAACCCGTGATAGGCGAAATCCGTGAAGTAGTAACCTTTATTTTTTTTTACAATTATTATACAATGAAATACTCCATAATACATTGAAACCAAAGAACAAAACCTTTTTACAGGCCCAAGCATTTGTTTAACAAATAAAAGTACTGTATAAACGTTTTTTTTACAAATAACTACTGTACTGTAAAATAATAATTTTAATCATCAATACGAACCGAAGGCTTCAAATTGCGGAGATCAGCACCGCCCCACCGCGACCCGAGTCATTGGATTAGAACGGGAGAAAACGAAAAATGATTATGAAAAAAAATACAAAGTACAGTAGGACAAATAGTGACTCACGTCTATTTCACTGCTCTTCTGACTGAGCCGCTGCATTAGAAGAAGTGGAGAGACTGTTTAGCCAATCAGAATGCAGAACACAATGCACGATGCAAATCCGTGAAGCAGCGAGACCGTGAAAGGTGAACCGCGATATAGCGAGGGTTCACTGTATTCGGGTCTTTTCCCATGTAAGATTGAGAGTATCTTGGCGACGTTTCGACGAGGTCCCACTCATCATCTTCAGGCTGGTGTTTTCGGCTTTGTGCTTGTGCAAACAAAACATAGTCAGAGCTGCCTTCTTTCTATAAATATTGGTGTGTGTGTGGAGTGCTGGCTTAGTTGCTGTAAGCGGGTTGGTTGGCTGTGTTGTAACATCTTGATTAGTTGATGGAGTTGATGTTTGCAGATTAGTTGCCTGTTTTGTAATACATGTCTGTGGTGTAACATCCCGGGCTTTGGTTTGGCTCCGGGTTTGTGGTCTGGCCATGTGTTTATGGCGTGTGTCAGTTCGTTTTGTGTGGGTGTCGGAGGGGGGTGCAGCAGTTGGAGGTGCCGCTGTGGTTTGGCTTCTGGATGGTGGTTGGATTTCGTCTGTGGGATGGCTTTGGGTTTGAGTCTGGTGAGGGTGATTGGTGGTGGCGTCCTGTGTTGTTCTGGGTCTGGTGTCGGTTTTCGTGGCTGGGACTCGTTTGTTGACTAGGGCTAGTTTCCAGATGTTTGGTGGGCGGGAGGTATCGTCACATTTGTTCATGTTGTGGGGATGTTTCTCTATTTCGATGGCTTCCATAATTATTCTCTTGCTGAAGTGTTCAGTTTTGGAGATTAATTTGGTTCTTTCAAAATCAATTTCATGTCCTGTTGTTTTAAGGTGCTGGAAAAGGGAGGAAGTTTTTTCTTCTTTTCTGACTGCGTTCTTGTGTTCTGCGATGCGTGCATTTATTCTCCTATTAGTTTGTGCAATGTATGTATGTGGCTGGGCAGATTTTGCATGGTATTTCATAGACTCCTTGGTTTTCTAGCTGGATCTTGTCTTTGGGGTTTCTTAAGATGTTGGCTATTTTTTGGTCAGTGCCAAAGGCTGTCTTGATATTGTGTTTGTGGAGAATTTTGCTGATTTTATCTGTGGTGCCTTTGATGTAAGGGAGGAGGGCGATGCCGTTGTCCTGTTCTGTCTCGGTTCTTGGGGGGGTGTCTCTTTTTGGATTATGTTGGTAATTGTGTTTCTTTGGAATCCGTTGGAAATTAATATGTTTGTGACAGGAGTGGGTTCCTAAATTTTTTACTACCACTCTGTGGGCGTGGCTTATTTTGTGGGCGTGGCTTGCTGGCCATGTGACCGGGTAGGAGTGGCTTGCTGGCCATGTGACTGGGTGGGGTTGGCTTGCCAGTCATGTGACTGATTACCACCGACACCCCCCCGAGGCAAATCAAACCGGAGTAGGCCAGGCGAGCACTCAGAACAATAAAAAGTTAATCATCACGGTGCTCCTGGAAGGATCTCCTTGCGTTAGAGTCAGCTGCCATGAAGCAAGCCTCTCCCGGTCATCATTGTTCCTCTGTCACTACGAGAGGAGATTCTAAGGGCATTTCATGAGGGGCACCCAGGGATGGTTAGGATGAAAGCTTTGGCCCAAAGTTACATGTGGTGGCCAACCAGGGACAAACAAGTGGAGGAATGTGTCACAGGGTACACTCTTTGCCAGGAGTCTAGGCCTGCCCCTCCAAAATCCCCTGTTTGTGAATGGGAACAACCCAAGGCCTCATGATCACGAGTCCATATCGATTTTGCGGGTCCTTTCCATGGGAAAACTTTTATGGTTGTCATAGATCAGGGGTCGGGAACCTTTTTGACTAAGAGAGCCATGAAAGCAAAAAATTTGGAAATTTATTTCAGTGAGAGCCATATAATATATTTTAAAAGTGAATTCAACTAAATGTCAGTATAATAAGCCTCTGAATTTATTCTTTTAAATAATGTTATAACACTCACCATTAATGCGACTTCTGGTGCTGCATGGATTTGCTGATGTCTTTGTAGGCAGGTTGGTACTTGGTGAGATTAAGCTTCATGCAAGCGTTGAGGCTTTCATCCGTTAAACGTGATCGTAGGTTGGACTTGATGTTTTTAAGATGTGAGAATGACTGCTCACATGCATACGTAGATCCAAACATGGTCAATACAGCAATACTCACACGCTGCAGTGTGTGGTATGTGACAGGAAGCGCGTTCCAAGTTTTGAGAATCAGCTGGTTTTCGGGTTGGAGTTTTTTCATTTCTGTCCACATGTGCTTGCTCGCCAACTCCGCTTTCTGTCGTGCGATTCTTTCCAAATCTTCATTCAGTGACTTGAACTTATTCACCCACATGTCTGAGGCCTTCAGGTCAGCCACTTCTGCTTCAAAATCTCTGACGGAGACACCAGGGATGTAATTCAGGTCGGCTGTGTTCAGTGAACACTCGTTTGGATGGGTGATGAACTTAAAAAGACGAGTGTGCTCACGAAATTCTCCAAAGCGTGCTTTGAAGGACTGTAGGAGACTGGATGTGCAGCCAGCTAGCTGGTGGAGATCAAGGTTTTGAATGGGTTCACTTGCTGTGCATGCATCTTTAAATTGGCTCAGTTTTTCAAAATGTAGTAAACGACCTGTTTCAAGATCCGTGATGAAAAGCTCCAGCTTGTTTTCAAAAGCAAATACAGCTTGTTGAAGGGATAACACTGTATTTCCAATGCCTTGCATTTTCACGTTGAGCTGGTTCAGATGTTCAGTCAGATCTACGAGATAGTAAAACTTGAGGAGCCACTCGGTGTCGGCTAGCTCAGGATGCCCGACGCCTTTCATTTCAAGGAAAGTCCGGGTTTCGTTCAGGCAAGCCGCAAAACGGCTAAGCACCTTCCCTCTTGACAACCAACGCACATTGCTGTGCAAAAGCAGACCAGGATAGTTATTTACAACTTCATCCAGCAGTGTTTTAAACTGGCGATCATTTAAGGCTCGGGCAACAATAAAGTTGATCACACGAATGACCAGCGACATCACTTCGCCAAACTGCCTGTCACACATCTGAGCACAAAGTGTCTCCTGGTGTATAATGCAATGGAAACTTAGGATGGGTCTATTTTCATGTTCACGGAGAAGCGCCACAAATCCTTTGTTTTTCCCCACCATACACGGAGCACCATCAGTACACACTGAGAGAAGTTTATCCATAGGTAGACTTTTTTCTTGAGCAAACTCCATGAAAGACTTGAATAAATCCTCACCTCTTGTGGACCCTTTTAATGGCAGAACAGCAAGACTTTCTTTGCGCAATGTGTCACCAACAGCATATCTTGCAATCACGCTGAACTGCGACAAATTGCTCACGTCTGTTGACTCATCCAAAGCCATGGAAAAGAACGGCGCTGCATTTATGTCCTTCACTTGCGTTTCCTCCACTTTGTTTGCCATCACGATGGTACGATCATGAACAGTTCTTGCCGACAGAGGCATGTCTTGTATCCGTTTGATTATCTTGTCTTTGTTCGGAAAATCATCAAAAAGTTCATTGGCTACATCCAGCATGAACGTTTTAGCATACTCGCCATCTGTGAATGGTTTTCCGTTCCTCACTATTGCTAAAGAACCAGCAAAGCTAGCCGAATTATAGTCACCTTGCCGGGTCCATACGCGGAGTTGCTGCTGGCTAGCTTGCACCCTGCTCAGAAGCTCTTGGCACGCTTTCTTTCTGCTGTCTCCCGCAGGGTATTTTGATGCAAAGGTAGCGTGGCGCGTGTCGAAGTGCCGCTTTACATTCGACCGTTTCAACAATGTAATTTTGTCATTGCAAATTAGACACACCGCAGAACCCGCTCTCTCCACAAAGGCGAATTCTTCGGTCCATTCGTCCTGAAATGTACGATACTCGTCGTCTTTTTTTCTTTTCGCCATCTTCGTCGAAGGGTTAGCTCAGGGGTAGGCAAAGTTGGCTCTTCTATGACTCGTGGACTTCAACTCCCAGAATTCCTGAGCTAGCATGATTGGCTCAGAAAGTCTGGGAGTTGAATCCATGAGTCATAGAAGAGCCAACTTTGAGCTAATGACCAAGCAGACGCAGTCTCAGACTGATTCAAAAGGGGGCGTTTACCTGTTTTACCCAGCAACGGCAAACATAGGCCAGTATCATCCAATTAAAATAATGGACAATTGCTCCTGCAGCCCTGAACAGGACATGCGCAGTGAAAAATTGATGGATGGATTAAAACAAGTGAGAATATTTTGTTTTATCTGCGAGCCATATGCAATCATCAAAAGAGCCACATCTGGCTCGCGAGCTATAGGTTCCCGACCCCTGTCATAGATGCATACACTAAATAGTTAGAGGTAATTTTAATGGCCTCCACTACCACCGATGCTGTTATCAGGGCGCCAGGAGACTGGCAAGCCTGCATTGATAAATTCCTCCTAGTACAGCATATTACCCCTAGCACGGTCACTGGAAAAAGCACAGAGGAGTTACTGATGGGCCGGAGGCTCCGGTCCATACTAGAAGGTTGCACCCAAATTATTCTAACCAAAGAGAACAAAATAGTTCTGGCCGAATCTGAACATTCCAAACAGACGACAGAATGTTCGCTAGGAACTTCGCAGGTCCCCTATGGTTACCTGGGGAAATCTTAAGAGGTAACAGGCCCCAAATCTTACATAGTCCTGTTAGCCGATGGTAGAAAATGGCGGCGTCATATAGATTAACTGCGCAGCCCCCACCCACTCAATGCAGATTACAAACAAACCCTTAATGGTAATTCCCCTGCAGCTAACACTACTCCGAGGGAAACGGGGGATTTATCTGAAGAGCTGGAGTCACCACCAATCGTTGAACAGGAACCGGTCCCCATAGAAACTTCAGCCCTGCCTTGGCCATTCCAGGAGGTTCCAAAGATATATAAAAAAAGGAAATTATGTTGTGCACTTACTACGTAAATAAGAATAAAATAAGCACACAAAACAATAAATGAGCTACATACAGAAGGAAGATGACTATCCTACAGTCTTCAACACCACCAACTGAACACCTTGCTCCAATGACCTGCACAAAGAGGAGACACAGAAAGGAAGATTTTAATTGCAGGCACTTATACCTTGCATAAGAATAACACAATCAGACAGATACACTCAACACAAAACAATAACAGAGCTACTTACGGAAGGAAGATGACCGTCCTGCCAGTCTTCAACAGTTGGTGACCACCTTGCTTTGCTCCAATGACCTGCACAAAGAAGAGACACAGAAAGGAAGACTTTAATTGCATGCGACTTACACCTTGCATAAGAATAACACAAACAGACAGATACACTCAACACAAAACAATAACAGAACTACAGAAGGAAGATGACCATCCTGCCGTTCTTCAACAGTTGGTACTTGCTTTGCTCCAATGACCTGCACAAAGAAGAGACACAGAAAGGAAGACTTTACTTGCATGCGACTTACACCTTGCATAAGAATAACACAATCAGACAGATACACTCAACACAAAACAATAACAGAGCTACTTACAGAAGGAAGATGACCTCCTGCCGTTCTTCAACAGTTGGTGACCACCTTGCTTTGCTCCAATGACCTGCACAAAGAAGAGACACAGAAAGGAAGAGTTTAATTGCATGCGACTTACACCTTGCATAAGAATAACAATCAGATACACTCAAGTACTTACTTGTGTTATTGCTTTGGTGGTTTAAGATTTTTCCACATCACTTTTTCGTTTGGGGCCTCTTTAGGTGCAGTTCTCTTCATCTTCAGCCCCGTGATGTTCTTTGAGCCAGTTTATGACTGTAGGAAGTGGGTCCCATCTTTCCACAGGCATGCCAATGACGCTTATTGTCATTAAATTACTAATGTTTTGAACAGTTAGGCGGGTTCTTTGTTCTGAACATATGAGGTTCATTTTTGAGAACCCCCTTTCCGCCTCTGCTGAACTAACAGCAATTGTCCTGATAATATTTCTAGCTTTTTTGACAGTGTCAGGAATTTTATACCGTGTTTCCCCGAAAATAAGATAGGGGCTTATATTTTTTTGACCCCCAAAAATGCCCCTGGCCTTATTTTTGCGGGGTGGCTTATAATTTTTGGGGTGCAGGCGGGGTGGGGCACGAGACACACCACTTACTGGAGTTTGCCAGCTCCGTGGTCTCTCGGCTAGTATCTTTAGGGGAAAACACTTGCAAACAGACAAGCCAAGAGACCATGGAGCTGCAAAACTCCAGTAAGTGGTGCGTCTGTCTTGGCGGGGCAGGCGAGGCAGGCATCCTTCCTGGGACTTGTCCCGGGACCTCCGTCGTGTTCTTACAGTCTTCTCTCCACGGCAGCCCGTTCTAAAAGAACGCCGCGCGAGTTTGAGAACTTTGAACTCGCAAGATGTTCTTTTGGAATGGGCTGCCGTGGAGAGAAGACCGTAAGAACGCGACCGAGGTAGGAGGGGCGTCCCGCGCTGGGGTTTGGCAGGGCGGGAGAGCATGGCGTGGTGGGCGTCCGTTCAAAATGCTTCAAAGTCCTTCGAAACATTTTAAAGGGATGCGTTTTGCCTGCCATGAAGGGAACCAATGTTCCCCGAAGAACAGGAGGCAAGCATTGGTTCCCTTCATGGCAGGCAAAACGGATGTTTGTCCAATTCCACCAGCTCAATGAAAATGGTTGTTGGGCATTCTGGATCCTCAACTTTTACAAAAACTATCACGACTGCTTTCATTGATAGCGTTGAGGCTTCGTCAATTATTAAACACACTTTCAGATAATTTGCAATAATGCTTTTAAACATAGTGGTTTTAATGTCTCTTGCAATAAAATCGACTATTTTCACTGCGGATCTCCGTGAATGCAAGCCTACTCCCACATCTACTCCAATTGTACTTAGCAAATTTACCTGTGCTTCAATGTCAGAGAATGGTCTACATCTTTGGGCCAGATCGTAAACTGTTAAAAATACTGTTTTGGTGCTAGGTTCATGTTTTTCATTTGCCTTCCTCGTTTTTTGAATAGCACCCTGCTCCTGTTGTTTAACGCTCTCTCTGCAAATGGCATGTGATTTTGATTTAAAATGTTCAAGCATTTTTTTTTCTGAGAGATGATTGCTGTATCTCCTTAGTTGTTCCGGATGGCATGATCTTGAAATTTTTCCATTCTCTGGAAACATGAACACCTTTCTCTAATGAGAACTCATATTTCTCACAGTACAAGCAACCTAACTTTTGGTCTGACACTGCCAGCCCATCATACTTCTCCTGGAAGTTTCTATATTGCTGCAAACTCCAGCAATCAGGAACTTGTGGAAGATTTTCAGTTGAGGAGATGCACTTGCTGCTTTCTCCCACTTCAAGTGGTGGAAGCGGTGCTGCTGGTGTTGCTGGTGGTGGTACTGCTGTTGCTGGTGGTACTGGTGCTGGTGATACTGCTGTTGCTGGTGACTCTTTTGGATCATCTGATAGTGCCTGTCTCGTTTTCTTCGAGAAGAAATCGGTCAAACACTGTTGCCTCTTCATCCTGTTAAATAATTCTAACTGCAAAATAAATAAAATAATATTGTGGTATGGACTCGATTAAGTATGAAAGAAAACACCAAGTGTGTTGTAAGGAAAGGTCACTTAAATGTATAAGCAAATATTATTAGTATCTGATCATTATTAATGTGTAGATAACTGCGGGACATTACACACTATGACAGCGCCAAAAGAATAACAACTTTTCCAAAACACCAGGTTTTTCCCTAGGGACTGGAAAGACAAAAAGACCTGGGACCAAGATTAACTTTGGAATACAGCAAAACAAAAGCAGGGCAATCAGAAACCCATCAAGTTGCAGGAGCTCACAAAGCCACACACAGATGAACATATAAAACAGCAATGCAGTCACACAAATGGTGATTGCTGTAAGAAGCCATTATCTCAAACACCACTTATCATTCACACAACATTATCAGAAATGCTGTAGGGTTCCTGCTTGAGCAGGGGGTCAGACTAGATGACCCACAAGGTCCCTTCCAACTCTGTTAAGATTAATGTTTTTTTTAAATAACAGTACAGGTTATTTTCCAGTAGGCAACAGTATTGAACCAAAATCTCACAAATCATGGGCCAAAGGTATTCAACCTTGGCAACTTTAAGACTTGTGGACACTCCCAGAAATCTAGCAGTTGAAGTCCACAAGTCTTAAAATTGCCAAGTTTGGGGACCCCTGCTTTGGACTACCAGGAGATGCTAAGGTGCATCCCTGCAGTTGTTAAGTGAAACAGTTGTTAAGTGAATCTGGCTTTACTTGTCTGAATGTCGCTAACGGGATTACATGACTGCAATGGTGATAAGTATGAATCAGTTGCCAAGTGTCTGAATTTTGATCACATGACCCTGGGGATGCTTGAACGGTTGTTAAGTGTGAAAAATGGTCATAAGCCACTTTTTTCACTTGAACAGTCACTAAGCTAACTCAAGGACTTGAACTTCAGAGCCACACACAGATATAAAAACAGCCATTGTCACATAAAAGGTGATTGCTGCAGAAACACACAAAATTATCAGAAATGCTGTAGAGCAGTGGTCCCCAACCTTTTTATTGCCGTGGACCGGTCAACGTTTGATAATTTTTCCGCGACCCACTGGGGGTGGGGTTTGCGGCGTCGCGTTGATTATTAAATCAAAACAATCTCAAATATAAACAATTTTAATTTAATTGTATTTAAACATGGCATCAAAATAAAATACAGTTACAACAAAATTAATATAACTTAATTTAACATTTTAACTCTCTGGATTCTAGTGACTAGAACGCTAAATCAATGAGAACCCTGAGCTTGTTTCTCTGCAACGAGATGGTTCCATCTGGGGATAATAGGAGACAATGACACCCGAAGTGTCTTGCTTATGTCCAGTTTATTCCTTTGTTTTGTTTTGGTTGCAGTCACTGCAGAAAACCCCGCTTCACAAAGATAGGAAGTCAGAAATGGCAATAGGGATTTAAGTGCTGTGGTGGCAATCTCAGGGTATTCTGCCATGACTTTAATCCAGAACACCGGCAGAGTTGTATTCTCAAACATAGTTTTAAGGCCACCGTCATTTGCAATCTCCAGCAGTTGATCTTCTTCTTGTACAGACATGCTAGATTCACCTGGTTTGTTGACAAATGGGTCGTGGATCCATTCCTTACCAGTTCGTGGGTCTTTTGTGGTTGGGAAGTAGCGCTCGAACTCTTTTGAAAGCAAAGACAGGTGATCCTGCACCAACTGGGAGAATGAAGGCTCAGTCTCGCCTAAAATCCCCGCTAATGTCTGAAACATGTCCAAAATGCCTCTGTTCACGCGCCGTCCCCACAACTCCAGTTTGGCTTTAAATGCAGCTACTTTGTCTGCCAACTTGAAAACAGTTGTCATTTTTGTCAGAGTTACGCAATAAATCAGAAGCTTCAAAAGATAACTGCATTTTGCTGATTCAAATAACTTCTTTATAAGTAGAATAAAACATTAACAATACCACACTTTGTTTCAGATCACATGTTGAGATGTTTTCACAGCAAGCTTTAATGGTGGACAGACTAAACCACACCCTTCTTCTTGCTAAGTTTCTGGACATGCTCAAATAACACTTCAGCCTGATTGGCTGACTCAATCACATGGCTCTCCCAGTCATGAATATTCCAACACTCCTCCCTTCATTACTGGGAGAGACATCAGACCTATTGGATTTAAACATTTCCTGTAATGGACACCACCCAATGGTTTGGTCATCATGTCTGCTAAATTATCCTCTGAAGAACAATGATGTAAACCAGGGGTGTCAAACTCATTTCTCATCGTGGGCCACATACGGCCTAGGGAGATGTCAAGTGGGCCGGACCATTAAAATTATACCATACTCTGCTATAAATAATTAAAATATCATGTCTTTTCTTTGTTTTGGTGTAAAGAAGCACAAGAACATTAGGAAAATATTGAAATTTAATAAACTATCCTTTTACAAAACATTTCATAAAACACCTCATATTTCCTTAGACAAATGTGCAATTTACTTTTATCATTCACAAATATGCATTGCAACAGATCCCACTGATTGTACAAAGGCACAAAACTTTAATTGGTACTGAAAAATATAGTAATGCACTTTAAGATTAAATGAGACTTTTAAAGAAAGGAATTTTTAAACCACTTACACATACGCATATAAAATCTAAATGTAATCCCTGCACACCTTACAAACTAAGGAGAGTGATTTTAAATGTGTAATGAAGAAAGTGTTCGCCTGTCCTGTAAATCTGTAAACTTCATACATGAAACATACATACACATACAATACATACTAAAAATTTATGGAGTTGTATGAACAGTAGAATTCCATCACACAACTTTTATTTTGAAGCTGCTGACTAACATTAAAGTGCACATTTTTTAAATCACCACAGTAAGGATTCATCTTCACAGAGCTGTATTCTTTCAATGCAAACAGTATCTAAGGCAGCATTTTAAAGGTGTTAGTCTAGTCTGGACTTGTATTTGTTCCTGAAACTTGGCATCTTTTGGCCTGTACAAGTGCATCAACACCAGGTGTCATGTCCTGACTAGCTGTCACTTTCAGAATGTCATTTAAGTGCTTGTTTGTGAGCCTTGAACGCATTTTTGTTTTATTGATATTCATCACTGAGAAGATTTGTTCACAAAGGTAGGTTGTCCCAAACATGCACAAAATTTTAGCAGCCAGGGCTGTTAATTTGGGGTACCCTGGTAGTAGATACTGATAAAATCTGTCCAGACCTACAGAGGCAAATTTGCCCTTCAAATCTGCATCACACTGCAAATCAATTATCTCTAGCTGAATTTCGACCGGCAGATCAGAAGCTTTAACTGTGAAAGGTGAGCGAAAAACTGAAAATTCTGTCTCAAGTTCACCAAATACCTGAAAACGTTTCTCAAACTCCCGCAGTAGTCCTGCAATTTTGTCTTTGTACCGTTTCATGTCCGCATCAGGTCTGGTCACACACACATCTCTCAGACAGGGGAAATGAGCAGGGTTGCCATTTGCCAGTTGCATCTCCCACAAAGTCAGCTTCAACTTAAATGCATGTATGTTGTCAGAAAACTGTGTGACAACTTTTTTGCGGCCTTGCAACATTTTGTTCAGATTGTTCAAGTGTTCAGTAATATCAACCAAGAATGCAAGGTCCCGTAGCCATTTTTGAGATTGTAATTCCAACACCGGTTTTCCTTTTTTCTCCATGAACTGTCCGATTTCCTCTCGTAGATCAAAGAAATGCCTCAGCACAGCGCCTCGGCTTAACCATCTCACTTCAGTGTGGTATGGCAGGCTGTGGGTAATGTTGCTGTCGCTGAGAAGTTTGTCAAACTGACGATGGTTCAGACCTCTGGACCGGATGAAATTTACAGTGCAAACAACCACCTCCATGACGTGGTCCATTTTCAGCGACTTGCAACACAATGCCTCCTGGTGCAAAATACAGTGAAATGTCCAGAAACGATCTCCTCCATTAAGGGCTTGTACTTTGTCTTTGAACTTTGTCGCGACACCTGCTTTCTTTCCGACCATGGATGGCGCGCCGTCTGTAGCCAGGCTGACAGCGCGGGACCAGTCCACTCCAACTCTGTCCAGTGCAGCAACGACAGAGCCGAAAATGTCCTCGGCTGTTGTAGTGTCCATCATTGGCACCAACTCAAGAAACTCTTCAGTAACAGTCAATGTCTCATCAACTCCTCGAATAAATATGGCCAGTTGGGCCACGTCTGTGATGTCAGTGCTCTCGTCAATTGCCACAGAAAATGCAATAAATGACTTGACTCTCTGTTTCAATTGACTGTCTAAATCTGCCGATAGTTCCGAAATCCTCTCTGCTATAGTATTCCTCGTCAGGCTAATATTGGCAAAAGCTTGTCGCTTCTCGGGACATACAAGTTCAGCCGCTTTCATCATGCATCATTTAACAAAGTCACCGTCGGAATACGGCTTCGATGCTAATGCTATTTCGCTAGCAATTAGGTAGCTGGCTTTTACCGCTGCTTCACTGACTTCTCGGCTCTGGATGAAAGTTGACTGCTGTTTCCTCAGACCCGCCAGCAATTCGTTAATCTTATCTCTTCTCAGTTGTCCTTGCAAGCCGTCATATTTTTCACTGTGATGAGTCTCGTAGTGGCGTCGAATATTATATTCCTTCAATACCGAAACTTGTTGCAAACACACCAAGCACGAAGGTTTTCCGTGCATCTCTGTAAATAAATAGGACGTGGTCCATTTTTCTTTGAAAATTCTACACTCCTTATCTACTTTTCTCCGTTTGGATAACGACATTTTGGCTAATGAGGGTGTAGCGGAGAAATAGAGACCAAGGTATAAACAACGTCGTAACAAGCAGCAGATGGCGCACTGATACCGTCTGCTGTTTTCAGTCTGTCTCAGTGATGCGGCTTGTCTTCTACTCTGATGGAAAGAGTGCGCCCCTTAGCGGATAATCCATGAATTGCAGCTAATTAAAAATATTAATTCCATGTCTTTTATGCATTTTTTCCACTTTCAAATTATCCTGCGGGCCTGATCGAACCTCCTTGGGGGCCGGTTCCGGCCCGCGGGCCGTATGTTTGACACCCCTGATGTAAACGTATCAAATTTTCTTTTACAGCTTCCCTGACATTACAATACTTAATGTCCACATGTTTACTTCTGTTCTTCACTCTGTCACCTGTTGCCATTTTTATACAGGCAGCATTATCTTCATAAACAGTAACAACTTCATTTACATTTACATTTAAATCTTGTAACAACTGTACATACCAAACTACTTCAGAACATAACTCAGACAATGCAATAAACTCTGCTTCTGCAGTTGAAATAGCAACCGTTGTTTGTTTTCTGGACTTCCAACCAATTAAAGCCCCTCCAAACATTATTACAATTCCAGAATTAGACTTTCTGGTTTTTACATCATTTGCATAATCACTATCAACATAACATTTCAATTTTAATTCTTCAGTGACCTTTATTTGAAGACCCAAATTCACAGTTCCCTTCAAATACCTGAGAATTCTTTTCACACCCATCCAATGCAACTTTGTAGGTGTAGCAGTAAAGCGACTTAAGATGCTCACTGCACAAGCTATGTCTGGTCTGGACCACTGTGACAGATATAACAGACTCCCTATTGCAGAGTGATATATCTCCTGATCACAGGCTTCACTTTTGTCCTCACCCAAACTATTGTAAAAATCTGTGCTCATAGGTGTAGGAGCAATATTACAATCTTTCATGTTATACTTCTCTAATAATTGTTCAATTTTTCTCCTTTGACTGAGAATATAACCTTTTTCAGTTTTTTGTATCTCTACACCGAGATAATTCTTTATTTCTCCCAAATTCTTTAATTCAAATTTCTTTTCTAACTTATTAGCAAATTCTTTAACTTGTGATGCATCCTTTGCAATGAAACAAAGATCATCCACAAATGCTAATAATAGACAATTCCCACCTTGTAACTTTCCAGTGTATATGCAACCATCAGCTTTGCAACTCTTGAACCCAAGACCTTTCAATGCAGTATCAAGACAGATATTCCAATTTCTGGCTGACTGCTTCAGCCCATAAATGGCCTTGTTCAATTTATACACCATGTTAGGCTTTTTATTTTCATACCCTGGCGCTTGAACCATATAAATTTCTTCCTCTAATTCAGCATTGAGGAATGCAGTGGTTATATCAAAATGCCAAATTCTATGCCTGTATGCTGATGCTAATGCCAGTGCTAGTCTTATGCTCTCACCTTTTACAGTTGGTGCAAACACCTCATCATAGTGCACATTCTTTAATTGAGAAAAACCTTGTGCCACCAATCTTGCCTTATACTGTACTTCATTATTGGGTAATACCTTTTTCTTATATACCCACTTACATCCTACAGCTTTCGTACCCTGTGGCAAAGTCATAGATGTGAACACTTCATGATCGCCCATGGATTTCATCTCTTTATCCATGGCTTCCTTCCACTTTTCTTGTTCAACTTTTGGTAATGCCAATACTTCCTTATAGTTTCTTGGCTCATACCACACATTACAAACTTTAACTTTAACTTTACTGGCAGAATACCTGTCTGGCGGAACCCCTCTGTTCCTACGCTCTGACCTACGTGGCATTGCCTGTTCTTGTGTTTCAAGCTTTTCTGGCTTCATATCTTGTTCAGACTCTCCTCCCTGAACATAGACACCTTCAGTAAATGATTCACCATCATTAAATGAGTTATTGTCACTAAGTGGATCACCGTCGCTAAGCGGATCACCGTCACTAAGTGAGACATTTTCAGAATTTGCATCAATTCTGTTCCAATTTTGTTCTGCAAAACTAGCAGACCTTGAAATCACTATCCTTTTACTTCCATCGCTAAAGCGATACCCTTTTGAGCCTGGCTCATAGCCCACAAATCTGAGCTTTCTAGCCTTTTGTTGTCCCTTTCTTCTGATTGCCTTTGGAATATGTACCCATGCAGTACTACCAAATATTTTTAAATGTGCTAAAGAAGGCTTTGTCCCATATAGCATTGCATATGGAGTATTATTGATGGATGAACTCCACAGCCTATTAACTAAATAATTGGCAGTCAGTGTGGCTTCACCCCAATATGACCTACTCATACCAGAATCCTCCAGTAATGAGTCTTTCATTGTTTGCAAAACACCATTCCTCTTTTCAGCCACTCCGTTCTCTCCCGGTGTGTAAGGATTTGTGCGCCTGTGTCTTATTCCCAATTGTCTCAACCATTGTTGAAAATTTGTTGACATAAATTCAGAACCTCTGTCAGTTTGCAACTGACATACCTGTTGTTTGTACCTTCTCTCTACAAAGCTTAACCATTTCTTAAATTGCTGTAGCACCTCTGTTTTACTCTTAAGTAAGTAGCAAAACCCAAACCTGCTGTAGTCATCCACAATGACCAGCGCATACTTTGCTCCTCCCAAACTGGCTTGCATAGGCCCAATTAAATCAGCATGAACCAGTTCTAGAGCTTTTGTGGTTTGTCTTGTGCTAAACTTGCTAACTGGGAATGCTTTGGATTTTGATGCTTTGCATACTGCACAATCCAAATATGCCTTACATCCCTTCAAATCTAATCCTTCTGCAAATTCTTTCATTTGTTGAACAACCTTAAAATTAGCATGACCAAGTCGTCTGTGCAGAAGATGAACACATGAATTATGTTCTGCTACATTTTTAAATATCTGGGAACAATGTGGGACCTTTTGTCCCTGCAATACATAAAGATTATCCTCTTTTATGCCCTGTGCACAAACATTCCCATTTCTTTGGATGAGACACTTCCCATTAACAAATGTGGTTTCATAACCTTGCTTGTCTAAACTAGACACACTTAACAAATTATGCTCCATTTCAGGTACACATAACACATCAGTAAACCTGGAGTCCAAATATGGAATTTGCACATCGCCTCTTCCAATGATTTTAGCCTTTTGACCATTGGCTAAGGCCACTTCTTCATGGTTTCCTGGGAAAAATCTGGAAAATAAGTCAGAATTATTAACAATTGTTTGACTAGCCCCACTGTCAATCAACCATTTGTCTCTATTGTTATTATAAGAAACTTTTGCAACTGCAATCTGTCCTTGCAAATAATGTCTCTTGTCTTGCATATTTCTTCTCTGTGTACAGCTTTTCTGCAGATGATTGGTTTCTCCACAAATGAAACATGCTTTCTTATCTTGCTTGCAGAATTGTGGCTGTGTAACTTGATCTCTCCTGCCTCTGCTTTCCTCTTGTCTGCAGACACCTCGGCTGTTGCTAGAGATAGGCAGCCTGTGGAAAATTTTGCTGGAGACTTGCTGTAAGTTTCCACTGTACTCCTTGTTGGGCCCCCGCCTGTGGAATTTTCCATCAGCATGGCTGAAAAGCCTTTTCTCATATTCATTCAATAAACACGATTTCAAAGCCTCCAAATTCAAATCTGCTTCTGGCTTACTTTCAAAAATAGCTGACACAGTCTCCCAGCTCTGATCCAAACTATTTAACACTAATAAAACTTTCTGGGACTCTGGAAACTTTACTCCACGTTGCTCCAATTCTAGAAAATTAGACTGCATTTTCATTAAATGATCTTCCATAGAATCTCCTGTCTGCAAACTCATTCTGAAAAGCTTTCTTGAAAGTTGGACCACATTACACGCAGAAACATTGACATGTACTGCTTTCAATTTCTGCCATATTTCTTTTGCAGACTTTAATTCAGCTACATTTAAGAATTGATCATCCCCCAGACTTAACAGAAGATAAGCGATAGCTTTGTCATGAGCCTTTTGATCTGCTGCTCCAAGCACACCTTGTGGGGGGTCTGCTACGATGTCCCATAATTCTTTTGCTTTCAAAAAACATTCCATTTTTGCAGCCCAAATTAAATAATTTTTCTTCCCCAATTTGGGTATTGGACTGTCTTTAAATTCCATAGCAGCAGCCATCCTGCTTTATTTTTCTTGTCTGCCTGTTCCTTTAACAACACAGACAGCTTCTTATCAGCTTTAAATTACAATGCAGTTTTTATTTTACTTCTTGAGCGATTTCTGGGCCCATAACCTGTCAGAGTTACGCAATAAATCAGAAGCTTCAAAAGATAACTGCATTTTGCTGATTCAAATAACTTCTTTATAAGTAGAATAAAACATTAACAATACCACACTTTGTTTCAGATCACATGTTGAGATGTTTTCACAGCAAGCTTTAATGGTGGACAGACTAAACCACACCCTTCTTCTTGCTAAGTTTCTGGACATGCTCAAATAACACTTCAGCCTGATTGGCTGACTCAATCACATGGCTCTCCCAGTCATGAATATTCCAACAATTTTCCCCTGAAGGGACAGATTGAGTTCATTGAGCAGGCTGAATATGTCACACAGGTAAGCCAGTTTTGCCACCCATACTTTGTCACTGAAATGTGCTGCCAGCGGTGAATTCTTTTCTGAGAGAAATCTTTGCAATGGCTCTCGTAATTCAAAAACTCTGTTTAGCGATTTACCTCTGGATAACCATCTTATTTCTGTGTATAAGAGAAGGCATCTGTGCTCTGCTTCCATCTCCTCACAAAGCTGCTCAAACAGGCGCGAGTTAAGGGCATGTGCTTTGATGTGGTTAATAACTTTAACAACATCAAGCAATACACTGTTCAATTCCGGCGACATTTTTCGGCTTGCCAGCATTTCCCTGTGAATGATACAATGCGTAGATTCACTCTCAGGTGCAACCTCCTTAATCCGAGCAGTTAAACCAGACAGTCGTCCGGTCATGGCAGCAGCTCCGTCTGTGCATATGCCGACACAAAACGACCATTTTAGTTTTCCTGATATATAACCATCCAGTGACTTGAACAGTTCTGCTCCTGTGGTGTTGGTTGTCAAAGATAGTGCACATAACAAATCCTCATGCACATCCTCCTGATAAGATATTGCACATAAACAAGTAGTATTGCCTTGTTGTCAATATCTGTAGATTCGTCAACCTGGAGTGCGTACCATGGTGATGTATTAATCCTCTGTAACAATTGTGTCTCAATGTCTTCGGCTATTTCCGGCAGAGACTGTCACTCGTGATTCTTTATTAGCCACACAACCTGAGCCTTCAGGAGAGCAGCCAGGTAACGGAATATAAAAAAAAGCAGGGGGATGTGAGCAGGGAAAAGGTCAAGTCATTAATTTCACATTTATTTATTTTTTTACTCTGATTTTACTGTTAAAATGAGGGTGCGTGTTATACGCTGATAAATACAGTTATTTTACTCATAGTGAAGGGGAAACTACAACTCCCAGCATGCCCAGACAGCCAGACAGCCAAAGGCTGTTTTACAACAGCTGGAGGCACCATGGTTGGGAAACACTGCTGCACATAGTATTTTTAGGACACAATCGGATCTACATCCTATGTGCCATATTGGTGCTGGACCCTCAGGTATATTGTACATGTCTTCTGCGGGACTGTGTGGCTATGTGTTGGAGTCCCCTTTACCTGCTGCACCGCAGACAGGCCCTCCTGTACACGTTACTTTCAATACTGATGAGCCGCGCACAGAAGCCCCGCCCCCACGCTGATCAGCTGGGCCAGGGCACGTCGGCAGACGCAGGAGTCCCGTCCCTGCGCTTATTATCGGGACTCGCAAAAGTCGCAGGACCCGCCGCCGCCGCTGCACAGAAGACGCAGTAGCAGGGCGGCCCGGTACCATTTGTTCTGCGGACCGGTACCGGGCCGCGGACCGGGGGTTGGGTACCACTGCTGTAGAGGACCGCTTGAGCAGGGAGTTGGACTAGATGACCTACAAGGTCCCTTTCAACTCTGTTAAACAAAATCTCATTACAAAACAAACATTTCCAAAAAAAATATTGTTTTAAAAAAAGACATTTCCTAAAACCAACAAAATGCCCTGAAAAAATTAACAATAAAATATTTTTAAAAACCCATTAAAATTATAAAGGAAAAAACCCCAGCCACTTACCAGCAGGCAAATTCAACTGATCTCTGATGATGCAGCAAGTCTGGTTGAAAGTAAGCTGGACTGGCCTGGAGGCACACACAGGGATAGTTAGCTAGGCTCGGCTTAGCCAGCCATGTGAGGCTGGGAACTGGGCTTGGGTGGGGGGATGGAGAGGGGGTGGGGGGCAAGAAAAGCCTCCTCTTAGCGCTACTGGGCTACCCGGTCTGCTGAAGCCCGGAGAAGCTCCAAGGAATGCCATTCCCAGGGCTCCAGCAGACGATGAAGGAAGTTGGGGCCGCTCTCGGCAATCATTTTCGCGGCCACATGGAGTCCACCTCTTAGCGGGGCTTGGCTAACTGGTCTACTGGAGCCTGGGGAATAGCTCCAAGGAATGCCATTCCCAGGGCTCCAGCAGACGGCGAAGGAAGCCCCCTACTGCTCTCGGCAATCATTTTCGCAGCCACATGGAGTCCTCCTCTTAGCGCTGCTGAGCTAAGGGGCGCGCAGGCTGAGCTAAGGGGCGTGCAGGGACTGGGTCGCCCCCCCAAAAAAAACCTCAGCCGAGGGGCGCCAGGCTTCACCGTCTACACGAGCCCCGGGAATTGCAGCATTCCTGTGGCTCACATAGACCGAGAAACCCAGCGCCGGTCTCGGTAGTTTCCTCCCGCGCCCGCTTTACTTACCAATACAGGAGGAGTAACAGTAGTAGTACTAGCAGTAACTCAAGTAGGAAGTAGGTAACCCGGGAAGTCACTCAGGAAATGACAACGTGAGGGCCAGACCGCGTGGTAACCCCACTATATATTGGGTTCTTAGAGGCGGGGCCATCGGCAAGCTAGCAATCAGAGCGATGGGCGGGTAGGAAGGCAGCGCATGTGCAGTGCTGGCAAGTCGGCTTCTGGGCATGTGCAGAAGAAATTAAAAAAAATTTTTTTTTAAAAAAAATTTCAAGATGGCGGCACCCAGGGACCGGCAACCGACCGCACCGGGCTGGTGACATCACCAGTAGGCCCCTACAGGAACTGGAGCACCGGGCCACACCGGGAAGAACCCACCCCTGGTTTGTGAGAGTGTGTAATTCGGTTTTCAGGTGGTCTTTGTCGGCTAGGCATTTGGTTCTGGAGATGACTGTCTTGGCTACGGAGTTGATCTGTGCAGGGTGGTGGTGGGATTGTACGTTTAAGTAGCGGTTGGTGTGTTTTTTTTCCGGTAGATGGTGTGTCCTAGGGAGCCATTGGGTTTTTGTAGATTAGGATGTCCAGAAAGGGAAGTTGGTTGTTGGCTTCTATTTCCATGGTAAATTGTATTTTGGGGTGTAGGCTGTTGAGATGTGTGAGGAAGTTGTCCAGTTTTTTTTCCTATGTGGCCAAATTACCAAGACCTGCATACCTAGACCCGTGAAAATCTACAAAAACATATATATAGGCAGAGGGCCCAGGTTCAAATCCCAGTAAGGATATGGCTATCTGATGAGAGCAAAATAAGCTCGAAATAGATCTATAATAGTCTCCCTTTATTTTCATTTATCAGATACATACATACATACATACATACATACATACATACATACACACGGTATATGTCTTTGGTTATTCGGGTTTTCTCCCGCGTGAAATTGGAAGCGTCTTGGCGACGTTTCAATGAAGTCTCATTCATCATCATCAGGCTGGTGTCTTCTAGGAGCAATGTGAGATTGCTGCTTTTTCTTCCTTTTAACTGCCAGTGGAGGTTTGAACTGATAGGGTGGGAGGTTGGCTGTGTTCTGATTGGTTGGAGGTGTGTTCTGATCGGTTGGGGGCCTGGCTGTGCTCTGATTGGCTGGGGGGTTGGCTGTGCTCTGATTGGCTGGGGGTGTGCTCAGGTTCGTCTGACTTGCAGGGGGATTTGAGCTGGTGAGCTGCATTGCTCTTGTTTGGCTTCGAGTTTGTGGTCGTGCCACATCTTCATGGAGGGTGTCAGTTTGCTTCATGTATGGATTGGAGGGGTTTAAAGTGGCTAATGATGCAGCTGTAGTATGGCTTCTGGTTTGTGGTCGTGCCTCATTGGTGTGGGTTTGGGTTTGCTTATTGCGTGGATGTGTGGTGGTGTAAGACCGTAAGAATGCGACCCAGGTATCGGGACAAGTCTCAGGTAGGAGGAGCATCTTGCGCTGGGGTTTGGCAGGGCGGGCGGGGCGGGGCGAGCGTCCCTTCAAAATGCTTCGAAGGACTTTGAGGGTTTCGGGCGGGGGATGGGACGAGACGCGACGCGAGTGAGGAAGGCACCGGTGACAGGGATGCCCCGCCCCAAACCCCCAAGTCCTTCGAAGTGTTTTGAAGGGATGCGTTCTGCCTGCCATGAAGGGAACCGATGTTCCCCGAAGAACAGGAGGCAAGCATCAGTTCCCTTCATGGCAGGTAAAACGCATCCCTCCAAAACGCTTCGAAGGACTTTGGGGGTTTGGGGCGGGGGATGGGGATGGGGATGCGGCGTGAGTGAGGAAGGCAGCGGCGACAGGGAAGTGGCGAATTGCCAGACGCTGGTAAGATGAGCATCTCGCAGCCCGGCCCTCCCCCTCCCCTGCCTCCCCCAAATTGTGCCTGACGATCTTACCAGCGTCTGGCATTTTGCCGCTTCTCTTGCTTGGCAGGTCTTTGCAGGGAAACTTCTTGAGGGATCTCTCTCTCTTTTTCCGGGCCAAAAGAGTGCCGCCGCAAAAAGAGCGGCTTCCGGCATGTCCCCCCCTTTCCCCCGGAAATAGTTGGGGGGCTTATTTTCAGGGGTTGGCTTATTTCAAGGCATGTCCTGAAAAGCCCTGTGAAGCTTATTTTCGGGACATGTCTTATTTTCGGGGAAGCACGGCAGAGGTGGGTTCCTGCCTCTGATTGCCGGTGCAGTTAATCGCTGAGTTCGGCGCAGAGCCGAAGACGGTGCTCCCGTTCGCGGAGCGGGAGCTTTCCCTGGATGCTTTCCCCGCCTGCATGGATGCCACCAATTGCGTTATTTTGCCCTCTGCGCATGCCCAAAGCGTTCCGCATATATATATATCGTGCTTCAGAGGTGGGTTCCCATCCGCATGCGCAGAGGGCAAAAGAACGCAATTGGCGACATCCATGCGGGTGGGGAAAGCGCCTGGGGAAAGCTCCCGCTCCGCGAACGGGAGCACCGTCTTCGGCTCTGCGCCGAACTCAGCGATTAACCGCACCGGCAATCAGAGGCAGGAACCCACCTCTGAAGCACGGTATATATATATATATTGAAGTGTTGATGCATTTTTAATTTACATTTGACATACTTTTTATACATTAATTTTCCTTTTATGTTCCAACCAATTATACCATTTGTTCCTCTCTGTCGTGTAATTCCATTGTTAGTTTGTCCATCTCTGCACATTCTAACACTTTTTAAATTATCATTGTGCTTTTGAGAACAGTTCCTGATTTCCAATTTTGGGCAAAGATGATCCTAGCTGCTGTTGTTATATGGAGTATAATATATTGATTGTTTTTATTTATATTTCCTCTTATAATTCCCAACAAAAATAACTCTGGTTTCAACTCTAATTTTTGTTCTGTGATTTCCTCCAACCATCTTTTAATTTTTTTCCAAATATTTCTTCGCCTCTGGACATGTCCACCACATGTGGTAAGACGTCCCTTGTTCATGTTTACATTTCCAACAATTTGCTGATATGTTTGGAGATATTTTTGCCAATCTTGCCGGAGGTAGATGCCATCTATAGAACATTTAGTAAATATTTTATTTGTATGTTGCTGCCATCGTCAATTTATAATTTTGCTCCCAATTTTTTTCCCAATACTCCAATTTGATCGTGTATCCAAAATTTTGGGCCCAAATAACCATTACTTCCTTATACTTAACTATTTCCTCTTCCATTTTGACATTCAACAAACAATTATAGACTTTTGATATCATTTTTTCTTCTGTTCCTAATAAAATTTTATCCAATTATCGCTGTTCTTTTTGAAATCCATATTGTATTACATCTCTTTTGTATCTGGACTGTATTTGTAAATAGGGCCATCAATCTATTTTTATACCTGACAGTTTCAGTTCCTGATTTGGTTTGAGATTATCCTGCTTGTCTAATAATTCTTTGTATATCACTATCTTATCAAGGTCCAAAACATTTGGATATACAGTATTATTGCTTCCATAGTGGATAGCCATTTCGGAATTTTGATGTAATATTTTCCCTTAATTTTCAGCCAAACTTCTAATAGTGCCCCTCTTATCTTGTGTCACTGAAAATACCGTATTTATCGGCGTATAACACGCACCGGCATACAACTCGCACCCCCATTTTAACAAAATTTGAGTAAATTTTTTTTTAATTAAAAATAAATGACTTGGAAGCTCTGAACTTAATGTTGGATTCATATTTATAACATTATAACATGAATTATAACATTAACTCCTCTTATAAGGCAAATATGAAATGAAAAAGCACCTATTTGAACGAAAAAAATTTAATCAGAATCACTGCTTTCTGGGAAACCAAAAAATTCTTCATCTTCACTTGTATCCTCAAAATCAAACTGAGCACTGCTTTCACTATTTTCACTGTCTTCATAGATCAGTCCGTCTTCTTCCCCATCCAAAGCATTGCTTATGCCACATTTCTTAAAAGAGTTGATAACAATATCTTCTTTGACTGCGTCCCATGATGTTTTCACCCACTGACACACTTTTGAAATGCTAGGTCTTTTCATTTGCCCAGAATTTGTAACTTCATGTTGAGTTTCATCACACATGTATTTATTCCACTCTTCACGCATAAAAGCTTTGAAGGGCTTGTTAATGCAAACATCTAATGGCTGTAATTGTGAGGTCAGTCCGCCTGGAATAACTGCTATATTGGTTTTGAACTTTTGAAACTCTGCCTTTGTTGTTTCTGTAAGATGAGATCTAAATGCGTCCAATACTAATAAGCATGGCTTCTTTAACAAAGCACCTGGGCGCTTCCCCCACACATTTTTAATCCAAAGCTTCATGCCTTCTTCATCCATCCATCTTTTTGGATGAACATGCACTTGTACGCCACTAGGAATTCTCTCCTTTGGTAACGTTTTTCTTTTAAAAATTACCAATGGTGGCAGCTTATTTCCATCTGCAGTGCAGGCAAGAACAAGAGTGTAATGGTGTGAAATGCAGGCAGCGGGCGGCTCTCCAGCTGCTGCTGCTGCTGCTGCAGGGATGGAGTTAAAGCAAGAACCGGGCGACTGGAGAGCTGACGCCGCTGCAAGGATGGGGTGAAAGCAAGCAGCGGGTGGCTGGAGAGCTGACGCCGCTGCAAGGATGGGGTGAAAGCAAGCAGCGGGTGGCTGGAGAGCTGACGCCGCTGCAAGGATGGGGTGAAAGCAAGCAGCGGGCGGCTCTCCAGCCGCCGCTGCTTCTTCAATGATTGAGTTAAAGCGAGCAGTGGGAGGCCGGAGAGCTGCCGCCGCTGCTGCTGCAAGGATGGGGTTAAATCAGGCAGCAGGCAGCTGGAGAGCCGCCGAAGCTGCCATGATGGGGATCCGCTGTGCTGCTATGAGTGTCATTAGAGCACATGGGTGCCGGTGAATCAGCTGGAGCGGCAGTTTGGGACCCGGCGTATAACACGCAGGTAGGGGTTTAGCTTGTAATTTTAGTTTTAAAACCGCGTGTTATACGCCGATAAATACGGTATGTGTGTGATTTGTGTTTCCACTCCCAAATGAAAGCGTGCCAGCCGATCTGTAAATCATGACCCTCTATAGTTAGTATTCTTTTGTTTAATCCTTTAACTACACTGCAGCAGCCGCTTGATGGTACAGTTCCCAGTCTGGGAATCCGAATCCTCCTCTATTTCTCTTATCTTGTAATAGTTTTAATTTTATTTGGACCTTTTCCCAAGCCAGCTCGCCACTCTGCCTGGGGAGGAAAGCGTTTTCAGGCTGCAACGCTGCGATCCCCTCCCCGATTCCAAAAGGCTGAGTGGCAAGCTGGCAGGTGGGTGCAGGCTTCTTCACCCTTGGTGAAGTTTCCTTGGGGCAGCAGCAGGACAAGGACCCTCCAACCCACCAATACCTGCGCGGCGGTGGCAAGCGATCACTTCCCCTCCGCGAACGTCTGCGGTGCGCTGTCATTGCTGGCGGGCTCGCGATCGGCCGGCTCAGGCTGGAAGGAGGGAAATAAAAAATAAAAAAGCTCCTTCACCCTTAAAGGGGCCGCTGCCTCCTGAGGACGGGGGTGGCTCCCTGGAGATGGCTGATCGAGGTTCCTTCTCGGGGAAAAAAGAGCATTGCGTTTCCGGTGGCGGGCAGCGCCGGTTGCACGTCCCGTTTTTGGAATCGGAGTGGATCGCAGCGCTGCCGCCTGAAAACGCTTTCCTCCCCAGGCTGAGTGGCGGGCTGGCAGGTGGGGGGGGGTGGGGGCTACATTCGGAATATAAGACGCACCCAGTTTTTGACCCTCTTTTTGGGAGTAAAAAGGTGCGTCTTATACTCCGAAAAATACGTAATTTTGTTTTGTTGCTTTGAGATTATGGATCATTTCTTCCTGCGATATCAGATTAATCTTATGTTTGATTAGTTCCCTTTCCTCTTTGTTTTTATTGTTTTGTGGCTCTTTCTGCATTAGAAGTTCCTGTTCCTTAAGTTTTGCATACAACGTTTCTTATTGTTTCTTTTTTTCCTTATTTTTCTTTGCCATATATGCAATTGTTAACCCTCTCACATATGCTTTCATCATATCCCATACGCTTTGGGTCGATGTTTGTTCTTTTTTATTTTCCCTAAAAAAATAGTCTAATTCTTTTTCCATCACTTGTATATAGGCTTTTTCTTTTAGAATACTTTGGTTAAATGTCCATCTAGCTTTTTTCCTTCTCATTCTCCTCTATTTTATTTTTACCGGGTTATGGTCGGCCCATGCGTTTGGCAAAATCTCTATTTCTTCTAATTCATTTATCAATTCTGGCTTCAGAACCGGATGCCCTGGACACAACGCCGAGGAACGCCAGTGTCAGGTAGGAGTTCAATTTCTGCAACACCAATGGTCCCAAGCATTCATGCTTGGCAATAGAGGTCTCCTCAAAGGAGTACCTCCTGTCCATGTATCCAGCTCTTATAGCATTTGCCACACATTTGTCAGTAATTTGGTCCTAAGCGGTTTTCACCCAATGTACCAGTTCTGGCAGCCAGGCTTGACAAAATTTCCTCACTCATTTCTTGTCATCCGGTGTTTGATATACTGGTTGATTTGAACATGCAGATTGTCTTTAAACGGTTTGTTGATAGCTATGTCTAATGTTTGCAGGTAGCCAGTCATCCCTGAAGGGATCATAATTTGGTCAATTCTCCTTTGTGACAGAAATGTTTTCATGGCTTTCGCACGGTGGGTTCTGGCTGTGCATCCCACACCACCATGCCTCTTCGGCCACCCCTCATAACAAGTGGGAGCATAAGCTATACCCACATTCGGATAGCTGCCTGGGTGCACCAGGCCTTTTCCGTTTCCAAGACATAAATTCCTGACATTTTTTCGATGCTGCTCTTCTTGCCCTTGTTTATTAATAGGGGTGGGACTTTGGTCCCATCCAGCCGGATGGCCAAAATGCACGTTACATGAGTGCTTTCGTATCCTGTGGAGGATATGTAAATGAACGTGGCACCCCTCTGGTCTATGGTGGTTTGAGCCCCTTGGCCCATGAAGACTGCTGTTTCGTCCATAGCGATAATGTTCGATAGCTTGTACTTGGCAAAGTCAATGCCATCAACGAATGACTTGAAAGCAACTGCCCATTTGACAAGTTCACCATCTTCCAGCTTGAACAGTGAAGTGGATCTTCTTAGAGATCATGTCGCTGAAGGAAGTTATTTAGCCAGTGTTACAGGGGTGAAATGTGAAAAATTTCCCTACCGGTTCTGTGGGCGTGGCTTATTTTGTGGGTGTGGCTTGATGTCTGGTAGGCGTGGCTTCATGTAGGTGTGGCTTGATGGTCAGGTGACTTGTTGGACGTGCATCATGGTCATGTGACCATAAAAAGCAGCTGTACTGACACACACACCATGCAAATGTACACTGCTGCAACAGATTTAACAGATTTACAGAGTTGGAAGAAGGGACCTTGTGTGGTCATCTAGTCCAACACCCTGCCTTTTGCAGCATTGCAAAAGCACACAAAATGGCCCCTGCCTTAAGTAGGAGCCTCACAGAGCAACAGAGCTGAAAACACAACTTTACACAACAGCACAACAACACAAATGGCTCACACACCATGAAAAAGCAGTGTACTGACTCACCATGCAAAACACACAACACAAAAGCATTGCAAAAGCTTTAAATGGCTATAGTTACTATTTTTTTAAAGCAAAAAATAAAATAAAAAAAGGTTACTTACCCTATGGAAGGAATAAGGCAGACAGAATAAGTTGCTTGCAGAGCAGATGGATGGATTGCTGGTTTCAAGCAAGCAGATTAAGTGGCTTGCAGATCAGATGGATTGCAGTTTGCAATTCAGACAAAAAGAAAGGCAGGCGTGGCTGGCTACCAACGGCTCAGAATTGGGTCCGAAGAGCTAAGGTAAGCAAACTGGACTCTGGAGGCTGGGTGGGAAGGTGGGTGGTTAGCTAGGCTGGAACAGCCAGGTTATATAGGCCGGGGGTGGGTGTCCGGAAGCGCCTAGTTGATAGATGGGAAAAGCGGCCATTTTTTAAAAAAAAAAGCCGGGATCAGGAAAAGCGGCGGGTGGGCAATTAGGTGGACATGGGCGGCGGGGGCCTGGGCTGGGGGCCCGGGGCCCGGACCGGTATGGGGGCGTGGCCAGCAAGCCATCGCTACCGGTGCGCCGAACCACCTGTGCCAGATCCTACCGGTCCCCACGATCCGGTCCGAACCGGGAGCATTTCACCCCTGCAGTGTTGAGAGGCTTTGAATTGTTCCTGGGGAATTTCTAATTATGGAGCCATTTCAAGGGCAAATGCTTGGATATCAGCCCTGTGTACAACCAAAGCCTTTGCTTTCCTGTCAGCGATCCATTCAGAAATGCTGTCTTCAAGTTCAGGGAATAATGGTTGCTGACCTGATCCACACTTGCGCTTCTTAACCATTTCCCTTCTGCACCTGTTGAGCGAGGACCTGGTACTCTACTCTCCATTTTCTCACCATACGGACTTCCAACATCATCTCTTTGCAGAAAGCTGCCAGATTCTTTTTCCGGGAATCTTCCACTATTCCTTTATTAAATTCCACAGAGTAGCTCTTTCTATTTGAACTCATCTTGTCTGTGGGTCAAAATAAAAGTCATTTTAGATCATAATCCATTAATCCAAAACCCTGGGAGTGTGGTGGTTGGGATTTGGCATTGTGGTTTCCCTGTGTGTGGGTTTAGATTTTTCGGTTGTGGTTTCACTGTGTGTGGCAAATGGGTCTCTCATTCCCTCCCTCCCTCCCTCTATTTTCCGTTTCTCTTCCTCTCTCTTTCTTTCTGTCCTTTCCCTGTTTTCTATTTCTCTCTCTTCCTCTCCCTCTCTTTCTCCTTCCTTTCTTCCTTCTTTCTGTCCTTTCTCTCCCTGTTTTCTGTTTCTCTCTCCTCTCCCTTTCTTTCCTTCTTTTTAAAAAAAAGCTTTTATTAGTTTTATTAAACATACAAAACAAAACCAATGTTAAACATTCAAGAGACAAGGCATATAACAAACAAATGGGGCATTTGTAGCCCCCTATCCATCAAAAGCTATTGTCGGATATATTCTTTTTACACATCATTTCCTTAAGTATTCATATTGCTCTCAAACAGGTTTTCTATTATACAATGTACATTCTAAAATCTTTACATACTTGAGAATACACCATTATGCTTTACTTTTATTTATTGCTTCTCTCTTTCAACCAATTATAGAATTTGTTCCACACTTTGTAAAAGTCAGATTCCTCTTTTTTTTAAAATTATCTTGTTAACATATTCATTTCCGCACAGTCCATTTTTTAAAATTACTGTATTTATCGGCGTATAACACGCACCGGCGTATAACACGCACCCCCATTTTAACAATAAAATTTGAGTAAATTTTTTTTAAATTAAAAATAAATGACTTGGAAGCTCTGAACTTAATGTTGGATTCATATTTATAACATTATAACATGAATTATAACATTAACTCCTCTTATAAGGCAAATATGAAATGAAAAAGCACCTCTTTGAACGAAAAAAACTTAATCAGAATCACTGCTTTCTGGGAAACCAAAAAATTCTTCATCTTCACTTGTATCCTCAAAATCAAACTGAGCACTGCTTTCACTATTTTCACTGTCTTCATAGATCAGTTTGTCTTCTTCCCCATCCAAAGCATTGCTTATGCCACATTTCTTAAAAGAGTTGATAACAATATCTTCTTTGACTGCCTCCCATGATGTTTTCACCCACTGACACACTTTTGAAATGCTAGGTCTTTTCATTCGCCCAGAATTTGTAACTTCATGTTGAGTGTGAAATGCAGGCAGCGGGTGGCTCTCCAGCCGCTGCTGCTGCTGCAGGGATGGCGTTAAAGCAAGAACCGGGCGACTGGAGAGCTGACGCTGCTGCAAGGATGGGGTGAAAGCAAGCAGCGGGTGGCTGGAGAGCTGACGCCGCTGCAAGGATGGGGTGAAAGCAAGCAGCGGGCGGCTCTCCAGCCGCCGCTGCTTCGTCAATGATTGAGTTAAAGCGAGCAGTGGGAGGCCGGAGAGCTGCCGCCGCTGCTGCTGCAAGGATGGGGTTAAATCAGGCAGCAGGCAGCAGGCAGCTGGAGAGCTGCCGACGCTGCCATGATGGGGATCCGCTGCGGTGCTATGAGTGTCATTAGAGCACATGGGCGCCGGTGAATCAGCTGGAGCGGCAAGTTTGGGACCCGGCATATAACACGCAGGTAGGGGTTTAGCTTGTAATTTTAGTTTTAAAACTGCGTGTTATACGCCGATAAATACGGTATCTCTTCCTCTTTAGGTATCTTCTTGTTTTTCCAGGACTGTGTGTATGTAATTCTTGCTGCAATTAAAATATGAATAGCGAGATATTGTATTTCTTTTTTGAATACCTTGTTAAAAATACCTAATAAAAACAATTCCGGTTTTTTTCTATGTTTTTAAAATTTCTTTTAGCCAGGTGGCTATCATATTCCAATAATTTTTTGCCTCTGTACAAGTCCACCATAGGTATGTACCTATTTCTTTTTTACATTTCCAACATCCTGGTGGCGAGTTCGTGAACATCTTCGATATCCTTACAGGTGACATATGCCAATGGTAAAACATTTTGCACTGGTTTTCCTTGAATGCAGCCGATTTTGTAATTTGCCAGTTTGTTGTCCATAATTTTTCCCATTTATCTAATTCTATCGGGTGTCCAAAGTTTCTTGCCCATCTGATCATAGGTTCTTTCACTATCTCTTCTATTTTATATCTAATTAAAAATTTATAAATTTTACCAATTAGTTTTTCCTCTTTACCAAGGAGTATCCTGTCAAAGTTGCCAATTCCCATTTGAAAACCATATGCTTTGTTATCCCTTTGAAATTTAGCTTGTATCTGCGAATAGGTCCACCAATCTACTTCTATACCATTTTCGGCCAATTCTTCTCTGGATCTCAGCTTTTCTTGTTGATTCAAAAGTTCTTTGTATTTTATTATCTTATCGAAATGTATTAGACTTGGGTGTTTTACTGATTCTATTGGTGAGATCCAGTTTGGAGTCTTTGGATAGTGGTGTTTTTTAATATCAAGCCAGATTTGTAACAGAGAATTCCTAAGTAAGTGTTTCTTGAAGTATGTGTATTTTATGCTGTTCGTCCCAGACGAATGCATGCCATCCTAAAAGGAGGTCATGCCCTTCTATCATTAATATTCTTTTGTTTTTTAATACTGTCCACTCTTTTATCCAAGATAGGGCTGCTACGTAGTAGCATAATTGCCAATTTGGGAGTCCAAATCCACCTCTTTCTTTTACATCTTGCATTGAAATTTGTTTTATTCTTGGTTTTTTCTCTTGCCAAATATATTTTGATATTGTTTTCGTCAAATCTGCAAAGAACATTTGGGTTGATCGGGATAACTTGAAATAAAAATAGCAACTTTGGCAGGACACTCATTTTGACCGAGGATATTCTTCACATTAGTGATAGTTGTAAATTTTTCCAAGTTTGTAAATCTTTTTTGATTTGTGATAGTATTTTAATATAATTGTCATCTTTTATAGTTGAGCACTTTGCGGTTAGCCAAATTCCTAAATATTTTACTTTTTTGACCACTTGCATATCCGTTATTTCTTCTAATTGTTTCACCTGGTTTTTTGTAATATTTTTGGTTATCATTATTGTTTTATTTTTATTTATTTTGAGTCCAGCGACTTTACCAAATTCTTTGATCAGTTTTATTAATTTTGGGCCTGATTCTAGTGGTTCTTCTATTATAAAAGCCAGACCATCGGCAAAGGCCTGAATTTTATATTGTTCATTCCTTATTTTTAGTCCTTTAATGTCCGGGTCTGCTCTTACTTTTATTAATAAAGTCTCTAAAGTTAATATAAACAGAAGTGGAGATAGTGGGCATCCCTGTCGCACCCCTTTTTGAATTTCGAATTTCTGAGTCCGTTCTCCATTCACTATAATACTGGCAATTTGTTTAGAGTAGATTGACTGTATTAATTTTGTAAATTTAGTGCCAAATTTCATCATCTCTAATTGGTGAGTAATAAATTTCCAATTAACATTGTCAAACGCTTTCTGGGCGTCAAGGAAAACCAGTGCCATCTGTTTTCCGGGATGGTCTTCATAGTATTCAAGGGTGTTAATAATTATTCTAAGGTTATTCCTAATCTGCCGTCCTGGTAAAAACCCATTTTGGTCCTGATGTATCAGTTCATTAAGGATTTTCTTTATTCTTGTTGCAATTATTGCTATAAATATTTTATAATTGGAATTAAGAAGAGATATGGGTCTGTAATTCTGGATTAGTTTGTGGTCTGCCTCTTCTTTAGGAATTAGTGATATTAAAGCCTCGGACCAGGATGGAGGTAGTTGTGCTTTTTGTACCACAGTATTAAATATTTCTAGCATATTTTCTTCCATAATGTTTATTATCTGTTTGTATAATTCTGCCGATAATCCATCCGGGCCTGGTGCTTTATTTTTCTGTTGTCTTTTGTCTCTTTTTGCTTCCTTAATCTATATGCTAGCCAGCGACTTGGCTTGTTTGCGTGCTCAAAATAATTTTGTTTGGCCTTTCTAATTTTATTTATTTATTTATTTATTTATTTATTTATTTATTTATTTATTTATTATTTACATTTCTATGCCGCCCAATTCCCGAAGGACTTTGGGCGGCTCACAACAGAAAGAAACATAAATAGCAAATTTAAAATTTAAAAACAGATTAAAAATACATTAAAATTACATTCATCCACCATTCATGGGCCAACCTCATCTCTCATCACCAGAGGTCAATGGCCCCAGGCCTGTCGGAAAAGCCAGGTCTTAACGGCTTTACGGAAGGCCAATAAGGTGGGGGTAGTATGGATCTCAGGAGGTAGCTAGTTCCAGAGAGCTGGGGCTGCCACAGAGAAGGCCCTCCCCCGAGGGCCCGCCAGCCGACACTGTTTAGCTGACAGGACCTGAAGGAGACCGACCCAATAGGCTCTCACTGGTCGTTGGGAGGCATGTGGTAGCAGGCGGTCTCACAAATACTCTGGCCCTGAGCCATATAGGGCTTTAAAGGTGATAACCAATACCTTGAATTATGTCCAGAGACCAATGGGAATTCAGTGCAGCTTGCAGAGGATTGGTGTAATGTGGGTGTATCTAGGAACACCCACAACCGCTCACACGGCTGCATTCTGGATCAGCTGCACTCTCCGAACCGTCAACCGAATTTTGGCTGCTAATTTTTCTTGTAAGATTAAGTTTATTCAGTGCTTAGTCAAATCCCTTTGTTCTTTAATATTTTTATTTTGAGGGTCATTCTGTAGGTCTGTTAACTTTTTTTTAGTTCTTGATAGAGGTAATCAAGTTGTGCTCTTTTTTCTTTATTTACTTTTTGCTGTGTAAACTATTGTCAGGCCACGAATGTAGGCTTTAGTTGAATCCCACAAAATTTGAGGGGACATTTCTTCGGTCTTGTTTATCTCAAAAAATATTTTTAACTCTCTCTCAAGCATTTCTATGTATTGTTTATCTTTTAGAATCATTTGGTTCATAGTCCATCTTGATTGCTTTTTCATTCCTCTCCATTTTATTATTATGGGACTATGATCTGCCCAGATGTTGGGTTCAATCTCTATTTCATCTATATTATTGATCATTTCCGGTCGCCCATGCCATATCTATATGTGACCAAGACTGATGCGGTATATAATAGGTATATTGTTGTGTCAGATTGTGTTTTTCCCTCCATATGTCTTTGAGGCCAAATTCGTTATTCATTTCCCAAAAAGATTGCGGGAGTGTGTTTTTCTTTTTAATCTGTTTTTTGCCTTTGTAGTCCATCTTACTGTTAAAGCATTAAAATCCCCAATTATAATTAAATTCTCTAATCCTAATTCTATGATTTTATCGTGTTATTTTTTTATAAAATTCGAATTGTTTATCATTTGGGGCATAGATTGTTATCAATGTAACGGATTTTTGTGCTATTTCTAAATTTACAATCAGGATTCGTCCTTCTTGGTCTTTATAAATCAAGTTTGAATTAATTTTTTTTTAACATATACTGCCACCCCCTTTTTCTTTTGATCTGCTAATGTCGCATACAAATTGCCTAATTTGGGATTCTTAAGAAATCTTAAATATTCTTTTTTAATATGTACTTCTTGGAGAACAATTACTTTGGTATCAAGTTTTTTTAGTTTAGAAAATATTTGAGATCTTTTCTTCGGGTTGTTGAGTCCATTTATATTGATAGATGTTATTTCTATTTCTTCGGACATTATTGTTTGTAATATCTTTTAGGGTACTTTGTCTCTCTTAATACTCTACCTTGTATTCTTTCTTGCTGTCCTTGTTTCTTTATTACCTCCTTTTGTTTCTCCTTTCCTCTACTAGTTCTTCCTCCTCTTGACTTTTACTCTCTAAGTCTTCTCTGCTTTGCCTACTTTCTCTGCTAGCTTGTTCTTCTTCGAATAAATCGTGCTTGTTCTATTGAATTAATTATAACCTTCTTTTCCTGCCATGTTATCAAAAGTCCCTCCGGCATCAACTATCAAAACATTATGTTATCCTTTATCAATCTTTTTGTTAGGAATTGATATTGTCGTCTATTATCTCTAATTCTGCGGGCGACTTGTTTTAATATTATTATTTCCTTGCCCTTGTACGAGATTGCCTCATTCCTAGACCATTTATATAGATCGTGTCGGACCGCTCTCCTTGCGAATCTCACATGCAGCTCTCTGGGTAAGTCATGTCTTCTAGCATAGTTTGTGTAAATGCGGTAGATTTCATCGATTTCTCTTCTTATTTCCTATGTGTCAATTTGCAAGATTTTGGCTAATATCTCTGCCATCTTTTCACCCAGGTTTTCCCCCTTCTCTTCTACAATATTTTAAAATCTCAAATTGTATGAAGCGCGTTCCATCGACCTTTCTTTCTTTCTTTCTTTCTTTCCTTCCTTCCTTCCTTCCTTCCTTCCTTCCTTCCTTCCTTCCTTCCTTCCTTCCTTCCTTCCTTCCTTCCTTCCTTCTGTCCTTTCTCTCCCTGTTTTCTGTTTCTCTCTCTTCCACTCCTTTTCTCTTTCTTTCATTCCTTCCTTCCTTCATTCATTCTGTCCTTTCCCTGTTTTCTATTTCTCTCTCTTCCTCTCCCTTTCTTTCTTTCTTTCCTTTCCCCAGTATCCCTCTGTTTTCTGTTTCTCCCTCTTCCTCTCCCTTTCTTTCTTTCTGTCCTTTCTCTCCCTGTTTTCTGTTTCTCTCTCTTCCTCTTCCTCTCCCTTTCTTTCTTTCCCTTCCCTTCTCCCCATTCTCATTTGTTTTGAGTCTCACAAAGACTTATTTGTGGCATCTTTTACCGGTATAGACGGGGGAAGGGGGGTTGGAGCAACACATGGCTCCCCTTGCTGTCTCTTCTGCCCCCCCCCCCTCGCTGGGCATGGCAGTGCTTCCTGCCCATCGCTTACGGTAGCTACCCGCCCCCTTTAGGAATGCGATTTTGGGGTGGCAGGTAAAGTGGGGTAGAAGCGAGACCGTCTCACCTGCCATCCCTCTCGATAGATGGCGGGCTGCTGTTTGCCATTTGGACATGTTGCTGCGGCAAAATGAACGGCAGGTCAGCGGCGCGCCTTGCGACCCACTCCTTGACGTGGATTGCGAGGTGCGCCGCTGGGCTGCCGTTTATTTTGCTGCAGGAAGCAGTTTGACACAAAATGAGTGTTAGATCAGCAGCGCGCCTCACAACCCACTCCTTGCCGTGGATCGAGAGGCACGCCGCTGGGCTGCTGTTCATTTTGCCACGGGAAGCAGTTTGGTGCGAAATCAGTGGCAGGTGAGCAGCGCACCACACGACCCACTCCTTTCCATGGATCGCGAGGCGCACCGCTGGGCTGCTGTTCATTTTGCCGTAGAAAGCAGTTTGGCGTGAAATGAACGGCAGGTGAGCACCTCACGACCCACTCCTTGCTGTGGATCGCGAGCCGCGCTGCTGGGCTGCTGTTCATTTTGCCACGGGAAGCAGTTTGGCAAGAAATGAGTGTTAGGTCAGCGGCGCGCCTCATGAACCACTCCTTGCTGTGGATCGCAACGCGCGGTGCTGGCCTACCGCTCATTTTGTGCGGAATGGGACTTTCGCCTCCTCCAGTTTGGCGCGCCTGTTTGGTCCCCAGGCTTTGCCCCCCAAACCATTCGGGCACTGCCTTTTCTCCTTGGCCCATTTGCCGAACGGACCAAAAAGCCCATTCACCCTGGGCTTTTGGCCGCACGGGACACTTTGCCGCCAGCCAATGAGTGGAGCAAGAATCCCACCTCCTTCTTCCTTCCTTCCTGTGTTTGGAAGCAGCCTTTTAAGGAGAAGGAATGGGAGGGGTAGCCTTCCTCCCTCTCTCTATCTCTCTCACTTCCTCCCCTGTGTGTGATGTGTGTGTGTATGTGGGGTGGCGGGATGGCACGCAGGGTGTGTGTGAATAGTCCCATTTCGTTTCAACCTCGCCCGGTATTAAACACAGTCAAAACCACACCCCGCAGGAGGTAAGGAGGAGAAAATAAATGTTCTTTTCTGTCCTTCCCCCACAGCCTCTTTTCTTGCCATTGAGCCGTCTCTGAAGAAGTTGCAATTTAGAATTGCGCCCCATCCAGTCTGCAACGGGGGGGCGAAGAAGGGGGACGGGTTTTCTCCCTTTCCCGGTAGCCCCGGAGAGAGGGGAGAACATAGCTCCAGTTTGTTCCTGTTGGGCTCTCCTTCTTCCCCCTTCTACGAGAGGAAGGAAGCAAGTGACTCCCCCAGGGCGCGCTTGTTCAGATGCCCGTTTTTCAAAATACCCTGTATGAGTGCGTGTGCTTCAGCACCCGCGTCTGCGAACCTCATCCCCCTTTTCTTTCACTTCCTGACTCTCTTGGCACACCTGAAACGCAGGTTTACCGCGAATCAAATCTAGTAGGACCCCTTCCCTTCCCTCCAATTCGCGGCAACCTTAGACTTGTATGTTTGCACGCCGCCTTGAAAGCAATCGCCGTGCTCGCAACCGTGCATCCTCAAGTCTGGCTGCATGTTGCTCTGCTGCTTCCTCGGCACGTATTTGAGCCATTCTTTGTCATTTCGCTCGATCGCTGATGCCCATTCTTCCTCAGTTTGATTTGCAAGTACTCGTCAGACTGCTTCCGCTCCACGAGTATGACGACTTAAGTTTGATCTTCTGCGAGGCATTATTTGGATGAACTAAAGCAGATCGATTGCACTGAAAAAGAAGAAAGAAAGTTATAACAAAAACATAAAATTGCAAAACATTAAAAAAGGAAAAAACACAAACTAAAACACAAAAAACAAAAGAAATAAAAAAGACTAACAAAATATTTCAATTAAAACACAGATCAATCGACACAGGTCAATTCCACCGCCAATTGCACTGAAAAATAAGAAAAACAGTTTAAAAAACAAAATGAAAAAGAAAAGAAAAAAATAAAGTATACTCACGAAAGGGCGTGGTGCGGCGCGAGTGAGGAAGGCGGCGGCGACAGGGACGCCCCGCCCAATCCCCCGCCCCAAACCCCAAACTCCTTCGAAGCGTTTTGAAGGGATGCGTTTTGCCTGCGATGAAGGGAACCGATGCTTGCCTTCTGTTCTTCGCAGGCAGAAGCATGTTTTAAAATGCTACAGAAGGCAGCCCAGAGCTGACGAGCCAGTCCAGCAAGTGAGGGAGGCATCGGCAAGAGGCGGAGCCGAAAGGGACGGTGACAAGGAAGTTTGCTTTTCAAGCCCTGCGCTCATCTGGCCTCTCCCTACGTCAGTTTGAAACGCCCAGATGAGCGCAGGGCTTGGGAAGCAAAACTTCCTTTTAGCCGTCCCTTTCGGCTCCGCCTCTTGCCGACGCCTCCCTCACTTGCTGGACTGGCTCGTCTGCTCTGGGTTCAGCGCAGGCAGGATTCAAAACGCTTTGAAGGAGTTTGGGGGTTTCGGGTGGGGGATGGGGCGCAGCGTGGCATGGCGCGAGTGAGGAAGGTAGCGGCGACAGGGATGCCCCGCCCCATCCCCCGCCCGAAACCCTAAACTCCTTCAAAGCGTTTTGAAGGGATGCATTTTGCCTGCGATGCTTGCCTCCTGTTCTTCGCAGGCAGAAGCATGTGTTTTAAAACGCTACCGAAGGCAACACAGAGCAGGCGAGCCAGTAGGCAGTGAGCCTCTGCCTACGTCAGTTTGAAACTTGAAGAGGCCAGATGAGCGCAGGGCTTAGGAAGCAAAACTTCCTTGTCGCTGTCCCTTTCGGCTGCACCTCTTGCCGACGCCTCCCTCACTTGCTGGACTGGCTTGTCTGCTCTGGGCTGCCTTCGGCAGTGTTTTGAAACGCACTCCTGCCTGCACGGAGGCAGGGATCGATGCTCGTCCCCTCTTCCTCACGGGCAGAAGCGTGTTTTAAATTGCCGTAGGCAGAGCCCAGAGGAGCCGAGCTAGTCCGCTGCAAAAAGAGCGGCTCCCGGCATGTCCCCCCCCTTTCCCCGGAAGTAGTTGGGGGGCTTATTTTGGGGGGGGGGCTTATTTCAACGCATGTCCCGAAAAGCCTTGTGGGGCTTATTTTCGGGACATATCTTATTTTCGGAAAAACATGGATATATATATATATATCCAAGGCCAGTGTTTCCCAAACTTTTGACATATGTGTACCCCTTCTATAATTTTCGTAACGCTGACTACCCCTCATAAAAAACATATGCTTTAATAAAAATCAAAATATATTTATTTTTTATTTTTTTGGTACATACGCAAAATAAACGAAAGTTATATTATAAAGAACATTTATTTGATTCAATGAGAAGGATGAAATTGTTTATGTTGAGATGACAGATCATCATAATTTGGTTCCCTGGTTGTTAATTTTAATCTGAGATGTGGTTCCACGTCCAATAGTCTGTTCCTTTTTTTCGACTTAATGTCTACAAATGCAGAAAAAGCAACTTCGCATAAATATGAAGTTGGAAAAGACAAAATGTATTTCAGGACTTTTTCTGTTAAAACCGGATACACATGTTGCATTTGTAACCAGAATGGTGTTAAAGTACACTCCTTATGTTTATTTCTCAAGAATCTAGATTGTACGCCTTTCACACGGAATCTCTACTCCACCCGAACTCACCCTGAGGTCTCTGCGGAACACACGAACGAACTGACACCATTTAACAAATATGGCTTGGTGTGTGCTTTTCTTGCGGAGTAATACAAGTCTTTCAACGGCCAGCAGCTTCGAGTGGTGTTTCTATTTTACCGTTCTCAGCATACCTCGAAACACCCTCTCTGCCTGCCTTAAGCCAATCTCCTTACTTTACCTTTTTCATTTACCTCAGGAGATTTGACCTTACTTTAGCCTTTAAATTTAAAATTCAGAAACCTCCCTCTCAGCTTCTTTCACTATGTATCTGTTGTGAAAGCGCTTTATTTCGTTCCCCACCAGTTCAAATCCCGCCGCTGCCGCTAGTTGTGGAGGCGCCTGCCCTCCCAGTCAGGGGTATTGACTTTAATTGTATTGGTAGTGTAGAATAATGTCAAGGTATAAATATTTACTACAGCTCCCTAACCAAGAGTTGCGCCTCCTGTTATCTTCTCTCCTCTTAAAGGCTTGATATTAATGTTGCTTTCCGCAGTGAGCTGAAGAAGGGTACACCTCAATCCCCACTTAGCACTCTGCCGGTGGTTATTTTTAGATACAATAACTTTAACCTCTGCTGGCTTGCTTGAAATACTGTATGTAAGTGAAAGAAAGACTTTGCCACGCTTCTTTAACAAACAAGAAACAAGTTTATTAGTTACAGTCTTCTCAGCACATAAATAAGTTTCCTATAGCAACTACAAGTGGTTCACTGCTTTAGACTTTCCCTTCCGCTCAATGAACAGTCCCAGCTTTCTTAACTAAGCCTAAGAACTTCAGTCCTTCGTGGATTATTGCCTACAGTCTAGAACAGTGGTCCCCAACCTTTTTATTGCCGTGGACCGGTCAACGTTTGATAATTTTTCCGCGGCCCACTGGGGGGGGGGTTGCGGCGTTGCGTTGATTATTAAGTCAAAACAATCTCAAATGTAAACAATTTTAATTTAATTGTATTTAAACATGGCATCAAAATAAAATACAGTTACAACAAAATTAATATAACTTAATTTAACATTTTAACTCTCTGGATTCTAGTGACTAGAACGCTAAATCAATGAGAACCCTGAGCTTGTTTCTCTGCAACGAGACGGTTCCATCTGGGGATAATAGGAGACAATGACACCCGAAGTGTCTTGCTTATGTCCAGTTTATTCTTTTGTTTTGTTTTGGTTGCAGTCACTGCAGAAAACCCCGCTTCACAAAGATAGGAAGTCGGAAATGGCAATAGGGATTTAAGTGCTGTGGTGGCAATCTCAGGGTATTCTGCCATGACTTTAATCCAGAACACCGGCAGAGTTGTATTCAAACATAGTTTTAAGGCCACCATCATTTGCAATCTCCAGCAGTTGATCTTCTTCTTGTACAGACATGCTAGATTCACCTGGTTTGTTGAAAAATGGGTCGCGGATCCATTCCTTACCAGTTCGTGGGTCTTTTGTGGTTGGGAAGTAGCGCTTGAACTCTTTTGAAAGCAAAGACAGGTGATCCTGCACCAACTGGGAGAATGAAGGCTCAGGCTCAGTCTCACCTAAAATCCCCGCTAATGTCTGAAACATGTCCAAAATGCCTCTGTTCACGCGCCGTCCCCACAACTCCAGTTTAGCTTTAAATGCAGCCACTTTGTCTGCCAACTTGAAAACAGTTGTCATTTTCCCCTGAAGGGACAGATTGAGTTCATTGAGCAGGCTGAATATGTCACACAGGTAAGCCAGTTTTGCCACCCATACTTTGTCACTGAAATGTGCTGCCAGCGGTGAATTCTTTTCTGAGAGAAATCTTTGCAATGGCTCTTGTAATTCAAAAACTCTGTTTAATGATTTACCTCTGGAAAACCATCTTATTTCTGTGTATAAGAGAAGGCATCTGTGCTCTGCTTCCATCTCCTCACAAAGCTGCTCAAACAGGCGCGAGTTAAGGGCATGTGCTTTGATGTGGTTAATAACTTTAACAACATCAAGCAATACACTGTTCAATTCCAGCGACATTTTTCGGCTTGCCAGCATTTCCCTGTGAATTATACAATGCGTAGATTCACTCTCAGGTGCAACCTCCTTAATCCGAGCAGTTAAACCAGACAGTCGTCCGGTCATGGCAGCAGCTCCGTCTGTGCATATGCCGACACAAAACGACCATTTTAGTTTTCCTGATATATAACCATCCAGTGACTTGAACAGTTCTGCTCCTGTGGTGTTGGTTGTCAAAGATAGTGCACATAACAAATCCTCATGCACATCCTCCTGATAAAGATATCGCACATAAACAAGTAGTATTGCTTTGTCAATATCTGTAGATTCGTCAACCTGGAGTGCGTACCATGGTGATGTATTAATCCTCTGTAACAATTGTGTCTCAATGTCTTCGGCTATTTCCTCAATACGCCTAGTCACAGTGCTAGCCGACAAAGGCACATGTGCTATCTTTTTCACAGCAGCCTCTCCTAGAAGTTCATGGCAAATGTCTTTAGTGGAGGGCAAGATCAATTCTTCACCGATAGTGAATGGCTTTTTAGCCTTAGCAATACGGTTAGCCACCAGATATGATGCTCTCAGTGCATTCACATTTATTGACGTGGTGGCCCTCAGAAATGTCTTCTGTCCTTCATGTTCCCTTTTTTTTCTTTCAAAATACTCCAGGGGCTTGTCTTTTAGTCCAGGGTGTTTGGCGTTCAAGTGGCGATGCAGTTTTGAAGGTTTCATTGCCTCATTAGAGAGGCGTTCACCGCAAACTATGCAGAGTGGGGTTGGTGCGTGGGAATCACCTGTCCCGATAAATCCATATTTCAAGTAGGACTCATGGTATTGTCTGTTAAAAGTTTTATGTTTCTTTGATGTTGAAGGCTATTCTTCTGTCTCTTCACTGGGTCTTTTCTTTTTCCCAAGGAAACTTTCTAATGACGTCTGTTTCTTACTCATTTTTGCTAATTTGTGGGTTAAATTTTAGCAAACACAATGTATTAATTATTTAATAATAAATAGGGCAGCAGAGAATGTCACTCGTGATTCTTTATTAGCCACACAACCTGAGCCTGCAGGAGAGCAGCCAGGTAACGGAATATAAAAAAAAGCAGGAGGATGTGAGCAGGGGAAAGGTCAAGTCATTAATTTCACATTTATTTATTTATTTACTCTGATTTTACTGTTAAAATGAGGGTGCGTGTTATACGCTGATAAATACAGTAATTTTACTCATAGTGAAGGGGAAACTACAACTTCCAGCATGCCCAGACAGCCAAAGGCTGTTTTACAACAGCTGGAGGCACCATGGTTGGGAAACACTGCTGCACATAGTATTTTTAGGACACAATCGGATCTACATCCTATGTGCCATATTGGTGCTGGACCCTCGGGTATATTGTACATGTCTTCTGCGGGACTGTGTGGCTATGTGTTGGAGTCCCCTTTACCTGCTGCACCGCAGACAGGCCCTCCTGTACACGTTACTTTCAATACTGATGAGCCGCGCACAGAAGCCCCGCCCCCACGCTGATCAGCTGGTCCGGGGCACATTGGCAGACGCAGGAGTCCCGTCCCTGCGCTTATTATCGGGACTCACAGGACTCGCAAAAGTCGCAGGACCCACCGCTGCACAGAAGACGCAGTAGCAGGGTGGCCCGGTACCATTTGTTCTGTGGACTGGTACCGGGCCGCGGACCGGGGGTTGGGTACCACTGGTCTAGACTACGTATAACCGTTTAACTCTGTATAGAGCTAACCCAACATAAAATCACTAATGACTCCAAACTCTGTCATTCGCTTCCCTCAGGACATCCTAGGGCCCGTTTCTCCACTGTTAACCTCCTTCCTTGTCAGTTAACTCCAGGTAAAGAACCCTAACGGTCTCCCAACTCCACCTTTTATATCTCCTAGCTCTGCTATCTTCAATTTGATTGGCTGTCTCCTCTTGACGGATTCTATCCCCCCTCCCTGCTGGAGAGCTAGGATAAACCCCTCCCTTTACCTACTTACCATTCAATTTTAAAATGGTTTGGTTCCACATTTACTTGTGTAGACAATGTGTTTCCACAACACTTTAACTTTACACACAAAATTTAACCCCTTGGAGTCAGAACATGTATGTGGGCTCCACACATCTATATAATAGTAGGTATATAAAAGTACACGCGTATTCGAATGCAACGTTGTGTCAAAATTTCAAAGCAATCGGTGAAGAACTTTCGGAGATTTAAGATTTTGAAAAAACAAACATTTACATTTTTATTTATAAAGATAGATTATCTGTCTCATCCAATCTTTTTTCTGTCTGCTCTGTTCTGGCCTCTACTACTTCTATTTGTTGTTCATTTTTTGCTATTGCCTCTTGAATTGTTCCTATTTTATCGTCTATCTTACGAATGTCGCCTTTCACATCCCCCATTTCACTTTTCATATCTTCATGATTCCTAGATATTACTTCTTGCATTTTCATCATTGTTTCTTGTATTAAATTCAGTGATGATTGTACACCCTGCAAATTCATAGTTGATCCTGCCTTCTCTCCTCCCAGCATACTTTCCATCGATCTTTGCCCAGATGCGGAAGCAATTGTTGCCGTTGCTTTTTTACCACCTTTTGTAATTGTCGTAGTCATACTTGTCATCTTGAAAATCTTAAAGAACTTATTCCACCCTACCATATACTAATTTAAATTATCTCTATTTTCGTATATATCTAACTATAACACTACCGTATTTTCTGGCGTATAAGACGACTGGGCGTATAAGACGACCCCCAACCTTTCCAGTTAAAATAAAGAGTTTGGGATATACTCGCCGTATAAGACTACCCCTCTTCCAACACACACCAAATAAAAATTAAAAAAACATCAGATTTGATTTCAATATGGTAATTTTAATTCAAATGCTTATGACATGCAGGTGCTTAGCAGGAAAACTGTCACTTATAAACATAAGGCTGTTTGTCATCAAACATGTAAACATAAAACAGTGCAAGTGGATTAAACTTTTCCTTATTCACTCTAAAGCTGAAAGGAAGGATAAGACAATAAACCGATGGGAGCTGCCATGCTGTTTGTTTTCTAAGCTGTCAACCAAACTGGAACTGATGATGATAGGAGGAAGATAATAAACAATAGAGAGAGAGAGCAAGTGCCGGGCAAGTCCCTGGCGAGTTAGCAACGCCCATCATAACTGCAAGCTACGGTATTTTTACAGGTTTTGCTGGCGTGACAGTTTCCCTTTAAAAGCCTTCAAAATCCTCCTGTTCGTCATCTGATATCATAAGTACATCAATGACATCTTATGATACATTTGTAAGGCAGTCATCATATGGATCGAATTCCGTATCAGATGGTGTGGTCTCAGCTTTGGCTTCCTCTTCATCTTGCCACAAGTAGTCATCTTCCATACCATCTAATGAATTTGATATGCCGCACTTCTTGAAAGACTTGATTACTATTTCTGCATCAATATCATTCCAGGCTTTTATGACAAACTTGCACAAAACATCTAACTGTGGAACACGCATGTTTCCTCCTTTTGTGAATGACTTTTTGCCACTAACCATCCATTCATTCCACTGTTCTCGAATGCGATCTTTAAATGGCTTGTTTAGGCACACATCCAGTGGCTGTACCAACGATGTCAATCCTGCAGAAATAACTACTGCATCTGTGTTTAGTCTTGCAAGCCTTTGCTTGGTGCTGGGAGTTAAATGAGCCCTGAACATATCCCACACAAGTAGACTACGTTTTTTAAAAAGTCCACCTGGTCGCCTGCTCCATACATTATCAAGCCATAGCTTTACCCCTTCTTCATCCATCCAGCCTTTTTCATTCACATGTACAAAACAACCAACAGGGAACTTGAGTTTCGGCATTGTTTTTCTTTTAAAAATAATCATTGGTCTCAGTTTGGCGCCATAAGCTGTGCATCCTAGTACCACTGTAAAACTGGACTTCTCATGTCCTGTTGTTTTAATTAAAATTGTTTTTTCACCTTTTTGATGGACAGTTTTATTTCCAACCATATCAAAATTCATTGGAGTTTCATCCATATTTCCAATACTACTTAACGCGTAGCCATGTTTAGTGCACTGTTGTATTACGTATCGATGGAAACTATTTACTTTGCTATCAAGATCTGCAGGTAATTTTTGGGCAATTTTCGTCTTTTGCCTCAGTACCATATTATGCCTTCCCATGAATCTAGTACACCAGGATACAGTGGCCTTAAATCTGTTGCTGTGATCTGGGTTAGATTTGGCCCACTGAAGTGCAAACAAACGTATTTTATTTCGTGTCACTACATAACCGTTTTGGCGATGCTCATTCACCATGTCTGCTACATGTTTTTCGAGTTCTGGCCAATGTGGGGTGCCTCTTCTTAATCACACTTACCCCATACTCTTCAATGCTTTTTCATTTGCTTTCCAGTCCCGAACCATCTTTTCTGTTACTCCATATTGTCTTGCAGCAGCGCAGTTATTATGTTCCATGGCAAAGTTTACAACTTTAAGTTTGAAACTGGCTTCATATTTCTTTCTTCTTGCTGGTGGAGCCATGATGGGGTTTTGACTGTTGGACATTTGTATACTGTACTGTATGTACTGGTGCTATACTGTATGAACAGGTACAGATACTGGTGCTGTACTGTATGTGGTACCCAGAATACAACAACCAGCCAATCACGGCAAGTGATGTACCTTACCGGTGATTGGCTGGTTGTTGTATACAAAGCCTGCTTGTATTGGTCAGCTCTCCCTGCCTGCCCAGCCCTCCCTGTCTCCAAGATTATCAGAGCGGTAGCGGAAACACGCCTCTTTCACCCGCCCTTGTATCCTATTACCGTACCTCCTTCTCTGCCTCTCAGACCTTGCACATGCGCGCCTGCGCCGCTTCACTGCAGTCCTCAGGAGCGAGATCTGAGAGGCAGAGAAGTAGGTACGGTAATAGGATACAAGGGCGGGCCAGTCAGGTGAAAGAGGCATGTTTTTCTGGGCACAGCGCCGCTCTATCTCTTTTTTCCATACCCCGGGCGTCCCGGATGCCTGCAGCTTGCTCCGCCCGTCACTTACACCTTCCCGGTGAGGCGTCCCCTCACCTTGTCATCAGGACCGCATTAAGTCACTTCTTTCCACGAATCCTGGTGAGTGGATTTTCTTCTACCGTACTTGTACAGCGCCGCCCTTGCTGCTTTCATATGGTCACCGCATACGGCGGGGATGCGGCCGTGGCCATTTTTGAGCTCCCCCCACCGTATGCAGCAACCGCAGATTCTCCAGTCCGGCTCGGAAGTTTCAGCACCCGCCCTATAAGACGACACCCAACTTTTGAGAAGGTTTTCCTGGGTTAAAAAGTCATCTTATATGCCGGAAAATACGGTATCTTTCTCACTGTACCATACCTAGAGCTGCTATATGAATTTCTATAAATATTTCTCACTATCAATGTATATAATAATTATAATAAATATTTACATAAGTATAATAAGTCCAATCAATAATCACGAGCCTATGGTATACAATAACAACATCAATTTCATTTAGTGGCTAAATTATTGATTTAAATTCATTAAATTCAAAATATTCATACACAAAAATCTATCCCATCTCCTGTTATTCAGTTGATATATTCTTAAACTTTTCTCTTTACCGATGTATAATCTTGATAGTATTAATTTTCCTTTATCAATCTTTACATTTAATGACTTATGTATTTACCGTATTTACTCGAGTATAGGCCGACCCGAATATAAGCCGAGGCACCTAATTTTACCACAAAAAACTGGAAAAGTTATTGACTCGAGTATAAGCCTAGGGTGGGAAATGCAGCAGCTACCGGTAAATTTCAAAAATAAAAATAGATACCAATAATGTTTTTGAATATTTATTTCAAAGAAAAACAGTAAACTAGCTCTGTAAGTGGAAAAGAGGGTCAATAAAAACAATATGGTATCAACAATAACTTTAAAAGTACAAAAACCTTAGCTCATTCAGCAACCAAGCTAAAACACAAGAGTTAAAATCCTTCAAAACTGGATTCCTCCTCATCATCTGTATGTCCAAACAGAGCTTCAGCATTAGCATTTAAACATGTCGTTCTCATACAAAGCGCTGTCTTCACTGCCATCCACAGCATTACTAATGCCACATTTCTTGAACGTGCGTTGCACCATGTCCTCTGGAATCTCTTCCCATGCATCACGAACCCACTTTGCTATCAATTCTATGTCGGGCTTCATCAGATTTCCACCTTTTGTCAGTCGGGCTTGACCAGATGACATCCATTCATGCCACATCTTTCTCACACGGTCTTTAAAAGGTTTATTTAAACACACATCTAGCGGTTGCAATACAGATGTAAGCCCACCTGGAATAACGGCCAAAGTAACTTGAGAAGATTTTGCCATTTTTTTTATGTCATCAGATGTGTGGACTCTGAACATATCCCAAACTAGCAATGATGGTTTTTTCTTTAAGGCTGCTCCTGGTCGTTCTTTCCAAATTTCTTCCAGCCATTTTTTTGTTCCATCTTCATCCATCCAGCCTTTAATATGTGCGCGCACTGTAATTCGTGGTGGGAATTTGACCTTTTTAGGCAAGGTCTTTCTTTTAAAAATAATGACAGGCCGCAGCTTAGTTCCATTAGCCAAACATGACAGAACAACTGTGAAATGTTTTTTTTTTCATTTCCTGTGGTTCTGAGAAAAATAGTTTTGTCTCCCAAACTTGCCACAGTTCTGTTGCTTGGAAGATCAAAGGTCATAGGTGTTTCATCCATATTTCCAATATCTCCCAGGTCATAGTTATGGATCCTTCTTTGTTTTATGATGAATGAATGGAATGACATCACTTTTTCATCAAGGTCTTTTGGCAACTTCTGTGAAATCTTTGTTCTTTGCCGCAAACATAGGGCAAACCTATTCATGAAGCGGGTACACCATCCTGCTGACGCAACAAATTTTTCAATGCCTGGTGCTTTTAATTTGTCATCTTGTGCCATTTGAAGGGCACGTAAGCGAATTCCCATGCGTGTTACGCAGTAACCATTTTGACGACACTCCATAACCCATTTATGCAATTCAGTCTCTAGAGCCCCATATAAAGTTGTTAAACCACGTTGAGCTTTTTTTGCCTTTGGAATATTTTCCAAGTCAGCTTTCTTTTTCCGCCATTCCCTCACTTGTTTTTCATCAACACAAAATTCCCTACTTGCAATACTGTTATTGCTTTCTTCTGCTCTTGACACAACCTTAAGTTTGAAACCAGCTTCGAATGACCTGCGTTTTTCTTTTGGTCCAGGATTACTGGTAGAAGTATTGGAATCCATTTCTAACAGGATAAAAAAAAAAAGACTTGTTCGGGTACCGTATCTTTTGCAGGGGTGGCCAAACCGTGGCGCATGCGCCAAATGTGGCGCATTCCACGATTTCAAGTGGCGCATCCACCGTCGCGTTCCTCGGTATTGTGTCCAGGGCAGCCCGTTCTAAAAGACTCATCTCGCGAGTTTGAGAAGTTTGAACTCGCGAGACTTTCTCTTTTAGAACGGGCTGCCCTGGACACAATACCGAGGAACGCGACGGAACAAGTCCCAGGTAGGATGCGCGTCTCGCAGCTCTCCCCGCCGCGCGCAGAGCCGAAGGGGCGGTGGGAGGCGAGGAAAGGAAGTGGCCGGCAGAGCCGAAGGGGAGGCTCTGCTCGCCGCCTCCTTTCCTTGCCTCCCACCGCTTTTCGGCTCTGCTGCCGCCACTGCCTCCTCCTTTCCTCACCTCCCGCGTGCGGAACTTGGCCCCAGCCCGCCGCTCCCCAAAGCCCAGCACCGCAGGTGCCTTCAGGAGCCCTGAAGCTCTGCCGGCAGAGCCGAAGGGGAGGCGGGAGGCGAGGAAAGGAGGCGGCCGGCAGAGCTTCAGGGTCGGAGGTCTGGGGCTGTATAAGCCTAGGGTGGGAAATGCAGCAGCTATTTATTTATTTATTTATTTATTTATTTATTTATTTATTTATTTATTTATTTATTTATTTAGGTCTGTCTGTCTGTCTATCTATCATCTATCTATCTATCATCTATCTATCTATCTATCATCTATCTATCTATCTGTCTGTCTGTCTATCATCTATGTATCATCTATCTATCTATCTGTCTGTCTGTCTGTCTGTCTGTCTGTCTGTCTGTCTGTCTATCTATCTATCATCTATCTATCATCTATCTATCTATCTATCTATCTATCTATCTATCTATCTATCTATCTATCTATCTATCTATCTATCTATCTATCTAACTATCTAACTATCTAACTATCTATCTAAATTTAAAGGTTTCTATATATCTCCCAGTATTTATTTATTTGAATTTATATGGCTGCCCACTCACTCTCAGTGATTCTGGGGAGTTTCAACGCAAAAAAAAAAAAAATACAAATTACAAAATTTGCTTTTCCCTTGTTTCTTTCCTTGCACGTACAGCGAGGCCCGGCTAGAGCAGTCCGTCCTCTTTCCCAGCAAGCGGATGGCCTCGGCCGAGCTCCAGCTCAGCTCCGGGAGGCCGGAGGGCGTGGCTTATCCACTCTCATAGAGGCCTTATCAATGGCCTTTGAGCGATGTCTGGCCTCACTCTGGGTCCCTTTCTTGCCCTCGCCCCCTGTAGCCTGTCGAAGGGGGGATCTGTCTCTGTGAGCTGCGGGGTGTGTGGAGGAAGCCCTCGCCCTCCCCTCCGAGGCCGGCACGTCCTTATTAGGCATTTTTGCTTTATTTTTGGACGGCTTATCGGCCATGTCAGAGGGCAACTAGGCAGCAGAGGTAAGTACAGAAGGGCTAGCAGGGGCTGCGAGCAGGCGCGGTGAGATCGTGCAGCCCGGGCTCCTCTCCTCGGCGTCGTGACAGTTGTGGCAGTCACTGACGCCTGGCAAGCTTGGCCGCCTGGCAGGCTGGAAGGCTCGAGGCTCCGGGAGGCGGCTGGCTGGGTCCGGAGTTCGTCCCGAAAGGTGGAGGGACCCGGAAGCCTTCGGCGGCGGCGGCGCAGCAAGCGCGGCCCAGCTGGAGGGCAGGGGAATCCTCTCCGCCCTCCCTGTGACGCAGCCGGCTAGAGTTGGTTGATGCGCGTGCGCGCGAGCTCTTCCGGGCTAGTCGGAGGGCGGGGAAGCCCTCAGCCCTCCGTGACGCGTCGGCCTCTCTTATGCGCCTGCACGCGCTCCGCGAGGCAGCTGGGGATCGGGGAAGCCTCCGCCGATGCACTGACAATATGGAGGTCACCGGGCAGCAGCGCGCATGCGTGGGCGGATTCTCGCCGACCGGGTGACTCCCCGACTCCCTCCCGTCCCCAGTCCACGTGAGCGCCGCCTGCTCGGATGGGGCAGTTCACGTCGGTTCCGCGCTATCAGCCCCCGCCCCCTCCTCACCCACCCCTTCCTCCTCAAAATTTTTTCACTGACTCAAGTATAAGCCGAGGCGGCTTTTTTCAGCCCAAAAAGTGGGCTGAAAAACTCGGCTTATACTCGAGTATATACGGTACATTTTTATTTATAAAGATAGATTATCTGTCTCATCCAATCTTTTTTCTGTCTGCTCTGTTCTGGCTCTACTACTTCTATTTGTTGTTCATTTTTTGCTATTGCCTCTTGAATTGTTCCTATTTTATCGTCTATCTTACGAATGTTGCCTTTCACATCCCCCATTTCACTTTTCATATCTTCATGATTCCTAGATATTACTTCTTGCATTTTCATCATTGTTTCTTGTATTAAATTCAGTGATGATTGTACACCCTGCAAATTCATAGTTGATCCTGCCTTCTCTCCTCCCAGCATACTTTCCATCGATCTTTGCCCAGATGCGGAAGCAATTGTTGCCGTTGCTTTTTTACCACCTTTTGTAATTGTCGTAGTCATACTTGTCATCTTGAAAATCTTAAAGAACTTATTCCACCCTACCATATACTAATTTAAATTATCTCTATTTTCGTATATATCTAACTATAACACTACCGTATTTTCCGGCGTATAAGACGACTGGGCGTATAAGACGACCCCCAACTTTTCCAGTTAAAATATAGAGTTTGGGATATACTCGCCGTATAAGACTACCCCTCTTCCAACGCACACCAAATAAAAATTAAAAAAACATCAGATTTGATTTCAATATGGTAATTTTAATTCAAATGCTTATGACATGCAGATACTTAGCAGGAAAACTGTCACTTATAAACATAAGGCTGTTTGTCATCAAACATGTAAACATAAAACAGTGCAAGTGGATTAAACTTTTCCTAATTCACTCTAAAGCTGAAAGGAAGGATAAGACAATAAACCCATGGGAGCTGCCATGCTGTTTGTTTTCTAAGCTGTCAACCAAACTGGAACTGATGATGATAGGAGGAAGATAACAAACAATAGAGAGAGAGCAAGTGCTGGGCAAGACCCTGGCGAGTTAGCAATGCCCATCATAACTGCAAGCTACGGTATTTTTACAGATTTTGCTGGCGTTACAGTTTCCCTTTAAAAGCCTTCAAAATCCTCCTGTTCGTCATCTGATATCATAAGTACATCAATGACATCTTGTGATACATTTGTAAGGCAGTCATCGTATGGATCGAATTCCGTATCAGATGGTGTGGTCTCAGCTTCGGCTTCCTCTTCATCTTGCCACAAGTAGTCGTCTTCCATACCATCTAATGAATTTGATACACCACACTTCTTGAAAGACTTGATTACTGTTTCTGCATCAATATCATTCCAGGCTTTTATGACAAACTTGCACAAAACATCTAACTGTGGAGCATGCATGTTTCCTCCTTTTGTGAATGACTTTTTGCCGCTAACCATCCATTCATTCCCCTGTTCTCAAATGCGATCTTTAAATGGCTTGTTTAGGCACACATCCAGTGGCTGTACCAATGATGTCAATCCTGCAGAAATAACTACCGTATTTTTCAGAGTATAAGACGCACCTTTTTATCCCCAAAAAGAGGGTCAAAAACTGGGTACGTCTTATACACCGAATGTTGCATTTGGGGGGGGGGAGTTGATGCAACCCTGCCTTAGCCGTCCCCCCCGCCACTGGACCGCAGGAAAGCCATCGCCGCCAGACCGCAGGGACGCCGATGCTGGACTGCAGGGACGCCGCTGCTGGACCGCAGGGACGCCGACGCCGGACCGCAGGGACGCTGATGCTGACGCCGGACTGCAGGGACGCCGACACCGAACTGCAGGAAAGCCACCGCCGGACCGCATGGATGCCGCTGCCGCCGCCGGACTCGAGAAAAGCCTGCGCCGCCACCGGACCACAGGGACTCTGCCGCCAACACCAACGACGCCACCAGACCGCATGGACGAAAATGACGCCGGACCGCAGGGACTCTGCTGCCAACGCCAACGACGACGCCGGACCGCATGGACGCCGCCAACGCCTCCGGACTGCAAGAAAGCCGCCGCTGCAGCCACCGCCGCCGCAAGACTGCCGGAAAGCCGCCGTTGCTGGACGCCATGCCCAAAGCCTGCACCTCAGGAGCCGCCGCTACCGCTGCTGCCCGAAACGAGCCGCCTAACAAGTTTGAAAACAAACTTCCAAGTTTGAAGACCCCTGAGTTAGGGGTGCAAGGGTCTTCAAACCTGGCAAGTTTAAGACTTGTGGACTTCAACTGCCAGGAATAGCTGTCAAGTTTGAAGTTTAGGGAAGGGGTGTGTGCATATGAATGTATGAACATGGTTTCAGCTAAAGTGCTCTGCATTGTTATAAAGGAAACATTATTGTTCTTTTTTGCAGAAAAATGTCAAAGCCAAAAAGGCAAGCATATAAAATCTCTTTCAAGCTGAAAGTCGTGAAATATGCTGAGGAACATGGAAACAGAGCAGCAGAGAAACATTTTGGACCACCTCCAACTGAAAAAATGATAAGAGTGTGGAAGAAACAGGTGGATCAGATGCAAAAGGCAAGGGATAAAAGCAAGCACAACTTTCGTTGGCTTCCAGGAAAGTGGCCACAGTTAGAGGAGGAAATAAGAGACTGGATCACAGGTCACCGGAACAGTGGCTTTGCAGTCACCACAAAAATGGTGATGTATGAAGCCAAACGCATTGCTATACAGAAAGGCATTCAGGATTTTATGGGATCACCATCGTGGTCCTTCAGATTTATGAGGCAATATGGCCTTGCTATGCGCACCAAAACTAGAATTGCGCAAAAATGCCAAAAGAGTATGAATCTAAGATTCTGTCTTTTCATACTTTTGTGATAAACTCCAGGAAGAAAACTAATTTTGAAATTGGACAGATTGGGAATATGGATGAAGTCCCTCTAACTTTTGATGTGCCATCAAATAGGATTGTTGATGTGAAAGGTGCCAAAAGCATAACTGTGAAAACCTTAGGACATGAGAAAACACATTACATGGTTGTGTTGTCCTGCTGTGCAGATGACACCAAATTGCCACCAATGTTAATATTTAAAAGGAAAACCTTCCCAAAAGAAGTGATTCCAAGAGGTGTTGTTGTTCATGTCCATGAGAAAGGATGGATGGACGAACATGGCATGAAGGTATGGATTGAAAAAGTGTGGTCCAAACGTCGTGGAGGGCTTCTGAAAAAAACCAGCATTATTAGTGCTCGACCAGTTTAGAGCACATATTAGTGAAACCACAAAGAAAAGATTCAAAGAAGAGAAGACTCCTCTAGCTGTAATTCCTGGGGGTCTTACCAGCCAGTTGCAACCTCTTGATGTTTCCATCAATAAGCCATTCAAAGTGTACATGCGAGAAGAGTGGAACAAATGGATGGCTGCTGGTAATCATGATCTGACACCCTCTGGTCTAATGAGGAGGCCCACTATCACTCAAGTTTGTGAATGGGTGAAAAAATCATGGAACTCAGTGAAGGACGAAATTGTTACACAGTCCTTCAAAAAATGTGGCATTAGCAATGCCTTAGATGGAACTGAAGATGATATCATTTATGAAGGTAGCGAAGAAAGTGATTGTGAACTGATCTGCTTAAACTCTGATACCAGCGACGATGAGGAGTTCTTGCGGTTTCCAGAAAATTAGAGTGCTTGAACCTTAAAGTCTCTCTTCATTTGTTAATGACAGTGATGATGGTTCTTAACACCGCTGTTGAGTTTACATTGTTGTAAAAAGTATACATTGTTGTAAAAAGTATACATGTTGTAAAAAGTATACAAGTTGTAAAAAGTATACATAATTGTAGAAAGTATTCTGCTATACTGTTATTTTATTAAATAATATATTACTACACCATTTGGTTCAGAATACTTTTTTCCTTGTTTTCCTCTAAAATCTAGGTGTGTCCTATACTCCGAAAAATACGGTACTGCATCTGTGTTTAGTCTTGCAAGCCTTTGCTTGGTGCTGGGAGTTAAATGAGCCCTGAACATATCCCACACCAGTAGACTACGTTTTTGAATGAGTCCACCTGGTCGCGTGCTCCATACATTATCAAGCCATAGCTTTACTCCTTCTTCATCCATCCAGCCTTTTTCATTCACATGTACAAAACAACCAACAGGGAACTTGAGTTTCAGCATTGTTTTTCTTTTAAAAATAATCATTGGTCTCAGTTTGGCGCCATCAGCTGTGCATCCTAGTACCACTGTAAAACTGGACTTCTCATGTCCTGTTGTTTTAATTAAAATTGTTTTTTCACCTTTTTGATGGACAGTTTTATTTCCAACCATATCAAAATTCATTGGATTTTCATCCATATTTCCAAAACTACTTAATGCATAGCCATGTTTAGTGCGCTGTTGTATTACGTATCGATGGAAACTATTTACTTTGCTATCAAGATCTGCAGGTAATTTTTTGGCAATTTTCGTCTCTTGCCTCAGTACCATATTATTGCCTTCCCATGAATCTAGTACACCAGGATACAGTCGCCTTAAATCTGTTGCTGTGATCTGGGTTAGATTTGGCCCACTGAAGTGCAAACAAACATATTTTATTTCGTGTCACTACATAACCGTTTTGGCGATGCTCATTCACCATGTCTGCTACATGTTTTTCGAGTTCTGGCCAATGTGGGGTGCCTCTTCTTAATGCACACTTACCCCTTGGCATACTCTTTAATGCTTTGTCATTTGCTTTCCAGTCCCGAACCATCTTTTCTGTTACTCCATATTGTCTTGCAGCAGCACAGTTATTATGTTCCATGGCAAAGTTTACAACTTTAAGTTTGAAACTGGCTTCATATTTCTTTCTTCTTGCTGGTAGAGCCATGATGGGGTTTTGACTGTTGGACATTTGTATACTGTACTGTATGTACTGGTGCTATATTGTATGAACAGGTACAGATACTAGTGCTGTACGTGGTATGTGGTACCCAGTATACAACAACCAGCCAATCACGGCAAGTGATGTACCTTACCGGTGATTGGCTGGTTGTTGTATACAAAGCCTGCTTGGATTGGTCAGCTCTCCCTGCCTGCCCAGCCCTCCCTGTCTCCAAGACTATCAGAGCGGTAGCGCAAACACGCCTCTTTCACCCGCCCTTGTATTCTATTACCGTACCTCCTTCTCTGCCTCTCAGATCTCGCACATGTGTGCCTGCACCGCTTCACTGCAGTCCTCAGGAGCGAGATCTGAGAGGCAGAGAAGGAGGTACGGTAATAGGATACAAGGGCGGGCCAGTCGGGTGAAAGAGGCGTGTTTTTCTGGGCACAGCACCGCTCTATCTCTTTTTTCCATACGCTGGGCGTCCCGGACGCCTGCAGCTTGCTCCGCCCTTCACTTACACCTTCCCGGTGAGGCGCCCCCTCACCTCGTCATCGGGACCGCGTTAAGTCACTTCTATCCACGAATCCTGGTGAGTGGATTTTCTTCTACCGTACTTGTACAGCACCGCCCTTGCTGCTTTCATACGGTCACCGCATACGGCAGGGATGCGGCCGTGGCCGTTTTTGAGCTCCCCCCACCGTATGCGACAACGAGCAGATTCTCCAGTCCGGCTCGGAAGTTTCAGCACCCGCCCTATAAGACGACACCCAACTTTTGAGAAGATTTTCCTGGGTTAAAAAGTCGTCTTATACGCCGGAAAATACGGTATCTTTCTCACTGTACCATACCCAGAGCTGCTATATGAATTTCTATAAATATTTCTCACTATCAATGTATATAATAATTATAATAAATATTTACATAAGTATAATAAGTCCAATCAATAATCACGAGCCTATGGTATACAATAACAACATCAATTTCATTTAGTGGCTAAATTATCTGATTTAAATTCATTAAATTCAAAATATTCATACACAAAAATCTATCCCATCTCCTGTTATTCAGTTGATATATTCTTAAGCTTTTCTCTTTACTGATGTATAATCTTGATAGTATTAATTTTCCTTTATCAATCTTTACATTTAATGACTTATGTATTTATCTATTTACCCTTTTAACTATCTAACTTATCAAGACATAATACCATTCATCTAAGACAGCGGTTCCCAACCTGGGGGTCGCGACCCCTTTGGGGGGTCGAACGACCATTTCCCAGGGTTCGCCCCGGCATCCTCAGCTCCCCCCCACTGCCACAAGCCTGGCCATATCGCGCCCCACAACCCGCGACCCCACCGCGACCCACCCCGCCGCCGCCATTTGGGTTCTTTTACCCTCTGCATATGCGCAAAGCGTTCTGCGCATGCGCAGAGGGTAAAAGAACCCAAATGGCAGCGGCTGGGTGGGCGTGGGGGCAGAGGGTGGGTCACGGCATTAGGAAGGTTGGGAACCGCTGATCTAAGAGGATTATATCCGGTATTCCTATCTGGTGTACTTCAGTTTTATATATATATTTCAGACAATAATAATAATGAGTCTTTTTAGTTTCAATATCCGACAATCACGTCTACTGGTAGTTTTTCTTAATCTTGAACCACCTCTGTCCTTTTCTTCGACTCTGCACCTCTCCGAGTTTCCCAAAAAGTTTTTTTTCCTCCTTTCCAAGATGTCGTCCTTCAATTCTGCACTGTCAGCCACCAATCTTTCTCTCTGTCTGTCACTTTCTTTTCTCCAAACTACGTACTCAAATCCGTCTTCCTCCAAACCTTCCAATCTTTTTTTCCCTTCCCTTTTTTAACCGTCCAACACTATCTCCGTCCCCTTCCATACAATCCTCTTCTTCAATCTTAAACTTTACTGTACTTTCTCCACTCCCACTCGCCGCCTTTCACCTTCTTGGAGTCTCGCTCGCCGTTTCTCAGATCGTTCTTTCACCACCGACACAGAGAGTTTTATAGTTTCAGAGTTCTCAACATTTACTCCTCTTCACCGATAATCCCAGCTGTCATCTCTCTCTTCTCTTCCACTTTAGTGAATGGGTTGTCACGCCTTCGGATTGGCCATTGACAGGTCGATTTCTCTCGCGCCTGATCCAAGGGTCCTTCTCACTTTTCTGGCAGATCGCCTTTCTCCCTCGAAACTTCGAGGTATCCCCTCTCCACTTGTGCTCCCTCCGAGAACAAACCTTGCCCAAAAGCCTCAGGAAACGCAACAAATTGTGCAAGCCTAACGGAGCCCCGTTAGCTTGCTCCGCACCTGTGTGACGTCACCGCCGGAGTCCTTTTCTCTGCCTTTCATATGTAAAGGTGTCTGTTCATAGAATCATCAGGTTGCATCATGGAGATCTTCTAGTCCAAACCCCTGCCCAAGGAATTAGTCTTCAAACCATCTTAGACAAATAATTTTTCAATCTTCTCTTGACAATCTCCAGTGATTAAGTTAAGGTTAGGGTTAGGGTTAGTTGCCCACTTTTAGTGTTAGGATGAGGGCTAGTTCCTCACTTCCCCACCTAGTTCCCGTGTTTCCCACTTGTCATCTGACTCCACATCCGAAATATAAAAAAACTGAAGTCAATGTCTTGCAGGCTGCTGATCCTGGAGTCCCGCTGGACTTCTATCAAATTGAATAAAGCTCTCTGCATCCCAACAAGATGGCTAAAGCATTGAGTCCATTTAGCCCTAGTACCAACAGCAAGAGAGCATTTGGAAGCCTTAAGTTTAGGAGGATATATAGCACAATTTCTCCCCTACCCAATCAGGACTTATGGCATAGCCTCCATTGGCCACATTGCCAAACCTTTCTTACCTCTGAGGTAAGCATTGAATCCCCATTAGGAGAGTTCTCTTCTTCCTCAGCTTTGTCCTCTACCATTTCAGTTCTGTCCAGAGGAAGAAAGTAAAAGGTTTAAGCTCACCCTCCTTTTTCCAAGATGTGCCATCTGTGAATAGAGGGCCTTTGGAAGCCTTAAAGCTAGCACAATTTCCCCTTCCCCTATCAGGACTTGTGGCATAGCCTCCATCAGCCCCATTGCCAAAACCTTCTTATCTCTGAGGAAGGTTTCTCCCCATTGGGAGAGAGCTCCTGTTCCATGGCTTGGTCTTCCAACATATCTGTACTGTCCAAAGGAAGAAGGTGAAATGTTTAAGGAACCAAGCTAGCTCAGCTTCCCCTTTCCAAGATGAACCGCGGATGCAGTAAATAAACCTTGGGTGCATATAGTTTGCCTAAGTATGTTGTCCGAAGGGCCACCTCACTCTATTCTACTCAACAGCACAACACAGACCACTCCAGCACAGTTCACTCAGGTTAGGAGAACTGAATAGAGGGCCTCCATCCCTCCCCAAGAGAAAACACTTCGTCTTTCTTACCCATGGAGTGGAAAAATCACTGGCCTTGAAAGCCACTGTAGCCTCCTCCCAGTTAGCTTCTGACTCCTCATCCCCAAATGTCAAAAATCATGGAGTCCACATCTTGCAGGCTGCTGAGATCGTCTAGGGTGGCTTCTGCTTCTTTGGGAGAATCCTGTGAATGACAATGATTTCTCTTTAGCCATCAGGGCAACAGAAACTCAAAATTCCTAAAAGAGGGCCTATTGAATGGGTATGCTTGATCAAAACTAGGTTTCTGTTGCTTTCCGGAGGTGAAGAAATCCCCACTCCCACCCTACGCATCCCCCAGAAAAGTAGGCTCTCTACTCTTCACCTGTTAAAGTCCTGCCCGGAAACAGCAAGGTGCTGGATATGGTGATACAGAAAAAGGAAAGGCATAAGCAGGGTGGGTCACATCCATTTAGCACATTAATCCACTACAGTGGGCCATTCCGTGCTGCTTTGCAGTAAATGAACCAATCACACAAGAGCTTGGCTGCCTATATTCTAGCCTTTCTCTTTAGAGCTTTAGTGAAGCTGCCTTCTTGGAGGCTTCACAATCCCTCAGCTGAGAACACATATCTTGTCAAATTATGAAGGGGCATCACATCTTCCATCCTAGGGTTTCAGGTGGTTGTCTCTACACCAGGGGTGAGTTGCTCACTCACCGAGACTGGTGCGCTGCTCTGCGCTTCTTCATGCTTTGTGTGCGTGCGCTACACGCACACGCCCCCTCGCACAATTTTGCTTCTGCGCATGCGCGGAAGCAAAATCGCGCCAAAATCTTATGAGGGGATGCACGTGTGTGTGAGATTTCGGTGCGATTTTGCTTCTGCACATGCATGGAAGCAAAATTGCGCTGAAATCTTGTGAGGGGATGCGCGTGCGAGATTTCGGCGCAATTTTGCTTCTGCGCATGCACAGAAGCAAAATCGCCCAAAAATTCAAAAAAAAAGATGGCGACACGCGCAACTGCCTCGTGGAGACGGTACCGGAGCAGTTGCGCGCAAATTGGGTTATCGGCGGGTCCCTACCGGAACTACGCACTGGACTGCACCGGTAGGAACCCACCCCTGCTCTACACGCATCAATACCTGAAAGTAACAATTGTTCATTTGAAGGTATAAATCAAAGTTCTCTGCATGTGGAGAGCATTGTCTGGATTCCCAGGAGGGAGGGCTGCATTCCAGAGGGCAAAGAGACAGCAGAACATGGAAAATTTGGCTGACAGTTAGATTCCCAGTATTTCCCCCATCAAGCCATTTTATGAATCCAAGGGGATTTACTTGAGTTTGTTAGGCTGGCCTGGTCCCCCCCCCCTAAGTGAGAATTCCTCCCTTCCCTCACCCAGTTTTGAGGCCTGAACCCCCACTGGCCATGTGGCAAAACCATCCTTACCCCTGGGAATGAAGATGTTTTTCCATGACCTGCTCACCCCATTCCTATTCCTCGTCAGTCCTGACCAAAGAAGGAAGGTGGCATGTCAAAGAACATCCATCTAGCTCAGCCTCTCCTTTCTAAGACTGGCCAGTCAGCCTGCCCATCTGCAAGCTCCTTGTGGAGTTGGAAGCTGTCTTGGGCAGAGGTTCTTACAGGCCCTGCAGGCCCTCAATGGTGCCCAACCATGCCCAAGGTTTAAGGAGAAGGTCATGGCACCTGTCAGGAGGCACAGGAAGGTCTTCTATGTTGGTGTTCATACAACAGAAAAGGAATGAACACCTGAGAGTTTTCCAGAGGTTCTGTGAGAAGAAGAGAAATAGATGTGAGCCAGTCAGAAGAGTTGGGAAGCATGTCTTTCTCCCCTACTACCAGTTTCTTGGCATCTGAGAATCCGTTTTACTGCCATAACCAAGGTGTTGGCATTTCAATCCATGAAGCAAGAATGGGCAGCTATGCACTGGCTGGTGGCTTTTCAGGCAAACTCACAACCTTATTCCCTCGACAACCAGGGAAACAATGACTACATTTTGAACATACACAAGGAGGGCAGATCATTTTGGACTAGAAATGACTGGGCAACCCAGTGGCTGACTCTTGATGGCCTCTGCCTTTCATGTGGGAAGCATATTGACAAATCCGCAGAGAAAGGGCTTCTGCTATTGCCATGGTGAGGAGCTGATAAGACCTTAATAACTCATTGCATGTCTCCAAAATCCACTCCACTCTCCTCTCATTTCTGGGGAGAATGAAGGGCCAAAGATCAAAACTAGCCATGGGACCTTTTTCAAGAGTGAACACTTGGAGGCTTTAAGAGGCCTACCAGCTGGCCTGCCAATGGGATTTCCCTGTTCACAAGAAGTGCAATCATTGTGGGACAAAGCACAGAGGGAATCATAGAATCCTCAGGTAGAAGGGACTCCTAGTCCAACTCCGAAGGCAGGGTTCCTCATACCATCTCAGACAAATGATTGCTCAGTCTTTTTTTGTAAATCTCCACAATGGAGCACACACAACTGCAGGAGGCAAACTGTTCCACTGCTTTATTTGATTTCACTAAGGAAATCCCTCCTTATTTCCCAGGTTGGCTTTCTGATGAGCTTCCACCCGCTTCTGTGGGAAACAGAGTTGTATTGTTTTTACAAAATTGTAAGAAGACATGCTGGCCTGTGAAGAAAATACATTGTATATGTTTCTAATCTCATGAGCTAGGCTGAAGCTTGAGATTTGTACCTAGGAGCTAGGATCAGAGGGCTCTACTATGCTAGAAACCAGCCATAACCAGAATTTACTGATATGATAGTTACTCTAGAAACAATCCCTAGGAACTAGGACCATAAAAGGAAGTTCGTAAATAAGGGCAGGGGGAGATTGAATTAGAGTAGTGGGAGATAATATATTCATTTTAGACACTTTGGATAGATTGTGACATCATGATTACTAAGCCAATGAGGAAAAGTTGGGAGGTAAATTTGTAATGGTACTAGAGAATATAAAGCAAATATATTGATGATTTAGGGTGTGTCCACTGTACCTGCGTGTGCGTGGTCCACCCTCTTTGCAAAGTGAAGAATAAAATTACCATTGTTTTCTCTTGAAAGTTTTGGCTGGTGATTGTTTCCAAACCTGACAAATCCAACACTTCCACCACCCAAAACACCCATTTTGTGTTTTGATGAAGTTGTAAATCACCCAGAATCCCTTGCCAGTGATATGGGAGGATATAAAGTTGATAAATTTTAAAAAATGGATGTACAGTATATTGCAATATTGTAAGTCAGCACCCATTTTTAATTCATTAATTAAAAGTTTGGTGGCATATTTGTCATTTCTCCAGTGTGCCAACGGGAGAATCCAAGTATGGGTTGACTTCTGTCTTTCTGCCCAGAGACTGAGTTGAGAAATTTTAGCCACGCCTCCTCTGCTCGTCTGAGTTTTTCGACTCAGTCTTGCCCTAAAGTGATGAAAAACTTCGGCTCTGGTTCTCAGTGGGCCAGAAGTCTTTTCAGACTTGGACTCTTCCATTGGCCAGTCTCAGCGGACTCATCAGAAATCCGGGACATTGACTTCAAGAGACAAGGCAGCAAGATTGGTCACCAGATGGCGCCACTGAGCTGCATCCATTTCAACCAGACTGCTATGAGGAAGAAATGTCTCCTTTTTCCTGTCTAGCAACAGCAGGACTGGAGCCAGCTTCCAATGCCAGAGATTGGTCCCCGAGGCTACGCTCATCCCTAGAGTGGTGGTGCTCCGCCCAAGGGAGGAAATACACGTATCTTGGGCTATCTCAGGATATAAAAAACATTATTTCTGAGGCCATATCTCAGGGGATAGCGGCAGGATTGCAGCAGAGAGGCCAATCTTATTCCCTGCCACCGGGATCCTCTAGACTGCTCAACCTGCATAACCAGATTCCTGCAAATCTGACATCATTGCAGGGGCCTCTTCCCCACACCCATCCCTGTGCAGTGAAGAGTCGCTCATGGGGGATGAAGACCAAGGGGACTAGGAGTTTTCAGATGATGAGGGACTGACCCCTGACTGTCCTGCCTTCACAGGTCTCTTTTGTCCCGCCTTATTTAAATCACTCCTTTACAAGGCCAAAACAATGGCCCACATGGGAGTGGTGGAAACTCCAGTGGTGTCCTCTTTGGGTCTGCAGGACCCGAGTGAATGGCTGTTCTGAACCTGCTGCGGAACAGGAGGTGATTCCCTCCCCCAAGCTGTTCATAGATGTAATTCAGAGACAGTGGAACCAGCCTGGCTCCCTTTCAGCCCCCAGTGGGAATGACTGGAGACTTTATAGTACTGGTCTGGATCTCGAGGAACTCCTACACTTACCATCAGTAGATGCCCCGGTAGCAACTCTAGCCTCCTCTGCCATCCTTCCCACTGACATAGTGGAAGACTTGAGGGCAGAGGATAGAAGGGCGGATATGACCTTCCGTAAAATGCATCAGGCGGCCGCCTGGGCGATTAGAGCATTGACAGCTGCTTCTTTTTTCAACAGAGCTTCCCTGCTCTGGCTTCACCAGATGCAGGCAAGGGTGCAATCCCAGGAAACCAGACTACACCAAGATATAAATAAGTTGGTGGCAGCCACTGAGTTTTCAGCTGACCCAACTCTCAATGCGGCTAAGTTCTCATCCAGAGCTATGGCGTCTACTGTCACATCACGTCGCCTCTGCACTGGCAGGCAGAGGTGGCAACCTTAAAGGTGGCAACCTTTTTGGAGAGGCACTGGATTCCATCTTGGTAGAAGGCAAGGACAGAAGGAAGGTGCTACCTTTCATGTACAGGTGAGCGGACCGCTGGACCTCGGCTTACTTTTGCTGGCAGTCCTTTCGGTCAGCAGACACCGGCTTTAAAGCTCCCGATATCAGAGGACCTATTTCCAAGGAACCGACCGACCACAGGACAGGTCTGGTTTTTGCGACAGAGGCAGGCAGCTACCTAAAGCCAAGTGGCCATTTTGAGGGTCCAACAGCAGAATCTTTCACCGGGCAAAGTGACTGCCAGGCCAATCCTCCCATTGGCGGTTGACTAAATCTTTATGCGAGCCAATGGGTGGCGACCACAACAGACGCTTGGGTCCTACAGACAGTGAGGGTAGGCCTCACACTAGAATTCCTCTCCACACCCTTGAGCCACTTCATTCGTTGCCCAGCCCCCAAGAACACCATAAAGAGAGGCCTTATGGAAACTGAGGTCCAACATTTGTTGGACATCCATGCTATCGAGCCGGTTTCAGTAGGCCAGGGGGGATTGGGGTTCTATTCGATCCTTTTCCTAGTACCGAAGAGCTTGGGGGGTTGGAGGGCAATTCTAGATCTCAAGAAGCCCAATGCCCACTTAGTATACAAATGATTCAAGATGTAGTCCCTACAATCCATCTTGGGCTGCATCCAAGAGGGCAACCTGTTAACGTCCGTGGACCTGAAGGAGGCTTACCTCCATGTACCCATCCGTCCTTGCCACCGAAGGTTCCTGAGGTTTTATTATGCAGAGCACCATTTTCAGTACAGGGCCCTGCCATTTGGCCTGTCCTCTGCACCCAGGGCCTTCACCAATTTGTTGGCAGCACTGGCTGTGTACATCAGAGCACTCCCTGTGAGGGTGCAGTGCTACCTCAACGACATCCTAATACAGTCATCCTCTCCGCCTCAGGCAAGGGAGGATCTTCAAACCACGGTCAGGGTTCTTCAGAGCCACGGTTTTTCAGTAAACCTCGAAAAGAGCCATCTTGTTCCCACCACTCGCCTCCTACATCTCAACGTGGTGATAGACACCAGGTCATGCGAGGTCTCCCTTTCCCAGGAACGTCAGACCAGTATAGAGTCCCTAGCGAACCAGATCCGGTCACAACGGACAGTACCCTTGGTCCTCCTCTTGCAGCTCCTGGGAAAGATGATTTGAAGCATTGCGATCGTTGCTTGGGTACGACTGCATGCCAGGACCCTACAATGGTTTCTTCTACCACACCAGAGGGCCGGCAACAGCAACCCCAATGCCAAGGTTTGGGTTCCACCAAGGGTCCTTCGCTCCTTTCATTGGTGGACGTCCCAAGCTGTAAAGAAGGGGTGCCTGTTCAGAGATCCCAGCCGCATAACTATAACCTCAGATACTAGCCTATTTGGCTGGGGCACCCACCTCCAGTCCCAGGTGATTCAGGGATGGTGGACTCAGGCGGATCTGGAAAACAATATAAACTGGCTGGAGCTCAGGGCAGCACACCTGGCCCTCTGTCATTTTCAGGAGACAGTAGCCGGTTGACATGTCCTGCTTCTAAGAGACAATGTGGCCGTCAAAGCCCACATCAACTGCCAGGGGAGCATCCGCTCCAAGTCCCTCATGTGCGAGGCGGAGACATTGGGGCTCTGGGCAGAGAAGCATACTCTCTCCATCAGGGTATGGGGTCGACCAATGTGCAGGCGGACTGGTTAAGCAGGACCACAATAGACCATTCCAAGTGGTGCCTGCACCCAGACCTTTTCAAGGAGTTGTACGAAAGGTTCGGCCATCCAGTAGTAGACCTGTTTGCCCATCCGGCAAACACCTAGTTGCCGAGGTTCTTCTCCAGATTTGCAACACTGGGGGCAGAAGGGGTCAACGTACTCTGCAGCCCTTGGCCCCAAGGGCTGCTATATGCCTTTCCTCCTCTTCCCCTCATCCAGAGGGTAATCAGGAAGGTGTTAGCGGAGAGGACGGAGGTCCTCCTCCTCGCTCCTCATTGGCCCAGACATCCTTGGTACGCAGATCTGGTCAGCCTCTCAGTATCACAGCCCTGGAGGATTCCCTAGGACAGGATTTCTCTCAGCCAGGGGTCCTTGCTCCACCCGGAGCCTCAGTGGTTCCAACTGACTGTCAGGCACGTGAGAGGAATATCCTGAGGAGGGACAAATTCTCCCTCCTCAGGATGTTACAGACGATACAGACGATGCAGGCCTCCAGAAGGCTTTCGACAAATTGGATCTATAATGCAACCTGGACAGCTTTTTGTCACTGGTGCTCCAGGGGACACATCGATCCCACCTCGGCATCGGTCCCACAGATCCTGGACTTTCTACAAGAAGGGCTGGACAAGGGTTTATCCCCTAATACCCTTTGTCAACAGGTAGCTGCTCTGTCCACTGTGTTGGCATGTGAACATCTGCAATCCCTTATGCAACATCCGAGGGTGCGCATTTTTCTCAAAGATGCAGTTAATCTGAAACCCCCTGTGGTACATAGGTACCCCACCTGGGACCTTACCAGGGTACTACAAACCCTCACCTCTGCTCCATTCGAGCCGTTGAGGATAGCCAGTCTGTGATTCTTGACCTTCAAGGTCGCCGTCCTCGTGGCCATTACTTCGGCCAGGAGGATCTCTGATCTGGCGGCTCTCTCAGTAAGAGAGGACCTTTGTATCTTCCACTCGAACAGGGTAGTTCCGCGGTTGGATCCCTCATTTCTCCCCAAGGTGAATTCCTGGTTTCATATGGCCCAGGAAATCATATTGCCAGATTTCTGCCTGGGGCCTAATCACCCCCTGGAGGAAAAATAGCACACCTTGGATGTCAGGAGGGCCCTCTGCAGATACATTAAAAAGACAGCCCCCTTTCAGAAGACAGAATCCCTGTTTGTCTCATTCCAGCCATCTTCCATGGGCAAAAAGGTGTCTCCATCAACTGTGGGCCGGTGGCTAAAGGCATGCATCGCCAAGGCCTACAAACTTCAGGCCATGCCATGACCTAGAGGAGTGATGGCCCATTCGACCAGGAGTGCAGCCACGACGGCCGCATGGACTACGCAGGCCTCAATCGAGGACATTTGCAGGGCGATGACTTGGTCCTCCCCATCGCCCTTTATCAAGCACTACAAGCTGGATACTTTTGCCTTGGCAGAGATGTCGTTCAGAAGGAGAGTGCTGCAAAGAGTTCATGCCACCTTGGGGACTCTGGACCACACTGTATCCCGCCCTTAGGACAGCCAGCTTTGGTATGTCCCATACTTGGATTCTCCTGCTGGCACACTGGAGAAGGGATGTTGGTCTTACCTGATACATTCCTTCTCAGGTGCCACGGGAGAATCCAAACCCTCCCTGGTGACCTTCGGGTCCAGAGTCCAGGGGAAGCCAACAGCACTACTGAAACTATGTCTATTGGAGGGCTACGCCTTAATCGGTAAACGGGGGCTCAGAGGAACAGAGGAGGTGTAGCTAAAATTTCTCAACTCACGTCTCTGGGCAGAAAGACAGAAGTCAACCCATACTTGGATTCTCCCATGGCACCCTGAGAAGGAACGTATCAGGTAACACCAACGTCCCTTTTATCAGGTTCTTGGTTAATTTTAATGTTTTCATTCTAAATGTTGGATCTTTTGATGTTTTCCCTCTACCTACGGTTTCATATTACGTTTTTATTAATTAATGCAACATATATATTACAATATTGGAAGTCATCGGCAGCTCCCATCTGCATTCCATAAAAGCCAAAGTAAAGAAAAAAAGCCTGTTCCTGGCTGCTTCTGAGTTCTTCATTTCAGCAGTCTGACTATTGGGTGGGAGAGGATTGCCTTTGGTTCAGGGATGGGATGGGAAATTTCTGCCTGATGCAAGAGCTCAAACTGAGGCTGGGCCCCTCTGGAAAGACCCCATGCCAAGAAAGGCAGGAGAACCCCATGAAGATGGAAGAGCCTTTGGCCTTCAGCAAAGTAGTTGGCCAGGGAAACTACTGAATCCCCTTTGCTACATTGGTTTCTAATGAGATTCTGTCAGTATTGCAGTGTGATCCATGAGCAACCATGTCAGAAATTAACATCATGATTCAGGGCAGAAAATAATGTCCATAATAAATGCTGACCAGAATATTTTTTTACCTTTATTAATTGCTTTATTCAGTTTTATTTACAATTTATGCAAGACAATATCTTGGATTTTCCCAACAGGATTGCAACTAAAGTAATACCGAGTGCTCATTGCTTAATATCTTGCTAAAAGATCCTGGTGGCCTTTTGTGAAGTGTTGAAGGCCGGCTGGTGCTATAGGAGGTCAGAAGCATGACTTTCTCCCCTACTGCCAGTGTTTTGGCATCTGAGATGGCTATACTTACTCTGAAAAGCCTTCATGCTGCCATAACCAAGGAAGGTGTTAGTATTTTTCTGTGTGAAACAAGAATGGGCAGCTGTGCACTAGCTGGTGACTTTTCAGGGAAACTCGTTCTCTCAGTAACCAGGGAAACAATGGCCACATTTTAAACCTAGGACAGCTCACTTTGAACCAAGAATGGCTGGACAGCCTGGTGGCTGATTCTCTTGGTAGCCTCTGGACTCTGCCTTTCATGTGGGAAACTGTCTGCTCACAAGAAGCACAATCATTGTGGCACAAAGCACAGAGGGAATCATAGAATTCTCAGGTAGAAGGGACTTCTAGTTCAATTCTGAAGGCAGAGCTCCTCATACCATCTCAGATAAATGATTGTCCAATCTTTTCTTGAAAATCTCCACAATGGAGCACACAACTCTGGGAGGCAAACTGTTTCACTGCTTTACGGTTCTCACTGTAAGGAAATTCCTCTTTATTACCAGGGTTGGATCTCTCCCTGTTTTGTTTTGTTTTTTTGCTCTTTTTTATTTATTGAATACGGAACCTGCAGCTGGTATACGGAGATTGCAGAGACAAGAGTGAAGCTGAAGTGAAGATTCCTGGTGAAGTTGGTGAAAAATGTTGGAGTGTTTATATTTACATGTAGAACTATATTCCTAGATACCTATTTGCTTACTCTCTTTCCTAGCTACTTATATTTATATATATTTATACTATATTACATTTGTATACATATTTATATTATATTTATTATATTTATTAGTTATCAATTGAATAAGGCAGTTATAATAATATATTAATTAATATTGATTCTATAACATTTATGAATTAATAATTGATGATTGATTTCTGCATCGGCTAGGTTCTATTTGATAATAGACGTGATATTTAGACTAAGAGGTTATATTTTAGTAATTTTTGGTATAGTAACCCTCTGAATATCAATAAGAAGAAGAAAAAACATTTGAAACTGTGAAATATTGTACATGCTACGTTGGAAGAGTTATTTCCAACATCTAAATATGATTACTTCGACAACAACTACTAAAACGGTTAAGAAATTAGCACAGATGACTGCCTCACCAGCAAGACAGAAAACAATAGGAGATACGTTGGGGGGCGAAAAGTCAGGAGCGGGTGCTAGTGTAACCCTACAAAGCCTGCAAACTACTCTGAATATGATGCAGGAAGTGATGTTGAAAACGCAAGAGACAATAGGGAAGAATCATATTGAGATGAGGGGGGATATGGATGAAGTGAAAGAGAAGATGGGGAAAATACAAGAGATTATGGTTAAAAATGAACAGAGAATAAAGTTAGTGGAGGAAAGGACAGAACAAACGGAGAAAAGGATAGAGGAAACAGAGGAAAGGCTGATGATAGTTAATAGGGACCTGGAGGAGGCAGTTATGTGTCTCGAATTAGAAAAATCAGCCTTCTACCTGAGGTTTCAAAATGTGAGAGAGAAAAAGGAAGAAGACTTAGCGAATCTCATGATGGTAGTTCTGGCAGAGGCACTACAGGTGGAAGAAAGGGAAATGCAGAATGGTATTGATGAGATTTATAGAGTCCAGACAAACTATGCCCGATGCCATAAGCTACCGCGTGAGGTTCACATAAGATTTTCTAAAAAAAACAGTGAGGGATGAAATCTATAGAAGAACAAGAGATGAGCCGTTGATATATGATGGTATGGAAATTGTGACTCTCAAGCAAATACCGAGACGAATAAGAGAGCAAAGAAGTAATTATAATTTTCTCTCCTCGTAATTAGTTAAAAATAAAATATTGTTTCGATGGTTGATTCAGGAGGGTATGCATGTATCATGGCAGGATAAAAAAATAAGGCTTGACACGTTGGATAAAGCATGAGAGCTTTTTGATAAGTATGTAGGAACGGAGGAAGAACAAGAAAGTGGAGAAATTTTGGAAGAGGAAAACCAGGAAGAGCGACAGGTAGAAGGGAAGGAAGGAGAACAAGAAATAAGACAGAGATTAGAAAGAGAACAACAGGAAAAGGAAGGGGCGAAGACAAAGGTACAAAGGGAGGCAAGACAAAGAATAGGAACGCGGGCAACCAGTAGGCAATAGGTAACAGGATGGAAGAACTTAAATTAATATCAATTAACATAAATGGGTTGAATTCTCCAGCTAAAAGAAAGTATTTTCCAAACTTCAAAAGCAGAAAGCAGATATTATTTGTTTTCAAGAAACACATATTAAAAAACATCAAGGGCACATTCTAGAATATCCAAAAATAGGGAAACTACATATAAAAGTATATGTTAAAGAAAGATTAAAACCAAGACAGTTATATGCGGATGATGAAGGGAGAATATTATTGAGATATCAATAAGACAAAAACGTACACTTCTGGCGGTCATATATGCACCTAATACTAATCAGAGGGAATATTACAGTAAATTACATAAGAAGATAGTAGAATTAGAATTTGAGAATATTTGCTTGATAAGAGATTTTAATGCGGTAGTAGATTCAAAGACAGATTACAAAAGTGGGAAAATTAAGAAGAAGAGGGAAAAATTGCCGAACGCTTTTTTTGAAATGACACAAGAATTGAATCTAAAAGATATTTGGAGAGAATTGAATCCACAAAAAAATCAATACACTTTCTTTTCTAACCTCCATGGTTCATGGTCCAGAATAGACATGGTATGGATGGATACGGAATTGGGCAATAATATAATAGAAGTAGAAATTGAAGTAAATACATGGGCAGATCATAGCACAATAATAGTCAAATGGAAGGGAGGAATAAAAAAGAAAGGGAGATGGACCATTAACCAGAGGGTTTTAAAAGAGAAAATATGTTGAATGGATAGAAAAAGAATTGGACCTGTTCTTGCAGGAAAACAGAAATGGTTATACAACTTTACAGAACCTATGGGATACCAAGAAGGCATATCTTAGAGGATTAACAATAGCATATATGGCAAAAAAGAATAAGGAAAAGAAAGCAAAACAATTGGAACTGCAGAAGAAATTGGAAGAATTAGAAGTCAGGATGCAATACTCAGGATAAGGAAATCAGGAGAGAAAAAGAAATGATTAAGCATAATATCAATTTAATTACACAGGATGAAATAGCTCAGAAGATTAGATTAACAAGACAAAATTATTTTGAACATGCGAATAAACCGAGAAGGTGGCTAGCCTATAAACTAAAAATGGAAAAAGAAAAAAAATTAATTAAACAATTGCAAGACGAAGAGGGAAATATATGCTATTAGATGGAAGAGAAGAAGAATATTGTACAATTTTTTTTAAAATCATTGTATAGTCAGAAGGAAATAGTGGAAGGAGATATTAAGAAGTACTTAAATCGGAGGAATCTCCCACTAGTAGCAGATATAAATAAAGAAAAGTTAAATGATAAAATTACAATGATGGAAATGAAAATGGGATTCGAAAACAATAAAACAATAAAACACCGGGGCCAGATGGAATTCCCACGGAATTCTATAAAGAAATACAATATCCAGTAGACTCTATATTAGAGGTATACAACGATGCATTGGAGCAGGCAAAACTTCCTAGGTCTTGGACAGAGTCACTTATAACCCTTATACCCAAAGAGGATACAGATAAGCAACAAATTAAGAACTATAGGCCAATCTCGCTGTTGAATGCTGACTATAAAATATTTGTTACAATTTTGGCTGAAAGATTCAAAAAATATTGAATGAAATCATACACTCTGATCAAAATGGGTTTTTACCTAATGGACATATCAGAAACAATATTTGGACTATAATGAACGTTTTGGAATATTATGAGGCCCATCCCAGAAGACAAATATTTGTTGACGCCCAAAAAGCGTTCGACAACCTGAATTGGAACTTTCTTATTAATCAATTAGGCATGAATTTTGGGGAGAAATTTACGGGAGTCATCAAGGCGATTTACACCAACCAAAAGGCAAAAATAATAATAAATGGGGAACCAACAGAAGATATTAGTATAAATAAGGGGGTGAGACAAGGGTGTCTCTTGTCCCCCTGCTATTTATACTATCTCTAGAAGTATTATTAATACAAATTAGGCAAAAGATGGAAATAAAAGGATTAAAAATTAAAACGGAAGAGTATAAAGTACAAGCCTTTGCAGATGATTTGGTTTTTATTATAAAAGATCCATTAGAGACTGGAATTAAATTGTTAAGGGAATTAGAAGAATTTGGCAAAGTGGCAGGGCTTAAAATAAATAAGGAAAAAACTGAAATATTAACCAAGAATTTGACTAACAATCAGAATAAGGAAATTAAAGAGAAGTTAGGGATACAAATTACTAAAAAGGTGAAGTATTTGGGAATATGGCTAACTGTAAAATGTTCCTCGATAAAAGAGGACAATTATGATAAATTACTACATCAAACACAGAAGGATTTGGAAAAGTGGGCAAAATTGCAGATATCTTTAAGTGGTAGAATCTCCACAGTAAAAATGAACATACCACCTAAATTTCTATATCTCTTACAAACAGTACCAATAAAGTTAAGGAAAGTTTATTTTGAACAATTAAATAAGATGGTACTGAAATTCATTTGGTTGGGGAAAAAGCCAGGATCAAAGGTAATGCAAGATTCGAGAAGCAAAGGAGGATTTGGTCTCCTAGACTGGGAGCTTTATTATCAAGCGGCCGCTGTAACGTGGATCAAGGACTGGGTTCAATTGGAAAACAAGAGAACAGCAGTTCTCAACCTGTGGGTCGCGACCCGTTTCGGGGTCGAGCGACCCTTTCACAGGGGTCGCCTAAGACCATCGGAAAACACATATTTTTGATGGTCTTGGAAACCGAGACACCACTCCTCTATCCGTCTCCTGGCGGGTCCACCCACATGCAAATAGACTACAAAAAAAAATCTGTACCATGGGAACTTCTGAGCATGTGCAGAAGCCAAATTTCCGGCACGCCCCATGCATCATCATCTTGTTTTCAGCTTTTTTCTTTGCAATTTTTAAAAACATTTCAGCACTGCGCGTGCAAAGTGCACGCGTGCCCACGAGGAGCAACCACTCAGCGCAGGAGGAAGCGAACCGGCAGTGAGGTAAGTTAGAACCCACCCCTGAGTTTCCTAATAATGTTATTATTTTATGGTTGGGGTCACCACAACATGAGGAACTGTATTAAAGGGTCGCGGCATTAGGAAGATTGAGAACCACTGCACTAGAAGGTCACGATCTGCAAATTGGCTGGCACACCTTTCTATGGGAAGGGAAAAACAAGATCCATGCATATTTTCAGAGACATGTAGTGAGGGATGCTCTGTTAACAGTCTGGGAGAAGATAACAAAGAATCATTATATGAAAGTTCCAGTTTGGGTGTCAATGATGGAAGCTATGATATACCTAAATGCCCTAGCCTAGACCTAAGTAAGATGGTAAGGTACTCGGAATTATTAGATGAACAAGGAATATTAAAATCCGAGCAGACATTGAAAAATCAAGGAATAAAGATTGATTGGTGGCCTTACCTGCAAATTAAAACAAGATACAAAAAAGATGTAGAACAATTTGGTATATACAGAAAGCAATTGGAGTTAGATAAAATATTATTAGGAACGGGGGGGAAATGATTACAAAACCGTATAATATATTCTTAAGATTTAAAATGGAAGAAAAAACTGTAAAAGAAACAATGATTAGTTGGGCTAGAAATTTTGGGTATACCATAGAATTGGATCTTGGTGGGAAAAATTATGGGGGGGGGAATTATAAATTAACAAAATCGGTAGCGTACAAAGAGAACCTTTTAAAAATGTTTTATCGTTGGCATTTACCACCAGCAAGATTGGCTAAGATGTATCCGGATTGTTCAGCACAATGTTGGAGATGTGGGTATAAGCAGGGTACGTATTATCATATATGGTGGACCTGTCCAAAAGTAAAGAAGCTTTGGTATAAAATAAAGAACTGGATTAACGAAATAACAGGACAAACATTACAATTTAAGCCAGAGTTATTCCTTCTTGGTATCCTAGAGGAGAAAATGGATAAGGAAATTCAATACATAATACTACACATATTGACAGCCGCCAGAATTAGTGTAGCACAATACTGGAAACAGGCCGAATGTCTGTCAGAAGTAAAAATTATTAGTAAAATTCTAGAATGCGCCGAAATGGACAAATTAACTATGGAACTAAATGAAAGAGAAGAATCACAATATTATAAAGTTTGGAGAAGATGGTATATCTGGTTGGAAAATAGAAATAAAAAGTAGGTAATATCATACTGTATATCATAAAGAGCCGAGGTGGCACAGCGGTTAGAGAGCAGTACTGCAGGCTACTTTAGCTGACTGATCATTTTTGAGTTCAGCTGTGTAAATCTCACCGGCTCAGGGTTGACTCAGCCTTCCATCCTTCCGAGGTAGGTAAAATGAGGACCGAGATTGTTGGGGCAATGTAATATATACATTGCTTAATGGTGAAAAACGCTTAGAGAGTGCTTGCAGTATGAGGCGGTATATAAATCTCACAAATAAATAAATAATATAATTGTAAATAATAAGAATGTAAATAATAATGTAATAAATGAGTAGAATATTTCTACTCTATGTAACTGTTAATAGAGATACCAGTTCGAACTCGCTGCAACGAGGGAAAAACTATGTGTGTTGTATTTGTGTGTGTGTATTGTCTCCTGTTTTTAATTTTGAAACTGTTAATAAAAACTTTAAAAAAGAAAAAAAGAAAAGAAAATATAGGGAAGATAGGGAAGGGAAAAGTGTAGGAAAAAGGAGAAAATGAAAGAAAAGGCATAGACTTCTGACTCTGGTGCAATAGAATAAGATAATAACTTGAAATCTCAACACAGAATAGAGGAAATTGCAGACCACTCCCCTAGCTTGTGCCCTCCAGATGTATTGAGCAAACATTTTGTCACGTAGTGAATATTGCCAGTTGTATGTATATGCAGGGTGATGCATCCCTATCCTAATATTATGGTACATTCCAATACAAGCAGGACACGTGATGTGATCTGCGCATGTGTGCATTCCTAATTCTCCATTATTCTCTTCTGCCTTTGACTCTGACCGGAGCAGTCACGATTTATTAGCAAGATGTAACTATTCATGATTTATTGTTTTTGTACCGAAATAAATATTTTCTATTAGACTTTTAATCTCGGCTTTATTTCTAAATGTCTGAATTCCAAGAAAAGATCCACATCGCCTCTATGAGATTTATTCTCACTTTAACACATTTCCTTCACCAGCACCTTCATGGCTACCTAGAAAGTTCTAGGCTAGAGAAGGTTCAGGGTATAGAAAACTCTGAAAGATCATAAATTTCACTACAGGATGCTTCCAACTGTCTTTATCACATTCTGAATAATGATGATTCTTTTATTGATTTGACTATTTTATGATTTGAAACTTTTGCCTTGTGCTGGCTTGTTTTAGTGCTACAGTCATTGGAGCTGCAGACCATTTAAATATAAGCTGACAACCACTTTCTTGTTATCTCAACCTCCATACTGCATACATTTCATTCTGGTTTGACAGAATCTGTATTCACAGAGCTAAATAACAGAATGACAGAGTTGGAAGGGACCTTGGAGATCTTCTAATCTAGTCCAATCCCCTGCTGAAACAGGAGACCCATTTCAGTCAGGTGACTGTCCCATCTCTTCTTAAAAACCTCCAGTAATGGAGTGTCCACAAGTTCTGAAGACAAACTATGATAGCTGCCCTAGAATAACCATTCTAGCTGCCCTAGAATAACAGATTTTGAAATATATTTTAGAAGGTTGTATGGGTAACTGTGGTCTGGCAACTTGCCAGAGAGTGAACATATTACAGAGAGAGTTCACTATTACCTGGTTAATCTGACATGCAGAATAAAGTAATTGGGCTCTCTCGTCTCTCTACATTTTAGGCTCCCAGTGTTAATTGCTGGGAACTGAATCCAGTGGATTCAGTTCATTGTTGGAGATGCATTACTCAGAAAGCAGTTCCTGTAATGGAAGGGTTATGCTCTTTAGTTGGTTAGTTTGGGAAATAAATTATTTTACTGTTTTTTTCAGACAGACATTGCTTTTGTAGATGTGTATGTTTATTAAAGCTATATACAAAGCTGGGAAACAAACAGAAAATAACAGAAATGGGAACAATCCTATTATTTTTCTCACAAGTATTCAGTGACCTGCGGATCTGTGTCTTTCTTGCTCTTTTTGCTTTTAAAACAACAGAAATTTTGGGATTAATTGTGGTCATGAGACAAGGATTACCTGTAACCTGCTCCTACATGTGACCTAAATCCACTTAGGTTAAAGGGGGAGTGGAATTCTGATAATTAAAAAATTCTTCTGCATTTAAAAATACATCAGGTTATTAACCAGTTTGGTGCTGGAAATGGGTTGCTTTTTTTTTCTAATCTTGCCATCAGCTGAGAGGCTGGAGTCCATTGATGGCACTATAATGAAACAAAGCTGAAGCTGAAGTTAATATTCAGCAGGGTCAAAAGTTGTATGGGATTTAATGGTGTTATCCTTTTTTTGTTCAGTTTCTGACTCCACTACAGAAAAGTGTAATAGAGTTGAGAAGCCAAAGAAAGACTAAATGGCTGGATGGATTCCATGTTAGGGATAATATATAAAACTTTGATTCATTGAAATGTTCATGGCTTTTTTTTAATCCTGGGAGAAGCATTAAAGCAAACATACAGACATACATCATAAGCAACCTTGTTATATTTGAGCTGTTAAAGTTTTGGAAAAAATGATAAATGGTAGCTGAAAACTCAAAGATCTTCCAGTAGTGCCACTACGGCAGCAAAGGACTGAGGAAAAAACAGGTAATACAGCAATCATACTATCATGCTCAAAATCATACTATCTGAAACGAACGTTTATTTCAGAAGCTGACGCGACTGTGGCTCTGCTATCTCAATATGGTTATTCTGTTCCTTAAATAGTCGTGAGCCAATTTTTTTTTAAAAAAGATGCCTAATCTGGGAATCAGAATTAGAACCAGAACTCCAAAATAAGTCGGATCCCTTCTTTGAATGTCCCACCTAGAGAAATCATTGAACTAATTCCCAACGTTAGTCTAGCTGTTTTTAAAATACTTTAAAATATTTTAATCGTTGCACTGCGGTCAAATATTGCATGAATCTCCCTTTTTACGACCTTTTCTGTAACGGCCGATTGCTCTCAGCCGCTCTTTTGGCTGGTGAAACCGAAAGTTGCGATCCAAGAACCCTAAAAATTAGAAGAGGTCTTTAACGCCATCCAACCCAACCCTGTATTTTGCTCGATGCCAAACTGCTCAGTCAAGCCTCCCTTCAGATAGCTGGCAAGAGGAAGATTTGCAAACTGCGCACTACGTCGGGCAACGCCTCCTGGATTCAACTCGAAGCACCCGCAGCTCCTGCTTAAGAGGGAAGACTTCTTGAGGAGAAGAATGCTTCCTCGCTCTCTTTCCCGCTTACGAGACTTGGAGCCTGTTGGGCCGGCACTGCCTGCCACCGCCTCGCCCCGCCCCGCCCCGCCAGGAAGCAGCTGTCTAATCGCCTTGCGCCGGCCTGCTCCGCTGGGTATGCAAAGGCGGCTGTGAGCGTTGCCATGGAGGGCCGGGGACAGGCTGAGCCGAGGTAAAAAGAGCGGGTCGGAGCAGTGACACTCGGGGGAACGCCTAGTGTGGACTATCGGGATGCGCGTTAGGCAGAAGTTAACTTTTTGACTTCAAGAGGGCAGCCGCCTTGGAATGTGTCGTAAAACAGGAGGAGCACAACGGTAGCTGCCTGGGCATTGCTCACCTGAATCACTCGCGATGTTTCTTAGGGCAGCTATGCTCTGAGGCTTGACGCCCCTGATGCATAGCAGGTGACGCCGGAGCGGCCAAAGGGATATGCAGGCATGTAGTGTGGGGTAAAAAAAAGAAGGAAGAAAGAGGAGGAGGAGGAGGAGGTTGCAGTTGCTTTGCTTTGCTTTGCTTTGCAGCCTGACTTTCCGGGAGTTTTTTTTCCCCTCCTCCCATAACAATTCTGTGAGGTGGGCTGAGTTGAGAGGGTCAGTACAATGTACAGAATTTATCCAATGGCAAATTTCGCTTGAAAAGAAGCAGACAGATTAATTTCTCCACTTTCCATTGTTTTTTAAAGTAGTGGACCCCCGTGAAAGGATGGGAATTCAAGGCAGCCATCAGCCTTCCCATCTATTCATTTTAATGGTAGAATTCACAATCTCCTGGTTTCTAGCTGGGCACCTGGTTTTGAAAAATTTTCAAGTCTCCATTTGGGTTCGTTCTTTGGCATAGGGACTGGGATGTTTGTCTAATAATACAAAATTATATGACAAAGATGATAGAGGATATCACATTGAAGACAAACAAGTGTGCAAATCTTGATGTCTGACTGATGCTGTTCTTGTTGTATTTCAGAGGAGATGCAGGAGAGGATTTTTCCACTTCTGTTTCTGTTTAGGAACTCTTCCGATTCCTTTTAAGGCAGGGCTGAGCAGTCTATTGGTGACCAGAGGTTAAACGTTGTAACTTTGGAGAAGGAAGAAAGCTGTAGTGGGAAGACTGGTTATTTAGTCATTGTAGTCACAACTTATATTCTCCAAAAACATGCCTCCATTGTATTATGTAATATTACGAATGTTCAAAGTTCAACTCCTATTTTGCCTAAACTTGTTGGCAAGAGAAGGAATTTAACATTACACCACATCCTCTTGGCTATGCATTTTAAAACTTCCTGCCCAAAGAAGAACTCTGGGGAATTCAAAATGTGCACACTTGAGCCATTTTCCTTATTCCTAATGAAGATAACAGCCAACAATAGATTTAAAAAATAATATTTTTTTTCTATTTATTTATGGCTTTAGGAGAATGAATAACACCAGTTTATTTAAATAAGGCAAATGGGAAAAAAATCTTTTCTGCATTTGGCATTAGAAAAAAAATATATTCTATTTAGAATTTCAGATAATTTTAGGTGACTGGTCTTATACTGGTTATACTTTACTGTTCTTAACTGGTGTCTCTTTTCTCTTTTTTGCAATTAGTATTCTACCATCAAAAGAGCTGTTGTTCAAAGAAACATGAAATCAGATCATGAGGACAGAGAGGGTCTTCTTGTACCTGGGACATCAAACATGTCACCAGAGGAAAAAATGTCAGACACCAGGAGCAGCAGTCATGATATCGTCAGAGATGTATCTCCATGTCCTGAGGTTTCGGGAAATGCTGATATAAAACCTAGTCAAGAAGCCTCCAGGAAAAAACTATGTGGCTATTTATATAAATGTTCTTCTAAAGTACCAATCAAGACCTGGAAGTCACGCTGGTTTTGCTATGATGAAAATAAATGCTACTTGCTATACTACAGGACAGCACAGGATATTAATCCTTTGGGAAGCATAGAGATTTCCATTGCGAGTTTTGATCTGAAAGTGGGAGCAGATGAGGGTATTTTTGAAATCAGGACTCCCATCAAAGACTTTATTCTTAAGGTATGTAATTGCAGGAAGATAAGGGGTGTGTGTTTGGATGTGGCCTGAATTGGGACCAAAGCCCCAATTATATTATTTCAGGATCTTGAGAGATATTTTCGATAAAAGTTGCTAAACAAAGGATTCAGAACTGTCCCAAGTTTAAATTTGCTACACCAGGGGTCAGCAACCCGCGGCTCTGGAGCCGCATGTGGCTCTTTCATTCCTCTGCTGTGGCTCCCTGTCGCTCAAAATATGCGTCACAACTTGCCAATGTGTGACACCCGTTGGCATGTGATTTATTGAGCTTTTTGACCCCTGGTAGGCCAACCATGGATAAATCCAAGAAAAGAAAAGTTTCAGAAGAAAAACAGAACGTTTAATTCAACTACATATGCTAGTTTTGTGGTCACTCAGGAAATAGTCAGGCACGGGAAGGGTTTTGTGGCTCCCAGTGTTTTCGGTGGGAAATGGGTCCAAATGGCTCTTTGAGTGTTTAAGGTTGCCGACCCCTGTGCTACACAAAACATCATAAAGTAAGAAACCGATTGTGTTCTTCCCTATGATAGCTAAACAAATACCCACTCAGTGCTAGAAATATTTAAACTTTGCATTGAAATATAGCTTGAAAAGTTCTGGCTAGCTGCTACGCTTGCAATTTTTTTCTTTAAAAAAATCTCATTTGATACCCTTTTATTGACAATAATATGACATTGTTGGGCAAGCTATTAGCTTATCTCTAAACATTCTCAATAGATAGCGTTGTTATGAAACATGACATTGTATGCAAATAAATGTAACTTTTTTCTGGGTGGATAAATATATTCTGTCCAGGACAATCATATTTTTAAATATCACAATAGCATACAGGTAGTCCACGCCTTATGACCACAATTGAGCCCAATATTTCTGTTATTAAGTGAGACGTTTGTTAAGTGAGTTTTGCCCCATTTTACGACCTTTCTTGCCTCAGTTGTTAAGTGAATCACTGCAATTGATAATTTAGTAACCCAGTTGTTAAATGAACCTGGCTTCCCCATTGACTTTGCTTGTCGAGGAGGTTCCAAAAGGTGATCACATGACCTTGGGACACAGTAACAGTCATAAATATGAACCAGTTGCCAAGCATCTGAATTTTGATCACCTGATCCTGGGGATGCTACAAAGGTGGTAATTGTGAAAAATAAGTCACATAAGTCACATTTTTCAGTGCTGTTGTAACTTTGAACAATCACTAAATGAGCTGTTGTAAGTCGAGGACTACCTGTAATTGTTTAGCATGCTATGGATGAATAAGATTCAAATAAAAAATCACTAGCAAAATTATTTAACTTGTTAGCTAAGAGTGTTTGCATTCTGATAGATTAGTAAGAATTTGTTTATTTATTAATGTCTTTATTCCTTTTTATAAGTTTTTTTTAGAATTACAGTATATGTATATATGCATGTACATGTGTGTGTGTGTATACATACATACACTAAATTTATTTTTTAAATTAACGTATATTATATTTTTTAGCTTTTAAAATTATTAAGTGTTTGCATTTTATTTTTCTTATGCTGGTCTATGAGTGTAATAAAGATTTTGATTTTGATTAGTAATAAACAAGAATATTAGGAGTGGCATTCCCAACCCATCTAAACAGCAACAATTTTGGGAAAAACTACTTTAGTTATAAAAACTATATCTTTTCTCTTGTGTTTTGATTTTGAATTGAATTACTATACAGGCTGTTAACAAACAAGCCATGATGTATTGGCTACAACAACTGCAGCTGAAACGCTCGGAATTTTGTAATAAACAGGCAAAGGGTTTTGTTGAAGCCATGCCATCTTTTCCTTCCATAAATGAGGCCCAGCAGAGCAACAGTAAGTAATAAAAGTACAATAGCTTGAACTTGAATTGCAACAGGAGGAGCACTCTTGTTAGAGGTTATGTAGCTCAAGGTAGGCAGCTCTTCATCCCTTGATTGACTGTTTTTGATTCCCCCATCAGGCTACCAGATTTTTCTGCTGAATATCAGTATGACTTTGGACTGTTTTAGAAGAGGAATAGAGTGAGAGTGTTTTGCCCCCAAAGCATCCTGCTCCTAATTTCACTGTGACATCATATCCTCCCTCCCTCCCTCCCTCTATTCCAATATCTTTCATACTGTAATCAGTTCAGCACAGCAACATTATTAAACAAATTAATATAACATTGCAGAATGTGTCCCGCAGCCTTCTAAATGCATGGAAGGCCAAGCACTAACTTCTGATTCATTAAACTTATGCTTGTCCTGATGCAGATCAAGATGACCATTGGCTACAGTTTGATACCACATACTGCAGGTCTCCATCATACAAGAATTCTAAATGCACATATTTGCTGCAAAAATTATTGTTGTTGCCCTACATTTGTCTCTGCTTTCTCCTCTTCTGAATATTAGTCCCTCATTCATCATCCGGAACAATTGTCCTTCAGTCTTGATCCATATATCAAGCAAAAGGCATTTTAAAAACATAATTTAGTTTGTCCCTAATTTATTGCTAATAGACAGCTGGAGTCTTTCTCAATCCCATATCCCACAATAAACAAGCTGCATGCTGCCTGTCTTGACAGGGATGCATTTTCTAAAATAGGTGTTAATGCCACATGAGATGTATATGCCTAGGCCTGATTCATATACTCCCAACTTTCCAAACTGAGGGAAGAAAATATATAAAATCACACATTGAGTTCATATGGTGTGCCCTGAAACTGATTTAAAGTTAGCTGAAACATTATATGATGTTTATAATTTGGATTCTGGATTCTGATCTATATATTTATATAATCACATATGTGTTGTAATAAACTTTGAATTAATGAAGTTTTGATCACTGGTTTACAGCTTTCTGTTCTATTTTATGTTCTTTAGTTCTGGTGCTGTTTTTTTGTTTAAATTTTTAATTATTACAGTTGTTAGCTGTTAGGCCCCTTTTTGTAAAAAGTGAGAATGTCAGTGAAATCAACAAAATGGAATTTCTGTATTTCAGCTATTGGAGGCAAAGTAAGAGAAGAATGGGTGTGCCCCTGCTTTGTCATTAGGCAAAAGCTGAGCATAGGTTGCCCAACTGCAGCAAGCCAATTTGTTAACAGCTGAAAGAAAAGTGCAAGTTAATTTTAGGAAGTTAAGACAATCTGAGAACTAGCCAAATTGACTTCATCTTCTTAAAATACTGGATTTTACCCAATCTGTTCCCTAGTAGAATAAAGGTTGGTGGCAGGATTTCCCCTTCCCAAAAAGCCTCTTTACATACACTCTACACAGAGTTGAAGGAGAAGTAGTTACAAGTCAAAGGGCAATGTTTGCTCAAGAGGCAGCTGAGAGTACTGTGATGCCTTGCAGGATGTAGCTGCTGTGCCATGTGATCTGTAGATTTAGCCTGCCTGACTGCCAGTTGTTAAGCTTTATCTCTTTCTTTGCAGCTGAGGCAGAACAGGATTTTTTACCCCCAGTGAAAACACCCACTGATGTAGTTGGCATAAAGGCAGCTTCTCTACCAGCACCACCGACTTCTATTGCTCTTCAAAACATCTCTCTCAAGCATCCTTGGATTGAAATTCAGTAACTATTTCATCTGTTTGCATTCCAGAAAAATAACCGTGCTAAATCTATTGTGCTGAAGTAGCCCTCTTACTGAACTTGGTGCCCTTTGGAAATTGTGAATAGAATTCCCAGTCCTTAGGCTATAGTCATGTTTTCCATAGCAGAGAAATGATCTGTGAGCTGTCACTCAATTTTCTTCCCTGTGCAATCTTGACTGGCTCCATCCACTATTATTCACTTCTCAACTGACAACAGTAGTCACTAGCTGACTGGGAAGAGGGAGGACGCACTTTGGTGCCTCTGTTAGCATGGCCTAGATAGAGATTGTGTGGTATTCACATTTCTTGACTTCTGGTGATTCTCCTGCAGGTTTCTTGGCAATATTTTGGAAGTGGTTTGCCCCGGGGGTGGGTTCCTCCCAGTTTGGACCAGATTGCCCGAACCGTTAGCGACCCGCTGGTGACGTAATTTTGATGTCACAGTTCCGATACTGTCTGTGCCGGTCTGTGCGCGCCGCCATCTTTTTTTTGGAATTTTCGGCGATTTTTTCTGGTTTCAATGGCTTTTCCTCGTCCTCTGCTTGACAGTCTTACACAAAACTAGCCATGTAGATATCTATTTTCTAATATTTGATTCATTTGGACTTTGTTTATACCATAATTCAACAGCAGAGTGAGATGCTAGTTGCAGAGTACATGTATAGGTTAAGGAGCACTTTTATTTATCAAGAACCGATAAATGAGAGCAGAAAGTGCTTTCTAATACTTTCGATTGTAAAGATGTGCTGCGTTTGAAAGTACATTATTACTTTTGGTTTCAACCTCAGAAATGAAAAATATTGCTGGAAAAGTTTTAAAGTAGCTATTCTGAATTCTGCTTCTCTTTTACCAGCCAAAGAATGAAGGATAAATTATAGGAAATAATATAAAACAGGTACACTTGCTTACTTCTTCAGCTCTTTATAGAGTTTAAACCTAAACAGCTAAACCTAACCACCAATTACTGTAACTGTTGTTTCTCTGCTCTCGTATTAAAAGCAGATGAAATTGTGAAAACAGAAACACTTTGGATCTAGCAAATTCTATAATACTTTGATCTCAGTAAAGCAAACCACAGTTGCTATCTTGTTAAACCAGCATTTGCAGCTATTTTTTTCCCTAGCATTTTCCTGCAATTGTAGGGCTGCTTTTTTCAGATCAAACAAGTGTTGATACATTGGTTGCAACAAGAATTGACTGACCAGCTTGTCATCCGAGCCTGATGTAATGGCCTGAGAGAGAGAGAGTGATTGGCCCAAAGTCACCCAGCCAGCTTTCATGCCTAAAACAGGACTAGAACTCATATTCTCCTAATTTGTAATCTGATGCCTTCACTACTAGATCAAACTGGCTCTTATTTTGTGGCCATTTTGATAGCTGAATATTTTAACTCTTCACTGCCAGGTGGTACTTCATAATAATTTAGTGTTTCACTAGGCAAATATTTTTAGGCATTAAAATACCACATATTGGCTGCAAAAATCTGTCGATTCCAAATCGATTGCAAAGAGTTGTCATTTTCTGGCCAACTATGATTAAAGTGACCAGATTTTTTTTTCTTCAAGCGGGACACCATTGACGGGGGTGGGTTTCTCCATTTGAGTTTTGCCCTCTGCGCATGCGCAGAACGCTGCGCATGCGCAGAGGGCAAAACAGCAAATGTCGGCGTCCAGGTGAGGTGGGGGGGGGAGGGGGGAGGGGGGACGCGGGAGGCCACTGTACGTCCTACCTACCTGGGACTTTTCCCGGTAGCTTCAGTCGCGTTCCTTGCTAATAGCGCCCAGAGCAGAGCAGCCCCTCCCAGAAGATCGCGAGACGTTATCTTTTGGAAGAGGCTGCTCTGCTCTGGGCGCCAATTAGCAAGGAACGCGACTGAAGCTACCGGGAAAAGTCCCAGGTAGGACGCGCGCCCCGTCCAGTCCGCCAGTCCTGCCCCGCCCCCCCAACCCCCAGCGCGAGACGCGCGTCCTACCTGGGACTTTTCCCGGTAGCTTCAGTCGCGTTCCTTGCTAATTAGCGCCCAGAGCAGAGCAGCCCCTCCCAGAAGATAACGTCTCGCGATCTTCTGGGAGGGGCTGCTCTGCTCTGGACGCTATTAGCAAGGAACGCGACTGGAGCTCCTACCGGGAAAAGTCTCAGGTAGGACGCGCGCCCCGCCCTGCCCCGCCCCTTTTGCCGCGGCACACTTAGCATGGCCTCATGGGACAAGTGCAAAGTGGCGCTCCCCCCCCAGGGTTCGCTCTGCCCCGCCCCGCGCCACCCTGTGAATAGAGGGGACTGAATCGGAAGCCTGTCGCTCGGGTGCGCGTCTGGCTGGAGGAAGAAGCGGGGGCTCAAAAATCGGGACTTTTTAAGAGGGCGGGCGGGACGCGGGACAAAGCATTAAAAAGCGGGTCTGTCCCGCCAAAATCGGGACGTCTGGTCACCTTAACTATGATGGCCTATATATCTTTGTTGCCATCTGGGGCTTGGTTGGATTTTGCAGCCCAGATATGTAGCCTTACTACACAGAGAAACCCTGTGTAACAGAGAGAAGTGTGGATTTTTTTTTTTTTTTTGGAATGCTGCTTTTCTGTCTGCAGAGAATTTTTGGGGTTAGTTTGAAGGTATATTCTGTCACATGAGTTTCCACACGGTCTCTGAAATACTGCAGCCAGGGGTGCTTTAACCACTATAGTGAGATCTAGAATTAAGATCTAAGCATTAGCTTTTCTGTGCAATTTTCTTCTTTCAGAAACACAGTGCATAATCTGTGTGGCAGCCGTCAGAACCGAAGAGACAGTGGTAGTTTTGAGGATAATTTTGAAATTCTTGCTGATGAAGAGCACCTAAAAGGAGAAACCGAGGATACAGGTACTTACTTTGCATTTATGATCATGTATAAAGGACATTTCCTGTTACATTTTGTGATCGTATTATGAAGTAAATCAATGAAGGGAAACTGTGGGAGATGAACAAAAACAAAAAAACAAAAATAGTTATACAATCTGAATGTTACTTAAAAATAAATCCCACTCAATTTTACATCTGTTTAACATCTACATGAAGCCACTGGGTGAGATCATCCGACGACACGGGGTGAGGTATCAGCAATATGCTGATGATACCCAGTTGTACATCTCCACCCCGTCTCAATTCGGGGAAGCCGTAGACGTAATGGGCCGCTGCCTGGACGATGTTAGGGTCTGGATGGGGAAGAACCGGCTAAAACTTAACCCTGACAAGACTGAGTGGCTGTGGATATTGCCTCCTAAGGACTTGACCAATTGTCCCTCCTTGGTTCTTGGGGGGGAGAAATTAGCTCCCTCAGAACGGGTTCGCAATTTGGGTGTCCTCCTAGACCCACAGCTAAAATTGGAGCAACATCTTTCAGCTGTGGCTAGGGAGACCTTTGCACAAGTACGTCTTGTGCACCAATTGCGACCCTACTTGGAGAAGGAAGCACTTCTCACAGTCACTCATGCCCTTATCACCTCACAGCTGGATTACTGCAATGCGCTCTACATGGGGCTACCCTTGAAGAGTGTCCGGCGACTGCAATTGGTGCAAAATGCAGCTGCGCGAGCTGTGGTGGGTGCACCTAGATGCACCCACGTAACACCGATCCTCCGCCAGCTGCATTGGCTGCCCATTGGTCTCCGGATCCAATTTCAGGTGTTGGTCGTTACCTTTAAAGCCCTACATGGCTCAGGGCCAGGTTACCTTTGGGACCGCATCCTGCTGCATACCTCCCTACGACCGGTTAGGTCCCACAGAGTTGGTCTCCTCCAGGTCCCATCGACCAAGCAATGCCGGTGGGCGGGGCCGAGGGGGAGAGCCTTCTCTGTGGGAGCCCCCTCCCTTTGGAACCAACTCCCTCCAGAGATCAGGATTATCCCCACCCTGCTGGCCTTCCATAAAGCAATAAAAACTTGGCTCTTCCGGCAGGCGGGGTATGAGTGAAAGTTCTTTTTAAAATATTGATAGTATTTTAACATGTTTTTTTTTTAAAAAATCGCTTTTATTGATTATATGTTTCTATACCTGTTGTTAGCCGCCCAGAGTCCCCCGGGAGTTGGGCGGCATAGAAATTTTAATAAATAAATAAATAAATAAATTGAATGGGACTTATATCAGGGTTAGATCTAATGGGAATTAATTATTTCACTTTGTAGAAACAACAGAACATTTGGAGATTCTCAGTCATCCAGGTCATGGTTCTCCCAAAGGTGTTTTTTCAAGAGGCAACTGGACTTTCTTGTTTTTCTTTGAAGACTTCTCATCCAGAGCTGAAGAAGCTTCTTGGATGAGAAGTGAAACATCTTCAAAGAAAAACCAGGAAGTCCAGTTCCTCTTGAAAAAAATGCCTTTGGAACAGAATATTTACTTCTCCAGTGCCTATACTACATTTGAATTAGCCGTTATTGCAAAAATACTTTGGGTGCACAAGACAATTTTATACCCTCTGCTGCTTTCAGATATCAACCCTGTTACAACATACAATGTTGCCACATTCTGCACAGCAGTACTTAAAATCTTTAGAGAAGATGGCCTGTATCACAAACTGATTTTAATGAGTAATTCTATCATTATTATTGCCTATTTTGTAATTGATTCATTGAATTATTTGTATTACATAGATTTAGTTTATCATGTTTTATTACCATTTATTGTTTTTAACTTCTCTCCGTTTAGACTCTTTTTAGATTTTTGTTGTTATTTTTTGTGTGTGTAATTGTATTTTTGTTTTGTTTGTTTTGTTTTTTGCTTTTAAATTTCTTGTACCCTACCCTTTTTATGCTGGTCTTTGAAGGGTAATAAAGGTTTGATTTATCAATGTAATTTGTACTTATTAATGTACTTCCTGATAAACATGCAGAGGATTGCTCATAAATCTCGTGACTTATCTAGAGCACATATTAATGTTTTGCTAAACTACCAATTTTTCAGAATATAATTCTGAGATCTTCCAGTGCAAGAAAGTTATTCTCTATCATTTTTATTCATTTCAGTTATGGCAGAGATGCAGAAGAACACAAAAATGAGACCAAAGCCATCAACACTCCGAAAATACAAAAAAGCAAACAGCAGTTTTCATTGTTTTGTTGAAGGAGCAGAACAGGGAAAAATAGCTTCTCTTCAGCACCAAGTTCTGATTCTTACAGAGGAAGTAAAATCTCAGAAGGTAAGCCTCCCCTTAAAATATATACCTAGTTTAGATCAACCAAAAGATTTAAATCAAGTATCCAGCCATGTATAAGACAATGTTGGACTAGAAATTGTTTCCTGGTACATTACTAGTAATAATGCAGGTTGTTGGCAAATGGAAAGCAAAATTAAACTGGAAAAAATGTCCTTGGACTGGCATGTTGAAGCCAGCAAATAAACCTGGTGCCTTTCATTGATAAATATATTTAATCATCCAGCTGCAAGTTGTTTGACTTTTAATATAAACGAAACTTAGGTAATATATTACTTAAATATATTATTATTATTATTAAGTGTCATTTCTTCTTAATAGTATGCATATTTTATGTACTGTGTTAAATTATATATTTTGATATTTCATGACGTTGGAGTGCTGAGGTAACATAAAAGGGGGTGGGGGCAGCAAAACCCAGAAGAAAGGAGGCAATCTGTTTTACACAGTTTGTTATTAATGTGTGGGAGAAAATCCACAGTCACCCAGCTTCTCTAGCCCCTTTTCCATTTCAAGATAAGGGCATTGGTTAGCATAAATGAAGCTAAATCTGTGGGCAGAATAGCAACTTTGAACCAAAACTTAAAAATGTTAGACCAGGGGTCCCCAATCTTTGGTCCACGGCCCACTAGTGAGCCGTGAGGTATTTGCAACTTGGCCGCAGAAACGGTGGGTGAGTGCGAGTGAACACACACATCCCCACTTGCACGAGCAGCGGGTGAGCGCTTGCACGTGTGCTCCATTTGTTAGAGCATCAAGTGCATGTGAAAGATGATCACACAAATGGAGCTGCGCGTGTGTGCTTGCTGGCCACTCCTGCGGAAACATTGTCTCTCCCCCCCCTCCCCCACCGGTCTGCAAGTCGGAAAGGTTGAGCAACTCTATGTTAGACCACATGCTGGGTGCAATTTAAGGAAGCCTGTTTCCATAAAAAAGAACACTAGTAGGAACACTTTGAGGCAATTGAAGAATAGTATAGGTCCGTGATGGCGAACCTATGGCACAGGTGCCACAAGTGGCACGCGGAGCCATATCGGTGGGCACGCGAGCTCAGGTCCAGCATGCATGTGTGCACCAGCCGGCTGATTTTCGGGCCTTCTGGGCCCACTGGGAGTCAGGAAACAGGCTGTTTCCAGCCTCCAGAGGGGGTGGGGAAGGCCGTTTTCGCCCTCCCCAGGCTCCTAGAAAGGTTCTGGAGCCTGGGGAGAGTGAAAAATGGGTGTGCCATTGCATGCTGGGAGCCGGGGGGTCATGCGTGCATGTGCGGGGGTGCATGGAATTATGAGTGTGGGCACTCACAGACATGATCCCCTGCATTCCCCCCCCCCTTTTGGCACGCGAACCAAAAAAGGTTCGCCATCACTGGTATAGGTAATTCTCAATTTACGACCACAATTGAGCCCAGAATTTCTGTTGCTGAGACACTTATTAAGTGTGTTTTGTCCCATTTTACGACCTTTCTTGCCACGGTTGTTAAGTGAATCACTGCAGTTGTTAAGTTAGTAACATGATTGTTAAGTGAATCTGGCTTCCCCATTGACTCACAAAAGGTCACAAAAGGTGATCACATGACCCCGGGACACTGAAACTCATAAATATGAGCCAGTTGTCAAGCATCCAAATTCTGGTCATGTGACCCATGGATTGTAAGTGTGACAAGTCACTTTTTTCAGTCCTGTTGTAACTTTGAAAGGTCACTAAATGAATAGTTGTAAGTGGAGGACTACCTGTACTCAACAGGTGCTAAACAGATTCAACCTTTGAGAACTTAGTGTAACTTTCAAGCTGTGCTCCATAAAGGAGCTCTCCCTTTGCTGAAAGGTTTTCCTTCAGCAGGAACATTCTGGAAATGCCCCCTGGACAGACCTGGATAGCTAATCCAGATTTAGATGTATTTTGTGGTACGTAATTTCTCTGAGTCATAGAAGATTACTCCAAGTTAGTCTAAATTACTTGTTTTATACTATGCTCATTACATTATCAATTTTATGCCTGTGCCTATATTGTGTTTTTTGTATTTTGTATCGGTTTATGTTTTATCTCTGTGCATGTAAAATATGCTCTGGGTCATGTGAATCACAGATGTTTCTATGAAGCTTTTTAATGATAGAGGAACTTCTTGTAGCATTTTTTCCAACTTTCCAGTCTGGCCTATAGTTCTGCGGTTTTCTGGTGACTTCCATTCAAATATTAACCGGATCACGTCTTAGTTAGCTTTTTATGGAAGCTAGGTGCTGCAATATAATTAGGTAGGAGAGGAAAGATCCAAATTAAAAGCCCAACTTAGTCAGAAAGTTATTCCTAAATAATGTTGGGTCTGTTACTCTGAACCCAATCAACCTGACAGGGTTGTTTAGGAACATAACAGTAATGGGCTGAATTGTGTATACCTTGTAGGAAGGAAATGATGAAAATATTACATTGATGGTGTGAAGGACATTGTGAAAGAAACATTATTTTACAACAATATTTTTCATGTTCCATAAAAGCATTCCCCCCTAAAGATATTGCATCCAAAGTATGTTCCATAAGGAAAAAATGTTTCAATTTAATTAAAGAAAATTTTAACAAGAGAAAATCACTGCAAATTTTAGACCAGAAATAAAGAAAATAAAACATAGTGAATAAATAAGAAAGAAAAAAAGAAAGAAAATTGAAAAAAAGCAAAAGAGAAGAAAATATTATAAAAAACGGCTTCCAATCTTCTTAGCAGCTTTACCATCTCTCTCTAAGATTACATCAACATTTCTTCCCATTCTAACCACCAAATCTATAAATCATGAGTTCAGTTTTTTTACCCTATCTTCAGCAAAAACGGGTTTCCAGTTATTAGTAAATGAGATTATTGCCCTTTCACTAATCAGACTGTTAGACTTCTGTGTTTGGATGGAACACTATAGAATCTTTTCATTCCCAGATAATTACAACTCCCAGATTAAGGCTATTTATTCATTTTTGTCATGTGTACATACATACATATATATATATATATATGTGTGTGTGTGTGTGTGTGTGTGTGTGTGTGTGTGTATACATATACATATATACATATACATACATACATACATACATACATACATACATACATACATACACACACATATATATATATATATATATATATATATATATATATATATATATATATCACAAGCTCTACAAGGATTCCTGATGTTTGACAATAGCCCACTTAGAATCAATAAAAATAATATATAAATCCAGTACAACATGAAATCAGCTATCCTCCCTGATGTCCTTAATCCAGTAACAATCTCAGATATTAGAAGCTCTACAAAAAACTGCTGGAATACCAGAATGAGTTGATTTGTTCCTGTAATAAATTGCTGGATGCTCAACCAAATGTTAAAAGAGGAATAACTTTGCAAGTTATTGCATTCTGTAGTTCCTCTGCCAAAATTTTTTGTTGTGACACACTTCCTGCAAAACTGCTGAAAACCAACTTTGTTCTTCATTATTTCATAAAGGAAAATAGGAAGGAGCTTTTACAATATAAGTCCCAATTCGATCCTTTTCCTGCTGTTTACTAAATACTATAATTATTTTGCTTTAAGAAAATGGGAGTTCATTCACTAGACTCTGTGCCTCACTCTATGCTATAGTTTGCTTTGGTTCACACATTGTAGTAAGTCACACACACACACACACACACACACACACACACACACACACACACACACACACACACACACTTTACCAACATGATTAATGCATTATTACAAAATGATGTCAATTTTTAATTTATGTTAACCCCTCAAAAGAGAAAGATTAGAGATAAAATAGCTATAAACATGTTAAAAATCCTATACACAGCTCAGCTGTCCTGCTTTATTCACTAGATTTGCTAATTCCCCCATAATACAATCTTGGAAGAGGCTGCAAGTAGAAAAAAGGTATATTGGCTAATTCTGCAATGAAATAAAACTACCGTTATTACTGCTACTGATACCTAAACACATATGCTTAAAACTTCAGAAAGTAGAAAGAACTTCAGAACTAGAAAGAGTGCAGAGAAGAGCAACAAAGATGATTAGGGGATCGGAGGCTGAAGCGTATGAAGAACGGTTGCAGGAACTGGGTATGTCTAGTTTAATGAAAAGAAGGGCTAGGGGAGACATGATAGCAGTGTTCCAATATCTCAGGGGCTGCCACAAAGAAGAGGGAGTCAAACTATTCTCCAAAGCACCTGAGGGTAGGACAAGAAGCAATGCGTGGAAACTAATCAAGGAGAGAACTAAACTAGAAATAAGGAGAAATTTCCTGACAGTTGGAACAATTAATCAGTAGAACAACTTTCCTCCAGAAGTTGTGGGTGCGCCATCATTGAAGGTTTTTAAGAAGAGATTGGACAACTTCTTGTCTGAAATGATATAGGGTTTCCTGTTTGAGCAGGGAGTTGGACAATGAAAACATGTAGAAAGTAATTTGCATCATTTGTGTGATTACACATTTGATTTAATTGCATAGTGTGCATGAGATTACATATTTGTCTCATTATACAAATGACATACATTGATACAAATGATAGAAAACATATGATGTAATAATGTCAAGTAGGTAATTAGGCAAATGATATAAATGATCTCAGTCATCAGTACTGTTTTTTGGGGGGGAGAAACAGATTTTGCAGCTGAAATCTTAACCACATTTCGTCCTGTTGCATTCAAAATCCACTGCATTACATCCATAGAAATCAAGTTCTTACTGTTTGCAAACAATCTTTCCATTTACTGAAAGTAAGGATTTAGATTAGAAGAACCCATGATGAAAGTAAAACTGGAGTGACAAACCCAGGTTAATACAGTGTTAAACATTAAGTAGACAAAGGTACTGTCAAAAGCAGTGAGGTTGGGGACTTCACCATTTCTCTTGAAGCAATAAAGTGGTAAACAATTTATTTCAATAACTGCTCATAGCAATGAGGGCAGTGACATTCAAGATCATGAAAAAAAAGCATATTGCAATGGCCAAATCCATCAGAATAGTTAAAGCATTTTTCCCAATAATGTATAGCTATGAAAGCTGGATACTTAAAAGAATGAGAGGGGAGAGAAGTCATTTAATTACATACTTGGAGATGGTATGATTTCCACGTATGAAAGAAGATCCAGTATCCCAATTCTGATATAAATAATTGTAGGAGTTGAAGTCCACACAACTTCAAGCTGCCAAGATTGAGAAACTCTGCTCTAGGCATTGATGTGAATAAATGATGGGCAGGAAAAAGATGATAATGCTTGGCAATGGCTGAGAATGGATAAGTCATATAGGTGAGATCAATGAAATCACTGGAATGTCCTTAGATAATCTGTGGGTTGCTACAGAATAGAATACAGAATAACAGAGTTGGAAGGGACCTTGTAGGTCATCTAGTCAAACCCCCTGCTCAAAAGGGAGACCCAGGGGTGAAATTCAGCAGGTTCTGACAGGTTCTGGAGAACTGGTAGCGGAAATTTTGAGTAGTCCGGAGAACCGGCTGGCCCCAGAGTGGGGTAGGAATGGAGATTTTGCAATATCCTTCCTCCTGGAGTGGGGTGGGAATGGAGATTTTGCAATATCCTTCCCCTGCCACGCCCACCGAACCGGTAGGGAAAATTTTTGAATTTCACCCCTGGGGAGACCCTATACCATTTCTGATAAGTGGCTGTCCAGTCTCTTCTTAAAAGCCTCAGTGATGGAGCACCCATAACTTCTGAAGGCAAGCCGTTCCATTGGTTGATTCTTCTCACTATCAGAAAATTTCTCATTTCTAGGTTGACTCTTTCCTTGATCCGTTTCCATCCATTGTTCCTTGTCTGGCTTTCAGGTGCTTTGGAAAATAGGTTGATCCCCTCCTCTCTGTGACAGCACCTCAAATATTGAAACACTGCTATCGTGTCATCCCTGGTCCTTCTCTTCACTAGCCAGGCCCAGTTCTTGCAACTGTTTTCCATATGTTTTAGCCTCCAAGCCCCTAATCATAGAGAAGGGTCTAGATGGCAGATGTTTGTCCGTATGGTTTCTCTACATCTAAGCAAATATTCCCTTGCTTTCAGGAACATCTAGTTGTAGGGAACAAAGAAGACCTTCTCAATTCACACAGTTTGGGGGAAGGGAGAACTTCATCTTCCTTTCAGAAAAATGGAGAAAGTTTCCATTTTTGGTGCTAAATACTAGCACAATACCGGCTTTTCAATTTCCCCCTAATCTGTCTTTGGAAATTTAGTATAGCTTATTGCCATTTGTACTTTTTAGTGGAATGAAAATTTGGATCATCCTTATATGAAAGAAATATAGATTCTTTCCAGATACGGAAATATTTGATTTGGCTCTACCATGTATGGTGTTTCTGTGCTGCACGCAGAACAATTCTGAATGCTATATTAAACTGGAAGAGCCCATGGTTCTTCAGAATGTTAGGCAAGTGTGTGTGTGTGTGTGTGTGTGTTTCATTCCTGCAACTTGAGATGAAAGAGGACAGGAATTGATTTGAGGAGGGAGAGGGTCTTGCAACGGTACAAGAGCTCTGCCACTGAATTTTGTGCACACCCCAATAACTGTGATATTTTCATTTTCCCCCACTCCTCCCCCACATTTTCTCAAAAAAAAGGACTGAAAATGCAGTGTTGTTTTCAGAGAATTGCACTAAGAGCTGCTTGTATAACAAACGGGACATTCCCAACATTTGTGCTAGTTTTCCTAAGAGTTGTTATTTAATGTCACAGCAAGTCGCATCAAAGTGGCTCTCTGGAATACATCATATGAACATCACAAGCCCAGTGGCTAAAGGGAACTTATGAATCAGCCGTATTATCTTGAGATGATTCAAGGAAACAGAGAACTTCAGTCTGTATTCTGATGACCTATAGTAACCAAGTCAGATGTACCATCTTTTGACATTGTAATCTAAAATCCTAAAATTGTTTGAGGTAGGTCTATGGCCACTAGAGATTTATAGTGTCTTTTAGAATCATCCAGTCATTGTTGTGCCAAAATAATAACAATGAGGAAAGGCATTACATCATCCCAGTGATGGCTGTGGCTGGATTATGCTCAAAATCCCATGGAGATCTTGTCAATATCTTTTTTTTCTATCTTCCTGTCACAGCATGGTGCATATGCTACTCTGCTATTTTATGTCAGTTTGCTTATGGTCTTAGAAGGAGGGAATGGAAAAACATTTTAAATGGGCCAAGTTCCTTGGAAAGCAAATCTGCCACCATGATTTTTTCTCACCTCACTTTAGATGAAGGTGTGCAGGAGAGCTAAGAATTGTATCCATTTATATCTTGGTCCACAACATGATATTTAAGTGTACTTTGATTGGCATCCACAAGACTACCGGCTACATGTAGATTTTTTTAAAAAAATATATTCTTTTAATAAAAGAAAAAAAGATAGCATTCTGCAAAGCATCAGCTTCAAATGTCATTTATTTCCAGCAGTGTCTGTGATACAGGCTCCAAATTGACCCAGAAGCATTTTAGAAAACAAAATGTTGGAACCTGTGGGCTTTGCTTTGCTTTGGTCCTTTACAGGACAATCTGCCCAATTGCCCGGGGGTGGGGGGATGGGAAACAAAGATAAAAGATGGTGTTGTGGAAGGCAGAGGAGCAGCTAGGAAACAATTGTTAATCAGTTTCCCATTACATTATTTATTATTGTCTGTGCCTATCATTTCAGCCATTTTCATTTCAGCCATTTTCTTCAGAGTGCTTAAAACATGCTGTCAAAATTCCAGATGTGCTGCTAGCCCCACAAGTGTGGAGATCTTGACCATATGTCTGTTTATATGTATGTTTTTCTTTCTGTAATTAAAGAGTTATTTTGTCAGGGTGGAACTACAAAGTAACGTGTTTCCATGAGAGGAAAAGAACATAAAAATAGACCTGCCGAATTTGGCCTAAGCTTAACTAGCAAGTCTTCTGCCTCATACATTGGCCCACAAGATGCACCTAAGAAGCCCTAAATGGAAAACCAGGAGATCCTTTCTTTCCCATTGTTGTTCTTGGGCTTCTAGTATATAGTGGTGGATTGCGTCCATGCAGAGGTGGGATTCCCATAATTTCCTTACCGGTTCGCCTATGTGAACACGCGCGCACGCTCACTTCGGTAGCGTGCGTGCCTTCCGCATATGCACGCGGTCTCCCGCGCATGCGCTTTGCTTGTGCACACAACTTGCACGCATGCGCGCGGCTTGAAAATGTGGCTAAATAGGACGGCATAGCGCCAGGGTGGGTGGGCAGGCCCACCCGCAGGTTGCTACTACTGATTCGCCCGAAACCAGTCTGAACCAGCTGAATACCACCTCTGCTTCCATGGCTCCTACCCGGTTTAGTAGTCATGGATAGATTTGTTCTTTCATATATTTTTTTCTTCCTACAGGAACTGGTCAAGCTTCTCCACAAAGCTCTGGAGGCAGCTCAGCAAGAGAAACGAGAATCCTGCAGATATCTGGTCACAGCTACGGAAAAAGACAGGCTGGAATTAGTGCGCCACAAAGTGAGGCAGATTGCTGAGCTGAACAAACAGGTTCAAGTGCTAGAGATGGAAAAGAAAGACCTGGAGCAGGAGGCTGCTTTGAAGGAGGAGCACCTCAAGGAGCTGAGAGAACATGTGCAACTCTTGATGGACAAAAACGAAGCCAAGCAACAAGTCATCCTCAAGCTGACAGAACAGCTCACTAGAGAGATGGCCGACTCGGTTACCGAGGCAGACAGTATCATGACCGAGACCTTGTACAAGCAACAGGAAAAGATTGAACACCTAAAGGTACTCTTGAGAGGAATTCACAACTAGACTCAAATTGTATAATCAGTACAATATTGTTGCGTTTTGGCTATGTAGCCTTTCACAATTTCACACTTATTGTTTTGCCAATGATATGCTTGTGCGTTGCATATATATGTAGACACTTCTAAAAAAAGAACAGGATTGGGCAACGGATTCACCCTCCTAAAAACTACTGAGTCATATTTAGTTTACAAGTTTGCGGCAGTTATAATAGAGAAAACATGTTTCAAATGGATGGACAATACCTGCCTAATTTTTGGGAAGCCAGAGATGCCGCCCAGAGTCCTTTGGGAGTTGGGCGGCATATAAATATAATAAATAAAATGCTGTTCAGTTAAGATTTCCCTGACTGACAATAAAAATCTGATGCAATTGTAGTTCTGGGCTTTTCTCTATAAATGAAAAACAGAGAACAAATTTATGTAAATTAAGATACATTATTTTATTTATTTATTTAGTGTTCTTCTATGCCGCCCTACTCCCTGAGGACTCAGGGCGGCGTACAACATTTTAAGGAACAACTAAACAATAAAATTATTAAAAACAATTTAAAAGAGTTTGAAAAAGACATACAAAACCATGCATACATGGGGGAAAGTTGTCTCAAAATCACCCCGCCTGCAGGAAGAGCCATGTCTTAATGGCTTTTCGGAAGGCCAGCAATGTGGGGATAATTCGGATCTCTGGGAGTAGTGGGTTCCAGAGAATGGGCCCCTACAGAGAAGGCCCTCCCCCTAGGCCCCGCCAGCCGGCATTGTTTGGCTGACGGGACCTGGAGGAGACCCACTCTGTGGGACCTGACCGGTCGAAGGGAAGTATGAGGTAGGATGCGGTCCCGGAGGTAACCTGGTCCTAAGCCATGTAGGGCTTTAAAGATGATGATCAACACCTTGAATTGCACCCGGAGACCAATGGGCAACCAATGCAGCTGGCAGAGTATGAGTGTTACATGGGTGTATCTTGAGACACCCACCACAGCACGCGCAGCCGCATTTTGCACCAGTTGAAGTCTCCAGATACTCTTCAAGGGTAGCCCCATGTAGAGCGCATTGCAGTAGTCCAATCTAGAGGTGACAAGGGCATGAGTGACCGTGAGTAGAGCCTCCTTCTCCAAGTATGGTCGCAATTGGTGCACCAGGCAAACCTGTGCAAAGGCTCCCCTAGCCACAGCTGTGAGATGTTGATCTAATTTTAGCTGTGGGTCTAGGAGAACTCCCAAATTGCGGACCCATTCCGAGGGAGTTAATTTTTCTCCCCCAAGAACCAAGGAGGGACAGTCGGAATAGTCCTTAGGAGGCAATATCCAGAGCCACTCAGTCTTGTTGGGGTTAAGTTTGAGCCTGTTCCTCCCCATCCAGATCCTGACATCGTCCAGGCATCGGCATATTACGTCCACTGCCTCCCTGAATTGAAACCGGGTGGAAATGTACAGCTGGGTGTCGACGGATGATTTCCCCCAGCGGTTTCATGTAAATGTTGAACAGGATGGGCGAGAGGACCGAATCCTGCAGCACCCCACAAGTCAGGGGCCTAGGAGACGACCTCTGTCCTCCTGTTAACACCGACTGCATCCTATCGGTATTATGCGTCGTTGTTGACATAAAATAATCCATATAATTGAAAATGGCACAATGATCTTTGTAAGCTTCATGCAAGTGGCACAGCTAAGATAAGCCCACAATTTGCACCAATTATGTGCAGATTTAACTTTTAAATATTTGTTAGCATGGGCAGTGCATAGCCTTAGCGGTTGCAGCCAAAACTAACAGAACTAATGTCGTAAGTCAATGTGGTCACATGACATTGTGCTTAATAACCTTGCTACTTTGCTTAGAGATGGAGTTGCCAGTCCCTATTGCGGTGGGTAAGCGAAGGCTATCTGCATCATAGCCTCTTGAAATAAGTCTTAAACAGTATTTTAAATGAACTGATAAAACCTTATAGATTATAGATATCTAGCGCAGGGGTAGGCAAAGTTGGCTCTTCTATGACTCGTGGACTTCAACTCCCAGAATTCCTGAGCTAGCATGATTGGCTCAGAAATTCTGGGAGTTGACGTCCACGAGTCATAGAAGAGCCAACTTTGCCTACCCCTGTTCTAGCGTATCTGCAGCAGTACGCATAAAAGGTTTCTTGTTGATGATCTAAGAATGTGAGAATAGACTGTTCCTCTTTGATTGGTCCTAAGCCAGAGAAGGCTTTGAACTGTATCTATGGCATGAATATCCATCAATCTATCTTGAGTCCTCAGGTGTATGGGGCTTAGTTCCCATTGGCTAATCAGATTAATACTGTAAGTCATTGGTCTATTTATTTGTGTGACTGTAACATTTGTCAAAGTCTACACAGACATTAGATGGGTGAAGGCTTATGTTACATTTTAGGCCAATGTTCTTGATCAATTTGGAAAACCAGTGAAGGATCACCACACAGAAATGAAAAGAGCCTGATCCTTCCTTCCTTCCTTCCTTCCTTCCTTCCTTCCTTCCTTCCTTCCTTCCTTCCTTCCTTCCTTCCTTCCTTCCTTCCTTCCTTCCTTCCTTCCTTCATCTCTTCCTTGTTGAGATCCCAGTGTCCATCAATTTATACCTAATTAGAATAGAATAGAATAGAATTCTTTATTGGCCAAGTGTGATTGGACACACAAGTAATTTGTCTTTGGTGCATATGCTCTCAGTGTACATAAAAGAAATGTCAAGAATCATGAGGTACAACACTTAATGATTGTCATAGGGTACAAATAAGCAATCAGGAAACAATATTGATATAAATCGTAAGGATACAAGCAACAAGTTATAAGTGGGAGGAGATGGGTGATAGGAACAATGAGAAGACCAATAGTAATAGTAATGCAGCCTTAGTGAATAGTTTGACAGTGTGAGGGAATTATTTGTTTAGCAGAGTGATGGCGTTCGGGGAAAAACTGTTCTTGTGTCTAGTTGTCTTGGTGTGCAGTGCTCTATAGCGTCTATTACATGCGCATTTTAGGGTGAAGGTTACTTTACATGCTTTTTCCTGTCTTTTTCTCAGGATGATCTTGAGGCATACAAGACTCAAAACCAATTTTTGAACTCCGAAGTCCACCAGGTTAGCAAAATATGGAGCACAGTGGCACAGAGAGAGAAAAACCTTCTGATGAAGGTAAGAAGCCAAACTAGTTGACTCACATGGGTGTTTTGATTTTCTTCTTCCATTTTTAATTTGATTTTCAAATATGTAGGAAGTTTTCTACTTGTCTGTCAAACACAGGAACTTTGGGAACTCTTTTTATTTGCTCATTTCTCATGTCACTGGCATATGATTGTTCACATGATGCAGTTTGAGGAGGGTCACTTGATTGGCTTCACCCCAAATTTTGGGTTTTTGGGCTAGCTGTGGGTTTAATTTTCACATGTGAATTCAGAGAGATGGAAAAAACATTATTTTACCCACAAACACATGTATGTATAGATTGGTTCAGTGTGATTGCAACAATTCAGGATTCCCTAGCTGTAGATAGACAAAATAAACCAGCCATCAAATTGCTGCTACAGTTAACCCAAATGATTCCAGTTGTAACATAGTGAACAATAAATGATGCAGTCTGCTAAAAAGCCATTGCTTTTTATTCATAAATAAGCACAAAACAAACATACATTTGGGGAAGATGTGTTCAAAAAGAGCACACCTTTTGAAAAAAATCATATTAAACAGCTAGGTGAATGTAAACTGGAAACCATCAAGTTGTAAAGAGCAGTAAATTCAGTGTTTTTTCTGTTTTTAATTTACAAAAAATTGCAATTCTGAGAGGAACCAAACTTGGGTTGAGAGGCACAACCCAATGGAGACTTAAGTAGATACTTAAGTATAGGAGTTTCATGATGGTAAGAAACACCCATCCCTAGATCGCTGCTAATGCCTGTTTCCCCCCCCCCATAATTATGTGATTAAAGCATAAATATTGTCCACATACCAAATGCCTAGCCTCATAAACTGATGGCATGAGCTATCATCTTCAAATAGAGATTGTATGGTCATCTGAGATAGTCTGACAGACGACCAAGGAGCCTTCACTGTGCAGGGGGCTGGACTTGATTATTTATAAGGTCCCTTCCTACTCGATGATAGTATGAATTATCATCTAAATAGGCCCCTAGCATCACATCCAAAATGAGGCAATCCAGTTAAAAGCAGCCTTGATAATTAGTGGATGGGATGATCAGTAGAAAAAAGAGAATCCTTAATTCAACCCAACGTTACTACCAATTCAATGACTGATTGCCAAATTCTTATGAAGAAAATAACATACTGCAGTTGTTACTTTTTGGGAAAATATGGCAAGGGCAGAATTTTTTCCACCATTCCTGAAGCTGACTGGCACCAACACCTGTTGAATTCCCACAGCAGAAAAAGTGTTTCAAAACCAGCAGTGTGGTGTGTCAGTGTTCTTTGCAATACCTTCCATGTATTCATCTCCGAAGGTCTTAAAATCACTTCTCTTCAAAAATATCATGAAATCCCAATTCAGAAAAAGTTAACAGAATTGCAGAGTTCTTGCAATGACAACACTAATGAGGGAAAAAATCCCTATCTAATAAATATGCAAAACAACATATATCCATACTATGTACTATATGAGGGGTGCAATGGCCTAGCAGCTGGGCTTGTCAACTGGAAGGTTGGCAGTTCGAAACGTAAGTGATTCGGGATGGGGTGAGCTCCCGTTCTTGCTCCAACTGCTGCCCACGTAGCAGTTTGAAAGCATGCAAACGCAAGTAGAGAAATGCCACTTCGGTGGGAAAGTAACAGTATTCTGTGCCCCTTGGCATATAGTCATGCTGGCCACATGACCACGGAAATGTCTTTGGATAACGTTGGCTCCCTCAGCTAGGAAAGGGAGCTAAGCACCGCCCCCTAGAGTCAAACTTGACTGGGCAGCGGAATCCTTTACCTTTATCAGTGGTGAAATGTAATTTTTTTTGCCACTGGTTCTGTGGGCGTGGTTTAGTGGCCATGGCTTGTGGAGGTCATGTGACTGGGTGAGTGTGGCCAATTTTAAAAAATTAAGCATTTTTAACTAAAAAAAGTTATGACGATCAGCTGGTGTTTCTCCAGGTTAGGGGCTAGCAGACTCGCGGGAAAGTAACCCCCCTCCACAAGCCTCGCAGGTGGGTGCAGCCCCGCAGAGGAACCCACCTGCTCTTCGCTCGGCAGCCTCCCGGGCTCCACCCTGCTCTTTCTCCATTGGAGGTTGAAGCCAGCATTCAGTGAGGGTTGTCCACAGCCAATCACATCAAGGGCTGAGTCTGTCAATCAAAACTGAGCCTCTGTCCTCCTCCTCCTTGGATATTGGCCCAGTTTAGACTCAGCCCTTCAAAAAGGCTAGACGTGGATTTACACCTCGCTGACTGCTTGCTTCAACTGTAAGTTAAAAATAAATATTAAAAAAAAAAAAGAGAGAGAAAGAAAATATTTAAAGTAGACAAGCCCTTTAGGAGACAGCAGTAAAGGGCTACTGCCTTCCTCCAGTCCCAAGCCTTAACTACCAGCCACTTGTGGCCGTTAAGGGCTTTATTTCCAGCTACCTCCCCCCCCCCTCTATTTTACCTATTAAGGCTGCAAAGGCTTACAGAGCCAAGGGGGGAAGCGTTTCCATCGGCCGGTGCTTGCACTCCGATGAGGCTGGAGGGGAAAATCCCTTGCCAAACCTCCTGAGGAGCACAGGAGCAAGGGAAACGGCAAAGAACGCTCAAAATAGCTGCAGCTGGCTCCCTTTGCCCTAGCGGCTCGGCGGCGCGCTATCAGAGCTCCGTGCCGAGCCGCCTTTTCAAATCGCCGGTTTTCCCGCCCTTTGGGACGGCCGCCATCTTGGGAGCGCAGCGTCATCGAGCGGCGCGCGCAGGACCTCATTTTTGCTGAGGCACGATGGCGGAGGCTGCAAAAGCTCCGGCGAAGACGAAGAGGACTCAAGCAAAAAACCAGAAGGGGCCTGATTCCGGGGAGGAGATCACTCCTGCCCCGGTAGAAGCCAAGCAGCCTGAAGCAGCCAAAGGGTCTAAGGCTGCAGAAAGAGATGAGAGGAGGCGCGATCGAGCGCTGCAGCGCATAGTGGACAGAGCGGACCAGCAAGGGGAGGCCATGGCACCCCCACAACACCAGGTAGTGGTCCAGGCTCAAGTCCACAACCTGGATGCCCCTGCTCCCAATCTCTTAGACCCCAATGTATGGGGGGAAGGAGGTCTGCTCTCCTCTGCCCAGGGTAATCCCCAGGAAATTGCCTCTGCATTTGGCCCTGATTATCCTGTGGCCTCTGCTCCCACCATAGACTGGACACAAGCAGCTAGGCCCCCGGCTAGTGTGGCCTCCAGCTCCCTGACCTCTCAGGCAGGCCTTTCTAATCAGCCTGCTCCACCAAGCTGGCAGATGGTCATTGCAGCAACTGTGCAACAGTGCCTTGCTGGATTCCAGCAAATGCAGGCTTCTACCCAGCCTACTCCATCCAGGCCTTCTAGTCAGGCACATTCTCAACCCCTCAGTGGGGCAGCCATTGATGCAGACTCTTCTGATGAATCAAGTGAAGATATCAGACCAGCTACCCTAGAAGAGGGTGAGTGTGATCCCACAGCATTGTCAGAGGATGAAGGCCTCGCCCCAGAACAACCCACTTCAGTGGGCTTATTCCCACCGGCCTTATTTAAGTAATTGCTACATAAGGCCAGGAATGTGGCTGGTCTGCCCTCTGCTCCAGTAACAGCGGATGCTGCGACTTCTTCAACCAAGGTTCCGGTATTTGAGGAACAGGTGACGGAGCTGGATGTTATCCCAGCTCCCAAGATATTCCTGGACAACGTTCAGCGGCAGTTCGTGGCTCCAACCTCAGGACCAATGCCATCCGCGCAGGACAAGAGGTTCTTTAATACGGCGGCTGAGCTGACGGCTCTACTTTCTCCTCCATCGGTGGATGTCCCGGTAGCTGCGCTCCACTCCCAAAATCCCATACCGGGAGAGGCAGAGGAACTCCTGAAACCGGATGATCGTCGGCTAGAACAACTCCTGCTAAAGTCCCACCATGCCTCGGCCTGGGCGGTTCGCGCTTCCTGTTCTGCGTCCTTCTTTGCCAGATCGTCTCTCCTATGGCTGCGCCAACTTCAGGAGCTGATCCCCTCATCAGAACTTCGCATTCATCAAGACCTCAACAAAGTCATAGCCGCCACTCAATTTTCTGCTGACGCTACTCTCAGGGCAGCACGCTTTTCTTCAAAATCCATTGCGGCTGCCACCGCAGGTCGCAGGGTGAACTGGCTCAAGAACTGGACTGCCGATGCTCGCCAAAAATGGCGCCTGGCATCTAAGCCGTTTGCGGGTCAATCCCTTTTTGGGGAGGTTTTAGACCCGTTACTGGTGGAGTCTAAGGATCGTAGGAAGGTCCTTCCAACTTATAACAAAAAAGGGTCTTTCCGTCATAATCCATATCCTAGACGGCCCTTTCGATCGGCTGACCAGGGTTCCAATCTGCCCCGAACCCCAGGTCAGTATGGCCAGAGGTCCTTTTACCAGGATAGATCGGCCAGGGGCAGATCTTACAAACGTCCCTATAGGGGATGGGGTAACAAGTTTTCCAGACGAGGCAAATAATTTCTCTCAGGAATTCCCAATTGGAGGTAGACTAGCCAGGTTTGCGGATACCTGGGAATTGACCACTCAGGACGCCTGGGTTAGACAAACTATCCGTTTTGGGTTATCATTGGAATTTTGGTCACAGCCCACTCCAAGTTTTATACCCTGTCATGTTTCTGGAGTTCCAGAAAAACGCCGGTTAATGGAACAGGCCATCCACCATCTCCTGGAGATTAGGGCCATCGAACCGGTCCCTAGGGAACAAAGGGGAGCAGGGGTATACTCAATACTCTTTCTGGTTCCTAAACCCTCCGGGGATTGGCGACCTATACTTGATCTCAAAAGGTTAAACCAGTTTGTTAAATATCGCAAATTCAAAATGCAATCCCTACGCTCCATCCTCAGGGGGATCCATAGGGGTGACTATCTGGTCTCCTTGGACCTATCCGAAGCATATCTCCACATCCCCATAGCACCTACAGACAGGAAGTTTCTCCGTTTCTGCCTGGCTGGAAGACACTTCCAGTATCGAGCACTCCCGTTTGGCCTCTCCTCAGCCCCCCGAGTCTTTACAAAGATCTTGGCGGCATTGGAGGCTCACCTTCGCTCCCTAGGGATTCGGGTCCAGTGCTACCTGGACGATATTCTGCTTCAGGCTTCTTCCAGATCCTTGGCAGAGCGTCATGTGCAAGTAGTGCTGGACGAGCTCCACCGACATGGCTTCTCGGTCAACCACCGTAAGAGCTGTCTGGTTCCTAGTACCTCAATTCTTCATTTGGGCTCCATTATAGATTCCCAGCAGTGCAAGGTTTTCCTATCCCCCGAGCGACAGGAAAGCATTAGGGTCATCATAGGTAATATCTACCGCTGTCCCTCAGTTTCTCTAGCACTGTTAGCCACGCTGCTGGGAAAAATGATATCGTGCATTGATATCGTGCCCTGGGCACGGTTGCACTCCCGTAGATTGCAGTGGTTCTTACTTCCCCTTATTCCCCCGGGTCAGCCCCCCCCTGCAGTTTGGGTTCGTTTGCCCTCTCAGGTTAGACAATCCCTAGTTTGGTGGACATCCTCAGCCTTGGAAGAAGGCTCTTCCTTCCTCCTTCCAGATAGAATTACAGTGACCACAGATGCCAGCCTCTCAGGCTGGGGGGCACATATTCAGGGCCAACTGGCCCAGGGTACCTGGTCTAGGGAGGAATCCAAATGCCCCATTAACCTACTAGAACTTCGCACTATCCGTTTAGCGTTAAGGAGCTTTAAGACTGGGATAGAAGGTTCTCATGTGTTGGTCCTCACCGACAATGTCACGGCCAAAGCACATGTTAATAGGCAAGGGGGAACACGTTCAGCGGCCCTGTTAGAGGAGGCCTTGTCCCTGGGTCTGTGGGCAGAGAAACACCTTATTTCCCTTTCAGCGGAATATATTTCAGGGGAAGCCAATAAGCAGGCTGATTGGCTCAGCCGTCGGGATCTAGATCAGACCGAATGGCAACTACATCCAGGGGTGTTTCAGGATGTTGTTCATAGATTTGGTTTACCTTTAATTGATCTGTTTGCTACCCCACAGAATGCACAGCTCAGCCGGTTCTACTCTCGCTTCCCGACGGAAGGCGCAGAAGCAGTCGACGCCCTGCGCTCACCTTGGCCCCAGGGACTCCTGTATGCCTTCCCTCCCCTCCCTCTGCTCTCCAGGGTCATCCAGAAAGTATTAAAACATTCCGCGGAGGTGATTCTAATTGCCCCTCACTGGCCACGCAGGGTTTGGTTCGGGGATCTCCTTTTCCTCTCCCGAGGTCACCCGTGGAGACTGCCCCCCCTTCCGGATCTGCTCCAACAGGGGGAAGTGGTTTACCCAGACCCACAGTGGTTACGCTTGACCGCATGGCGGTTGAGCGGGAGGTCTTAAAACGGCAGCACTATGATCTGGACACCATCGAAGTCATCTTGGCCTCCAGGCGCCCTTCCACTAACAGGGTGTATCAGAACACCTGGAAGGCTTTCTGTGAGTGGTGCAGCCTGGAGGGTATCTCCCCCCTTTATGTGCCCATTCCTCTCCTACTCCGTTTCCTTAAGAAAGGACTAAACTTGGGGTTGGCCCCTAACACCCTTAGGCGTCAACTGGCTGCACTCTCCACCATTCTTTCTTGTCCAAATTGCCCCTCCCTGGCACATGTGCCCACGGTGCATAGGTTCCTTAAAGGAGCCTCTAACATCTGCCCGCCAGTCGTGCACCGTTTTCCCACCTGGGACCTGCCTCTGGTCCTGGAAGCCCTGACCGGCCCCCCATTTGAACCCTTACGAGAGGCGCCCCTCAGCCTCCTGTCCTACAAGGTAGTTTTCCTCGTGGCTATAACATCAGCCAGACGTATCTCCGAGCTCTCAGCTCTCTCTATTCGGCAGGACCTTTGTCTTTTCCATCCAGACAGAGTGGTCCTCCGTCTAGACCCTTCCTTCCTTCCCAAAGTAAATTCCTTATTTCACCGTTCCCAGGAAATAGTTCTCCCGTCCTTCTGTGCCCACCCACGGCATCCTAGAGAGCGTCAGTGGCATACTCTGGACGTGAGGCGTGCCTTGAAGGCTTATATCAACCGTACTTCGGCCTTTCGTAAATCAGAGGCCTTGTTTGTTGCCTTCCTTCCCCGTTCCATGGGGCTTAAAGTCTCATCCCCTACCATAGGGAGGTGGATCAGAGCCACAATCACTAGAGCTTATACCTCAGCTGGGAAGCCGGTACCGGAGACTATCACGGCCCATTCCACCCGCAGCGCCGCCACGTCGGCTGCATGGAAGACTCGGGCTTCACTTGAGGAAGTGTGTAGGGCTGCTACTTGGGTTTCCCCTACTCAGTTCATACGACACTATAAAATTGATTCTTATGCTTCTACAGAGGCAGCCTTCGGCAGGCGAGTGCTTCAACAGGTTGCTGTGCCTCTGTCCTAGTAGACACTGGGGAGAAGTGGTTGCTTAGTTGCCCTCCCTCGGGACTCGTAGCTTGGGTATGTCCCTCACTGAATGCTGGCTTCAACCTCCAATGGAGAATGGGCGTTTACTTACCTTTGATACGCCCGTTCTCGTTGGTTGAAGCCAGCATTCAGACCCTCCCTTATGTTCTCTGGTTCTTATACTACGTTCTGTACTGTTTCTTGCACTTTTACTTGTTGTTTTATTAAATCAGGTTGTTACTTAATTCCGCAGTCTGAGGTGTGACTTACTTTCCTATGGAAGCAGTGTATTGTTTTTTGTTCGGTTAACACTGTTCCTTTCCACGTCAAGTCTGTCTTTCAGCTTCGTCTAAACTAGGCCAATATCCAAGGAGGAGGAGGACAGAGGCTCAGTTTTGATTGACAGACTCAGCCCTTGATGTGATTGGCTGTGGACAACCCTCACTGAATGCTGGCTTCAACCAACGAGAACGGGCGTATCAAAGGTAAGTAAACGCCCATTTTCTCTCGCCTGCCTGTCCCGGAGAGAAAATGTCCGAAGCAAAAGTGGCTTTGGCGAGTCCAACGCGTGTCCGGCCTGCGGAATGGAGCCTCTCGAGTGCTAGGACCTGGCCATGACGCCTCAGGGTGAGGTGCCATTGCCACTGCCAACGCTGCTATTTCCTCCGAGCCCCCCGCGCATGGGCGGGTGGGTGGCTCGAATTACGTTGATGAGCCCAGACCCTTTCGCCATGTCCGAGGAAGGGGAAGCAAGCTTTGTTTTCGGGACGGTCCCGCAGGCCGAACGCACGTCGGACTCGCCCAAAAAGCAAGCGAGCCTCACCATGTCCCTCTGAAGCGGCTCCTCACACGAGCACAGCGGGTCTTCCTCTCCCCACGCACCGCCAGCGTCAGCCTTTCCTTCTGCTGCTGCTGCTATGGGGCTGAGAGCTGGCACCGCCGCTCCGGGATGGCAAGCGGATGTCCCAGGGCTGCCTCACATGCGCACCACATTGGACTGCTGGCACTCCAGCATGACATCAGGCTGGCTGGGATAGGGCCAGAGCGCAGGCGACACGGACTGGGGAGGGAGGCGAGCGGGTGGCAGGCGGCATCCAGGAGCAGCAGCGGCAGCAGGCAGCCGAGAGCAGCGCACTTGCTTCAGCATCTCCCACAGCCCTCCTCCGGTGTGGACTCGCGTCCTACTGCATGTGCAGCCCCGGGACATCTGTTTGCAGAGCGAGCGGCGACCGGGGGACTGGTTCGGGGGCGTGGCCAGCAGGCCATCGCTACCAGTTTGGCGAACCACCAGCAGCCATCACTACCAGTACGCCTGAACCGGTCTGAACTGGTAGCATTTCACCCCTGCTTTACATACTATATACAGGTCAGATGAAGAACAGGTCACATGAATTTATACTAACAAGATCATATTCCTGTTTCAAACAATTGATTTCAATACTCCATACATTAATCTGTAGATGGTTGCTTTATTCTTTAAAAAAAGCAACCTTAAAAATCAGAACACATTCAGAATGAATCCAAGAGGCAGATGGAACAATGCTCTATGTTGACAACCATTTTTTTCTCTTCGTACTTTTTCTCAGTGTGCTCAACTGCAAGCCCACAATTGCCAGATTGAAAGCAAGTACTTGATGTCTCTACGGACCCTGCAGGGGCTGCCAGATTTGACTAAAGAACACATGGCATTGGTGACGGGACTCATTGAAGAGGCACTGCAATGGGATATGAAGGAAGAAACCCTGATTCCTATTCAGCTAAGCCCAGTCAAGTAAATTACTAATAGGACCATTTGTGAAAGAGGCATGGCATGCCTAAGGAGTGGATCAGTGATATCTTCTGTGGGGTGGGGAAGAAAGCAAGATTGGGGGCTTTTCTTCCTGGGTTGTAACATTGCACAGCCTCCAAAAGGGGCGGAGCTTCCAGTGCAATGCCACAATGCTACTTCCAGCATTCTAATGAAAGCGACGAGAGTCTGCAGATGGGATGGTTTGTATTTGCACCAGGCTCACTATGGCTGGAAGCAAGAATTTCAGATTCATTCTTTCAACTGATGGCCCACTGATAATGCTACATGTCCTTATGCTGCTTTTGCAATAACGTAGGTTAAGTTGAGGTAAGATAACTTAGCGTAAGTTGGTCGTTACAAACAGCAGATCAGTGGTGGGTTCCTACCGGTGCGGTCCAGTGCGCTGTTCCGGTAGGGACCCGCCGATTGCGCAATTTGTGTGCGACGGCTCCAGTGCCGTCTTCGCTGGTCCGTCGTGCGGCACCATCTTTTTTTCCCGAATTTTTGGCCTTTTTTTGCTGCGCCCGCCCCTGCAGCAGATAAATGTAGATCACTTTACTTGCCTTATTTTTTCAGAGTTTTTTGGTGCTATTGTAACAGCTAAAAAAAAGTAGATCATTAGTCTGTCTAATTTTTATTGAAGTGCACAATTATCAAATGCTAGGCTTCCTTCAGGATCTTCAAAAGATGGGTCCATTTTTAAAAAAACATTGTTACAATGTTTGTACGATATGCTTAAAGACAATTCACATTTTCATCACCAGCGTAGCCTAATAATAATTTGTCATTTCCCTAATTCTGTTCTTTCCACTGTTTAGTCAATATGATGATTACGGGTTTATGACAGTTCCTGAATATGAAGCTGCAGACTGGAAGCTCTTGGCTAAAATCCAGGCCCTAGAGATCAAATGCACCAATCTGAACAAGGAGACCACAGAGAAACCTTTCTCCGAGCGATGGAATAACCTTGGGGAACTGACTCCCTCCTCGGAGCTAAAAAGCTTATTGCGGTGTGGTGTCCCAGCAGTGCATCGCCAGAGGGTATGGAGGTGGATTATCAGCCATCGGTTAAAGCAAATACGCTCTGCTGGTCATTACCACAATTTACTCAAGAAGTGTGAAAATGCTGAGCACCCAGCTTCCCAGCAAATTGAACTGGATCTGCATCGCACGCTGCCCAACAATAGACATTTTATGTCACCGACTTCCCAGCTTATTCCCAAACTCAGAAGAGTTTTACTTGCATTCTCTTGGCAAAATCCAACCATCGGCTATTGCCAAGGACTGAACAGGTGCCTGCTTACGTTTCTTATACTTCTTTGTTTCAAATGTAGCAAAGTTTTTAAAAGAATCCTCTGGGTCTTCAGCGTTTTTTGTTGCTGTTTTCATTTTGCTGTAATTTTCAACATTGAAAATTCAGATTTGTGACCGTCTGAAATGTCGCAGGTTTAATGTTTTAATATGTTTACCGGCTTTAGTTATAATGGTGTCTTACTCCTCCTAGACTGGCTGCCATTGCCTTGCTGATCCTAGAAGAGGAAGAAGAAGCTTTCTGGTGCTTAGTTCATATCACAAATAATTTAATGCCTCACGATTACTACAGCAACACATTAATAGGCTCGCAAGTAAGTCTGAGGCTCCCTTCTGTGCTGAGGAACAGGATAATTACAGAATTTTATACTGTGAGAAATAAGTAATTTTGAGAATTTCTTGTCTTGTCTTGTGGTGCTTTGGAAAATAGGTTGACACCCACCCCCACCCCCACTTCTTTGTGGCAGCCCCTCAAACATTGGAACACTGCTATCATGCCACCCCTAGTCCTTCTTTTTCTGGACTGGCCATACTCAATTCCTGCAACCGTTCTTCATATGTTTTAGTCTCCAGGCCCCTAATCATCTTTGTTGCTCTTCTCTGCACACTTTCCAAAGTCTCAACATCTTTTTTATAATATGGTGACCAAAACTGGATGCAGTATTCCAGATGTGGTCTTACTAAGGTTTTATAAAGCGGTACTAATGCTTCTTATGATCGTGACTTTCTCCCTCTATTTATGCAACCAATGATTGCATTAGCTTTTTTGGCAGCGGCTGCACACTACTGGCTCATATCTAAGTGACTGTCCACTAGGACTCCAAGATCCCTCTCACAGTTACGGCTTTTGATCCATATACTGTATATCGATCTCATACACTATAGCTAATCTTATTGGAATAGCTACCGTGTATGACTGTATGTTTGTTCCAAAGTGCTGGAAATAATATTAGAACATTCTTTGAATGGTTCCAGACAGGAGTAACTAAAAGACCTCATTTTTCCATATAGATCTTCCTCTCTATAAGAATTATCAACCCGTGAGACCATAGAAATGAAGAATAGCTTTTCTAACGTAAGTGCTTATCACTATTGATATTTTGCCAAATCCAGGTAGATCAAAGAGTTTTCAAAGACATCTTATCAGAGAAGCTTCCCAGGCTGACGGCGCACTTGGATCAACTTCAAATTGACCTGTCCTTAGTGACCTTTAACTGGTTCCTGGTTGTTTTTGTCGATAGTCTTGTCAGTGATCTCCTCTTCAGAGTTTGGGATGCTTTCCTCTATGAAGGTGCAAAGGTAAGGAAGTTATATTCACCCACAAAGTTGGTTTAAGAGTCTTCGTATATTTCCCAGCAGCTAGACCAATTTTCTGGACACGTCTATTGAATCTTTACTATCTTTGTAAATTATTCAGGTGTGACTACATCCTTCCAGTAATACACTACATGAAATCAACCAAGTTTCTTTTTGCCCCAGGTGATATTCCGTTACGCACTCGCAATTTTTAAATATAATGAAGAAGCAATATTGAAGATTCAGGACAATCTGGAATTCTATCAATATCTTCGTTTTTTCACCAAAACTATCTGTGACGGCAGGTAAGAATGTTCTTAGAAGCCAAAGGCAGTGCAGGAAAACCAACACAGATCAAGTAGTTTAAACAACTAGCTGAGGCACATGGGAAGCTGTCAGGCTGACACCTGGATTAAAACGAGTCTCTATTTCTTTATTAAGCCATACCAGCCCTAATTCCTCGTGTTGTTTGCCCAGTCTTGAAATAAATACAATGGTCAGATGGCAAACTCACTAACTCTAAGGAAGGGGCTTCTACTTGTGTGATGTGAAAAGGATGCTTGAGCACCAATCAAATAAATATACTTTCTTAATGTCCTTTTTCCTTCTCATTTCAATATACCGTATTTTTCAGAGTATAAGATGCACCTTTTTGCCCCCCAAAAGAGGGTGGAAATGTCGGTGTGTCTTATACACTGAATACAGCCATTTTTGGCCTCCCGAAGCCCTGCCCTTGCATCCCATTTTTGCGAAAAACAGGGGCGTTTTTGCCTTCCCCCACCCCCTAGGAGCGCTCTGCAGGCTTCCCAAACCCTCTGCATGCCCCATTTTTGCAAAAAAATGACCGAAAAACAGAGCGTTTTTCGCAAAAACGGGGGTGTTTTTGCCTTCTAATTACCCCATCTAGCATGACTGGAGGAGGAATTCTGGGAGTTGAAGTCCACTAGTCTTAAAGCTGTCAAGTTTGAAGACCCCTGGGTTAGGGGTTAAGGGTGCAAGAGTCTTCAAACTTGGCAAGTTTAAGACTTGTGGACTTCAACTCCCATTCCTGAGCTAGCATGACTGGAGGAGGAATTCTGGGAGTTGAAGTCCACTAGTCTTAAAGCTGTCAAGTTTGAAGTTTGTAAAAAGTGTACATGGTTGTAAAAAGTATACATGGTTGTAAAAGGTATACATGGTTGTAAAAAGTATTCTGCTATACTGGTATTTTATTAAATAATATATTACTACACCATTTGGTTCAGAATACTTTTTTCCTTGTTTTCCTCCTCTAAAATCTAGGTGCGTCTTATACTCCGGTGCGTCTTATACTCCGAAAAATACGGTACTCACTGACGGGTTTTGAGTTTTGGTATTACTGATCTCTAAATCTTTGTCTCTGTGTTTTCCTAATTTGATTGACCACCAAATCTAATATCATGGGGGTCTCTGAGAGTCTGGCAAAGGGGGATTAATAATGATGATGGTATGATGGCATCTCACAAATATCACGTTGTGCATACTTGCATCATGTCAGGATACAGGGACATAATGACAGCATTTGAGAGAGAACGTCGTTACATAGGTATCACTTGGGCGGCATCGTAGTTTGCCACAGATGCTTTTGTCTAATATAAAGCTTCGATTAACTGCATATAAAAAAAGCTTTCCAGGAAATCTGAATTAATGTGATCTAAGAGGGGCCTTTGGCAGAACAGCCCAAACATGTGGATCTTTGGACTGGCACTTTGCAAAACTGCTACATTTTGAAGAAGGATATTTCTCTCCCAAATGTATGTTCAGCCAGAGTTACCAGGTTCCCATTTCTTGTTTGGCTCATGTAGTTCTCCTCTTCCAGAAAGCTGATGAGCATCGCCTTCGGTGATATGAATCCGTTTCCCATGAAGCTGCTTCAGAATCGACGCGGAGTTCACCGATTAAAAGTGGAAGCTGAGCTGAGAGAACTGGAGCAGCTGAAAGCCCAGTATATGAAGGAACAGGCTGAACACGCAGCCAGCCAGCTAGATGGACCCGCGAGTGAGGAGGAAGAAGAGATGTAACTTTCATTTACTCTGTGCTCATCTCTAAACATTGCCTTTGTTTGAAACACAAAGGCAGCAGTTATTTATGATAACCACTTGGCACCGGGTGCAATGAATGCAGATGTACTGGATAGCTTGCAAGTCCACTGCAAATAAGCATTATGTCTTTTCTGGATATTTTTGTGGCGCAGAAAAAATCCTGGATTGCATTCCGCTAGACATTTTCTGCTACTCTGACTCTTAAATCATAAGAATCCCCTTAGAACTTAGTATGATGTACGTACACAGCCATTATGGTTTGTGAACCCTAATTTATGGCAGGCCTGCACAACTTGTGAAGAAGAAAGGACCACATTGATAAATTAAAAATAATTGCAGGCTGCATAGGAATACCCAATGCACCGATCAGCTAGCAGAGTGGCAGCATCACTAAAGCCTAGAGACACTTGGCAGTGTGTCTTTTGGGAAAGCAACAGGAGATCCTTCATGATGGTGGTGCTTTTTTTGGTGGCAGTGAATTTATTGACCTTTTTAAAAATGCTAGTGGACCTTCAAGGCTGCTTGCCGGACCACGTATGGCCCATGGGCTGAAAATGCAGGGCTGATTTATGGCTTACTAGTACCCGTGGTTCTTTCCAGTGTGACTTTTTCAGCCCACCATGAGTGAAGCAAAATGTGGATTCACCCAATGTATGAGACATACTTTTATTATGCATATACTAAATTTTCTCTTTTTTGCTTTCCTCGTGTTATAGCAGGCTTTCTAATCAATTGGCTTTCCTGCAGAGATTGGACTAGATCACTATTTCTCAATCTTAGCGACTCTTAACCTCATGTTGGTTGGGGAATTCTGGGAGTTGAAGTCCGCACATCTTAAATTGCTGAGATGGGGAAACAGGGAACTAGATGAGCCTTGGGGCCCATTCAGCACTACCATTCTGTGATTCTATTACACAACCCATGACCCCTTAGGGTTGTTTCAGAGATATTTCCTTAACACATTCAGAAATATTGTATCAGAGATATTTCCTTACCACATTTCTCAATGCCTTTAACAGTGGTGCAGCTTCTAATGTACTTGAACAGGTCTTAAAAATTCAGGGATATATACAGAGATGTCTCTGCCTTGAAAGTAACCCATATTGAACTGTACAGCACAGTCAAACATCCAGAGTTACCGACAGGGAATGTTTTTATGACATTTTATATTATGTTTTATAAAAATTTCACAAATTTCAATTCCATAGAAGTCATAGACCCTGGATATAAGGTAGCTCATTTCAGGTAACTTTGGTTCAAAACACATTGCCCTATGTATGATGAACCATTCCACCTAGTCAAAGGTTACGAGAATAAGAATTTTAGTAGTACACAGATAGTTGAATTAGATTATGTAGATTTCAGAATGGAGAGGGGAGAAAAGTTACTGCACAATAAGGTTCTTTCTTAGTGAGATTTGGTGATATTTTTTCAGCACTTTGCCCACAAATTTTCATGCCTGGGGCATAGAAAATAGAATCATAGGATGGGAAGAATCTAGTCCAATCCCGTTCAAGACAGGAGGCCTTAGACCATCCCTGTCAAATGGTGGTCCAGTCTATTTTTGAAAACTTCCATGATGGAGCATCCACAACTCCAGGAGGCCAGCTGTTCCATTGATTAATTGTTCTCATTGTGCATCATCTTTTCCCTTTTTCCATTACTAATAGATAATTGTAACACCTGGAATCCAGGTCCTCACCCAAAGAGATATAAGAATCAAGGAATGCATTTCTTAGGTTAAAAGCAAGAATGCAAAAGGCAAGGGGTGGGGGTGAGGGGGTGCCCATGTTAGGGTTAGCTCTCCCACCTTCGCCCATTGTTACATTTCCCACTACCAGCTTCTTCCTACAACAGCCTCGGTGGTGTTTCCTGCTTCTTCAACCCCGCAAATCTTCCTATCGCCTTGTAACCATTCTGTACTCCGTCTCCTAAATCTTTTCCAATTCATTCAGTCATTAAGATTGAAGCGCTTTATTTATTTATTTATTTAAATTGAAGGAGCAGCAAGTCAGATGTTTTGCTCCCCAAAAAGCTTTCCCCCCTCCTTTAACAGTGTCCATAACAAAGTGGAAGGACTCATGTGACTTTGAAATAGATGAAAGACACAGGAAGCTGTTTCTGTGTCACCTAGAATAATTGCATGAAAACTTGCAGAACGTTTATTGTTAAAAGTTATCTTCAGTGTCGTACCTCCCCCTGCTGATAGGTTGTGGAACTGCAAAACAAAAACCCCACAACTGAATAAAAAATAAAATGGTTTCATTCACTTTGATCCAGGGGTGAAATTCAGCAGGTTCTGACAGGTTCTGGAGAACAGGTAGCGGAAATTTTGAGTACGGTAGCTCGGAGAACCGGCAAATACCACCTCTGGCTGGCCCCAGAGTGGGGTAGGAATGAAGATTTTGCAATATCCTTCCCCGAGGAGTGGGGAGGGAATGGGGATTTTGCAGTATCCTTCCCCTGTCACGCCCACCAAGCCACGCCCACAGAACCGGTATGGAAAATTTTTGAATTTCAACCCTGTTTTGAGCCCAACCTTGTCCATTCTTAGAGTGTTACACATAGCATGCTGTGCAAAGCCCATCCCTGTGGTCAAATAACAACAGACATAGGAAGAATATTTCTTCATAGTTTGCTCCATGATGTATCCCTCTAAGGCAGGGGTCGGGAACCTATGGCTCGCGAGCCAGATGTGGCTCTTTTGATGACTGCATATGGCTCGCAGCAGGGGTGAAATCCTCCCTGTTCGCCCGGGCCAGTCCTTCGGCGTATAGCCGATGGAACTGGCGGCGGTTGCGGCGCGGAGCTTCTCCTGCCCGCTTTCCCGTCCCGGCTGAACACAATCACCGCTTTCCCGTCCCGGCTGACCACAATCATTTGGGTTATTTTTCCCTCTGTGCATGCGCGCGCATGCACAGAGGGAAAAATAACCCAAATGGCGGCGTTCAGCCGGGACGGGGGGAGCTAAAAAACGGCCATGGCCACATCCCCGCTGTTCTCCAGCCAAGCGGCTGAAGAAGCCCCAGAGCCCCGCCGCCAACCTGCGTCTCCTGCTGGGAAGGAGCCTCTGTCGCTGTCTCTCGCGGGGTTCCAGCCACCCGACTGAGTCCCTGACCGCGGCACCGGCAGGGTTAATGCGTATGGGAGAGGAGAGAGAGCGCTACCGCCGCCACTGCCACTTTCACCGCTCCGATATTTCTTTGGTGGGCGCGCGCGGGAGGGACCATGGAGCAGAGGCGCCCGGCAGCTTAAGGCAAGAGGCAGGTGGGAGACGCGGGCAGGAGCCTGTCGCCGCCGCCGCCACTTCTGGCATCCCCACGCCTCTCACCCCACTCGCCGGGTGCCTCTGCTCAGCGGTCCCTCCTGCGGAGGCCCACCAAAGAAATATTGGAGCAGCGAAAGTAGCAGCGGCGGCGGTAGCGCGCTCTCTCCTTCCCTCCCATGCAGGGAGGGAAGGAGAGAGCGCGCTACCACCGCCGCTGCTGCTTTCACCGCTCCAATATTTCTTTGGTGGGCGCGCGCGGGAGGGACCGCTGAGCAGAGGCACCCGGCGAGCGGGGTGAGAGGCGTGGGGATGCCAGAAGTGGCGGCGGCAGCGACAGGCTCCTGCCCGCGTCTCCCACCCGCCTCTTGCCTTAAGCTGCCGGGCGCCTCTGCTCCATGGTCCCTCCCGCGCGCGCCCACCAAAGAAATATCGGAGCGGTGAAAGTAGCAGCGGCGGCGGTAGCGCGCTCTCTCCTTCCCTCCCTGCATGGGAGGGAAGGAGAGAGCGCGCTACCGCCGCCGCTGCTACTTTCGCTGCTCCAATATTTCTTTGGTGGGCCTCCGCAGGAGGGACCGCTGAGCAGAGGCACCCGGCAAGCGGGGTGAGAGGCGTGGGGATGCCAGAAGTGGCGGCGGCGGCGACAGGCTCCTGCCTGCGTCTCCCACCCGCCTCTTGCCTTAAGCTGCCGGGCGCCTCTGCTCCATGGTCCCTCCCGCGCGCGCCCACCAAAGAAATATCGGAGCGGTGAAAGTAGCAGCGGCGGCGGTAGCGCGCTCTCTCCTCTCCCATACGCATTAACCCTGCCGGTGCCGCGGTCAGGGACTCAGTCGGGTGGCTGGAACCCCACGAGAGACAGCGACAGAGGCTCCTTCCCAGCAGGAGACGCAGGTTGGCGGCGGGGCTCCGGGGCTTCTTCAGCAACCCACCCACCTACCTCGCTTGGTGCGGTTCCCCGCACTTGACGTCTTGGAAGAGGGCTGGGCGAGGGAGAAAGGAGCCACGGTGGGGATTGGTTTGCAGAGAGAAAGAAAGAAAGAAAGAAAGAAAGAAAGAAAGAAAGAAAGAAAGAAGAAGAAGAAAGAAAGAAGAAGAAGAAGAAGAAGAAGAAGAAGAAGAAGAAGAAGAAGAAGAAGAAGAAGAATGGAAGGAAGAAGAAGAAGAAGAAGAAGAGAAAGAAAGAAAGAAAGAAAGAAAGAAAGAAAGAAAGAAAGAAAGAAAGAAAGAAAGAAAGAAAGAAAGAAAGAAAGAAAGAAAGAAAGAATCATTACCAATGCTATGATGGAAATCACCAACTCAAAGACAAATATCACTTTGGAGCAAGGAAGCTGCTACAGCAGCAACAAATTAAACAGCACAAAGACAGGGATTCTCTCAATATCCCATTGTCCCTATTGACATTTAGTTGAATTCACTTTTAAAATATATTATATGGCTCTCACTGAAATAAATTTCCAAATTTTTTGCTTTCATGGCTCTCTTAGTCAAAAAGGTTCCCGACCCCTGCTCTAAGGTAAGGTGACCAGACGTCCCGCTTTTGGCGGGACAGACACGCTTTTCAAGCGTGTGTCCCGCGTCCCGCATTTTTCCCCAAAAGTCACGCTTTTTTGGAAAGAATGCAGAAACAGTGGGACGTCTGGTCACCTTAGGCTTGGTGGAATCCAAAGCACGAAAAATCGGAGAAAAATACTGTAAATCAATATTTACTAGCTATTCTTTGAAATGCTCCTTGCTTTCTTTTTTTTAACGGCTGCTGCCAGATTTCTAGCTATGACTCACCGCTGGCAAACAGGATGCGGCAATAATTGTCTAGCTAGCGGAAGCTTCGTCAGTGGTTACTGCGCATGCTTGAATATTTTCTTCCTCGTAAAACAGTTCCTTAGCAACCTGAAGTGATGCATTGTGGGCTTGAGAGTCCAGGCCCTATATTTCAAAATAACGAGGGTCGTTTTTTTCCTGCGAAGCCGCTTTGTTTGGGAAGAGCCAAAGGAAAAAGCCGCGTTAATGGGAGGGAGGCTTAGGTTATCTGGGACATAGCGGGACATGGAAAAATTCCAAGTATGCTGGCGGTGGCTGTTAAGGGTTGCTTTAAGAAAGGATTTGAAAGAGGCAACTCACAGGGCAAAGACGCGAGAGGAGGGGGGAGAGGAAGGAGAGAGAGGGGCGGGTCCTGTCCCCAGAGCTCTTCGGAAGTGGGGCGCAGCGCGGGGAGGAGACACCCGGGGAACTTTCCTCCTCCTCCCCCTTTTCTCCCTGACTCACACGCTTACAAGTTACTTTTTTTCTCCTCAGCGCGCGCCCTCCCTCCGCCCGGGCAACTTTTTCTCGACTCCACGCAGCTCCAACCTCCTCCCCCCCACTCCCCCGCGCGCGCACCCACCCCCACCCACTTCAGAGGCTCCTCCGTCCGTCCCGTTCCCCCCCCACGTCCCCGCCGCCCTCGCTCCCCACCCCCTCCGCGCGCTCAGCCAGCCAGAGGGCACGCCGGGCGAAGGGAAGAAATTAACACACCGGCTCGGAATCAATGGGGACAATTAAAGTGAGCGCCGTGCGTCTTCTCGCCCCCGCGCCTGCTCGCCCCCGACGGCCCCCTGCCTGAGACTCGTTTTCTCGGCGAAGAGCGCGGAGTGTTTCCCCCTAGCCCGCCCCAAATGCCGGAGAAGGAATTCGAGCACTTCAGGAAGCCGAGCCGGCGGGACTGCGCCGGGTTTCTTAGATGCCTTTCTTTGGCCAGCGAGGACTGTGAAAGCTCCTAGGAAGAAGGGAGGGCGCGTAAAGGCAGCCGGGGGGGGGATATCCTCGGGAGAGGTTGCTGACAGCTGTTTGAAGGATTGATTGGCATTCTTTTGCCCTCTGCGCATGCGCACAGCGTTCTGCGCATGCGCAGAGGGCAAGACTCATGGCGGCTCCCCTAGAAACCCACCCCCCGTCAATGGTGTCCCGATTTTTTTAAAAAAAATCTGGTCACCTTACTCTAAGGGGGATTTAAAATCTCAAGAATTGCTCTTGTTTGCTCAAGATCCTTTCTCTCTCTGTATATTAATGAGGTAGTTAATCAAGTGGTGCATATCTGTCATTCATTTCACCCTCCTCATTATTTTAACATTTGCCAAGAACTCCAATCTGAAATCTCCTATTCTATGATTGGGGCTTAACATAATACGTGCAATTGTCTGTGCTCAAACTAGCATCCTGTCTGAGAATGGAAAAGGCTACAGAATAGGGCATGAGGCAGAACTTTCTGAGAAGGCAAAGCCTTATGCAAGTCCTCAAGAATTGGTTCGGAGTGCTGTGCACATTTTTTAAAAATCGGGAAACGTAGCTCGATCTGCTGCAAGCACAAGCTTTCTCTGCTTTTCCTTAAAACTTATAGCTTCTATTTGTGTAGGTATAAGTGCTTCTACTTTAATGATTCAACTCTATGACTCTTAAAGCAGCAACATCCAGTCCTAAAAAGGGGGTTGCTTTCACAAAGACCAGAGAGATGTGTTCTTGTGAGATATGAAGCATTTCTTCCAATTTATTTTTGAAGTTTCCCCAGCCCAACTGATCTGTTGACTGAGCAAAAACTTCTGATTGCTCTAGCAAATTATTCTTGAAAAGACCAGTGCAGATGCAGATTTATGACAGACATTTGTTGCTGGCTTAAACCAGATCCAGAAGAGAGAGAGTAGAATGAACTGATTTTCCTCTCTGGCCAACACTTTTTCTTACCTGGCATGACAGGCGCATAGTATTTTATTGATGGCAACTACCAGAAGAACCCAAAAAGTGGCTGCAAAGCAAAATTATCAAAAGCCTCCATATCAGGCTCCGTGTGATACAAAATCTATCTGAAAACAATGTAGAAGCAGAAACTAGAGGATGCTACTAAAACCAGGTTGTGTGCTTTCCTTGTAACCAGCCACTACCTGATTCTCTATGCTGTTTTGTTGTCTCTTGTAAGGACACTGACTGTTCCTCTCAGCCGTCTTGATCCACAGATCACTTACCTATAACTGTCCATCTGATTTTTCCTGAATACCACCAAATTGCATCTTGTTGCAAAAGCCCAATGTTAAACCGGTCAAGATACTTTTGAACCCTGAGCTTATCTTCTTAGGTATTAGTATTTCTCCTCATGTTTGGGTCATTTGCAAATCTGATAGTATCCCTTTTCTCCCATCATCTATGAAAACCACTGAAGAGCACCACATCCTGCACAGAAACACAAAGTGGGGAAAAATGGTTCCCACCTGACTCTAGGTAAAATAGACAAATCTGGTCTGGGATTTCAAGGGTTTCCACGTCATATTCCTAAGTGTGATGTTCAGCAGACTACCTTGGATTTTATCGTTATGCAAAGTCTGTAGGTGATATAGCAAGAATTTGGTAAACATTGCTAGGAATAATCCTAAGTGTTTTCATACTTTATTTACTTATTTTATTTCTATAGCTGTTCATCTCAACAAGTGATAAATAATAAAACATGAAAAACAACTAAAAGCAATTAAAACAGTACACGATTAAAATATATGGCATCACGTAAAACTGTTACTATGGATGTTAATACAGCCGGGAAATGGGCCCTTAACCCACTCAGGGCCAAGGTCAGGCATACAACCAAGTATTCACAGCCTTGTAAAAGGTCATGATGGCCAGGATTATGCTGATATTTGAAGAGAGAATATTCCAGAGGGCAGGGGCTATGGCAGAGAAGGCATGTCTCTTGGTTCTTGCCAGTCAATATTCCTTGGCTGATGGGACCATAGCATGCCCAACCTGCCTGATCGAATTGAATGGGCAGAAACACCTGAGAGAAGACAGTCTGTGAGGTAACCCAGCCCCAAGCCATGAAGGGCTCTGAATATGATAACTAGAACCATGAATTAGACCTGAAAACATACTGGCAACCAATGCAGCTCACAAAGCAGTGATGTTACATATATTAAATACCTCGCATCCTTTACTACCTGTACAGCCACATTCTGCCCTGGTTGAAGCTTTAATTTTTGTTACCTGAGTCCCCAGCTCCTGATTCTAATAACATCTAACTATTTTAGGCAGGTTTAATTATTTCCTTTGTGATTAGAAAGAATTGGGACAGAATTGTCTAGTGTGCATTTCCTCAGCTTCAAAAACACACAAGTCTGCTTCTACAAATAATGGTACTTGTGTGAGACCTGAGAAGTTCTCCCAGGAGATCTTTCGAAGTTTTGTGGGAAACACCCAGAACTTCAGAGTACGCTTTTAGATTTGCAATCTAAATTCAGCTTCGTGTGATGTGAGAGCTAAAGCAGTGGAGGACAAATCTGACTCCCTGTAGACTGCTTCTTCAGGAGATGTCTTCCATAAGCCCTTGACCTGGAAACAGAAACTGGCACTGTAATAGCGAACACCAGTATTAGGAACAAGCTACTCTTACAATAGCTTATTGATTTCTCTTTGTTTGCATACACAGAGCTAAATAAATCATCATCCTTGCCAGTAAGTAGCAAGTTGATAGCTACCAAAATAATTAATGCTACTATTTAACATCACCCATCTTTACCAAGGTTAATAATTTACTATTCTTTATCTTGACCTTTGTCATTGATGATTGCATTTAATGAGGGCACGTTACTAGCCCAGGTTAAACTTGCTACCAAAGATAGTGTGGATAAAATATTATTTAATCAAAACTAGGGCCTTATTTTGCTGACCCCAAAGATGGAGGTTTTGAGACAGGTATTGAAAGGTTTCAGATCAACCAAAGAGACCAATAATTTTAAAAACTTTTCAGCCACTGGTTTTGTTGATCTGTTTATTTCAACCCTTTGTAACACTATTTAATAGTTCTATGTGTTTTCCCTAAAACTGAAGACAACCCAGTCCCCTAGACGAGTAGACTACAACTCAATTCAGCCCAAGGTTATCGTTCAAAATATTTAAAGGGTATTAGGTATGGTATTGTTCTCACATATATTACACCATATTCTTTAGAGCAGTGATGGCGAACCTATGGCACGGGTGCCACAGGTGGCACGCGGAGCCATATCTGCCGGCACGCGAGCCGTTGCCCTAACTCAGCTCCAGTGCGCATGTGCGTGCCCGCCAGTTGATTTTTGGCTCGCGTGGATGCTCTGGGAGGGCGATTTCGGCCTCCGGAGGGCCTCCAGGGTGGCAGGGGGGAGCGTTTTTGCCCTCCCCAAGCTCCAAGAAAGCCTCTGGAGCCTAGGGAGGGTGAAAAATGGGCCCACCGGGCTCACTGGAAGTCGGGAAATGGGGGAGTGGGGGGGTCGCGCACACATGTGCAGGAGGGTGGAGCAAGTGAGGGGCTTTGAATTATGGGTGTGGGCACGCGTGCAATAGCACGCACACACCCTATTTTGGCACCCAAGGAAAAAAAGGTTCGCCATCACTGCTTTAGAGCAACCAAATAAGGTGGAATGTGATTTTTGATATTATAGCAGTATGCCTGAGAAGAGATGAACCGAACAGAGTTGTCACTAATATGTGATTTCACCGTTAAGTTATCTCTGTTCACATTTTTATCCTCCCTAACGCTTATGCCAGTTTGCTGTTCTCGTTTGGATCACACTAGTTTTCCTTTGTATCAGATTTGAAGAATTTACCTTTTTTTGGATAAAGCTGTTCTACACTATAGTATAACACTTTGTGTTGAAGGAGTGAATGGAATGGAACAATGTGAACAATGCAGTCAGAACCATTTTGAATTTACCATTTGAAGACCTCTGAATTGGCAAATTACGTGTGAATTGTGACTAAAGTTTCATGATATGAGCTACTCCAGCCTTGACTTTTTGTCCTACTTCTGATAAATGGTTGTATAATTTGGACTTTATCACTGATAAGTTGGAAGCAACAATAAATGCACTTACTGTAAGGAATCACTTTGGTATATCTATTTGACTTGTAGGCAATCTCTATTTAAATGTAAACCATTGTGTAAACTTCACCAAGAATTCTTTCTATTTTGGTCTAGAAATCTATGATGGTATCTGATAAATTTTCTTTAAGAAATGAGTAACAGTGCCCATTTTTCCAAGATATTTCTTAGTGATAGATGTAATATACTTCCTGTTTTATTTTATTTCTTTAAACAGGAAGGTACGGGAACCTATAAAGTCTCTTTGTGTGAGGACAATGCAGTTCTCCCCCTTCTGCACTGAGTCTACACACTGGGGGCCCACTTTACTAACAGGAGTTACTATTGTATTTTTATAGTGAAGTCTCTGGATAATGACAATCAAAACAATTTTCTTACACTGTCTTGCCAGGTGACTAGGGAATAAAGATATTAAGACATATGGGTTATGGAATCCAGAATGCCAAGAAAGCTTAGAAGCAGATGAGGAGAAAGTATGAGCAACATTTTTATTTATTTATATTTTGGTTACCTGAGCAGCTTGTTTATGCAAAATGGAACTTTTATAAAACAGAAACACATAAAGAGTAACATCTAGGGCAGTGATGGCGAACCTATGGCACGGGTGCCACAGGTGGCATGCGGAGCCATATCTGCCAGCACGCGAGCCGTTGCCCTAGCTCAGCTCCAGCGCGCATGTGCGTGCACGCCAGCTGATTTTTGGCTCACGCGGAGGCTCTGGGAGGACGATTTTGGCTTGCGGCGGTCCTCTGGGGTGGCGGGGGGAGTGTTTTCGCCCTCCCCAAGTTCCAAGAAAGCCTCTGGAGCCTGGGGAGGGCAAAAAACGGGCCCACTGGAAGTCGGGAAATGGGGGAGTGGGGGGGAGTCACGCAACATGCACAGGGGTGGGGCAAGTGGGGGGCTTTGAATTATGGGTGTGGGCATGCACGAGCGTGCGATAGCGCCTGCGCGCACTATTTCAGCACCCGAGGGAAAAAAGGTTCGCCATCACTGATCTAGGGTATTAAATATGTTTGCAATTTGTTGTTTTCATTTATGAAGTCTCAATATGTTTGTGAAAATTGCCCGATAAAAGTTTGCTCCTAGGCTGAAAAATGTGTCCAGGTGCTTCTCACCTGGAATGAAAAGGGATCAAATTGCAGGACAAATACATGAAGGAAGAGGGAAAGGGGGAAAGAAAGGGGAAGCCTGGGCATCTCAAATATGCATAAAATTGAGATCTTCAAATAGAGGCAAGAAGATGGAAGAAAAAAGACAATGTATGAACTGGTATATAGACATAGTGGAAGCAAGGATGACTTGCAAGACTAAGATTATTGAGAGATTGAGACTATTGTGGATATAAACTAGATTGAAGTACATTTCTCTACTTATTTGTCACATCACCTGGCATAAATGCCACAAGATTAATTACACTGGAAGCTGAAGGACATTGTCTAAAACAGGATTACCCAAAGTGCTCGATATTGACCCCCAAGGATAAATGGGACTATTGTTGTTTCTATGCTGCTTTTTCTTCATAGTACTATTAGTGAAAGTAGTATTTAATAATTATTTTCATATTAATATATGTTTTGGGGTCGATGAACAATATGAAACTTCACGAAGGGGTCAATAATCTAGTGAGTTTGGGAATTGCTTCTCTGAAATAAAATTCAGGCAGTTCAAAGTGATAATATTAATTACAAATTTAAATGGATATATATTTATAAAGCATTTTTCAGAAAGATGGACAGTGATGCTTTCATTAGTTTTTTTCCCCTTAACTGGATGCTAGCATGAGAACCTAAAATATTTAATAATCATATTACTAAAATATTATTTAAAGTGTTTATTTTTTGTAGTAAGTAAAAAAAATGTAAGAATTGCTTAAAATAGTCTAGGATGCAAGGCTGTAATTTTCTAAGTGGGCTTATCTCATTGAATACAGTTAACTGAACAAATTGACATTTTAAGAGGGTTATGGACTTAAAAAAAATCAATCTTAAAAATGAAAGAGGGAAGGACTGAATGGTGTGGTAAACAGGGATGAAAACCAAGACATCAGATCCACAACCAATTTAGATTTGCCTACATGTTGGAAAAACATCACTTAATACGATGACATGTTCAAGGGATTAAACATGATTTACAATAGCTTTAGGATTTAAAAGAAAATGCCCTTCAGAAATGAGTTGTGTGTAACCAGCGGGAATACTCTACAATCATTTGGAGGCTTACTTAATAATTGGGGGGGGGGGTTGGAAATGCCATTCTTGCACACTCATACTGTTACTATATATTTCAGCTTCCTTGGGTTCAGGTGGATGCCAAATTCACAATGGCTTTCCTGGCCCAAAATGGGAAGCCCTATTCTCAACCTGAAGGTAATCCCAGGTAGAAATTCTTGGGAGTTTTCCAGTAGAATTTCTGGGCAGGGCCTGAAATGAAAAATGAAACATCCATCTCTTCATCTGCAAAGCCACGTCAAATGAATAGCTCAGCTGGTGCATACCAGTTTCAAACATCCAGATACTTCACAGAGGAAGTGGAGAAAGTAAAGGAGAAGTAAACTCCAGATACTAAAAAAATAATGGGTAGAGGGCTAAAAGAGAAGTGAAACATGGAAGATTCTAATTCTATCCACCCCAGTCCCCAACAAATGCTATATTCCATTTAACAATAGTCTGAGTTAGTTAGGGAGATATGATCAGCAGGGCAATGAGGACGGAGATGTTTAAAACAATCATAGAATTATAGGCTGGAAGGGATCTTGGAGTTTGTAGGAAGAAAAATCTGGTCTGGTTCCAAGCCAATATTAACAATAAAGAATGTTTTAATCTGGGGAGGGGGGGGCTTCCTACAAGATCTCCTAGTCCAGGGGTCAGCAACCTTAAACACTCAAAGAGCCACAAAGGTCCTGACCGGAAGCCCCCAGTTCAATTATGGAGCCAACCGGAAGTCCGGTTCCCCCACCATAGAGTCTCCTAGCGCAGCATCCTTTTTCCTCTACCAATCCTAACCAAAAGCCCTATTAATTGTGGAGCTGACCAGAAAACCCGCCCCTTGCCATAGAATCATCTCCTGGCACGCCCTGCTCCCCCCACAAACTGGAAGCTCCTCTCAAAATTGTCGCGCCGACCAGCGATGGGGAGCCGCAGCAGAGAGGTGAGCCACATGCGGCTCCAGAGCCGCAGGTTGCTGACCCGTCCTAGTCCAACCCCCTGCCCAGGGCAGGAATCCTTATCATTGGAAATGGAGGTGCATATGTACACTTAGGAGCATGTGTGCCTGTATGACTCAGCCCAGTAGAGTTTCCATTCAGTGGAGGTCCACAAAACTCTTCCATTCAGAATATGTAAAAGTTGATTAATGTTCTTAAGCAGCATCACAACCTGGCAATGGCCAGTTTTGTATTTAATTAAAATTCCTTCACAGTCCTGAGACAGCACATTAAGGAAACGCCTAGTTCTTAGGGCTGGGAAAGTCATAGCCTATGCCCAGAGAAAATTCAGAATACGTGATGGGCAACCTACAGCGACAGATTGGGATTGCACGGATTACGTCTCCCCCCCCCCTTCATAATCAATTAATCCAGAAATACCGAATCAATAGCCTTGTCCAAGATTAGAAAAGAAGCAGAGTGCAGCCTTGGATGGGAGACCACAAGCAAATTCTGGGCGTTGTTTTGTTTTTAACAAGCTCAGCAAAGCAGACAATGGCAAACCATTGACATAGCGGGGCAGAACCGCACAGCGATGCCCAGAAAGTCAACAGGAAAGCCCTGTGGAGAACTGACTTCGGAAACTGCAAAATGTTCTGCGCGGCTCTTATTTCTCAGTCGCGTGTGAACGTGTGTCATTATCAGCTGCAAAATTGTGTTTTTTAAAAAAATGTATTTCTGAACGTGCCCGCCCACCCCAAGCGCCTTTTCTGGAGAAGCCCGCTTTCCTCGCAAACGGCTGTAGGTCTCCCCAACCTGCCTCCCCCTCCCTCGGCCGCAATGCCCTCGCCCTCCCCGTCAGAGCGTCCCGCTCGCGCACAAAAGAGGAGGGGAGGGGCGAGTAAGCGGCCTTTGGTTTCTTTCTCCTCTGGCTCCACCCCCTCGCTTTCCCTCTCACTCCCAGCGCGCGCGCCTGTGTATGTGTGTTCTGCAGTGACTTAGCAAGCGTGCGCCCTGACTATCGAGCGCGCTTGCTGCAAGCGGGCGGATCTTTCATATTAGAACGGGCTGTCCTTTTTTTTTTAAGCGAGTGGGAGATAACCAAAAAAAAAAAAACTCCCCTGATTTTTTTTTCCTTTTAAACTGGCGTCTTGCGATGCTTTGCATACGAAGCTGCGTCGCCAGACGCGGTATAATGAATGAACGGGATTCTTTGATCGCGCAGCGACACCTGTAAGGGGAGAGGGGAGGGAAAGCGTAGGCGGAGGTGTGGTGCAGACGGGATCTGAGATCTTTGCTGCAGAAAGACAAGACCGGTACCAGACGGGCACCCAACATAAAACATTTTTTTTAAAAAAAATCCAGCCTGCATGACCGTCACGAAGGTAGGAAAACCGTTGCAAAAAAAAGGAGGAACTAAGACGATGAACCTGCTCTTGAATAATGTCCGAAGAATTAAACTGCCAGGCTTTTTTTTTTTTTTGCGAGCTGTAAACAAGAGCGGGCGATTTCACATCTCTCTTATAATACTCTGTAGTTATAATATTCTTGGTGCGCTATAATAATTGTTAAGTTAAGAGAGAGCTTCTGCTCCTGGAACTGAATGATATTCGCGAGGTGGACAAGACTGCATCATTCTGCATCTGAAGGGCGGGGTAAAGCAAAACAATCAAGAGAAAATCCTAGTCCTTGAATTTACATATATTTGGCAGCTATGGTCCCTGCGGTTATCACAAAAATATGGGTCTTATTTGTAGAGACTCGTGGTAGATTCCCCATCCCAGCCTTTTCTAGACTTAAGAGGAACTGTCTACCAGGAAGTTCTTGGGTAAGAAATGTTTCTCTTCCTGGAAAAGAAAGACATATTTTCTATTATAGTTTAGAAATTAGATCAATCAATTAGAGGCATTGATCTGTATCTGCATTCTTGCAGATCTGACAAGAACTAGAGTTTATTTTTCAACATTGTTGTGCTTGGAGATGAATAATATTTGTTTCTAGCATCAGGAAGTAAAGAGGGTCATAGTCTGTAGAGGTTTCTTGAATTGGGTGGAGCAGGGAATTAAGTGAAGTTGGGCAGTGCTGGCAAGAGTCTGTTCATTGCTTTTCAGACTGGTAGCTATCCTTTGCATCGTTGCCTATGGCAAGGTAAGAATTTCCTCCAGATAAACAGCTAGTGAAAAATCCTTTCCTTATTGGAAGTAAATTCTCCTTTTTACTGTGTCTATGACAAAAAAGGACAGTAGCTTTCATGGACATATCTTGAATGTTGAAATATTGACTTATTTTCAGAACTTTAAAAAAAGGGAATGCTAGCTGATGGACAGCCTTGGTCAACTGGTTCAGTGGTTAGGTCAACAAAATGAGATTTAATGCTGATACATTTTAATTTATTTATTTTATTTAAATAGATTTGTATGCCGCCCAACTCCCAGGGGACTCTTTTCCCATTTTAAATTTCCTGTTTGTTTGTTTGTTTGTTTATTCATTCATTTGTTTTTTTGTTTTTTTGTTTATTATGTGCAAAATTAGATACTCAGTGTTTATTATATGGCTGGTAGAGAAACTTTCTCCCACCAAGTATCTCTTAGATGTGTCAGACTACAATTTGCATAATCCCAAACCAGCAAAGATATGTGGCTGGGAAGAGAATTTGTTTATTACAGTTATTATATCCCAGCTTTCGGGATAACAGTTTTCCCAAAGTGGCTTGCAAACAGTGTAAACAATTGTAAATGAAAATACAATACTACACCAGCTTCTCTTTCTCTTTCTCCTTCTCCCTCTTCCTTAAAAGACTGGCATATTTGAGAGAGATCAGATGAAGGCTGATGTAAATAATGGGATTTGTTGGAGGTATAGATAAAGCTGTTGACGAATGCAGTAGAATGTGTTTATTGCTCAGCCTTTGCCCTGGGGTTTTTGTGCAGAAGGAATGTTGATGTGACTTTGTCCCTAGGTCCAAAGTAGCTACACTGAAGTGTGCAAAAGGATTGCTTTTTTATTTTTATTGTAATGAGACTTTTGCTGAAAGAAAGACTCGCATTAATGATGTTTATAATTTATAGACGATGAAAAATATTTTTGTGCCATGAGAAGCTTGTGGGTGTCAGGTAGTTGTTGAAAGAGAGACCTTGCTTAGAGCCTGTGGAGGTGACCATTAACTGCCAGGTGTCACTTAGCAGCATTGGAAAACATGTGATTTATCTGAGCCTTGAAATGTTGGTCCCTGTTTAGCCCAACATATTGGTTCCAGCACTGAGCACTTCTCCTTGAAGTTCATAAGCAAAATATGAAGGTAATAGCCACCTACTACATTTACCCTTTGCCATTTCCTGCAGTTAACTGGAACTTCAGTAATGGATCTAAGAAATGTTAATTTCTTTCTTTGTTAAGACCTACAATGTTCTCACCCCTCTTTTTCTTTACATATCCTACTTCCAGAGACTCCTGGCACAATAATAACCATTCTCAGAACATAATACAGCAATCCAGTCAATTCTTTGATAAATAAAGCTTCGATGCTTACATCAAAATATGTTGTTTATGAAGTTGAATCTTCATTTCTTGAATTCCTACTGCTCCTTGGTGATTCTTGGCTGGTTGCTTTTTCAGATCCCCAAACTATCTTTTCCAAACTCCCTGCTTCTTCAGCTCTTCTTTTTTTGGCCCATCTGTTGTCTGCTCGTTTTTATAGATTCTGAGCAACTGTTCTGATGCAGATCTAGAATAGCAAGGCTTCATCATTGTGACAAAAAGGTGGCTCAGTCATTCATCTCCACTATTCTCCTTATTCTCTTCATATCCTCTCCTCCAGAAATATTGGCCTTCAATCCTATAAACCATAATCTGTAGGGCTTGGTAGACACATTGTAGAAGGCTTCAGTTCAGCTTAACCACATATGTCATCATCTGTTCAAATAGTATTTCTGGAAATTGCTCAGGATTGAACTCAGTAAACCTCAAGGGGAAGGGTGTTCCACAGTTTTTTGGAGTAGCTACAGATAACACAGTTTTGCATGGTTACTTGATGTCAGCAAAGGCAATTCCAGATGTTTTGTTTTCCCAGCTATGAGACCTTATTATGAGGACTCTTACCAGATTTGTATAATGGTTTCTGTCATGTCAGTGCTAAACTTGCTAATACTTTCAGACTAGCGTAAATCAGTAATGTTTGGCTTGCTCAAGATCCACACCATTGGCTGGGATAACCAGCCATATGTCGCTTTTGCATGATTCCACCTTATTTATTTATTTTATTATTTTATTTTGTGAGATTTATATACCGCCTCACAGTGCAAGCACTCTCTAAGCGGTTTACACCAGTAAGCAATGTATATTTATATTGCCCCCAACAATCTGGGTCCTCATTTTACCTACCTCGGAAGGATGGAAGGCTGAGTCAACCTTGAGCCGGTGAGATTTGAACTGCTGACCTGCAGATCAGAGTCAGCTAAAGTGACTTGCAGTACTGCCTCTAACTGCTGCGCCACCTCGGCTCTTATGAAGGCTCTCACCTTCCTCCAGACAATCTAGTAAAGAGGGGAAGGGGACGGGTAGGGAGGAATCCCCTGCTATTCTCGACAATCGAACTAGACTAGCTGAAATCTGCTAGAATCAAGAAAGTTCTGTTGCCTTTGGAGGTATGGATCAAAGACTGAGCTATATCTTAACCATGTACTTGCTAAGTTATCAGTGGCAAGCTGGATGTTGTTATAGCCATGAAAGCAGTGCCATATAACACTGATTAATATCATTAAAATATTTGGATCATATTCTTCATTTCATAGTCACCAAGCAGTCTTTTAAACAAGTTTTAAAATCCTAGTGCAGGGGTCTGCAACCTTAAACACTCAAAGAGCCATTTGGACCCATTTCCCACAGAAAAGAAAACACAGAGCCACAAAAACTGAGTGGGCATGGCCAATTCGGCATCAATCACTCCCACTCCTACCCACACCTACCCAGCCGGTCATTAGGGCAGAGAACCAATTGTTAAAAAACACCCGGAACCACAAAACCCTTTTGACATCTCACTCTCTCTCTTTCCCTCTCTGTATCTCTCTCTCCCACTCTTCCCCCCTCTCCCTCACTCTGTATCTCTCTGTCTCTCTCTATCTCCCCCTCTCTCTGTGTATCTCTTTCCCTCCCTCTCTCTCTTCCCCTCTCTCTCCCCCCTCTCTCTGTATCTCTGTCTCCCTCTTCCCCCTCTCTCTCTGTGTGTGTGTGTCTCTCTCCCTCTCTCTGTCTCTCTCTCCGCTTCTATCTCCCCCCTCTCTGTGTCTCTGTGTCTCTCTCTCTCCCCTTCTATCTCCCCGCTCTCTGTGTCTCTCTCTCTGTGTCTCTCTCCCCCCACTCTCCCTCTCTATCTCCCCTCTCTGTATTTCTCTCTCTCTCTCTCTTTCTCTGTCTGTCTGTCTGTCTGTCTCTCTCTCTCTCTCTCTCTCTCTCTCTCTCTCTCTCTCTGTGTGTGTGCGTGTATGTGTCTTCTCTCTCTCTCTCGGAAAGCTGAGGCTAGGCCAACCCAGTGAGCTCTCCTTGGGTCTCTTCGCTACTCCTTTTCTTTCTTCTTGGCAACTTTTTGGAAATCTGGGCTGGCTGAGCAACGAGCGTGAGCCGTGGCGGAGGCTTCCCTTTGGGCGACCCTCTCTTTCTCTTCCCGTGACCCCCTTGGTTGTGGGTTGTGGTCGCTGGAGAGCTCGCTGGGTTGGCCCAGCCTCGGCTTTCTGAGAGAGAGAGAGAAGACACATACACGCACACACACACAGAGAGAGAGAGAGAGAGACAGAGACAGAGACAGAGACACACACACAGAGACATGGAGAGACAGAGACACACACAGAGAGAGAGAGATACAGAGAGAGGGGCGAGGTCACTCTGGCTTTCTTTGAGCCTGACCCCCAGGGTGGGCGTGTGAGGTTCAGCGAGGCCAGAGCCCTTTTCCCGCTGTCCTGAGCTTCTTTACTCCTCCAGCGGAGCGGTGCCACCGGCGGCTTTCATTGAAAAGCGTCCTCTGGGTGTTGAAAGTCCCCCGTGCAAGTTTTAAAGCCACGGCTGGGCGCTGCGGGCCCGTCCCCCTTTCCGTCGTCGTCCCCTCCTCCCAGATCCCATTCCCACCCTGCCAGCCCTTGTGTTAGCGAGGCTGGTGTCGGTAGTGGCCGGGCCAGTGTCTCAGGGCAGAGAGCAGGTTGTGTGTCTCCCCAAGTGACCAAGACACGCCCAGCACCAACAAGGGCCGGAAGAAGCTCCAGCAAGAGTGAGGCGCCGGAGAATCAGCCCCGGCCACTTCTCCATCCCCCGACGTCACCCTTACCTTCTCAGGCCATGCAATGAATGACTGGGAGGAGAGGGCGAGGGGCGGGGCCGGCCAGTGGTGGGATCACCCAACAAGGAGCCACAGCAGAGGGCCCAAAGAGCCGCATGCGGCTCCGGAGCCACGGGGTTACAGACACCCGTCCTAGTGGGATGTTTAGTAAAAAAAATTTTTTAAAGCATCAACTAAATCAATTAAAGGCAGCAAACACATAAAATATTCAGCACACATCAACCAGCTTAATAAATTAGTTTCAAATGTCTTGACAAAAATCTGATTTGGACGCGGTGCTTAAAAAAAATAGAATGTCAGCATTGATTGGGTGGCTTCTTCAGAGTCTATGTGCCACAGTAGCAAAGGCACAATACTTTTTCATCTTTGGCCATTGGAGTGGGAATTCTGGGTGTTGCAATCCCAAAGCATCTGGAAAGTCCTAGTCTCCTCAAAGGTCTAGTCTAGTGAAACATCCTTTGGATAGTGAATTTATAAATGTTAGCTGTGCAATGAAAACAAATAGATTTATAAACTTTGGTATAAAATGATTGCTTCCTCACATCTAGTTCCCATCTGGATCTGTTGTGTATGGAAGTTTGATTTCATAGGTAGCTCATTTCACATGATGTTTCATATTCCAGTGACCCACAAGGCGAGGGGGAATGGAACAGGTCACTGGAATCAGAAGTACAGACATGGAGTGGGCGAGCCATGCCGTTAAAGTGGAATGGGGTTATCCTGAGTTTTAAATGTATTTTAATTGATATTCCATGCTTCCTGTATATAGAGACTGCAGTATGCCTAACATTCAGGTGAAGTACGGAATCATATTTAAAATATAAACAAGAATCTGGTAATTTAAAACCAGTTCAGAGATAATGTGTAAAATATTATTTTGAACTCTCAAAAGTGCTGTGAGTCCTGTTACTATTTTTAATTATTCCTATGAATGAAATGTACTAATACCTGGTAAAATATTGGAATAATATCCAAGAACAACTAAAAAAAATTTCATAGCAAATGTCTGCACCTATTTATAAATGGGATATTGGACTACCTCTTGTAAATATCAGTGAGTAGGTTTTGTGTGTTGATGTTTCAGCCCTTGGAGTGCAGTTCCTAACGTTTAACATTTACATGAAACCGCTGGGTGAGATCATCCACAGGCATGGGGTGCGTTTCCATCAGTACGCTGACGACACCCAGCTGTACATCACCACCCCGTCTGATTTCAGAGAGGCAGTTGATGTAATGTGCTGGTGCCTGGACGACGTTAGGATCTGGATGGGGAGGAACAGACTCAGACTTAATCCCGATAAGACTGAGTGGCTTTGGATATTGCCTCCTAAGGACTATGACAATTGTCCCTCCTTGATGTTCGAGGGAGCGAAACTGACCCCCTCGGATCAGGCTCGCAACTTGGGGGTCCTCCTAGATCCACAGCTAAAATTGGATCACCATCTCTCTGCTGTGGCTAGGGGGGCCTTTGCACAGGTTCGCCTGGTGCACCAGTTGCGGCCATACTTGGAGAAGGAGGCTCTACTCACGGTCACTCATGCCCTTGTCACCTCGCGCCTGGACTACTGCAACGTGCTCTACATGGGGCTACCCTTGAAGAGTATCCGGAGACTTCAGTTGGTGCAAAATGCGGCTGCGCGTGCTGTGGTGGGTGTGCCAAGGTACACCCACGTGACACCCTTACTCCGCCAGCTGCACTGGTTGCCCATTGGTCTCCGGGTCCAATTCAAGGTGTTGATCACCATCTTTAAAGCCCTTCATGGCTTAGGACCAGGTTATCTCCGGGACCGCATTCTGCCTCACACTTCCCTTCGACCGGTTAGGGCCCACAGAGTTGGCCTCCTCCAGGTCCCATCGGCTAAGCAATGTCGCCTGGCGGGCCCTAGGGGAGAGCCTTCTCTGTGGCAGGCCCCGTGCTCTGGAACCAACTTCCCCCAGAGACCCGAACTATCCCCACCCTGCTGGCCTTCCGGAAAGCTGTTAAGACATGGCTTTTCCTGCAGGCAGGGGGTAGAGCGTAATCCATCTGAGCTCACCCCCAAGTATGTATGAAGTCGAATTGATTAAATGTTTTTAAGATTATGGTTTTTAATTTTTATATTTGTTTTAAATGCTTATATTGGTTTCTTGTATTTTTCCTGTTGTACGCCGCCCGGAGTCCTTCGGGAGTTGGGCGGCATATAAGAAATACCAATAAATAAATAAATAAATAAATAACTTTCCTATTTATTAATTAGAGCGATTTTCTTTAAAAGTTTCCATGTCTTTCTGAAGCTTAAATTATCAAGTGGATAATTATGAAATTACATTGTGTCATCCTTTGGAAAGTACAATTATGTTTATTAGAGAGAAACACTGGGACATAAAAAATGTGGTTATATGTTATAGAAAAGAGGATGGCCCTGTGAACTAGCAAGCTTGGAGTATATCCAAAAATGAATTTCCAATTGATGGATCCTGAATATTAGGAGCTGCTGTGATTTATGAACGTTGGATCCTTCTAGAGAGGAACAGTAGGGACAACTCCCTATTTGAGCAGCAGTTTTATTGAGTTCTGATATATTTCTATTTTCTTGATTGTGGTATGGACTTTGGTCTTGCTTCTTGGACTTTTTTATTTTTCGTAAATAATGTATATATACCAGTGGTGGGTTGCTACCGGTTCGCACTGGTTCGGGAAAACCGGTAGCGGCGGCCGGAGGCTCTGCCCACCCACCTGGATGTCATCGCGGACAATCTGCGCATGTGCAGAAGCGCCGCACGCGAGCGCGTTCACAGTTCCGAACCGGTAGAGAAGGTAAGTGAAACCCACTACTGATATATACTGAATAGTGGCTGGTGTGACATTGTATTGGATTACTGCAGGGGTGTCAAACTCAAGGCCCGTGCCCCCCCTCCCCCGGAGCTCCATTTTCGGTGACAGAGGGCTGCAGGAGGCTGTCGCTGCTGAAATCGGAGCTCGGGAGCCCATTTTCACTGAAAGAGCACTTGGGCCACAGGCGCCCCCGACACGAGTGATGTCAAGCTGGCCACCCCCCTCCCAGATCAAACACAACTCTGATGTGGCCCTCAATGAAATCGAGTTTGACACCCCTGGATTACAATATTACCTGTACTCCAGGGGTGTCAAACTTGATTTAATTGATTGTGAACATTGCTGGTTCTTACAACAGATAGCCAGTCATATGCTGTACTGGGCTTGAGTTTACTCTAGGTTGCTCCTTTACTGTCTGTTTAATAACTGTATTGCATCCATAATACAGCATGGGTAGTGAATTGTGGAGACTTCAGTAGAGTTTATTTGTCTGTTTACTTAGATAAATGAATTCTTCAGCTAGTTCTGTTCTGATCAATGTGACCAGCAGCAGAATGTCACAGCTTCAGGGATCTTTCGTAACCAGGATAAAGGCAGAATATAAATCGAACAAATGAATAAATAATCTGGAGATACCAAGGATTGAACTCGGGAACCAAATCATCATGTTTATATTTGTCACTGGGTGTTTTTCTTTCCTTGCTTTTTTCCCCTGTCTGTCAAAAGTAAGGGATGGGATATATAACATTATTGCAGTATTCACAGGCTGGCCTTGGTTATGAAGTTACTTATTATTAAGGAACATATCTGATGCAAGATATATAGAATTGTAGCCAATGACAGTTTTGCAAAACGAACTATTGCTTTTAAAGGTTGGGAATTCATTTTTGACAATACCTGCTTCCCTGCTAATATGTGGAAATAGCATAGGTTATGGTAGGGAGGGTTGCAGTAGTTGTGGGACAGCTAACAAACAAGGAACCTGCATTCTACACTGTACTAAGCTATGATTTACTTAATTAGGATTTGTTACATATTTTCTGTTGATCGGCTTCCTATACTCAAAGTGAACACCAAGCAAACCAAGCCAAAGATCAGCATGTTGTGTTAATCCAGGTCAGGTTTCAGGTGCTGGTTAAATGTCATGTTAGAGAACGGGAAATCTGTGATTTGCTGTTCCAGATTTTATTAAATCACAGGTCTCAGCAGATGCAGCCACAGATATCGGCTGGTTCAAAGATCAAAGATGCTGGAAATTGCAGTTCAACACATGGAAGATAACATATTCACTGTAAAGTCATTGTTAAAGATAAAGAAAGACCTCGACCTACATCCTTCCAACATTCCTTTCACTGTCTTGTAGGGATTACTACCTATATTTCGTAGGTGTGAGCTGGCGGTTGATCATGTTGGAGAGGATATTGTGCTTGTAGCTGTGGATCTTGTTACATGATTTCATGTTTCATTATTTATATCCCTGTCTATTAACCTGTACCAGCTCTAAGCACAGCTGGCTCTGTGGTAAACAAAGGAAAAATGCCGATTCCCTGATTGTTGCTGTGATTGAAAAACCACTGCCGACGTTGCCGTTTTACAATGTTGTGGGCTGGTCCTGTTGAGGAAATCTCAGATTCTTGGTCAGCAATGGCATGTTTGCCTCGGTTGGGAAGATAGAAGAAGTCCAAGGTGGAAGATCAAGAAAACTGTGGAAATTGACTTCCGGTTCCGGATCGCTGCATCGCGGACGCTCCTCGTTGAGCGCCTTTCCTTTTCCCCGTTAAAGCCGCCAGAACAGCTGTCTGGCGGCTTGAAAGTCTCTGCCCCGGGCAAAGGGGAGAGATGAGAGCCGGACAGGTGGGGTAGAGCCCCCCCTAGTGCCCCAAGTGTCAGCCAGGGGCGCGAAAGGTGAGGGCTCCCCAGCCAGCCTGTCTCTTGCTCCGGGGACTTGGAAACCTCCGCTTTTGCGGAGCAAGATGCCGTGACCACCCGCTGCTTCGTGAATGGGATTACAACTACTTAATTGTTTAAACAAGCAGACAGAGAGAGACAGGATTTTAAAGGGCAAGTACAGATTTTTTTTTTTCTTTCAACTCCACTGCTGATTTTCACTTCGGAAGAAACTAAGTAACAGTTATTAGGCTACAACATGGCGATCGGAGAAAGTGGGAGGAGAAGTGAAAGTAACTTTCGTTTCCCTAGCAGCTTTTTTTCTTATGGAAATTTTTGATTTTGAAAGTTGGCTTTACTCTCTCTGTCTCCCGATTCTGGATTAAATAATAACTGACAATTTTTTAAAAATAAAATTCTATCTGGCTTTGGAATTTGAAAGAATTTTAAAAGAAATTTAAAAGAACTTTAACTAGAGGCTTGGCTTTTTCTTTGTTCACCACTGGAAATACTAAAATGGCTTCAAAATCTGGAAAGATTGTTTTGAATAAAAGAATGGATTATTCATCTGGTTATATTTCTAAAATGCAACTTACCACTGAGTTAACACCCCCAAAGTCTTTAACACCTGAAAATTTAATAAGTACCTTAAAGATTATGAAAGATGAACTTATTGTTGAATTTAACCAAAAAATTAGTGAAATAGATAATAAAATGCAGGCTGCTTTAAAGAATATTGACCAACAAATTAGAAATGATGTGTTGGAGGTATGTAAAGGTCTAGCAACAAATATTGAAGTTTTGGCAAACCGCATTGAAGAAAACAAACAAGTTTTGACAACTTCAGTAGAATACATAGATAAAATACAAAATGACATTGCAAATTTTGAAACAGAGGTGTTAATGACGCAATTCAGATCCATGGAATTTGCCATAAGGGTCAGGGGGTTGAAAGAAGGATTATATGAAGATTTGAAAGGAAGGATGGTGGAAGCTTTGGAGCAGGTGTCTGGACTGTCTAAAGAAGAACTAGCCAGGCAAATTGATAAAATATATAGAATCAACTCCTGGTATGCAAAACAAAAACACCTACCAAGGGATATTGTAATATACTTTACTACAAGAGCCTTACGGAATAGGATTATACAGGCGACGTTTAAGAATAACCTGCAGGTGAATGGCCAGGAACTGATGATATGGAAAGAAATTCCCTCTAAAATGCTCAAAGCCAGAAAAGATTATACCTTTCTGATTGATGAATTTAAAAGGTTAAATTTACATTACAAATGGGAAGCACCAACAGGAGTTGCAGTGAAATTTCTGGGAAAAAGATATCGGCTTAATACAACAAAGAAAGCTACTGAATTTTATGTCAACGTCTTAAAGGCTGATATATCCAAGATTCCAGAGGAAAGATGTATGAAAACAAAAGAGGAGGAGGAGGGAAAGCCATCCCTTCCTCTTCAAATCGAAACAGATTTACAAAATTTAAATGATTGGCAGAGCCAGACAGATGTCTACAGTGTGGAAAAGGAGATGGAAGATCGGGGTCAGATGGGAGGCGAGCTGACAACTACAAAATTATCAAGTTACAAAAAGATGCAACCATCATCAAGATACAACAAGATGCAGTGTTGAAGTTTATTGGACAGATGGTTGCCATTATGACTGTACTTTTCTTTTTCCCTTCTTTCCTTAATTTTTTTTTCTTTTCTTTACTTCTTGCATTCTTTTTTTTTCTTTTGTTTTTTTGGGGGGGCTTATTCAAAGTATTATTAATTCTTTTTAAAGATTTAGAACTTTTTTGAACCTAATAATTTAATACATAGTAACATTATATTACTAATAGAGTGGTAGAATTTATGATGAAGTTTAAGGTTTTTGTATTATTATTTAGTTATTTTTTGTGTAATATCAATTTAAGTTTTATTTAATTGTGAGAAAGATTTGGAATTGTTATCTATCCAGTTATAAAATATTACAATTAGATTTAACATTTTTTTTTTTGGGAGGAAGGTTATTTAAAGTTTGGAATTAGTGCTTATAATCTGATATATAGTAATAGTATGTTATTTATATACTGATTGATTTTATGATGAAGTTTAAGGTTTTTGTATTTAATACTTAGTCATCATTTATGTAATAATCATTTAATTCTTAGTTAACAGTGAAGAAATGTTGTGAAGGGTAGATGATTGAAAGGAGGAGGAAGGAATTTTTATTAGTGTACAATTTGGAGTTGAAGTTTTAAAAAAATAAGGTGGAAGTCAAAATTTTTTAATTTAATTTAAATTTATTTTATTGATATTATGCCCTGTACTCTCTCTGGGAAGTCCGGGGGGGAGGGGGGGAGGGAAAGGGGTGGGTTAGGGGGGAGAAAAATTAAAAAAAATGTTTGTACTTTCTATTTAATGTTTAGCTATTATCTATGTAATTTTGTACTAATAAAACTTTTTGGAAAAAAAAAAAAAAAGAAAACTGTGGAAATAGGCAAGTTCCTAGAATAGCTGTTTTTCTTTTTCTGAAAAAGTACGTTCTAAATGGATTGAGCTATATGACTGAGGTAATGAATGACTCGCTGTATATTATTTTCTTTTTGGATTGATTTAATTATCAAAATGAAGACAGAGGCTTTGGCAATGATTGCCCTCTTATTAAAAAAAAAGCAATCCACTTCCTCACAGCGCTGTCTAATTTAATTATTGTCCTTCTGGAAAATGTATTACTCCAACTGTAAGAAAATAAAGTAAAGCGTGAATTAAAACTCTTCCGTTTTGCTACCATTTCCACTCCCTGTCTCTTCAAAGATGATCAGAAATTGTTAGACTGAGAATAAAAAAAACTCAAAAGATTATTCCACCTTTGAGTCACCAGTAGCTCTATAGCAAGAAAACTTTCTTCACTCTCACCCCATTTAAAAAAATTGTCTGTGCCCTCTTCCCCAGTCTCTTTATTTCACAGTCCCTTTATTTCACAGTCCATGAATTTGTCTAGTCATATGCAAAATAATAAAAGAAAAGAAAAGAAAAGAAAAGAAAAGAAAAGAAAAGAAGAAAAAGAATACAATACAATACAATAATACAATACAATACAATACAATACAATACAATACAATACAATACAATACAATACAATACAATACAATACAATACAATACAATACAATACAATACAATACAATACAATACAATACAATACAATAATAAAATAATCCAAGTGGTTCTTGTAAAAAATGCCAAATATGCTGAAGCAGCAATTTATGGACATTGAGAAACAGACATATTGCAAACAATATAGAGCCAGTAGTAGGTTCCACTTACCTTTGCTACCGGTTTGGGAACGGGAGTGTGCAGGTGCCCGCGCGTGTTTTGTGTGTGCACAATGCTTTTGCGCAGAAGCTTCTGTGCATGTGCAGAACGTTTTTGATTATCTCCAGGAAGGTGGGCGGAGCGTCCCGCCGCCGCAGCTTCTGGTTCGCCGAACCGGTGAGAACCAGTAGCAACCCACCACTGTATAGAGCCACAATTTTTTAGGGAATGGAAGTTTCATCTGCACTGTGACTGTGCTAGAAGTAAATTAGTTTACTTGATGAAATCACCTGACAAGTATGGGATTATAGAGGTCCAAAGCTACTTTCAAAATGCTTTCAAACCTTACGTTGGGACCATTGCAATAGAAGGTTTTTTGAATGATAAAATAAATAGAAAATGTGGCTGACATATGTATATGCCAGTCTTAGTACCCCCCAAAAAAATCTTTTCATAATTAAAATGGAGCAGCTTTAATTAATTCTTTGGTGGTTTCTACAGGTAGTCCTAAACTTTACAACCATTCACTTAGTGTTCGAAGGTACAATGGCACTGAAAAAAATGACATGACTGTTTTGCACACTTACGATCATTGCAGCATCCCCATGGTCATGTAATCAAAATCCGTGGCAACTGGTCCATATTTATGATGGTTGCAGTGTCCAAGGGTCATGTGATTACTTTTTGTGACCTTCTGATCAGCAAAGTCAATGGAAAAGCCAGATTCCCCTAACAACCATGTTACTAACTTAAAAACTGCAGTGATTCACTTAACAACAAGAAATGTCATAAAATGGGGCAACATTCACTTAACAACTGCCTCGCTTAGCAACAGAAATTTTGGGCTCAATTGTGCTTGTAAGTTGAGGACTACCTGTATTTCCACATCAAGCCAAGTTTATTTAAAAACAATTCTGTTGAATGGCAGGGTGGCCCATTGTTACTGGTTTTTCTTTGCTAGTCCGTCCCCCCCCCCCCCCCCCCCCCGGAATCGACCAGCTTATCTGTGTTTCCTCCTCCCTCTATTCAGGACACAGAAACAATGAAAAAGCTCAGATTCCTCTATGGTTTTTTGGTTTTTTTACTTCCTTTGTACTTTCAAGTCAGTGTTGATGCCTGGCAACTGCCTGGACTAGTCTCTCAGTTTTCTTGGCAAGATTTTTCAGATGTGATTTATCCTTGCTGCTTCCTAGGGCTGAGAGAGAGTGACTGGACCACAATTTTCAGCTTGGTATCTTAACTACTGTGCCAAGCTGGCTTTTCTTTCATGTATCTGTACCAGGCTGCACCTGATATTGCAACAAGGATGCAAAGCATTTCTCTGCTTCCCCTGGGCTTCCCTACCATGGGAAGTAACAGAAATAATTAGAACAGTCTAACACCTTCATATCTGACTGGAGAAATCAGGTCTCAATCTCTTCCCTGCGTTATGATTCATTGGTTGATTTGCCAACGCAAAGTAAAATGCAGGCCTGCAAAGGGAAAGCTGAATACGTAATGGCTTATTTTTCAGAAGAGTGTGACTCTCAAATTGTTGCAGTTTTAAAAATAAATAAAATCCACAGGAAAATCCATGGGTGAAAGAAAACTCCTCCATCAGCCAAAGCAAGAGATGTTACTCATAGTTCCTGAGCATCTTCTCACTCATTAGACCAGGCATGTAGAAGCTGCGGCTTTCAGGATCAGTGATTTTCAAAGTGATCTTCAGACCATTGGTGATCCATGGATGTATAGCATGTGCCCGGTTTTCCTTTCACTGCTGATCAGTTGACTACAACCCATTCACTGCCTCAGCCTCTGATTTTCAACGTTCACCACCAGTCAGTTGGTCAGACCAGAGCCCTCTTGCCACCTCAATCCCAACTTCTCCCTGTTCAACACAAATCAGCTGTTTGAGAATGGATCAGTGGCTGAAAACTGCTTCATGAACACAGGAAAAATGTGCAAACAGCAATGTATTTAAATTCAGAAAATGACAGAAGTCAACAGCTCTTGAATATCATTGACTGTGAGTCCACAGGTATTCTCTTATGTAGAAAAGTGATCTCAGACAAGCAGCCTTGTCTGACACATAACTAAGAAAGATGATGATGAATAATGATTCATTATTTTAGATTAGATCAGTGGTTCCCAACCTTTTTGTGATCGAGTACCACTTGGAGGTCCCGTACAGTCGCCGCGTACCACCTGGTTCCAGAGAAACTAAATTCGATCAGATATCACTTTATTTCCATAAAGTGATATATATATATATATATATATATATATATATATATATATATATATATATATATATATATATATATATATATATATATATATATATATATATATATATATATATATATATATATATATATAAATGGCCTTCGGAAAAGCCATTAAGACATGGCTCTTCCTGCAGGCAGGGGGTAGAGCTTAATTCCATCTGCACTCTCCCCCGGGTATGTCTGGTGGTTGAATGGTTTTTATATTGCAATTTTTTAATTTTTATATTTTGATTTTAATTGAATTTATTGGTTATTCTTGTATTTTTCTTGTGTTGTAAGCCGCCCTGAGTCCCTCAGGAGTTGGGCGGCATATAAGAGAACCAAATAAATAAATAAATAAATAATTGTACCGTTCCTTTTTTGGCCCCGCGCATCCAGCAACTGGATTCTCGGGCCGCTGGGACCAGGTGGGTGGCGTGTGGCAACAGTTGTGTTAGGCAGTAAACATTTTTGTGAAGTAAAAAATAACTAACTAAAAATCGTTCATGACCCCGAAAGTGTTCGCGTACCACCTGGAAGGCCCTCACGTACCACTAGTGGTACACGTACCACAGGTTGGGAACCACTGGATTAGATTAAAAACCCTGGTGGTGCAGGTTAAAAAATGCAGTATTGCAGGCAAACTCTGCCCACAGCCTGGAGTTCGATCCTGACGGGGCTTAAAGTAGTTCCATCCTTCCGAGGTCAGTAAAATGAGGATGCAGATTGTTGGGGGCAATATGCAAATAATGCTTACATTATAAACCTCCCAGAGAGTGCTGTGCAGTGCTATGGGGTGGTATATAAGCCTAGATACTATTGCTATTGCTAAAATTGGGATTTTATTAAATGGGAATCATCTTCCCCTTCGTTCCTCAGAGATTTCTACTGAAGAGCTTTCTTTACCAGCATATTTTTCCCAATAATTTTTAGGATGGCAGGGATGCATAAAATAATTTTAACGATATATAAATTCTTAATTGGGATTATGGTTGGTATAGAATTTCATTTTAAGAGACCCTCTTAAAATAGAGGGAATGAGAAGACATTCCCAAATGCAACTAGGCCTATTATGATATTCACTGAAAAAAATGTGAAGACAAATGTTTGGGGGGGGGAATGTTTGGGGGGGGGGTGTTAGATATATTTGGTCTTCACATTGTTCAAACTTTTCTTGGTCCATAATGGCATAAAATTTGAGAAATACAGTTTTAGCTCTATTGGAAAAATACCCAGCAGTTGTAGGCAGCAGGAGGAACAATGCTTGAAATTGTAGTATAATAAACTCTTGAAGACCACATATACCCTAGTTTATACAGTATTTGTCTATTGATCAGTTTCTTACCCAAAACTCCTTGAGGCAATTTTGTCTGCAGATGGAAAAAGCCGATAACTCAGTAATGCTCTTTGTTGACAAAGACCATTGTGCTGCCTCTGTCCCTCCCCCCTAAGCAATATTCATCCATTTTCAGGAATTTCTTCTCTGCTGAGAATTACCAGAACTGTGGGTGAGGTGCATTTTACTTTATGCACTTCGCAAGAAAACTTACGTCAGCAATTCTGCTATTTTGTTGATAATTTGTTATTTCTTTTTTGACTCTCCCCGTTATTTGGATGAGTTCTCTAATTTTTATTTCTATTAATCCTGCCTTTCTTTGCTTGGTGGGATTATCACTAGGGAATTTAGAAGTCATCCAACAATTGCATTCACATTACAGCAAAGAGGCTTTGTTATCGTCTCGTGATAGCTGATGATGCTAGAAGTGGCTATGGGGGAAATGGCTTTTAGTCAGTGGGTTTATCATACATCCACCAGCTGTGGCCCAAAGATGCAGTGCTAACCATTTTTAAAGGACATGACCTTTGTTTCATACCCAGTTTACAGCAGAAAGCTTTAACTATTTCAGTTTTGAAGTAATGTTCGTCCTCTTTTCCCAACACTAGTCTTTTTATGAACATGACCTACAAGACTTCATCAACAATGCGGGTGATGGCATGGTTAGCATCTGGGACATGCCTAGCTCCTGTTGCATTTTAAGATGCTGTGTTGGCATGCCTCCTCTCCTTCATGTCTGTTCAGCAATCTTCTACCGGAAGAGCTATAGTAATCTGGTGTCCAGTTGCATGGATCATCTCTCTCTCTCTCTCTCTCTCTCTCTCTCTCTCTCTCTCTCTCTCTCTCTCTCTCTCTCTCTCTCTCTCTCTCTCTCTCTCTCTCTCTCTCTCTCTCTCTCTCTCTCTCTCTCTCTCTCTCTCCTCTCTCTCTCTCTCTCTCTCTCTCTCTCTCTCTCCCCCTCCCTCCCTCCCTCCCTCCCTCCCTGTGTGTGTGTGTGTATACCGGTATATTCCTTCCTTCCTTCCTTCCTTCCTTCCTTCCTTCCTTCCTTCCTTCCTTCCTTCCTTCCTTCCTTCCTTCCTTCCTTCTTTCTTTCTTTCTTTCTTTCTTTCTTTCTTTCTTTCTTTCTTATCATCTGTCTGTCTGTTTGTGTGTATATATGTGCTTTGACAACTTGGTGGGTAAAGAGCTGGCTCTAGCTCTTGTCAGCCAACCTGAAAAACAAGAGACAAGCACTGAAGATATTTCCATTTCAGTATCCCCAGGGCCTGCCAGGTTTTTTTTTCAACATGGGTTTAGTGCTCTTCTACTAAACCTCTGTTTAAAAATAGCTCTTAAAAAACAGATGAATGACGCAGGGAGAGCAGTTGCATGGTGAAGTGGGAAGATCTCTCACTGGACTGAACGATCCCTTTTCGTTGCCTGATGAAACAGTCTTCTCCACCTGAGGATCCGACACACCTTTACCTGGCAGGTTCTGACCAGTGGTGGTTGTGGGAGGATATCTTAATGAAATAGAGAGCCCCTCTTGGTAGGTAGTGTCTACCATCCCATGGATCAGTTGCAAGTCCAGTGACTGATCTGCTTTTCTGGACAGCCCCCATCTACTCCACATAGATCAGCTCTCTGAATAATGTGCCAGGTTTTGACAGATAGCTAAAATTGAGAGTCTAACCATCTGTCATAACCTGTCTCTTCCCCAGGTTAACCATATTTAGGGTAACTGATTGATAAAAGTTGTCCTGCCACTTATCAGTATTTGGTGAGAAGATAAATAAAGCTTGGAGAGTCCATCAGTCACCAAATACCAAGTTCCTATGGTACAGTATTTATTTCACTAGGATTCAGGCCTGGCCATAGGACAGAATGGTTAGTATTCATTGCTCGGATGGATGACTTTCATTGAGACCTGAATATAGAAAATACAACTTTTTTGATCTTGCTTGACTTTTCAGCAGCATTTGGTCCCATTGACATTAATATCATTCTGAATTGCTTGTAAGATTCAGGGTTATGTTGTTTCTTCTCCTTCTTAAAGGAGCAGTGCAAATGAATCCTAAAGGAGCAGAGCGATCATCCCAATGTGCCCTCCATTGTGGGGTCCTCTTCCCCCTTCTTGTTAATATTTAAATAAGTCCTGTCAGTTTCAGGGGAGCATGCTGATAATTCCAGTTTTACTTTGTCATCCAGATCAGGCCAGAGTCTCTATGGTTAGTCTGGGCCCAAGTGCTTGGAGATTGTGGGGTCTGGACAGGGGTGGGTTCTAACTTACCTCACTGCCGGTTCGCTTCCTCCTGCGCCACGTGGATGCGCCATGCGGCATGGGTGCGTGGGGGGCTTTGCATGCACGCGCATGCGCAGTGACAAAAATTCTCAAAAAATTCCAAAAAAACCACCCTGAAAACAAGATGGTGGCGCATGTGCAGTGCCGGAAACTCAGCTTCTGCGCATGCGCAGAATAAAAAAATCAGCAAAAAATTCCCAAAAAATTATAAATAAATAAAAAATATCCCTCCCCCCCCAAAAAAAGATGACGGTGTCCACGGAGCAGCACTGACAGAACCGGCTCCGTGACGTCACCAGCGGTTTGCTACTGGTTCTATAAAACCGGTGCAAACCGGGAGAAACCCACCTTTGGGTCTGGATGAGAAGAAACAAGCTGGAATTAAACCCTAATAAGATCAAGACAGCATTTGTCCAGAAGCCATCAGGCTCTGTGTCTGCTCTGCTTTTATCTTTAGATGAAGAAACAGCTCTTAACTTGAATGTTCTCCCGGACCCATGGCTTCTGTTACATTTGCAGGTGAAGGCTAAGTTTGAGGGGAGCTATGTTTGAAAGTGAACAACTTTGGATGGTGTGCCACTTAATGGGTTACCTGGAGTGGCAGGCTCTGACAACAGTACTCTTGTTCTCATTACTACCACATCAGATTATTGTAACATGCATTGAAGACTACAGATACCTTAGTGGTACTGGAGGAAGTTCCTGCTATGGTATAGGTGAGAACCATCACAGTCATGTAGCATCTAATAAGCAGGCATTACACTGAATTCCAGTAACTTTTCAGATAGCACTCAAAATGTTAGTTTTGACTTTTAAAGCCTTACGAAGCTTGGCTTACAGGTACTGTAGGTATCTGCAAGACAATCTTTTCTAAATAGGACTGTCCTGTGTAGTATGTTCATCTTGGTTGAGGATACTGAGTGGTACCCAGGTATGAACGGGGCAGTCTTTGTTTTGTAGAATAATCTTTAACCTCTGGCCCAGTTAGTACTAACCCTGTTGTCTTTTCATAAAGCTGCCCAAAAACAGTTTATCCACAAAATACCTGATCTTGCTTGATTGTCAAGTTGGTATTAGTACAATTGAACGCATTTATTGCTTATTTATTTTAATTGGTACATTGTTATTGTTTGCAGTTTTAATTTAATTTCTTGTTCTGTTGGCCTGTTGTCAGCTGCTGTCAGTCACAGATTTAACTGAGTAAAATCCATTTTTCATTGTTGATATGGGCCAATCTATCACACACAGTGACAAGCCAAAAGTACTTTCCAATAGTAAGGTTTCTAGCATAATTGGTGAAAAGGTCATAGCAAAACATGTTTTTAGATCTCTGGCCAGGTTGGCAAAAACTCTCTGTCCTCCTTTGTTTCTTTATAGGCATCATAATGCCTAGAATCTGATAAGTAGTGCTGTACAGACTCTGTACAAAGAAAATAAAAACAAAATAATCAAATATGCTGCTGCAAATCTGGATGTGCACTATATCCAGTGTGTGCTTTTGGTTCATTGATCATGATAGGGTCACCTTTGAGGGCTTCCATGTGAAACATTTCTTATACAATTGCTTAGACTCATTTGCAGAATTTTCTGTGGGTTGGGTGCTCAGTGATTGCTGTCTTCCATTTGTAAGCCTCCAACAGTTTTCCAACTTTTTCATAATGAAGAATCCTAAGAAAGGAAAGATGGAACAGTCGAGTAGAACCTCTGTTGATGCTAATATTGAAACCTCTTACCTCGAGCTTTCGTCTCTCAAGAGAAGCCGTACAAAAGCACAATTATCTGCACTCAGTGGTCGACACCAATTGGCTCTAAGTCTAAGGCAATAGTATGCCAAAACAACAGAGGAGAATGTGTTGAGTTGTGATATTCAACATACACTGTACATTTTTCACTGGCTCTCTCTGAAATGTTTCTCTTAAGAGTTTTACAGCTGATGGACTCTAATGCATAACTCTTCCCACTTGGACCAAGTTCTTCTCTATCTTTGGAGTATCACTTTGCTTTTCTCTGGAGGTGTCTTGACCAGGGCAAGTATATTATATTCCTCCAAACATCAAGAAAATGTCTATGAAAAAGGAAAAGCTTTGTAAGCTGGAGTTTGCCATGTCATTGAAACTGAAGGTGCTTGATTACTTATGGAGAAAACTGATAAGGAGCGATGGGTTTTTAGCATCCAAGCAGCCAAGGTTGAAATGAAATGAAGCATTGTCTCTCCGGAAAGAGGATTTGGATTTTATTTACTTTTCTTAGTGATTCTTTTTATATTGGTTCAGAAAGCTGGAGTGGTGGTGTTTACACAGGGAAAACACTTACAAGAGACATTCAGGTTCTCATTCTGTGTTTTGCTTTACTATATCGATATCCCATTACAAAAACCCAATACCAAAGCTCACTAATTTTAGGTAGCTCTAGGATTTACATTTAAATGCATGTTGGAAAGTACTGTATATCCAACCTCTTGGATCAAACTTTGGTTCTTTTTCAGTTTGGCCTAGTTTTCCCTTTGACAATAAATCTGCACTTCTCTAATTATGTAACACCACAAATCTAGCATATCCTCCAGATACGTTCGACTACACCTCCCACCACGATAGCCAACATGCCTAATTTTCTGGTTGGATTGAGACAGGGGTGAAATTCAGCAGGTTCGGACAGGTTCTATAGAACCGGTGGCGACGATTATGCGCAGTTCGGAGAACCGGTAAATCGCACCACTGACTGGCCCCTCCCCTCCCCGCCCCTCCCACTCACTCCTTCTCTCCTCCTTCTTGGGCTCATGCACACAGAGCAAACATGAAAAGGAGGTGAGAAGCAGCCAGGTTGAATGCTAGAAGACTTGGCTGAACTTTTCTGTCGGTTCTATGGGTGTGGCTTGGTGGGAGTGGCTTGGCCACACCCACCAAGTCACGCCCACAGAACCGGTAGGGGAAAAATTTGAATGTCACCCCTGGATTGAGATAATGTTTACCTCCTTGCCTGAGCACTGATTTTCATATGAACTCTTTTCTCAGTCTTTAGTGACAGAATTTGCCAAGGTGCAGGTAGTCCTTGACTTATAGCAATTCATTTAGTGACTGTTCAAAGTTACAACGGCACTGAAAAAAGTGACACGACCATTTTTCACACTTAACAATCATTGCAGTATCCCCATGGTCATATGATCAAAATTTGGTTGTTTGGCAACTGGTTCATATTTGTAACAGTTGCCACGTCCTGGGATCATGTGATCAGCTTTTTCAAGTTTCTGACAAGCAAAGTCAATGGGGAAGCCAGATTCACTTAACCACTGTGTTCAACTTAACAATGGCAGTGATTCACTTAACAATTGTGGCAAGAAAGGTCGTAAAATGGGGCAAAACTCACTTAACAAATGTCTCAGCTAACATCATAAATTTTGGGCTGAATTGTGGTTGTAAGTCAAGGACTACATGTATAAGCTTCTGGTCTTGTTGTGGATTTCTATGACAACCTTGTTGTTTCTCAGTTTCGCTTTGATTTTATAGGCCTTTCCCTTCATTTGTTTATATTGATCTTTTAACATTTGCAGTTCCTTCATTAGGTCACCATCCTGTTCTAAGCCTCGTAGAGATACCAGGTCTTTAGCTCCACAGCTTTCCCAGCTCTACCACTCCTATCTCAATATGACCTCAGGAGAACCTCAATGGTGATTATTCCTTCAAAGTGATCACCTATATCTTTCTAAAGACTAATTTCTAAACGTTGAGATAAGAAAGTAGTGGTGGCCTCCAGGATGTACTTTGGGCTCTTAGTAAACATAGCATTGGAAACTACCTTCCTGCTGAACCACATCTGACTCTCATAGGTCTCCTACGCCATCCTCCACAGCCCCTCCCCAACGCATTTCAGTGTTTTCTTTTGAAAATGTTTTCTATCCAGTTATTTGTATCCAAGCTTATAAGGAACATTGGGGCTTTACAATCTTGTCCTGATTGCTACAGCTCAGAATTTCCTCACAGAATCAACCTCATGTGGTAGTTTGGACTGAAAAACTGAATGAGTAGGTGAAGGATCCAAAGGTCACCTAGTGAATTTCCATGTATGAGAATGGAATTCACTCTGGGCCCTCCCCCATAACTTCTTAACTACTATACCACATTGGTTATCTGTTAAACACATATAGAAATGTAGGGATTTCTGTAGAAAAAAATGGGAGGACCTGGGATGGGTTGTTCCCCAGTTCTCAGTTCAAAAGATAGCCACTATAAGAATGTGTGTGCCATTTAGTTCTATTGCTATTAAGTAGAGTTACGGTATCACAACTGGACTACAAAATGTGGACAACTTCTAGAGTCTTGTACCGACTAGCAAAGTACAAAGCTTAATAATTTTAGTACAGAACATTCCAGAGAACTACAGTAATCTCATTCCCCACCAGACCCCCCTTTTCTGGTTTGGAGGATTTACTTCCAAAAACTGTCAGACTGCTCCTTGTATAGTCCAGTTCTATGTTAAGTTAAAATTTCTCTAATAGGGTTAACCATTCAACTCCTTGGATCATATGGAGCAAATAGCGTTTACTGGGTTTATATCCATAAACCATAATATCATTTTTCCATTTTTTTTCACAAGCATTCTGTAGATGTAAACCATGAATTATGGACATAATGTGTGGGCTCAGACACCCTGATTTATTCAGCACCTGAATAGACCTAAAATGTACTATGGCTTAACATGATGTGTAGCTGCTTCCTAACCCACCTCATAAAAAAAGTGGTGAAGACAAAATAGGATAACCCTCAAGTATGCCAAATTGCACTGCTTAGAGAAATACCATTTGTTCTCCTTTAGTAATGTTCAAATCCCAGAGTAATCATTTTACTGGGCCTTGAAAGAGATGGGTGCGGAGTATTATTTTAAAGGGCTTTCCTGACTAGTACAGTAAGTGCCCTTAAGTTGGCAGTGGACAAAGGTTTTGAGATAAGAAGAGTATCAATTATAGTACTGTTTTTATTGCTCTCCTTTCTCCAAGACTCTCTCTGCCAGTAATTCATCTTGAGGTGGGGAAACTCAGTTGTTTACTTCTCTGTTGATAAGACATTCTTCCTTCCTTTCCCCCAACTCAAGAGTCAATTAAAGGCTATCTTTGCTACTAATCAGAGAGGCGCTCTTCTATCTTTGTGGAACTAGATTTGGGGCACAGATTCACAGTCTGGGGGGGGGAGTCTACTGTAGGCAAGTGTAAAATGAGTAGAAGTGCTATTGTTAAACCCCATCATGGCTTAGTATGCAGCTTGCACCTGGCTTTAGCACACACACACACTTTTTTCTTTTCCTTGTTCTCCTTTAGACACTTGACTAGAAGTTTTCCAGAAGCCCCTCAGAGTCCTTTGTTATAGAGTAGGGGCTGAGTTCCCCTCAACCAAGCTTCCCAGATTTATCCTAGGATGTTCAGGCACCATTCTATCCTGCTGAATGAAAGTGTGAGGGAAAAATGACTCTTTAGATGGAATCAAATGTAGGCATCCATTTGAACCCACAGTTATGTCACACAAACTGTGATATTCTTGTGATGATGTCATTTGCTTTCTCCCTCTACACACCATCCCATATGGATACCTATGGTTTCAAGATTAATTTGTATGCTGCCCAGAGTTATGGCTTGTGACATGGGCTGCTACATAAATATGATAAATAAATAATTCACCTATAATGCCATATTGTAGTCGACTGCTAAGATGGGTTGACACATTACCCAAAGTCAAAGTTTATTCTTGGCATCTGAGTTGGTTAGGTATAGAAATCAAATGGATGAATGAAGAATGGATGAATGAATGAATGAATGAATGAATGAATGAATGAATGAATGAATGAATGGGAGAGAGAGAGATACAATGACTTGCTTCACACATCATACTAAGCTATAAACCGTGGTTTAATATCATATTGGGTGGAGTCAAGACAATGTGCTAAGTAAAATCAAAACACGCCACATTATGGGTTAATATAATCTGCAAATGAACCTTTTTGTGACCTAGTTTAGATGTATTCTTGAACTTGGAAACTACATTTTTTCTTTTTTGCTGAGAGATGACTCTTGGCTCTATCTATCCCAATTCAGCAAACTGAGCTTATGGTTGTCCTGAGCACTTGCTCAATAGCATGTATCAATGTATAAATTTTAAACCCTGCCTTGATATTTAAAGCTCTGGTTTTTGAAGTCCTGAGTTTTAGGGTGTACAATATATATAGTGTTTTGTGTTAAATCAGAAAAACTGAAGATCACATTGTGTATAAGGTTAGAAGAGGCAGTGCAGTTATCCAAGAACCTTTTCTGGCTTGTTCAAGGAGTGCCAAACATTGATGAGATGCTTCAAGCTGCTTTCACAAACATTTAATGATTGAATTGTTTATAAACATGAATGTTAAATAGTGATATAACTCTTGCAGAGTTGTTGGGAACTTGACATAGTAAAGCTAACTATGCCGAAAATCATTCCTTTATTCTAAATCAGTGTTTCCCAACCTTGGCAACTTGAAGATGTCTGGACTTCAACTCCCAGAATTCCCCAGCCAGCAAATGCTTCCTGGGGAATTCTGGGAGTTGAAGTCCAGACATCTTCAAGTTGCCAAGGTTGGGAAACACTGTTCTAGATCACTCGACAGGTGATAAAAGTAGTGTTGACCCTTGTTCTACAGAATTGCTACAGATGTAAACAGTGGCTGAATGGTCCTGAATATTGCTTGATTTTATGATGTAAGAACTGGGGGAATGCGTAAAGCTTCTAACTTTGAGAACTGGAATTATACAGCTCAACAGTGTCCTCACTTGTGAGAGCTTGCAGGATCTGTGCACCGCAGAGACGTCACAATGAATAACTTTGGCTATCCACCTGTATTGATGCCTCGCCCAGCCTGTGGCGGACTCCTTAGCAACTTTGGTAAACAGAGATGATTTCACAGAGCGTGTGGTTGGTTTATAAAACTGCTCTGTCCTAGCTTCTAAGATAAAGTAGCCTATGTACCTGGTAACCTCTTAAGTTCCCAGGTGGGAGCTGGGCCAGGCAAGGCTCTATCAAGATCCTTTTAAAGGAAATAAGTATTGTTTTGATGATTTAAAGAAGCTTTAGGCCAGCCATGATTTTCATTTCCTGAGATAAATCTATTGTGTTACACTAAAACCTTGATTGTATAAACACCCATTCAGCAGATTTTGGAATCAGCACCAAGCTTTATTTATTTATTTATTTATTTATTACGGTTTTCTTATATGCCGCCCAACTCCCGAGGGACTCAGGGCGGCGTACAACAGCAAAAAGATACAAGAAACACCAATAATAAACAACTAGATTAAAAACAAATATAAAAATTAAAATTCATATTAAAAAACTTCCAATCAGACATACCCGGGGGAGAGCACAGATGGATTAGGCTCCTCCCCCAGCCTGCAGGAAGAGCCATGTCTTAACGGCTTTTCGGAAGGCCAGCAGGGTGGGGATGGTTCGGGTCTCTGGAGGCAGTTGGTTCCAGAGCGCCGGGCCCGCCACAGAGAAGGCCCTCCCCCTAGGGCCCGCCAGCCGGCATTGCTTGGCCGACGGGACCCGGAGGAGGCCAACTCTGTGGGCCCTAACCGGTCGGAGGGAAGTATGAGGCAGAATGCGGTCCCGGAGATAACCTGGTCCTAAGCCATGAAGGGCTTTAAAGATGATGATCAACACCTTGAATTGGACCCGGAGACCGATGGGCAGCCAATGCAGCTGGCGGAGTATAGGTGACACGTGGGTGTACCTAGGCACACCCACCACAGCATGCGCAGCCGCATTTTGCACCAACTGAAGTCTCCGGATACTCTTCAAGGGTAGCCCCATGTAGAGCGCGTTGCAGTAGCTTTATCCCCAAATAATGCATATAAATCTGTTATTTCACAACTCAGTTTGGATAATTTTCTTATATTTGTGTAAATATATGTGACTTATTCTTGTCTGTGCAGATTAGACAGGACCCTGAATTTGCAGGACATGCTAGATGACAGAGTGGTTATGCGTCTTGTAAGAATGTAAGCAATTTGGTTTAATAACCTATTATTTGGTTTAATAAGACATGCAGTTACAGTGTGCACATTCTGTTTCCTTTGGAAGGGAATCAACATTTAGGCTTAGTTCTCACAGGTATGGATACTAGCTATTTCCTTACAATTGAACATTGATTGAGATCCATTGAAAACATTCCATTTCAGGTGATAGTATAGAATGGATGCATGCATGCATGCGTGGATAGATGTGTGGATGGATGCGTGGATGATATGGGTGGGATAGATAGATATGGTAAGCATCCATATGTCTTTTAAATAATGAGCAATATATACAACTATACTGTAGATAAAAATTATTCTGTAATATTTGGTCTCTGATGAAGTTCTATCACAATGTTTAAATTTTATGTTTTATTAATATTGGATAAAATGACAATGATTTTAACATGATTAGCTAATTGTTGAGATTCTGTGTCTTTCTTCTACAAGTCTTCCCTCCCTCCATGCCTCGTGCTTCCAGCGTCACAAACATACAACCGTTTCAAAATTGTTCTGCTGCAGGGTGTTGGACATAGGATGCATCTAGTTTTCTGTGGATGCTGGAAAACATAAATGCTGTGTCACTTCCAGAGTAACCAATCAGAATAGCAAAAGATCAGCTATCTCTTCTGCTTCTTGAACCTCCATTTTGGTGAGCCTTTTGTTTGAGCCTTGAAACCTCATCACACTGATTCATTACACATTTTCCTTTTGGAACCAGCAATATTATGCAAAATGCAGAAAAGAAGTAAAAGAAAAAGTAAGTCAAAGAAATTAAGGCATAAGTAAAAAACATTCACAGCATTCAGCAAACCCATTATGCCTTTGTATATTTACAAAGCATCCTTGCTTCCATTCGTCACATTTGTATATCACTTCACATATTGCCTTTTATTCTTTAAATGTCTTACCACTGTTCTTTGTGGATCTCATTAATGCCATCCAATCATGACTTTTTTGATCTCCTTAATCTGTGCTCGTTTCAGATTGTTGTTTTATAATCTGATGCTTATATGCTGTCTCTATTTCGCTAAGCCATCTCAGTGTATCTATTTTTTCCACACTGACAAACTCAGTTTTGTATTCAGTCCACATTTATTCAGCATCCATTCAATTTTTACCCTATCTCTTCTGGTGTTAGGAAATACTGTTCTTAGGTAATGCACTCATTGCATTCTATAGTGGTGCTTAAAAGTTTGTGAATCCTTTTGAATTCAAAATTCAATCTTATTCAATATGCATAAATAAGACCTGAAACACATCTGTTCTCCACAGTTCTTCTAAAACTAGATAAAGGGAATCCAGCAGGGGTGGGTTCCTACTGGTGCGGTCCAGTGCGCAGCTCTGGTAGGGACTCGCCGATTATGCAATTTGCGCGCGACTGCTCCAGTGCCGTCTTCACAGGACAGTCGCGCGCGTCACCATCTTTTTAAAAGAATTTTTTGATTTTTTTTGTTTCTGCGCATGCGCAGAAGCAAAATCTAGCCGAAATCTTGTGAGGGGACACGCGTGCGAGAGAGATTTTGACGAGATTTTGCTTCCGCGCATGCATGCATGCGCAGAAGCAAAATCTTGACAAAATTGCACGTGCACGTCCCCTCATGAGATTTTAGCGAGATTTTGCTTCCGCGCATGCGCAGAAGCAAAATCTCGCTGAAATTGTGCGAGGGGGCACGCGCACATAGCGAGCGCATGCGTGCACGAAACGTGGAGATGCGCACGCAGCGCACCGGTATCGGTAAGTAAGCAACCCGCCCCTGGAACCCAGTTATGCATTATGTTTCTTAATTGATTTGTTGAGTTCTGATACTGAAGAGTCAGGAGGCAGGTTGAGTGACAACAGCTCTTTTATTAAAGTAAGTGAGAACTCCAGCAAAAGCCCAGCCGGTGGCTCCTGTTTAAATAGGGAGCTCTGGCTGGGAAGAACCAATCAGTGATCAGCAATCCCCTGCTCAATAGAGCGGACCTAATCATAAACTACCCAGCTAACATGCAAATCTCAGGACACAACACGATTTATTGAGGAAAATGATACCTCCTTGGCACTTACTTTGGCAAAAATAAGTGAACCTTTATCAGTTTATTTGAAAGGAAAATTAGTCAAGTGTTCCAGTCAGTGGGATAATAATCAGATTTGAGTGTGGAAGGTTCTGTCTTATTATTCTGTTTATTAAAGAGAGGAAAATTAAAGGAAATTTTTTAGTGAACAAATGCTGATAGAAACTTAGTGGTAGTATATGATATGTCACAAGAAATGTATGTTTATCATAAGACGCAAAATGGGTGCTGTCCACTTTGATATACAGAGTTGAGTATGTCAGGAAAAACTTAGTACAATATTGCTTAAAAGTACAGTATGTGAACCTTTTTGAATCCTTTAGAATATTCAATATTTCTGTATAAATATGACCTAAAATGTAATCTATTCTCCATGCAAATTCTAAAACTAGATAAAGAAAACCCAATTAAGTAAAGGAGTCAAAAACTTTATACTTGTTCATTTATTTATTGACAAAAATGATCCAAAGCTACATATTTGCTTTCAGTAATTGGTATTTATTAGTTCTTTATTAATTTTTAAAAAGTTTTTTAGATTGATAGTTTTTGAGTGTGAAACTTGGATTGCATTCCTCAAAATCAAATGGGTGAGAGCCAGAGATGGGTTTCAGCAGGTTCTGACCAGTTCTGGAGAACCGGTAGCGGAAATTTTGAGTAGTTACTGGAGAACCGGTAAATACCACCTCTGACTGGCCCCGCCCCCATCTATTCTCTGCCTCCCGAGTCCCAGCTGATCGGGAGGAAATGGGGATTTTGCAATAACCTTCCCCTGGAGTGGGGAGGGAATGGAGATTTTACAGTATCCTTCCCCTGGAGTGGGGTGGGAATGGAGATTTTACAGTATCCTTCTCCTGCCACGCCCACCAAGCCACACCCACCATGCCATGCCCACCAAGCCATGCCCACAGAACCGGTAGTAAAAAAATGTGAGTCCCACCACTGGGAGCAAAGCCTAAGCTTTAAATTAATTTAATTTACATTTAATTGGACTACAAGAATCCAGATAGTCAGTAGATGGCAGCAGAGAGATAAAGAAAAGTCTATTCTGCCATCTAGTTGTCACCTGGGTTTTTATGGCCCAAATCTAGTAGTCTTATGCTGCAAAATCTGTCTCACCACCTGGTGATTTTATAGACGTATGTTTTTCATCTTGACAGTCCCTGTGACAATCCATGGGTGTTCCATAGTCATTCTTTTTTTTAAAAAATTAAAAGATGTAAATATATTTTCATTTTCTTTATTCCAATGATATACCTGATTCTTTCTGTTTTGCTTTATCCACTGTCTTCTCCTTCTTCTTTTCTCAACTTGAAAAAGCGTAGACATTTTTTCTAACTAACAATTTACTCCTTTATTTAATCATTATAATTTCAGTTTGGTGGCCACTTGAGGGTTTTTCCCCAAGATTTTTCAGGGCACTTTGCTGTGATCCCAGGCAATATTCTGCCAGATTATACAAAGGGCCACAAATATTCCTAATGTAACAATTTTCCACTTGGAATTGCTTTTTTTTTCTTTGCAGGAGGAAAGGCAGGAGAAACAATGGACAATAAGCAACGAGGAGAGATAGAGGTTAGAAAAGGGAAAACAATGCCCAAACAAGGAACAAAGAATTAAACAATGCTCTCATTTCTATTGATCCTGAAAATTTTTTTCATGATCAGCCAGCCCAGAAAGAATAAATCCAAATGGAATTTCTTATTTAAATTATCTCTTTAATCACGCTATGAGCTCTCTATGAGAGACCATTAAGCCAGAGGAAGTAGAGAAGCAAAACATCTGTATTATACTGCTTTCTCAATTGAGATACACATTAATTTTCAGTATTATACAAATCCGTTTCCTGTTTTGAAATTTCTAGATGAAATACTCAAGGAAGAAATTATTCATTTAGGTGAGCTGCTTTTTCAGTGTAGGTGAAATGTCTTCTGTAAATTTCCCTTCATAATTTTTCTAATTGGATTATTTAATAATTAGTACTTTATGTTTTACAGATAATAATGGACAGATAGCCCAAGATACAGTCTTGAGGTAGATTAATGTAGGTAAAATTATACTCTCAATAACTGAGATTGCTGTTCAGTGTTTTTTGTCATTCTTTTTAGTTATTTGTAGCTTACTCAGGAATTACACAATAAATTAATGAGTTTCATGGTATTTCCTGAGTATTTTTACATCAGATATGAAACAGAGAATTGTTAAATCCCTTTCTGTAATTCTCTGATCCTAAATCATTTCTGCACTTCTTTCATGTTATATTACCAATGCGATTTTCTTGGTTTTATATGTTTGATTTCTCAGTATGTTCTTGCAAATCAATGGAATGATATACAGCTATGTGTAAATGCAACTTTGATATTGAAACCTCTTTTTCTCAACATTGCTATAAAAATGGGTTCCCATACCAACAAGGATTCTGGAAACCATTATGTCAACTGCAATGAAATGCAGACTTCTTCATTATCAGTAAAGAGACTTGCTTCCTTGCAGGATCTTGTGAAGATTGTTGGATAGAAAAATGAGAAAATCTTCACCTTGATGCCCATAGGGATATATTACTGTAATTGTAAACTTTTTAAAAAAATCAATTCTGGAATTCTTGTAAACCACATTTTTAATTTCAATAAATCTTGTAAAAGAAAACACTGTGGGAATCTTGTTTGGAAAAGAATTACTTTCAGTTATAGATTGCTGCTAAAGCGCTTTGATTTAGATGAGGGAATAGAAGGGGGATTTACCAAATTTGCAGATGATACTAAGCTGGCAGGAATAGCTAACATCTAGCACAGTGATGGCAAACCTATGGCACATGTGCCACAGGTGGCACGAGGAGCCATATCTGCCGGCATGCGAGCTGTTGCCTAGCTCAGCTCCAGTGCGCATTTGCGCGCTGGCCAGCTGATTTTCGGCTCACACGGAGGCTCTGGGAGGGTGTTTTCGGCCTCCGGAGGGCCTCTGGAGGGGATGGGAGAGGGCGTTTTTGCCCTCCCCAGGCTTCAGGGAAGACTCTAGAGACTGGGGAGGGTGAAAAATGAGCCTACTGGGCCCACCAGAAGTTGAGAAACGGGCCATTTCTGCCCTCCAGAGGGCCTCCAGGGGGGTGGGGAAGGCCATTTTCACCCTCCCCAGGCAGTGAATTATGGGTGTGGGCACTCGCGCATGTGCGATAGCACGCGCACGTGAACTTTCTGCACCCGAGGGAAAAAAGGTTCGCCATCACTGCCCTAGAAGATAGGCTCAAGATCCAAATGGATCTTGACAGACTTGAACACTGAGCCCTATCTAACAAAATGAAATTAAATGTAGAGAGAAGTAAAGTTTTGGTAAGAAAAACTAACAGTACACATATAGACTGGGTGAAACCAGGCTTAACAGCAGTAACTGTGAAAGGGATCTTGGAGTCTTAGTGGACAACCGGTTAAATATGAGCCAGCAGTGTGTGGCAGCAGCCAAAAAAGCCAACACAATCCTAAATTGCATTAACAGAGGGATACAATCAAGATCAAGTAAGGTACTAATACCACTCTGTAAAACCTTAGTAAGACCACACTTAGAATACTGCATCCAGTTTTGGTTACCACAAAAAAGATGTTGAGACAGTAGAAAAAGTGCAGAGAAGAGCAACCAGGATGATTAAGGGCATGGCTAGTCTAGTGAAGAGAAGGACCAGGGGAGACATGATAGCAATGTTCCAATATTTGAGGGGCTGCCACAGAGAGGAAGGGGTCAAGCTATTTTCCAAAGCACCTGAAGGACAGACAAGGAATAATGGATGGAAACTGATCAAGGAGAGATTCAACCTAGAAATAGGGAGAAATTTTCTGACAGAACAATCAACCAATGGAGCAGCTTGCCTTCAGAGGTTGTGGGAGCTTCATCACTGGAGGCTTTCAATAAGATATTAGACTGCCATTTGTCAGAAATGGTGTAGGGCAGGGGTAGGGAACGTTGGCTCTTCTATGACTCGTGGACTTCAACTCCCAGAATTTCTGAGCCAATCATGCTAGCTTAGGAATTCTGGGAGTTGAAGTCCACGAGTCATAGAAGAGCCAACGTTCCCTACCCCTGGTGTAGGGTCTCCTGCTTGCTCAGGGGGGTTGGACTAGATGACCTACAAGATCCCTTCCAACTCTGTTAAACTGTTAGAGATAACCTGTTAGCTTGATAATCCTTATGTAATCTAGAGAAAGGATTCTGAGAGAGGGAGTTCTCTTGATGGTTATAAGTAGGCAAATCTGTATTAGGGACGGAGAAAGTGAAAGGTTCACCTTTCAAGGAATTCTAGTCTAGCACGCTTCTGTAGCCCCTGGAAGATGGCAATCATGATGGGTAAACAGCTCATCATTATAGATTTTATGGCTGGGCAGATGATACTGTGAGAAGATGGTCATAGAATATCAGGCCTAAACCATTCAGAGTGACAACTAGCATCTTGAATTGCACCTAGAAATCAACCAACAACCAATGCAGCTCTCTGAATATAGAGTATTAAAAATGTTGCCCCATGCCAAGCACATGGCAACAGTCCAATTGAAAGGTGACTGAAGCAGGAGTGACAATGAGTAATTCTCTTACTCCAAGAAAGGTTGCGATTGGTTCAGAGGATGGTAGCTGCAGAAAAGCCCTTGTGGCCACAACTGCCACCTGCTCCTTAAAGGAGGAGTTGTGAGTTGATTCTCAGAATTACATTGTTTTCCTTTCTGTAATTATAGTTTGCCTCCATAGAAGAAAGCGGAACATCAGGGATGTTACTTTTCCAGTAAGTGTGCCAATAATTAATTAGGAATTGCAAGTTAAAAAATCCTTAGCAAACCACAAAGCTTGCAAGTTAAACCAAACATGTTTCAGGAGATACTTGTCTCCAGAATCCTAAGCCACTGAAAATTAGAGCATATATCATGCACAAGACCTCTGAGGAGTCTCATCTATGTTTCTTGGTCATACTGGTGTGATGGAATCATGGTGAAGAAAACAGAATGCTCAAAAGAGACATGTCTTGCCCTCTAATCACTGTTAATTGCTATACAGACCAGAATGAGAACAATGGGTATTTGTACTTATGGTTGGCAGTATGAATAAGCCTCTTTGTAATAAATGCACGTCTGTCCGTGTGTGAGAGGGATGAGCCACAAGCTCTGCTTACCAAGAAGACCTGTTTTGTGCAATTATTCTTTGAGGGTCTTCCTCACTTTTTTTTTATCATTATTGCTCAGTTCCTGATGGATACCTGAACTGCTCAAAGATGTATCAGTTATGGAGGGCAGATTTGTTTCCTTGACTTGTTCTAGTCTGGTCAGTAGACTGGATTGTACAATTTGGGATCCACAGAGCCCAACACTTTTTAGTATACGGGGAAAAAACCTCCCTTGTTACTATAGAAATAGTTGAGTGGGCATCCCAGTAGATTTGATTTGGCAAGTCTAGTTTAAATGAATTAAGCATACATGCCAAAAAGCAGAACCAGTACCTTTTCCCTGGGTAGCTATGTTTGCATTGGGCTACCCCTGAAGAGTGTTCGGAGACTACAGTTGATCCAGAATGCGGCCACGTGAGCTGTTGTGGGTGCGCCTAGGTACACCCACACCACCAATTCTCCGTGAGCTGCACTGGCTTCCTATTGGTCTCCGGACACAATTCAAGATGTTGGTTATCACCTTTAAAGCCCTACATGGCTTAGGACCAGGCTATCTTCAAGACCGCCTTCTGCCACACAACTCCCAGCGACCGGTGAGATCCCACAGAGTCGGTCTCCTCCAGGTCCCGTCAGCTAAACAATGCCGGCTGGCGGGCCCACGGGGGAGAGCCTTCTCTGTGGCTGCCCCGGCTCTCTGGAACCAGCTACCCCCGGAGATCTGGACCGCCCCCACCCTATTGGCCTTCTGAAAAGCAGTTAAGACCTGGCTCTCACAGCTATAATTGGAGAGATCCGGCCATGAAAGGATATGTATGAGTTTTTATAATTGTTTTTATCTGTTTTAATGCTTTTATACTTTTTTGTATTTGCAACTGTTGTTAGCCGCCCAGAGTCCTTTGGGAGTTGGGCGGCATACAAATACAATAATAAATAAATAAATAAATAAATAAATAAATAAATAAATAAATAAATAAATAAATAAATAAATAAATAAATAAATAAATAAATAAGACATGCTTAACTCAGTCGTGAACTAACCCATTCTTTGGGTTCACACAAGGTGCCACAAAGAAGAAAATTAACAAAGATTAAAGTGAATGAAATTTAGAATGATGAGCAAATGAAGATTCTAAATCTTAAGTAATCCTATGAAATAGGTTCAAGCATGGATAGAGGATATGTATCTTGTTCTGTTACCTGTTTTATAATTCACTGTCATTTCATTCAAGGTATAAAATGATGTCTGATAGTGCACAGCTCCACACCCCATCACATTTTGAAGATGTTTGAAAAGGCTTTTGGATTATTTCATCTTTTTCAGCTAAATATTTCTATCTGTTCTGGGGGATTGCTACAGTAGTCTGCTCCTCACTCCTGAAAATATTACCCTTCAGATGTAAATCCATTCTGGGTTCCTTTGGGAACAACTACCGGTAGATACTAGGGTGTTAAATGTAAATAATTTCAAGTAAAAATATAGTAACAATGAGAAATTAGCCCAAACATGCCTTAAAGAAGGAAAGACTGCATAATCAGAAAAACAGTTCTGTGACTAAGATATGAAAACATGCTGTTGAACACAGTGTCTAGGAGTACTCATTTCAAAAGACCTAAGCCCCAGAGCTCGCTGTAACAGCATTGCCCAAAAGGCATTAAGAGTTGTTAACCTAATTTTGCGAAGCTTCTTCTCCGGTAACATTGTACTACAAACCAGGGCATACAAAACCTTTTCCAGACCAATTCTCGAATACAGCTCATCTACCTGGAATCCACACTGTATAACGGACAGTAATACAATTGAGCGAGTCCAGAGGTATTTCACGAGAAGAGTACTCCACTCCCTACTCGCAATAGAATACCTTACACCACCAGGCTTGAAATTTTGGACCTGGACAGCCTAGAACTACGCTGCCTACGGTCTGGCCTAAGCTTAGTACACAAAATTGTCTGCTACAACATCCTACCTGTTAATGATCAGTGTCAACCGCAATAATACACTGGCAAAAAATAGATACAAACTCAAAGTAAACTGCTCCAAACTCAATTGCAGAAAATACGACTTCAGTAACCGAGTGGTCAATGCCTGGAATACACTACCTGTTATATCCTCAAACCCCCAAAACCTTAACCTCAAACTGTCCACCGTGGACCTCACCCCATTCCTAAGAGGTCTGTAAGAGCCTGTAAGAGGTACCAGCATGCCTACCGTCCTTGTTCTACTATTCCCATTATTCGTACACATATACTTTACCTGTTTATACTAATATGTTTATATGTTGTGTTCATCCTTATAATAGTTTTCTCATACATGCTTGACAAACTAAATAAATAAATAAAAATAAATAAAATAAATGTTACCTAGTTTAATGAAATGTCTGCAAGAAAACAACCAAGCTTAATTTCTTTTAGCTTATCAGAAAATCTGTTCTGCCAAAAGATGCTTTTTCTTCTTAATTCATTCAAGGTAGATATGGGGGAAGATAAGACCAGTTTGTGTGTTACCCAAACTATGTAGCATCATCAGTGCCAGTAAGGCGTGGGGTTTGCTCTCATTTTATAGTCTAGTGACCTGCCCTTGTCAGTGTAGGTGGGAGTGGTCTTGGAGGTTCTTTGTTTGGTCTGTTTACTGTTGGCTTGTTTGGCAGTTCCTTGATTGAGGTATTGCTTGCTTGATTGTTGGTCTGATGTTAATCTTGGAATTAATCTAACTTCATCTGGGTGTTGATTGCTGGTGGGAAGTTCGTTTGGTCTTTTTGTTCCCTTTTTGGCTTGTTGATTGTCTCTTTAATATTGTTATGATATTGTTTATGTCTATGTGTCTATTGATGGCTAAATTGTCAGAGTGCCAGGCTTCTAGAAATTCCCTAGCATTTTTGGATTTGACTTGATCTAGGATAGTCACAATTCCCCAGTTGAAACTGTAGTTAAGTCTGTCCATATGTTATGAAATTAAAAGAGTTTTCACCATGTCTTCCGACGAGTTGGTGTTCATGGATGCGTTCTAATGAAACATCTGCAAGAAAACAACCATGCTTACAAAGCACCAAGGACCTTTCATTTCAACCCTGAACTACAAATATTCTTTTTTATTGGATTCTCATTGTTTGTCCTGGTGCTAAAATAATTTAATATACTTTGTGGTTTTTTTTTGTGGTTAATTTCGCATCAGCAATATACTAAGCACTAACTGTATAATCTTGGTAATGCCTTATCTACGTACTGATAATAATAATAATAATAATGTCTTACGGATGATGATAATTGTTAGGTCTCTGACCATAACTGATTGGATAGATAATATATGTCTAGCTTTTAACAGCTATAAGTCTGTTTAGCTTAGGTGTTGCAGACTGCCACAAGAGGGAGCTAGAGTTCACAGCTTATTTCTCTGGGAGTCCCTCTCTGTTTGTCTTTGGTCTCTGCTACTCAGTGTGTGTGTTCTCTGCTACTTATTAGAGCAAGGACTAGAGTATGTATGCTCTGCATTTCTCTCTGTGTTGTAGTTATGTATTATAGCTAAAATGTATTTGTACTTGATAGTACTTGGATTGTTATTATGACTATTAAGTGTATGACTTTGGACTGTTTATAGGAAAATGCTATTTCTTAAAGTAAACGTTTAATTCAAGTTAGTGTATCTGTGTGTGGCTGAGTACTTATTCACAACTGATCTCAATCTAAACGTTTCTGTATGCACAACCTTGGTAACACAAGGAATACTCTGCTTATTAACACTTGTTATGGGCCCAGAGAGATATTGAGAGTTAGTGTGAATATTCAGTTTCATACTCAGACAGCTAACTTGTGGTTTACTGTTAAATTAACAATGGCACAAGAACAGTCAACTAGCTTATCCCTGATAATCAGGTTAGATGGAACTAACTATGTTTCCTGGTCTATGAAGTGCAGCTTACTTTTGCGTAAAGAAGGATTATGGACTGTGGTTAATAATCCACCTGATATAACTGCTTGGGATCGAACAAATGATGAAGATAAGAAGAAAATAGCTGACTTTAACCGGGATAATGAAAAGGCTCTTAGTATTATTGGACTGACACTGAGTGATCAGCAACTGGTCCATATTCATGGTGAAGATTCTGCTGCCAAGTGTTGGAGTACCTTAAAGAGACTTTATGTTCGTGATAGTGTTGGTGCGCACATACACCTTACACGTAAACTGTTCAGAGCACGTTTGTTAAAAGGTGGTGACATGTTAGCTCATTCGGAGTTTATGAAGAGAACATTACAAGAGCTACATGAAAAAGAACTGATTTTCTCAGAGTTGCATCAAGTTTATATTATTCTTTCTTCTTTGGATGACTCTTATGATGATTATGTGTCTTCACTGGAAGTTTTGACCAGAGATGAACTGACATTGACTGGCATAATAGGAAGACTGTTAGAAGAGTCTAGAAGAAGGCAAGATAGAAAACAACTGAGAGAGAAACCACCACAGGAAGAACAACGGTCTTCAACTGCCTATATTGTTAGGAAATGTTATTCTTGTGGGGCTAAAGGTCATATAGCCAGATTCTGTAAAAAGGGTAAAAAGCAGAATGCTAGTAATATGCAGAGAGATTATAATGATGTTAGTGCAGCTATATCAAGTACAAATAAAAATGTAAGCCATGATATCTGGATAATAGACAGTGGAGCATCTCAGTGTATAACTAAAAGTAAAGAGAGATTTGTTAATATGACTGAAAGTAAACAGCATGTATCATTAGCAAATGGCTGGAAATTGAGAGTATCTGGAGAAGGTAATGCATATTGTTCATGTATTAATGAAAGTTTACCAATGTTATATGTACCTAACCTTAAAAATAACTTACTATCTGTGAGAGAATTGGTAAAAGCAGGGTTTGTGGTAACTTTTCAGGGAGATAAATGTTTAATTGAAAAGCAAGGTAAAAGAGTTACTGCAAGATTGCATGATGGCTTATACATTATCCATGATAGTCCATTAAATAAGGCCAATTCATTTTATGAAAATAGAAAGCCTCATGACGAATGTATTCATTTGCTCCATAGACGTATGGGACATTTAAATTTCAAAATTTTAAAGAAAACTGTTGAGTTATCTAATGGTATAAAATTAAAACCTTGTGCAAGATATTTAAATTGTAATGCTTGCAATCAGGAAAAGAGCAAGGTAATTCCTGCAAACAGGTTAAATGGATTTAAAACCAAGGAACCATTAGAGGTTGTATTTGCTGATCTCATTGGCCCTAAGAAACCCAGTTTAGGTGGAGCCTGTTATATATTGAGCATAGTTGATCATTTTTCTAGATATGGTTTCTGTTATCTGATGAAAACAAAAACAGAAACATATCAGCATTTTGTAAACTGGTTAAGGTTTGTTGAACGAAAAATGAATAAGAAACTGGTTAGTTTAGTAACAGATAATGGTACTGAGTTTACCAATAAGAGATTTGAAGATATGCTAAAGAGAGCTGGTATTGAACATAAGCGTTCTGCTCCTTTTCGGCCACAACATAATGCGCATATTGAACGTAGAGGTCAGACATTACAGGCTATGTCTAGAACCATGATTTCAGATTCTGGTTTACCAGAGAGGCTCTGGGGTGAAGCTATAATGTGTGCTAACCATGTTTTGAACAATGTAGTGAATGCAACAACTGGTGAATTGCCATTTACTCGTTGGTATCAGCAATATACTAAGCACTAACTGTATAATCTTGGTAATGCCTTATCTACGTACTGATAATAATAATAATAATAATAATGTCTTACGGATGATGATAATAATAATTACTTACTGATAATAATAATTAGTATCAACTAAGAAAAAAACAACAAGCCACAATGGCTGATTGTACTCAATACACTAAAGCAAAACCAAACCCATCTTTGCAATGTATGAAACACCGCTCTAAATGGATTTCTATGTAAAATAAGCCGAACAGTGGACTATGGTTGTATTTTTTTTTTACTGTTTGCGGTTCTAAAAGACATCTTTCGAATAATCATTACTTTTCTGCAAGGAAAGGTGGCCGACAATAATACTGTGGTCTGCCGTCTTACATTTCTTGCAGCTTGCCACTACACAAAAGGACCCTTCATTTAGGTAGGGCATCTAGTGTAATGTGTCTTGCTGTGAATAGAAGGAGCAGATGGCAAGTGTCTGGCAATTTGTTAAACAGCGCAGCCTGTAAAGGAGTGGAAGGGCAGCAAGTTGCAGAGCCAAGCTGCCCGTGTCATGTTCTTGCTTCAAGTGGTTAAGCCAGCTGGATCCAGGGTTTCAAGACTGTACATGTAGCAGTTTCTTCTACTTTAGTTTGAGATTACTTTAAAACATGGAACAACATCTCTTGGCCTTCCTGTGAAAGATCAGGATGCACACAGGGCAGGGATGGGTTCCAACTTACCTCGCTGCTGGTTCACTTCCTCCCGCGCCGCGTGGGCGCGCCACGTGGGCGCGCCCGTGCTTTGCACACGTGTGCATGCGCAGTACAAAAAACCCCAGGGGAAAAAAAACACCAAAAACAAAATGGCAATGCATATGCAGTGCCGGAAACTCAGCTTCTGTGCATGTACAGAAGAAAATAATAATATTTTTTTAAAAAATTCAAAAAAAATGGCGGCGCCCGCGGATCTGCACCGACCAATCCGGTTCAGTGACATCATCATGATGTCAGCAGCGGGTCGCTACCGTTTTGGGCGAACCTGTCCGAACCGGGAGGAGCCCATCCCTGACACAGGGTCACTTTTGCTATTGGACCATTGCCATTTAAAAAGAAAGAAAGAAAATAGCATTGAGGAGAATGTGGTGGTGGAGAAATTAAAGGAGAAAGACAAGGGAATGCAGATAATGCAAACTGCAGGTGATTTTACACTACAGCTAACTGTTTTATATGTGATGCTTATGACTGGGAATCGTCAGAGCTACAATATTCAGAGCTGAGGGTGTTGGAAATGTTCTGTCTGAGAGCTGTAATTTTTCTTTCTTACAAAATTGCAGAGTTCCCTTTGAGGAGGGAATGTGCATATGCAGCTTAAAATTCCTTGTGTGTCCAATCACACTTGGCCAATAAAGGATTCTATTCTGTCCTGTCCTGTCCTGTCCTGTTTTACTCCTCCTACTCCTACTCCTACTCCTACTCCTACTCAATTCTAAATATGTCCCAAATGGAAGAAGATGAGCATATGAGACCAGTATTAAAAAGACGGGTCTGTTCAAAGTTTTCAAAGAAAAAATTCAAAAAGTTGAAAAGTTCAAACTGTCCCTTTGTTTGTTCCTTTACTTTATTTACAGAAAAGGTTGTGCATCTTATATACAGCTTGATGCCCCCAGTGGTGGATTAACCATTTAGCAGTCTAAGCACGTGCTTAGGGCACCAGGCCTAAAGGGGGTACCTCAAAGTTGAGGGAAACTAAACAAAACCAGTTACTGTATGTACAACAGTATGTACAAAGAAGTGGGGGGCACCAAGATTTGTCAGTGCTTAGGGCACCAGTGAGCCTTAATCTGCTACTGGGTGCCCCCTAGTTGTGCTATGGAACTCAATTTCCAGAATTTCCACCCATCTGCATGGGGAATGTGTGAGGAGTTGAACTCTCAAGAGAACTGAAGTGCACTAGGTTGGGAAATGCTGTTCTTAGAAGAATCAGGGTGTTTAAAGGAGTGTTTTCCAACTTCTCTTAACAAATGTCTTGGCATACAGATGATTTATGATACCTCAGTCATGATCTTGGTGGCAAATGTGGTCAGAGCTGACATCTGCTAAGTTCCAGTTGGCCGGGTTAGACTGCTGCAGGCATGCCTCTTCCTCTCTGACCAGGAGGAACTATTCTCCCTGGGATATTTTGACTTGAGATGAAAGAGGAACCAGATACTTGGTTTCCGTAAAGGCATTAGCCAGTTCTGTGCCTGACCCACCCTTCACAAAGTGCCCTTCAGACATTATGCGGGCTCTTTCCATACAAAGTACACTGGTCTGGGAGTTCTGCTCCTCGTTGCTCTTGCCTTAGTGGCTTTTTGATTGGATTATTGCATTGATTGATTTTGATTGGATTATTATTGTAAAAGAGAGAGAGCGGGCTGCTGATGTGTTGAAACTGGGAAGGAAATGTATTGCTGGTTCTGCTCCAAGTGTGCATTAGTGGTTTTGTTTTTGCCAACAGGGTTTTCGCATGGCTACTTTCTGCTGTCGTTATTGCTTTGGGGGGGGGGCAGTGTAATTTTGCGTACTCCATGAGATGCTTCCGGGTACAGCCATGACTGCCAACGCTGCCATTCCCTTGCATTATTTATTGTACGGCTACTGGGAATCCGGGACGAAATTAACAGGAGCTCTGCCAATGTTCCCATTTAATTCAAGTGAGTGGGAGGCCGTTTGCCAGTCATCGGGAAGAAGGGAAACTTTTGCCCCCAAATAACCCAGTTGGTAGGTTGGTGAGGTAGAGGATGACTCGAGAGGAAAGGAAAAAAGAGCTCGCTCTCAGTGCATGGTGCAAGACTTTTTTTTTCTACTAAATCGATCGCTTTCCCTATTTCAAATCCGAACCAACCCAGAAAAATAATGTTGTGTCCTGAGATTTGCATGTTAGCTTGGTAGTTTCCAACCAGGTCCGCTCTTTTGAATGGGGATTGCTGATCACTGATCGGTTCTTCCCAGTTGGAGTTCCCTATTTAAACAGGAGCCACCAGCTGGGCTTTTGCTGGAGTTCTCACTTTACTTTAATAAAAGAGCTGTTGTCACTCATCCTGCCTCCTGACTCTTCAGTACCAGAACTCAACAAGTAATACCGATACATATTACTGAAAAAAATAAAGATACAAAATGTGATCTGTGCTCTTGCTATTTTATTTTCCAAAATGTCGATTTGTTTTGTTTTATGACTTGCATTTCCTTTAGTACAAATAGTCCTCAACTTAAAGCTATTCATGTCGCGACTGCTTGAAGTTACAATGGCACTGAAAAAAGTGACTTACAGCCAATCCTCCCAGTTACAACCGTTGCAGGATCCCCATGGTCACGTGATCAGCATTCAGGTACTGTTAACTGTCATGTAGTTATAAGAGTTGCAGCATCCCAAGGTTGTGTGATCACCTTTAGGACCTTCCCAAACAGCTTCTGACAAGTAAAGTCGGTGGGGCGGTGGAGCCAGAATCTCTTAATGACCATATGATTCACTTAACAATCGCACTAATTTGCTTAACAACCATGGCAAAAGTTGTACAATCGGGCATTACTCACTTAACAGGCACCTTGCTTAGCAGTGGAAATTTTGGTCCCAGTTGTGGCTATAAGTCATTTTGTTAATTTACAAGGTAAAATTAATTAGGGAGTGAATATCCTTTCTAAAAGTATATTTTCTTAGTTTATGAGAAGTGTACATCCAATGGGATGAAAAGCAGATGAAGCTGCAATAGATATTTTTGCAAAGGTAAGAGGAGATCTTGTGTGTAGAAGCCGATCAATTCATGAATGGTTTGAGAAATAGAGACAAACTTTTCTTCTCTCTCCTTCATTGAAACTTTGCACATAAAAGTGTCACGGTGTGATTTATTGCCTGTTACATGTATATGCAGGGAGCTGCATCCCTATCTAATATAATGGTTTATTCCTGAGCACGTGATTGATATGTTCTTGTACGCATGTGTGCATTCCTGAATCTCCGTTCTACCCTTCTTCTTCTGGCTTCCGACGAAGGAAGTCGCATTTTATAGCAGAGATGTAAACAAATGAGATTTTATTGTTTTTGTACCGAAATAAATATTTCAATTAGAACTTTAAACTACGGTTTCATTTCTAATGTCTGAATTCCGGGGAAAAGATCAAACATCACCTCTGTGAGATTTATTCTCAGTCCGTCAAAAAGAAACTAGTCCATCTAATGAGAGAGTCTGGTACCTTCTTCCTTTCTGTAACATGTGACCGGTTGTTACTGGCAGGAGATCTGTGGTGGATGGTCAGTTTCTTCTAATGTTAACTTTAGATGCAATCAGTTTCTTCTAATGTTAACTTTAGATGCAATCAGTTTCTTCTAATGTTAACTTTCCCTTCAACTGACCTGAGGATTTTGGGAATTATAGGGATCATTAGATTAGGGAAAGCTGTTAGACCTGTTATTTTCTCCACAGGACTGTTCACAATATGTATTACTTCATATTTATGGGTTGGCTTCACCACCATGTAGAGATAATAGAGATTGTAAAATCCAGGCTGTCCATGGAACCTTCGGCAGAGTTGAATTTCAAATATTGCCCAATAACTCTTGGAGTATCTGGGCTGGGCAATTGGCAGTATGTTGAGATGAACCAGTATCAGAACCAGAAACTATGCATAATCCAGTAGTTTGCCTCCAAGACCAAATTGGGGCCAGAGCAAGAACAAGGTGTAAGCCAAAGAACAGATACAGTCAGATCTCTTTTTAAAATTTCCAGTGGAAATAAGAATTCTGACATTCTACTGTTCTGTGGCCAAAAAGATGCAGTGATCAATCTAGGAGGAAAAAAATCCACCTAGGACAGTCTTGGGCCCACCAGATGCATGGATTTCAAGACCCAGAATTTCCAATCAGTATAGCTGAAATCCATGCATCTGGAGAATGCCCAGGTTGATGAGGTGGAAAGTCTGAAGAAAGTTCATCAAAAACGTTGTGTACAGTTCAGTGGTTTACTACAGGAAAGCCAAGTTTGAGGGCCCCTGCTCTAGTGTAATTTGGGTGCCCTGCCAACTCTTTCTTTGTGCATCCTTTACTTCACGATAATACTGAGACAGCCGTGGCTTCCTACTTCCCAAAACCCAGGTTGCACAAGCATGTATTTTTGAAGACTGTTTTTGCAAGTGATAGTTTTGACCAGGAGAGGGCATTTGTCAGCCAATGGAAATATTCTTCTGGCAATGGTGAATCTTGCAGTTATTTCACTGCATTGCCTCTTAAGAGAGTGGTTACATCAGCAGGTTTTGCCATGAAGAAAAATATCCTACCCTGCCTGATTCTTCTGTGAAAGCCCCCCTTTCTTCTGTGAAAGCCCTATTAGATGAGTCTAATAGTATTTGTTGGAGTCTATATGAGGTAACAATATAAAAGGCTAAGAAAAGAAAATTGATCTGTTCTGCCTGTACATGACACTGATTACCGGCATCTGCTGATTATTGGCATGTGCTACTATCTTGTTTTCATGAATGTCTCATTTTGTAAGCCCTCTTGCACACACACACATTTTTTTTCTGCTGCGGATGTCCTTCCTGAATATGCTGACCTGTTACATTAGGGTTGCAAGTAGTCGCTCGTTAAGAAAAGAAAGCACTGAGAATGGTTTTCAACAACAACTACCGGTATTTCAAGGCAGAATCTCAATTTTGGGGAAGTAGCTCTATGTTAGTATCAGACTGGCTGCTGGTCCATCGAAGTAGAGAATTGGCTTGTTGTCAGCTTTTAAAACATCTTGTTCTGAAGCCAAGCAAGCATCAAGTGGAAGAGTTCACAAGCAAAGGCTTGCTTCTTTTTAGGTTATACAGTGTGCAAGGTAGATAATCTAGGGCAGTGATGGCAAACCTTTTTTTTCCTTGGGTGCCGAAAGCGCGTGCGCGTGCGTTATCGCGCATGCGTGAGTGCCCACACCCATAATTCAATGCCTGGGGAGTGCGAAAACGGCCTCCCCCACCCCCGGAGGCCCTCTGCCTGTTTCCCAACTTCTGGTGGGCCTGGTAGGCCCGTTTTTGCCCTCCCCAGGCTCCAGAGGCTTCCCTGGAGCCTGGGGAGGGCAAAAATGCTCTCCCCCGTCGCCCTGGAGGCCCTCCGGAAGCTGAAAACACCCTCCCAAAGCCTCCGTGTGAGCCGAAAATCAGCTGGCTGGCACGCACATGCACGCTGGAGCTGAGCTAGGGCAATGGCTTGCATGCCGGCAGATATGGCTCCGCGTGCCACCTGTGGCACGCGTGCCATAGGTTCGCCATCACTGATCTAGGGTCTGTTTATAAAAAGATTTAGAGCAGGGGTGTCAAACTTGATTTCATTGAGGGCCACATCAGGGTTGTGTTTGAGTTCGGGGGGGCATGGGGGCATGGCTGGGGTGGCCATGACCAGTGTGGGCGTGGTGAACTCGATATCCTGCAGCCTGCGTTCAGCCCCCCCGGGCTCCATATTTGGCTGTGACGGCCTCCTGCAGCCCTCTGCCAGCCCTCTTGAGCTCCGTTTTCGCTGGCAGAGGGCTGCAGGAAGCCTTTGCAGCTGAAAACAACTCGGGAGGGCCGCATTCAGCCCTGCCGAGCTCTGTTTTCTCTGGCAGAGGCACCGTGGGCTGGTCCTTCGCTGTTTCCAAGGCGGTCCCGTGGCTCAGATCTAAGCACCCCACAGATCGGATTCGGCCTGCGGACCTTGACTTTGACACCCCTGATTTAGAGTGTCTGTAAAGATTGGATTTGAGCTGCAAAAATCCAGAAGACCACCATGTGGCAACAGAAGTTACATAAAATCCTTGCTTTTCATCGCTATTTATTTAGTGGCTGTTCCTGAGTTTTGCAGCCACATCTTGTGGTTATTTTAATCCACCCAGGTTATAACAGCCATGTTTTACATGACACTATTTGTCAAGGGAAGCATTCGTCGAATGCTACCATGTGAGAATGAGAATAAATATCTCATAGAGTCGATGTGGATCTTTTCTTTGGAGTTCAGACAGATAGAAATAAAGGCGAGATTAAAAGTGTAATAGAAAATATTTATTTCGTTACAAAAACAATAAATCCTGAATAATTACATTTTTGCTAATAAACGTGACCGTTCCAGTCAGAGTCAAAGGAGAATTAATGGTGGTTTAGGAATGCACACATGCGTACAAGATCATATCACGTGTTCTGCTTGTATTGGAATGTACCATAATATTAGGATAATATTCACCACGTGACACTATTTGCATATCCAACGTCCTTTATGTGGCATTTTGTCATTCACTATCGTGAGAAATCTCTGGGCATTTCAGAAAATATTAGGACAGATTTTGGCATGTCCATATAACTCACGCATAACAGTGGCTGAGAGCAGGGGTGAAATTCAGCAGGTTCTGACAGGTTCTGGAGAACTGGTAGCGGAAATTTTGAGTAGTTCGGAGAACGGGCAAATACCACCTCTGGTTGGCCCTAGAGTGGGGTGGGAATGGAGATTTTGCAGTATCCTTCCCCTGCCACGCCCACCAAGCCACGCCCACAGAACCAGTAGGGAAAATTTTTGAATTTCACCCCTGGCTGAGAGTACTTACTTCCACGTCACCAGAATACTGTAGTCTCTACAAGATTTGTTGTGATGGCACACTACTTTGGGCAGTATTGTTCTCATTTTCTCATGAAGTAATTTTTAATGAGCTTTTTAGGAACATCAGCCTTATTACTCCTAACATAATTACAAAGTTTTGCCAGAAAGCATCACAATAATCCTTTTAAAAATGTTATAAAATGAACAAGTATCTTCAAATTACAGATAAGGGATTAAGATTTGTACTGATTATTTTTCAGGAACAATGCAACATTTAATCTCCAAAGACTCCCTTCCTTCCTGTTACGATTTTTGTGGTCCATTAGCAGTCTATATTACAATATGCAAGCCAGCCTGCTGGCAAAGATTCAGAAGAGCATTTTTGGTTCTCCACTTCCTCATTTCTGGAGTTAGGTATTTGCTCAAGTGCAGATCTTAGCATTTTCTGGAAGCACTTGATGCTCACTGAAACCTGAGCACCTGGTAAAACTATTCTACCTATTTGTTCTCAGAATTATCAGAAATGGAGAGAGAGAGAGAGAGAGAGAGAGAGAGAGAGAGAGAGAGAGAGAGAGAGAGAGAGAGAGAGAGAGTGAGAGTAGGCTTGACTGGGGAGATAGATTGTGCATGTGTTCTTTCAGAATGAGGATTACATCATACCTACCTAGAAGATCTCTCCTAAATATGTTATTCCATGTCACACTTGAAACATTTGTCCAATAAACACACCCTACCTCAGAGATGGGTATTTTACAGCCTCCGAGCCACATCTGGCCCTTTTGGCTGTCCCTGTCCAGCCTACGTGATGTCAGTTAGAAATTAGAAATCAAATGTAAATAACCATACATCAAGTGCGTAATACAATGGCATTGCTTTTATTTTGAAGGCAACTGCTTCCCCCTCCCCCCAATTTACATATGTGCATGCATGCCTACACACCTTTACAGTCCTAGGATTCGGCCCTCCATAATAGTCCCAGTTTGTCATGTGTCACCTTGGGAAAATTAATTGCCCACCCCTGCCCTCTCTGAACACAGCCTTGCTTCGGAGAGAGAAAGATGGAGAAAGAAGAATATAATAATATAATAATAATTTTTATTTACAGTCACAGACCAAAATACAAGTGCAACAAAAAAACAAAAAGAAAAAAATACAATCACAAACAATTAACACCAGAAGTCTTGGCTAAAGGGAATTACAACGTTCTCCTCTAATAGTTACAGCTCTTAAGAAAAATTTAGAAACCTGAGAAGTAATATAGGAGGAATCATCCCCGGCCTAGACAATATAAGGCCAAATTACTAGCATTAGAACCAGAGGGATCATTTCCAAGAAGAGACAATAATTTAATTCTGGCTGTGTTATACATAGGGCAGTATGATAAGACATGCTCCACAGTTTCAACCTCAGCCCTATCACAGGGGCATAGTCGCTCACTAATCAGGAGCCTCTTGAATCGCCCGTCGAGTAGTGCTGAGGGCAAAACATTAAAACGGGCTAGGGAAAAGACTCTTCTATACTTGGGGATGGTTAGAGTATAGAAATATGAAGCCATCCTCAATCCATAATTATTAGAATGGCTGAAAATCAACAGGGAGCAGGTTTTATTGGCTCTGGATCTTAAATATTGCAAATCTATGTCCACAAGCCGTTGGACTACCCTAAACTGGGCGTCCTTGAAACCATAATCTCCCAGAGCATCCCCCGTAAAACCTAGCAAGTGGAGTTTCTTCATCAGCTCCCTCTCCCAACAAGAAGTATGAGAGTCAGCAAACACCAAGGAAAGGTAGCTACCAGGGACTGCTGAAAAGAGCACCCGAAACCACCATTTAAAGGTGTTAAGAAGAATATAATGAAGAAGAAAGTAGTTTAGCATTAGCATCTGCCTGTTGTAAAGAGAAAATCTGTTTAATACAAGCCCTTGGAGATATACTTGGGCTTCTGCTGCTGCCCTCAGGAAGGTTAATCAAGCAACAGGGTAGGTCACCGATACCCTGAGGTCACAGGTAGACATGCCAAGACTGCAAAATGAGTTTATTCAGCTGATGGTGAGGAGGCAGCTATGGCCACACCCCAGCAGATGAAGTTTCAGCTTCCAGTGATTTGTTTGCTTTGGACATAGTGGATGGAAGCACAGGCTGAGAGGAGACGTGTGTAGCCAATGGGCATGGCTGACTCCTTTCTGTCAGGATTGTTTTCATGGCTTCATTTGTTTTGTTTTTCGAGCCACCCCACATTTTTGCTTTCATGAGGGTGGCAGAGTGCAACCTATGCAGGCGGTAGAAAGATTAAAGTGATTGTGAGCTGAGATCAAATCAGTGAAAGGTAAGTATCCTTGCCAGGTACTGTTTTTGTTATGATGGTGGAGATACATAGTCCTATCAGCCTAATGTTGGCTGATACAACTTGTGACCTCTCAGATTAGACCAGCAGTTGTAACATGGCAGCTCTCCAGGAATATGAGAAGTTTGGGTGGTTTCTATTGGCTTACCCTGAGATGCCAAGGAATAAAACAGGTTGTTACACACTTAACAAGTTACACTAATGTGGCTGATAGGTAGGGTGTGCTCATTGACTGGCAACACTGCATGAAAAAACTTTACCCATTAGTAGCCAATAAAGGTGCAGTTAGAGGTATAAAAAGTGCCCTGCAGGGATAGACAGATAGACCAACATGTCTATGCACAGATTCACATAAAAATATGTATGTAGAAATCACTCTTTCTCTTCACTTGCCTGCTATTATTGGTAACCCTGGCTTGATTGGCAATTTACTGTAATTAATAATTGTTCTCCATGCGACAAGCATTTCTCCATGTTGCTGTCAGACTTTAGAAGGCAGCAGTGCTGTATCTCTTTTCCTGTTCCTCCAATTATTATGCTTTGTGATGCGCTAAACATCTGTTTCATTTGTGACTCTCACAATGGAGAAATTATGAAATTTGGAATGTATTTCACGATTGGCTTGAAAAGAGAAAATTTAAAAAAGTTGTCAATATTTAATTCATATTAATTTATTAATAGGTATATTACACTGTATATTTTATGTTAGTATAACTATATTTACTAAGTTTAAAAGGAAATATGTTATTGGAAAAGACTCTAGAAATATGTGAATTATAAAAATTATATAAACATAACTCGTCGATATCAATTGCTGTAAGATAATCCTAGAGGTTATACTGTATAGTTGTATGTTTGTTAGTGTTCTGTCCTGGTGTGTTTTTTCTGTTTTTTGTACTGTTTTTTAAATGTAAATAATTCAATAAAAACTATTTAAAAATAAATAAATAAATAATCACATGGAATCAAGCACAACTTAAGGGTACCTTTTCTTTTTTTGGTACTTCATAGTTGAAAGTACTGGTAATTGGTGAAACTTTATATAGAAAACATAATATGCACTAGTACAGCAATGCATCCTTAAAAACTTTGGAGTGTAGACACCTACGAAAAATACGTACTGAATTAATGAAGGGAACCATATCCTGGAGCCAACAACCTACAGTATGTCTTTAAAGGGAGATAATAATCTCTTCTCCTTTAAATATCAGGAAATCTGATTGCTGAGTTAGTTCTCTCTCTCTCTTTTTAAAATCTGTAAATAAATCACCTAGGGCAGGGGTGGCCAAACTGTGACGCATGCGCCAAACGTGGCGCATTGGATGATTACAAGTGGCGCATTGCATCCTTGCGCCTACTTTTTTTTAAAATAGGTGTCATAACTGAATCCATCTTAATATTTTCAACACCAAAGTGATCCCAGTTCAATTCATAAAGCCTTCAGTAATGTTCTCGGTGTCTGAAACTTAGAATGGCACTTGTGAGATGTTACTTTAGGGGGGTTTACAAACGTACAAATATTTTTATCGGTGTTGCCATTGCACGTTCCTGCTCAAACGATCGCAAACACTGCGTACTACAACACATCATGTGTTTGAAGTCACGTGCGAATGAGCGGCGAGCGTTTGATATGGTCAGTCAGTTCTGAGTGAGCCATCTTGGTATGGAGTTTGAAGCAGTGTTTTATTGAGTGTACTAGCGTGGTTTTTGTATTGAGAGTGATTGAAAGACAGATTCAAGATTAAATATATATTACGTTTGTCAAATTTTGAAATGGCGTAAATTAATTAATTGAATTGCGTGATTGAGTTATTCCTTTTCCTCCCTTAAGCAAACAGATCCTACCCCTATCCCTATTTTACAACCCCAAACGTGAAAGTAAAAAGGTAAAAACATGCATGAGTTGTATGGCGTATCTGAACTCGTCTGTGAAAAAATTGGCGCATAGTATGCTTAAGGTTGGCCACCACTGACCTAGGGCATTATCAGTTACAGTGCATAAAAAAGGATTTAAAAGGATGCTAGAATTTAGCCTGAAGTTCTGCTCTGTAGAGAACTTGACCTTTTCAAGTCCCGGTATGCTTTGATATTTAAATAAATAATAAAAAATAGCAAGATATTATGGTATGTATTCTTACCGTACAGTATTGCACCGCCCCCCCCCCCCCCCGCCTCCTGCCCGCAGGATCTGGCAGCAACCTTATATTCTTTGCAGCTTCCTGGTTTGTTTTTGTAGCATTATATGTGCCTGTATTCACACAAGGCAGTAATCTGTCATATGATTTGTTTGATTTTGATATTATACAGTGTTGAGAAATTCAATTGTTTCTAATACAGCTGCCTCAGGGGTTGATTGGTACTGGTTGCATGAAAGAGATCTTCCCCCCAAAATTGTCAAATTCTAAGCACAGATTAATATTTAATCAATGACTTTTCAATTCTAAAAGGTTCTGGGTTTCTTAGTGAGATCTTCCTCATGAATCTTTCATTCCTCTGCCAAGATCTTATATTAAGTGACCTTCCTATTGATTAGCGATTGGGAAACTAGTCCAGCTCAGCCAATGACATATTTAGGAGATTCCAAGCAGTCAAGCTCCCCTTAGGGGTGTCAAACTCAAGCCCCTTGGGCTGGATGCGGCCACCGGACTGTTTAGATCTGGCCCACAGGACCGCCCTGGAAACAGCGAAGGACCGCCCCACAGTGCCGCAGCCAGTGAAAACGGAGCTTGGGAGGGCCCACCCGAGTTCCGTTTTCGCTGGCAGAGGGTTGCAGGAGGCTGTCGCAGCTGAAAACAGAGCTCAGGAGCCTGTTTTCGCTAGCAGAGCACTCGGGCCACCACAGGCACCCCCGACACAAGTGACGTCGAGCTGGCCATGCCCACCCTGGCCCCCCAAGGTCAAACACAACCCTGATGCGGCCCTCAATGAAATTGAGTTTGACACCCCTGCCTTTGGCTGTCTCAAATTTGTCTGAACTACTACAGCATAGTTGGAAGATAACTTTAACTGTAGGTCAAGAGCAGGGATCTCCAAACTTGGCAACTTTAAGGCTTGTGGGCTTCAACTCCCAGAATTCCTCAGCCAAGTCTGGAGACCTCTGCCGAGAGTATGGAAAATCCAAGCATCTGAAGACTTCACGCTTCTAAATTCTCTTTCTGCCTTGCAGATGTCATGGAATCCTCAGTATCGGAGTTCTAAATTCCGCCACGTTTATGGCAAGGCCGCCAGTAAGGAGAACTGCTATGACAACGTGCCCATCACCCACAGTGTCTATGACAACCAGTTTTGTGCTGTCAATCCTCGTTTTATTGCCGTGGTGACCGAATGTGCAGGTGGAGGCGCCTTTCTTGTTATACCAATCAGTCAAGTAGGTATCTCCAAGCCTGTCCTATATACCTGGCTTATCCATGTGGGTGTGAGTGGGGCGGATAAAGACATGGGAGGCCAAAAGTTGATAAAAGCCCAAATCAGTAACTCGTTTTCAGTGAGGGCATTGTTTTTGCCCTGAATGGTCACTTGAAAAATTAGCAATATTGTCTGCACTAACTCCATAAGTTGATACACAAGCAGTGGGTTCATTTACATGTAGTCCTTGACTTACAACCGTTGTTTAGTGACCATTTGAAATTACAGTGGCACTGAAAAAAAGAGGCTGATGACTGTTTTTCACATGACTGTTGCAGCGTCGCCATGGTCACAAGGATCAGAATTTAGATACTTGGAAACTGGCTTATATTTATGATGGTTTCAGTGTCCCCGCGTCATGTGACGATCCCCTTTTGCAACCTTCTGCCAAGCAAAGTCCATGGGGAAGCCAGATTCCCTTTACGACCATGTTATTAACTTAACAACTGCAGTGATTCACTTCACTGTGGCATGAAAGGTCGCAAAAGAGGGCAAAACTCACTCAACTGTCTTGCATAGCAACAGGAATTTTGGCCTCATTTGTGGTCATAAGTCAGGGATTATGTCAGGGTTCCAAATAGCATCCTGTCAGGCCGAAGCCATATTTTATTAGAGACTTTGGCCTGCCAGATTACCTCTGTCCCTTTCCTTCCACAACACAAGCTCCTCATGCTTTGAATTGTTCCGTTGTCTGCACCTCTTAAACCCAACAGACCTTCAGGTTCTGTCTGGTTTGATGAGAGGTGCTTCAGGAGCCCTGGTGATATTTCAGCCTGGATGTAAAACCTACAAAATGTGGGGAAAATCTACGACGGGGGTGAATAAAGTCCTGTTCCTATTATGGGTTGCTTGTGATCTCAGTGTTATTTTATTAATCTCCTGGATTTCACAAAGTGCTGTAGTAGCTTAGTGTAATTTTGTTATAACAAATGCAAATTGACCTCCGTTTACCTGAGCTCATGGAGGCCAAAGAAGAGTAGGGGCAGGACTCCAAGTGCAAAGGGGCGTGCATAAGTGCACCAGCGTGCCTACCGTCCCTGTCCTAATGTTCCCTCATATCAATACCCATCTTATGTATATAAACAATGTTATATCTATGTATATTACCAACATGTACTTGACAATAAATAAATAAATAAAATAAATGGTCCAGTTCAGGGGTGGGTTTCACTTACCTTCACCACTGGTTCACATCGCGACGTTTCACACACGCGCGCTTGCTCCTCTCACACACACACACGTGTCCCCTCACGCGATTTCACTTCCGCGCATGCCCAGAAGGTGGATTCAGCCCGAAACACAGCTGAGGAGCTCATCAGATGTGCTTCGGGCAAAGAAACAAAGGTCAGTATTAAACCGGGGGCGGGCGGGAGGGCTTTTTTCAAAGCACAGAACACTGTGAAGCCATGCAAACAAAGAAAAATCGGCCAAAAATTCAGAAAAAAAGATGGCGGCGAGCACGGACCGGCACAGACAGAACCGGATCCGTGACGCCAAAATTACGTCACCAGCGGGTCGCTAACGGTTCGGGCGATCTGGTCCGAACCGGGAGGAACCCATCCCTGGTCCAGTTTGAAAGAAAGGATAGTTGTGCACAAGAGCAACTCACCTCAAGAGTGAGAAATCTTTCTGGGCCCATGCTCATGTTCCTTTCATGTTGGCGTGACCAACTGTTAATCCCTGATACTGTTTTTAATTCACATCTGTTCATGACACTGTTGTCTCATGCTCAGCATACAGCAGAGGCAGCTTAAAGTTGTCTTTAGCAGTTCCAGTATTCATGTACATGTAATCCTCGACTCATACCAGTTCATTTAGTGACCGTTTGAAGTTACAACAGCACTATGATCAGTTTTCACACTTAAAACCATCGCATCCCCATGGTCACATGATCAGAATTCAGATGCTTGTCAACTGACTCACATTTATGATGGTTGCAGTGTCCCGGGATCATGTGATCACCTTTTGAAATCTGATCAGCAAAGTCAATGGGGAAGGCAGATTCACTTAACAACCGTGTTACTAATTTAACAACTGCAGTGATTCATTTAGCAACTCTGGCAAGACAAGTCGTAAGGTTGGGCAAGACTCTGTTAACAAATGTCTCACTTAGCAACAGAAATGTTGGGCTCAATTATGGTTGTAACTCAAGGATTACCTGTATTATTATTTTTCTCATTTCAAGTTTAAGTTCCTCAGGTAAGGGATGAAAAAAGAGAAAGGCAACATCATAAAGGTGTAGCAGAACAAAACTGTCCCTGGAACATGTTTGTTCAGCGTTTAGGGAAACTTCATCTCACAGGTTTATTGATGTGGAGAAAATAGGAAAATAGGAAGAGGAAGAGGAAGGAGTATTACCTGTGTTTGCTACCTTGAGTTACTTATAAAGGGATAAAGGTGGGATAAAATGTTATATATATATAAAATAATAGAGTTGGGAAGAACCTTGGAGGTCTTCTAGTCCAACCCCCTGCTTAGGCAGGAAACCCTACACCATTTCAGACATGGTTATCCAACATCTTCTTAAAAACTTCCAGTGTTGGAGCATTCACAACTTCTGGAGGCAAGCTGTTCCACGGATTAATTGTTCTAACTGTCAGGAAATGTCTCCTTAGTTCTAAATTACTTCTCTCCTTGTTTAGTTTCCACCCATTGCTTCTTGTTCTACCCTCAGGTGCTTTGGAGAATAGTTTGACTCCCTCTTCTTTGTGGCAACCCCTGAGATATTGAAACAGTGTTATCATGTCTCCCCTGGTCCTTCTTTTCATTAAACTAGACATACCCAGTTCCTGTAACCATTCTTCATATGTTTTAGCCTCCAGTCCCCTAATCATTTTGGTTGCTCTTCTCTGCACTCTTTCTAGAGTCTCAACATCCTTTTTACATTGTGGCGACCAAAACTGAATGCAGTATTCCAGATGATTGATAGATAGATAGATAGATAGATAGATAGATAGATAGATAGATAGATAGATAGATAGATAGATAGATAGATAGATAGATAGATGATAGATAGATGATAGATAGATACAGTAGATGAGAGAGAGAGAGAGATGTAGATAAATAAATAAATAAATAAATAAACACAAAATAAATAAATAAATAAATAAAGTTTAACAACCTGTATGTGCTCTGCATAAATAACTCATAAAGGAGACATAAAGTTTGCATATACTGTAGCCCTAGCCTTCAGTGCCAAGGTTGTGGTAAACTTAATCGGAATGGACTTTGCTAGGTGGCAGCCTTGCATTATTTAATTAATTTGTTTTACAGTGTAGTAGTATTTCTTTCCCGGCCTCCTCTTGGGGAATGACTGCTTTAATAACAGTTAACTACTGGTATAAGGAAGCTAGCAGTAAGACATACAGATACTGCTTTTTGCTCCCGCCCCCCGTCCCTTCCTCTAATCTACCCTGTTACATCTGTATGACTCCATATTGGCCTGGCTCTGCTGCAATTTGATAAAAGTCTTGCGCTGTTCTCCCTGTGAGTTATGTTTATATAGCAATAGCACTTATATACCGCTTCATAGTGCTTTACACCCCTGCTCTAAGCGGTTTACAGAGTTCAGTATATTGCCCCCAGCAATCTGGGTCCTCATTTTACCCACCTCGGAAGGATGGAAGGCTGAGTCAACCTTGAGCCTGGTGAGATTTGAACAGCTGAACTGCTGAACTAGCAGTCAGCCTGCAGTCGCAGCATTTAACCACTGCGCCACCTCGGCTCAACTGAACCTGTTATTTTTTTCTTATTTCCTTACTTTATATATGCCCTACTTTTCTGCTTTGGCAAGCATTTAAGGTGGTGAACAAAATATGAAAACAAAACATAGAAAGTTTTAAATTAAAAATAAAATTATCGATATCAGAATTTTTAAAAATTTGATATACTAAACATTTTATAACACTAAAATTACCTGATTAAAAAACTGGGAACCCATATGCACCTTTGCAGATTTTCTCTGCAACAGTGGGGGTCCAGATGCATATCCAAAAGAGTATATTTCATGACTTGGGTACAAGACATGAGAAGGCTCTCTTCCATGTGCTATAAATAGAAGCTTCTTTTTGTAACAGGGGAGGCCTCGACCCTTAGACCTAGATCTGGAGTTGGACCAGCCATGTATCTCCTTATTCAGTGTTGTCGTACCTTTGAATGGTTGTTAAGTGAATAGTTGTTAACCAAGAACTACTGTATCTGTACAAGCACAAGCATGATAGGTAATGTTAAGATGAATTATGTATTAGAGAATAAAGCATTTGGTGTTTTAAAAGGGAGATAAATTAAAAACCAGCCTGCTTTTGAACCAAGCAATTGAGACCACAAACATGCATGCTACGGAAAGTTCAGCTTTATTATTGTTATTGTTATTGTTATTATTATTTTATACATAACAGTGGGAAATCACAGCAGCTAGTTCTTCAGCTGGTGTTTGCCTTCATATGCATCAAGTTCTTCCCAAGAACATAGGATGTCATAATGTATCAGTTTGTATATGTGTGGATCCAAGCAGTGTAGCCTTTTATAATTGATAAATGGAAAATTTAATAATAATAATAATAATAATAATAATAATAATAATAATAATAATAATAATAATAATAATAATAATAATAATAATAATAATAATAATAATAGTACAGTTTATTGATATCGCTGTACCAGGAGATGCCAGAGTCGAAGAAAAAGAACTGGAAAAAATTACGAAATATCGCAACCTGGCCATTGAAACTACACGGCTATGGATGAAACATGTAACAGTGATACCCATTGTCATCGGGGCACTTGGTACCATGTCCAAGAATTTCACAAAACACATCAAGAAATTGCAGCTTCCTGCAATAACACCAGAGGAACTGCAAAAAACTGCGCTACTCGGAACATCACATATTTTAAGAAGATACTTGGTTGATACCTAGGACGCTGGCAGCAACCATTATCAACCATTAGCACCAGTCAGTGGTATTTGTGACACTTTTTTAAATGTTCAGTTGACTGAGTTTCATGTTTAATGAATAAAAGAGATAATAATAATAGTAGTAGTAGTAGTAGTTATTACTATTACTATTACTATTATTATTATTATTATTATTATTATTATTATTATTATTATTATTATTATTATTATTATTATTATTATTATTATTATTAAAGATAACAAAATACAAAGACCTACAAATAGAAATTAAACGACTGTGACAAAGGCAAACAAGGGTAGTACCAATAGTACTAGGCGCCTTGGGTGCAATCCCAAAACAACTGGAGTGTTCTGACCTAGGCTTCACCAAATCACGAAAGAAACTCCTTGTCCCCCCAAAAACCCTTTTTATTTGGCTAATGTGAATTCCTAGCATTCACATCCAGCAAAGTCCCAGCAAACAGTCTTTCAAGGGTGAATTGCAACCACAGACCTTATCAGTCCTTGGATAGTTGCCAGTCCGATAGCTTCCAGACACAACGCTGTGCAAGGAAATACTTGGCAAGGAGTCTCTCAGATAAGCAAATCTTCACACTACCGAACTAATTGTCTCCTGCAAACACCACTCCTCTTTCGCTCCTATTTATTCCTTATGGGAGGGGCCATTCAACGTCCCCTTGTGCCTCTACTCCCAAGTCGACCTCTGTTCCTTAATTGTTCCCTTTTCCTGACAGCTCTGCGCATGCACACATCGGGAACAGGCTCCAGCTGTTCTTCAGCCCCACTTATCTCCGGCTCCGAAGGTAGCTGATAACTGTCAGACAGCCCTGGCCCCATCTCTGCCTCCGACGCAGAGCACTCATCAGAGCCTTCCCCAGACTCCAGGACTGGCCCATGTTCCTCCCCAACCTCCTCACTGTCCGAGTCTGCTGCCAGCTCCGCTGGCCGCTGGCGGGCCACAACATGGAGCACCACTTGAAAACCATAGGCATTGACAAATTTGCCATCAGTCAATTGCAGACGGCGGCTTTACTTGGAACAGCTTCCATCCTGCGACGATATCTGTAACACCATCAAACATCCAGATTTGCCTATCCCAGGTCCTTGGTAAGGACTCAATAGGTATACAAAAATGCCAGACCCAGTCTGAACATCTGTGCGATGATCATCAATAAGCCTTTTCAGATAACTTCTCATTGTAGAATTAAACTTTTCCATTTGTTTTTAGACAGGAAAACTTGACCCGCATTACCCTCGCATCTGTGGGCATAAAGGAAATGTATTAGACATCAAATGGAACCCCTTTGATGACTTTGTAATAGCATCGTGTTCGGAAGATACCACAGTAAGTCAGAGTTGCGAACCTTTGCCTGAGTCAGGCAGAATACTGCCTAATTTCTTCACAAACACAATCAGGAGCACAATCTCTCAGGTGTCCTTTTCTTGTTTGTTATTACGATTAGTTATGTCTTTACAGCTGGATAGCACAGTCTACATCATGCCCATGGATTTTTAACCACGGTTGTAAACGGTGGAGCTAGCCAGATCAAATGAAATCTGATGTCACTAGGACAAATTATCACTTAGCAGCATCTATGGACTCTATAAAAGTTTGGGTAGGATGTCCAGTGTGTATTGTGACATTGCAGTGCAAGCTCTGCCCCTGCACATGGGTGTGTGATGTCATGATGCATTGTAATTCATTATTTGCCTCTCCCCACCCCAGCTGCCCCTGGTATCCCTTTTAAGTGTGAAAATGAATTGATGCAGAGTCCATGTGTCAGATTCTAACATCTTAATCTAAGAGCCGAGATGGTGCAGTGGTTAAATGCAGCAATGCAGCCTACTGCTAGTTCAGCTGTTCAGCTGTTCAAATCTCACCGGCTCAGAGTTGACTCAGCCTTCCATCCTTCTGAGGTCGGTAAAATGAGGACCCAGATTGTTGGGGGCAATATGCTGAACTCTGTAAATCGCTTAGAGGGGGCTGTAAAGCACTATGAAGCGGTATATAAGTCTAAGTGCTATTGCTATTGCTATTAATGCTCCAGATGGTTGGCAGACTGAACAATGCCACACCTGCATTGCTTCTTAACATCATCATTTTTCTAAGACCTTCCAAAAGATTGCTGTAAATTCCCCAAATGACGTTCTAGTTTTGGATTTAGAAGTTTGGAAATCAGGTTCATAGGTGCCCTTGAGCAAGATTGGTGTCCTTGTGTATTCTATCTCTCCTGGTTGTTAGTAGCTAAAAAAGCAGTTGATTAATATTGGTCTTTCAGGCTACCCTGGTCTACAAGAAGAAAGCCTCAGAAATGAAAGTAGCTTAATTTTACCAGAATTGGGTCACTAATAAAGGAAAATTAAATCCTGAGTATTCATTGCCTCCAGTTTGCAAGATACAGCTTCAGGTCAAAATTGCATCAAATTTACGAGGGGGATGTGCGATTATGCTCCATAATTTTCTGCAAAATGTGATATAGCTTTTATTGTGAAATATTTTGAAAATTTAATTTAATTTAATGGATTTCTATGCCGCCCAACTCCCTGAGGACTCTGGGCAGCTCACAACATGTTAGATTCCATTACAATATAAAGTACAGTAGTTAAAAAATACAAAATACAAAAGTTAAAAAGAGTATCTCATATTTACAGTCAAGGGGGGAGACCCATATGTAATCTACTTGGTCTCACTTTCACCCCGCCTGCCGGAAGAGCCAAGTTTTTATTGCTTTCCGGAAGGCCAGTAGGGTGGGGATGGTCCTGATCTCCGGGGGAAGCTGGTTCCACAGGGAGGGAGCTCCCACAGAGAAGGCCCTCCCCCTAAAATGTTAGCCAACCAGCACCTTTATCACCTGTTTTCTAATTCATCTAATCAAAATATGTAAAATTAACACATTTTATCTCGGAGGTCGATAATTTCCCAAAATTTGTAGACCAGCGCTATTGCTCTTGAATGTTGCTGCATTGAATGAGATAATCTGGGTTAATGGAGCCTTCTTGGATTGTGCTGTATCTTCTGTCTTGTAGGTTAAGGTCTGGAATATCCCTCAGCATTTGCATCACAGCATCACAGATGCCCATAAGGACCTTCTTGGCCATTCCAGAAGAGTGGGGCTTATCGAATGGCACCCAACTGCAAGTAACATCCTCTTCAGCACTGGTTATGATTACAAAGTGAGTTGCGATCTTAGGAGCATTCATTTCAACCCTGAAATACTGCTAGGCTTCTTCATGAGAGTCTTGTGAAGAAAACTTGGGTTGTGGAGGAGAAGAAGCATATATGCCACAATGGAAGAATTCCATTCCAGTTATTTATTTCAATCTTCAGTGATGATAAAGTGTAAATTGGCCAGGCAAAACGAATCCAGTCACTTTACAACTTGAATACTAAGTGTTCTTGGAGTCAGACAGCACCAAAATAGAATTAAATAAATAATAAATAAATACCGTATTTTTCGGAGTATAAGACGCACCTTTTTCCTCCCTAAAAGTGGCTGAAAATTCAGGTGCGTCTTATACTTCGAATGTAGCTTTTTTTTCCAGCCCTAACTAGGTGCTAACAGATCTTCCCAGCTCTTACCTTGCAGGCTCTTTCATTGTTACTCTCTCCAAAGAATGTTTTTCCAGCCCTAAGTCTTTGCAGGGTTTTTTTTCATTGCTCTACTTGCTCCAAAGAAGTCTTTTTCTAGCCCTAACCAGGTGCTAACGATCTTCCCAGCTCTTACTGGCTTGCAGGCTCTTTCATTGTTATTCTCTCAGAAGGTTTTTTTAAGTCCTAACCAGGAGATAAAATAATGTGCTGAAGCTGACCAGACTAAGGATGCTAGCCAGATGAATACCTGGTAGGCAGATTGTTTTCCCCTATTTTCCTCCCCAAAAACTAAGGTGCGTCTTATACTCCGGTGCGTCTTATACTCCGAAAAATACGGTAGTTTACCTTACATCAATAAACTAAATATATGAACTAAAAGCTACAAATAAGAGAAAAAGGCATTCTTTTGGTCATTTCTTTCCTTTGAAATCACAGTGTTTGTGATATAGAAATTGACACTGTCTATATGCTGGTCTGTGACCGTTATAAAGTTTTGATTTGATTTGGACGTTGTGCAAATTACACTCCTCACAGAATCAAACTTTTGCTCCAATTATTGTAAGCACTCACTTTCTCATCCTCCTCCACTCAGCCATGATGTCAGATTTGGGCCTGTATTGAATGAGATAGTATTTGTTGGCGCAGCACATCTTTTATAGTCTGCTTGCTCAGAGGGTGGAAAGTTCAGAAAACATTCTCTGATACCTGTATTTTTGTCGCAGGTCATGATCTGGAACCTTGATACCAAAGAACATACAATTCAGGCACCATTAAGGACAATCGGCTTCCATACAGATGTCATCCTCTCCATGTCATTCAACACGGATGGCAGCCTCTTAGCCACAGTCTGCAGGGACAGGAAAATAAGGATCATTGACCCGCGAGCAGGAACCATCTTTCGGGTATGTTGGTTAGGGAGAATGATTGGCATGAACAGTAAGGCTGGTTCTGACTAGGAAAGAGGCTGTTGTTTGTAGGTGGGATCTATGGGATGGTTTTAGCCAGAGGGTGAATTGCCTCTTTGTTCAAAGCAGCATTGTTAGAGGCAAGTTATCCGATTGCAAAGACTGGCTCTGAACCTGGACCAGATTTACAATATTTGGAGAGATACAGTCAGACAAACCCAAATCTACAGCCTTGTCATGTTCTGGAGATGGGAAGATCTTCTAAAAAATCACTTTCTGAGAATCCAGCATTTGAAATGAAATTTTTCCCTTGACTTATTTCAAACTATATTAGAGGAAAAGTGCATGGAGTCTTCTTGCCTCATCTTAAATTCAAAAAAATCTTTGCAGGTGATACACTTGTTTTTCGTTGATATGGTTACTATTCTGCATTGCTAAGAAACATTAGTTATGCAAACATTAGGTTAACAAGACTTTCTGTGTACAATTTTGTTCTCCACTCACATAAATCTGTACCACTCAAGAAAAAGCTCATTTGGTGGTCTTATAAATGCTTTCAAAATGTTGCTAGATCTTCAGACTAATGGTAGTTTAATATTAATTTATTAAATTTATATGCCACCCATCTGACCAATAACGTAACTCTTCTCCAATCATTGTCATTGGATTGGACCCATTATTTTACATCAGCATCAATAATTGAGGCAATGAGTTATTTCTTTTAAAATATATAATATAGCTAATGTATATAAATGCACATAGTGTTAAAAGTTTACTATTTGGGGGGTGCCACATTGCTAGCTGTCCAGGGCTGCATAAGTTGGTATTTCCAACCTTGGGCCACAGGTTGGAAATACTTACTTTTAATTAGCCTACTTTTTAATTAAAGAGATCTGCTAGTATTTCTTAAAATACATTGCTGTGTCAACTAGATGTAACTATGCAAGGGAGATGAACTTGGGTGATTGTGGAGAGATTTCAGAAGACTGAAGAATTAACTAAGGTAGGCAGATTTCTATGAAAGGAGAAATATTTGGGGTATTTGATTTCCTATAATTTAACGTCCTATGCCTTCTTACAGGAAGCAAGCAGCAAATCTCACCGAGTGAATAAAGTTGTGTTTCTAGGAAACCTGAAAAAGCTGCTCACCACAGGGACATCCAGGTGGAATAATAGGCAGATTGCCTTATGGGATCAGGTGAGTTTCATGGTAAACCGCCCTAAGATCACTTCACTGATATAGAGAGTAAGGAAGATGATCTTTTTTAAATAATTTTTTATTAGATACATAAAAACACAAACACATAAAAACACAAATACATACAAAACAGGCACACCAATAGGGATACAATTTTCCCATGTTTACAATAAGCTAATATCCACAAATTATGTTATCCCTTATGTACATATTTACACTTTATATTTTACTTGTTCTTCCTTTCTTCCTTATTCTATAACATTGTTGTATAAAATAGTCTTACTTCTTCTACAATAGTTCATCTTTAACTTTCTTATCAATCATTCAAATTATTGACATTTTCAGTTCATCCTTTACCTATTCTTTCTCTCTTCCAGCCACTCATATAATTTATTCCATACTAAGTAATATTCGGATTCTTCTTTTTCTTTTATTGTTTTCGTTAATTTGCCTATTTTGGCACATTCCAATATTTTTCTAAATATGTCCTCATCTTTTGGTATTTCTTCGCTTTTCCAAAATTGTGCATAGATTATTCTAGCTGCCGTGATGATGTGTATAATCAGATACCGTAGTTCCTTTTTATATTTTTTATCAAATATGCCCAATAAAAATAGTTCAGGTTTCCCATCTATATCTTCTTTTATTATCTCTTTTAACCATGATCTAATTTTGTTCCAATATTTTTTTGCCTTTAAACAAGTCTACCATAAGTGATAGTAAGTTCCCTTTTCCTTCCTGCATTTCCAGCACATTGATGATGAATTTGGGAACATCCTGGCGATTCTTGCAGGGGGTAGATGCCACCTGTAAAACATCTTATACTGGTTTTCCTTGTATGCCATTGTCATTGTCCAATTAATTGTCCAAATATTTTCCCATTTCTCCAAATCTATAGAGTGTCCAAATTTTTTTGCCCATCTTATCATCGTGCCCTTAACCACCTCCTCTTCCATTTTATATCTTATTAGAAATTTATAAATTTTGCCAATTAGTTTTTCATCAGTACCAAACAGGGGTGGGTTCCACTTACCTTCGCCACCGGTTCGCATTGTGATGTTTCCCACGCGTGTGCGTGTCCCCTCATGCAATTCTGCTTCCACGCATGCTCAGTAGCTATAATCAGCCCGAAACACAGCTGAGGAGCTGATCAGCTGTGCTTCGGGCAAAGGAATAAAGGTAAGTATAAACCTGGGGACGGGCGGGAGGACCCTTTTTCAAGCAGCAGCAGAGTAGAAAACTTCAAAACAATAAAACAATTCTGAAAAAAATCTGAAAAAAAGATGGTGGCGCTCACGAACCGGTACTGACTGAACCGGATCCGTGACACCATTGTGACGTCACCAGCGGATCGCTACCGGTTTGGGCGATCCAGTCCGAACCGGCAAGAACCCACCTATATCTATGTTGACTCAGAATTGAGTTATTATTTCGTGAACTCGTGCTGGCTGTTAATGAAGTTGGATTAACAGCCGGTGTTCAGAAAAGACTGCTTTAAACTGTATTTGTGTTTGACGACTACTAAGAAAGCTCATTAATAGTCCTTAATTAGTAAAATAAGAGTTTGTACAGACTTTGTGTGTGCTGCGTTCTTTGTGGTCTGTAGCTGGAGCAGAACAAATGCCTTAAGATTTTACCTTTACACACTCCTGTCATATTTATGTCCTAATGTTGCAGTTCCCTTTGCGCTGCTTGAAATGATATTGGTGTCTCAGTTATATTTCCCCCCCAAGTTCAGATAGGCTGAGTTCTCTTTGTGATGGGAAAGTCTGCTTTGCATTATTTCTGGCAGTGAGGACTGCTAGGACTCCAGCACAGAAAACCTACAACACCATTGGACCTGTATGTAAAAGCTGTTTAATTAGTTTGTTTAGCGTTCCTACCTGGACCCTGAAGTTTTTTAGCACTAATTCAAAGGTATCATGGCAGTGAGAATAGGGTCCATTTGACATTATTGGTGGTGGTGGTGGGTGTTTTTGCTCATTATTTGTGTTCTCTGATTTTTCTGGATACAGTGAAAACCTTATAGCAGTAATTTCTGTTTCCATGATCTGTATATACAGGACGATCTTTCTGAGCCTTTACATGAGGAAGATGTGGATGGGTCATCAGGCCTCCTGTTTCCTTTCTATGATACAGACACACATATGTTGTATGTCTTAAGCAAGGTGAGTTCTTAGCCATATCTCACTAATCTCACTAATAAATAAAATAAATAAATAGACCAAGTTGAAATAATTGGCTGTGACAATATGTTGTGTAGTTCAAAGCAATACAGTTGGTGCTGTGATTAGTCATTTCTACAGAGCAGAATTTCTCAACCTGGGCAACATTAAACTGTGTGGACTTCAACTCCCAGAATTCCCACTGATGTATTGCCTGCCAGCTCCCTTCCAACAAGACTCTTGTTTTCTAAGTGCTCCTGGCTGAAGATAGGAGATGCTACTCAGATATGCTGTTTGTCCAATATTGCAATTTTTCTGGTTCCCTTCCCCCCTCTTTTTTACTGGCAGAATTTAGGATGTTGATGTGTTTTGCTGTGTTAGTTTCAGATCCAAGATATATAAGAAATTTATAATGGTGCCAGTCTCCAAGACTGATTGCACTCATTATAACTTTCAAGGAAAGTTGAGGATAGTTATATTTGTTACATGATTTTTGCTGATCTAGAATATGGCCTTGGCATATGCCCTATTTCTCACCTAATCTGGCTAGGCTCCTTAGGTGAGTAGGCAGAGAGTCATTGTGATATAAATGTTCCAACTCCGAAATCCTTTACCTAGTGGGTCCTTTAAGTGTGGCCTCCCTTGTGAATCTGTGAGGTGGTTAAGATTTAAGATCAGAATAACAGAATAACAGAGTTGGAAGGGACCTTGGAGGTCTTCTAGTCCAACCCTCTGCTCAAGCAGGAGACCTTACCATTCCAGACAAGTGGCTGTCCAGTCTCTTCTTAAAAGCCTCCAATAATGGAGCACCCACAACTTCTGAAGGCAAGCCTGGTTAATTGTTCTCACTGTTAGGAAATTTATCCTAGATTCTTCTATATTGCTTCTCTCCTTGTTTAGTTTCCATCCATTATTTCTTGCCTTGCCAACAAGCCTATCCAGGTTAGGTAAAATGAAACTTCCCTGGAGGGGATATAAGGGATTTTTTTTTTAAGATGGCGACAGCTGCTGCATATGTTCGTAGATGGTGCTCCGAAGTGTTGTGCAGAGAGGGTTTTGGAAAATTTGGAATGTAGAGATTGGTATGTGGAAGTGGAGGAGTGTGTACAGAGAAAGGCAAGAGGGAGATAAGCTTTGGTCGGAGAACCCAAGAGTCAGCAGCTGCAGCTCTCAATGACGGCATGGGTGGAGGCAGAGCTGACAGTAGAGAAAAGCTTCACTGGCCTTTGTCGGCAGCTGGGCCTACTCATGTAGTTAATATCACTGTGGAGAGTGGCAGGCTGCCGTTGGGACTTCCTGAAGTTAACTGGCGAGTGGGAGCTTGGAACTGTGAACTTTATGAGATGTAGAGACACAGCTGCTAAATTTCCAATACAGCATGGCAGGCCTTCTGGCTAATTTTCTGGCTACCTTCTGCAATCTTGCTTCTGCAATCCTCTGGCTGGTCTGTAACCAGGCCTGGGGAATCCTGGGGCTGGAAGGTAAAGTTGAGGGAGAGGCGAGTGTGTTGGTCCCTTTCCCCAGGGTGAGAGCTGGGAGGGGGAGGAGTGGCTCCCTGCTTGGTGGGTGAGAGCGACTGGGCAGGGTGCCGTTTGTGCATTGAGTGGATGTATTCTGAGTGTGTTGGGAGATAAGGGGGTGCTGGATGTGACCCCTTTGCGGCAATGAGGAAGGGGTGGTGTGAGTTTGAGGGCGTTGAGAGCAAGTGCTATAGTGCCGGTAAGGCTCACCTTGCCCCCGACAGTTTGTCACTGGAGGAGGTTTTCCCCTTTTTAAGGAACAGTGTTGGGGATGGGGAATGGAATGGTTCTCAGGGAAGGCAGAGGAGGGCGACCTATTTCAGTGATGTCGGGTAATGGGAGATATGGGAGGCAAGGGGGTGCCCTGTCATGGGGAATGCGACCTCGGTGTTTAGTACCGGTCTCATGTTCCGCCCCCTTGCACTCATCTCATTTACCTGGCCAGCAGATATGTGGTGGCCCTGGTCTTAGGCTGATGCTTTTAAATGTCAGATCAGCCTGATTTGATCCTCAAAGAGAAGGCTGATCTGGCAATAGCAATAGCAATAGCAATAGCACTGTACTAGCAATAGTACAGTGCTTTACAGCCCTCTCTAAGCGGTTTACAGAGTTCAGCATATTACCCCCAACAATCTGGGTCCTCATTTTACCGACCTCAGAAGGATGGAAGGCTGAGTCAACCTTGAGCCGGTGAGATTTGAACAGCTGAACTGCTGAACTAGCAGTAGCCTGCAGTGCTGCATTTAACCACTGTGCCATCTCAGCTCTTGTATACACAATAGCAATATTATAATCTGGCTTGTATAGCCGAGACCTGGCTAGGCCCAGAGGGAGGTGTTCCCCTTGTAGAAATGTGCCCAGCATGGCACCAGCCTAGACCTCAGGGCTAGGGAGGGGGTGTGTCTGTTATTATCAGGGAATCTCTAGTAGCCTCCAGAGGCACTGCTCCACAAGTGCCTGGCTGTGAGACCCTTTTTCTTAGGTTGGGCTCAAGGGATCAAGTGGGATTGCTGCTGCTGCACTAGCCTCCCTGCTGCGTGGCAGCTTCCCTACCCGGACCTCACCATGGGCTGGCAATGGAATTCCCCAGGCTTATAGTTCTGGGGGATTTCAACCTGCCATCCCTGGGGGCAGGGGTAGCCCAAGATTTTATGGAAACCATGACTTCTATGGGCCTGTCCCAGGTCATCCAGGGCCCAACTAGGAATAGTGATCACACACCTGATTTGTTGTTCTTGTCGGAGCAGTGCCTATGTGACCTGAAATTGGTGGACCTGTCTTTGGTCCCCTTGTCATGGTCGAATCACAATCTGGTGGCAATGAGTTTCTCAAGAGCTGTATCCCCCCCCCATAGGGAGGCAGGACCTATTAGATTGGTCTGCCCCCATCGACTAATGGATCCAGATGGGTTCCAGAAGGAGCTGGGGGTTATAACTGCAGATCTACTGTGCAGTCCAGCCGAGCTCTTAGTCACTGTTTGGAATAGGAAGGTGACTGAGGCTCTGGATAGGATTGCACCCATGCAACTACTCCTCACCCATACACCTCTCTGTGCCCCGTGGTATACAGAGGAACTGAGAGGGATGAAACGCATGAGTAGACATCTAGAGTGCCGCTGGCAGAAGACAGGGGATGAATTCGATCGAACAAGGGTAAAAGCTGCTATTAAGGCCTACCTCATGGTGATTCATGCGGCGAAGTGTAAATACTTCTCCACACTAATTGTGTCTGCAGATAATCGCCCAGCAACCCTCTGTAAGGTGAGCCTCCACCTCCTGGAGAAGGAGGAGATTGCGGTCCACCTGAAGGGGCGCGCTGAGGAATTTGCAGATTTTCTGGAAGACAAAATCGCTTGACTTCGTTCCCAGTTAGATGCCGGCATGGTTGCTGGTCCGGTGGAAGCCCCTGAGACAGGTTCTTGCCCTGTTATCTGGGAACAATTTGACTTTGGTGCTGGTTGTCACCTTTAAAGCCCTTCATGGCTTGGGACCAGGTTATCTGAGGGACCGTCTCTTACCGGTCACATGTACCCAACCCATCAGAGCTGTGAGGCTGGGAATGCTACGGGTCCCTTCCCCGAGGGAGATACACCTGGTGGGACCCAGAAGAAGGGTCTTCTCCGTGCTAGCTCCCTCTCTCTGGAACATCATTCTCCCAGAGATTAGAATGCCCCCCACTCTAAAATTCTTCTGGAAGGCGCTGAAGATCTGGTTCTGCCAGTAGGCCTGGGGAACCCAGAGCGGGATAGAGCCCATTAAATGGCTCGTATGATCTGCTGTCACCGGGGCGGGATGGGTGGGTGGGGAGTGATTTTATTATTATTATATTAATTTATTTGATTTTTTAAATTAGTTTTATTGTTTTAAATGTGGTTTTTATATTCTGTAAGCCGCCTTGAATCTCCATGGGTGAATAGGCAGCAATATAAATTTAATAATAAGCAAACAAACAAACAGACAAACAAACAAACAAATAATTAATAAATAAAAATGAATGATAAATTAATTAAGTAATTAAGTAATTAAAAACATAAATAAATAAATATAAATAAATAAATATTATAATAAATAAATAAAAATGAATGACTGAATAATAAATAAATGAATAAATAAATATAAATAAATAAATAAATATGAATGAATGAATGATAAACAAACAAATAAAATATAAATAAATAAATAAATAAATATCGTAAATAAATGAATATTATAAATAAATGAATAAAAAATAAAAAATGAATGAATGAATAATAAATAAATATGAATGAATGAATGAATGATAGATGAACAAATAAATAAAACTATAATAAATAAATAAATAAATATTAATAAATAAATATTATAAATAATAAATAATTAAATAAAATAAATAAAATAAAAATTAATTAATTAATTAATTAATTAATTAATTAATTAATTAATTAATTAATTAATAATCTCCTAACCAACTTGCTCAGACTGAAGTAGCTACTTGGATAAGCAGCGAAAAAGAAGTCCAGTTGCCATGACTCAACTTCCAGACCAGGAGCCACATGTTATTCTAAACTGTCAAGAATAATTTAATCAAGTCCACATCTGAGTCTAATCTGGAATTTCCCAAATCCATCCCAGAGTGGCTTCCTTTTGAAAAAAAAGAAGTCTTATATGAACTTGCCCCCCAACCCCAACTCAAGCTGCTCCCCTAGAAAGAATTAAATATTTCACTTAATAGGGGAAGGAAGTGAATATACGTTGAATTTGTATCTCTTACAATTATCTTTAGGGAGATGGGAACATCAGGTACTATGAGATAAATGTGGAGAAACCATACCTACATTACCTGATGGAATATCGTTCCCCTTTGTCTCAGAAAGGAATTGGTAAGTTTGCAGCAGTTTCATTGCAGTTTGTACACTGGGGAACTTGAACAGGGTGCCTGTGAACCACTGATGCATTGAGGGAGGGGGCAGCTGGTCACAGGCAGATAATAAACATCAGCCTGTTTTCCCTTGCTTCACTTTTGTCATGACTCCACAGCGTTGGCTCATGACATTCATTTTTCTGTGCCTTTTTCTCTCAGAATATTGATTAAACCAGCCTTCCCCAACCTGGTGTTCTCCCGATATGTTGAATTATGGTTCAGATTATCTTCACCATTGACATTGGCTGTGTTGGCAGGAGATGATGGAAATTGTGGAGGAGCACATCTGGAGGGACCAGATAGTGGAAGGTTGAATGGAAACCTTTGCCAGCAGGACAAGATAATTTTGACAATTGTTTTTTCACCCGCTTCCAACTCTTCATCAGGGGTGGGTTCTAACTTACCTCACCGCCGATTCGCTTCCTCCCGCGCTGTGTGGCCGTGCCTTGTGGGCACGCACACACTTTGCACATGCACGCATGCGCAGTGCTGAAAATTAAAAAAAACCCCAAAAAATCTGAAAACAAGATGGCGGTGCATGCGCAGTGCCGGAAACTCAGCTTCTGTGCATGCACGGAAGAAAAAAAATCAGCAAAAAATATTTTAAAAGATGGCAGCATCCAAGGACTGGCACCGACAGAACCAGCTCCGTGATGTCACCAGCGGTTTGCTACTGGTTCTATAGAACCGGTGCAAACCGGGAGGAATCCACCTCTGGTTTTCATCTAGTCTATTTAAAATCACAAGAGCAAGAAAGTCCTAGAAGACTGATTGTGCATATCTGCCAGTCCATGGTTAGAAGGAGAGTAAATGGTCCCAAGCCTACAGCTGTAGAAATTATTACAGTTATATGGGTGCATCAATCTTCCACAAGCTCTGCCTTCTTAGACCATGAAACTGAAGGAGGAATGAATTGAAATGGCTGGAACTATAAGAGACAGAGAGGTTTTCAAGTTGTCACCTAGCAACTCTAGACAAGATCAGAAAAGAAAGAATCATTTTAGTTACATTTTTTAAAATTAAATTACAAATGGAAGTAATTGGTTCTCTTTAAAAAAAATTGGCTAGGCCTGGGGTGTAGTGCTGGTCAGGGGAAAGATTTCAGCTTTCTCTGTTTCCTTTCTCCATGACTCTATCCTATGCTGTAGAGGAGAAGAGCAGCAGCTGGATTTATTTATTTATTTATTTATTTATTTAATTTATTTATTAGTGACATTTATATACCGCCTCACAGTGCAAGCACTCTCTAAGCGGTTTACACCAGTAAGCAATGTATATTTATAATGCCCCCAACAATCTGCGTCCTCATTTTACGTACCTCTGAAGGATGGAAGGCTGAGTCAACCTTGAGCCGGTGAGATTTGAACCGCTGACCTGCAAACCACAGTCAGCTAAAGTGGCCTGCAGTACTGCCTCTAACTGCTGCGCCACCTCGGCTCTTGTAATGTTTTGACGGAATATCCTATGAGCTTGTCATAACTTTTTTTTTTTCCTGTCAGGTGTGATGCCCAAGAGGGGCCTCGATGTCTGTGCCTGCGAGATCTTCCGGTTTTATAAACTGATTCCGGTCAAAAGCCTGATTGAACCCATTTCTATGATTGTACCCCGACGGGTAAGTAGATATCTCTTCTTTGGCAATATACCATGGAGGGCCTTCGTTTTGAGGATACCGTAGTTCCCCAGATATGGAAATGGAACTCTACTCTCATGTTTTCCTTTGCAGTCTGAATCGTACCAGGAAGACATCTATCCAATGACAGCTGGGGTAAAGCCGTCATTGACAGCACAAGAGTGGCTGAGTGGCACTAATAAAGGTTTGTGATACAACTGCTTGAACTGTCAGAAACAAAAGATTTTGCTCATTTATCTATCTGCATCACATTACATTAAAGGCAGATCTACGGTAAGGCTGGAGGCCCACAGATATACACAATAGCAATATTATAATCTGGATCGCAGTGTTTAGAATTCTCATAATAAACTGACAATGCTCTTCAGCAATTTTAGCAATAACGTAGAAGCTGTTTCCCTATATCTCTATTCTAAGGTATCACACGTAATGTTTTACGGTAGCTGTTTGCTGGAGAGCTGTGCATGTGAAGGATCCACACAATTTATTCAGCCATAAGAATGAAATTGTAAATGTCATGGGCCCCAAAACAATAATGCCTAAAGTTCAACTGTGAGAAGCATCCAAAGTTTTCACTGCTTGTTTTTCACTCTTGGGAATTGTAAGCCAATTACCGGCTAATCTGTGGTATGATGGGAAGAGTACAGTACTTTGACCCATGATCTCAAGTAACTAGTCTAAATCTAGGTTGTTTTGAACATAAAATGAGTTCCAAATATCTTGGAAGAAGAGCTAGGTAGAATTCTTCCTTCAGATCTGTTGACAATGCTTCTTTGCCCCCTCTTCTTGAGTTATTGTGGCATTTGCTATCCTGGTATTCTTATATAGTAGAAAGGTATCCACTCCAGTCAATTTGATTGTGGGTGAGGCCTATAGCTGTATTTCACCTGGCCTTGCTCTATACTAGTGGTTCTCAACTTTCCTAATGCCGCAACCCGCAACCCGCCACCGTGCCCCCACCGCGACCCACCCCGCCCACCACTGCGACCCCCACCCCGATGCCGCCATTTGGGTTCTTTTACCCTCTGCGCATGCGCAAAGCATTCTGCGCATCCGCAGAGGGTAAAAGAACCCAAATGGCAGCGTCCGGACGAAGTCTCCCGACCCCTGTGAAAGGGTCATTCGACCCCCAAAGGGGTCACGACCCCCAAAGGGGTCACGACCCCCAGGTTGAGAACCGCTGCTCTATACCAAAACCAATATAATATAATATTCCTAAATTTGAATTAATTAATGTCGATTGAGGCAGTAGTGGGTTTCAATTTTTTACTACTGGTTCTTTGGGCGTGGCTTGGTGGGCGTGGCAGGGGAAGGATACTGTAAAATCTCCATTCCCACCGCACTCCAGGGGAAGGATACTGCGAAATCTCCATTCCCTCCCGGTCAGTTGGGACTCAGGAGGCAGAGAATAGATGAGAGAGGGGCCAGTCAGAGGTGGTATTTACTGGTTCTCCGAACTACTCAAAATTTCCGCTACCGGTTCTCCAAACTACTCAAAATTTCTGCTACCAGTTCTCCAGAAGAAGAACCTGCTGAAACCCACCTCTGGATTGAGGGAATCAACTTGCTTTGGATCAAAATTGTAATGCTTTTGTGCTGCGTACATTGTCCTAGCATACAAACTAAACTAAATGCCCTTCTTGGAATAAATGAAATTTTCTTTTTTCTTTTTTGTATTTAGTGGCTTGGTTCTCAGGGTCACTCAGTACTAGTTGCTATTGTTCCTTTTTGCTTGGGACAAAATTATTTTTTTCTGTGGCCTACAGGTCCTGTCTTGATGTCTTTGAGACCAGGGTCTGTGATCTTGAGTTCTTTACCACCATTTCTTGAAAAGGAGATTGCCATGGAAGCAACTAAGCCTGTCCCATGCCGGGACAGAGTGACTGATATCACCGAAAAGTTGAATGAAATCCAAGAGAAATGGGGGGCCAGGAAGACCGAGGAAAGACAACAGCAAAACAGACTAATGAAGTTATCTAACGGCGTTGATACCTATGAATGTCCTCCACCTAAAACAGAAAATGAGGTACAGTGGTGTGACCGAGAAAAAATTATGTTAGTGAGTAAATGGGATAAAATAGGGGGGGAAATAGCTTCTTTCTCAGGAAGTACAAGCAAGATCGGAAACAAAAGGCATGCCTCACTGGATTTAATAGTGTCATAGAATTATTTCTTAGAAGCATCTCTCTTTGTGCTCAATTCACCGATTCTGTTATTGCAGTGACCTCTCACTTGAATAGAGGTCAGGATAAAACACATTTCTACTCTGTTCTTCCTCTCACTTAAATTCAAATATCTGACATTAGATGAGGAATGAATGGGAAGTATGAAGGATATTCTGCTGCAAGAGTAGCTAATGGGGAAACTGGATCCTAAACCCACTGGCAGTTTTTCATGTTGGAATATTAGTGGAGGAATTGATGTCTTTATTATAATTTCCAATATTATTTAGCATATGATTTGCATATTTTTATTTTTTAAAAAAATAGCACTCTCTTGTATAAACATCCCATTTTCATATTGGGATAGTTCATATTTGTGTCTAAATTTCCATCATAGTCATTTTCTCTTTCTTGACTCTGTAGTTTCAGGTAGACATCAGATGATTTTAATATATGATTGCACAAATGACATATGAAGTCTTGCACAAATTTCATATGAAGTCTTTACTTTCCAGCTACTACAGATGTTTTATCGACAGCAAGAAGAAATTCGGCGGCTCCGTGAAGTGCTGATCCAGCGGGATGTTCAGATCAAACAGTTACAGCTTGAGATCAAAAACCGTCATGTGGATTCTCGCCGATTCTGACAGGCTATCATTTGGAGTCTCAGAACAGATGTTGGCAGAAATCACTATACTGTATTTTGGAGATTATAAATTAGAAGGAGAATTTCAGATTTATTGGCAAGTGATTGCCTACCTTGAGTGCCCATATCCTGCAAGCTGGAATTTACTGGAAGTTACTGGGGGTTTTTGTGGTGCTCTATTTATCGGACTCGTTCTTTGCAGGAAAGTCCATGTTTCAAAGTAGTCCCATAATAACTCAGTTGGAGAAGTGGAAGGCAGACCTGACTGAGTATGAACCTCCTTTCAGTCCCCAGTAGACAACTGAACTTGGAAAATACGGTTGCTTGGACTTTCAGGCTATTTAGCATTCAACTCTTTCACATGGTGATGAACCAAATAGGAGTTGTTCAGGATTCTTTTTGTTCTGCATTCTTGGATGGATCAGAATGATTTTGCACTGAATTAGTTTTTTTTCCCCTATAACCAAGGAGAGTTTATGTGGGAATCGAAACCATCACCTTCTCTTAGTTTTATGAGTTATCATCTTCTAAAATTATATTTACGCCTAAGAGGTAAGGACCAAAGAAATAGGTGTCATTGATTTAAAAAGGAAGTCAGAAATAGATGCTTCTGAGAGCCAAGCTTTGGAAATGTATGCTCTTTATTTGAGATGGAGAAAATAAGACCACTGCTGCTGAAGTGGTCTTATCAGAGCTAGAGTGGAAGGCTTCTGTAGCCCAAGTCAATGTGTCTTCCATCTCTACCCATAATCTCTGAGGATCATTTCATGCCTTAAATCAACTAGGAGTTTAATTACTAATGCTCTTAAGATGGCTTTCTTCCAATTGTCTGAAGCTGAATTTTCTACTCACCGATTCTTTCCTCCTCTATTGCTCTGAATGTTGTACCAGATCTTACAGGTATATTGCAGTTTAGTGTCCAGAAGTGTGAAGAAACTTTTACTTAATTGTGATAATCTTCTATCATCCTGTTTATCAGAAACAAAATTTCCACAACTCTCAAATCGCAATACTTTTTTTCACTTTTCATTTTCTGTTTTGATGCCTTTGACTAATATTTCACCTGATGTTTCATGTTTGTTTCCTTGCTGATTTCTATGATAGACTATGCAACGCACTGCCACCAACAATTGTTTGAGAGCAGGATCAACTACTCCAAAGATTATGAAGCCCAAGATTGGGGGTGGGGGGGTTAGATGCCTTTTGCTAACGTAAGTTTCTCCTTAATTGTGAATGCTGAAAATGTTGCTGAACAAAATGGTTGGAAAATTTGAAGAAGAAAAAGCCATACCTAAAGCTGCACCAGTCATAATAAAATTGTAAAATACAACTACTTTTATAGTTTGGGTTAAGATATTTGTGCAGGATTTAAGAAAATCCCCAAAAAGGAAATTGATGAGTGAGAATACCAGAAGGCTGAGCTGTAATCAAACTGAGGAATCGTGTATAAACATTTAATACAGAAATACCCGTTCACCCACCTTCTGTACTGCCTCTGTGTTTTATGACTTAATGTTTTTTTTTCTTACAGTTCTCTTTTACCCTCTTTTCCCTTCAAGACTAAAGTTAAACCATTTCTTTTCATCCATCATTAAATTGTAACATTCCCTAGTGCAGGGGTCCCCAACCGAAACCGGGCCACACAAACGACGCCCCATCTGCGGGATGCAGGCAGCACCCAAAACCATGCTCCCTCTGGTCCACAGAAAAATCTCTCTCCACAGAACTGGTCTCTGGTGCCCAAATTTTTGGGGGGCACTGGCCTTGTGGATTAATCAAATTTCCCAAGCATGTCCCAAATGTGGCTTTTTCAAGAGGCAACTGGACATTCTGGTTTTTCTTTGAAGACGTTTCTCTTCTCATCCAAGAAGCTTCTTCAGCTCTGAAGACATGCCCAAGCATGTCTTTTTCTTTTCCAAATTTTTTTCTATACTATTCCTCCCCCACTTCCCCACTGCTTTTTTTGAGCAGGAACCCATCTCATGGCCAATACGTACATACAAGAAGTCCTCAATTTACAACTTCATTTAGTGACCATTGAAAATTATAAACAGCACTGAAAAAAATTGACTTATGACCATTTTTCACAAGATCATTGCAGCATCCCCATGGTCACGTGATTAAAATTCAGGGGCTTTGGCAACTGGTATGCATTTAGGATGTTTGCAATGTTCCCGGTGTCCTGTGGTCACCTTTTGCGACCTTCTGACAAGCACAGTAAATGGGGAAGCCAATTTCACTTAACCTTGTTACTTACTTAACAACTGCAGTGATTCACTTAACGACTGTGACAAGATCCTAAGAAATTTTGGGCTCTATTGTGGTTGTAAGTGGAAGAATACCTGTATAGCAGAAGCTGCATTTCTTTTCTGGATTGTACTATTCAGATCTCACGTGACTGGATAGGGTAGTGATGGCGAACCTTTTTTTGCTCGCAAGCCAAAAGGGTGTGTGCACGTGTGTGCGTGCCCCCATCCATGCCCTCCCCCACGCATGCGCACAACCCCCCAATGCCCCCCGCACATGCGCACTCCCCCGCCCCAAAAGCATGCCTCACAACAGACTCATGAAGCCTGGGGACAGCGAAAAAGGGCCAAACGGGCCAACCGGAAGTTCAGAAACAAACTTCCCGTTGACCCGTTTGGTTGTTTTTCGCCGTCCCCTGGCTTCAGGAGGCTTCCCTGAAGCCTGGGGAGAGTGAAACAGCTGAAAAGAAGGCCAAAATCAGCTGGCCAGCGCGCACATGCACGCTAGAGCTGACATAGGGCAACACCTCGCGTGCCCTTTGATATGGCTCCACATGCCACCTATGGCACGCGTGCCATAGGTTCACCACCACGGGGATAGGGGCTACTCTCAATTCAATTCAACTCAGCAAAAATGACTTTCCTATATACAAACAGCTATGTTCTGGCTCAGCTTTTTCTTTGTCCAATTTAACAAACTGTCATTTAATGGATTTTGGATGCAACAGACCAAATTTGTGTTTGGATTTCAACCATGAAAGAATGGACAAGTCCATTATTCCTGTAAGCTGTTGAGAACTGACATGGGTAGTGATATAAGTATTTTACATCATTTGCATAAGGTAATTTATGTCAGTTTGGATTTAATGAACACCCTAGTCATGATTTTGGGTTAAAGTTAATATGTACTGGGAAGAAAATTTAGAGCTGTAGATCCCTGAGATTTCAGATGCTATAACCCAGTGTTACAGTTGGCATTGCTTAAATATGCTTTTAAAGAAGTATTCACAATGGTACAAAAAAGATAATGGAACTTCTATATTTATCAAGCTTTATACATATAAAATGAATTGGCCTCTGTAATAATCCCAGTAATTGGTATTAAGTGCTCATGGGATTTTAATTAGTACCCTTTAAAACAACTGGTATATTTGCATATGTTACAGTTGTGATCAAGACATTAAAACAATTCCAATTATTTAGGAGATTAGCCAGATGAATTATACACGTCTTGAAATTAAAACTTGGAGCATAATTGTAGAGTCAGAGAGATGATCTTGGGGAAAAGAGGCAAGGACCGTTATCTAAGCAAAGAGGGATAAAACATGGGGAAGTAAAACACAATCAGAATTGCAAGATTCTACTACTATAGGCTAATCACAGAGTATATAGCTGCAACCTTCCTGTGAGGTCAGTTTCCTGTTTGGGGCTACCTTGTAGGGCTGACAATAATAGAATTACGATTTTCTGTAGCTAATCTCGATATATGGTGAGATATACCCCCGCTTTGTATTTTTGGAAAATAGGACTGAATGTAGAATAAACAACTAATTGGTACGAGTCCATCTTTTGTTATTAATACATTATGAGCCGATAAGATGTTTCGGAAAGTACAGATGCAACATTTTGTTGCAAAAGTAGAAATGCTGCCAATTAGGGAAACAAAAGGGTAAAATACATTCTTGGATTAAGGAGGACGATCGCTTGCGATTTGGGAATTTGTCTCTTTTATCTTGTTTACAGGCAAATAAATTATTTAAAGTATTTGTCAGCTTAAGATAAAGGGAGAGGGTTTAAAATGCATTTCTAAAGTGTGCTTTTTGATTATTTTTTTGCATATTTTTATGTATTGCTTTGATCAATGTTAGCCATTTAAAAGGGATTGAAAAATCCCAAATCTACTTGAAAAATGTGTATATATATATATATATATACCGGTATATATACTTTATATATAATTGCTTATATATAATTGCTTTTTGTTCTGTTTACCAAGAAACTTGTATAAAACAAATTAGCACTTGAAAGTTATTTTTAAAAATTACTCTTGTTTTTAAAAACACTTTTGAAATAGTACATGCAGACCAAAATTTTAGTCATGTATGCTTTCTGAGGCAGAGGGAAAGAAAAGAAAAATCTATATACAGTGATGACAAACTGATTATGCTTTATTAAATAGCGCCTAACTATATTTAAAGATATATGGGTGGTGGTATTTTTTTCTATTACAGTGATTTAAAAGCAAGGAAACTGAAATGCCATTGGGGACATATCCCCATATGAAAGAATGACAAGGCTTGTACTTAATAAATACAAGGAATGATCTTGGAAAAGCTAAGCATTTTTAATACTTATACCAACCATGTAACTACGGTAAATCCAGTTACTAGTCTACAAGAGCATTTTACTATTGTTTACATGCCATAAGTGATACCTCAACAGTTTTAATCCATGTATGTCTCTCTCTTTTTCCCTTAATCAAATGGCTTTTTAGTAAGGCTGGAATTAGAACCTTCCCTTACAACAAAACTGCTGATTGGCAGGTTTGCAAAAACTATATAAAGAAAGTTTAGAAATACATCCTGATATTTCATTTAAACGGATTCCAGAATTCACCTTTTGATCAGAAGAACATTACCAACCAAATGCTACTTACTGAATGTATTATTTCTATCAAATATTTAAATATAGAAATTAAGCCAGAATCTTTTACACATGGCAGCTAATTCCTCTGGGCACAATAACAGCTACTATTATCCTACGTATATGCATAGGATTATAATAGTATGGCTTTGCAAAAAAAGCTTTTATGACCACTGCAAGTATAGTAATGGAGCTGATCCTTATTGGGATATGCTGAAGAAAGGGGATAATTAATGGTTAAAGTATTCTATTTGAAATACTTATGCAAAGTAGCTAAAAATACACCATTGGCTACAAACAATAATACCTGAATAAGTAACACATCCAGATAAAAACCTCTGTGAACAGCTAAAATCTTCCAAGCCTGGTACTGGTCACTTACAACCCAGAAGCACATTAACTTCAAAAGTCAAAAGTTTTCTAAATTTACTTATGTTGTGAATTGTACTAGTAATAAAGCAATCTTGAAGCTGGGGAGAAAGATGAAGATGAAGCAGGGCTTCCTGGGTTATTTACTTGCATAGCAAAATAAATTACCTAACCTAAACAACCTTCATAGATCAACGAATCTAGATTCTGTTTTATTTCACAAATGCAGAATATTCACAACCCTGTCTACTAAAGTTTAAGCAAAAAAAGAGGCACATTTTCAAATCTCTCTGAATATAATAACTGCGAGATTATAGTTTATCAAATAACGTTTATTTAATTCAAGTTCTTAAAAATACTTTTTCTGTTGTTGCATAAAACATCCTAATGTAAAAAATATCCAACGGCTTAGAAAAGGAAAAAGAAGGCAGGGAAAGCAAAGCATGAAGAGCAGTCCCCAAAACTTCAGGACTCTATTTACAAAGCCTTGTTGCACAGAGATTAAAAAGGGAAGTATAGTCAGTGGGTAGGTGTGGAGTCCCAATAGCCAGGACTGGCCCATCACGCTTGTTCTTGCTAGGGCAATGGGAAGAGATGAAGGCCTGGGAACTCCCAAGAGGGTAAGTGAAGGTGCTAGCCCAAGAAGGCTAGGTCTGTAACCACCTGGAGAAATCAGCTGCAGGGTACAATGGAATGTCACAGGAATAGCCGACTCTTTGGCTTTTTTGAGTGCTGCGCTTGGAGGGGGAGAACTACAGGTGCGTCACACGTGCTCCTCAAGTCACAGATCATCCAAGGGGTACCCCAAGAAATACTGAACAGTCCTTTGGAGACACAGAAGACTTTAATCCTCCTCCTCCTCCCCTTCATCATCTGTTTCTCTTTTTCGCTTTTCACCTTTCTTCTCTTCTTCATCTGCTGGAGAGAGAAATTATTCCATAATGATTATTCCAAGAACATACAATACATTCAGTTAAATTATCCAACAAGCCTATTACAGGCTCCATAAAGGAAAAAGTTTTAGAAACCTCCCAAAATTGTTTACTATTGACCATGCTGACTGGATGTAGTAACTTTTAATTAAAAATACCTGAAAGTTTTTTTTTTAATCATCTCTACGTATAGAAAAGCAGCTGAGGGTACACATTGTTTTATACAGTTGCGTTAGGAATGACTGCTTCTGGAATCCAGCAGGGATGGTCACAATGACAATGGCAATCAGGTGACCCAGCTCACAACAACATTGCCATCGCAAGCTGGGCAGGCAGATCACAATCATGACCACAGAGATGTTGCAACAGCCAGAATTTTTGGGACTGAGTGTAGGTCTATTTTTTCCCCAAAGCCTCCATAATGGTCGCCAAACAAATGGAAACCAGGTGCATTCCAGTATTGAATGGCTAACAAATCATCATTATCATCATCTTCCACACTTGCACTATTTCACTGGTATTTTTACCAGTACTTTTATTTTACGTTCCTGACAGTTTCTAAAATAAAAAAGACCGGCATAAAAATTTACACATACCTTCTTCCTTTTCGTCGTCATCTTCGTCGTCGTCATCATCTTCTTCATCTTCTTCACTGTCACGGGCAACCTTTTCCTCCTAAAAACAATAATAGGTTTGCCTTAGAAAGCAAATATCTTTGGTCCTGTTATCATATCTGCTTCCCATTTTCTGCTCAGTGGGCAAAACGTTTAGAAAAACACTGATGCTAATGTATTGTAATCCAGCCTTCAGTTGTTTGCTACCACATTAGTAGCAACCAATGAGAACACAAACAGAAAAAAACCAAGGTTCATTATTTCAGCTGCTCAGCTATCAGTTTGTTCTGGGGGTGGAGGGTGGGGTTTCAGTATCATTATGCTGATGATACCCTATTACAGGTAATCCTCGACTTACAACAGTTCATTTAGTGACTTTCTTAGTTACAATGGTACTGAAAAAAGTGACTTATGACCATTTTTCACACTTATGACCACTGCAGCATCCCCAAAATCACGTGATCAAAATTTGGATGATTGCTGACTCATATTTATGACAGTTGCAATGTCCTGTAGTCATGCGATCACTTCTGTAACTTTCTGACAAGCAAAGTCAATGGGGAAGCAACAACTGTGTTACTAATTTAACAACTGCAGTGATTCACTTAACAACTGTGGCAAGAAGTCACAGAAATTAACTGTCTCGCTTAACAACAGAAATTTTGGGCTCAATTGTTATCGTACATCGAGGACTACCTGTATATCTTTTGACCCCAGACCAGCCAAGTAAGGCTGTTAAAGTTCTGTCCCAGTGCCTGGAAGCTGTTTTGTGTTTGGAAGGGGAGGAGCCATGTCTGCCATGACTCAATCTTACCAAGACCGAGTGGCTGTAGTAGGTGTTTGAGCCAACCAGATCTGGAAATATTCCTTCTCTAATTTTGGACAGGGTAGTACTTCCCCTTGAAGTTGGTGCACAATCTGGGAGCCTTCCTGTACTTGCAGCACCTACCTGAAGAGCAAGTGGCAGCTGTGATCATGAAGGCAGCTGTGATCATAATGCATCAGGGGCACCAGTTGCTACTTTTCCTAGATCAGGGAGCACTTCAGGTAAGTCACCTAGGGCCACGTCACTTTGCGTTTGACTCATGCAACAAATATTTTACTAATGTAACACATTATATGGGACTGCTCTTGAAGACTACTAATAAACTTGAACTGGTCCAGAATCCAGTGTGAGCAGGGCAAGCATTGGGATGCTAATGTTAACACATCTGCTTTGTGAGTTGCACTGGTTACCAGTTTGCTTCTGGTCACGATTCAAGGTACTGGCCCGCTCTCTATATAGAAAGCTCTACATGGCGTAGACCTGGTTACTTGAAGGACTACCTGTCTCCCATAGCATCTGCCCGGCTGATTTGATCCTGCAGGTCAGCATTCTCCAGGTTCCACTAATCCACCTATCGGGACCTCAGAAGAGCACCTTCTATAGCAGTGCTTGTCCTCTATAACAAGGTTCCACTCAAAATACAGATGATCCCCTCTCTACTGTTGTTTTAGAACAGGGGTGTCAAATTCGAATACATTGAGGGCCGCATCAGGGTTGTGTTTGACCTCGGGGGGGGGGGGGATGGCCCAGCTTCACGTCACTTGTCAGGGGCACCTGTGGTGGCCAAGTGCTAAGGCAGGACTTCCCTCAGACCCTCACTCACTCTCCGTCCTTCCTTTTCCTTCCCTCTTCCTTCTTTCTTCCTCCTTCCCCTTTCCTTTTTCCTTCCTTCCTTGCTCTCTTCCCATCTTTCCTTCTTTTTGTCTTTCTTCTTTCCCTTTCTCCTTTCCGTCTCCTCTTGCATGCTCAAATGCAAAAGGGGAAACATTTCTCCTTTTGTTTTGCTTTCAGTTTATTTTGCTAGCCCTTTGCCAGCAAAAATGGAGCTTGGGGGGGCCATGCGTAGCCCACCCCACCCCGTTTTCGCTGGCAGAGGCATGGTGGGCTGGTCCTTTGCTTGTTTCCAGGGCGGCCCCGCGGGCCAGATCTAAGCACCCCGCGGCCCGGATAATTTGTTTGATTGTTGTAAGCGGCTCAGAATCATTTGGGGCGCGATGCTATGCTTGTAGTAGTACTAGTAGTAATAAGAATAGCTACTCTTCTTGTAATTTGATAAATAAGCATAAAACATTTACTACAGAGTAAAGAGAAAACAATATTTTAAACCAACCTCTCCACTAATTTCATCTTCTTCATCTTGTCCTCCTTCATACTCAAACAAATCATAAAATGAATCCTCATCTTCGTCCTCATCCTCATATATGTCATCATCGTCATCATCATCATCATCATCTGAGAAAGAAGAAGAGTTTTATATATCTCAAATAGGGAAGCTGTCATAAAATCACAATACTATTAATTCAAAGGGGTTTCCTTTTAAATATCCTATGAACTGCTAAAAAGAGCATATACTAATATCGACCAATGTTTCATAAATTATATCCAGACTTGCAATTTATAAATTAAGCGGTATGAAAGGCAGTATGAGTTTAAACTGTCAGTCTAAAAGAGGATGAACTAATAAATTGCAATCTATTACAACAGTTTGCTATATTACTAGAGATTCCTTAATATATTAGGATCTAGATCCCCAATGTTATTCCTTTGAATGTCGATGTATCCCTATAAATCTCACTAGGCATCCACAGGCTCCATGTCCCCAATGATAATTTTATTTAAATAACCCTCTGCCCACCTATTGAGAAAACAGTAAATTGAGGTTATAACCATGCAATCAGGTAAAGGCGATAAAGGGGAACATCACATTCCAGTTTTTCTTCTTGAAAATTGGTGTGTTTTGTGATAGATCATACAAACCATAATAGTTATTCTATGCTTTAAAACTGATCTTTCTCAGCTGACATAAATATTTTTGATTCAAATACAGTGGATACAAAAAATCTACACACCCTTGTTAAAATGCCAGTGTCGGAGTGTGCACAGCATGACTACTATTTTGAGACAACCCAGGAACAAAATACAGTACACAGAGGTTTGCCTTACAAACAGTGGTTTATATACAAGACTTCTATATACATACATACACGTGGTAGGCACATACCAGGCAAGCAACCAATCTTCAACTCTACATGGAGAACGAGGAGAGTGATACACGAGAGGAGAGAGAGAGAGAGAGATGCCTTCTTATGGCCTCCCTTATATAGGGACTTCTTACAGCTTCTTAAAGCAACAATAACCCTACTGACTCATTCTCATTGCATCAGCATTTCAGTTTACAGCCTTACAGCAGTTGGTCAGCTTTAAATCATTACTCTGACAGCCAGGTTTTTGAAATGCAAAAAAAAATCAGACCAAAATAAATCATGGAACATCACGAAGACAGTCATCAACAAGTTGAGAAAATACGGCACAGCAGTGACATTAGCCAGAACTGGATGTTCCTCCAAAATGATGAAAAAACAAGAAGAAAACTGGTCCCAGAGGCTGCCAAGAGGCCTGCACCAGCATTAAAGGACCTGCATGAATTTTTGGCAAGTACTGGTTGTGTACCACATGTGACAACAATTTCATATATTTTATATGTTTGGTCTGTGGGGTAGGGTGGCAAGACAGAAGCCTTTTCTTTAAAAAAAACCATCCAATCCCAGTTACATTTTGCAAAAATTTACATCAAGTCTGACAAAAGCATATGGGAAAATGTTTTATAATCTGATGAGATCAAGGTTGAACTTTTTGACCACAATTCCAAAAAGTATGTTTGGCAAAAAAAAAAAATACTGTGCATTACCAAAAATACATCATATTAACAGTAAAGCATGGTGATGCTTTGGGCTGCTTTTCTTCAGTTGGAACTGGGGCTCTAGTCAAGATGGAGGGAATTATGAACAGTTCCAAATATCAGACAATTTTGGCACAAAATCTTTAGGCCTCTGCTGAAGATGAATTTCACCTTTCAACACAAAGACTCAAAGCATACATCCAAATCAACAGAAGAATGGCTTCACTAGATCAGAATTTTGGAATGGCCCATCTGGAGCCCATACCTGAATCCAATTGAAAATCTGTGGGGAGACCTGAATAGGGCTGCACAAGAGAGTCCTTCATAATCTGACAAATTTGGAGCACTTTTGAAAGGAAGAAGTAGGCAAAGATTCCCAAGGCAAGATGTGCCATGCTGATAGGCTGCTACCCCAAAAGACTGGATGCTGTCATAAAATCAAAAGGTGCTTTAACAAAGTTATCATTTTAAGGGTGGACAGTTATGCAACCACGTTAATTGTATATTTCTATTGTTGTTTTCTCCCCTAAAAGAGTTCAGTTTGTTTTTTAGTTGAATTGTATAACTCGTGTGTTATATTAAAGGTGGAAAAATTCTGAAGTGATTTATCTTGGTCTGATTTTTTCACATTAAAAAATAGGGTATTTTAACAGAGTTTTGTAGACTTTTTATAGCTGCTATATGGTGCAGAGAATATTTCAAATTTGGTAAATTAGTTTAATGCAGTGCTCCAAATGACTCAAATGTCATATTTACATTAGGCAGACTTTGATCATAGCCAAGAATTAACCCTTTCCAATCTACAATTAATAAGATTGACCTCACCTTCCTCGTCTTCCTCATCAAAACCATCTACTTCAGCATCTGAATCAGAAGCCTCTTTATCTTCCTGATCATATCCATCCAGATATGTGAGTTTTGGAAGAAGTGTGAAGACACACTCTCGGTAGTCATTTAGATTTGTTACTTCACAGTTGAACAGGTCAAGGCTCTTCAGAGAGTCCAACTTTTTCTGAATTAAAAATATGCTTTTGTTAGTTTTAAGCACCATTAATATATTGATATCATAGACAAACCTGGAAAGATATGCTCATAATTTCAGTTTGGATTGGGAGGGGGAGCGAGATAAACAAGCCATGGACTGAGCTGATAGAATAGTGTATTATTTCATGACATTCCCAAATTAAATATGATTTCATAATGTAATTAACCAAACATCCCTGAAAAGAACAAGGCTTGAATTTTGAACTTACCATATACATTTCTCACTTACTCAATATCATACCAGGAAGAAGTTATCACATTTACTAATAAAACATTTTTAAAGAAACCTCCCTTAATCAATGTGAACTAATCTAAACTAAAGCCATTTCAGTTCATTTAAAGATCCCTTTCTAGTCTTTGTGTGAAAAGAAAAACAAGATCAAGTGATGCCCTCCCCCTGATTTGCTACTTTTTTTTAAAACGAAGAGTCCCTTCTTCCCTGCCCATGAGGACACTTCTTTCTATCTCACACTGAACTCTTATATTCTAGGTTGGATAACAGTAAAAGCAGACTGTGCATAAATATAACTTCCTCCTATTTTAATACATTACTCCATAATATTTTAGGATGATTTCTAACAATAAGTTATTGTTGTCTGGCTTCACAACTAACCTAAGCAGCTTTAATATTCTGATTTTTGATGAGGTAGAAAAACAATTTAAGAATTATAATCTACCAGACAAAAAGTGTCATCTAATCAGAAAGAAACCACATGTATTATCTTGAACAAAAATATAGTATCAATGCTTAGATTATGCCAACAGTTGACAAAGAAATGTTACTGTCATACAGAAACATTTCAACGCTCTCTTGGATTTAAAATGAACTGGCATTTTTTTATGCCTACAGGAAAGCACAGACCTTTCAAAGATATTAGCTCCTGAAATGGGGTTAGGCTCAAAATGCTTAAAAGTTACGTACAAAATGTAACACATGATTTGGACACATTTAGTGTGAGTTCAACATCTACCACTGGTGTTAGTATTGTTAACCCCACTGAGACTTATGATAACCTTTTAATGACATACCAATGGTTCCAAAGTATCAATATCCTTCAGTTTATTTCCACTGAGATTTAAATGTGTGAGGTTAGGAAGTTTTTCTGCTAATACATCAAGGCCTCCAGAAATTCTGTTCTCACTTAGTTCAAGCTGCAATGAGAAAAGAGATACACAGGGGAAATGGCACATTAGCAATAATGCAATTAGAACTCAAGAAGTCTAAAGAGGCAGTAGAAATAACATTGGTAGCCCAAGCAGTCTTCATTATCATAACAAAAAGCAGACTAACAAAGAGATGTTTAAATAGTCTGGCTACTTAGATATAATGCAGTGCTGCCAGGAATTACATCTTGTTAATTTACATTATAAGAAATACAACCATACAGTGTTGACAAAAAGATCCAGTCAAAATATTCAGGCATGCATGGTAGGTTTTCTAGATGGATTTATTCAGTGGAATCCCAAGAATTGCAACTTGGTGAAAATTGTCTTTTGGATATTCCTTGTTTCCTTACAGGATTGCAGCTACCTGAATATTGCTTGGAAACAAGTCTATGTTTTAAAATATCATGTTTCCCCCAAAATAAGACCCGGTCTTATTTTCTTTTGGGCCCTAAAATAAGCACCAGGTCTTATTTTCGGGGGATGACTTACCCGCTTACCTTAGGACCACCGCAGCCAGGCCTCTCAAGCCCTGACACCTGTCACGCCATTGCCTTTCTTCTGCGGCCACTCATGGCCAGACACCGTGTGGCTCATAGCGCCAGTGCTGCAGCTCACGGCAGGAGGCTGCATGGTGTGTTGTGCATTAGCGGTCGGCACCAGCACGTGCCACGTAGCGTCCTGCTGCGAGTGGCGGCACTGGCACGATGTGCCATGCGGCATCCTGCCACAAGCAGCGGCATTAGTGCAAGGAGCCACGCGGCGTCCTGCCCTGAGCGGTGGCACTGGCGTAATGTGCCATGTGGTGTCCAGCCGTGGACAGTCACAGAAGTCGAGCAGGGGTACAACAGGTGTTGGGGCAAGGGAGACCTGGCTGCGGCAGTCCTAAGGTAAGCTGGTGCGGGGCGCGTGGGGCAGCTCCACTCCCCAGCCTAGCTTGATTTCTACGCATGTGCCTTGTCCCACTTCGTACAAGCAGTGGCCGGGGCTTAACTAGGGCTTATTTTTGGGATATGGCTTACATTAGGTGGAGTTGTGAAAATTGGGCTAGGGCAGTGATGGCGAATCTTTTTTTCCTTGGGTGCCAAAAGTGTGCGCGCATGCGCTATTGTGCACGCACGAGTGCCCACATCCATAATTCAATGCCCCCTGCACGTGTGGCCCCCTTGTGCTGCCCCGCCCCCATGCATGCGTGTATGACCCCTCCTGCTCCCCTGCTTCCCCATTTCCCGACTTCCGGTGGGCCCGGTAGGCCTGTTTTTTTGTCCTCCACAGGCTCCAGAGGCTTTCTTGGAGCCTGGGGAGGGAAAAAACACCCTCCCACGCCCCCCGGAGGTTCTCTGGAGGCCGAAAATGCCCTCCCAGAGCCTCCGTGTGAGCCAAAAATCAGTTGGCCGGCGCGCACATACGCGCTGTAGCTGAGCTAGGGCAACGGCTCGCGTGCTGGCAAATATGGCTCTGGGTGCCATCTGTGGCACACGTGCCATAAGTTCGCCATCATTGGGCTAGGGCAGTGATGGCGAACCTTTTTTTGCTCGGGTGCCAAAAGGGCACGCACACGTGCGATGGCGCGATGGTGTGTGCCCACACCCATAATGCAATGGCCTCCCCTCGTGCATGCACACAAAGCCCCCCGCACTGCCTTCACGTTTCTGAACTTCCAGTTGGCCTGTTGGGCCGTTTTATGCCATCCACAGGCTCCGGAGGCTTTCCTGAAGCCTGGGGAGGGCGAAAAACAGCCCAACGGGTGAAAATGGCCCCTCCCCCTGCCCTCCAGAAGGCCGAAAATCAGCTGGCCAGCATGCACATGTGTGCTGTAGTTGACATAGGGCAAAGCCTCGCGTGCCCTCAGATATGGCTCCGCGTGCCACCTGTGGCACCCGTGCCATAGGTTCGCCATCACTGGGCTAGGGCTTGTTTTCAGGGTAGGTCGTATTTTCAGGGAAACACGGTAATTAGGGTATGTAAGTCTAAGTCAACTTCTTTTAAGGTTTTATTCTGCAAGACATATTTAGAGATGTGTTTCAAATTTGCAGTGCCATGTCTTATCAGCAGTTGCACTAAGACAGATCTAACCTTGTTTTCTATTAGGTGATAGAATTGTAGCACTTTAACTGCCTCTTCTCCTGCAGCATTAAACAACTGAATTACTATTTCACCTGAACCTTGTCCTTTTCTGTTTAGAACTGAATGGTGATGTTTATACTGTATTATCTGCCTTTTCTCCAGGAACTCAGGATTGCTTATATGGGCTCCCTCTACTTTATCCCAACAACAAACTATGCTTGGGCTGAGAGTAACAACTCTTGTATCTCATTTTCTAAGGCAGCCAGTTACTGAACATATTCTTTCTCTACAAATGTTTGTCACTCTATAATTTTGTGTGTCTAGGATTTCAGTATGATTTTTCTATCTTCCTTTAACTTCAGTTGCTTTCTCAAACAAACACAATTGTTCCTTTGATCAAAAAGCAACATAAAATATAAAATGAAAGAAATACAAAAGAATTACAGCCATTTCAACAATATATGAAATATTAACAGAATTATCTTTTTTTTAATTCAAAAAGTTTTATTAGTACAAAGTACAAACATTTTTCTCTTTTCTCCCCTTGTCCAGCTGCTGCCCCAAGGAAGCTGTGGAGCTGAAGAAGCCTCCACCCACCTGCCAGCTCGCCACTCTGCCTGGGGAGGAAAGCGTTTTCAGGCGGCAGTGCTGCGATCCCCTCCCCGATTCCAAAAGTCTGAGTGGCGAGCCGAAGTGGCGCAGCGGTTAGAGGCAGGTACTGCAGGCCACTTTAGCTGACACTGATCCGCAGGTCAGCGGTTCAAATCTCACCGGTTCAAGGCTGACTCAGCCTTCCATCCTTCCGAGGTAGGTAAAATGAGGACCCAGATTGTTGGGGGCAATGTAAATATACATTGCTTACTAGTGTAAACCGCTTAGAGAGTACTTGTACTGTGAGGCGATATATAAATCTCACAAAATAAATAAATAAATAAATAAACTGCCAGTGGGAACTGAAGTAGCAATTCTGGAGATTATATGCTAAAAATCAAAGAGTATTTGAATATTTAGGAGTATTTCTGAAAAGTCTTTTGTAAAAATAAAAGGGGAGGCAGCAGTTTTGAGAAATGTTGTGCCTCATGTTGCACATTAGCTTATAGCAACTGTAATGCTAGAGAAGGGCAATTTAATTCCAACTATGGGTTTTATTTGCAGCAGAGACACTGCTACTGACTAGCATGATTGCCACTCTCATGCAGTGTTTTGGATTTTGACTTTCTTCATAGCATTAGCTGTACTCCAGAAGAAAAATACTTCTGTGATGAGCAGGAGATCTTCCATCATGTTCTGAACCTCAAGACACACCAATGGTCCTGATCAGATGTAGCAGCGGAAAGCAATAACTCCTTTTAATGTGGTCAGCCACATAGGCAGCTGTGTTATATTCAGCAATGTTCATCTGCTGCTTGGAGATTTGGGAGGCCTCTGCTAAGAAAACGGAAGCAAGGTCTCATTTATCATCTAGCATATACAGTAGAAAATAGGTCATCTTTTCACAAAGAAAAATCTGATATTAGCTGTTATTGGCTTGGAAATTCCATTCTAAACAAATAACTTTGTTGTGAATTAAAAAAAATATGAAAAGTATTCATGTTCTCCTTTATCAATAAGGACCGTAAGACACTTTGCACTAAATTTTTATGCGCAACCTCAACTACCAGTGATTTGAAGGCTAAATGCCAGAAAAAAACTGCTACCTTTTTTAATGCAACAGCTTTTTGGTCGGAGGAATAGAGGCTGATGTTTGCCATACTGATTTTTTTTTTAACTGATTTCAACAAAGCCAGAATATTAGCAATATTTCTAGCTTATAAGCATCTGAAGACAATAGAAGACAAGCTATCTACTCAGAATGGGATCTACTGTAACTAAAGATCAAGCGCCTCACACCTGATCAGCTGTTCAAGATATGTTTGACTTTCTTCAGAGATCCCACTGACTGGTCTCCAACCATGGGATCCAGATAAGAGGTTGGATCTTACAGAGTAAACCTGTTGATCAGATGGTCAGTCATCAAAAGTCACTACTTTAGCACTGAGAAGAAATAAGTCTTGTGCAATTATGGTTGCAGTCTCTTTCAGTAGAGATCTGTTCTTTTGCTTGGTAGGGTAAAGACCATGCCTTGGCAATGGGAGGCTGCCCCAGATGTTGGCTCTGAAGACTTTGAAATTATGTATGAGGTTCTTCTCTGTTGGATCAAATGGCCTAGAGCAGAGGTAGGCAAAGTTGGGTCTTCTATGACTCATGGACTTCAACTCCCAGACTTTCTGAGCCAATCATGCTAACTCAGGAATTCTGGGAGTTGAAGTCCATGAGTCATAGAAGAGCCAACTTTGCCTACCCCTGGCCTAGAGGGATGAAGGGGTAATCTGATATTGATAGCACAGATCTCAGTGTAGTATCCTTAATAAGGCTACAAATGAGTACCAAGTCCAAGGGAGTGTTTCCTAACTGACTGAAGTATATTGTTGGACATTTATGCAACCTATTCTAAAAATCCCATTATGCACACTATACCAAACAGGTTGGGTATCTCTGTTCCCTGCGAGCAGGTGTCAATACAGTACTGAACTTCCATTTTTAAAAGTAATATACTGGTATATCTTAGTTGTTACATCTTTTAAAAAATCAAAAACATGTCCATTCATGTAATTCAAAATAGCAATAGCACTTAGACTTATATACCGCTTTACAGTGCTTTACAGTCCTCTCTAAGCGGTGTACAGAGTCAGCATATTGCCCCAAACAATTTGGGTCCTCATTTTACCCACCTCGGAAGGATGGAAGGCTGAGTCAACCTTGAGCCTGGTGGGATTTGAACTGCAATTTGCAGTCAGCTGGCAGTCAGCAGAAATAGCCTGCAGTACTGCACTCTAACCATTGCACCACCACAGCTCCTAGTTATAGTTTTAAATCTGTCAAACAGCATTTTAATTATTTCTACACACACACACACAAACCTACCTTTTGGAAAAGCTTGAATATTTTAAAGCCTACAACATTGACTGATTAACATGCTAAGTCAAACCCTGGCTGATTCAAGGAACTGATCCCTCACCCAACAAGTCATTACATGGTAATATTTACAAGCCATTCTCATTTAATTTGTCTCCTTCACTACTGGAGACAAGAATTATAACAGTTGTATCTAAAGTGTATATATCCGTGATGGCAAACCTGTGGCACGCAGAGCCCTCTCTGTGGGCACGCGTGCTGTCGCCCCAGCTCAGCTCTCCGTGGCGTTTCTTTTGTGAGCTTCTGTTTCCCTGCAAACTACGAAACAGAAGCTCATGAAAGAAAAAGATCTCACCTTTGGCAGAGCTGCCGGTGTTGGGATGCCCTGCCTCCCGCCGGCCACCTTTTAATTTGGGCGTGCGCGCATGCATTTTGGGCACTCGGTGCCTAAAAGGTTCGCAATCACTGGTATATATACATGCATTTGTATATAATATGCATTCTAAACTAAAAGTAGTGTAATAAGTTTAGAATAGATGTTGGCTAGAGAATAGGTCTATTAACCCATGTAGTGTGACTAGAGATGTGAAGGCCCGGAAAAAAAACTGGAAAAATTCGGGGGGAAAACTTTTTTTTTTTCATTTTTTTCCTGAAGGCTTTTTTGTTTTTTTCCAAAAAATTGGAAAAATTGAAAAAAGAAAAAAAAACATTGTGGAATATTTTATTTTAACATGATGAATAAAATATTTTAAGACAGCGTGTTCAAATATTTTCCAAATCATTTCTTTAAAAAATGTATGATATCAGATTATTGTAATTTCTGTGCACTGAGTGAGGACAAGCAAGTCCTAGGTAACAAACTGAACCCTCCAATGCAAGAACAGTATGCATTTCTTCCTTTAGGAGGTGCTGCTATTGTAACAAGAAAAAGGTTTCAGTTTTTTGATGTTGGGAAGGTACTTTCAAATGTTGCAGAATATAGAACATCTTCAGGGATTTGGTCCAGGAATGCAATCTGGGATTCTGCCAAACATATTCCTCCTGCAACATGGTGGCAAGGTCTTTGCACAACACAGCCTCTGACTCCTATTGCTTCTCGCCTTCTCCAGATACCTCCATCTTCTGCAGCATGTGAAAGAATCTGGTCTATGTTTGGAAACACTCACACTAAGTCAAGAAATAAACTGACACGTGAAAGGGTAGAGAAGCTTGTTTCGATCTGGGCAAACCTTCAGTTTTAAAAGTTCCTAATTGTGATGACGGACAAAAAAAGAGTAGCTGCAGAAGCAGAGACGGATACTGACAATTTCAGCTCAGAAAATGATTCTGATTAAATATCCATTGAAACTTAGTCCCACTCTCTTCTTAACACTTCCCCAATCTTCAATTCTTTTTATGAGAATGGGGTTTTTATTTTTATTTTTATTTAATGCTATGGAGAGGAAATATGAAAAATTGTTACTTTTGGTTTTGAAAATTGTTTTGTGGAGGCTTTTTGGCTGTTTCACATAAACTAATAAGCAGTTCAGGAGATTGGTGCTCCCTTTGTTACAATTACAAATAAATATTATAAAAAAGTAAATTCTGTTTGTGATAATTGTTTGGCTACACTATATTTTTAATATGCTAGTTGTGATAATTTTATGCCAAGTCAAATTGTCCATAGTCATATTTTATGTTCCTAAAGTAACAGAATGACTTTCAATCTTAAAAAGACAAAAAAGTGCTAATGTAGCATTTTTTTCAATTTTTCTGAAAATTTCCATTTCCCCCCGAAAAGAACAAAAAAAACCCAGGTTTTTTTCCGAGCTTCAAAATTTCCGGAAATTTTACATCTCTAAGTGTGACTATAGCATTATTATTTTCCCATATTATCTTCTTTACTTTTATTGGTGGTATTATTATTATTATTATTATTATTATTATTATTATTATTATTATATTTTTGCTTTGCGTGTACACTGGGTCCTTCTGTACTAGAGACAAATTCCTTGCGTCTAATCACACTTGGTCAAATAAAGCATTTAATTCAATTATTACAAATAAGATTATAGCAATAACAAATGTCTTAATGATGAAGTAACAAAAAAATGCTAGAGAGCAGAGCTACAAATCCAAAGATTCTTTGGATTTGCAAGAAGAAAGCTGTTTTACTAGAGTATGCGCAGGTATGAATGTGGCATCCATTTGCAAGTCTTTGATTCTAACGTAAATTTTCCAGGATTAAGGGATACAGGTGAAGAAATCTTGGGGAAAATTGCAGCTTCTTTAAGGAGTAACAGACAGATGCTAAATATGCACTTAAGTGCACTCTGAAGCACCTTTTAGTTTTTAATTCTGAATTACTACATACTCTTATTTGGGAGATATAGGGCACAGAGTACCTTGTATTCTAAGGTATATTGATTAACCATGTAAATGTACTTCTTCCATACTTCTAGCTCCTAACTACAGTATGATATTATATGACTTTTGTTTTAATAACAACTATAATCACAGGCAATTTCATCTGTTCATCTATAAACACTGTACCTTTTGGGAAATGTCATCAAAAATTTGCCAGTTCATATTTTTATTATTAGTTGAATGCATTAAATGCTTGGCTCCTCCCCCATTACCATTTTCATTTCTAAATGGCAAGACACAGAAACTACAAGGTACTAGTAAGGTTTCATTCTCCAGATCTACAACAGGGTACAGATCTCGTTGCTAGCAACAGGTGTAAGAGTAACCATTACTGATATGGACTACTTCAGACTCAAAGACAAAACAGTGCTTTGGAGAATGAATATATCATGTTTCTTCTTTGAGTTGTAGTTCTGTTCTGTTTGTTCAGTCATCTGCTCTAAAGTACCTTCTTTGCCATTGAATATAAAGTGATTTTTTTAACCTTAATAACCATTTCTTTTTTGATTTTTTTATCTCCATCCCTAGCAACCCATCTCCCAAACACACAAATAAATGCATAGCTTAATAGCTGCTTTCCTAGAATGGCTCCTTTTACACATGTTCATTGTTCCAGCATTTTTCTTATCACTTTCTCCTCAAACTTAATTATATTGTGTTCAGAGAATTTCAAAGCTTTGAAGATCAAGATTTTACAATTAGAACCAGGATCCAAAGAAGATAAATAAGATAAAATATAGTGGCTGGAACTTTTTCTTAAGCCTTTATGTTGCTTCAACCATAGCAAATTCTATGTTACCAATTCAACAAACAGATTAAAAAAACAGTAACACAATATAACAGAAACCTATTTCAAGTCTTTCTGTGCTAAGGAATAATCATATCAACTAGGTAAATCATTCATAGTACAAGGAGGATCCAAACTTTAAGATCAAGACTAAAGTCTTCCTGGGAAAGCCAAGTTTTAATAGGATTAGCACGGATCTAATTCTGCAGGGAAGATCATTCCACAGAAAGGCAGCAAGAGAAAAGGGCCTTCATGACGGTTGATAGTAACTCTCATTTAGACTGTGAACCCAAAGGGAATCCTACCTTCCAGATCTTACTAGACAAACAGGTAGTGCTGGGAGCTGTTAGTCCCAAAAGGTTTAGTATAAGAAACATTATAAAATAGTAATTAGGAAAATAAAGGAAATTTCCCCCCTCCAAACTGAGTTGCATATTAAGTTGGAGTCAATTCTTAGTGACCATATAGACATTTCCATGGTATTCTGCCCTTCAATAAAATAACAAGATCATTACCTTTTTCAATTTGGGGAGTTTAGGGAGATTTGAGACAGACAGCAGTCCAACATTTATTAAGCTGAGAAGCTCCAAGTTCACAAACTCTTCTGTGAGTCCCTCAATTTCACCACAATTTGATCTGCAGTTATCAAGAACAAGCTCTTTGACCTGAAACACATACACACAATGAAGTTATTATTTCTTTTGTTGTATTTTTGTAACTCTCAAAATCAGGAATTCTATGGATGATTCATAATCAATTAAAACATTATAAACAGTAAAATAATGGAATGCAAAGCAACATATAAGCAATGTAATAGATGTGAGCAAACCAAGAGCACCACCAATGGCAATAAATAATGAAGATAATGTCTAAGCTATGGAAGTCAACTGAGTGACTTTGGGCCAGTCACTCCCTCTCAGCCCAACCTACCTCACAAGGTTATTGTTGTGGGGAAAGTATGAGAAGTGTGTTGAATATGTCTGTTACATGTAAAAATAATAAAGGCGGGTACAAATAAAATTTAAAAATACCACAATGAAGCAACAAACAAACTTCAGTGTGTTCCACAGCCAGGACACCATTACAAGTGGATTATTATTATTTTTGGCAATCATCCAACTTCACTAGATGGAGGCACCCTGAGGAGGTCCCTGGGCGAAAGTGTTGGAATTCTGGTAAGTAAATACAGGACATGCTCTTTTGGATATGCCCCAACACCATCTAGATCTTTATGTACCAGCACTTTCAATTAGACCTGAAAGGACAGTATAGATGGCAAAGTAACAGTATAATGTAATTGCATAAGTTAATTAGTAGTCTACTGTATCTTGTTTTTAATTAAATGGAGTTTTTACATTGTTTTCAAAGGCAGCTCCCAGTATAGTGTCTTATAATACTGTAATACAAACAGGAGGTTACTAGAGCATGAATAACTACTGCAAAGCTATTTGTGTCCAATTATATCATAGTGGCTTTATCAGCCAAAGATGATAAAAAGTGCTGTGAGCTTCCCTTGAGCCTCTAGTGAAAATGATGGGTCCAAACGTTTCTCCTATTTCTTAGAGCAGAACTGACAATCTACAACCCTTGAGATTCCCTTTTTAGCTCCTGGAGCTGCCTTGAGTATAACTGCTAAAATCTCATCTTTGACAAAAAAAAACCCAGACAATAAGCCCTAAAATTACTTAAGTCAGGGCTCCCCCAATCCCCAGTCTGCAGCCTGAACCCAGGACGCGGCCTATTGGGAAGCAGGCCACGCAAGCAGTGGGCATGCAAAGCTCTATTTGTGCTTATGGCGGGTGTGCATGCAAAACCACCCCCTTTCTCCCCCCCTCCCCTGCTGCTGCCAGTTCTCGGAGCTGGAGAGGTTGGGGAGCGCTGATTTAAATCAAACACATTAATAAAAAATATGCTCAAATCATATCATACTAGTAAGTATTACTGTACTTTGCCACCTCTACTACCAGTCCATTTCCAAGCTCAATTCAAGGTGTTGATATTAACATATAAAGAACTGAATGCTTAAAACAGTTTATCTGAAAGGATGTCTCCTATTTTGCCTATCAGGAGAGAGAGGGGCTCAAAAATTTTCCACATGACCCAGAAAAATATAAATCAGTCCCACCCATCAGTATAGCCCTCAAGATTCTCCCAAATATTAAATATGATCCTTAGCCACCAAAAGTTTTCCCTCCTTGCTTAATAGGAAAACAAAATAGGATGAACACCATTTAATTGGACAACTATTCAGTGAGAATTTTAAATGTCCTAATGACACAGAGCTTTGGAGCTAGAGCAGCAGGTAAATGAAACCAATAATTACCTATTTAATTATCTAAAGCAGTTTCTTTCTTTGACATCACATCTCGATGTGCAACAAAGATAAGCAATAGACATTATAAGAATAATTTGCAACAGGCTCTATCAGTCCATTTTGACTCCTGCCTAAAAAGATGGCTAAGGGCATTCCTTCATTGGTTTGGTTACCATGGTGATGTAGAACCTGTGGGCATTTCAGATTCAACATCAGTATTATAGTAAGACACTAACTTTTATAAAAGCCTGCATAAGTTATATTACAATATGTTTGTGTTATATGAAACATATAAGAGAGTTTGTGTTGATCACTGAATATAACAATGAAGACTTTGGCAATTATGCTTATAAATTCAGAGAATCAAAACATTACTTTTCATTCAATGGAAATGGAAATTCCCAGTTATTACTATAACCGTATTGTTTTTATTTGTTTCCTAGTACAATTTGATAGCTTATTAGTAACCTTGACTATCACTAAGTGTTGTATGTTTTTATTTTTGATTAATGTATTTTATTCTCCAGTGTATTTATGTACACTGAGAGCATATACACCTAAGACAAATTCCTTGTGTGTCCAACCACACTTGGCCAATAAAGAATTCTATTCTATTCTAAAAAGTCCCTGAAAGCTAAGACTGAATAGGCCTTTGCCTCTTATTAAAGGGAGTAGACCTTGAAGACAGATCAGCAGGAAATGTAGTAGAAGGAAAAAGCATGAGACAAGAATAGCAAGTCCTATGAGAAAAGAACCTAAAAGTATTGATATCAGAACACTTGTAGTTCTGGTTATAGTTTTGGGATAATGCTTATCCCCAAATATGGTTTGGGGATAAGCATTATCCTGCCAAAATAAGCTGAGACAGGAAAAGACAGAAGAACCCAGTGTGTTAGCAATAAGGAAATCTTTGTACCTGCACTACTATTACTGTAAGAAAACAATCTGCTCTAACAAAAACCTTGTAAAAATAAGCCAGGATGTAGATTTGATTAGAATTATATAATTTGTTTGTGAAAGAAATTTGATGAAGATAATGAAGGATGGAAATCTGACTTTAGGCAGAATTTGAAGCTTTTCCAATCAGCATAGCTCTTCCACTCTCTGTCCCACTCCAACAACTGTGTAATAGCATCAATGTTAGTGCAGATCAACACCTATACATCTGTGTCTGATTACTAAAATAATTTTAATTTTTTACAATTCTGTTTTTTGTGCTTGTTCATATTTCCACTTTCAACAAACATAATTTAAGCTTTAAAATATATAAATTTGGGGTTTCTCTTCATGGAAAAAAATCTGTCTCTGCTGGTCCTCTATTAATTATTCATTTATTTACCTCAATATATCTCCCCTGTAAAAATATTATTCGTCTTTGACTAGTTTGGGAATTTTGCACTAGCATACCTACCTACCAGTAGTTTCAATTAGATAATAATCTGCCCTTCTATAAGCAAGTCATTTCAATTAGGCTCGCAGAGCATGAAAATTAATTGGCTCTACCTGCCTCAAACGCATAAAGTTCTATTTGCATGAGCCTGTGACATCTCCCAGTACATTTTTGGGAACTGTATGCAAAATGATAGAACTTCATTTTGCAGCTGACTCTCATGTATGTAAACACAGTCCACCCCCCCCCAAACACATGATAATTAATGTAGATTCCACAAGTCTTAAGTTCTACTCAAATATTTTCTGTGTGCCATGGATCATTCATTCAAACACATTTCCCCCCAAATAGAGTTAAGCCTGGTGTGGAATTAGGCTTTCAAATACAGTGTAGTTAGTTGAGAAATTTAAACATTCTATATGGATTATACTTTGGATTTCAAAACTAGAATGGATTAAAAAAAGGCATAATTATTGGGTTACAATCTTGCACCAAGTTATAATTACACACTGTAAGGTTACAGTACAATCATATCTCTCTATTTAGGAACATCTCTCATTCATCCAATGTATGTTACTTTCTATTGAATAATTTTAGGGCTTCTGCTTATTTATTACAGAAAACTTAGAAAACTTCAAAGTAAGGAATGTGTAAAAGCTGTTCTTTTTGGCATACATGTAAAATTTATTTCTAGCAATATAAAAATCAGTTTAGTTCATCAGGCCACTTTCCTTTTATTATGAAGGAGACTGGACTTGAAGTTGAAAGAGGACATGCAGAGGCCCAATTTACTAATATACATATTTATTCATGTATGCACTTTATCTCATGAGCCACTTATCTCATGAGCAAGGGACTCGGTGCAGCGTAAACCACTAAAATCATTATCATTAACAAAAATTAAAACTTAAAAAATCTATAAAACAGTTAAACATTTTGCTGGTATACAAAGTAGACATCTAAAAAAAATTATAAGATATGAGATAATAAGGAAATTAAGAGCATATTGGAGAGATTTGTTCCAGAAAGTTCTTAATAAAGTAGTCTAGCCCACAACTTTATTATCAAAGTAGAAACTTCAATTTCATATCAATATTCTTTAATTCCAATAAATAACCCTCCCCATTTTTGGCGAGCAATGACAATCTGGTTAGATAATTCTACATAATCCTTAACCAATACAGTTAACTTCTGCAGCCACAATTTGTGGCTTAAGTGTGAAAATCACCAAACATCTAAAGAAGGCATACTAAGGATTGTATCTGCTCATGCCAAATTTGGTCCAGCCCCAAGGTTGTCTAGTATTACAGCAGAATGCAGGTCTCTGCACAGATAATTCTGCAGTAAATTCATAAGGGAAAAAATGGAACAACAAAAGATGTCCAAAATTTGTTTGCTATCTTTTACTGCTATCATTATTTTAAAATATATTGTTTATATATAATACAGCACTGAGTGCCTTTCAGTTGTTATCATTATATACTTCCTATTTATTTTAGCAGATAAGAACAGCCAATTCATGTTTCTTTTTCTAGTCAAGTAATTTTATGAAAATAAAACAAGACTGCCTGCATGTTCTGAGTAAACTTTCAAAGCATATCAGAGGCCAAATTCAGTGCTTAAGGAAGCATAATACAACTACGCATTTTTCAAATTGTTAAATCAGCACAGATTATACAAAGTAGACTCTCATAATCAGTTTCCAAACAAGGTATTTTCAAAGTTTGCAATATGATAATGCATTTTGAACTAAACTGTTATAAAATGATAGTCATACTGAATTGTAGTTGTTTTTTCCATATTTACAAATGATTGCACAATGTTTATATAAACATTAACTATTGTCTGTACCACTTTAAGAATATTGCACTACACTTTAAAATAATTTAGCAAATTCTCTAAATACAAATACTCTCATATTTAAAAATCCATCCGCTTTTTTTAAGGGCCCTAAAAGGAATATGGTAGTGGCTGAATTATTAAGAAAACCCTTAGCAACATTTAGTTTAATAGATGTATATATTTCAGCTTAATTTTGTACAATTCAAGATGGTACAGATAGTGTTCCCTCTTCCTATTATGTTTCAGAGTTAAAGAAAGTCATCATGGCTAAGTTAACCACAGGCAAGTATATTATGTCAAAGAATACTATTAATCTCTTCAAAGTGTCCATATGTGAAGCAAAAAAATGAAGATCAAAGGTGACTTTGAAGACTCTTATTTCATTCCAAGTTTAAGAGAGAATAATCCCTCTCTACAGGCTCTTTTGAGCACACTTGAAACTACCTTGGGCTGACAGATGCATAAGAATGGAGTAACAGACAGGACAATTTTGAGATACTTGCCAGAAATGGCCTCCAACTTTAGCTTGGAGAAGCCAAAACTCAGCAGATATAAATATAAATATATAAATATTTTCTGGGATACCATACTGGTTTTTGTTAATATTTTTAGGCAGACAAATATTTTATTAAAATACGAGAGATGAGACACATCGACAACTTATAGTTCCTGCCTTAAAATAAACAAGTGAAATGTGTAGGTTTTTTTTTCTGACATCACTCCATATGAAGACTGTTGAAAAATATAAAGGGTTAAAAAAAAGAAGGAACAGCATGGCTTAAAGTTCAGATATGTCAGAAAACCACAGGCAGATTAAAAAACAGAAAAACCTTTGATTTATCTTTCAACAATGTATGGTAGGATATTTATACTCAATAGGAATCTTTATTTAAAAATAATCTAACTAGACTTCAGAGCACGAACATACTTTTCTGGTCCAACCGTCTTGCTAAGATACCTATTAAAGACTTTAGTATCGCCTCCTTTATTGCTTTTTCAAAATTAGGCTGCAAAACATTTTGTTGTATTTTGCACTACAAAAGCCCTTCGAGGCCACCTTGAGTGTGTCGCCACTGGAAATGGCATCATCACAAATCTTTCAAATTCTGCCACGGAGGCCATCAGAGCTTAGAACTGGCCAACCCTTTACGATGATTTAAAAAGAGAAGTTTTTGGCGGGAACACGGTTTGGTGAGGAGAGTGGAATAAAGAGGGCGCGCGCGGCCGGCTCTCTGCAGCTGCGGCCCGTTTAAAGGGGAGGACGCAAGGCAGGAGCGAAGGCCCGAGCGCGCGCGCGCACGGGCAGAGGCAAACGGACGCGGCGCCGAGAAAAAGCGCGCGCCCCTTCTTCCACGCGACGGTTGCCCGTTTAAGAGGGGGGGGGGGGAAACGCGCGCCGCGGGCGGCAAACGAAGCGGTTCGTTGCGCGCACGCGGGGTACCCTTCGCTCCTCCGCAGCGGCAGCCCACGCTCGCGGGACCGACGCAGCAGCAGCAGCGGAAACATGGCGGCCACGGAGTCCCTTCTCGAGTCCGTCAGACGTTAGTTTTGGCCCCGCAGCCGCAGCGCTCCCTGGCAGCGGCCGCCCTCAGTTGCCTCTTTCAAGCCCCCCCCCCGCCCTCCGCGCTTTAAATTTAAAAAACCAGCCCGCTTTCCCCGGGCCGATGTGCGCGTGTACGGATGGCGAGAGAACAAGCTGTGTTGAAAAGGGAGGACGTCCCCGGCTGTTTCCCATTTTCCCGCCCAGGCTGGCTTACATCCGGCGGAGTCAGGTTTCGTAACTCCAAGTGGATCCGTTTCTTCATGTCCATGACGGCGACGGGACGAACGGGACGGGCCCGAGTTCAGGCCCTGCGCTTACTGTGCCGAGTCAACTGGCAGGAAAGCGGCGGAGGGGGAGTTGCAGGCAGGCAGGAGGAGGGCGGGAGCGCTCGGCGCCTCCTTCGCTGCGACTGCAGTTAAATTGGCAACGGGGCCCTTGGCTGTAGTGAGCCGCAGCAAAGCGACGGAGTGGCCGCCAGGAGGCGCAGCGGAGGCGTAGAAGAGGCTTCCCGGAACTTCCTCGTCCAAACCACACCCTTCTTGCTGACAGTAGCGTCGTCCCAGCCACTGCGGTCTTTTCTCCGGTGACGCCGTATTTCTACAAGCAATGGTGGTTTAAACCCTTTTCCGATTACTATTCAACCTCCCCGCAGGAGATTTATAGAAGTTTTCCCATTCCGAGTTTCTTTTGACCAAGCATAACGGAAGAGTTAGGCTCTCAAAAGGTCCGTAATACAAGACCAAATACAACAAATAACGCCAAATGTATCCAGGAGTGCTGTTTCTTTCCTACCTGGAAAATTAAGGCTGGAGTTTACATCGGACGTTTCTCTGAATGTGCTGTGTTTATCTTCGACAAACGAGCCCTACTCGTGGATGAAATGCAGGGCTGATTTTATACATTGCACAAAGTTATACTAATAGCCCCAATTATAGTTTGTTGGATTAAAAAATAAGAATCCTAAACACATCAGAATGTAGCCTAAAAAATGGAAATCAGCTATTCTGAGTAGTTGCAATCATTTGTTTTCCCATAACTTTGCTCTTTTTCCCCCCACACAGGTACACAGATAAAGGGTAGTTAGCCAATAATATTGATTATGAGTATTAGATTCATTCTATTATTAGAGCAGGAGAAAAGGAGGGGGGAATGTCCCTATAAGTTTACTGAGATTCGACAGCATAGCTTCCTACCATTTTGAGATAGGATCCAGCTGAAAATTATACCAGGCATCATAAATTAAAAATAAATCCCCTCTATTATATTCATATTTCATGTACTGCACAATTTGAAAATATTCCTGTTTTCATTAAAAGACGGGCATTTGGCAGAACTTGTCATTTTAAATCTGACCGGGTAGCAGCTTAATAATAGTAATTTTTTATTTTTCACCCTGTTGATTGATGAGTACAAGTGGTTTTCTGTCATACTTGGTAGTCTTGTTATGCCTTCTGGGTTTCTGGAATCTAGAGAAACATGGGTAACCCAAGGATGTTTATTTTTAATCTCTTACTAATTAAATCCCATGTTTATAACTAGACTTCTCATACCTTAAATACTTTGATTGCATAGACATGAACGGGCATTCTAACCACTCACTCATTTAGGTTGGTGTGCAAATTTAATAATTAAGTGAACATTGTGACCTTATTAGTGCAGTGATGCAAGGTTCATTGAAATACCATATTTTCTTTTACCAGATCATTAAAAATGTGCATGTTGTTAACAGTGTAACATACACAAATCAGTTAATGGTGTTTTCCTCAACATGGAGACCACTGATGCTTTTGGGCAGCTGCAGCTAAATACAGAGTTTGCATTTGCACACACAGTAAGGCATAAACTACTAATCATGTTTTAGACTTATAGGTTGTGTGAACCTGGCCAATGTAGTACTGTAGGTTTATTAATCAATGAATAATATGAACCCATAAAATGGAATTGAATAAATCATAATTCAGTTAACAATTACGACTCCACGCATATGTCTTCCTAGTGAATGTCTGACAAGGAAAAGACCCAGACCCAAAAGATAGTCCAACAACTACTAAAAGTTAAAAGCCAGTTTGAACAATATTTAAAATTACTTATGGAAGGACAATGTGTGTGGGCAAATTGTTTCAAAAGACAAGGCTACCACAATGATAGTCTACTTCAGAATGCTGACCATCCCCTTCCTCAATGATTATACAGGGCAGGCAGATTATATTTGGGGGACATGATTCCTAAGAATGTACCTTATATGAAATAATGAAATAGCAGAAATTTTTTTCTTCCTTGAAAACCAGCTAATTTATCCTTTGGGCTTTTCTGTTGCTTATCATTTTTGAAACAAACTACGAACTCTTAAATGTTTACCTTACAAATTCTACTTTTAGGATGAATATCAATCAAATGTGTCTCCACAGATTTGCAAATTGTGTTCAGACTTACATCTTTAAAAAGCCCTGCCGTATATTATATAAAGTGTAGTATTAATCACACTTCTTGAAATATTTGCATTACTCCATTTATATGATATCACAACACTTCTGTTTCAACAGCAGGTGATGCTCATGTTATATAATTATATGTTCTTATAAAAGGAATGGCTGAATGTTCTACTAATAAGGAAATGGTTCATTTTGACTAGCTTGTGCCAGTTATATTTTATTAACAATAATTAAAATAAATTATTTGCATGACCACAAATAAACTAATATTTTTCTTTTTTTTAATTATTTATTTAAAATATTTCAATGGTCACCCATATTATATATAATAAATGGATCAGTAGTGGGTTCTAAATCCCGTCGCTACAGGTTTGCTTTTAAGCGTGCACGGGCGCGACACTTCTGCGCATGCACAGAAGCGTTCCAGGTAGTGCCTCCCGCCGCCACTACCGGTTCACAGAACCGGGAGCAACCCACCGCTGAACTGGATGGCTAATAACAAATATACAGATAACAAAATGTAAAAAATTAAAAACGTATCATACCCTCAAGCATTATACAGATAGTCTTTGACTTACAAACATTCATTTAGTGACCGTTCAAAGTTGCAAGAGCGCTAAAAAAATGATTTATGACTATTTTCACACTTGTAACCATTGCAGTATCCCCATGGTCACATGATCAAAAATTGCACTCAGCAGCTGGTTCATATTTATAACAATTGCAGTGTCGTGGGGTCATGTGATCACCTTTTGTACCTGACAAGCAAAGTCAATGGGGAAGCCATATCACTTAACAAACATGTTACTAAACTGCAGTGATTCACTTAACAACTGTGGCAAGATAGGTTATAAAATGGGGCAAAGCTCACTTAACAAATGTTTCACTTAGCCACATAAATTTTGGGTTCAAGTGTGGTTGTAAATTGAGGACTACCTGTAACCCAATCACAAACCATAAGTGATCTAAGGCCAGCTTTCTAGAAGGGTAGGATTCCTCTGCACAAGGAGCTGGGGAGTGGGGTGTTCTACAAAGTAACCACAGCTATGGAAAAGCTTTCTAGGTCCCAGAAGAAGGCAACATTTAAGAGGGGACTGGAGTGAGTGCATCCAATGCAACCCAGTGGAGGAAGAAATCCTGAAGATAACCTATAGTGTTATGGTATATAGGGCTTTAAAGGTGATAACAAGACTTTAAATTGTACCCAGAAAGAAACCGGAAGTCCATGCAGCAGCAGTGCAGCATGGGCAAACTGCAGAGCACCTGGAACTCTGTATACCACTGCATTCTGCACTTGTTGAATGCAGTTGCTGAATGATCTTCAAAGGCATCGCCATGTAGAATGTGTTGCAGCAGTCCAATGGGGAGTGACCAGGGCATGAGTGACCATTCCTGGTAAAATTGAATGTAATTGGGACACAAAGTAAATCTGCACAAAAGCCTTCTGGGCCATAGCTGCCACCTGTTTCTTGAGCAGGAGCTGTGAGTCCAAGAGGACCTCCAAATTATACAACAATACTGTTGCTATATCATCCAGAGTTAAGATAGTAAATCTTCAGATCCAGAAACTCAGAGTCACACTGTCTTGCTAGGGTTGTGTCCCACTTAATTTCTTCCCATTCAGACCCTACAACCTCCAGGTACCTGGTATGCATGTAAACCTCAGGTAGGTTCCTACCGGTTCGGACCGGTGCTATAGAACCGTTAGTAACTTGGCCTGGGTCACTGGAACCGGCAGCGACCCAGGCCTGCCACGCCCCTGAGCTGGTTCTCTTGGCAGCGCCATCTTGTTTTTTGCTTCTGTGCATGCACAGAAGCTTTTTTTTACTACTGTGCATGCATGCAAAGCGTGCATGCAATGCCCACCCACGTGGCGCGACCCTGAGCGAACCAGCAGTAGCAGAATCCAGAACCCACCCCTGACGTAAACTGACATCACCTGTCTGGCCTGGGGCCGAGAGGTACCATTATAGGTCATCAGCCTTGGTGATACTCCATCTCAAGCCATGGAATGAATAAGAGGAACAAAAACTACTATGTCATCAGCCCATTGATGATACTTGACTTCAAATTATGGAATGAATTCACCAATTCACATAGATGGTAAACAAGGAATGAGAGAACTAGCTCTGATGTACCCAACATGAAGGCCATAGAGCTTGATTTCCCCCACCACCAACACCAGACTGGAACTGTCCATGGAGGAAAGATAACTACTATAAAGTAGGATGCTCCACTCCCATCCCTCCCAAACCAGTTCAAAAGGATAAGGCTCTTGATTATGGTATATTGAACACTACCAAGAGGGCTAAGATGGATGCATCACCATCATCCCGAGTCCTACAGAGGTTGTTCACAAGCATGTTCAATACTGAACTCTGAAAGGGATCACCTTCCAATCTGTTTCTTGCAAGTTATTAAGCAATAGCAATAGCACTTAGACTTATATGCCGCTTCACAGTGCTTTACAGCCCTCTCTAAGTGGTTTAAAGAGTCAGCATATTGCCCCCAACAATCTGGGTCCTCATTTTACCCACCTCGGAAGGATGGAAGGCTGAATCAACCTTGAGCCTGGTGAGATTCAAACTGCCAAAATTGCAGTCAGCAGCAGTAGCCCACAGTACTGCATTCTAACCACTGCACCACCACAGCTCATGGTGACGCAGTACATGTCACCCTTTTGAACAACCTTCCTTAAAATGAGAAAGTTGGAGACTAGACAAAGTTCACCATCACAACTAGGTCGAAGGATGCCCATTTGAGAAGAGGATGAATCACTGTCTCCTTCAAGACCAGCAGAATCATCATTTCCCACATGAAGGCTTGAACTCAACCACATTTCACCTCCTGGAAAACCTTAACCAACTAAGAAATGCACAGGTCCAGAATAGAGATGACACCGCTCACAGCCACTCTCTCACTGTTGCAGGACAAATGCATAAAATAATCTTAGGTTTTCCTGCTTCTCTTATGAGAATCAGATGGTCTAAAAAGAGCATCCATATGTGATTAGAAGAACTCAGAATGTTCAGGTCCCATTTCAGTTATTTCTCTCTAATTATCACTGCCCAGTCCTTAGCTGACCTGGAAAATCTTCATTAAACTTATAAATTGAGAAAATGATGCATATGACTTGATAGCTGCTGCATCTACGGTAATTAGAGGTTTCTTACCATAGTCTGTAAATATCCTTCAAGGCTGGCTGTGTTTACATAACATACTGAACCACAATATGTTATGTGTGGTTACATGTGTTTTGATTTCAGTCAATGTATAATATAAATTTAGAGAGGATAAGTAAGCCAGGATTAAATTAGCCACAGGTATTGTATAAATCGCTATTATTGAAAAATTGGATAGAACAATCTTGTGTTTTTGCACAATTTGGCCTTGTTCATAAACTAGGAAACATTATCTAATTTAGCCTGTCATTTTCAATATTTTGCTGGGTCATACTTATAATGTACTTATCAGTTTTCAACAGGCTTTAAGAACTCACCAGTTGTTGCTCTACATTTTTAAAAGAGTTTTGTGCAGATTATTTCGAAAGCATTTTATATTTACCCATGGGTAAGCTAAAACATTGTTTATTTTCTGGGTTCCTTTAACAACACTGGAGCAAAAACTAATCATAATTTAATTTGTATGAATTTAGCTGCAAATAGTTAAACATTTTAAAACTTGATAAATTTAGCATAATAGGAAATTGTCCTAGCATTGACTAAGAAAGATTTAAACCCACTGAATAGTTAATGGATGGCGGGGTTCAAACAAAATGCATACCTCAATTATCCAGATGGCTGTTCTGTAAACCTCAAAATAGTTAGGATTAGGAATTAGATCATTTTGGCATTCAAATGATCAGGTTATTATTAGTCAAAGCACTTTCATTAGATGTGACATTATTGCAAATCCCAAATTCAGATAGGTTAGCAGCCTTAGCCGGCCCAGTCTATTCGCCAAGAAAATGAGATGAAGGTGCAGAATCTGAAAATTCAAAGTATATCATTACCAAAGTTTTTACCAACACTTACCAGCCTAAGAAGACATTTCCCAACAAATTGATTGCAGCACTCATACTACAGTCACTGCAGCTTACCTAAATAATGAAAAAGGGTCATTCACTTAATGAAGGCTTTCTAGCATTGTGTTTCAAGGGCTCTTGGAATACTTAGAAGGGCTGGAGGAAATAGGCAGGAATTCTTTTCTCCAATATGGCATCCCTTAACCTACTTAATGTGATGGTATACTGAGCCACAACTTAGCAAATAAATTTATACTAATGCATTGTCTGGATCTTTCATGAAAATGACGTGGAACTGGAGTGAAGATTTCTCATGCAAATGACAATTTCAGGCAAAGAGACTATAATGTAGCTTAATAATTGCATTTCCCCCAAATGTTTTCTAAAGCTACTGTTTTGATGGTTAATGTCTGGATATTAGAGCAAACCATGGCTTATTAAACATATTCCAGCTGGAGGTTCGCCAAAATATATCCTAACCTCAACCCAAGATGCTGGAAATGTAAATGTGAAAATGGTACATACTATCATATGTGGTGGTCCTGCCCAGAGGCAAAAAGATATTGGAGCAAGATACGATTATGGATCCAAGAAATCACAAACTCACAAATTGAATTGAAACCAGAGATATTTTTATTGGGAATTATTGGAGGACAATGGACTGAAGAAAATCAATATTTAATAATACATATCTTGACGGCTGCTAGAATCTTTTTTGCACAGACATGGAAATTGGAGAACTGTCCCCCAGAAAACATGATTATAAAAAATAATAATGGAATGCGCAGAAATGGCGAAGTTGACAATGGAATTACAAGATCGTGAAGAAAAAGAATATTATACAGTATGGGATAAATTGTACACCTGGTTGGAAATTAGAAAAAATAAGTAAATGTTTATATAAATGTAAATGTAAATGTGAAAACTATTTACAATGTAAAGATGATGGATTAATATATTTAATATTTATAAATAACCAAATAACTGTCGATGTCACAGAAATGAAGAATTTGAATGTATATGTATGTTTTTAAAGTTAAAACCCAATAAACTTTTTTCAAAAATTTAAAAATAAATTAAAAAAAAAACATATCCCAGCTGGGTTTATATGTCATACATAAACAGCAGTTCACAATGCTGTTTATAAACAGTTGCTATATTTATTTTATATCTATATTATGATCACAATGACTTGGTTCTCATATTGTGTCAAACCATAATATGTTTTATGTGACTAGAGTAAGAGTAAATCTTACTGTGAGGCGTGTAGGGAGCAAATGTATGTTACTGTGTGAGAGATTCTAAATGAAAATCAAGCATATATCCCATATCTGCCATGTATGTGGTTTTTTTGGAATAGTTATTTGTCTTTTCCCTTAGCTAATTTGCTTTTCTGTGAAATCCATTTTGGATTACAGTTTTACAACAATGTCCATAGCACTTTTCTCAAAATGTAAAATAGGACTGCAAAATGTGTTTATCTGCCCTCAAAGTTTGGAGATTCCTTCACTCCCTTGGGATCAGTTCCTTCACTCCCTTTTTTTCAAAAACAATACTAAATCTATAGTTTTCATATAGAAAAAAAATAAGAAAATACTGTGTAGATAATTTCTTTATAGCAGGGAGATATTATTGCTGAACTTTACAGAAATGTTTATTTTATCAGAAACAGTGATAGATTTATTTTCTTACCTTAAATAACTTGAAAAGTTATGAAATCCTAGCCTCCCAGCTGATACGTTTATAAAAGTTTATAGCAACAAAAGTAAGCAATAGGCCAGTGTTGTACTCTAACATTCCAAAGGTAATGTACAGTATAGTGTTTAAATCACTTAGGCAACCCAAAACAAAACACAGCAGTTCAGCTTTTTGATGTACAGTATGACCAACATGAAGTACTTAAGATGAATGACTCAACTCCAGGAGCTACCTATTAAAGAACTACTACAGTGTTAGCAGCAGATATTTCTTGAATTTCCGTAACATTGGCACATAACTTCTGTACTGTATCAGTTAAAATGATAAACATACCGGTAGTTTGTGGCTTGGAAGAAAATTTTGAGTTCTCCATCTCTTCTGTTAAAAATACTAATAACTCTACCTACTTTCTTGCCAGCAATAATAAGAATAAATTAGAAAAGCAAGCAGTATTGAAGCAGCAAGCATGATTGAACTGGTTATTGGTACTTCAAATAACTTCAATACAAATAACTTCATATTAATCACGGGCTAATAAATTGTATTGAACAGAACTGCCATTTGCGAACATTTTGATGTTTCCATGGATTTAATTGTTCTATAACTGATGTGGTTTATTGGTGGCATTGTTTCTGTGTTGATATTGTCATATGGGTTCTTTAATTGTATTATTTTATCTTTCTACTTCAAATGTACACCACTTTGAGGATCTATGCTGACAGGAACCAATGGTACTGTCTGTAGGCAAAGCAGGATATAACAATAATAGTGATGTTTGTATTTCTGCTCTATTCATACATAAAGTGCAGTGTGATAGGGTGGAGAAAATATTAAATTGATCAAATAAAATCAAGGAAGGCTGATCCATTTGTTGCTTTTGTTGCAGAAATTAGACACAACTGTCTTCTGCTTTTTTCATTAATCATTCAGATATATAGTTGCTGCTGTTGCAACTACTTAGCCTTCCAGCAGTCTGACAAATCTATTTTTACCATTTCAGTCTGCAGGTAAGTGCTCATATGGCAGAAACTTTTCTATGTTTTTTTTTTAAAAAATATCTTTCCACATAAAAATGTGAAAGAGAAAGATGCTACCCTGGTCATTTGTCTGATATGGTTAATCAAAGTGTATTAAATAAGCAACCATTGGGATTTTATGCAATGTATTAAACTATAAACTGTTTTCAAATTTCATATGTTACGTCTTAGTTTGATAGCAAGGCTATAAGGCTATGTATGAGAAATACATGTAATTTCTTTAGCAATGAAAGAGAAAAACTAATTTCTTGTCATAGAGGTTGGTTACAACCAAAATAATATAAAGGCCTGTAGGACTTAAAAATTAACTTTAAAAACTTCACTATCTTTGTTTCACTACCTGTATATGAATAAGTACTCCCAGTTCAGGAAAAAAACTGAATGCTTCTGATGAAAACTTATGCCATAATAAACTTGCTGATCTTGAAAATGACTGAAGATTTTGTTGTTGTTCAAGAAAATGTAATGTGGGGAACTGCATCTAGGGCCATAATAGAGTTAAGGATTTCTTCTCAATTAATTGAAGCCTGCAGGTTTTTTTTTTTGCTCTGAGTGCCTTGCCTCTGCATATCACAAAAAGCAGGAGGTGCATTTAGTTCCTTTTACCTCCACCCTTCTCTCTTGTCACTTTTAGTCTGCCCCACCTTTCTGGAGCAGCAAAATAATCTTATTTAAGCCCAAGGGAGGTGTCCAAAGGACAAGGGAAAAGAAACTCCCAATATTAAAAGGTAATATATATCAAACATTTTACAGAGGTACATTTCAAGAATATGGTTTAAGAAGAGGGGGAAAAGAAAGTGGAAATTAGGCAAACTAAGAAATGCCAGTGTTCGTAACACAACCTGGAGATACATTACATTTCAGTTATTTGTAGTATTAACAGCAAAGTTTGATGTGAATATATATATATATATATATATATATATATATATATATATATATATATATATATATATATATATATATATATATATATATATATATATATATATATATATAATGTATACAAAGTTTGATGTGAAAAACTAAAGGAATTTTTCCATTGCAGAATCTTCTTCAAAATAAATTGCTGCACTGTAAATGTGCCAAATGCTTCTATTTATTTATTTAGCGTATGTTTATAGAATTGTACTGATCCCTCCCTACAAAATAAATATACATAAAAAAAATATCAGGAGTATTTTCTCATCTAGATTCTCTTAAAAAATCTCGTTTATTGGCATATTCTCAGAGAACGGAAAACATAGGACAAGGGATCTTTAAGCAAAGTGCATGCAAATATATACACACATAGATCTGAACAGATTTTTTTCCAGAGAAGTATTCATATTGTGTCTAAATGCTGCTTGCAATTTTATCTAATAGACTGTTCTTTCCAAAGCTGGAAGGAGGTAACCTTGAGGAGGTAATTATTTCTAAATGGTGGGGTAAGGATGTTTTTCCAGGAATTTCCAAATGCGCAATGTTTGAAAAAGGGCACATTTCTTTGATTAAATAATTATTTCAAGTGTTTGGAAATTGATATGTTAGGCTTTCAGCATCAATATAAACACCTTTGCAACTTGATAAGAAAAAATAGTATTAACATAGCCATGTCTGTGGCAGATAAGATGTGTAGGGCGGGTAGTCTGTTTCTTCCCCCCCCCTCCGTTTTGGAAACACTTTTTGCACTAAACCATTAGATGCGTTACATGATCCTATGGTGGAGCTCAGCTCCTTTTTCTATATAAATATTAAAATAAACTGTTACAGATGGCAAGTTTAGAAAAGGATCATTCATACTCTGAAACGCCACAGCAACCAGAGGCCACACCTGAAGAGTATGCAGTTGCAGGTAATGCAAATTATTTTGGGGAAAGGGATTGCTTTTTGGGAGACAAGTTGCATTTTTTCAAGAATTACCTGGTCTCTGATCCTTGCCCCTGATAAACCTCTATTCTTATTTTGCTTTCATTGAGTAAACATTGGGAGGATCTTCTGCAAATATTGTTTGTGTGCATAGCACGTTTAGGCTTCAAATAGGTAAAAACAGAAGCAAAATGTTAAACATAGCAGAAGGTTATCCCTTCTACTTTTAAACAGCTTTAGAGTTGGACTGAGATTTTATTTATTTTTATTTATTTATTTATTTTGTCAAGCATGTATAAGGTAACAGATATAAGTATAAACATGATTATGAGTACAGGAAATGGATACGAATAAGTGGGGAACAGTAGGACAGGGACGGTAGGCACGTTGGTGCGCTTATGCACACTCCTTACAGACCTCTTAGGAATGGAATGAGATCAACTGTAGACAGTCTAAGGTTAAAGTTATGGGGGTTTGGGGATGTAACAACAGAGTCAGGTAGTGCATTCCAGGCATTGACCACTCTGTTGCTGAAGTCGTATTTTCTGCAATTGAGTTTGGAGCATTTTACCTTAAGTTTGTATCTATTGTGTGATAAGAATGCCAGACAAATTATCATTAGTGGGATATAGCAATAGCACTTAGACATATACCGCTTCATAGTGCTTTTACAGCCCTCTCTAAGTGGTTTATAGAGCCAGCATATTGCCCCCAACAATCTGGGTCCTCATTTTACCGACCTCAGAAGGATGGAAGGCTGAGTCAACCTTGAGCTGGTGAGATTTGAACTGCCGAACTGCAGCTAGCAGTCAGCTGAAGTTGCCTGCAGTATGATGATCAGTTTGGATCTGGATCTTTTAGCTGACTGGGTGAACTTAAAAACTCCTCACCTAATTTGTCTTGCAAGGTTGCAGATGTAGAATGAGGAAGTACAGGATATAAATATGGCACAAGAGAACACTGATTTGTTCAAACTGCTTCCACAAAGAATGTTCCATCTGTCTTCATCCACAAAACTCTGGAGAGTAACCCAACCTTGGCAATACCTAACAAATGTATATCCCTATAACATTGTTTGCTACAGTGATACAAGTGAAAGAGACCCAGGGGCATTTGCAAAGGGAAATCAGAGACCAAGAGAAATACTGAAGTATATCTACAGTAGAGCTAGCCACCAATTAAGTCAAGGGAACAGATGCAAGCATTTTATTTCAAGTGCCAGGAAAGATGTGCAAATTATTACTTTATTGCCTTGATTTTATTGCCAGGGAAACAAAGAAGCATTGATGGGATTTTCTGCCTCAGATACAAAAATAATTGTTGGATGCCATGTGTATCTTAACTTAGGGAAAGGTTGGGTGCTGTTTTATGTTCTGCCTCAGGCAACCAAAGGTCTTAGACCCACTGCTAATTCTCCCCACACCTCCCCACACCCACCATAAACTGCCATGAATAATAAAAGGAAAAGCAGAGACAAATGTGAAAAGCAGGTAGATAAATACAATGACTATATTAGACTTGTTTTCAGTCCAGGAGTGGGAACATGGGATACTATGACTGGGAAAAGGAATTGGCATGAGAAAATAACTGAAAGAAAATTAAAAACTATTTCTGCTAGTCGGATGTCCTCCTGCATTCTACCATAAATGTCAATTTCCCTCATATTAGCCTTATAAAGAAAGAAATCCTATTGTTGAACTCTAACTTGAACTCAGAATATCTATTTCTAGATACACAATCACAAATTGTGCAGTCCTTTTTATTTCTGTTGTAATATTGAACAAAGGCATAAGAGCAGATGATGTTGCCATAGAATTGCTGGGTTAGGCAAGTGTGAGAGAACAGTTTGTCAAACCAATCTTTCTGTTTTATGCTCCACTTTGGTGGGGGAGGGAGGAAGAGAAATACAGTATTATTTAACTTTTTTTTGCTTCATTGTACCAGTTGGATGGGATGCGGTGGCTCAGTGGCTAAGACGCTGAGCTTGTTGATCAAAAGGTCGGCAGTTCAGCGGTTCAAATCCCTAGTGCCGCGGGGTGAGCTCTTGTTATTTGTCCCAGCTTCTGTCAACCTAGCAGTTTGAAAGCACGTAAAAAATGCAAGTAGAAAAAATAGGGACCACCTTTGGTGGGAAGATAACAACGTTCCATGCGCCTTTGGCGTTTAGTCATGCCGGCCTCATGACCACAGAGACGTCTTCGGACAGCGCTGGCTCTTCGGCTTTCAAACGGAGATGAGCACCGCCCCCTAGAGTCAGGAATGACTAGCACATATGTGCGAGGGGAACCTTTACCTTTACCAGTTGGACATTAGTACAAAGCAAAAATATAGAAAATGACAATGTGTAATGATGAAATGATGAGAGAGTGTTGGTGCACTAGGTCCTAGCCAAATGGTAGACTATAGAGAGAAAATCTCTTTACATTGCAAGATACTTGGTGCTTCTCTCACCATCAAAGGCTGGAGGATAGATTCATTTCATGCATAGAGAGACTTCACACTTTCTGCTGAAGTGGACACTATGCATAATATTTCCACATGTGGATTGAAACAAACATTTGTGATTTGCATGAATCCAAAGCACAGAGAAGCATCAGGTGGCATATGTTAATAAATATGCTGATGCAAGGTTTTTTTCTTTGTTTTACAGTAGAGTCCATTTAAGGTAGATACCCTTTTAATACTTATATTTGAATACCATAAATATAAATAAATGAACCTTGAGGTGTCACTGAAAAAACTCACTGCTGCAGCTGATGTGCTTCTATTACAAGTGTGCAGTTAATTTATGTCAAGAGTATAGACCACTTTTCCTCTTGATAGCCTATATTATAATAGCATTATGAACAGATTATAATGAAGGAGAATCAAGTAGAAATGTCTCAAACTTTTGAGAAATCATTACCTGAGAAAAATGTTAAAAAGTATTTATGATCAAGATGCACTTATCTTACATGTGCCGTGCATCTATGTCAAAGGCAAATGAAATGGAGATTCATGTTACTCAGATAAATGCTGATAGCACATGGAATCTGACATGCCCAAATCAACAGGCCATACTATAAGCTTTCTTAAGGTTGTTCTGTATATGTTATCTCCAACAACAAAAAATGTTTCTAAGTTCAGAATTCATCATCAAGCAAAGTTCTACCCCATGTTCTCATTCACTGTTTGGACAAAAATGTCTGATGTCATTTCTGTAATCTGGACAAGATGACTCTTTCTGCTCTCAACTGCACCTCTATAACTGTCTGGTTTGGTTTTGCAACCCAACAAGACAGACACAGACTTCAGAGGATAATTAGAACTGCAAAAAAAAAAAACCAATTACTACCAACCTGCCTTCCATTGAGGATCTGTATACTGCACGAGTCAAAAAGAGGGCTGTGAAAATATTCACAAGACACAAACTGTGAAAATGTTGTGAAAATATTCACAAACACAAACAGGACACAAACTGTTTCAACTCCTACCCTCAAAATGACGCTATAGAGCACTGCACACCAGAACAACTAGACACAAGAACAGTTTTTCCCCGAATGCCATCACTCTGCTAAACAAATAATTCCCTCAACACTGTCAAACTATTTACTAAGTCTGCACTACTATTAATCTTCTCATCGTTCCCATCACCCATCTCCTACCACTAATGACTGTATGATTGTAACTTTGTTGCTTGTATACTTACGATTTATATTGACTGGTTCCTAATACGTTTTGATTGCTTATTTGTACCCTATGACTATCATTAAGTGTTGTATCTTATGATTCTTGACGAACTTATCTTTTCTTTTATGTACATTGAGAGCATATGCACCAAAGACAAATTCCTTGTGTGTCCAATCACACTTGGCCAATAAAAAATTCTATTCTATTCTATTCTATTTGGAGTTGTGATAGTTGGGTCAAAAGTGACATGCAACACAGCAAAATGCACCAGACTTGATTTTAATGAAATTAATTGTACCGCCTGCAGTAGCAGGTTACATTACAATGTAAGTGTAGCTAAATGGACAAACATGAACATAGGCTGCATACAATTATATGAAGATACTATACATAGATAATGAAGCTTTAGTATTTTAAAAAGCTTTGGCTGCATAATTGCTTACTGAATTTTGCATACTAAAATAATATTTTAACACACCGAAGTGGTTTTAACAAGGAAGTAAAATAATAACTTTCATTCTGATATTTCTCTGGCTTGTCTCAGCAGATTTTTTTTAATAGAGACAAAAGATGAGCACATATGATAAATCCTTCAGCCATTATGGAAATATTTAATTGGAATAATGTTCACTTTCTGTTCATGTAGCCAATTAAATACTTACAGGTTTTCGGAAACCCTCTCCTCAACCATCATGCAAATATTCATTCTAGGCATTTAATTTTCTAACTATAACAAAGAACCCAATATATCCAGTAGCAGTTGCTGAAATGGTTCTGTCATTGCTTTATTCAGCATCTATACCTGCAATATCGATTTAGATTTCTTAACAGCTTAATCTCTTCGCATAATTCATGCAACTCTTGTTACCTCTTGCAGATGTTGGCATTTCACACCGTTTGAGAGACCGAGAACTTCTCAGGAAAAGAAGAGCAGAAGCAGAAGAAAAAGACACTCAACAGTGGGTTCTGGGGTAAATTAGGATGGTGACGAAGTGATGTTTATTTTAGAGTTAAAGCAATCTGCTGTTATGTGTTTGTACAAAGCTTTTAAAAGGAAGTTTTGGGTCTAAATAATGACACTGACATTGCTTTTGCTCTCATAAAAAAAACAAATTAGTCACATGAAAGTTTAACCAAAATTGGTACAATAGATTTCTCTTCTAAGAAAAATAAGAAATCTTTTTTGCTTTTCCTCATATAGAACTCTCTCCTAGTAAACCTCATAAAGCTACCCTTCTTCTTTGCCCATATTTCATTCCAACTCAAATATTAACGTTTTTGCTTATTCCATTCCTAGGTAACATGACATCCCACATTTGTATCCTTGAATCTTTTGCCCGTCTCATTCTCACACTGACACATACGTATTCACACAAATGGTTGGAATCTAGATGATTCTGAAAATGCATCTGATTTACTTAGCTGCACACAGAGGTGGGTTCCTCCCGGTTCGGACCGGTTCTACCCTGTTTCTCCCAAAATAAGACATCCCCTGATAATAAGCCCAATCGGGCTTTTGAGTGCATGGCAAGAAGGCCAAGCGCTTATTTCAGGGTTCAAAAAAATATAAGACAGGGTCTTATTTTTGGGGAAACACGGCGGCCTGGGTCGCTGGAACCAGCAGCAATCCAGGACTGCCACGCCCATCTTGTTTTTTTTAAGTACTGCGCATGCACAGAGGGTCATTTCTGGGAAGTGATGCGCACACGAGCAAAGTAAGCGCACACGCGCAAAACATGCACTTCCGTCACAATGCGAACCGGTGGGGAAGGTAAGTAGAACCCACCCCTGGCTGCACAGCAATACCTACTGAATCTACTCTATGCCCAGGAAACAGAATTATGCAGTTTAGGCCAATAGAATAGATTTGCAACATTTCATTTAAAATAACTTATTTTGCAATATTTAATATTTGGCATCATTCATTCTGCTTCTTATATTGTAGAGGTACGAGCAAGGAGCTATAGTACATACAAAAAAATCCCCTTTGACCATGGAGCTATCGTTTTGGCTTCTGAAATTTCAGTAGATATATTTTGTGTCATAAATGGTAAAACCTTGTGTTAATGTCTGTGTATTTATGTTTGTGTGTGTGTATGTATCTCCACATATCAAAGCATGTTAAGTTGCATCTATATGTAATGTCAGATTTTTTTTGCCATTGTACAATATTCTTGGAAGATAAAACTTTGAGATGTTGTATCAACCAGGTTTTAATTTTTTTTGCAGCTTTTCATTGTTGCCGCAGCTACTGTTATAAGACCGACCCTTTCCACCCACACTGCATTTATTAAGTTTATTTCTTGACCAGTGTTTACCTAATAACTACATAAAGGAATCCCAGCAAGGAATGGAACTGTTGGAAGAACTATGTGAGATAGGCAGCCATATAAGCCCCCTAAGAAAGAAAGAAAGAAATACATTTCGGGGAGAAATAGATTGAAGGTAGAAATCAGACATACCACCACCATCTTTCTTTGTTGCCCAAGCCTTCCTCTGCTGCTTGGGTATGATTATGGCTTTGAGTTCTGCAGGATGTTGAATCGCTGACCAGGAACACATTCAGTTCTCTCTTGAATTGGGGCATCAGCTCAGGTTTGCTCATCTTGAATGGAAAAAGTGCTGAATAAACAATCTTAACAATCAAGAATTTTAATGTGATTCAAGAAGCGAGTTAATGGTTTAGTAAAAAGGCCCCTTCGAAGCAATCTGTCGGGTCCTAGAATTTACAAAATGATTCTTATGTGTACATTTGCCTAGGGAGCAAAAGAGACACAAGCGAGCACGGAAAGGAAAAGCACGGAAAAGAAGGGGCCGAGGCCGGCGTCAGACTCCACAACCAGAACCACAACCAGAATTGCAGTCAGAGGAAGTCGAGAGTGATGAAACACAGGTGACCACAGTGGAGGAGAAAGCTGAAGTCACTCATGGACTCCATGAAGAATTCTCTGTCCCTCTGGTGGTAACGGAAGGGCTGTATTCCCAAGAGGAAATAACTCCGCCTGTTTTCAGATGTGGTGAGTTCTGTAACTAGCAGCCTTTGAAAATAAAAACTCTTTTAGTGATGTTGTAAGGAATATCCTTCTGGGTTCAGTTCCAAGTGGGGAAAAAGACACTGGATTCATGGAAGTTGCTTGGAAAGAAGGTTTAATATGGTGGACAGGAGCACATGGCATGAGCCCCTGTACAGAAGAGGTAGATCACATGCTTCCAGATGTGGGTGAAGAGAAAAGGAAGGGAAAGATGCTGAGTCCCTTGGTTTTATAACCTCTGTTGGGCCCCACCTCTTAGTTTCCTGTTCCTGTGTATGTAATGCACTGATTGGAGGTCAGACTCCCAAGAGGCCATGCAGTGGCAACTCTATAGGCTTTTGTCTGTCCCAGGCTTGGCTGAATGAAAGGGCCTTGGGCAATTCCTAATATGGCTATGACTGAAGGAGATAAATCTTTGTTATGTAGAAGACTGCTCCTGGCTATTATCGAAAGGGGGAGGGGACTAAGAGTGAGTCTGTTTCCTTTCTAACAGTATGTTTCTCAATTTCTCTAGGGATATTCTATAAAATATATTCTGCCTTTTAATATTTCCTAGGATATTTCATTTTTCTAGGAGAGGGGTAGGTGCTAACTTCCTACAGTGAGAAGTGTATTATTTAGCCTGAAGGAAATTTAGTCTGGGTGATAAATAAGGTCTCTGAAATAATTTTGGAGAACATCTTCCCTGTCCCTTTCCATGGTCCTTCAGTCAGATCAGATAAAGAGTCTAGTACAAATGTGTCCAACCTTGGCAACTTTTAAGACTTGTGGTCTTCAACTCCCAGAATTCCATGCTGGCTGGGAATTCTGGGAATTGAAGGCCACAAGTCTTAAGTTGCCAAGGTTGGACAGCCCTGTACTAGTAGCTATCTCAATTTTATTACAGAGCAAATAAAGTACAAGAGTAGTGGTTCTTTCTGAATTATTGAACAGTAAGGCTCCTTAGATATAATAAGAGCAAAGCTGTCATATCTGATCTGCAAAATTCTGATGACCATCAGGGGACGACAAAGAGCAGTCAGCTGGTGGTCATCTTTTGCAACCCTTATTTGGTACCCTAGTTTATAGTTTTGCCAAGACTGTTAAATTTTAACTTAGCCAGCTTTCCATTTCTTCTATCATTGCATTGCCTCATGTTCTCCTTTAGTAATTTTGGCTGAAAGGACAACTGCAACAATATCAGGGCCAAATGATAGATTAACATGTCATTAATTAATTTATTCATTCATTCATTCTGTTTGCATAGTTACCCATCTCACTTCAGTGATTCTGGGCAGCTCTCAACATTTAAAATAGTACCCCAAACAAAAATCACATTAATAAAAAAAGCCTATGAACATACAAACTGTCGATAAGACTGGATTAAAAATAGAAAAATAGTCCCAATCACTGGCAGAATCCAGTCAGCGCCCCGCTTTCTGCACAGCCACTGCAGAGGCTCTCCCCTACCACCAGATCTCCAAGTATGGTGGCAAAGCCATATTGTCAAAGCCTTGCTAAAGGCCAACAAGGCTGAGGATAATCAATGATGGCGAACCTTTTCGGCACAGAGTGCCCAAACCGGAATGCATGTGTGTGCATGCGCACCGGAGCACCGGAAAATCGGAAGACCAGCTGGCTGGTGCGCATGCGCACGCCGGCCAGCTGGTCTTCTGGTTTCCGGTGTGTGTGTGCGCGCCAGCCAGCTGGTCTTCGTGTGTGCCACAGTGCCGGAAACCCGAAGACCAGCTGGCTGTGTGCACCGGCCAGCTGGTCTTCTGGTTTCCAGTGCTCTGGCGTGCGCGAAAACCAGCTGGCAATGGCACACGTGCCCACAGAGAGGGCTCTGCGTGCCATAGGTTCACCATCACGGATCTAGGCTCCAGAGAAATGACATTATAAACAGCAGAAAAGGCTCTCTTTTTAGATCCCATCAGATGACACTCCTTCGTAGACGGGACTTGCAACATGCCTCTCCTGCAGGATCTGATGAAATAGGTAGATGTAACCAGGTTGAAGTGGTCCCTCAAGTATCCCAGTCGCATGCCATATAATGCTAGTGTATTATACTGTATATATTTGTAATCCTTTCTTGGGATAGTCATATTTAGACTAGGAAAATGATATGGAATATTTGCCCCCACTGGCATTCAGAACCTTCCACAAGTACTATTGAAATATACAGTAAATGTGTCACAGATCTGATGATAACTCTCTTGCATCATATGTAGTCTGGCCATTTGAGTGTAAGCTCACTTAACAAAGTAGAAAATACTTTTAATGGAAGTAGTACTCTAAATCTTTCCTAGAGAGTTAATGATGAGTCTTAGGAAATAAAATAGATGTACAGGTGGTCCTCAACATACAACTGCAATTAGGACCAGAAATCCTGTCGTAAGTTGTTATGGTCAAAAGTCGAGGCACTTCTAGTCAAGTTGACTCGAAGTAATTTTCTGCCCCTTTTTGCAAAGTGAATGCTACACTCATTAAGTGAATGCTACACTCATTAAGCAAACCCATTGATTTGAATGGGCTTTTTTTTTTGCTGAAAAAGGCCAAAAATGCAAGAAACTGGGGGGGAGAGATTGTGAATCATGGTCATGTGACTGCGGAATGTTGCAACCGGTTGTAAAACTGACTCACCTGACAGATGGTCGTGTGTGTGTGTGTGTGTGTGTGTGTGTGTGTGTGTGTGTGTGTGTTGCAACCATTTATGATGGCCAAGGGTGCTTTATGGGATGTAAAGCACCCATTGGATGGCTGTCATAATGTTGTAAAATGACCCAATATAAAATATAATTGGCATTCTATTTTAAAATAAGATTACATATTAGAAAAAGAAGTCTAGAGTCTGCCCTGTAGCTGTAAACTAGGCTACTGCTTTTCAGATTGAGGGAGAATCTATGGCATTGCCTATGTTAAAGTAAATACAGCTTTCAGTTCAGTTGGTTTCTTTTTGTGTGATGGGAGGGGGGTCTCCTCTCGTGCCCTTTCCATAAGTGACTTGTGCCAGCATTGTCAAAATGTAATTCTATAATTTAGTATGATTGAGGTGGTTCTGCTATCAAAGACTCTCATGAACTACTGTAGTCCAGCTATAATGGACAGAAGTATTAAAAAGACGATTTTAATACCTATTGTAATTTATTTTTCATCACTGGTGCCCTTTTTGTGCTTGTACACTTTTACTTTATTTTAAGATTTGAATGTAACCTTTTGTTGTATTGAAAAATCTCTAAGGGGATTACAGGGAAATAATCACAAATCCAATTATTTGTGAAGGTCCATAACATATTTAAAGTAGCTGGTCCCCTAGGTAGCAGAGAAATAGCATCTGGCTGATATGTCGTCTAATTTTTACCTTGCAAACACTATAGTTGTGAAAACTATTGGTTTTCATAACAATAGTGTTTGAAGAATTGCTAGTTTTAATTCTTCTTTACTTACGTTACTATGAATATGTCATCATTAATAAAAAGAATCTTTGAAGGCATTGTTTACTGTATAATCAGTTTGGGAGTTGATGTTTCACTCCTTTTTGCTTAGATAGTTAAACTTGGTTATAGTTATTGCTCAGAGACATCAACATTATTTAGACTAAACCAATAGACATATTTGTATGTGATACCTTCTTTACTCTGCCCCCCCAGCTCACCCCCCAGGACTAGAGGAGACACCAAGACCAGAAGGCTCAAAGGACCACCAGTCTTTGGAAAATGATCACTTGGAGCAAGATTTATTTGGCTTTTAATTGAAAAGTTGCTTTTTGGATAATAATTGTTCCTTATTCAATGTGGAAAAGCTGTTAGGCTACATGATACCTGTCCTTCTTGTGTGAGCAATAAAAATCTGGTAGCCTTTGTTGCAATTTTCCTGCAATTTCTTTTTTTTTAAATACCCAGTGACTGTGTCTTCCTTTGGAGGATTCAGCACAGGGGATTTTGTATTTTTTTTAAAATGTTGGGTTTACTGACCTATGTTCAAATGAAGTAGCTTCTTCATCTAGTATCTTTAACATGCCTTAGCCTGGAAGGATCATTATCTTCAACCATGGTGATGGAGGACAAGGGTAACTATCATCCAACACATTGTATAGCTCCAGGCTGGGAAAAGTTGAAATAGAGACAAGCAGAATGTGTCTGCCAGATAGCAGCCATCAGCCTTCTTCACATCGGAACTGTCTAGAGGGAGACGTTTTGCATCCATCTACAGATGCTTCGTCCGCTGATAAGTAATGCGTTAGAACAGGGAAGAACAAAGATGAATAATATAGAGGAACAAGCAAAGACAGATACCTTCCCAATATTTTTCCCCTTATGTTCCTTATTTGTAGTCATTGGGGACATGAATGTTTGTGCTACACCATTGTGTACTGCAGATGGGACCTGAATGCACCTCTGGGTTGTTTTTTTAATCCCTTCACAGAATTAACCAGAAAACAATAAATCAATTATTCTGCCTCATTCATGCAAGTTTTAAGGCCCATCTCAGAAGCAACTTCTCCAATTTATATACTTCTGTCATTTCCCACAATTATTATTTTCAAATAATCCGCTGAGGGGAAAAAAGTCAAACCACTGTAGGAGGTCTTTAGACTGATAACACTTGGAATTCTCTATTTAGAACAATCTCTATATTAGGACAATGGGTTTTAGCCCTACAGTCTTCTTTTTCTTTTTATATATAGAAATTATGTGTTTGAGATCATGCATGTGGAGCCCATAACAGGGACTGAGTGAGTAGTCCATGTGTACATGTGCAGAGTAATATAATTACACACGTCTCCTGCTTTGCTGATTTCGCCTGATAAGAATAAAAAGAAATATAGGCTAGTGAAACTCCTTACACTATTGACATTTTTACTTCACAACTCTTAGAAGCAGCTTGGAAGCAATCCATGGTCAGAGTTTGAAACAGATGGATCTGGAGATTTGGAAATGTTTAAAATAATTACTAAGTCAACTTATTGCGGAATTTCTTGTCTTAGTATGTTTGATTTCTGTATACCCTTCAGAGATTTTGGTAGTGAATGGTTTAGGAAACTAATAAATCAATATATATTTTATGAATTTGAAATGTTTTGCATATTTCTATGATCCATAATTGTCTTTGGGCCAAGAACAAATGTAGAAAATTGCTGCCTTGAACTGAGCAACCTACAACAATCATCTATCTTGCTCCTCTCAATGCATCCCCACTCCCTACAAAAGGAGTTAAAGAAAGAAAGAAAAGGCCAGGAGACAAGTAGATTTTGTCTCCTAACGAAGTGAATGTGGAAACAAATTCTTGCCGATTTTACTCCTGTTCTTTCCACTATTGAAGGGAAGCTGCTAAATTATTAAGCCAGCATTAACCTCGAGGGATCTGAGCCAGGAAGAAGAATGAGACAAGAGTTCCATCCAATGGTGACATGGAGTTACAGCATCTAAAGGCAACATTAACCGTAAAGCTAATGCTGACTTAATAATACCAGCCCTTGTTGAGGTTTCAATTAAACCATATCTGAACTGGGAACAGCTTTTCCTTGATGCTTATATCATGGAGAACTGAAATTTCAAGCTAGTAGGGATTAATCAAAGAAGTGGCCTAAATAGTACCGATTTTGATGTTTTACTGCAGAGAAGAACAAACTTCAAATTTCTACATTTTTAAATTACTACTCTTGGAACCCCAAATTCAATCGACCGATGCAAGGTGCAAAAGAGTTGCAGAAGTCAAGCACCCACATAGCAAATTTAAGGAGCATTCTAACCTTAGAGCACAAAGGGGAAATCAAGATGATGCTTCCATTACTAAAATTGAATCTGGTACTCCCTTTAAAAAAAAAAATTTGGCAGCCTAATTTACAGAAGGAAAAATTCTTTTGTTAATTGGGTGGGATTCAAAAACCCAGATCTATTGTCTATTATCTATTTACAGATCTATTATCAATCACCCAAGATTTCAGCAAGTCTGAGTCTGCTTTCTGTCCATCTCTGCTTTGGTTCATTCGGCTTTTTGTTCATTTTTATTTTAGAGCAGTAGTTTTCCAATTGTTCTGCGGAATGTGCGGGAATGTTCCTGTAGACTAGAAAAAGCAGAAACATCCGTCTAAGAACAACTTTCGCCCCACCGCTGTTTTTCATCTGCAATGAACATCATTGGTCATTAGTTCATGTGATAAAATAGTTTGGCCCAACAGGACTGCTCACCATTCTGTATGGATGGAATCCGTGCATCAGAGTGTTCTCCAGATCGCCTCTCACGTTATACGGGCTCTTTAGTAGAACAGTCAGTGCTTGCATAACGAGCTCTGACAAAAAATTGATTGCTTCCCGAAGATTCAAACCTCATCAAAAGATCTTTTCAATGTTTTACAAATTATAAAATAAATGGAATACAATATAATTTACTGCAGTCTAAATTATCCTGGTGGAATTCTTTCTCAAACTGCCTTTAAAATAACTAAAATAGTTTGCTTATTTGCATGCCAGAGGAAAACAAACTGCAGATTTTTTTGTTATAGAAAACTTAAAATACTAGAGACAAACTACACACTAGGTGAAGAATGTAAGCTGCAACTGTTCTCCCATCTTGCAGCGCAAGGAGGAAAATTCAATCCTTTTTCCTATGCCGTTTGGCTGTAAAATTTACACCTGCATAGCAGTAATTTCAATACAAATCAATTCACCTGGTATTAATTAAAAATTAAAAATAGGGCTATGGGAGTAGCAACATATTTAATTTAGTGTCCATCTTGATCCACACATAAGGCTTGAACAAAGGCTACCTCACTTAGTAGATCATTATCCTTTTGTCTTGGTTTCTTTCTGTCTTTTCCAGGTAGAGGCATACATACAATAGATGCATGGCTGAAAATACTGAGAAAAAGAATGGGCCAAAGAACAGAGCAAGAAGCGTTTGAAGGATACAAGAGCATTCAAAGTTGCTTGGGACATGTAATTCGTTGGTACAGAATCTGATAGTATTTTAGCAAAAAGAAAGTTTTAAAAATTCTTATATAAAACAGAATTCCAGAACTTCTTTGTACACCCCTGCACGTTGCTTGGACAACAAAGCCAGAAATGCAATAGAATAAAAGGGGTATCAATTGGTCTGTGGTTGAAGGAAAGAATCTTCATCTCAACTGCATAGAACTAACTGGCAATAAATTCAAGCAATTCCCACCCCTTCTCCTTTTACCAAATAAATTCACTTTCTACACTGAACATAGAATTAACGTACGAAAAGCAGGTGCTATCCAAATTACTGGTGGGAGCAGCTAACTTCAAAAAAATTAGACACATTACACAGACGATGTTTCTCTCTAGGGTTTTTACTAAATGAAATCCATTTTCATAAATGCTTTACCTTAGAAAATCTATACAGATGCTATGAACAAATAGCAAGAATACGCTGAATTTCGTGTCCTTCTTCTAAGTATCCAGAGGAACCTAATTAGCCACTATTTCTTAAAGAATGCTGAATTATGACACTCTCGATCTAACCCAGTAAATCAAATTTATCATCCTGAAGGAATGATTGTCCACACCATCTGACTCAAACTCTGCATGTGAATCATATGAATGTTATGGTCCAAAATTCATTTCAAAACTATAGGTGCACGTCTATGGAAATTGAATTTTGAATGTTTTCTGTGTTAAGAACTTCCTATACATAGAACATTAAGGAAAGGCTCATTAGAACTTTTTAACTTAGCAAAGCTTAAGATTTCTTGCAGCTTTTACATTTGTGTAAATATTCAAATGTTTGCTTATATATTTAATCTGTAATTACCCTGAATTTAAAGCCCTACATGGCTTAGGACCAGGCTATCTCCGGGACCGCATCCTACCTCATACATCCCTACGACCAGTTAGGTCCCACAGAGTCGGTCTCCTCCAGGTGCCTTCAACCAAACAATGTCGGTTGGCGGGACCTAGGGGAACAGCCTTCTCTGTGGGAGCTCCGACTCTCTGGAACCGACTACCCCCAGAGATCCGAACCATTCCCACCTTGCTGGCCTTCCGGAAAGCCATTAAGACATGGCTCTTCCTGCAGGCGGGGTGATTGAGTGGGTGACGTGTGGGTTTTTTAAAATTCTTTTAATTGTTATTTTATTATTGTTTTTATACTATATTATAGCTGTTCTTATATATGTTGTACGCCGCCCTAGGGAGTAGGGCAGCATATAAGAATTGCCAAATAAATAAATAAATAATAAATAAATACATACATACATAATAAATAAATAAATAAATAAATAAATAAATAAATAAATAAATAAATAAATAAATAAATTTGCAAAAGATTCTTTGTCATTTATAATAAGTTAGTCTCTCTATTCCTGAAGTCTGAAATGATGCAGCCGTAACAATGTTATACTATGTGATTTATAGGGACCTGTGGTATTAGTCTTGTTTGGATTTTGAACAGCTTTCAGCTAATGGGAGTCCTGATCCCTATGGTTCTTATTAAAAAGCTATTTTTTTATCCAGGATTGCAAGACGATAACCTACAGAATTTTACTGATTTTACTTTTAATGATAATGTACAGTAGTAGATTATATGGGTTTATTTTCCTTGCATTTCTGCCTCAACTACCAGTATAACAATATCAAAGTCTTGATTGCTATGACAGATAAGTAAAGCAGGGTGAGCAGAAGACCTCAAAAAAAAAAAAAAAAAAAAAACCAACACCCTGGTAAAAAGCATCATTTTGAAAAAATTAGAATTGCCTTTTTGGGTGAATCATTTGATTACTGTGTTATTATTAACTAATCAGAAAATATACAATAACTTTTTAAAATTTCAACACTTTTGTTACCTAGAAAACACATTGTTCAATTTAGAAATGGAATTTGCGATATAAAAACAATATAAAAAATATATATACAATAACTTTTATGTTTTGAATACAGTATGTATTTCTTAGTAGCAACAATCGAAGCTGAATTTTAAAAGCAGGGAATTTACCGAATATGGACAATTGTCTTCTTTCTAGGCGGTGAATTTGACATTTTCTTATATCTTATGTATAAGCCATTAGCAAATATACTCCTATCTGATTATATAGCTGACTGTACAACTGCTAAGCATATGTTTTTACAACCAACAAAAATGAAAAGAAATCTGACTTGAGTCGATGAACAATAAGTGCACTGAAGTGTGGAGGCAAGTTCTTTTAGGCGCTGCAACACAAGCTATCTAACTGAAAATAACCAGCTACAAATCAGAACTTTCCAAGAAAATCATTTTCAAATGTTATTTATTGCATTTCCAAAGCCAAAAGTAAGCATTCAAACAGAAAGGTGAATCATTGACTCCACATTTATTTCTCCAAATGAACTTGTGACTCACTGAAAACTTGACATTGAGGGTATTAAGCATACACCTACTAGTTATTCATAATATTGCTAATAATTGGGCTAGGTTAAAAAATGAAAAAGAAAAAGCTTACTACTTATTGAGGCTACTGTTACGACAGATTATTTTGTAAAGAGGGGGGAGCTCAGAAAAGAAAAAGTGGAGGAGAGTTAACAGGAATGGAAAAGCACACAGAAAGGTCTAATATGTTGCATTGCCTTTGGTTTTGGCAGGTGGTGGGTTTCATAGCTCACAGCATGAAAGGGTCCCCCCCCTGTGTCTTCTCAACACTCCCACCTACGCAGCAGAGTCATTAGCTTCATACTGTATAGTGCATTCGCTTCACAAAGTTAAACCTTTACACCAGCCCTGTATTGTAGACACCTCCATTGTCCTGTTATTCTTACAGACTTAAATAATGGAGCTGATTAGCATATCAATGTGCAGTTGCACCGAATGAACACCACAACCCTCCTGCCAGTGCAGGGTAACATGTTCATGATGGTAATCTAAGCCCAAGGGGAAGATAATACAACCGGAGATTTATCCACCCCCCCTGCCCTGCCTTGCTCTCTTTTTCCCCCAACCAAGTTCCTCCTTGGCTTCAGATGGCCGAAACGAACCTTTCCATGTTACTGGGGTAAGAGGTGTGGCGCAGGTAGGCTCCGGGACTGCTGAGCTGCCCACTGGCATTGTACCCGTGAGCCAAAGAGCTGTAGGAGCTAGGCGACATCCTGCCATAGAAATCCATGCTGTCATTAGTGATGGGGGGCGAGGTAGGTACTCCCAGACGGGCAGAAGCCCCAAAGAGGTTATTGTTGCTGCTCTGGGAATAAGAGCCTTGGTTAACCTGGAACTGCTGAGCACTGGGGATGGCGTAAGAGTAAGGCATGGGGTTGTGGGGCCTGCCTAGGCCAGAGGCTGCGGTGCAGGCCTGGTTGGAGTAAGCTGCGGACCCAGCAAAGGAGCAGGCATTGCCAGGAGAAGAGTTTATGTCCACACTATGCTGCTGCACCAGCTCCGGGCTCGGCTGGGCCATGAGGGGCCCCAGGCTGAAGAGGGGCGGCTGGGAAGGATAGCAGAGAGCAGCAGGAGGGGTGTAGGCCGAGCTCAGCGAAGGCCCGACGGGCTGGGCCGGCGCCTCGTGCATGTAGGCCGGATACGTGGAAAGGTCGCTGCGCTTGAAGCGCTTCCTGCGGCGCAAGAAGCTGCCGCTCTCGAACATGTCGCGGGCGTGGGGGTCGAGGGCCCAGTAGCTGCCTTTGCCCGGCCGGCCTGGCTCTCGGGGCACCTTAACGAAGCAGTCGTTGAGCGTGAGGTTGTGGCGGATGCTGTTCTGCCACTTCCGAGGCCCGTCGCGGTAGAAGGGGAAGCGTTCGGTGATGAAGCGGTAGATGCCGCCCAGGGTCAAGCGGCGCTCCGGAGAGTGCGCGATGGCCATGGCGATGAGCGCGATGTAGCTGTACGGAGGTTTCCCGCGCTGCACCGGCCGTTTCCTACGGCGTCCGATAGGCCGCGAACCTCCCATCACGTCTTCTTCCGACGGCTCCGGCTCCAGGGCCTCTCCCGGGGCTGCCGGCTCCATCTTCACCAGCGCGGGAAGCCTAGAGGCGGCTTCGGCTTCGGCGTCGGGCCGGCTCACCGCGCAACCCGTCGGTTGAGGGCTTTCGGCCGTCATCCCAGGCTCTACCTCCGCCTCCGACGGCGATGCAGGTTGCAGGCAATCAACGGGCAACTTTGAGGACTGGGGTGCGCCAGCCTCGCTGTTCCTGGCTGACGTCCGAAGGAGTATCTTCAAAGAAGCACCCTCGGTCCCGCTCTGGCAAGGATCTAAGAGCGCGAATGCCGGTGGGATTGCGAAGAGAGCAGCTTCGGAGGCCTCTGCGTTTGGGTGCTGGAGCTTGAGAACTTCTGGGAGAAATCTAGAGCTATGATGACCCCTCAAGACCTTCAACCTCCTGGGCAGCCTGACTCTGTGATGCCCGGCAGACCTAAAACGAAGCCGATCTTCGAGGACCGGCATGACAACGCGCCTTCAGGCCTTCCATGGCTTATCGGCTCAAGCGAAGGGTGGATTCGGGAGCTCCTGAAATACCTGCCGGGTTCCTGCGATGGATAGAGGCGGCGGGAAACAAGCCGATCTCTCCTTTAGACGCCGCTCCTCCAAGGAGGCGCTTCAGGAACGCTCGTAGGGAGACCTGCGACCCCCCACGCTTCTTTCACCGCCTCTGGAAGAGCTGCGGGCGCACCTTGCCCAGCCAGGAGGCGAGCTACCCAAGCCGCGACGGTGACTCTGGAGCTGCTTGCGCTCTCTCTGCAGCTGAGCAGCCGTCGGCCGGCCCTCCCTTCCAGCTGTCGTGCCTTAAAGGGACGGGTGGAGACAAGCTTGCCCGAGCAGCCTCTCTTGAGAATGCCAGGGGCGCAGCAAACCCACAGGGCTTTGCTGAGAGGGCTTGTGGAGGGAGGGGCCTGGCCAGGGCAGGCAGGCAGGAACCGGGAGGGGTTATACCGTCGGGAAGAAGAGCGGGCGAGCCCGGCTGCCAAGTTGTCTCCGCCTTAGAAGAGCCCAGCCGAGAGACGCCTCAAGTAGTGACAGTCACCCGTGGGCGTCCAGGGCAAAACGTGGTGAAAGGAGCGCTGCGGGGCGTTCTTCGGGCGGGTCGAGGGTCATGGGAGTGGGACGTTGCTCTCTAAAGCAGCGGGACATTGGGGGACTATTTCCCCGCATGCTGCAGCAAAAAAGCCCATCAACTGGCTCATCTGACTGTGTGTTGTCGCTGGGGGTGGGGGTGGGTGGGTGATGGTATTTTTATTCATTCATTCATTCATTCATTCATTCATTCATTCATTTATTTATTTATTTATTTATTTATTTATTTATTTATTTATTTATTTATTTATTTATTTATTTATATACTGTATTTGTTACTGCCTGTAAGCCGCCCAGAGTCTCTGTGAGCGAGTGGGTGGCAAATAAATTTCCCCAATAAATACATTTTCCAAATAAAATAAGGTTTCATTTTGCACTGGGAGCAGCCAGGAGGCTGAGATGGTTAGCATGCCCATGTTGGTCTACAGAATTCCATGCTGTCCTTGTTGCTTTGGGGCTTGGTTCAGAAGATGCTGTACCAAATGGGGAGGATGGTGGGGGGCCCTTTCACTAGTGGAGGAATCTCAGATTCCTAGCACAGCTAGTGGGGGGGGGGACGACTAGAAGACCTGCCTGTTCTCTGTATTTCTCTGTGAAATGCCTCTGACTCTGCTCAGCAGGATTATAGCCAAATTAGTGTGCAGTGATATATGAAACCTCAGGCCAACGGTCTTGCATCTACTTATCTGAAATATTCAGCCTCACTGAATTTAGTGGAACTGACCCCTGAATAGACACCCTTCGGGTTGCACTCTTCTTTTGTTTGCTGAGCAGCCCTTCTATCATCCTGCAACACTTGACCAGGCCTTCCACAATTGGTTGCTTTAACCAACTCACTCTCAGTTGCTGAGATCAGGATAGCAGCAAGGGTGTGTGTATATGTCTGCCTTTTCAAGAGAAACTAAAATGGATCAGGGCATAGGTAAGCAAGTATTTCTCTCTTTCTCACCTGTTGGATTACTCAGGAATGGGAACTTCTCCTTTCCTGGTTCTGTACTCGGTTTCCCTACCATTTCTTCAGGGAGTGGGTGCCTGATTGGTGTGTGATACTGCAGAATTTGACCAAAGCGCAGGAAATCTTTTTATTTAAAGTTTAGTTTCAATTAAAGGAAAGCTGATCAATAGTGGAGTTGCAGCATCTTCCCTGTCGAAAGACAATTATGAATTGAAATATTAATAATAACAATTATTATGACATAGTTTCAATTGGTAGAATCCCAAATGGTGCAAAGGAAGAAGACACACACCTTTCTCCCAACAGTTTTAATAGGATATGTGTGTGTGGGGGATACAATCCAGTGAAATTGATGTTTCCGCACACATAAAAGAAAGTATATCTTATCATAGAATAACTTTTACCATAACACCCATTCTCATGTACAGTTTTGAAAGGGGGTGAGAGAAGAACTGGAGAAAAGAGTTCATTTATGAAACTTGCAAAAAGGAATTTCCCACGTTAGAAGCAGATGAGGCCAACAGTCACATGATGAGGACAGGAGCTGCTCTGTTCAAACCTTGGCTTTCTAGGAGAAGTTGTCCCATCACCTAATTGAAAAGAATTGTACAAATATTTATGTTTCTTTGCAAGCATAACATCCAAAGCAGGTTACAAGAATAGCAAAACCACATATGACTGCACGGTTCATAGCAATAAAACCACACGTTCAGTAAACTCCAATAAATGCATTTCAATATGAACGTTGGAAATACAAACTCTGGTTGTGCCTTATTCCTTTCAGTGAATAAGCTGCACAAGTTCTCACTTTCTTTCGTGTCCTGTTTAAATAGGATTCAAATGGGCCAGGATGTGAAAGGGTGAATTGGAACCTCCACATTCCAAGCCACCAGAACAGCATGTGTGAACCCAACTAGAATGAGCAAATTGACCAAAAAAGAACTAAAACCCTGTGGTGCCTAAAAGGCTGAGGTGTGAACCAGATAAATCCCTGGTCTATCTCGCAAAGTTATTCTAAGGATTCCTGGATTAATGTGCAGGTAAAGTATACTGAATGGTTTAAGCTCATTTGATGGCTTAAATTTGAATAGACATGTATAGATGGCAGAATTGTAATACTACTGTGTAAATATATGTTCTTTAAAATGGTTAAAGGGCAATGCTCCTTGTCTGGTTGAAAGCTGCTAATGCAAAGATAATGAAACACAATAAAAACAAGCCAACAATGCATCCAAAAAAAAACACAACAAGAATAACAAGCTAGTAGATAAAGCAATCAAAAAGAACTGCAATAAAAACATAAAGAGATCAGTAGGAGCAATATATTTACGACGAAGCAAAGCCACCATGATTAACTTTGCAATCCAAACAGCAAGTTTTTTCAACCCCTGTGCTGTGCAAATACCCTTCATCATCCCTATGCAGTGGGCCATTATACTAAATGGTAAATATGAATTTGTGTGAGACTTTTTTTTAAAGTTACCTGGGCACAGCTATGTACTTTACATAGCAATCGTGCAAAAGTTTCATTGCCATTGAATCCCAATAACCTGAATGAGAGCCTACAATTTGCGGTGACATTCAGCAGGAATTTAAACAGACAGTTCTCTCCAACCCTTATCTCATACTTGAATAGCTACATATGCTATTAATTAAATTCGCTCTTCATATTAGGCGTACTGTACTAACAATAGCAATTTGTAACTATCTCTCTTTTTAGCAGGTATTCTCATTTCGTGATTGATGATGATTCCCCAAGGAAGCCACAGATCAGACATAGTGGCTCACACACTTATTTCAGTGGAACCAAACCGATTTTCCTTTACGAGAACGTAGTAGTGAATGTGTTACGGTTGTAGTGCAAAATCACAATGATCTATAAGAAAACGAATAGGCCAGAAAGAAACCTCTTTCACTGGGCCAGAGTGTCTGATTTTTCTAAGCAATCTGCTTAGAATCATTTTGCTTTTTCTGATCCTAATTGCTAATTTCAGTGGGATTTGCTTGGAGTGCAAAACATTACCAATAGTCGGCTGATGTCTCTTTACTGAATTCTAATGCCACGTATTTGCAAGTAAACAGGCACCAGTTTCAGTATTACAGTAGTCTTGAACGGCAAATCTTAAGTAGTTTAATACATTTCATGTGAATTAACTCAATATATAAGTAAACTTTTACTGGGATAATCTGAGTTTTAACTAATTTGTTATTAGCCTTCAACTCATCGTTTTAACTAATCTACTAGTTTTAAAATCAAGGATAAGGTAACTAACCCAAGAATTAGTTCTCCTCATTCTAATTCTGGACCCATCAACTTCTTTTGGATAGGTATAGCCAGGTAAGATAGAAAGAAGTTAAGGTTCTGAGGAAGGAGAAGCCTGCACCATAAAAAGATGAGGCAAATCTTGCTGATTATTTAGGGTGGGGTGGTGGGCGAGCGTAGTGTTTATTGGATAAAAGTCATGGCACAAGATAGAAGTCTGGCGTTTGGATAAATGTCAGATTTACTCCGTTTAAAGCAGACTTTGTCAAATAGGACTTCATAAATCCAGGTTTTTCTCCTAGTTCGTGATGAATTTCATCTATACAGTCCTGGGTAGAAGCCCATGTGCATTAAGGTCTCAGTTTGGATCTGTTGGATTTAAGCTATTCATAATGGGAGTTCTTCAGCAGCTCACGAATGCACGTGGAATTGATTGGGACTTTGTTCCAGATTTTAATACAGTATTCTAATATTCAGAAAAATTATCTGGTTCTTGCCGATTTTAACAGGGCATTCCGCAACAGTCGGACCACTGAAAGTCCGCGTCCAACTTGAGAATCATCAGGCGCGTGGAAATCCACAATTGCAACCGACAAACGTATTTAGGAGAGCGGGATCGCTCCAACTCGCCGGTGGGCAAAGTTGGGGCGCGGGATCTCCCGGCGATCGTTCTGTAAATTTGATTTTGCAGACAGTTTTTTTAAAATTTATTTATTTTTAGTTGCATCGAGTCGTTCCAGGGTATACTTCACGGGAAGTATTTAACCGGTCCAGCATGAAAACCAAACTCCTCCGGCGGCTTCCCCACACCCCCCACGCCCCTTCTTTCGCCCTTTCGGGCGTCTTCCCCGGCTCCGGTCGCTGTTAGGGGGTCGGGAACCGCGTTTTGCCCCCTTTATTTCGGTAATAGAAATAGAAATAGGCCGAGATTCGTTCGCGGTAACATCGGGGAAAAAATGCTTGTCAACCCCACGTTATTTAGTAGACCCAAAGACCAACGATTTCAAACGCAGCCCAAACAGCCGAAAGCGATCTTAGCAGATGCCGGGAGAAAAACCTTTTCCAGGGCAGAAAAAAAAAGGCAAAGCTCCAGATTTATTTATTGCCGATAAAAATCACATCCCCCCTCCCTCTCCCCCCCCCGTGTGCATAAGGGAGGGGGAGAGAGAAAAAAGTTTGCTTTCCTGGATTTGAAGTTTTTGTACCTCTCTTGTATAAACAAGCCTCGGGAATTTAAAAAAAAACACCATTTTAATGTTTCTTTTGGTCCACGTGGCTGTGCAGATCGGCAGCCTTGGGAATTTTGAAGGTGGGAAGGCTGACGCTCCCGGAGTGGCTCTTCGGGCGCGATGCTTTCAAAGAAGCGTTTGCTCTCTCGGGACCCCCCCCGGAAAAAAAGCAGGCAAAGGAAGATTGCGAATCGAGGAGGGAAAAGTCTGAGCTCCCGGACGCCAGGCGCTCCCCGATCCGGATCATCAACGCCCTGCAGTTGGGAGCAAAAAACCAACTATCTCCGGGCTGGGCTGGGGGTGGGTGGGGGTTACTTAGATGCCAAGCCGCCTCGGACCACCTTCTCTTGTCAGTTGAACTTGTTTGGGTTAGGGGTTGTCTCTAGGGGAGGGGGGGAGGCATGCCCCACCCTGCTGACCCTCCACTACCCACCCACCCACCCCCATCTCCCTGCAAGGGCTGCAGTGGTCTGGAGACCGTCTCCAGCGGCGCAAAAAACGCCTGGGCTTTGGCTCTCTGATGTCCCGGCGGAATCGGCTACGGCTTGCGGAACAACCGCGGGACGAAAGGGAAGAGGGTTTCCGTGGCGTTTTCTTTTCGGAGAAGGGAAGGGGACGAATTCGGTTCCTTAATCGGAGTCTTACAATCGGGCGACTTCGCGCGACAAGCTAAACTCTTGAGCCGTGAGCTATTTCGCCCCTGCAGAAAAAAATCCCGATACAGTTTAAAGTAATTCAATGCGGGCTCTTCTTTAACCCGAGGCTAGTGTGGTCTGTTTATTCCACCCTTGAAACGATTACTAAATTTACTGCTTCTTTGGGTGTATCTTTCCCCCCCACAATCTCAAATGACTCGTGGGTTTAAGAAAGGATCTCATTGCCGCGTAAATGCCTTAGGAAAAGATGAATCCCAAAAGCATCCCCCCCCCTCAATTGCATTACGCCTAAAACTATTTTCGTTTTCCCTACGGGAGATGGAATGAAGTCCCTTCCAGCGAGACCCTCTTCAAACGCCTTTACTGGGAGTTTAATTTTAGGTCGGCTCTTCGGGTCCCATCCAGCGTCCCCCCCCCCCGCCTGGTAGGGGAAAGATTCAGATTCAGATAACAGAGTTGGAAGAAAGAGAAATAAATTGTTTTTGAGGCCTCTGTATTTTTTAAATGTGGTAGTCAAAATATTTTTTAAATGTGGTAGTCAAAATAATGCCGATTGCCGTCTGTTAGGTATTTTTATTTATTTATTTAATTTATTTATTTATTTGTCAAACATGTACAAGATAGTAGGTATTTGTACAAACATAAACAAAAGCAAAGTAGGTACAGGTAAATTTGGACAATAGGACAGTAACACAGGGACGGTAGGCACGATGGTGCGCTTATGCACGCCCCTTACAGACCTCTTAGGAATGGGGTGAGGTCGGCTGTAGACAGTCTAAGGTTAAAGTTTTTTGGGTTTGGGGAAGAAACCACAGAGTCAGGTAGTGCATTCCAGGCATTGATCTTTATAAATGAATAAATGAAGTATAAATGAAGACGTAGTTATTTTATGTGTCAAGGACAAAAACATCCGGTTCCTCCAACCCACCTGCTTAAAATGACTTAAAAGAGTTTATTCTTCGAAGAATCCTATTTTTTCCTCTGTTTTGGGAATCTCAAGCATCACCCTCGCCTGCTGACTACCTTCTTCCCCCCCTTCCTTCCTCCATTAATTAGCAACCAAAGGACCTGGATTTGCAAGGATTACACTGAACCCAAAATGACAATGAAGAAGACACCAATCTCTCGAATAAGTGGATGCAATTAGCTTTCCTTCCCACTCTGAACCCCCCTTTGGGGGGGGGGGAGAAGGGCTTATTGTTATTTTGGCTGATGTAGTCCCAAACCAAACTCTCAAAACAGCTCATTTGTCAGGGGATTTTGAAACTGACTATTAATTACTACTGGTGAGTCTTCTTCACTGGCCCACATAACCATACCAAAGCAGTGCTTTCTTTTTGAACTTTAAAAGCTTGTTGAAAACCCGAGATGGCTATTCCTGTCCCTCCGTCACTGCCTCTCACATTTCTACTGTAGCACTCAATTCTCAACCTTCCTAATGCCACGACCCTTTAATACAGTTCCTCATGTTGTGGTGACCCCCAACCATAAAATAATAAAATTATTAGGAAACTCAGGGGTGGGTTCTAACTTACCTCGTTGCCAGTTCGCTTCCTCCTGCCCTGTGTGGCCGCGCCTCATGGGCACGTGTGCGCTTTGCGCATGCATGCATGCGCAGTGCCAAACTTTTTTTAAAAAATTGCCCAAAAAAAGCCAAAAACAAGATGGCGACGCATGCGCAGTGCCGGAAATTTGGCTTCTGCGCATGCTCAGAAGTTCCCATGGTACAGATATTATTTTTTTTGCAGTAGTCTATTTGCATGTGGGTGGACCCGCCTGGAGATGGATAGAGGAACGGTGTCTCGGTTCCTAAGACCATCGGAAATATGTGTTTTCCGATGGTCTTAGGCGACCCCTGTGAAAGGGTCATTTGACCCCCAAAGGGGTCGCGACCCACAGGTTGAGAACCGCTGCTGTAGCACCTTTGGGACAAGACCTGGATGATTGAGAATCTCCATAGACATGAAAAACATTATATAAGTTTTCAGTTCACAACCAGAGACAACAAGCACAAGGAGAGCCTCCAGTTTTCATAAGAAGGCTTCTCCCTTGAAAAGATCTCCGGAGAAATATGACCAGGTAGGGAGAAGGTTAAGACATCAGGTTAAGAAACTGGGTGACTGTGAGTTTTAGACCCACCTTGGGTACAGCTGGATGCTTTGAGCCAGTCACTCTCTCTCAGCCCAAGGAAGTAAGCAATGGCAAACCATTTCTGAGAACTTCACATGAGTAAACATGCCAGAAAGTTTTGGATTCAAATACTTACACTAATTCAAAGGATTTTAAAGATTAGTATAGAATTGAAACCAGAGGTTTTCTTAAAAGACTGATGGGCAAAGAGTAAGAGAAAAGTTATGGAACATTGTTTTCATAAATGATAAATGCAGCAACATTATTATTTGCACAAAGATGGAAAGATTTGGTACTACCCACAATGGAGGGAGGGTTGGTGAGGTTAACAGAACTTGCTGAAGTGGTCAAGCTGACCCCTTTGCTCAGAGAAAAGGGAATACCTACATTTATTGCTGACTGGAAACCCCTTATAGAATTTTGTGTGAAACAGGGGGAAAAGTGATTTATGATTTATAGTTTTGATGATTAAAAAAATAGATTGTAGAAAAAAAATATGGCTATGTTGTAACCATTGAGCAAAATGTAGAGATAAATGTATTTATAACTGCTGTAAAGAAGATTGAAAGCTACGTACGTCTTTGTATCTTTGTAACTTTCTTTGTTTTTGCACTTTAGCACTTTCTTTCACTTTGATTATTTTTCTTTCTCTTATTCTATATCACTAATTATAATAATATGAAATAATATTAGTAATAGTAACATGAAAAAAATGAAAAACCTTGCCAAGAAAACTGCAGGGACTAGTCCAGGCAGTCCTCAGGAGTTAAAAACTGCCTTGAAGGCACCAAAAAGGATGAGCAAGATCTCTCTTCATCAATAATACAAAGCAATTGAATAATACTATATTATTAGAATAATAGATGTCTATGAACCTCTGCTGGAGGTGGGGAAGGAAGGTCATTATTACAAAACCAAGAAGTCATTTTAACTTATGTAGGTAATACTAAATGTGATTTTTTTTTAAAAAAAGGGTGGGTCTTGCTAATGTTTTACATACCTCTACATTTAAAAAACATCCTGTATTGTATTTACAAGGAGAGGGAAGTAAGAGATTAATGATGTAATCCTGTGTCAGATTAATCAGAATTAAGCCCCACAGAATTAGCAGTGTGATTCAAAGGAAAAAAAATGGAAGAGGGTCTATTTTAATAACTTTTTAAAATTAATCCTGGATCAGCTTTATCTTTATTATTTAGAGCCACTGTTTTTCCTTGGCCCCAACCCTAGAAGTAAACTACATTTAACTGAGCTTTTATCTTTTTGCTTACCTTCCCCAAAAATGCTGGAAGTGCCCCTTATAGAGCTTGGCATTTCAGTAACTAGAGTTTAAATCACGTTAGCCGTAAATGTTGAACTTTTTTCTGCTCTTGTATTACTCTGCTGTGACAATTCTAATTTTCAATGGAACCAATGAATGCATTTTAGACCATTGAAATGGCCCACGCCATTTAAAATTAGAATAGTGAGAGAGGACAAAACACCATTCCCAGGGGCTGGTGGTGTCAGACATGGGGATTTTGGGGCATCTGTTAATGCTTCATTGCAGGAAAGGCTTCACTGTAGAATCCCAATTGCCTGGCACAGGTTCTCATCTTAATCCTTGTAATTGAGACCAGTTTCATTTCTCTTTGTGAGAGCTATTCCTGTTTGCAGTAGCTAGTTAAACTTGGTTGAGTTTAAAAAGTTCAGCAGTTTCAAACTTGGCTAGTATATTGATGAGAGATGACCCAAATGTTCCAGAAGATAGATTGGAATGAATGAATGAATGAATGAATGAATGAATGAAAGAAAGAAAGAAAGAAAGAAAGAAAGAAAGAAAGAAAGAAGTTAGGAAGGAAGGAAGGAAGACAGACAGAAAGAAAGAAAGAAAAAGAAAGAAAGAAAGAAAGAAAGAAAAAGGAAAAAAGAAGGAAGGAAGGAATTAAGAGAGAAAGAAAGAAAAGAAAGAAAGAAGAAGGAAGAAAGGAAGAAAGAAAGAAAGAAAAGAAAAAAGAAAGAAAGAAAGAAAAAGGAAGGAAGGAAGGAATTAAGAGAGAAAGAAAAGAAAGAAGAAGGAAGGAAGAAAGAAGAAAGAAAAAAAGAAAGAAAGAAGGAAGGAAGGAAAGAAAGAAAGAAAGAAAGAAAGAAAGAAAGAAAGAAAGAAAGAAAGAAAGAAAGAAAGAAAGAAAGAAAGAAAGAAAGAAAGAAAGAAAGAATCCTAGGAGAAGATACTTGGAAAACATTCTCAGATTCTTGCCAAAAAACTGCATTGTGTACATGAACTGAAGAAGACCTCATCTTTCTTCTTCCCAGGATGGTGATGTGGCTTGGGAGAAGCAAAGCAGAGAGACAGTGGCAAACGTAATGAAGATGAGAGGCTTCACCAAGGAAGAGTTTTGGAATGAACTTTTTTTCCAAGCCAGGTGATTGTGAGGCAGCTATAGCTAGCTACATCAAGACATTTTAGGACAGTTTTCAGGAGGTTCTGAACACATCAAGTGTGTTTTTAAAACAGTGCCGTGGTTAATGAACTACACAACCCCCTTTTCTCCCCCTCCTATTTTTTCCCAATTGTCTCATCCCTATGTATGGAAAACTCTTTCAGTGCCCACCTTTTCCTTAAGCATCATTGTTCTCACAGTCTGAACTGTTCATCAACATTGCCTATATACACAATCAGCAACATTTTCGTTTTGAAGATTTTTCTCCTGATTTTCCCCTTGGTTGTGGATGCAGTTGCTAAACATCTAGCAGCCGCCAAGGAGGCCACTGGATGTAAGAAATCTTGAGAATTATTATTATTTTATTTATTTGTATCCCGCATTCATTACCTTCCTCTTCCTGTTTGCCCCACATCAACAACTCTGTGAGATGAGTTGGGCTGAGAGCGAGTGACTGGCCCAAAGTCACCCAGCTGGCTTTCATGGCTAAGATGGGACCATGGCTAAGACAAGACTTGAACTCACTTTCTGCTTAATCATTAGACCAAATCTGATTCCTTTGGCAGGTAGAGGAAAAGTCCTGATCCTACTTCAGTTAAGTCACTTCATTCATGAAGCTCATGGAAGCTTACAATAAAATTGGTTACTCTTAGAAAGTGCTACCAGACTATTGTGTTAAATTTAAATTTACCAACAAAGAAATAAAAGGAGACTAATGTAGCTATTTCAAGCTGTTTAGCTCTCATCAGCTAGCCATACCCTTCTGGGATTCGAACCCAGGATACTTGCATATTAGGCAGATGTATTAACCTTTAGGCCATGGGCTCTCCTCACTTTGCAGGCTGTACCAGGGGGGAGATTAAGTGCTTTTCCGGTGAAATACTTTGTCATGGAAGTGACTGTCTGCGGAGACTCCTGGATTGGGGCTGAAAGGCAAAAGCGAAAGCAGTATGCTCCATCCCATATTTGCGTAGACCAGGTTGCCTTGACAGATCGGTCTCACTGGAAAAAACACTTGCTACCAGACTCATTCTGATGTTTGGCTATCTGAGATGGAGAGGGCCTTCCTCCTACAATAGCTCTGTTTCGTTCAATATCCTGCAATGCAAACCATCTAAGAGTTACTGCAGTCCATTCCTCTTTTTGGGGTGGGGGTGGGGGGGAGTTTTCTCTCAGCTTTCAGCAGACTGGCCCAAATTCTTTGTGAGAGCTGCAACCTGAGCTGGGTTTTCAACACTACTGATAGGTATTTGTAAGGAATCTAGCAGATCTAATCCAGTGAGCTGTTTTGCATGTCGTTCTTACTTAGTCAGAGGTGGCCAGCTTCCACTTCCTGTATGGCTCAAGGCAATGGAATGGCCACAGAGCCGAGTGCCGTCTATGGTTCTTGTTATGCCACGGATATTTACACAGGAATATCATTCAACACAGAATTCAAGGCAATGTACATACAAGATCCAGTTCCTTGTATGCTCCATCACATTCTAAAATGACAAAGAAATGGGGCCTGAGGTGGAGTTACACAAGTGCGATGTTGGGGCCGGAAAACTGGAACAGTCTGGATACTCCCCGTCTTGGAGGTTCCACTTTGGTTTCAGTGAGAATCCCTGTTGTGCTTCAGTGAATTTCATTTTCCAGATCAAGAGTACTTCAACAAGGTTGAGCATAACTGCAGGAAGTCCCTGACATACAACCATTTCATTTAACAATTGTTCAAAGTTACAACAGCACTTTAAAAAGTGACTTACGACCAGTTCTCACACTTACAACCATTGCAGCATCCCCACGGTCACATGACCAAACTTTGGGTGCTTGACAACCTGTATGTATTTAAAATGTTGCAGTGTCCCAGGGTCCTGGGTTTGTCATTTGCAACCTTCCTGGGGAGCTTCTGACAAGTCAATGGGAAAAGCCAATGTCAAGGTTGAACCGCTTTTGAAATGTTTAAGTCTTATCGCTATTCAACTTGCCAAAGAACTGGGGGGGGGGGAGAGAAAGGGAGAAGGAATGCAGACATGCCAGAGACAGACCATGAGAGCCAAGAACCCACCAAGGCCACTGATTGCAGGTGTCCAACATGAAACTGAACAGTTCTCAAAACAAAAGGACAATTCATAATTGGACAATGTGCAACCAAGGGTGGGGAGGACAGAAGCTATGGTTTAACTATACATGCATTGTGTGGGGAAAACCAGAGTTGGTTTTGATTCTTCAGTACTAAAATGGTGTCTCCAATAAAGTTTTGCTTTTGGGATTTCAAAGTTCCGGAGAGTGCCTGCTTTTCTTGGGTTCGATAATCGGATGGTTGATAGCCAGATTTGTTTAAATACTGCAAGATTCACTTAATAACTGTAGCAATTCGCTTAACAACCATGGCAAAAAGGTTTTAAAATGGGCAAGATTCACTTAACAACTGCCTCACTTTATCAATAGAAATTTTCGGGCTCAATAGTGATTGTAAGTTGAGGACTACCAATAATATGTGTTATTCTGTACCCTTGAGTAAGCATAAGTGCAGAATGCAGATGGAGGGCTCCTGGTACCAACAGTTCAAAGATATGGTGGAGCTACTCCATTTTTCCTTCTTAATGGATTCTTTTCAAGTAAGGAGAAAAAGCAGTGGTATAAAAAAAATAGGAGTGTTATTGCAGAACACCCACATAATTGTACCATAGTAACTAGCACAGTCAATTAATTATTGTAGCCTCATCAAGTGGCCTCTCTAATCAGAGGAAGGTTCCTGTTGGGCCAAGAGACCATAGGTCTTTCCAAGAATCAGTGTGACCAGGATTTTATTTATTATTATTTTATTGACAAAATTCAAGAGTCACGTGGGACAGTGACATGATCAGAGGAGTAGGACAGGACTTTTCAATTTTTTTTTCATTTGGGGAGAATTAAAAAAAGGGGGTGAATGCATAGGTAAAGCTACTGAAGCTTAATATTTTTATAACGTTCTCTCTAGTTTTGTTAACAAAATGAAAAAAAAAAATTACCAAGGTTTTGAATGTGGACGGCTTGTATTGCAATGATTGTAGGGGGAGCTGCATAAGTCTGGTGCTGATTGTATTTTGTTGTTGTTTTGCTTGGGTATTATCGATGAGCAACCAATGGGATGACTGGAATGGAGGAGCAATACTTCTTCCCAAAGAATGCTGAATCACCAAAGGGAAGTATTTCCGCAAGTACATACAGATAGCATTAATTTACTTTTATATAGGAACAAGCATTAAATGTAGACCACCGCTCTCTCTTGAAAAATGCCTATTGTATGGCTAAGTCTTAACAGGGGGGAAAATGAATGGCATAAACTTGTCTTTAGCAGGATCTGGATCAGTGAATTACAGTATTGCATAGGATCTCTGAGACGGTGCAATGGCTCAGTGGTTAAAGAACCTAAGATTGTCAGCTGGAAAACCAACAGCCCAGATTTGAGATTCGAGTGCCACATATGAGGGTGAGCTCTCTTTCCTTGCCCCAGCTCCTGACAATCTAGCAGTTCGAAAGCATACAAATGCGAGTAGATTAATAGGTTCCACTTCGGTTGGAAGATAACAGTGTTCTGTGCACCTTTGGGGTATAACCATGACCATGGAAAATCCCTTCAGAAAATGCTGGCTCCCTTGGCCAAGAAATGAAGACTGAGCATCACTCCCTAGGTTCGGACGCATCTGGCCAAGGACAACTTTAACATTATAGTATCTCTCTGGTTGTCACCCTGACACTTTTAAAGCAATATGAAGTCTAATTTCATTACTGTTGTTTTGGAATAAAATGATTGGATGACTCTAGAAGATGCTAGAACTAACAGAATGCCTAGAAGTCCACATTTCTTATAATTTGTAGATTATCTCTCTTTATTTAATTCTTCTGATCATCTCAATGAAAATTGTATTAGTACAATGTGGGGTCTGAAGAAGGCAGTGCTGTTATCAGACGCCACATTCCGTTATTGCAAAGTTTGACTTAGCTTGTTAAAACTGATGAAAGTTGACAGTCAGCAACTTCTAGAGAGGCCCATGTCTTCCACTTTTGGTTTAGAAGGAATGGTCCTGCTCGGAGCTCTAGGCTGTCAATGAAAGAGGCTACGCATTAGTATGCAATGGCTTTTTAGGGATCTACTAAGACAGGGATGGGGAACAATGGCCCCTTTATGACTTGTGGACTTCAACTCCCAGAATTCCTGAGCCAGAATGGCTGGTTCAAGAATTCTGGAAGTTGAAGTCCACAAGTCATAAAAAGGCCACCATTCCCCACTCCTGTTCTAAGGTAAAGATAAAAGTTTCCCCTTTCCAATCATGTCCTACTCAAAGGGGGCGGTGCTTATTTCTGTTTCTTAGCTGAGTGAGCCAGATCTGAAGATGCTTCTGTGGTTATGTGGCCAGCATGACTATATGCCGAGTTGCACGGAATGCTGTTACTTTCCCACTGAAGTGGTACCTATTTATCTACTTGAATTAGCATGCTTTCAAACTGCTAAGTTGGCAGGAGCTGGAGCAAGAATGGGAGTTCACCCTGTCATGCAGTGCTTGGGTCTTGAATCGCCAACCTTCCTGTTAAGTCTCAACAATAACGAGACTTGAGGCGAGGTTGTGACTTCAGCTCTTTAATAGCAGGCAGTAAGCAAACATCAGCGATGCATGGTCTGTGACAGGGATTTAAATAGGGAGCCCGGCAAGCGAGCAGCCAATCAGGTTTCCTCTATTTAAATTCCCTGTCGGACTGGAGTGAAAACTTCTCCAGTCCTTCAATACATTACACTTCCGGTCAACAAACCCAGCATCTTAACTGCTAGGCCACAATGTCCCTAAGTATTTTCTATCTTCTCCTGAACCTGAGCATACAGCACAGATCACCCAACCTGAGGAATGAGAGTCCAACTTTTTCTTTCTTTCTGAAGTATCCCTTTACAGTGGAAGTTGACATTTTGTGTTTTGCCAATTCATAGTATACATTCCACCGTAATCTCCTCATCTAGGATAATTTTGGTAAATGGCAAGCATTTTAATCAGCCAATTTTCTTATTCGGTTTCTACTCAAATGACACCCTAATGTTCAGATAAATACAGATTAATCTGATAACGCCTATAATCTGTCTGATTCTGTGAGGCACATGCAGTCTCCGGTTCCTTTCTTGTGTTCCTTTTGTGTTTCCTGAATTTGTGCCAACCAAAATGTGGTGACAATGTGCCAAATAATGGCGGTGCAATTTTTAAGTTTTGGGAAAGCAGCCTGAAAAACAAGAAGGAAAGCATGCATGTTTACCTGGCTTTAATCATTTATTATATTTATAAAACACTCATATACACAATTAGAAAACACACAAATATGAAAAGGAGTAAACAAAATGTTGGCTGTGCACCCACTGATGGTGCCATTGTATCTTTTTGCTCTTGATAGTAAAAAATGCTGAGAAAAAATACAGCTCCCTGCTATAAAATTGTGTTCATTGTTTCTTAGACCGTCTCATTCTCTTTGTTCAACTGTTAAATTGAGCAGTCATTCAGGCTCCTGATTTAACAATTATAGGGCAATTGTGAAAAGTAATTGATTTTTTTTAGAATAGTTCACTTTTCTTCCAATTTTTCCAAAACTTTGGCTAGGGTGGCTGGGGTCCCTTTAACAACTGCCTTGAACAACGACTATGCGCAGTTATGACAGGGATGAAAAAGTAATTTTGCAGTGTCCACTTTTATGTCACTGTCCCTCTTTCTTAGTCATTGTTCACAATTATAGTCAGTTAATACTGGTTGTCCTGTGCCTGATCCTTTTTCCCCCCTTCTCCCTGGCAAAGCAGAGGGATTGCCTAAACAAGCAATCTAATTCTGAGCTGCTCTTCTTCACAGCCCAGCACTTCCCTAAAAAGTCCTAAACAAGCTCAACACTGTGACCTCAGTTGATTAGAACCCTGCACTGCTTGTGGCTGCTGCCTGAAATTGACAAGATCCCAATCAGTTTCACATTAAAGGCCTTTTTTTTTGCCTCCTAAGATGCTCAATGCTCACATATGTGAGCACAGGGCAAACAGCTAGCAGTGGTGCCAGCATATTGCTTTCAATGACATTCCGCACTGTGTGCCTGCTTATTCTCTTGTAATCCCTTCCTCTCCAGTTCTATGGGATCCTATCTTCCTGGTGCTGTAAAGCTAAGGAAAGCTGAAGTAAAATTTTAAGCACAGTCACAGTCATGTGATTTTCATCTACAACCACTTCATTTAAACCAAGGCTGTCAAACTACCGGCCCACGGGCTAGATGCATCACGCGCTAGCCACGCCCATGCCTGGTTTAGCGAAGGGGGAAAAAGTCCCGATACATCACGTGACGCCACCATGACGACATGAGTTTGACACCCCTGATTTAAACAATCAAGTCTCTGATCCTAATTGTGGTTACTAAAGGAATGCCTGTATGCTTTTCTGTCTTGATATGGATTCACCATCTATTCTTTATTTTTATTTGTTCTTCATTTATCTTGTCTTTTTTCTTTTTCGCATTGTATTTTAGCTTGTAAGGAGACATTGCAAGGAGAAAAGGAGTCCCTGCGGATTTTGCTCTCTAGTTGTTGCTGACTGTAGTGGGTGGTGCTCATTTCTGTTTCAAGGCCAAAAGCCAGCACCGTCCGAAAATATTTCCACGGTCATGTGACCAGCATGATGTCATGGAGCGCTGTTTCCTCCCCATCGAAGGGGTACCTATTTATCTACTCACATTTGCATGCTTTAGAACTGCTAGGTGGGCAGGAGCTTGGCAAAGACGGGCACTCAACTCTCGGGTCTCAAACCCAGGCAATCAGCTTTCCAGATGACAAGCCCAGCGTCTTCACTGCTGAGTCATTGCGCCACATATATTATATTGTAATATTTGTTATATTGTTTTGGAGTCAGGTGGTGTTTAAATGAAATACCATATTTTTCGGAGTATAAGACGCACCTTTTTCCTCCCTAAAAGAGGCTGAAAAATTGGGTGCATCTTATACTTCAAATGTAGCTTTTCCGAAGCTTTTTTTTCCAGCCCTAACGATCTTCCCGGGTGCTAATGATCTTCCCGAGGTGCTAACGATCTTCCCGGCTTCCTATTCCCTCCGAAGAAGGTTTTTTCCAGCCCTAAGTCTTTGCAGGCTTGTTTTCATTCCTACTCCCTCTGAAAAAGTGGTGCTTTTCAGCCCTAACGCAGTGCTAACGATCTTCCTGGCTTGCAGCATTTTTTTTAAATTCCTACTCCCTCCGAAGCAGTTTTTCCTTCCCTAAGTCTTTGCAGGCTTGTTTTCATTCCTACTCCCTCTGAAAAAGGCTTTTTCAGCCCTAACCAGAGGATAAAATAATGTGCTGAAGCTGAAGAGACTAAGGACACTAGCCAGATGAATACCTGGTAGGTAGATTCCCCCCCCCCCATTTTCCTCCCCCAAAACTAAGGTGCGTCTTATACTCCAGTGCGTCTTATGCTCCAAAAAATATGGTAAGTAAAGGAAGAAAAATTAAGCAACATAAAGTCATAGGGAATGGCATCCAGAAATGACCTCAGCATTACTTGTTTAAGGTCCAGGGCCAGCCAGGAAGTATGATGAACTTTTGTCTTTCTGTCAACAAATCGGGTGGGTGGGAAGTGCAGGGGCTAATAAGCAGGAATCTTTCAACTGTGCCTCACCTTCCTCAGACCAGCGGATGTAACAGTGTGCTGAATTATAATGCTGCTGATGAAAGAAAGCTAAGTGTGGAATTTAATAGAGCCCGTGAGGTCTCGGAAGGGACTAGAATTATTCTGAACCCATAAGCCTGGTTATGTTTGTCTAATTTCATGACAAATAAGAACTGGGAAACTTAATTTAGGTCAACGTTGCCAGTCCAATTTTCGCAAATATGTAATTGTGCCAGAATTTCCAGTTATCAGACAATCCAGAGTTCTTGCTAATACTGTACCACTGCTTTCATTTGTTCAAGGCAGCCAGGAAGTTCCCCAGTGCGAGCCTGCTTGAAATAGGAATATCAGAGGAGCTTCTGGTGGTATTTTGATCGTGTTATGATAGCATTTCATCAGTAGGTGGCACTGGACTTAATTGTGCCCAGCAGGAGTCAGGGTTTTCCTGTTAATATCCTGTTTTGCCCCATTTCTTGACTGACGACTGCCTGGGTTTTCAATATTGCTAGTAAAGCACTCCGTTTTTGTTTGGTTTTCTTCGATTACGAAGAAATACCTAACACAACAGGGTTGAAATCAGGAAGGAAGTTCATTCAGGTGTTTCTGATTGTTTATGGAGAGATTCATTCATGTAATTGAAGGCATTTATATGCCATTTTAAAAGAAAGACATATTTTAAACACAGTGATAGAGTTAATAGCAGTATTTTAAAAATGCACTACAATCTTTTAGTTGAAGTAAGTATAAACATCATTTTCATAAGGCTTCTGATTTTACCCAAGAAAAATTAGGACTTGCTAAAAAGACACCCCAAGCTTTGTACATTGTACATTTGTACATTGAACTGCAATGTACAAGTTTTACACGGTTAAAACTAAAAGCCCTTCAATACAAGGATTCCAGACTCTGTTGTCATCATCAGATAGCTGAGCTGATTTATTTCTGGCCAAGCTGCATTTTGGCACTTTTTCTGGTTTTCCTTTTGAGATGCTGGAGCTCCTTGGTGGTATCTCCCCTTGGTGGGAACTCCTAAGCTTCCTCTTCCTGGCTTCTCCCCATGCTCCACCAACATCTTCAGAGCATTTGGCAGATGGTTTGCATTAAGCATTGGCACCAAAGTGATGCGTCAGCTCCTTCCACCCATAGTATTGGGGTGACTCCTTATAAAAATAGAAATGAAGGTGGCATGGTGACAGCACTGGCCAGATACTCTAATTTGGGTTCTCCAGGGGGTCATCTGGAATAAGCAGCATGATATTTGATATCGCTGCGGTGAGCATAAAAGGGAGGCTGCTGGCTTCAAATGTTTTCTAGCTTTGGGGTATGAAGTGGGAGTGCCCTCAAACTCATCACTGTAGCTCATAAGACTCAGAGCCACTTTTTAGTTTAATCATGCACAATATTATGCAACAGGATACATCATAGTGTGTAATAGTGTACCCAAGAAGACCCAGTTTGGAATGACATCATAGGACTCTGCTGAGTGAAGATATGCTATGACTTTTCCTAAAAGATTGTTCTTCCCTTCTGTCTCCCCTGGAGGACATCGAGCCCCATTGCATAGTGTTGTTATGCCGCACAAGGCATATATCCCAACTCTGCTGCATATTAGAAAAGCTGGATATAGGTACAACACACATGCACAAATGCCCTACAGTAGGATGAAGCTAAAGCACTGGACTCTTTGATCTCAACTCAACTCTTAGACACTAAGAGTGCTTGTGAGCTGTCCAGGGTTTTGTTACGTAAGATGGGTGGCTATGCAAATCTTTTCAGTAACAATAAATATTAATGATCACTATAAAATGCCAGTTAGAGGAGAAGGATTTAATGTTCCCGATTCTCATGAGTGATGCCCTGTGTTTCTGGGCCATTTGCAACAGGGGTATATTTTGTGCCCTTCCTCTTGGGTTTTTCTTAGTGGAAACTGTACCACCTTAATAACAGGGAGTGCTGTTGCCATTGTGGCAATAGCGTTGACAAGTCCAGCACTTGATTTTCTCTCATAGAGGAGAGTGGAAGTCCTTAAATGGGCACAAATAGCAGAACAGCCTCATCATTTTGAGTAATGAGTAATGATGCCCGGCTCCTAATGGTAACCATGTGTCTCATCCTTGGCATTCTTCTGGTCCATTTATATTATCCCATGAAGCTATTTCATAAGAGTCATCACATTGGGGCTCCAGAGCTTCATTGTCCTCCAGGTATGTTAACGAAAGTTAGAAGCCAGAAACTAGATTCTATATATGTCATATACCGTATTTTTCGGAGTATAAGACGCACCTTTTTCCTCCCTAAAATTTGGGTGCGTCTTATACTCTGAATGTAGCTTTTTTCGGAGCTTTTTTTCCAGCCCTATCTAGTTGCTAACAATCTTCCCAGCTCTTATCTTGCAGGCTTTTTCATTGTTATTCTCTCCAAAGAATGTTTTTCCAGCCCTAAGTCTTTGCAGGGTTTTTTTCATTGCTCTACTTTCTCAGAAAAAGTTTTTTTCTAGCCCTAACCAGGTGCTAACGATCTTCCCAGCTCTTACTGGCTTGCAGGCTCTTTCATTGTTACTCTCTCCGAAGAAGGTTTTTTCAGCCCTAAGTCTTTGCAGGGTTTTTTTCATTGCTCTACTTGCTCCGAAAAAGTTTTTTTCTAGCCCTAACCAGGTGCTAATGATCTTCCCAGCTCTTACTGGCTTGCAGGCTCTTTCATTGTTACTCTCTCCAAAGAAGGTTTTTTTAAGTCCTAACCAGGGGATAAAATAATGTGCTGAAGCTGACCAGACTAAGGACGTTATCCAGATGAATACCTGGTAGGCAGATTTTTTCCCCCTATTTTCCTCCCCAAAAACTAAGGTGCGTCTTATACTCCGGTGCGTCTTATACGCCGAAAAATATGGTATACAGATAATCCTAAGTGTACAACAGTTCATTTAGTGACCGTTGGAAATCACAACAGCAATGAAAAAAGTGACTTATGAAAGTTTTTCACACTTACAACTGTTGCATCATCCCGATGGCCACGTGATCAAAATTCAGAAACTGGGCAACTGACCCATACTTACGATGGGGTCGTGCGGTCACCATTGGCGACCTTCTGACAGATTCACTTAGCAGCCATGTTACTAACTCAACAATTGCAGTGATTCACTTAATAACGGTGGCAAGAAAGGTCATAAAATGGGGAAAACTCACTTAACAACTGTCTCACTGAGCAACAGAAATTTCAAACTCAATCGTGGTCATACGTTGAGGACTACCTGTACACTGTTTTGAGGGGAGTGAGACTCTGCCCATTAGGCCCTCCCTTCACTGAAGTACCAATCTAAAAATGCCCACATATGGCCTGTGAATCAGTGTCTTCTTCTACCACCCCAGTCCCTGATAACTTGCCAGGAGGAGGGTTTGAAAAACCTTTCTCGCAGGGGTGGGTTCCTCCCGGTTCGGACCAGATCGCCCGAACCGTTAGTGACCCGCTGATGACGCGACGATGGCATCAGGGATCCGGTTGGGTCGGTGCCGGTCCCTGGGCGCCGCCATCTTTTTTTGGGAATTTTTGGTGAATTTTTCCGTGTTTGGATGGCTTCTCCTCTTCCGCGGCTTGAAAAAGAGATCTCCCACCTGCCCCTGGGTTAATACTCACATTTATTTCTTCGCCCGAAGCACAGCTGATCAGCTCCTCAGCTGTGTTTTGGGCTGAATCCTGCTACTGAGCATGCGCTGAAGTGAAATTGCACGGGGGGAATGTGCGTGCGCGCACGAGCGGAGCGATGTGAATTGGTGGCGAAGGTAAGTGGAACCCACCCCTGCTTTCTCAGCTGATTAGAAGAGATAGAAAAAATGAGGAGAACAGAGATGGTAGTTGTGCCTTTGAGAGCACATCAGAAACAGGGATGCAAATGACTATACCAATCTGAGCTTGACTTACTTTGGATAGAGGCAAAATACTGCATATCCCTATTCTGAAGCTGAAAGCTGCTTGCTATGCTCCATTGCCCACTTTGCAATTTTTCCCCTTTTGGTTCCAAGCATAAGAAAGAAACACCTGCAGCCAAATTTAACCACTCACCTGGTGGACTGATGGGAAGTATTTTTCTTTTTTAAAAAAATTAAAGAACAGTGGCTTTCTCTTTGCAAGTGAAAGTTGTTCATGCATATTTTTAAAGGGGCACAAAAACTTTCATCCAAAACAATCACTGAAATACAATTTCCAAGTTAGATTGTAATCTAAACCCACTTTTTATTGATTGATTTTTTTTAAATATAGGTATATAAAAGCTGTTAAATAATGTTTAAAATATTTACATTCCACCCATTGATCCATGTGGTAAATACTTGCTGTAATTTACAAAAGAGTTACCGTACATTGAGAAAGTAATACAAGTGTTAAAATATATAACCCATATACCCCAATGGCTATGAATACAGAAATAAATCCACCAGGAAGTATCAAATGCAAAAAGGGAATAGTTTTAAAAAAAATACATGTGCCTAAACTGTAATGAAGTTTGCACATGTATCCTCTTTAAGGGGACAGTGTACCTATTAGCGAGTAAATCCCATTTAATGAGCTTTGGGTGTGCATTAGACTGCATAGTGCATGCCATGTGGGATGACTGATTAAGCCATTAATTAACCCTTTTCATCCCAATTATGCAACAGAACCAGGGGAGAAATCCAAATTAAAGCACCCGCAACAGATGATTAGCCAGTCTCTTCTTGTACACATTCAAGAATGGGGAGTTGACCATCTAGCTGAAAACTGATGCCATTACCAAATTGTTCTTACTGCTAGGAAGGGTGTGTGTGTGTGTGTGTGTGTGTGTGTGTGTGTGTGTGTGTGTTTAAAAAAAAACATTGGATCAAATCTGATTTCCTGTAAAGTAAAATTGTAATTCTGTAATTTGCAAACTAAGATGTTAGAAAATAAGCTTCAGTCTTCTTCCAAAGGTTTCCTTCAAGGTGTTGGAAAAGTGCTATTATGTCCCCTTTCAGTTAAAAATTTCTCAAGGCTAAATGTAGATTTCCCCCGCTTCTTCGTTGTCATCTTTTGCACATTTCTGATTTTTGTTTTCTTAAAAATAGGTTGCCTAGAATATTCTGGACTGAAAATTACCACCATTTTCATGTACATTGCGCTAAACCTGGTTTGATTTAACTATATATTTTTAATGAACCATTTATTGGGTTGACACATTACTGTAAAGCACACATCACTGTTTACAACTTATACAGAACATAAGTGAAACAAGAAACAAATCAGACTGTGGCTTTGCATTTATGAGAGCCTGGATACTGAGTCTCATAGCTTAAAGAATTTAAATCTGGGTTGCCACAGATGGAAGCCTATCACTCTAATTATACCAGACTAGATTCACTTCAAGTTTGCTCTTTTCAAGATTTTAATTTTAATCCATTTTAATCCTTATTTGTATAAGCAGTCATGGTTTTTAGTCATGTTGCTTCCTATCCTGCTGCAGCAAATTAAATACAGTATGTACAGTATATGTAAATGACTGAAGAATGTAAGCAAAATAGTTCTAAAAATAGTGGCTATTGAGAGCTGGTTTATTTTATTGTAATGATATCAAGGATGGTCTCTTTCAGTGCAAATTTGCCATGCCCAAAAAAATTTCTTTCCTAACATTTCACCTGACAAAACTTACGTACTTTTTGGGAAGGTAGAGATTATTTTAAACGTGTCATCTCTTTGGTCACATGGTCTTTGTACATATGCATGTCTTTCTCCCACTTAGAATAATGTTAGAGATTACTGCATATTTGGATAAGGGGCAGGCAGAGTCATATGAGACCCATGGAAAGGGAAAAACAATGTTGATTATGGCAGCTCAGTATTATGCCAAATGATCAGGAAACAGGAAAAAAAGAATCCAATTTAGTTTTCTTCATCAACAAGATGATTATTTATACACACAGTAAAATGTAAGTTATAGTTTAAGATAGATATGATAGATAGGAAGATAGACTGATAGATAGATGATAGAGATGATAGATAGATAGATAGATAGATAGATAGATAGATAGATAGATAGATAGATAGATAGATAGATAGATAGATAGATAGATACGTGTTTCCCCAAAAATAAGACCCTATTTTATATTTTTTTGAACCCTGAAATAAGCGCTTGGCCTTATTGCCATGCACTCAAAAGCCAGATTGGGCTTATTATCAGGGGATGTCTTATTTTGGGGGAAACAGGGTAGATAGATAGATAGGTAGGTAGGTAGGTAGGTAGGTAGGTAGGTAGGTAGGTAGGTAGGTAGGTAGGTAGGTAGGTAGGTAGATAGATAGATAGATAGATAGATAGATAGATAGATAGATAGATAGATAGATAGATAGATAGATAGATAGATAGATAGATAGATGAGACAGCTAGATAGATATAGATGATAGCTAGATAGCTAGATAGCTAGATAGCTAGATAGCTAGATAGCTAGATAGCTAGATAGATAGATAGATAGATAGATAGATAGATAGATAGATAGATAGATAGATAGATAGATAGATAGATAGATAGATAGATAGATAGATAGATAGATAGACAGACAGATGACACATAATATGTAAGTAGGAGATAGGCAACTAAGTAGGTAGATAAAGATAAATGGTAGATAAGAGAGAGGGGGGAGAGAGATAGAGGCAGATAAATATTTTCATTACAGCTATAAAAGAAGGCAAGAACATCATATAACAAAATTTGCAACCAATCAAATTTTAGCAGGAAAATGGGAATAGGCAAAGTATTACAATACCTGAAGACAGTATAATGCAACTATAATTAATGAGAATTATGTAATGTAACATAAAAATGAAATCTAAAAAAAATGTAAAATAAGTATTTTTACTGATTTATGACCATAATAAAAGTATCTATCTACTCTCATCTCTCTCTCTCTCTCTCTCTCTCTCTCTCTCTCTCTCTCTCTCTCTCTCTCTCTCTCTCTCTCTCTCACACACACACACACACACACACACACACACACACACACACACACACACCAATCTTTTATATCTCTCTCAGTCTCTCTCATCTCTACCTATCAGCCATCCAGAGTTGCTTGATAGTGAGATGAGTGGTATATAAATTTAATAAGTAAATAAATCACTGACTATATCTACCTCTCTCTCTCTCTCTCTCTCTCTCTCTCTCTCTCTCTCTTCTCTCTCTCTCATCAATCTTTGGTATCTCTCTCTGTCTCATCTCTATCTATCAGCCATCCAGAATTGCTTGATAGTGAGATGAGTGCTATATAAATTAAATAAGTAAATAAATCACCATATCTCTCTCCCTCTCCTCTCCTCCCCCTCATCATCTATCTATCATCTCCATCCATCTTTCTTTCTCTCCCCCACTCTCTCTAGTCTACCTAGTTTACCCTGTGCAAGTTTCATGCTTTTGAGACTCTGAGTGCTTGCTGGCTCCTTTTTTGCCCACTTCTGGTATTAAAAATATCATTTCTGAAAAGTCTTTGCCTACTGCAAGTTGGTATTTAAAGTGATTCGTGTGACATCCTTATTGTGATTATGGTGTGAGTACATAAGTTTGCGGAGGAAGCTGTCAACCATTAATAACAACCCTAACTCTAACCCACTTGATGAAAAAGAAGTGTAAGACAGTAAAAATAACCAGATATAGTATATTGGTGTGCAAACCTCAATGGGCAAAACTTCTGATGGGCAAAACTGCTTGCTTTTTGAGACTGACTTCCCCCCCCTTCAGTTTTCAAATGTTGCAGGGACTTCTGTAAAAGTTATTAGAAGGCATTGAATCTGGAAGTTGCCTCTTTGCATTCATGTTTTCTTCAAATCACAAAACATTTGGACTTTTTTTTTTCAAAGAATTTTTTATTTTCTTTTAATATTCTTCACATAGACATCAATACATATACCATAATATATTATCAAAAATTTAACCCAATTTTTTTTACATCCAATAACATTACTAGATTGCCTATCTATCCTACATATCAAATCCAATCACTCCCTTCCCTCTATCCTTCTCCCCTCCCTCTACTTTCTTCCTCCTTCTCTCCCCTCTCCTACTGCCCCTTCTTCCATCTATTTACTTTCACTCTTCCTTCTCCTCCCCTACCTACGTTCTTCCTTCTTTTCTCCTCCCCACTACTTCCTCTTCCTCCTCCTCCTCCTTTCTTGAGTCTTAAGGACGTAGTAATATAAAAATATACCTAGAATTAAGTAATTTGAAATAGATTTTTAACACAGGATAGATTCGAAACAACAATTTAAAATGTAAGTTGAGGAGATGCATTGACTGTCTATCTGTTAAAAGATTAAAAAATAACATTTGGACTTTTTGTTGTTGGTTTTATTTGCAAAGGGAAAATAAGGATCAACCACTTTACAGCAAATTCTAAGGAAATATTTCTTTCAGTTCAGATACTTTTATCTGCTACTGTTTAAAACTTAGTACTTTGAAGGTACTGTTTGATGATTAAGAGTAATGCATAATGCTTAAGAAATTAACAATAGTTATGGTGGAGCCTCTTTTTTCAGTTCTTCACTTTTTTGTTTTAGGATATATTCAGGAAGTCTTTGTGATAGTATCAGGGACACTAGCAGGCACATTTCCCTATTCGGAATATATTATAGACCAGTGATGGTGAACCTTTTTTTCCTCAGGTGCCGAAAGCGCATGTGTGCATGCTATTGCACACCCACGAGTACCCACACCCATAATTCAATGTCTGGGGAGGGCGAAAACGGCTTCTCCAGTCCCCCGGAGGCCCTCTGGAGGCAGGAAATGGCCTCCCCAAGGTTCCAGAGGCTTCCCTAGAGCCTGGGGAGAGCGAAAATGCCCTCCCCACCCCACCCCGAGGCCCTCCGGAAGCTGAAAACGCCCTCCGCATGAGCCAAAAATCAGCTGGCTGGCGTGCACATGTGCGCTGGAGCTAAGCTAGGGCAACGGCTCGCGTGCCGGCAGATATGGCTCCACGTGCCACCTGTGGCATGCGTGCCATAAGTTCGCCATCACTCTCATAGACTCTCAAAGAAAGACTGCAAGAAAAAGCATAGTCATTTTCAGTGGCTACTGGAGAGGATGTATTCAGTCACAAAAGCCCAATTTGTTAGAACAGCTAGCAAGTTTTTCCCCTGCATTCCTGGACTTGTCAACGCCATTGCCACAATGGCAACAGCACTCCCTGTTATTAAGGTGGTACAGTTTCCACTAAGAAAAACCCAAGAGGAAGGGCACAAAATATACCCCTGTTGCAAATGGCCCAGAAACACAGGGCATCACTCATGAGAATCGGGAACATTAAATCCTTCTCCTCTAACTGGCATTTTATAGTGATTATTAATATTTATTGTTACTGGAAAGATTTGCATAGCCACCATCTTATGTAACAAGACCCTGGACAGCTCACAACCACTCTTAGTGTCTAAGAGTTGAGTTGAGATCAAAGAGTCCAGTGCTTTAGCTTCATCCTACTGTAGGGCATTTGTGCATGTGTGTTCTACCTATATCCAGCTTTTCTAATATGCAGCAGAGTTGGGATAGGCCTTGTGCGGCATAACAAGACTATGCAATGGGGCTTGATGTCCTCCAGGGGAGACAGAAGGGAAGGACAATCTTTTAGGAAAAGTCATAGCATATCTTCACTCAGCAGAGTCCTATGATGTCATTCCAAACTGGGTCTTCTTGGGTACACTATTACACACTATGATGTATCCTGTTGCATAATATTGTGCATGATTAAACTAAAAAGTGGCTCTGAGTCTTATGATCTACACTGATGAGTTTGAGGGCACTCCCACTTCATACCCCAAAGCTAGAAAACATTTGAAGCCAGCAGCCTCCCTTTTATGCTCCCTTTTATGCCTGCTGCTTGCGAGGCCCGGTTCCCAAAGGGTCACAGTTGGGAACCCCTGCTTGGTTATAGTGGCAGCAATATTTGCTACTTTTTGGAACCAGGTGAAAGCAATTCTTTCCACCAGGTCTAATGAACTGTGAGGTTAAATAAAAGAGCAAGGACAGTTGAAGCATTCCTTTAAAATCACAATTTTGAATTGCGTATTTTATTAGCATTTAAAAGCAGTGATCATGTATTACAGCCTGAATATGATTGGAATGCCTTATCAGGAAGAGTAAAAAATTAATACACATAGAATACTTTATGTAAGCATAGAAATTATGCTTACATAATTGTTGCCTTATACATGCATTTGTTGTTGCCTTATACATGCATTTAATAGAGCTGAGGTGGTGCAGTGGTTAAATGCTGCGACTGCAGGCTGACTGCTAGTTCAGCAGTTCAGCTGTTCAAATCTCACTAGGCTCAAGGTTGACTCAGCCTTCCATCCTTCTGAGGTCGGTAAAATGAGAACCCAGATTGTTGGGGGCAATATGCTGAACTCTGTAAACCGCTTAGAGAGGGCTGTAAAGCCTATGAAGCGGTATATAAGTCTAAGTGCTATTGCTATTGCTATTGCTATTAATAAGACCTGCTCAGTCCTTGGATGTACAGTAGGAAGCATAGTTGCATGTAGCTGTACATTTCTTTTCATTCCAAATAGAAATGCAAATTTGGAAAAATTATGTAATAACATCCTGAAGAAGCTCTACTGATTCACAAAGCTTATGTTGGAGGTGTTTCCCACACTTCCGGTTCAATTTATTTAACTATTTTTGTCATCAAATCCACATTGTCCAAAATAACAAATTAAAAACCATGATGAATATAAGTAAATTTACAGCATCTCCCTAATTATAACTCTGATTATTTTTCCAAGCAATTGTGAAACAACAACTGTAAAGGGAAGTACCGGTAAGTACAATCACAGAAGCAGCGCCAGCAAATTAAAAGCTGCTTTAAATGACTATCTTTTAAAACATACTACTTTCATAAGTGTAGCTCCCATGTAACCATCACAATGCTTAAGATATCAAATGACCACAATAACCCTAATAGAATAGAATAGAATAGAATTCTTTATTGACCAAGTGTGATTGGACACACAAGGAATTTGTCTTTGGTGCATATAAAAAGCTATAGGGTCTAGCTAGTAATCACCTATGACTGAACTCCCACTTGTCCTGATGTTTTATCCTAGGCGTGTTGGTTCTCTCTACAGAAAAGCATTGATCCAGTATTGGGTTCATGCATAAGCATTATATTATTATTCTTTATTCACAAAAAACGTAATACACAGCAAACGAGATTTATATGCTGGATTTCGTATCACTATATCACAAGTCGAACACTTCCCAAGCGTCTAGGACTGTGTGATGTATTATTATTATTATTATTATTATTATTATTATTATTATTATTATTATTATTATTATTATTATTATTATTATTATTATTATTATTATTATTATTATTATTATTATTATTATTATTATTATTATTGTTATTGTTGTTGTTGTTGTTGTTGTTGTTGTTGTTGTTATTGTTATTGAACTATATTATTATAGGTGACTCACAACCATAAATAATTAAATTAAATATTAAATTAAATTAAATTAAATTAAATTAAATTAAATTAAATTAAATTAAATTAAATTAAATTAAATTAAATTAAATTAAATTAAATTAAATTAAATAAGAAATAAAAAGGAAGCTTACACAAAGTAAAATAATAGAACAATAAAACAAACAAGGGGGGAAAAGCAAAGAAAATATAACAGACTAGTGAAAAGATGGGGAGTAGTGCGTGTGTGTGTGTGTGTGTGTGTGTGTGTGTGTGTGTGTGTGTGTGTGTGTGTGTGTGAGAGAGAGAGAGAGAGAGAGAGAGAGAGAGAGAGAGAGAGAGAGAGAGAGAGAGAGAGAGAGAGAGAGAGAGAGAGAGACTGCTATCAATCTAGCAGCCACCTCCAGAGTCGAATCAAATTCCCCCATTGGGTTCCCAGGCCAATTTACAGAGCCAGATACCATAAATGCATATTGTGGATTATTTGGTATTGCTTGAGTGAATAATATGAATTCAGTTAACGTGCTTTGTAAATCATGATTGATGACAAAGATATGCAACTTTACTGGGCCCAACATTATCTGGGCTTTAAAAGGTAGGTTAGGGTCCACACTGCAAAAAGTAGCAAATAGAATCAGGGCAAAATGTGATTCGATTTAACGTTACAGTTCAGCCAAAGTTAAACACAGTTTATAATGATGCTCTGTAGTAATGCACTTTATAATCTCTCTCTTCTCTCACATTAAAATTACACCAGGTTTCATGTTTATGTGACGACCCAAAGTGTCAGTTCTTGGAAGACTGTCTCTGCAGTGGATCCAAGTGTGACAGTAGTAGCCTGATGAAATCCATTCTTCAGAAATAATGGCAGAATAAAACCCCTGTAAAGGAGGCACATAAGCCATAGAAATCACTGCTGTCATTGTCACAAACCGGTAAGTGCAGCATGGAAGTGGAGAAGCATGGTCTTGCCAGCTTCAAGTGAATATCTTGGGAGGTGAAGCTATTCTTCCAGGCATTTGCAATAGTGTTCCATTATGTGGGGAGTGTCACTATTTCTTTTAAAGCAAAAACTAGTCTGGGCAACACCAAAATAGAAGGACAGAGAAAGAAGAGCTAATCCTGATGGAATGAGTCACTTTTGGCTGTGGGATTGGCAGAAAGAGGTGGTGGGGATGAGAAGTTCAACTGCCACAAAGCAGTAAGACTTTGCGGCTTGGTGCATGACAGTTTAAGTGATGTATAATCAAAAGAATGGAGAAAAAATAACAAATTGCTTGATTCAGTGCTTGGCAGCCATTGTGCACTCCTCGTGGGGAGAGAGAGAGGGGGAGAGAGAGAGAGAGAGGGAGGGAGGGAGGGAGAGAGGGAGGGAGGGAAGGAAAGAAAGAAAGAAAGAAAGAAAGAAAGAAAGAAAGAAAGAAAGAAAGAAAGAAAGAAAGAAAGAAAGAAAGAAAGAAAGAAAGAAAGAAAGAAAGAAAAAGAAATCCTCCACCTGGTAGTAGTAGGGCTGCATCTTTTTCAGTGTTGGTTTTATGGTGCATTAATAAAGCAACCAGAAAAAAGTGTGGTCATACACAGTCACAGTAGCATTAGCCTGGACCGGAAGCATGGACTGCATATCAGAATTTTCTTGGTTTTGATTGGCTCTTCTACATGACTGGTTGGAGGTAGTCCATCTGTAATCTTCTGTGCCTTTCCTCTTCCTCTTGGACCAAGAAGCAGCCACTTATGTTGCAACCTCAAGAAACTTCAAAAAAGAAATGCAGCTGCTCTCCCTTTCTCACTTCAGGCTGCAGCAATTTCAGGCTTGCTCATATATAAATCTGAAAATGTGCAAAATCTCCACCAATAATTTATCAGTATTTTTCTCCCCCGCCCCCAGAAATACTTCGTTGTGTCCTTCTGTTTCAACAGCAGCATAGCCAGAGAAATCGGGTCTAGAACAACTCTCCACAGCCAACTTGCCATGGCCAACTCGCTGCAACCCACTCGCCGCAGAACAACCTCCCATGGCCAACTCCCCATGGGACAACTCGCCACAAATAAGAGTTATACTGATATTGAAAAAATAGTAGAATAGAATCATTAAATAAAGGATGCAAAAGGAGGGACAAAATGAAATGTGAATGACAAAAATTAAAATAATGTTTTAATTATTTTATATAATTAAATTGAATTGTTGAATTGTCCTGCGGCGAGTTGGCTGTGGAAAGTTGACCATGTTGAGTTGGCGACAGCAAGTTGACTGTGGTAAGTTGTCCCATTCTGGAGGAAATAGTTCATCAAGACAAGAAGAGGGACATGTAGCCCTGCAGTTCAATGTAGGCCTCCAAAGCCTCCAATAGGACATGATGAGATCAACAACATCAGGACTCCTATGTGTTCCCTCTGATGATCTTGACAAATTGAGAAGCCTTTAAGTATACATTCTACATCAGGGGTGTCAAACTTGATTTCACTGAGGGCTGCATCAGGATTGTGTTTGACCTTGGGGGAGGGGGGGCTGGGGGGCGTGGTCTCTGGTGTGGCCAGCTCGACATCACTTGTGTCGGGGGTGCCTTTGGTGTCCCAAGCTCTCTGCCAGCGAAAACGCGCTCCTGAGTTCTGTTTTCGTTTGGCAGAGGCACCGCGGGCCAGTCATTCGCTGTTTCCAGGATGGCCCCACGGGCCAGATCTAAACAACCCGCGGGCCAGATCTGGCCCCTGGGCCTTGAGTTTGACATCCCTGTTCTACATCTTATATGGATGCTAAAGTTGCTGAGAAAGAAGCTTATGGTTGCCAGCCAATCAGAAAAAAATACTGGCATGCTCTGCCTTGAAGGATACTTGTGCATTTTTTATTGCATAGAAGTAAGAGGGTACACTTGCCAATGTCCAAAAGTAAAACCACTGTTAAAAGAGCAAAGGGAGTGTAAAGAAATAAATTGGCATGTCACAAACCCTACTTCTGGTTGTACAACAAGAGTACAAATGTAGAGAATATCCAGCTGTTCTTTAGCACATTATCCTCCCAACTGGGCAAGTCTGGACTACTTTGCTTAACATTTGATGGATCAAATTGTTTGCATCCACTTTGAGAGGCTCTCCATAGTAGGGAGCAGTAGCAGAACCCAGCCCTTGCTGTGTTGATGTAATGTCCTGTCAACATAATGATAAGGTGTCCCTACTCTTATTACTACTTTGTAGATTTTCCACATGGCCAACCAACTGTATTGTCCACATGGTTGGGTGGATAAATACTTTGATGGTGTTGATTGATTGATGGGGAGCCAATGGTCTCATAGGGAGATATGAAAGAGGGTCTGTGAAGATCAGAGAAGAATGAAAAAGATCATACTGGGTTAGCTGGACAAATATTTTAAACTACAAGACAGTTTCAGACATTCATACAACAGAGTTGCAGAATGTAACCTAAAGACAGAAAATTAAAAAAGAACCATTTATCATAAATGAAAGCAAATATACGTGTCCCAGGATAATGTTGCAGGATCCAATCTGGGTCGGTCACCGGGACCAGAGGTTTAGTCTTCCAAGCTTTCAGACTTGTGCTGGAGCCCATCCTCAGGACCTTTAAGATTTGTGGACTTCAACTCCCAAACTCCAGCAAAGCTGGCTGAGGAACTCTGGGAATTAAAGTCCACAAGTCTTAAAGTTGCCAAGGTTGGAGACCCCTGGCCTAGAGAGCCTTCTCTCTAGCAGAATGTGGTACACTTTCTACACATTCTGCTAGGCAGTGTTTCCCAACCGTGGCAACTTGAAGATGTCTGGACAACCTTGGCAACTTGAAGATGTCTGGACTTCAACTCCCAGAATTCCCCAGCCAGCGAATGCTGGCTGGGGAATTCTGGGAGTTGAAGTCCAGACATCTTCAAGTTGCCAAGGTTGGGAAACACTGTGCTAGAGAGACGTACCCTGAAAATGGGCTCCAGCATGAGTTTGAAAGCTCAGAAGACTAAACCTCTGGGTCCTGGTGGCTGACCCCAATTATATCCTGCAGAACCTTTTTTTTTTTTTTAAAAAAAGTGAGGCTTATCTGCCACTCCAATCCTGTGGCTAAGTGGCTTACATTCCCTTTTTATAGTATACAGATTCAGCAAAATAACAAAATTAGCAATGATAAAACAATAACTAAAAATGACAAAGAACACTATGCCCAATAAGGAAAAATAAAAAGAATTAGAACATTGGTATAAAAATCTTCATGTCAACATGAGTGACAGGACTTCCGGTTTGGAGTGCTTCATCGCGGACGTCCCTCGTTGGACGCCTTTCCGATCTTTGTTAAAAGCCGCCAGAACAGCTGTCTGGCGGCTTTGAAATCTCTTCCCCGGGCAAAGGGGAGAGATGAGAGCCTGACAGGTGGGGTAGAGCCCCCCCAGCGCCCTAGGAGCCATCTGGTAGGGCGCGAAGGGAGAGCTCCCCATGCAGCCTGTCTCCAGCTCCGAAGATCAGGAAACCTCTGCTTTTGCAGAGCTAGATGTCGTGACCAGCCGCTGCTTCAAGAATGGGATTTATAATTATATTTAAACTACAGAAGCAGACAGAGAGAAACAGGCGTGAGATGGGCAAGTACTGAAACCTCTTTTTTCCTTTTTTTTTCAATTCCTGGGCAAGCTTTCACTTCGGCAAGGGAACAAAGGAAACAGAGTAACAATATGGCGATTGAGAAGTGAAAGTGACTTTCGTTTTCCCAGAGGCTTTTTTTTTTTTTCCTCTCTCTCTCTTATGGAAACTTTTAACTTGGAAAAATGGTTTTTTCTCTCTCTGTCTCCTAACTCTGGATTAAAGTTATAATAGAAATATTTCCAATAATAAAAGACTATCTGATTTTTAAACTGGAAAGAACTTTAATCAGGCATCTGGCTTTCTTTCTTTTTTGTACTCTTTTGAAACACCAATGGCTTCAAAGTCTGGAAAGATTGTTTTGACTAAAAGAAATGACTATTCATCTGGATATATTTCTAAAATGCAACTTAACACTGAGCTAACACCTCCACAGCTTTTGACACCTGAAAATTTATTAAATAATTTAAAGATTATGAAACATGAACTTACTTTGGAATTTAACCAGAAAATAAGTGAGATAGACAAAAAAATGCAGGCTGCTTTGAAGAATATGAATCAACAACTAAGATTTGATGTGTTAGAGGTTTGCAAAGGCTTAGCAACAAATATTGAAGTTTTGGCAGAACGTATTGAAACAAATAAACAAGCTTTGGCAACTTCGGTGAATTACATAGATAAAATCCAAAATGACATTGCAAATTTTGAAAAAGAGGTCTTAATGACTCAGTTCAGATCCATGGAAGTTGCTATAAGGATTAGAGGTTTGAAAGAAGGATTATATGAAAATTTAAAAGGCAGGATGGTTGACATATTGGATCAGGTGTCTGGAATTTCTAAAGCGGAATTGGCTACACAAATCGACAAAATATACAGAATCAATTCGTGGTACGCTAAACAAAAGCATTTACCAAGGGATATTGTCATATATTTTACCACAAGAGCTCTACGGAACAGAATTATACAAGCAACGTTTAACAATAATCTTATGGTGAATGGTCAGGAACTAAAGATTTGGAAAGAAATCCCCTCTAAAATGCTTAAAGCCAGAAAAAGCTATACTTTTTTGATTGATGAATTTAAGAGATTAAATTTACAATATAAATGGGAAGCGCCAGTTGGAGTAGCAGTGAAATTTTCTGGAAAAAGATACCGGCTCAACACGATAAAAAAAGCTACTGAATTTTATGTCAATGTTCTAAAGGCTGATATATCCAAGATTCCAGAGGAAGGATGTATGAAAATAAAAGAGGAGGAGGAGGGGAAGCCACCTTTGATGGATCAAAAGGAAATAGATTCAAAAATCCAAAAGGAGTGCCTGAATCAGATAGCTGGGGAAAAGGAGATGGAGGTTTGGGATTAGACGGGAGACGACTCGACAAATTCGAATTTATTGAACTATTAAAAGATGAACTATCAAGATACAAAACGATGTGATGTTGAAATATATTGGACGGATAGAGACTAATATGATTGTATTTTATCTTTTCCCTATCTAATGATTACTTATGCAATATTTAGTTAAGTTTTATATAATTTTGAGGTTATTTTTAATGTTGATAATATTAGATATATATAGTTTGTTGAAGATTTGTTTATTCTTCTTTCATTTTCTTTTTTTGTTTATTGAAGTTAGTGAATTAATTTAGAATAATATTATCTTATTAATATCATGATGAAATTTAATATTTGATGATCACTTATGTAACATTTAGTTAAGTTTTATCTTAGAGGTTATTTTTAATGTCAATAATATTAGTTTAAGATTTGTGTATTTTATATTTAGTTATTACTTATGTAACATTTACCTTGTATAAGATAGAGGACTGAAGGGAGGAGGTAGGAGGTTTGTTTGTTTGTATTGTTAAAGAGTTTTCTCTTTCTTTCTTTTTTTTTTCTCTTTTTTGTATCTTTACTATTGTATACAAATGCGATATATTAGCAGTGTATAATTTGGAGTTGAAGTTTTTTAAAAATAGTGTTCTTTTTTTCCTTTTTTCTTTCTCTTTTTATTAACAATTTAAATTTATTATTATGCCCTGTATTATCTCTGGGAAGTCCGGGGGGGAGGTGGGGAGGGAAGGGGGTGGGTTTGGGGGGGGGAGAAAAAAACAAAAATGTTTGTACTTTATATTTAATATTTTGCTATTACTTATGTAAGTTTGTACTAATAAAACTTTTTTGAATAAAAAAAAAACATGAGTGACAATGAATGTTTCACAAATGGAGTTCTAACACAGAGAATTGCCTCCCTCAATTTAGCAGGAATGCTTACTGGATAATCAATTCATGTTGCATATAATTATACTTATAATTGTTTAATTAACCATATGTAATGATTATAACCTTTCTAATTAATTAATCGTATAGTGAAATTAATTATACAAAGAAATATTAAGATACCTTTTTAAATTTTAAGAGTCTATGGAATCCCTGTAACTCTGGACTTGTATTAGTATAACTCTCTTTTTTAACTTTTCTACAATTAGTCACCTATTAATTGCTGGTAAGGATGGTCCATGTTGTCATAACATTGCAGTTGCTTAGGGATACACTGAAAATATCTGAACATTGTTAATTTTAATACAGTGGTTTTGTATTGCTTCCTTTAAACCTCTTTGAATATTTGATCCAAATGAAATCTTGAAAATCACCTCGAAACATTGCTCTGTAAAATCCTCTGGCATTTTGTGTGAAATATGAATTCCTATCCACATATCTTACAATGAATTTATGGAAATTGAATTTATGGAATATTGATATCAGGTGACACCTGCAAAATTGCAGTGAATTACCATTTCCCAAACTCCTGCCTAGAGAAGATATTTTAGTAAAGGAGGGATGGAGTAGCTGTGCGATGATTTTTTTTTTGGTGGCTTTGCATTGCTTTGTTTGAAAGTACCTTATTTTAGCTCTTGCAGTCTTAAACACGTGATATATATAGCCAAGAAATAGTTATTACTGAGTATCTTATGGCATGGCATGTTACATGGCACCTTCAACACTTAGCACAGTCAAAGGCAACTTGAATAAGGCTTGCACAACACAAAACAATGAAGGGTGAATTGCTAGGTGATTATCGTAAGGTTTGGTGGGTGGAGGAAGACACTATGCCAAGGCACCACCCATGTATTACAGCAATCACCCTGATACCTGCAATTGCTTACAGAATATAATTCAAAGGTAAGGTGAAAAAGTAAAGAAGACACATTCTTTGTAACATGAAGTGTGCATGGCTCTGCAAGAGAGTTGATTACAAATTTTAATTTTCCATTTTTTTTAATCCTAGGGAAATCTCAAAATTATATGCTGTGTAAAAAGGGGTTGGTGAATAATTGGCACATAAACAATTCCTGTATCCATTAGGTAAAAACATTGTAAATTGGGTAAAATTTACAGTGGGTAAATTGGATCAAACTCATTGTAAATTTCCATATGTCCATATACAGTGATACCTCGGTACTCATCCGGGATTCATTCCGGAAGGTGCAATGAGTACTAAAAACAACGAATACTGAGAAAACTACGTGTAACCATTTATTTCAGTTAGAAGGAGTAGCAAGTCACGAGACAGCCGAGGCCAGCAAGTTCTACCTTGTGCATCAAGTCCCAGGAGAAAGATGAGTACGTACCAGGACAAGATTTTTGCTTCGATGAATTTTGATGCAGTTGAGCACTAAGGTACCACGGTATCCTGATAATAATATCCAACATCCCACTTAGCATGAGTAGCACTGATGAAGTTACCTAGTTTGGGTAATGAAACGCCTGCAAGAAAACAACCAAGTTCAGAGAGTACCAAGGACCCTCATTTCAATCCTGAGCTACAAATACTCTCCTCTACGAGTCACACTGCTAAGGGTTGTTGGCAGTTGAAGTTCAACGCAGGAGAAGATCAAATTAGGAAAGGTTGAGTCAGTATTTTTAAAATGGAATTTCTCTACCTTGCTTCTCTTGTATGTTGAAAAAATAGCACTGCATGTGAATGCCTATTATAAATACAGCTATTTCAAAAAAAAATTGAAATAGCTGTATTTCACTCTTATTTTATTATAGTCACTGTTTAGAATAAAGCACCGTGTGTACTACTGTAAAAGCAACCTAGATTATCTCAGTGCTCATATTACGCAGCAAAAACTTCATCAGTTAGGAAGAAAAGACAAATAGCAGCAAGCATAGGAAAACAGAAAACCATGCAGAGGTTTTAGGAAAAAGAAAGAAAAGCAAAAAAAAAAAAGACATTTCAGGGAGCAGTGAGTATACTGCTACTGACTGCTGAGTGGAGGAAGGTTTAGAAAATCATGAATGGAATGAAAAATGGAATATTCTTAACAGAAATGCTCCAAGTGGTTCTTACTTCCTTCTGCCACTAAATATGGATTTCGAAGATATCACCCCACACGTTGGCATGCTTGGAGGAACTCCAGTGTTTATAAAACTATACCTGTTGAGGGATAGATGGGTGAAAAATGAATGGAATGGAATGGAGAGATTGGGTTGAAAAAACAGCAGCAATCCATATTCCATTTGCCTTTTGAAGTTCGTTGTTCTGCAAACTGAGACCCTATTCAGATATCTGAAGCATTTTGCAAAAGAGTTCTAAAACTGACAAGAATTAAAAGAAGGGAGTCACATTATTTTTGGCAAAAAAATAATAATTTTTAGGATATTTTGAAATACATATAAAATTATTGACACCCATTACAGCAATAAAATCATGTTTATACAGTAACATTACGGATAACTTGGATGGTTCAAAAAAGTTTGTTTAGGGTATAAACTGGGAATTGGTAAAAAAATACTGTCTACAGTTATAAATATAGAACTGAATTTGCTTTAAAACATTTTGATTTTTTGTTCTAATTGAACCATAGTTACTGTGTAATATTGCAGCTCTTTGTTTTTGCATGTTTGCAAGAAATGGGGACACAAAAAGTAAACATTAACATTATAGTTCTGTGGTGGCGAATCGTTTACATCTCCGCGTGTCACCTGCGTGCCGGAAACGGCACACCAAACCATCCCGCCTGGACCGTGCGGACTCACTGGCCTTCGTGCGCGCAGGGCCGGCGAAACCTGAAAGTGCAGCGGTCCGGTGTGCGTGCATGCGCCAGCACACAAACTTCTGGTTTCCGGCGCAGATGCGCACCCAACAAACAGCTGGCCGTCACGCATGCGCGCGGAGGACACCCAGAAGTTCGGGTGCTGGCGTGCGCATGTGCACCGGAATGCTGCTCTTCCGGGTTTCGCCACTCCCGCGCGCGCGAAGGCCTGCTGGCCAGCGCGTATGTGTGCACAGGAACACGGCAGAGGAGCCAGCGAGGGCGCGCGTTCTGCGCAGGATGGCTCTACGTGCTACTTCTGGCACACGTTCCATAGGTTCACCTCCACTGTTATAGTTAAACGGCCACAACAAAAGGTAGGGCAAAATCTTAACCTGAAATTGTTACAGAAAGTACTACTTTTCAGGTAAAAAAATGTGAGAAAAAAGGAAGAAGAGAAGAAATCTTAAAATATACATCTTGCTTCAGGAAACTAATCATTTTTCATTTTCTGAATCTCACATAATATTTATTATTAATTTCTACTTTTTTATTTGTTATTATTGTCACGAACTTCTGAAGCAATAGGTTTTGGTATTGAGACAAATTACTTTTTGGGGGGGGGTTGATTTCTTGATCCCCAGATATAGACCTTTTTAATACATTAACCATATAAAGTAATTTTTCATAATCCATTTTTTTTCATTGGGCTGGTTCCCCCACCCCTAAATTTTCCCCAGGATTTCTTGGACCTTCATACCTTTGCACTTTTGTGAAAAAGATGCCTAACGTTAAAACAGCTAAATTCATAAAAATCTCAGGTTTAAGAAGATTTAGTTGAAAACCAGTATGGAATTTGTGACATGAAAGTGTACAGAAGTAGTTCTTTTGAACTGTGAGCACCCTTCAAATTTGGAGAGCAGATTGCAAAATGGCCGACATGATGGGCATGGCCAATCAAAACACACCTCTTAGAAGGCAAATGGATTAGGTAGTTTTCTACCAGCCTCTTTGCCCTCCCACAGTGTTCTCCATCACCACCTAATTGTTGTCTTGTTATTGTTTCCAGCCCAATAGAAAACTGGGGGGAAAATAATGTAAAGGGTTTGAGTGTCTGTCAACCTGTCCATCCATCTGCACCATAACCCTCTAAACTCTAAATAACAAAGGAATAAATATGGTGAGGGAAGTCAAGGTGGAATAATAAAAGTTCAAAAAATCCCCCCTGCACTCCTTGTAGGAGAAGCAGTTCTGCCAGCTGCTCTATTCTAGATTCCCCTTCCTGGTCATGTGACACACTGAAGGAATAAGGGCTCGAACGAATGAACTGGAGGCACCCAATGAGGGTCATCTCAAACTTTCCTTTAAGTATAGTATCTATCTCTGGCCCAGGTTTCTTTGCAATAGAAGTATATCTGAAAATTTTGAATAGCCTCAAGCCTGTTTCCAGCTCATCACAACTACTAATTCACAGCTGTCGCTGTCCTTCCTTTTGCAGAGAACTGAACTTAAAAATAATGGTATTTTCCGTATTTATACGGAATACCAGCAGTGTTCTTTTCAGGCTCATAAAACTTCATCAGAGGTAGTAGCAGTGGTGGGTTCCTGCCGGAGCCGTCTAGTGCGTAGCTCCAGTAGGGAGTGGCCGATTGCGCAATCTGCACACGACCACACCGGAGCCGTTTTCGCCAGTCAGTTGCGCGCATCACCATCTTTTTCTGACAATTTTTGGGCAATTTTGCTTCTGTGCATGCGCGGAAGCAAAATCATTCCGAAATCTCGTGAGGGGACGCACGCGCGCAAGAGATTTTGGCGCGATTTTGCTTCTGCGCATGCACGGAAGCAAAATCGCACTGAAATCTCTTGCACACACGCGTCCCCTCATGAGATTTTGGCGAGATTTTGCTTCCACGCATGCGCAGAAGCAAAATTGCGCAAGGGGGCACGTGCATGTAGTGAGCGCCCTCCCCGAAACATGGAGATGCGCGTGCAGCGCACCGGCATGGGTAAGTGAGCAACCCGCCCCTGGGTAGTAGTACTATGTAATGGGAAGAAACCTAGGGTGACCTGGATTCAGTGGAATTTTGGCTATGTTGACTCTGAAGTAAGTTCTATTGAGCTTGACAGGACTGTCTTCTGGGCTACATTGCTGAGAATTGGATTTACAACGTCTTAAAACGCCCACGAACAAGCACATAGTTGGGAACCACAGTGTCTGTAATATATGGTAGGTGGTCCTTGGTTAACAGCCATTTGTTCTGTGACAGTTCCAACTTATGACAGCACTGAACAAGTGGTACTTGCAACCTCTCTTCAAGGTTTTGGCTGTTACAGTGCCCCCCACAGTCACAGGTAACTGGTCTTGGCAACTGGTCTGAACAACATCCTGCGGTCATGTGATTATGATTTGTGACCTGACGTGTCATTTTCCCACAAGCAATGTCAATGGGGAAGATAGCAATAGCAATAGCAATAGCACTTTTCTTATATACCGCTTCATAGTGCTTTACAGCACTCTCTAAGCGGTTTACAGAGTTCAGCATATTGCCCCCAACAATCTGGGTCCTCATTTTACCCACCTCGGAAGGATGGAAGGCTGAGTCAACCTTGAGCCTAGTGAGATTTGAACAGCTGAACTGTTGAACTAGCAGTCAGCCTGCAATGGCTGCATTTAACCACTGCACCACTTCAGCTCTTATAGCAAGAAGTCGGAAGTTGCATTCATATGAGGTCCTTGCTTAATGTCCCACAGTGATTCACCTAACAATCGTAACCAGGGAGTGCTGTAACTACCGTTGGTAAGAGGCATCATCTCATGACATTATGCTTTACAACTGCATCGCTTAGCAACCTAAATTTCAGTCCCAATTGCTGTCATTAACTGAGGACTAGCTACATGTGGCAAACACTTGATGGATACTGACTTTCTGAAACATCTAAACCTTTCCAGTCCTCTTAGTGCCTTTGGTCGATCCACACCAGCTTTCTCTAGATTTGAGGCAGAATTTCCCAAGAGCTGTCAAATGGATCGCATCGGCCATTATTGTTCTTTTCCATCAACGTGTTCCACAGATGAGTGGGTGGAAACTGGAAGCTTCACTCAAATTTTCTTTTGTACCTCTACATGTTGAACACAAGCCCTGGCAACCACACCTTCCTCGAAGTTCTGACTCCCCAGGGAAGGATTGTGTTGCTACAGGCTTCTAATTAGCGATAATGGCCTGCCTGTCACTGAATGAAAAGCAAGATGTTGTTGGGCTGCTCTTTTAAAACCAATTTTCAACTATCTAATAGTTTCAAGGTTCATCTATGTCTGTGAAATGGCAGGGGGAAGGGGTGGTGGTGGAATCAAGCAAAATAATTAGGAGAATGCTCCCCAAATGGAGGAAATGAATGAGCTTACTTTTCATTGTTGACTTCTTGATTTCAAGGTTGTTACGAGTTATTTATTATATAAGTAGCCCCTAACTTTTGTGATCGAGACCATCCGAGGAAGTCAATGTGTATGTAATGGAAGCATAAAAAGAAGAATATAATAATATAAGGCAATTTTAAAGAAGGTCTGACATTAAAAAAAACCCCTCCCCTGTGCAAGACATTAAGATTACAAAGTGCAGTCATAAATTGCAGAGCTACAACAATAAAATGGTAGCAGGGCCAGGAAAGTGAGAATTCATTCAAAGCAGGCTTTCAGAGGAGCTCTAGGAAGGAGTTGTATGTAAAATCAGTGACTTGATGGTAGCCATAATCATGCAAATGAAACCCTTCATTTTACTTGTGATGCACACAGAAAAAGACTGGACTTTAAGTGGCTTAATAGCAGTGACTGTGAGAGGGATCTTGGAGTCCTAGTGGACAACCAGCTAAACATGAGCCAACAGTGTGCAGCGGCAGCCAAAAAAGCCAATGCAATCCTAAATTGCATTAACAGAGGGATACAATCTAGATCAAGTGAGGTACTAATACCACTCTATAAAGCCTTAGTTAGACCGCACCTGGAGTATTGCATCCAGTTTTGGTCACCACACTATAAAAAAGATGTTGAGACTCTAGAAAAAGTGCAGAGGAGAGCAACCAGGATGATCAGGGGACTGGAGACTAAAACGTATGAAGAGCGGTTGCAGGAACTGGGCATGGCTAGTCTAGCGAAGAGAAGGACCAGGGGAGATATGATAGCAGTGTTCCAATATTTGAGGGGCTGCCACAGAGAGGAGGGGGTCAAGCTATTCTCCAAAGCACCTGAAGGCCAGGCAAGGGATAATGGATGGAAACTGATCAAGGAGAGATTCAACCTAGAAATAAGGAGGAACTTTCTGACAGTGAGAACAATCAACCAATGGAATAGCTTGCCTCGGAGGTTGTGGAAGCTTCATCACTTGAGGCTTTCAAGAAGAGACTGGACTGCCATTTGTCAGAAATGGTGTAGGGTCTCCTCCTTGAGCAGGGGGTTGGACTAGATGACTTACAAGGTCCCTTCCAACTCTATTGATCTGTTAAAAAAGTGTGCAATTGCGGCTCCATATTGACTTTTTTGACACCCTGGGATAATCCCTTCTGCAAAAGGTAGAACCCACTAACAAGAAGTTCCAGCCCCAGTGCCTGTCCATCTAACCTATGTTACAATCCATTCTTAAAACCTTTTTAAATGACCAAATTCATGCAGGATTATTTTCAGATACTAAAATGGGGGAGGGGGAGGGAGGTAAGGAAGGGGAAAAGATATATGCTGGCAAGGATAGAATATCAATCCAGAACCCTGGTATCTCAATTATAAGATTTAATCCAGTGGTTCCCAAACTTTTTCAGTCCACTGCCCCCTTGGTGCTACAAACTCATCCTCACCGCCCCCCACCCCACCCCCTCAGGTGGGTGTGGCTTAGTGGTCAGGTGACCGAGTGGGCATGGCCAACTTGTAAAGTGTGGTAAACTCACTTAACTCTTGCTTAGCAACCAAAATGTTAGGCTCAATTGTGGTCATAAGTCTTTCTTTCGTTCTTTCTTTCTTCTCTACCTTCCCCCTTCTTTCTTTCTTTTTCTTTCTGTCTTTCTTCCTACCATCTTTCTTTTTCTTTCTTTCTTTTCTTTCTTTCTGTCTTCCTTCCTTCCTACCATCTCTTCTTTCTGTCTGTCTGTCTGTCTTCCTTCCTACCTACCATCTTTTTCTTTCTTTCTGTCTGTCTTCCTCCCTCCCTCTTTCTTCCTTTCTTTTTCTTCCTTTCCTTTTTCTTTCCTTCTTACCTCCCTCCTTTCTTTTTCTGTCTGTCCTCCTTCCTTCCTACCATCTTCCTTCCTTCCTCCCTCCTTCCTTCTTTCTCTTTCTTTCTCTTTCTTTTTCTTTCTTTTTCTTTTTTCCTTTTTCTTTCCTTCTTCTCTCCCTCCTGTCTTTTTCTGTCGATCTTCCTTCCTTCCTACCATCTTTCTTTCTCTTTCTTTATGTCTTCCTTCCTCCCTTCCTCGCTCTTTCTTTTCTTTTTCTTTCCTTCTTCCCTCCCTTCCCTCCCTCCTTTCCTTTGGTCTGTCTTCCTTCCTTTCTACCATCTTTCTTTCTGTCTTCCTCCCTCTTTCTTTCTTTCCTTCATCCCTCCCTCCTTTCTTTTTCTGTCTGTCTTCCTTCCTTTCTACCATCGTTCTTTCTCTTTCTTTCTTTTTTCTTTTTTTCTTTCTTTCTTTCTTTCTTTCTTTCTTTCTTTCTTTCTTTCTTTCTTTCTTTCTTTCTGTCTGTCTGTCTTCCTTCCTCCCTCTCTCTTTCTTTCTTTCCATTTTCTTTCCTTCTTCCCTCCCTTCCCTTCCCTCCCGCCAGCCATGGCCAGGCTGCTGCCGCTCACCTAGGCCGATGGCTTGGTAAGCGTTCTCCGGGTCGTGCACCAGGTCGCAGAGCGCCATCAAGGCCGGCTGCCACGTCAGCAGCTCGGGGTGCTGCAGCTCTTCATTGAGCATGGGGAAGCCTCGGCGGCCAAAGGCCACAGGCGCCTTGGTGGGGTCAATGTCGGGGGGCAGCTGGGCTGAGATCCGTGGGTGCTCCATGCTGAAGGGAAGCCCGCAGAATTGTGCGCGCCGGGTTGCTAGGCAACAGGGACGCCGGGCGGGAAAGTCCACGCATGCGCAGGTTCCTCAACAGGGCCTTCCTGCAGGTCTGCGAGCACTCACCCAAGCAGCTTCGGGAGTGGTCAGCTTCCCTCGTCGCTGTGCCGTGCTCAGTATCTAGCACTTGTAACTCCGTCGCATTCCACGCTCTTGGGTGCAGGGCAGCCCATTCTGATAGAAAACATCTCGCGTTTTCTTTCAGAATGGGCTGCCATGCACACAAGAGCGAGGAACGCGAGAGAGCTTCAAGTGCTAGGTAGGACGCACGTCGCGCGGTGGGACGCAGTTTGGGGTGACCAGTCGTGCGGGGCGGGGTGGAGGCTGGGCAGGGGCTGGGCGGGCCGCGAGACGGGCATCATACCTAGCACTTGTAACTCCGTCGCATTCCACGCTCTTCTGTGCAGGGCAGCCCATTCTGAAAGAAAACATCTCGCGTTTTCTTTCAGAATGGGCTGCCCTGCACACAAGAACAAGGAACGCGAGGGAGCTTCAAGTGCTAGGTAGGACACAGTTCGGGGTGACCAGTCGTGCGGGGCAGAGCGGAGTGGAGCCTGGGCGGGGGCTGGGCAGGCCGTGAGACGGGCATCATACCTAGCACTTGTAACTCCGTCACATTCCACGCTCTTGTATGCAGGGCAGCCCATTCTGAAAGAAAACGTCTCGCATTTTCTTTCAGAATGGGCTGCCCTGCACACAAGAGCGAGGAAAGCGAGGGAGCTTCAAGTGCAAAAGCATGGCGAACCACCTGCCGCCCCCCTGGCCCCTCTCACCGCCCCCCTGTCGCCACCCTTGCCTCTCACCGCCCCCCTAAGGGTTCCCAACGCCCCCCAGGGGGCGATACCGCCCACTTTGGGAACCACTGATTTAATCCATAATTTCAAACATATTTAACTATTTATCATATTTTACATTTTTGGGGGAATAAAACTTGGTGGCATTGGAAGGGCATCTAAAAACCAAAGGTCTTGACTGGTGAATGAAGGAGGATGTTCTTTCTTTTTAATGAGAAATATGAATAATTGGGGCCCTTTTTTTAAATAACCTTAGACGTGCAACTCAATTGAAATCTTCATTTAGTCTGAATCAGTTTGATCAAATAAAATTGTAAAACTACAAAGGTTAGCTATCAGATATGTGTCAGTCATTGTTAGGTACTCAACACCAATAGGGTTCATAGAGGATAAACTGATTTGCCGTTGAACAATTCTGCTGTTATTTAAGCACAAAAATAAGGATTTGTAAATGGGTGAAGTCATAAATAATGGATTATGTAATAATGGAGGCTTAATGTTCAATTAGTAATGGGACATTTAATTGAACATTGAGTAAGTTATGCTGAAAAGTAAAAATGAACTAGGATTTGCAAATTAACTGCACGTATTTATTTAAAAGGTTTATAAACCACACCTTCAGCTCCCCAAATCCAAAGTAGTATATATATATAAATGTTCAAACAGTCAATGGTGTATTTAAAATAATACAGAACTCTGACCTTACAAAAAGCCTGCAGGGTAGAATTGAGAAGATCCAACTTTTCCACCAGCTTAAAATAACCAAATGTGAAACGTACTAGGAAATGAGCAATTTTTACATATATTTAGATTTGTTTTCAGCTATCACCTGAACATATGTTGTGATGACCTTCCACGAGAGGTCATATAAAAGCCTCACTATTATCTCAGAGAAGACCTTCTCTATTATGAACCCTGAATATTTTGCAGCAAGAACTATACTGCAGTAAGAGTTATTGGTCAGATTTCTGACTTGGATTTCTCAGTGTCATCCATTTCCACCGGAACAATAATGTGAAAGAAGAGATTAGAGATGGTTCTCAACAGTTTGATATACAATTATCCATATGGTTCATGGCCAGGTCATATCAGGCTGCAGGCAAATGCAACATAAGCCTCGTTTGTGTGCCTACGTACGGTGTAATTGCAAAGTATATTTTGCAATGAAGATAGGTCAATTTACCTACTAAATATCAAACCTCATACTTTTATTTCACCCACTATTGACACCTCCTTATTCCATCATTAAAGGTGATGTCTCTTTTAACTGAACTCTAACCTTAATTTCTTGGTCATACCCATTCTGTTTCTTGACCAACAGTATAGAAATGCTTTGCTATTGTCTTCTTCCAGTGTATAACTTCTTAATCTAGCCTGGAATTTCCAGGTAGTTTCCCTTCCAAGTAGTAACCAGAGTTATCCCTGTTTGGCTTCCAAACCCAGATGACTACTGACATCCTACAGGCCAAAATAAATTGAATTATGCAATTTAATTTACTTGCTTTTAATGTGATCTCTGAAAATAAGAGACTATGGGTGTTATTAGTCCCAATATAATATTGAATAGAAGAGTGAACAATACTGTATACATGAATTGGTCAAATCAAATAAATAGAGATATAAATATAAATAGAGATGGAGGCAGAGATGATAGAGACAGATTATATCCCCTCTCCGTGAACTCTTTCTGCAGGACAAGGTTTGGAAGTGACCAGCAAAGAAAGAATAGATGCCATCTGACACAGAGGTGGGTTACTCCCGGTTTGGACCGGTTCTATAGAACCAGTAGCAGGAATTTCCCCCAAATGGCAGCGCCATAGATGGCGCCATCTTGTTTTTGGCTTCTGCGCATGCACAGAAGCTGAGTTTTCGGCACTGCGCATGCATGTGTGCCTGTGTGGCATGGACATGAGGCATGCAAAGCGTGCACAGCCACGCGGTGCGGGAGGAAGCGGCGAAGTAAGCTAGAACCCACCCCTGATCTGGCAAAAAGATGTCTTAGACATCCAGAGGGTAATGGAAATAGCAATAAGGTGGGAACTGGTGCCGAATGAAAGTGTTTGTGTCTTTTTTTGCATACAAAGATGACTTATTAACAGTGTACCTAAGAAGCACTATTCTCAGCTGTCTCTTTATATTACTTTTTTTTAATGAAGCCATTTTACTGGATTACTGGACTGTACAGACATTCCTGATGCATAGGCAAAGATGGAGGGATGACTTGCCCTCACAGGCTATTTTGGCTCCGCGTGCCTTATTGCTCTGAGTTTGCCTTCCCCAATTGGAAAGTTGCATTAGAACAATTATTCCTGCAAAAATAGAGAGGGTGGTACCTGCTGAGGTCAGAGAATCACTCCTTCTGTTTTTGATGGTCAAACCTGAATGCTGTTGCTCATTAATGAAAGCAATATTGCACATAGTAGAAGGAGGGGTTAGCAACCTTGGGGAAACTCAGAACTCTCTCTCTCTCTCTCTCTCTCTCTCTCTCTCTCTCTCTCTCTCTCTCTCTCTCTCTCTCTCTCTCTCTCTCTCTCTCTCTCTCATGTGACCAATCAAAACACAATTCAGCAACAAGAGAAATGGAAAGGAATATACTAAAAAAAAAACCTTCATGTTTTGCAGATGGAAACCAGTATGGAATTTGTGATATGAAGTAGCTAGTACAGAAGTAGTATTGAGTAGCTTTTTTGAACTGTAAGTACCTTTCCAATTTGGACAGCAGATTGCAAAATGGCCAACACAATGGGCATGGCCAATCAAAACACATCTCTTAGAAGATAGACCCTTTTGCTCTTGGCCCTATTTATCCGTACACTGCTTTTTCTTTTTCTTTTTAGAAATACTGTAAGTCTTTGGAAGCAATAAAAGCGAGGTAAGTTGCCGTCCTCCAGATATTTGGGATTTTAGTTCCCATCAGACCTAGCCACCATGATGGGATCCAGAATTTCTGGAGAGTACCAAGTTCTTTGCCACAGATCTGATTTTCTAAATCAGACACAGCTGCGTACTCCTTGTTACTTAATATTCTTGAAATATTACCTTTGTAGTACAGGGCTTTCATACAAAATTACAGCCCGCCAGTCACAAACAGAATTCATGAAACCCTGTCAGTTATAAATATCTTTCATGCAACTCTGGAAAAGAAGAAAAAGGGGGTTACTTACACACAGCATCCACTTCTCATGGCAACGCCTTTCTCTACAATATGTCTGGTATGAAGTAAGGCTTGTTTCCTGTAGTTAGCAGGAGAGATTCAATTGTAGTAACGTAAATCCTTTCATAACAATACTTCTCAATACTTCTTTTGCAATTAGAGATTTGTAAAGCCCTAATTTAGTGGCTGAGGTCATGGAATGAATGAATTGGAATCTGTGCCATGGAATGCCATCAAATCTTGGGTGCATATTTGTGGTGCCACAGGAGAAAGAGCTCAAAGATAGAGAAGGAAGACTTACAGTAGCTGGGGCCTGCACAACTCCCAAGGGTTTGTCAGCCACCCTGTTTCTTGGATCAAAATTAGGACACTTATTTCGTCTCTCCTGGATCAATTTTTGTATCTCAGATACAACCAAGGTGCTGAGCTTAGAACAGGTCAGAGTGGAGGGAGCTCCTGGGGAAAAAAGGGTATTACCAAATTCTCATTTTATTCTGCTGCATCTCTCTCGGCCCTCATGACCAGAGAGCAGACATGAAGAACCATGAATGCACCCACCTATCTTGCAATCTTACCAGTAGCAAACTGGCGCATATGGTGGTAAATGTACAACAGCTATTCAGCATGTGCATTAAACACTAGTCATGTTGCTGACTTTGGCAAACATTACTACCAGCTAATATGTTACATAACAGATGACATATGAAAAGGTCCTCCATTCCACTTCAATCCCTGTGATAGATTGGCAATTTCATTTAGCAAATTCAGAAAGAGGAGGTTATGAACAATTTGGGGACCAGAGGAGTCAATGCAGCATTATCTATAGCCGTGATGGCGAACCTATGGCACGCGTGATGGAAGTGGCACGCAGAGCCATTTCTCCCGGCAAGCGGAACCATCGCCCGGTGCTCTTCCGGTTCTGGTATACCGGCCAGCAGGTTTTCAGGCGTGCTGAAAACCAGAAGAGCAGCTGCCCATTGCAGATGCGCGCTCCAGGAAGATGATCTTGTTTCCAGAGTGCGCATGAGCATGGGCCAGCTGGTCTGGTTTGGGGATCCCAGCAGTCGCTTCCTCAAGGAGCAGAGCAAGGTAAGCTGAGGCTTCCGTCCCTCCTTGCCCGAGCGAGCTTCTTGCGTGGCCCCAGGTGGTTCGGAGCATGTGCGGGTGGCGCATGTGTGGGAAAGCGTGCATGTGTGTGGGAAAGTCATGTGTGCATGCGCAGGTGGAGCACGCATTGCATTATGGGTGCCGGCACATGCGGGCACTATCGTGGGCGCACACACACACACTGGGCGCGCACGCAACCAGCAAAATGTTCACCATCACTGGTCTATGGCCTTTTTTATATTGGTAGTCTCATCCTACACATCTGTCAATGTATCATTGCAGTTGTGGCTGGGTGATGCTATAAGATAGTATCAAGCCCCTGTTGTCAGGTGCGAAAGATCAGGATCACACCTGAACTTCCAATTAAACTGATTTAATTGCTTGCCTCTGGAAGTTGTGGGTGCTTTTAAGAAGAGATTGGGCAGCCCTTTGTTGGGAATGGTATAGGGTAGGGGTGGCCAAACCGTGGCGCATGTGCCAAACGTGGCGCATTGGATGCTTACAAGTGGCACATTGCATCCTTGCGCCTACTTAGCTCAGCTCCTCTGGGCTCTGCCTACGGCAATTTAAAATGCGCTTCTGCCCGCGAGGAAGAGGGGGCGAGCATCGATCCCTGCCTCTGTGCAGGCAGGAGCGCGTTTCAAAACGCTGCCGAAGGCAGCCCAGAGCAGGCGAGCCAGTGAGGGAGGCGTCGGCAAGAGGCGTTTCAAACTGACGTAGGCAGAGGCCAAATGAGCGCAGGGCTTGATAAGCAAACTTTCTTGTCGCCGTCCCTTTCGGCTCCACATCTTGCCGCCACCTCCTTCACTTGTTGGATTGGCTCGCCTGCTCTGGGTTGCCTTCGGCAGCATTTTAAAACATGCTTCTGCCTGCGAAGAATAGGAGGCAAGCATCGGTCCCTTCATCGCAGGCAAAACGCATCCCTTCAAAATGCTGCCGAAGAAGTTTGGGGATTTCGGGTGGGAGATAGGGCGGGGCGGGGACAAGGAAGTCGCCGCCGCCTTCCTCACTTGCGCCGCGCCATGCCCCATCCCCCACCCCAAACCCCCAAACTCCTGCGGCAGCGTTTTGAATCCTGCCTGCGATGAAGCCAGAGCAGGCGAGCCAATCTCCTGTAACTTTGGCTCTTCGTCTCGCACTGGGGCTTGGCAGGGCGGGCAGGGCACGCATCCTCCTCCCCACCACTTCTGGATTTGGAAGCCGAAGTTGTATGGTGCATCTGAACTCGTCTATGAAAAAATTGGCGCATGGTATGCTTAAGGTTGGCCACCACTGGTATAGGGTCTCCTGCTTAGGTTGGCTCAAGGTTGACTCAGCCTTCCATCCTTTCGAAGTGGGTAAAATGAGGACCCAGATTGTTGGGGGCAATATGCTGACTCTGTACATCGCTTAGAGAGGGCTGTAAAAGCACTGTGGAGCGGTATATAAGTCTAAGTGCTATTGCTATTGCTAATAGAGGGTTGGACTGGAAGATCTCCAACCTCCCTTCCAACTCTGTTATTCTGTAATGTAATATAATTCTGATATATTGCTCACACCTATGCACAGGAATCTACTCAACTAAAAGCACTATTTTGGCACTAGATAAGGGTTAACGGAATTCAAGAGGGGTTGGGCTTAGTCTGTGGCCGATTCCTCTTTTGATTCCATCCCCAGATTCTGCCACTCCTTCTCCTTCACCTGTGTTGAAATGACCCATTACTTTGTTATAGCATTGATTCCATTGTTGATTCAAGTGATATTGAGCAACACATAACTCCATCCTTTGTTGAAATTTAATAACCTTTCCTTCAATCTCGAGCCTTCAGCATCAAATTCTAGAATTCACCCCTGTGATGGATGGAAATTCTTGGAGATAAAGTCTAATCTATGTTGAAGATTGAGTTGAAAAAGCTTTTAATGCCACCATGTTTATGGAAAGACTTTGAAGGTAGTGTCTGAGGTTAAGTAACAGAATACTAATATAATTGTAACATAGTTTTACTGCTATCTCACTTTTGTTTCAACTAACCTTTTGCAATACAGAGAAACAAACCCTCAGGAATAGCAGGCACATTTTAACATTTTAAAAATTCAAGACTCATAAATGCATGTGTTAGGGATGGTTTCTGAATTAAAAATAATGTTTCTCTTTTTATAATATTAACTTACATGGTGAGCATAAGAATCCATAGGATGATGGGCAACACGAAGTCCTCTAAACACCAATTCATACAATTTTATTCATACTGTAACTATTCTATGGGATTGGCTCCAGGGGGAAGTCCTGGCATTTCTAGATTTTTTAATTCACAGCCGGAGAAAAGCTGTAGCCAAATATTTTGGAATCGGCTACTAACCAAAACAGGCAACATTGGGCTCCAAAAACCACCAACTGATTGAATAATTTTCTTATAACCTTAAATTATATCTTAAACCACTGGGTGGTTCCAGATGGACAAATAGTAACAGCTAACAGCTAATGCTCTGGAGGCATAATTCTGGCACAGGCATAATTTACCTCTTACCCATTAACAGATTAACAGAGTTGGAAGGGACCTTGTAGGTCATCTAGTCCAACCCCCCACTCAAGCAGGAGATCCTGCCTACACTATTTCTGAGAAATGGCAGTCCAATCTCTTCTTGAAAGTCTGAAGTGATGAAGTTCCCACAACTTCCGAAGGCAAGCTGTTCCATTGGTTGATTGTTCTCACTGTCAGAAAGTTCCTCCTTATTTCTAAGTTGGATCTCTCCTTGATCAGTTTCCATCCATTGTCCCTTGTCTGGTCCTTCAGGTGCTTTGGAAAATAGCTTGATCCCCTCCTCTCTGTGGCAGCCCCTCAAATCAAAGTCAACATCATCTGGCCTCTCAATAAAATGACGTGAACTCATCAGAATTATTTCAGCTTAAAGGCCTCAACTGGGCGCTCCCAATGAGCTTTTCTCCTCTCAACACTTTATATCCTTGATCCCATCTACACCATACCAGTTTATGAAGAGGTCATGGGATTAAGGAGCGTTCCGAAGCTTGCAGAAATTGTTTCGGATGAATTGTTAGATGGATCTTAAGGGCATTGCTGACAACCTCTCTGTTGCAATTGAGCCTTGTGCTTTGTTGGCAGATGACTGTTCCAAAGCTATTCCTTTTGTCTCTTTCTGATTTTGCAAGAAAGTGAAAAACTTCCTTCTTGCATCCAAGGGGAATTTCTGTTCTTTATGCCTTGCCTATTTGAAGGATAGAGCACTGTTTACTATTCACATAAACTTAGAAATGTCACAGTTGCTCGATCCTCATTTAGGATAGGATAGTAGAGTTGTCCATTTTCTTTCCTGTCCAGTTACTTTTTCTCCTGGCTTCATATCCATCCAGTTTTGTTCCTTCCTTTATCTTCACTTCTCTGGGCAGCTATCTTTTCTTCTTGCTTCACCTAATAGCTGGCAGCGGAATCCAGGTGGCTCATACTGTGACATTCATGATTCTGTGGAATCATTCATGAGTTTAATCAACATTCATGTCAAGCCCACAACCCAGCCTTCAACATGAGCAACAGCGCAAAGCTCAGGAAGTGGCTGTTCCCAGGATGAGTCAAGGGGAGCCACAAGAATAAAGATAGGTCGCTTCCCAGAAACAGCAGGGGAACACTTGCACCCCAATGTCAGTTTTCCACAGGCATGCAAGTATTACATTCATTCATGAGAGATTACAGGATTACCGTCATTCATGAGAGATTCTGCAGGGGCAGGCACAGGACCAGAGAAAAAGCACAGGTGCCTCAATGGAACAATTGCAACATACTCCAAAATTTCTCCGGAGGTAGGCCAGTCATCTTTCACCAGAGAAGGGAAGGACTAGGCCAGCATGCAAGAAACAATACAGAAACCAGCGTGACTTGCTTAGAGCTGAGCAGCATAAAACATGAAGAATGAAACATGAAATTGCTGGATTTAGGAGCACAATGATTTCGATGCAGGAAGTCAGAATGTATAGCCCAGCACCTGTGGAAATGAAGGCCCCAAGAGTAGCACAGGAACTGGCAACACGCCAGTGGTGGGTTGCTACCGGTTTGCACCGGTTCAGCGAACTGGTAGCAGTGGCGGCGTGAGGCTCCGCCCACCCGCCCAGACATGATCAAAAATGCTCTGCACATGTGCAGAAGCGTTGCGTGAACACAAAGCGCTTGTGCGCCCGCGTGCTCCCATTCCCGAACCGGTAGCAAAGGTAAGTGGAACCCACTACTGCAACATGCCTATGTGTCCATGCTCTGTGGTGCCCAGTGATGACAGCAATCACTCCGCATCTCAGTACTCCATTCATCCTTTCAAACCAGAACTGCTACTCCCATACCATATCTGTCCATTTGTTTGTTTAATTTTTCTGCCCATCTCATCACAAGGAGATTTGGGGCATCTTACAATGTTAATGTTATACACCAATAATATCATAATATTAATACATATTTAGGAGGCACCATGAATATCTGTTTTGAAAATAATCCTGGTCACATAGCAGCCCAGTTTCTAGGTTTCCAGGCTATCTGTTTCCTCCTGGGAAGGAAACCAAAATGGCAAAGAGGAAGGGGCAACCCGGATGTGATATGCACTTTGTTCTCTCCTGGCTCGTTTGGACTATTGAGACCCTAAGGGGGACTTGGTAACAGAGGCATATCCCTGTCAGCAGAGAGCCAGTCCCCACTGCCTTGACTGTATTGACTATTGGAGATGATGAATGGTAGGCTGCTGACTTCAGGATGTTGCATGATACCCTCTCGGAGATGGAGACTAGCTTTGCAAAACCCAATACTATGCCATTGCAATCTGGTGGAAGAAAGTGTGGCTATTACTCGATGATGGCTCACAATAAAACCACCATGCAGGGAAGTTGCTCATCAGTTTGGTTTAGGAAGCATTCCTATCATGGTAGAAGTTTCTCTGCAGATTGAGCATGATCTATTGGAGGCTGTGGCTTGCCTCAGGAACTGCAGAAAGTACTTAAGCTTTCTACTATGGAGTCACTTTTCACAGTCACTTATTCAGTCTTTGAGTTAGATTCATAGGGAATATGTTAGGGAGAGGAATTAACTCCCTCAGAATGGGTTCGCAATTTGGGTGTTCTCCTAGATCCACAGTTAAAATTGGAGCAACATCTGTCAGCTGTGACTAGGGGGACCTTTGCACAGGTTCACCTGGTGCACCAATTGCAACCCTACCTGGAGAGAGAGGCCTTATTCACAATCACTCATGCCCTCATCACCTCACGGCTGGACTACTGTAACGCGCTCTACATGGGGCTACCCTTGAAGAGTATCTGGAGACTGCAATTGGTGCAAAATGCAGCTGCGCGAGCTGTGGTGGGTGTCCCCAGATACACCCACATAACACCTATTCTCCGCCAGCTGCATTGGTTGCCCATTAGTCTCCGGACACAATTTAAGGTGTTGTTTTTTAACCTTTAAAGCCCTACATGGCTCAGGGCCAGGTTACCTCCGGGACCGCATCCTACCGCATACCTCCCTACGACCAGTTAGGTCCCACAGAGTTGGTCTCCTCCAGGTCCCATCAACCAAACAATGTCAGTTGGCGGGACCGCGGGGGAGAGCCTTCTCTGTGGGAGCCCCATCTCTCTGGAACCAACTCCCTCCAGAGATCAGGACTATCCCCACCCTACTGGCCTTCCGCAAAGCAGTAAAAACATGGCTCTTCCGGCAGGTGGGAGGAGAATAAGATCAATCCCCCCCATGTGCGAATGTTGGTATGTTTTTTTAAATTTTTGTAATTCTTTTAATCATTTATGTCATTTTTCTTAATAAATTGTTTTGTATTATGTTATACGCCGCCCTGAGTCCTACGGGAGTGGGGCGGCATATAAAAATGACCAAATAAATAAATAAATAAAATTTACTTATGTTCTTACTTACTTACTTACTTACTTACTTACTTACTTACTTACTTACTCACTCACTTACTCACTCACTCACTCATTCACTCACTCACTCACTTACCTAGCCACCCATGTCACCACGATCCAATGGACCAAGGACCAAGGGAAGGCAGGACCTGCAGCATTGGTTGAAGGTAATATGCTGTTTTAATTGTTGCTATTGAAAGAGTCACTTGGCAATGTAATCTGGAGAATATCTCCTCAAAATAATGCCCAGTATAGACTAATCGGTTTTTCTGAAGTAGCAAGGACATTCCTTGGAATTCATTACACTGCTATTCCAGAATACGGTGGCTCAGAGTGGAAGCTTCATTGACACTGAAATAGACTACAGTTGAATTCACCATTAGGTATGTAGGAACTCTGCAGTCCATTCAGCTATGGACTCTGGTCAATTTCTCCCTGAAAGCCCCACAGGGAAAGGTTACCAGCCCACTGATTATCAATGGGGACAGTGCATATCCTCTTAGACAGTATGTGATCAAGAGCCATTTATGACTTTGAGATGTGACTTTGGGATGTCTAAAGGTGCAGTGGCACTAAGTGCAAGACTACCGTTGGCTGGAGACAATGCCTTCACCAAAATTAAAGTGAGAGAAAGGGCGTCTCTGAATGGGATGATTGGGAGCTGTGAGGCACACCCTCACATGGAAGCCCAGAGCCAGTGTCATGTGGCTGAGGACATAGCAGCTCCAGAAGCAACAGTGGACCTTTTCTAGCTCTATCACACCCAAGGCATGTTTTCTTAGAATAGAATAGAATAGAATAGAATAGAATAGAATAGAATAGAATAGAATAGAATAGAATAGAATAGAATAGAATAGAATAGAATTCTTTATTGCCCAAGTGTGATTGGACACACAAGGAATTTGTCTTTGGTGCATATGCTCTCAGTGTACATAAAAGAAAAGATACATTTGTCAAGCATGGTTGTCATAGGGTTCAAGTAAGCAATCAGGAAACAATCAATATGAATATAAATCGTAAGGATACAAGCAACAAGTTACAGTCATACAGTCATAACTCTTCTCATGAGAATCTTCCACCACGAACATGTCTGTGTTCATCACTACTTCTATGGCCAGAATTCATAAAGGGGAACTCAGTAGCTTTCGTGTAAGAATGCACACTCCTTCAGTTTCTGTAATGATTGAAGGTGATCTTTGTTTTCTTGACTCCTGTTCATTCAAAAAGTTCTCTAAACCAAAATCAAATGTCCTGCCCCATGCAATGGCTTTGGTAGATGAGGGAAGGTTACACTGTGAGTCAAGCTGCACTACAAAGTCACTGCTACCATGGCAGCAAAAGAGGAAGCAGAAATCTGCTAGTGGTCAGTGCAAAAAGCAATTTTAAAAGCTTTTCAGCTTCCTTATTGGCATCCTATTACCCAGAACTTGACCTGTGAGGATGGATGAGCTCATTGTATTGGCAAGAAGTAAAAAATTACCTGGCATAGGGACACAAGGAGGCAAAAAGTACTTCATAGTAAAGGGCAGGCCATCCCTCTCCCTCTCTCCCTCTCCCTCTTGTGTTTTCCCCTCCTCCTTCTCTCTCCCTCTCTTTTTCATATTACCATAACCCTAGTAATTAACTATATAAATTAAAATCAATATAAAACAAGGCAATAAATAACATCAATCTAGAGTAGCAAATAATGGGAGATCTGGTAGCCCATCATCAAAGGTTTACTTAAACGTATTCCAAAATGTCAAATGCAAATATTTTCACACAGTACGAAGTGTGAAACCAGGGGGACAGGAGGGGAAAACCTTTGATGGGTGTGGTTCTAGAGAGCCACTCTTGGCTGAGTTTTTGGCTCAGCCCTCCACTGCTAAGGGCTGCTGCAGTCTGTGCCACCACGGACCTGCACATATAAAGGGTGACAAGAAAAGCAAAGGCATGCTAATGAGACCTTAACAAGATTGACTGTAGTGATTTTGTTTGTAATTCCCTGAGTTATGATTGTAGCCTTCCTTTGTTTTCTCTACATTTCCAGCCAACTCATATTCCAGTGCATACAAATAGCCCAGCCAAAACAGGAAGGGAAGGAGATCTCTTTGGGTGTTCTGCGTATTCATTTCACAGGGTGAAAAGTCAATCATGACAATTTTGAAAGCTAAAGCACCTTTCAATAACAAGGTGATTGAATTCATGTCTTGCCAGATTTCAGGTGTAGCAGCATGCTACTATTATAGTACAATATAGTATACTGAGCATTGAGCATACTGTATCCATGAAAGCAAGCAAATGGATCAAATGCACCAATCAATCCAGATTGAATCAGATTCCAATCTTTATTATAGACATTGACAGCATTATTTTAGGGGGCAGCAGCCAAACATGGCAACAAATTACCCAGTTCCTGAAATAAGCTTCTTGTGCTTGGTCTCGCCTATTCTGGCTCACTCATCACATCCAAATCAATCCTGAGTTCACGCTCAGGGCACAAATGACCAGGTTCAAATTATCCTACTTTGGGAATAGTATGCAAAGGCTTAGATCTCTGGAAAAGGATCTGATGCTGAGAAAATGTAATGATACGTGAGCAGGACCTTGAGGGATAAGGGGAAGAGATGCTGCCTAAGGAATGATCAGACAGAAGGGGAAGAGCCTGCAATTGATTAGTGATCAGAGAAAGAAACTTAGGAAGGATCCATGATAATTGATCAGGCTGCAAAAAGAGAAGGTGGGAGATTTGTACTTTCAGGCTTGCAAGAATGGTGTTAGTCCTCGCAGGTAAACAGACAGGAAACAACCTGATGAGTTAATTGTACTTTATTGCAAGGTTACATTAATAGAATCTTGCAAATCTGAAAGTACGAATCTCCCATCTTCTCTTTTTACAGCCTGTTCCCAAAACAACTGGAGCAGCACTTGAACACCATCAACATTGACAAAAACATCATCAGTCAGTTGCAAAAGGCAGCTTTATTTGGAACAGTTGCATCCTGCCCCGGTTGGATGTAACTGTTCCAAATAAATACTTCTAACACCATCAAAGAACGTCTGCCTGTCCCGAGTTGTCCCAGGTTCTTGGGAAATACTAGATAGCTGGATAAAAATGCGAAATCCAGTCTAAACATCTGACTGACGATACGACCAACCATCATATATTACATTTACTGTACTTGCCACCCAACTCCCAGTGACTCAACAATAGTTACTGGGCTGATTGGAGTTTTTCTTGCCACTTCCTTTTTTAATTCTGAGTTTTCAAAAGCTTTCAAATCTAGGGATTACCACGAGTGTGCAACACTTGAATAACAGCTTATGCTTAAGTTTACATGGTACTATAAAGAAAAGCAGTTAATTATAAAGTACAAACCTAAAGTTGTGGTCACTTGAAAAGCCATTATTGATATAATAACAACAAGGCTCCAGAGCAGATTAGATGCTCTAAGCATTCCCATATTCTCAAAGAAAAACCCATTTAGATAATAAGTCCTCGACTTACGATCACAATTGAACCCAACATTTCTGTGGCTAAGCCAAGGCAGTTGTTAAGTGAATTTTGCCCCATTTATGACCTTTTTGCCATAGTTGTTAAGTGAATCATTGCAGTTATTAAGTTAATTACATGGTTGTTAAGTGAATTTGGCTTCCCCATTGATTTCGCTTGACAGAAGGTCCAGTGGTGGGATACAAATAATTTAACAACCCGTTCGCCCAGGGTCAGGTTGGCTGTTGTGGGAGGCGTGGCCCATCACCATCCTCCAGCTACACTGCACATGCGGGTCGAGCCTCCCATGATGGCCAAACTGACCCTGGGCGAACCGGTTGTTAAATTATACCCCCCTATCAAAATGGATCCTGGGAGCTGCGCTGCAATGGAGAAACGGGAAATAGAGCGGCCAGCATGAAGGGAGGAGGAGGAGCAGGGAGAAGAAAGAGGGAAAGCGGCCTTCTCCTTCCCTCGCGCCAGCCACTCCGTTTCTCCATTGCAGCGCAGTGCCCAGGAGCCACTTTAGCACTTAGCAATAGCACTTAGACTTATATACCGCTTCATAGTGCTTTACAGCCCTCTCTAAGCAGTTTACAGAGTTCAGCATATTGCCCCCAACAATCTGGGTCCTCATTTTACCCACCTCAGAAGGATGGAAGGCTGAGTCAACCTTGAGCCTGGTGAGATTTGAACAGCTGAACTGCTGAACTAGCAATCAGCTGAAGGTCGCAGTGCTACTTTTAACCACTGCGCCACCTCGGCTCCTAGTGGGAGGGTGGGTAATTTAACAACCGGTTCGTGCGAACCGGTGCGAACCAGCTGAATACCACCACTGAGAAAATCACATGACCCTGGGACACTGCAACCATCATAAATACATGCCAGTTGTTAAGCCTCCAAGGTTTGATCATGTGTCCATAGGCATGCTACAACGGTTGTAACTGTGAAAAACGGTCATAACTCACTTTTTTCCAGTGCCGTTGTAACTTAGAATGGTCATTAAATGAATGGTTGTAAGTCGAGGACTTCCTATATAGGCTTGATCCCTTGCTAAAAAGAGTATAGTAGAATTACATAGCATTCAGGGAAGGGAATGTATTGTGTGCTCTTAGGATACAAACTCACTTTTTAGTTTTAAGTAGACATGTAAAGGATTACGACGTTATTCCTGATCATGAGAAATTAAAGGTTATAGACCTCTTCTGTGGAGTTATTTTGGCTTATTTTGTAATGCGTATATTCCTTTACACCACTGACATTTCAGACAACTGTGGTTTCTCTTTTAAGATTCTAAGCTCCCCTCTTAAAAAATGAATGAAAGCCAGTGTTTAAAACAATTATCTTTTCTCTCCACTGCTGTTTTGCTGAAGGTAGATTAAAGTTGAGACTTAGAGCTGCTTTCTGCTCAAGAAAAGAAAATACTTTCTACTGTACAATATTGGGGGGGGGAGGAAATTATGATTACAGTACTGCAAAATGACCTCATATACCAAGCGCCACCTACTGGTAAATTAAATGGGTGCATTTGCATCTTTTCCCCCCACAGTACTGTATTTGGTCAAGTTGCGAAGTTATTTTCATAAAGCAAAACATTTTATGTTAGTTGGACTGAAGGATGCAACAAAGGGCAGAGATCCGAAACTGAAGACCAAGGTAGCTAAGGCTGAAAAAGAAAATAGAGCAAAGGATTGCCAGTTACACATCAGTGGTGAAACATTACAGCATGGAGATGAATGTGTGTGCCTCATAGAAGAGAGGACTCATACGCAAATTGTGTCAAGAGTCATTTGAGGACAGTTCATATGCTTGAAAGCCACAATGTTGAAGGGTTTTTATATGTACAAAAGTAAAATAAAAAATAAAAATAAAAAAAATAAAAAAATAAAAATAAAAAAAATAAATGGTATCAGGCATTAGCTGTGGGAGTAACAGCTGGCTGCAATAAATGTTAGATGACACTCCCCCCCCCCTCCTGCCCCGTGACCTGCAAGTTACAGGTTTGAGACCCTGTTGGAAAAAGTTTAGTTACCGTATTTTTCGGAGTATAAGACACACCTGAGTATAAGACGCACCTTAGTTTTTGGGGAGGAAAATAGGGGGAAAAAATCTGCCTACCAGGTAGTCATCTGGCTAACGTCCTTAGTCTGGTCAGCTTCAGCACATTATTTTATCCCCTGGTTAGGACTTAAAAAAACCTTCTTCTGAGAGAGTAACAATGAAAGAGCCTGCAAGCCAATAAGAGCTGGGAAGATCGTTAGCACCTGGTTAGGGCTAGAAAAAAACTTATTCGGAGCAAGTAGAGCAATGGAAAAAACCCTGCAAAGACTTAGGGCTGGAAAAACATTCTTTGGAGAGAGTAACAATGAAAAAGCCTGCAAGATAAGAGCTGGGAAGATTGTTAGCACCTAGTTAGGGCTGGGAAAAAAGCTCCGAAAAAGCTACATTCAGAGTATAAGACGCACCCAAATTTTCAGCCACTTTTAGGGAGGAAAAAGGTGTGTCTTATACTCCAATAAATACGGTAAAAGTGGGGGAATTGGTGGCAAACCATTAAGACGTAGAAAGTTATGGGGTAATAAACACTCTGTTTCTTGGTTGAAATAAATGAACCTTGCTGTGCTTAAGAGCATACTTCTGCCCTCTTTTATTAGATGGATGAAAAATACCATTGGCCAGAAGAAGCAACAGTAAATTATAGCAATGACGATGTATGAAATGCATGTGATAAAACAAGAAAGGGATGGTGGTCAAGAATGAATGGATGCTGAATGAATGTGCATTATGGAATTTTTGGTGCTTTCTGAGCTTGGTTGTTTTCTTGCAGATGTTTCATTACCCAACTAGGCAACATCATCAGTGCTGATGATGTGCTGATGATGTTACCTAGTTGCATAAAGAAACATCTGCAAGTTGAGAGAGCACTAAGAACTCCACAGTTCATCCTTGAGCTACCTATAAATTCTCTTCTATGGAATGTGGATTGGAAACAAAAATGAGCGACCAGTATAAAAGAATGATATATTGTGGTAGTTTGCTCAAAGATAGAATGAATGACGATATAATCACCAAGGAAATCAGGGAAGGGTGAATAGATCAAGAGGAAGAGGAAGATTGACAATTGTAATATTAGAGGGAGGAATTAAGAAGAGAAGAGAGAAACTAAAGAAAGAACTAAAGGCAGTGCATGAATTGATCCATGGGCATATTGAAAACAAGGTTGGCTTACAAGGGTAGAGGTATAAATAATGTCGATGTAAAAAATAATTTATTTATACAGATTATCTATCACTTGAAACTAATGGACTTTAGTTTTATTTCCTTTTGTCTTATTTCTTGTCATTTCTTTTGCTCACTATTACTTACTTTGCTCGCTATTACTTACTTCCTGGGCTTTGCTTTATGTTGTTTGTATTAAAAAGGAATGGTGTGAAGGACTGGATGGATGGATGGATGGATGGATGGATGGATGGATGGAGCGGTGGGTTGCTCCTGGTTTGGACCGGAGCGAAGCGTTGCGTGTGCGAGAACCGACAGCAAAATTATTTAGAACCCACCACTGGATGGATGGATGGATAGATGGATGTTTCATCCAACACCCTGTAACTGGCCAATAAATGTTTAGGGCTCAGTATGGACTTGAATTTGATCCTTGTCCGATACTGTGAACCATTATACTGGGGATTGGGTCTCTACCCCCCTCTGCTGAGTGTGTAAACAGAAGCGGAGGGGGGTTCCAGTCCTCCCCCAGGCTCAGTATGACTGGGATGCATGGCCTGCTGGGAGAGAGGGGGACCAGTGGGGGAGAGGAGGGGATTTCTGGTGTGAGGGGGGACGGGAGTATTAAGGTCATAACAGGGAGAGGTAGGTATGGCGGGAGCAGGGGGGTAGGCCGCTCTCGGGGAACGAGAATTCGCTATCTTCAAGCGATTCCTTGTTCTGGCCCCTCTGGTTTGGTTCCATCTAGCTCAGCCCGAGTACCTGGTAACCAGGGATGTCAGGGCCCTGGGCTCAAGCTGCTGCTGTTGAATGCCAGGTCGATTACTAACAAGGCCCCCCTTGTACGGGATTTAATCCTGGAAGAGGGGGCGGACCTGGCATGTATTACTGAGACCTGGCTAGGCCAGGAGGGGGGGGGTTCCCCTCTCCGAGATGTGCCCGGACGGGTTCTCAGTTCAGCATCAGCCGCGACCCCAGGGAAGGGGTGGAGGAGTGGCAATTATAGCTCGCCAGAACCTAAATCCTCGAAGGAGCCCTGCCCCGGAGATTGTTGGGTGTGAGACGCTCCTTCTGAAGCTGGACTTAGGGGTTCAGGTGGGCCTTCTGCTAACGTACTTGCCTCCTAGCTGCGTTGCAAAGGCCCTGCCTGTTCTGCTCGAGGCGGTAGCAGGGCTGGCGATTGAGTTCCCCAGGTTGATGGTGCTGGGGGACTTCAACCTGCCATCGCCCGGTGAAACCTCAGAGGCATTCCAGGAGTTCATGGCTTCCATGACAACCATGGACCTGACCCAAGTAGTTCAGGGTCCGACTCATGAGGGAGGTCACACGCTTGACCTTGTGTTTCTCTCGGGGCAGTGGAGAGATGATCTGAGGCTGAGGGGTTTAGTCACAGTACCCTTGTCGTGGTCAGATCATTTCCTTCTGAGGTTGGATTTCATGGCGCCACTCCTCCACCGCAAGGAGGCGGGACCGATTAAGTGGTTCCGCCCCAGGCGCCTAATGGAATCCGAAGGATTTCAGAGGGAACTTGGGGAAATACCGGACTCCCTGGTACACGATTCATCTGAGGCTCTAGTGACTGCCTGGAATCAGGCGGCAACAGGGGCTTTAGATCGGATTGCGCCTTTGCGGCCTCTCCGTGGCAGCGGATCCCGGAGGGCTCCTTGGTTTACTGAGGAGCTCCGGGAGATGAAGCGCCTAAAGAGACGCCTAGAGCGACGATGGAGAGCCAGTAAAGCTGAGTCTGACCGGACACTTTTAAGAACTTGCATTAAGTCTTACTTAGTGGCGATACGGGCGGCAAAATGTGCGCATTTTTCCGCCCTTATTGCGTCCGCCAACTCCCGCCCAGCCGCCCTGTTTAGGGTGACGCGCTCCCTCCTCGCAAAGGGGGGGGGCGAAGAACCCTTGCAGGGTAGAGCTGAGGAATTTTCCCAGTTCCTGGCGGATAAAATCACTCAGATTCGGACAGACCTGGACTCCATTTGGACAGGGCAGGCCGAGATGACAGGGGCGAGTCTTAGTCCTGTTATTTGGGAGGAGTTTGAGCCTATCACTCCTGAGGATGTGGACAAGGCCATAGGAGCGATGAGCGCCTCCACTTGTTTATTGGACCCGTGTCCCTCCTGGCTGGTTTCGGCCAGCAGGGAGGTGACACGTGGCTGGCTCCAGGCTGTTGTGATCGCATCTTTGAGAGAGGGGTCCGTCCCGCAGCCCTTAAAAGCTGCGGTGGTGAGGCCCCTCCTCAAGAAGCCTTCCCTGGACCCAGCGGATTTAAAGAACTTCCGTCCAGTCTCCAACTTACCCTTCTTGGGTAAAGTTGTAGAGAAAGTGGTGTCGCTCCAACTCCTGCGGCTATTGGAGGATACTGATTATCTGGATCCCTTTCAATCGGGTTTCAGGCGCGGCTACAGTACGGAGACTGCTTTGGTCGCACTGATGGATGATCTCTGGCGAGCACGGGATGGGGGTCATTCCTCCATCCTGGTGTTACTTGACCTCTCAGCGGCTTTCGATACCATCGACCATGGTATCCTTCTGCGTCGTCTTGGGGAGGTGGGAGTGGGAGGCACTGTTTTACGGTGGTTCTCCTCCTACCTCTCTGACAGGACGCAGTCGGTGTTGACAGGAGGGCAGAGGTCGGCCCCTAGGCCCCTGGTTTGCGGGGTGCCACAGGGTTCGGTCCTCTCGCCCATCCTGTTTAACATTTACATGAAACCGCTGGGTGAGATCATCCGACGACACGGGGTGAGGTATCAGCAGTATGCTGACGATACCCAGTTGTACATCTCCACCCCGTGTCAGTTCAGTGAAGCAGTTGATGTAATGTGCCGCTGCCTGGACGATGTGAGGGTCTGGATGGGAGTGAACAGACTCAGGCTCAACCCAGACAAGACTGAGTGGCTCTGGATTTTGCCTCCCAAGGATTATGTCGACTGTCCCTCCCTGGTTCTCGGGGGAGAAAAATTGACTCCCTCGGAACAGGTCCGCAATTTGGGTGTCCTCCTAGATCCACAGCTAAAATTGGAGCAACATCTTTCAGCTGTGGCTAGGGGGACCTTTGCACAGATTCGTCTTGTGCACCAATTGCGACCTTACTTGGAGAGGGAGGCTTTGCTCACAGTCACTCATGCCCTTGTCACCTCACGGCTAGACTACTGTAACGCGCTCTACATGGGGCTACCCTCAAAGAGCATCCGGAGACTCCAACTGGTACAGAATGCAGCTGCGCGAGCTGTAGTGGGTGTACCGAGATACACCCACGTAACACCTATTCTTCGCCAGCTGCATTGGCTGCCAATTAGTCTCCGGTCGCAATTTAAGGTGTTGGTCGTTACCTTTAAAGCCCTACATGGCTCAGGGCCAGGTTACCTTCGGGACCGCATCCTACCACATACCTCCCTACGACCGGTTAGGTCCCATAGAGAGGGCCTCCTCCGGGTCCCATCGGCCAAACAATGTCGGTTGGCGGGGCCACGGGGGAGGGCCTTCTCTGTGGGAGCCCCGTCCCTCTGGAACCAACTCCCACCAGAGATCCGGACTATCCCCACCCTGCTGGCCTTCCGTAAAGCCATAAAAACTTGGCTCTTCCGGCAGGCGGGGTGAATAGGAAGATCAGATTCCCCCCTTGAATGTTGTTTTTATAATTGTTTTAACTATGCCTTTTAATTTTAAATTATGATAATTGTTTTTATTGTACGCTTCTTATTCTGTTGTACGCCGCCCTGAGTCCCACGGGATTGGGCGGCCTATAAGAACGTCTATTAAATTAAATTAAATTAAATACTGCAGTAGCTAATGTTCAGTCAGTTGTGAACCATATTTTGAGACAGACTTTTATAAAGATATCTTTCTATTGAAACATATAGGGGGAGGTGGGTATATGTATCAAAACCTGCAAAACATCAGGGACTTCAACTTTTGCTATAATTTTTCCTGTGGGTACCCATCAAAATTGGAGATAATATACAACAAGCACTGCTTATCATCTCCTGGAGATTGCTGGCTGGGGAATCCTGGAAGTTGAAAGTCCACACTGCTAAAAATTGTCAAGATTGACAAACACTGAATTAACATATAAAATTCTCAAACTGTCCTGTATGTCATCAATCGGCATGCATTCCAGCCATATCTGATCCCTGGCTCGGAGACTGAATTTTTCAGAATTTCCTACTTTTTGTATGTCACAGTGAGACTGAATAATTGGCTCTTTATTAGTTACTTAGTTACTGGCTACTCCAATCTTTTACTTGGCATTGGCTTCACTGTATCTTAGTCTCATATAACTATATCCAATATTTATCATGTATTACTTTTTCTTCATTTCTTTCAGCATTGAAATGTTTGCTGCTTAATACTTAGACTGGTTATTTCCTTGTTTTACCTACCTAGGAAAGAAAGAATAAAAGCTTTTTTTTCCCTCGCCGGTAAGGTATTTGCATTTTTTAAAAGTTTTCTCACAGAAGCAGCATTTGGTAAATTGCAAATGCACAGGAGGATTAGCTGTAAATGGATGAGAATATTGCAAGCACTGCTGGAAGATGTCTGATAATTATGTGTAAAAATGGATCAACATTTCAGCATTGTTTGCTCTGAGTCAATTCCATGTCATTTATTTGACATCACGAACAATGGAAGGAAATGTAAAAGAATGGAACCACCCACAAAGTAATGGCATGTCTGAATGTAAGATCTCAGAATAGGTGACACATATTTCAAATAAACATATTGGATTTCCTTTGCATTTTGTATTGCAGATGCCTGAGAGCTAAGACTGGTTTTATGTTTGGATTATGAAATCATTGACGTTAATGGTGTTTCACGATGATGATAGCAGAGCTGATATATTTCAGACTTGATCTGGAACAACCAACTGATATCTTAGTCTACCTTAGTCCCTGATAACCGTATCAGATGTTTATCATGTATGCTAGAAAGTTTGCCTAAAGTGTCACTCATATATGTATATAACATTCTAAACTTTAAGACAGTATCTTTTTATATTTTATGTCAACTAAATGTTAATAATGCTCACAGATACCTCTGCCACTATATTATTTTTTACATTACTCTTTAAGAGAGGTGGTAACAGCTATGACCACATGTACAAGTGTTTGCATCTTTTTTGTCACAATGCTTCCTCAGAATTATGGCAATGGTGATTGATTTTACTCTGAATTTATTTCCTATTGTCACCATATTGTTGAATGTGATAGATAGGCTTGTGATTTCACACATCCTCATGCTGGATTTCTGAATTCTGAGTGATTGCTAATAATAACGAAATGGAAACAACAAGAGGTATTGAACAGATGCATAGCGTAACATAAATAAATAATTGGAGAAGGTGTTCAAGGATATTAGAAGAGATGCAAGGAAAACCCTATTTCAGATGCATGTACTGATTGTTTTCAAACATGCTTTATTTGCCTTCCCCCCCCACAGGTATTTCTGAGGACTGTCACTTTCTGTGGCCTTTGAACTGCCAATCCACCAAGTGGATGTCTATTGAATGCATATTATATGTGTTTGTGTGTGTGTGTGTGTGTGTGTATGTAATGTATATGTATATGTACAGTATGTGTATGTGTATGTGTATGTGTATGTGTATGTGTATGTGTATGTGTATGTGTATGTATATATATATATATATATATATATATATATATATATATATATATATATATATATATATATATATATTTGCTTATGTGTCTTAAAAACACTGATTCTTACTTTTAGATAAACCAACAATTTATGATTATACCATAAAGCAAGTTAGCAATAGCAATAGTACTTAGACATATACCGCTTCATAGTGCTTTACAGCCCTCTCTAAGCGGTTTACAGAGTTCAGCATATTGCCCCCAACAATCTGGGTCCTCATTTTACCCACCTCGGAAGGATGGAAGGCTGAGTCAACCTTGAGCCTGGTGAGATTTGAACAGCTGAACTGCTGAACTAGCAGTAGCCTGCAGTGCTGCATTTAACCACTGCGCCACCTCGGCTCTTGAAAAGTTCCTTTTCAATCGATTTTTTTTAAGGACTCTAATGTTTAAATAATAGATTTAAGAATCCCACAGAGCATGTTCAAATGTTTAGGTACTGTACATACAGACTTTCTAAAGTAAATACTCCTGATGTTTGCTTTTAACTGGTACGGTAAAAGTATTAGGTTCATAGGTTGTCTGAGGTCAAATATTGATTTTCATTCCCATAAGATAGTATGTCTTATTCCATCTAATATATGTGATCCATCTTAGCCAGAATCTGTACATTTAACTTCTTCATTTAACTGCCTTCCCAAGATGATGTTCTCCAAATATATTGGGATTGTAATTCACAGAATTCCCACCAACATGGCCAACTGAGACTGGGTGCCCAAAACAGGCTGGAGAAAAACATATCATGATGACAATAGCTTGCTATTTTTTTTCCCACATAAATCCCCCCCACACACACTGGTGTTCCATTTCTACACCAGTGATTTTATTAGTTGCTTGATATGCAGACCATGGCAACAAGGGGTGATTCAAAATTTAACCACTTTGAATTCTGCACAAGGAGACTGGTTCTCTGGAGTCTTATTACTATGTGCTTTGAATTAAATAAGTGCAAAGAATGTATTCTTCTCTCTTGAGTGACTCAACTTCCATAAGCATCTGAGTTGACATGTCATCTAAATGCAGATGCAACACCAAAATTAGAGTTGACTCAATATCAATAAGCAAGGAGAACTGTCCCAAAACTAATTCTATTTTGTCCAAACAGTCCTAGAAAATTTGTGTATGTGTGTTTGTGTGTGTGTGTGTGTGTGTGTGTGTCTGTGTGTCTGTGTGTCTGTGTGTCTGTGTCTCTGTGTTATACATATATACATACACATCCATATATTTTGATGTTGTTGTTAGTTGCGAAGTTGTGTCCGACCCATTGCTACCCCATGGACAACGTTCCTCTACCATCCTCTGGAGTCCATTTAAGCTGACGCCGACTGCTTCAGTGACTCCATCCAGCCACCTCATTCTCTGTCGTCCCCTTCTTCTTTTGCCCTCAATCTTTCCCAGCATTAGGCTCTTCTCCAGTGAGTCCTTCTTTCTCATTAGGTGGCCAAAAAGGTATTTGAGTTTCATCTTCAGGACCTGGCCTTCTAAAGAATGTGTGTGTGTGTGTGTGTGTGTGTGTGTGTGTGTGTGTGTGTGTGTGTGTGTGTGTGTGTGTAACATTTTTTGCTAATAAATGAAAATAAAGGGAGACTATTATATATCTATTTTGAGCTATTTTGCTCTCATCAGATAGCCATACCCTTAGTGGGAATTGAACCTGGGCAGTCTGCTTGTAAGGCAGTAGTTTAACCTCTAGGCCACAAGGTTCTTTTCACTATCAGTATATATTCCATACATATATACATACATACATATTTGAAATATATTCCCTTTCCTTGCTTTTGAAGAATCCACCAGTATGATATAAAGGACTGTTTTAATTTTTCGGATTCTATTTCTTTCTGTCATTATTATTTTTTGCATCTAGCCTGTCCCTCAGAGTCCTTAACTGTAACAACACTATCATGGTCTGCCACACTTGCAGTAAGTATTGTAAGCTAGCTTGACTTTGCTTCTGGGCAGCTGTGGCTCCTCATCCGTCATCTCTGCATACCTGGCTGAGTTATGTTCAGCTTTTAAGCAGTTAAGTACCATTTGTTTACCTAACTGGAACACTTCAGGAGAAGAGGAAGGCTGTTAGTTATATGCATCCCGAGAGGGGAGCTATGGGTTACAGCTGGATCTGCAGAGAATGCAATTACATACTTATTCTGGTCTTTGTCTTTTGTTATTTTATTCATTTTGAAATGAACCTGTTTCATATGAGGCATCACATTTCCCCCAAACAGAAGGAAGACCAAGAAGCACCAATTTAATGATTCAGATCCCTTTGTGGGGAGAGAATTGAGTACAGTATTGTTTGCGTTATCTTTTTATTTACATATGTACAAGCAGCAAAAAGAGCTGCTACCCTTCAAAACAAATAGAAGATCCTTGGAGAGTCCCTTCCATCTACCCCAGTGCTTCTCAATTATTTTCTGTTACGCCCCCCCTAGGAAGAAGTAAACATTTTGCGCCCCCCCAACTCTCCCCCGGGACGATTGCTTGCAATATTCGACACGTTTTCGCTGAAAAAAATCAAGCAGTTTATCAACGTGATTGGGTTTAATGTGTTTAAGTGACGTCTTAATTTATTTGGCTTCATGCTGTCCGCTGCCAACTTTTTTAGACACAGTAAACATACCGGTCTTTCCTCGTCTCCCACCGTAGTCACAGTGAAGCCAAGCGCTACATACGCTTCGTCATATTTCCTAGTCTTAGCTTTCGGGAGATTTACGTTTGTCTCGTTATCTCCGTCTCTCTCCTCCTTTCTCTTCATCCCTGTTAAATATTTTTCCATGGTGTCTCTTAAGGGTTTGTTATCTTCATAACTCCTGCTCTGTGCTGTGTTCGGTGCAAAAAACCCTACTCCCTGCTGCAAAAAAAGCATGTTCCCTGTGGTCACACGCCCCCCCTGGCATTGCTCCGCACCCCCCCAGGGGGCCCGCCCCATTATTTGAGAAGCACTGATCTACCCCAACTTTTTGTGTCTGCAAAGAATCCACTTTTGTTATTGTTGTGGTGCTGTTAAAAGCAGTCTCACTGATTACCAGAATGGAACCCAACTTCCTTCCTGAAGCACTTCCATTGTCAGGTCAGCTGAAGGTTTACAAAATAATACAAGCACAGACTTTCCAAGAACTTCCCTCTGAGGCAAGATTGTTAAAAATGTGGGGAGGAAAGTAAAATGTGACTGAAGTTCGTTCCAATAGTTCTTTCTGTCTAGCCATAAGCCTGGTACCTAAGTCATCAGGGGTTGAGGTCAGCCACAGATGTTCATTCAGGAAGCATACTTCTGGGCAACAAAGCCATTGGGCATGGGTTTTCATCTTTTCCATTTCCCAATTCCATTTTCCTAATTCCTAATTGCAAAAGAGGTTTAAGAAGATGATCCATTGGAATCTTTGCTTCTGTCGGCCTCAAAATCTTGAGAACAAGGAGTAAAGGGCAAGGTTTAAATACTTTCTTGTCCCAAAGTGCTGCAGTGTGCAGACCTTAAAAAATGGGCAAAAATGTATCTCTTTTTCCCAACATGTTACCGTTAGCTAATTTTAATGGCATGGATAGTATAATCATGATTTTAGATTTGTCATTTTGTTTTAAACGTTGTAAATTGCCCTAAGTGTTACAAAAGGAGAAAGTCAACGTTTAATAAAAGTGGGAAAAAATGAGTAATTTCCAAGCTGTGAAGTAAGCACCATAATTCCTAAGTCATGCAGTTGTGAGGCCTCACTCTGGTATTAACAGCTGTCCAGAGTCCTCTGGAGTGAGTGGCTGTATTAAATTTAATAAACAAGCAGTAGCCATTGAAAAAGCTGCTTCTGCATGATGGCGTGTGGTAGGACACTGATCTACCATGAATGGTGTGCTGCTATGTTCTCAAGATCTTTCCTCCTTGGTCAGCCATATTGACTTTCTTCTGGCTGGCTGTGCCACAGCTCCAAAGGCAAGATTTCTAATTTGCTGTTTGCAACACCGGAGTTTTGATCTCATTGCTCACCTCCAAATCACAGTAAGATAGGAATGGGCAGATACCCAGCTTCTGACATCGCCTTTGTTTTATTATGCTTTTCGGGTTTATCAGTGAGAGCCCAAGTCTATAAAAGTGGTACAGAATGATGGGACACACTTATCATAAGAGGACTACCAAATGGGGCTTCAGGTTCATGGCAGCTTCCATTCACATAAAACCTTACCATTGCAATGTAAAGAGCCTGGGTGACTACGAACAAATGTTCAACCAGGCATATGGGATCAGGGACACTTATGACTCTTCTCAACAAATAGCCAGTCTATTTTTGCTTCAAAAGTTCCTTTTCACACTTAGGGAGAGTAAAGCTTCTGAGTTGTTATGACTCTATCACATGAAATTAAAACCCTTCTAAAGCTACTGAAAAATAGACATAGATTTACTGAGCAATCTTCTGTGCTATGAGCAGTGCGAGGATGCCACCCGTCCCTTTCCAGTCAGGTTTATTGTTTTATATGTCTTGGTAGCGATTTGTGTTTAATTTTCCTTTTATATCTCCCTGACCAAGGGTTGCACCCTCTGTTTCACTTCTCTCTCTCTTTAGAGGCTTGCTTTTACTTTTACAATATCTCTAAGCTCTGCAGGATTGTATAAGATTTGCTTTATGTGAGGAATAGACAGACGCTGACACGCTTCTTGAACAAACTAGTAAACAGTTTATTTAAATACAACTTCTCAGTAATTGTCAAGTGAATTTGTTAAAGCCACAAGCAGCTATTTAATTCTTTCTTTTTCTTTCCTTCCCCTTAGAGACTCTCTTTGCTTTCCTGACTAAATCTAAGCAAATCCAATTCTTCTTTGTTTCTAGGCCTATAGATAAGAGCATGTTTCACTGTTTATCTCTATCTACAAATTACTCAATATATATCAATCAATCTTGTTCCCTGACCCTGGCTCCTGCTTCCCACATAACTTCCTAGGGCCTATCTTTTCTCTCCTGTCAACTTCCCTCTTGGACAGTCAAACTCAGGCAGAGATTCTCTATAAATCTTCCCTCTTTGGAAGTTACACACAGAGCTCCTCAGCTCTCCACACTAAGCCTTCCCTTCTGGGATTTACCACATAACAGAGCTTCCCTCAGCTCTTCACAGCGCTTCTCACTAAATCCTTCCCTCATGGAAGTTCACACAAAACAGAGAGCTCCACATCTCGCTCAACCAGGCCTTTTATAGTTCCTGGCCCTGCTATCTATGATCTGATTGGCTGTCTCTTATGATGTCATCTATCCCCCCTCCCTTCTGGAGCACTGGGATAAACACCTCCCCCTTTCTACTTACCATACATTTTAAAAGCTGTCTGGCTCTATACTTACTTGTTTAAACAGTCCCTTTTAACCACATTTTAACTTTATACAACAACTTACTATTTTACATTCAGTACCTGTATGTGGGCACCACAAGCCGTTACAGGCATAGCTGGTTATTTGCATTCACTGCCACCTTTTATTTTCTTTCATCTCCCCATTTTTATTTGGTGCAAAATGTGGCTGCGCGAGCTGTGGTGTGTGTCCCCAGATATACCCACGTGACACCCATTCTCCGCCAGCTGCATTGGTTGCCCATTGGTCTCCGGGTGCAATTCAAGGTGTCGATTATCATCTTTAAAGCCCTACATGGGCTTTAGGACCAGGTTATCTCTGGGACCGCATCCTACCTCATATATCCCTACGACCAATTAGGTCCCACAGAGTCGGTCTCCTCCAGGTCCCTTCAGCCAAACAATGTCAGTTGGCGGGACCAAGGGGGAGAGCCTTCTCTGTGGGGGCTTCGGTTCTCTGGAACCAACTACCTCCAGAGATTCGATCTATCCCCACCTTGCTGGCCTTCCGGAAAGCTATTAAGACATGGCTCTTCCTGCAGGCGGGGTGATGTGACCGATGAACATCTTAGGTCTCCCCCAGGTATGAATGTGTTGTTTGGTTTTTAATCTTTTAATTCATCAAATGTTTTAAATCATTTATTATTTCTGCTATTGTTTTATATTGTTCTGTACGCCGCCCTGAGTCCCCAGGGAGTAGGGTGGCATATAAGAACAGCAAAATAAATAAATAAATAAATGTTTGTTTACAAATGCATACCTTTCATTGCTCAACTATGCTCACCTATGGTTAAGTTCACTTGCAGGATTTCAAGGTTTTTAAAACAGTGTCAAAAAATCAATAAAAGAGGGATAATTATAATTGATAATTTTCTGGATCATAGCAGGAATGAAAATTACATGGCAATCACAGGAAATTCCCTCCTTTGAAGCTGGAATTTATATCAGGAAGTAATTCCCTACTGGTGTTACATTTGTAAGACACAGCAGCTCTTATACGCTGTCCATACATGTCTATCAGTGATTCCTACACCTTTCCTTAGCTTATGTTGTATTTGCACCATAGTTGGATTAAACAGGAATGATGGAGGAATAAATGTTGTTATTTTCTGTGGGGAAACCAGTGGTTTTCAGTCATGCTGAACGTGGTCAGTGATTCATGTTGCTGCAAAGGTTCTCAAAATCTCTTGTTGATAAGTAGGATGGAGGTGGAAGCAATTTTGCTCACAAGCCAAACCAAGGTGTAGATTTACTTTAAAGAACTGCTGGAGATGATGTGTGCTTTCTTTTTTTAAGTAAAGCTGTGCTTTGAGTTTGTCTCTTGCAAACACACAAAGCCACCTGTAACCAGGAGGAAAATGTGACAGGAAGGATTGCACTAAGGGAAAGATACTTGAAATTAGTGCTGTAATTGAAAATAGACAATTGAGTCTTTTACCCGAACAACTTTTGTTGACTTAAGAGTTGACAAGACCCCTTCTGACATTCTTGTTTCTTCAGAACAATCAAAGGTGTTTGCTTCTGGCCTTTTGTGTGCTGTTACTGTATATAACTCTGTATAGAGTTATTCTGTGGCAATATGGGCAGCAAATAAATAAATAAATATGCAAATGCAAATGCAAATAGGCCTCTTTTATTGTTGTAGAAACATTTACATATTTTATTTAGTGATCTGGGGATCTCCTCTTCAGGGGAAAAAAGTGGTGGATGATCCCTGCTAAATAGTATGAGTGTGTGTGCTTGTGTCTGTTCTATCTGTCTCTGTAATCTGTAGGTATGATTGTTTGGTATGGCTGCTGTATTTTATGCCTTGTGTCATATTAATACTATGCTAAAAAACACACACAGAACTTTTTAAAACTGATATAAGGTACAGTGGTATCACAGTACTCATTGTTAAGGTATAAAGTAGTGAGTCACAGTGCAGCTGGCACTGACAAGTTCTAACTTGTGTGTTGAGTACCAAACAAATGATGAGTAGTGGGACAAATTTTTCACATCAAAATGCATTGAGTACCAAATTTGATGAGTTTCAAAGTAATTGAGTACCAAGGTACCACTATATTTGAAGCAGCTAGTTCGGCCCAGGGAAGGCCTATTAAATAAACAAATGTTCACTATTTATTTTTAGTATTTTCCTCCAATGCTGGAAGGCTGGTCAAAGTGTGCAAGGCATTTTCAAACAAAATAACTTTCTTGAAGTTAATCGACTATGCTATCAACTATTTACATCCAGCCCTCTGCTGTAAGTATGTTAGAACTGAAGTTAAATCAGATTATATTTTCTTTCCTTATTTAGTGGTTTGCTGCCTTTTTTCTCTTTTATACAAGCATGGAGTCAGTCATAAACCACATAGTTCACATGATTATTTCACAATATTGTTATAGAGTCAATCATCTCTGGATCAATGTGACATCACAAATCCAATTAAGAGTAAAGACAATATTTGACTTTAGGCTAATGCCATGAACATTTTCCTCAAATACACACACACACACACACACACACACACACACACACACACACACACCAAATGAAACTGAGATATTTAAAAAGCTTAACAGTGCCTTTTCAAGAAAACCTACTCAAAGGAACTCAGTAAAAAAAAAACAAATTTAAAAATCTGCTGCCTTCAGGGTTTACAATCCAATACACTCCCAATTTATTTATTTGTTTATATCTATTGTATACATTGCTTTTTTTCTGAGATATGAAAAAGGCTAAAGGAGGGTGGTGGTAAAACACAAAACCGAACAGTTTAATGTTACAGTTCTTAAGTAACCTCAAACTGAGATGAATATTGTTAATGTAGTCTGCGGTAGTAGCATGAGGAAAAGCTTCTTGGATTTAGGCAAACAATTGTCAGAAGTGCTGAAGGAATATCTGAATTTCTTTCACCGGTTGGAAATCTATTTGGAACGGCATTGAAAAGGCTTGATTCAGCCTCAGTGCTGTGTCTTCTGATGGGGTTCATCCACTGGGCTCAACCATCTCCTCTCAGCTCCAACATGAACAACCCTGAGTATCCCAAGAGGGCCTACACAAGTGCTTAACTACAAATCAGAGCATTTGGGGGGGGGGGGAACCCATTTAGATTCTTAGGCACTTAAGGACTCTAATGAACTTGCCACGCCTGTTGCAACGCACAACGAGAAAAACCACATTCATTCATTCTTTCTTTCATCCATCCATGTTTAAAACTCCTTTCCAGCAGACGAAAAGTGAATCTTGTATTGTATAGAACTTTGGCAGTGAAATCCACTCCATTGTTTCCCTCCAAGTCAGAAAAGGTCACCTATTGTTGATCAGATAAAAAGTGTACCTGGATTGGAGAATATGCACTGACAAGGGCAGCCCGATCCAGAAAAGAGGCAGGACAATGTTCTCCTTTATCTACAAACAAAGAAGAAAACTCGTGGAGCATCAGAGGTCTATAGCAAAAACAATCTGGTTTTATTTTATTTTTTGGTAGCCCTGGTGTTCTTTTCCATGATGTCGTGACAAAGTGCTGTAGTGAATAATCCTCCTAAAATGCCTGTGGCAGATGCATAATGCCTATGGCTTTGAAAGGGCTGGGTTGGTTTCAAGGCCTTTGCTTAATCCGTTATGTACTGCACAGTCTCCAGTCCCTACTTGTTGCCAGGAACATGAGAGCAAGGTGTGGCAGTACTAGCCATCCATAGCTCCTCTCGGTTTTGGCACATGGTGAAATCTGATCAAGGTCACTCCACAACACATAAGGATACCTTAAGTATAAAAATTGAATTCCCTGTCAAGTGAACATCAGCTGGGAAGTGCTTTTGTCTTCATTCTTGCCTGAGGTCTCATGGCTTACTGTATGTATATGGTATGCTTCTGAGTTTATGAGTTTCAGGTCTGTCTGGCTAGTTTTTTGTTTTTCAACTCTGCGTATACATTTCAGCTCTCCCTACCTCTAAGAGATCCTTATAAAGTTTATTCCTACCTTTGCCTTCACCTGTAAAACTCCTTTTTTTTTTAATCTCTCCCCCTCCCTCTAAAATTTTCCTTCTAGGTCGCTGTGGATCCTGCTTTTTTCTTTTCAGGTCTTTAGGCCAGCCATTCAGGGTTTTGGGATCAGGCCAACCAAATGCAGGGTTAGGACTTTTTAAAAAAAATTATTTTGAAGATATGCTTTCAAGTCAGTGTTGACTCTTGATGACTGCTTGGACAAGTTCCTGCAGTTTTCTTGGCAAGGTTTTCAGGTTTGCCGTTGCCTGCTTCCTAGGGCTGAGAGAGAGTGACTGGCCCAAGGTCACCCAGCTAGCTTTGTGCATAAGGTGGGACTAGAATTCAGCATTTCCCAGTTTCTAGCCTGATGCCTTAACCACTACACCAAATTGGCCCTCCGGGACAATGTGGAGAATGGCAAATAGTGATATTTAGAATCAGTGTATCAGTATAATTCAGCTAGGCCTGACAGATCATTCCCATACTAGTACAGAAGCTCATAATACAGGACAGTGCAGTGGGGTTTTAAAATATTTGTGTACCGGAAGGTCACAATTTGTGCAAGTATGAATAGTTCAATACTCAATTTAGTATAAATTATAAATTGATACCAGGTCACGTTTAATGTGAGCCAAAACTCAGTCAATGGGAGGCTAGCACATGTCCATTTGAGGCTAGTGAGTGTGCAGTTGTTGTTGCAGTTTTAAACACCAGTTGTTGTGTGTTCAAAATGGGGAGAAAAGGGATTCTATTGGACAAAAATTCAAAAAAGAAGAGGCTAATTTTAAAGAACTACCACAGAATATAGAAATAGCCATATGCTTTGGATATAGTTTTATCCTTAAGCTTGTCCTTTTTAATTACTTAAGTATGAGATCTATTTATCTCCATGATAGGAATGATATTTAGAATGTTTTTGTTTATTTTGCTTTCTATTATGCCTTGTTAAAAATAAAATTAATTTTAAGTATATTTCATTAATAAATATGCAAAATATGTTTAAAAAATTCATTTCTGTCAAGCTGGAACCGATTACCATATTTTCCATAGAAATATCACTTTGAATAGTGCAAATTTGAATAATGTGATAATTTTGTGGGCTGTATTAACTGCACTGATCAAGAACTATCTGTAGCAATCCATTAAATTACTTTAAATTGAAACATTTTTTATAAGTGCAAAAACTTTGCAAAATATTCTTAATGCATTTTCTCCAAAACAAAAAACAAAAAAAAACCATATTTGTTAGGTGCTTGTTTGAGAATGATTTCAGTGTAAAAAAGATTGATTCTCAGCACTTGCATAATACTTTTTAAACTAAGTTCACAAGGCATCTCCTTAGTCATTCTTTATACTACCTGGAAAGTACCTGTGTTTGGCTGAATTTCTATTGCTAATGAAGGGCAGAATGGGTGGGGAAATCAACCTATTTAAAATGTGATAGTGAGTTGAGAACTGTGGATGAAAGATATTGATGGCTCTTAAATGCATTGATAAATTCTCCAGAGGTTTAATTTCGAATTAAAAGCAGGGACATTGTCCAAATCAGGGGTGGGCTTCAAAAATTTTAGCAAGGGGTTCTCTGCCCGGTTGCTGGGTGGGTTTGGCCATGGTGGGCCTAGTCAGCCTCCTGCACCACGGCGGCCGGGGGGGGGGGCGTTTTTTGCCCTTCCCGGGCTCCGGAGGTTTTCCTCAAGCCTCTGGGAGGGCGAAAATGGCCTCCCCAGGCTCCGGAGGCCCTCTGGAGGCCAGAAACAGGCCTGTTTCCGGCCTTCCCGAACTTCTGGTAGGCCTGTTTTTTGCCCTCCCCGAACCTCCGCGTGTACCCTGCACTTACCTGCATCCAAAACGGGCCGCGTGGGGACTCCTGGGAGGGGCAGGGTGAGCAGAGCTAGCCAGGAGTGGGATTTGGGGGTTCTCCAAACTGCACAGATTCTTAGCTAGAAGATCTCCCGAACCACTGCGAACCCCCAGCAGCCCACCCCTGGTCCAAATACATTTTAACTATCATAAATTGGATCTGGCAAACTATCAACAATCAACAAAATGTCCGAAGTGCAACACCAACCTCTAAATAAATAATATTAGCATAATGAACGCCTCTCTTATTTACCTGCAAATTACTCTGAGCACATAAAAAATTAATAAATGTTAGCCAGGCTTTGGCTCTCGAGAATTAGGAGGACTCTTTTCGAAGAGGTTTTAAAGTGATGGTTATTTAACTTTGTTCGTATTATTTATAGTCTCCTTTATGCGAGAGTTGCATTTTAGAGGTTGGGAAGTAGAGGAGCAGCAACAAAGACAATTCTCTTGTCAAGGACAAGACTGGCTGAAATAAGGAAAGGAGAAAGGAAAAGCAACTCAAAAATCCTTTCCAAATTTATCTGCCTTCTCACTATCCTTAGTGAATACTGCATTTTGCATGCAGAATTACATTTCCCCCCTACCGGTAATTAGTAGAAATGCAAAGTACAGGTAGGCCTCAACTTACAACAGTTTGTTTAGTGACCATTCGAAGTTACAATGGCACTGAAAAAAGTGACTTATAACCGTTTTTCACACTTATGACCATTGCAACGTTCCCCATGGTCACTAGATCAAAATTCAGATGCTTGCAACTGACTTATCTTTATGATGGTTGCAGTGTCCCGGGGTCATGTGATCACATTTCGCGACCTTCTGACAAGCAAAGTCAATGGGGATTCATTTCACAACCATGTTATTAACAACTGCAGAGATTCATTTAACAACTGTGGCAAGAAAGGTCATAAAATGGAGCAAAATTCATTTAACAAATGTCTCACCTAGCAACAGAAATTTTGGGGTCAATTGGGGTCATAGGTTGAAGACCACCTGTAGTCTTTGCATTAGAGGTTCTGGTTTGCACAGAATAGCATGAGAATGCGTGGGGTAAAAGTGGTCTTTGGTTGCACCAGTAACATACTGGTGTCAAAAAACTGGTGTTGGTAATATAATAGTGTCCTGTTTTAGTATTAAGATAAGGCAGCTGAGTTAAACCCTGACTTAGTCATGTTTGGAGTAGATCTATTTAAATAATTGTGAGGAGTTACTACATTTAAGAAAACTTCCTGGCATTAATATACTGCCATAATGTACATTTCTCCAATTCTTTGCTATTTCTGTTTTCAAAAAGTTTTATTAGTACAAAATTACATAGATGGTAGCTAAATATTAAATATAAAGTACAAACATTTTTTTTTCTCCCCCCTAGCCCACCCCCTTCCCTCCCCCCCCTCCCCCCCGGACTTCTCAGAGATAATACAGGGCATAATAATAAATTTAAATTGTTAATAAAAAGAGAGGAAAAAAAAGAACATTAGTTTTAAAAAGCTTCAACTCCAAATTATACACTAATAATATATCATCTATGTATACAATAATAAAGATACAAAAAAGAAAAGAAAGAAAAGAAAGAGAAATCTCTTTAACAATACAGGAAAAACATAACTAATAAAAAAAGAAAGAGAAAGATAAAATAAACAAGCAAACCTCCTTCCTCCTCCCTTCAATCCTCTACCTTATACAAAGTAAATATTATATAGATAATAGCTAAATATAAAATACAAAAATCTTAAACTAATATTATTAACATTAAGAATAACCTCAAAGATAAATAAAACTTAGCTAAATGTTACATAAGTAATCATTAAATATTAAATTTCATCATAATATTAATAACATAATATTATTCTAGATTAACTTATTAACTTCAAAAAACAAAAAATCTTTAAAGTCTTAAAAAAAAGAAAAAAAAACAAATCTTCAACAAATTATATGTATCCAATATTATTAACATTAAAAATAGCCTCAAAGTTATATAAAACTTAATTAAATATTACATAGGTAATCATTAAATAGGGAAAAGGAAAAGTACAATCATATTAGTCTCTATCCATCCAATATATTTCAACACCACATCTTTTTGTATCTTGATAGTTGCATCTTTTAATAACTCAATGATTTTGAATTTATCAACTCGTCTCCCATCTGGTCCCGAACCTCCATCTCCTTTTCCCCGACTGTCTGGCTCTGGCACTCCTTTTGGTCTTTTAAATCTATTTCCTTTTGATCCAACAAAGATGGCTTCCCCTCCTCCTCTTCTTTTATTTTCATACATCCCTCCTCTGGAATTTTGGATATATCAGCCTTTAAAACATTGACATAAAATTCAGTAGCTTTTTTTATCGTATTAAGCCGGTATCTTTTTCCAGAAAATTTCACTGCTACTCCTACTGGCGCTTCCCATTTATATTGTAAATTTAATCTTTTGAATTCATCAATCAAAAAAGTGTAGCTTTTTCTGGCTTTAAGCATTTTAGAGGGGATTTCTTTCCAAATCTTTAATTCCTGACCATTCACCTTAAGATTATTGTTGAACGTTGCCTGTATAATTCTATTCCGTAGAGCTCTTGTAGTAAAATATATGACAATGTCCCTTGGTAAATGTTTTTGTTTAGCATACCACGAATTGATTCTGTATATTTTGTCGATTTGTGTAGCCAATTCCACTTTAGAAATTCCAGACACCTGATCCAATGCATCAACCATCCTTCCTTTTAAATCTTCATATAATCCCTCCTTCAAACCTCTGACCCTTATAGCAACTTCCATGGATCTGAACTGTGTCATCAACACCTCTGTTTCAAAATTTGCAATGTCATTTTGAATTTTATCTATGTATTTCACCGAGGTTGCCAAAGCTTGTTTATTTGTTTCAATACGTTCTGCCAAAACTTCAATATTTGTTGCTAAACCTTTGCAAACCTCTAACACGTCCAGCCTGAGTTGTTGATTCATATTCTTCAAAGCAGCTGCATTTTTTGTCTATCTCACTAATTTTCTGATTAAATTCCAAAGTCAGTTCATGTTTCAAAATCTTTAAATTATTTAATAAGTTTTCAGGTGTCAAAGGCTGTGGAGGTGTTAACTCAGTATTAAGTTGCGTTTTAGAAATATATCCAGAGGGTTAGTCATTTCTTTTAGTCAAAACAATATTTCCAGATTTTGAGGCCATTATGGTGTTTCAAAAGAGTACAAAGAGAAAAGAAAAAAAAAGCCAGATGCCTAATTAAAGTTCTTTCCAATTTCAAAACCAGGTAGTCTTTTATTATTAAAAATCTTTCAATTATAACTTTAATCCAGGGTTAGGAGACAGAGAAAGAAAAACCATTTTTCCAAGTCAAAAGTTTCCATAAGAGAAAAAAAAAGCCTCTGGGAAAACGAAAGTCACTTTCACTTCTCAATCGCCATATTGTTACTTTGTTTCCTTTGTTTCCTTGCCGAAGTGAAAGCTTACCCAGGAGTTGAAAAAAAAGAAAAAAGAAGTTTCAGTACTTGCCCATCTCACACCTGTTTCTCTCTGTCTGCTTCTATAATTCAAAAGTAATTGTAAATCCCATTCTGGAAGCAGCGGCCGGTCACGACATCTAGCTCCGCAAAGGCGGAGGTTTCCTGATTCTCGGAGCTGGAGACAGGCTGCATGGGGAGCTCTCCCTTCGCGCCCCTAGATGGCTCCTAGGGCGCTGGGGGGGCTCTACCCCACCTCTCAGGCTCTCATCTCTCCCCTTTGCCCAGGGAAGAGATTTCAAAGCCGCCAGACAGCTGTTCTGGCGGCTTTTTACGAGGATCGGAAAGGCGCCCGACAAAGGGACGTCCGCGATGGCGCAATCCAAACCGGAAGTCCAATTCTTTGCTATTTCTATGGGTCAGGTACACATGCACAGAAATACACAGCAAACAGTGTATATCATCTGTACTGTTTGCTGGGAGGCAAATTGCTGGGAGGCAGAGGCAGAATTTTTCCCCCTTGTTTTCCTCCCCCACAACTAAGGTGCGTCTTATACACCGAAAAATATGGTAGTTTCTCTGATTGAGTTTTTCAATTAAGTAATGAAACAAGAGAGCAATCAGCTAAAACATACCAGAGCTTCAGGTCCTTTTCTGCCCCCAAAGGAATGTACTAAATTAGTTCAAAGCTTGATTTTCACTACCGTTTTGATCAACTATATCATTGCCCACAACGAAGTACCTTCTGCTATCATCATTTTAAAATAATTTTATTAAATGTTACAATTAAAAAGATGAAGCTAATAGAAACTTTAAAAGAGTAAGAAGAAAAAATAGAAAGGGCACAAAAGGAAAAGGAATAGAAAATAAAATAAAATAAAAAGGAAAGACAAATAAGAATATAATAAAGAAAAAGATATATATCGTATTTTTCGGAGTATAAGACTCACCTTTTTCCTCCCTAAAAGTGGCTGAAAATTTGGGTGCGTCTTATACTTCGAATGTAGCTTTTTTTCCAGCCCTAACTAGGTGCTAACAGATCTTCCCAGCTCTTATCTTGCAGGCTTTTTCATTGTTACTCTCGCCAAAGAATGTTTTTCCAGCCCTAAGTCTTTGCAGAATTTTTTTTCATTGCTCTACTTGCTCCGAATAGGTTTTTTTCTATCCCTAACCAGGTGCTAACTATCTTCCCAGCTCTTACCGGCTTGCATGCTCTTTCATTGTTACTCTCTCAGAAGAAGGTTTTTTTAAGTCCTAACCAGGGGATAAAATAATGTGCTGAAGCTGACCAGACTAAGGACGCTAGCCAGATGAATACCTGGTTGGCAGATTGTTTTCCCCTATTTTCCTCCCCAAAAACTAAGGTGCGTCTTATACTCCGGTGCGTCTTATACTCCGAAAAATACGGTATATGAAGAAATAACTTCCGCTTTCTCCAAACTGCTTGACCAAACTGTATGCTCATACATTACAACTTGGAATCCTTCAACTCTCAGTTCTTGGTAAGTCAAATGCAAAAACTCAGTTCCTGCAGTCTACTTGCAAAGAGCAAATGTCCAGAGTATGTGTGGGTGATCGCACGATCTCTCTTTTCTCCAGAGAGATTTCGTCAGTCAGATTCATCCATTGACCACCAATCTCCACTGTAATGCCATTCCTACTCCTTCAAGGATGTCCAGCTCATTATGTCCTCATCTGAAATCCAACAACCTTAAGCTGCACGTAGGTGTGTAGCTATTACTAAATTTCTCAAGTTCAGACAGCACCAATGAACCCACAGTTCAATTAATTAAATTAATCAATCAATAATTAAATGGCTCGTATGATGTGTTGTTGCCAGAGCGGGTAATGGAAGTTATTTTATTATTTTATTATATTACTTTATTATATGATTCTCTCTTTTATTAGTTTTATTGTTTTTTATATGATGTTTTTATATTCCTGTAACTGCCTTGAGTCGCCATGTGCGAATAGGTGGCAAAATAAATCTCATAAATAAATAAATAAAATCCTGAACTACAAATATTCTCTTCCATTGGAACTCCTGCAACTCTCAGTGCCTTCAAATATTCTTCTTCTTCTGGGCCTCTACACTGGACAGACACATCTCATGCCATGTCATAGCCTTCCCTGCATAGAAATTTCTACCCTGATTCCGTTTCACTGCTCTTGAATCATGCTGGAACCACCATTTCTTCAGCAGTCCAAAACTGCCCAATTCCATCTTTGCTTGCTACCTATTTTCTTCTGCAACACTATTGCCTTCCTACCAGCTCCTTAACCCATTTCATCTTCCCCTTCCCATAGAGGGTAGAACAAGAAGCAATGGGTGGAAACTAATCAAGGAGAGAAGTAACTTAGAAGTAAGGAGAAATTTCCTGACAGTTAAAACAATTAATCCGTGGAGCAGCCTGCCTCCAGAAGTTGTGAATGCTCCAACACTGGAAGTTTTTAAGAAGATGTTGGACAACCATTTGTCTGAAGTAGTGTAGGGTTTCCTGCCTAAGCAGGGGGTTGGACTAGAAGACCTCCAAGGTCCCTTCCAACTCTGTTGTTGTTGTTGTTGTGATGATGATGATGATGATGATGATGATGATGATGATGATGATGATGACGACGACGACTCTGTGAATGTATTAAGTCTCATGGGGTTATCTCTCACCTCTTTCCAAGTCTCAGGTTATGATCACAAATACAATTTGTATGCCTGAGAAATCACACAACAGGATGGCAAATAGTGTTTATATCCCTCTTCTGTCACAGTAGCATTTGAGTAGAAAAAGATCATGGTAAAGGCTTCCTTGGGCTGCATTTGATACCTAGAGAGATTGTGGACACAGATCTGCCCGTTTAGCTTTCTTGGTGACATTACTGAAATAGTTTGCCATTGCCATTTTGCAGACTTTTTTTTTAAGCTTCTTAGTCTAGTTTCAAGCCCTGGTTTTCCTAAGGTTTCATAAGAACTAACCATTCCAATACTGCTTATAGTAGTCTTTTCTCCAGATCAGCCAAGGTCAACTATATGCTGCCACCTGCTGTATTTTAAAAGCATTTAAGGCCATCCCAAATATTTGGGGCCCTTTCAAATATGCAAAACAGTCTGGATGATCAAGTTGCAGTGTGCTTGAGACCTTCCTGGTAGTCTCATTAGAAAATGAAATGTCCTCTTTGGGAAGTTCTCTTCCTTAGGATTTCTTTCCGCATGTTAACACAGATTTGTCATGTGAATCAAAGGAAAGCGTGTTACTAGAGTTGATAAACACTAACATTTCTTACATTTCATTTCTTCTATTGCAGTTTCTATTGCATTATATTATATTATATTATATTATATTATATTATATTATATTATATTATATTATATTATATTATATTATATTATATTATATTATATTATATTATATTATATTATATTCCATTCCATTCCATTCCATTCCATTCCATTCCATTCCATTCCATTCCATTCCATTCGATCATATCATCATATCATATCATATCATATTATATTATTATTATCATATCATATCATATCATATCATATCATATCATATCATATCATATCATATCATATCATATCATATTTATTATATTAATAGCCATAATTATAATTATAATTATAATTTATAAAAACCTTTAGAGACTGAGTCAGGGATATACCAAGAATATAGTACTGAAAGTCAGGTCTACAAGCCATTCACAGTATATTTTACAATTAATACTTTTTTTTGGAGAAAATGTTACCGGGCTTAGGAAGGTTCAATGGTCATGTGTCAAATGAGTAAAGAAGTATTTAGAAGAAAATGGTCACCAATTCAAACATTTAATGACTTTTGATACACCCTGTATACAGGTCCTTGACTTACAACAGTTTTTTTAGTGACCTTTTGAAGTTACAATGGTGATGAATAAAGGACTTATGAACATTTTTCACACTTACTATTGTTGCAGCATCCTCAAATTCAGACGCTTGGCAATTGATTCACATTTATGACGGTTGCATTGTCCCGGGTCATGTGATCCACTTTGCGAACTTCTGTCAAGTAAAGTCAATGGGGAAGCCAGGTTCACTTAACAACCGTGTTACTAACATAACTACTGCAGTGATTCACTTAACAACTGTGACAAGAAAGATTGTAAAATAGGACAAAATTCACTTAACAACTGTCTCGCTTAGCAACAAACATTTTGGCCTCAGTTGTGGTCATAAGTCGAGGACTACTTGTATTTCATTGGCTTTGGAAATGTTTTCTTTATTTTTGTGGCTTATTGTAAGTGGTTCCAAACAAATGAATCTTAGATGAACTGAGGAGCTTCAGTGTGACAAGAATTTTGAGAAGAATTCACCATCCTATCAGACTTGTCCCATGGATCCAGTGGATTTTTTTTTTTAATGATTAGAACTGAATGATAATTGCTCTCTTCCTCAACATGGAAAGTTAGGTTAGTATTTCTCAACCATAGCAAGACCTTTAAGACCTGTGGACTTCATCTCCCAGAATTCCCAGCATGCAGTCCACACATCTTAAAGTTGCCAAGATTGAGAAACACTGAATTAGGTAACCTCATTGGTATGCATATTTTATAACTGTTTCATTGATGAAAAATATTCCGCCTAGTAAAATTGTCTTTCATACTGGTAGTCCTCGACTTACAATCACAACTGAGACTTAAATTTCCATGGCTAAGCAAGACAGTTATTAAGTGAATTTTTATCCCATTTTACGACCTTTCTTGCCACAGAGGTTAAGCGAATCACTGAACTTGTTAAGTTAATAACACAGTGGTTAAGTGAATTTGCCTTCCCCATTGATTTTGCTTGTCAGAAGAGCACAAAAGGTGATCACATGATCACCAATGTTCCCTGTAATATCAGAAAACGGCAGCATTCTCTTTTCATCTGTGCAGCCGCGCAGCCTCTGCCATCAGAAAATGCCGCGCGAAAGTTAGAAATTTCCATGCGGCTTTCTCTCATTATGTGCGCGGCCGCGTGGCCGCGCACCTTAGAGGGAACACTGATGATCATGTGACACCTTCATAAATACATGCCAGTTGTCAAGCACCCAAATTTTGATTGCATGACCATGGGGATGCTGCAACAGTTGTAAGTGCGGAAATGGGTCATAAGTCACTTTTTTCAGTGCCATTTGTTAAGATATTCATGAACTGGAAGAGCCATGTTAACAAGGTTAGCCAATGAATAGGCATAGCAACTAAGTCAGCCAATGAGAGCTAAACACTTCTGAGTCTGTGCAGAGAATCGAAACTGAAAACTTAAGCTTAAGGCTGGGCGTGGCTCAGTCCACTCTGCACTCTCCAGTCCACTCTGAACTCTGCTAAAATGAAACTAACTATTCTCTGCTGCCTGTAACTGCTTGAAGAAGAATCTACATTGGTATTGTAAATATATATATATTACTATGTTTATAAAGAAGTTAATGAATCCAGCTGAATCAGTTATCTGTGTGTGCTTCTGGAAATTGATTTTTCTGCAACAAACTCTGATACCATTGTAACTTTGAACAGTCACTAAAAGAACGGTTGTAAGTCAAGGACAGCTGTGCACCATAAGCTCTGCATTCACTGCTCCATCACTCTATTATATGGCTTGAACCAAGAGCTCATCAAGGCTTGGAGAGTTTTGAAGTTTTGTTTTATTTGAAATTTTGAGCTTGAATGCTCCTGGCATTTTGAATTTCCTTGTACTTGCCAGTATCTATAGGCCTCCATGGTGAAATACTGAAGAGCCACAAGCCCATGTTTTAGAAAAGGTCTGTCCTTTTCAAGATAGCTTTACAATGTATAGGAGGAATTGAATGTAGTTGTTTACACTCTCTCTCCCTCGCTCTTTCTTTCCCTGCTTCTCAAATATCCCCAAATCTTGGCCACATCACGATACTGTATATTTACATTTTATATATATTCTTGGACATAGAAGGCTGCCAAATCAAGACACAAGGCATCGTAACAAATGTCATATGATGATGATGTTCGTCCATCGTATTCGAAGAGGACCTTGACATATATCTGGGGGGGATGTCAAGACTTACGCGTGAATTTTTTAAAGTGTGGGAGAGGTGCGCATAGTCAGCCTCACTCTCTCTTCCCAGATTCCATCTTGCTCCAAATAGCAGGACAAGAGTAGAGACAGTTGGAGATGGGCTGGGTGCAGTGGTTGACCAGGGCGTCTTTTGTGTCTTGCCATGCTCTTGGCGTACCACATTGCTTGCAGAGACCGCCTTCATGACCGTTGTCCTATTCTAGTAGATTTCATCTGCTCAGTCCATCGGAATCTGTCTTCACATGTTCGGGATAGAGAAGTCCCTATCTCACTGAAGGTCGATGACCCAATGGCTACTCTCAACCTGATTTGGCCAGCCTGTCAAAGCTGTTGCCCGGGCTACAGCTGCGCATGCTACAGCTGCTAGGAGCCACAGGTGAGAGCTGAGTGACAGGTGGGGACCAAAGGTGAATGAGCTGCCCTAAAAGCTGCCCTAAAAGGACACGACATGCCCCTACACCAGAGGTGCTACCCCTCCCTAACACCCCATACACCCTATAAATGTCATATAAATACAGTTTTAAAACCAAATACACAAACACAAAGCATTGAAGAGAAAAATACAAATAAAATACCAGTCAGCCACTGTCCACCAAATAAAATCACAAATTTCCCTAGGCTAGAATTCCTAGTCAGAGCCATGCTGTCTGTTGATTTCAGGGACTCGTAGTCCTGAAGGATGCTCAATTTTTAGAGGAAGATGGGCTACTGTTTCCTAGAATCCTCTCCCCCATCCACCAATGTATTTTTAATACTCAAAGCAAAATATTACTTCACATTATTGGAGCAACATCTTCATAATTAATACAGCACACTAAGCTTTCGGTCTTTTGGATGAAGAGTTGGCAAGCTGAAATTACATTCCGGGGATTAAGAAATAAAACCAGTTTGATCAAATACTTGCAACAGAAGGCAGCGTTCCGAACCACTGCACTTGTTTGGAGACTTTACTAAGTACACAAAAATGTGTATCCTACATTTCAGCAGCTGAAAAGTATTGACTACAAAAACATGTAAGTGCAGCCATTTTGTCCACAGTTCCCTCTAATTAAATATTTTCTTTCCCCTCCACCTAAAAAGGTCTCAGAAAAAAAAACCCTTTCTTCTACCAGTCACTACATGTATACTGCGAACTTAGAATCTGGTGAATTGCCATTTTCACACTCCTCTTTCTAGTCATGTAGTAATTGTGTTCAGTTAAATGAATTACGAATTCAGGAAGAACCACAATGGATTAAATAACCTCATCGTTTGAAGGTATTGCATTTAAGAAGTAAGTCATTTTTTTTAAAAGCAAGGAATGACTAATAGACCAGCATGATTGTTGACATCTTTCCCACTATCTTATAACCTCCCAGCCCCATAGTTTTTTAAAAGCTCATTTAAAAAAAAAACTTCAAAGTGTTTCGTGACAATAGTACAAAAACATCTAGAATTAACTATAAACCTTTGAATAGCATTGCTGATTCTTTGGGGCACATCTCATACAGAAAGTCTCTCATTAGACTTTTGGACACCAAGGATGTGCATTTATTGCTCAGGGGGAGAAGTGGAGTCAAAAATGAGAGGTAGCAGCCATGATTATGGAGGGTCGTGTGGTTGCAGCTGCGATTTGAGTTTTAGACACACACCCTTCATGAATACTCTTGTTATTTGTTCTATAATCATGCTCAATAAACACCCCAGTATTCTACATCCAATGAAATGGATGTGATTGTGTTTTGAATGCGCTGTATTTGAATGTAGGAATAGAAATAGTACATAATTTGTCTGTTCCACTCCAAATGTGTTGAATTACAAACCCTGTCATGTTGACTGGAATGGTGAGGCTTTCTTTCAGAGAGGGAAATGCAGATTTTTCTTCATATCCTCCAATACAGGTAGCCCTCAACTTACAACCACAACTGAGTCCAAAATTTCTCAAAAAGTTACTTTTTTTCAGTGCCATTGTAACTTTGGATGATCACTAAAACAAATCGAGACTACCTGTGAGTCGTATTTGTTAGTGTTTTGCTCCCTATCTTTGATAAATCTGTTTCCCACTTGTCTGTCTTGGACCTCAAGTTCAATTCCCCATTCAACATGGAAGCTTAGTGAGATAAAGCATTACAGCAAATGCTGCCTCTCAAAAGGGTTTGCCTTTCAGATTATTGACCAAATAAAAATAGAGAGGGATATATGTATGTATGTATGTATGTATGTATGTATGTATGTATGTATGTATCAGGGGTGGGTTCTACTTACCTTCCCCACCAGTTTGCATCGCGACGGAAGTGCATGTTTTGTGCGTGCATGGTTGCTCCGCTCGCGTGTGCGTGCATGTCCCCAATTGCAGATTTTGCTTTGGCGCATGCTTAAAATCAGCCCGAAACACAGCTGAGGAGCTGATCAGCTGGGCTTCGGAAGGAATAAAGGTCAGTATAAACCAGGGGTGAAATGCTCCCGGTTCGCTCTTGCCTGTCAGTCATCAGAGAGCCGACCGCGAAGGCAGCGCGACGCTCCGCCCACCCGCCGGGACACCGCCATTTGAGTTCTTTTACCCTCTGCGCGTACACAGAACACTTTGCGCATGGACAGAGGGTAAAAGAACTCAAATGGTGGTGTCCCAGCGGGTGGGCGGAGCGTCGTGCTGCCTTCGCGATCGACTCTCCGATGACTGACAGGCAAGAGCGAACCGGGAGCATTTCACCGCTGGTATAAACCTGGGGGCGGGAGGGAGGGCCCTCTTTCAAACGGCAGGACAGGAAAAACCTTCCAAAAAGTAAAAAAAAATCACAAAAAAATTAAAAAAAAGATGGTGGCGCCCACGGACTGGCACCAGCCGATCCAGTTTAGTGACATCACCAGCGGGTCACTAACGGTTCGGGCGAACTGGTCTGAACCAGGAGGAACCCACCCCTGGTATGTATGTATGTATGTATGTATGTATGTATGTATGTATGTATGTATGTTTATTTTTATAAATAATTCAAGGCGGTGAACATATCCAACACACCTCTTATTTTCCCCACAATAACAATCTTGTGAGGTGAGTTGGGCTTAGTTGATTTGGCCCAAGGTTACCCAATTTATATAGAGACGGGTGCAATATAGAGCTCATTCTTAAAGGGCCTTGGCCCATTTGTTACATCCTTTACTTCTCAACTTCAAGACGGGCACAAACTGCTTGCAAGAGAAAAAGGAAATTTTATCTCATAAAATTAAAGAGCCACATCTACATACCCACATCCATCTTGCAAGACAGAGTGCCTATTAGTTATTCTCGGAATGTCAAAGGGGTTCCATTGAAAATTGATTGATATGTCTCTCCCATTATTTTTGTCCTGGTGGAGGAGGGGAGGATGGAAGCAGACTTTCTCTTGAATGATGTTACCAGGTTTATTAAGGAGGTCCTACTGCAGTTCTGCTGGTCAGAGAGATGCTCAGTTTTCCAATGGGAGGGACTTTTTGCCTTGGCCCACCTCCCATCTCAAGACAGTCATCATTCAGCAGCTGCAATAAAGCTTCTCTACACCCCTAACCCTGAGATTCAGCAAGTTCTAGACTCAGAAACATATAGAACCTATCAAGCCCAAAGTGCTTACTATAATGCCAAAATAAATCAACAAATAATGAAGACAATCTGCACAATCTCATTAGGTTTAATCTGGATTTAGGAAGAACATCTTCAGTCTCTAACATTAGCAAAATAAATGTTCTTGTCCCAGGGAAAATATCATCTGTATTTCAACAGTGGGAAAAGGTTTGGGCCAGTGTTCCAAGAGCACATCTGGGCTTAATGAGAGAATATACATGAGTATGCTCACACACAAAAAATTGCTAGGGCAGACAGGGTCAGCCACAAAACAGCTGTTTGGAAGAGGGCACTCCAATATAACAAAAGTCCTACAGAACTACGGCCATTCTAACTCTGTAGAATCTTCTCTATCCACCCAGTTTACTTTTAGCTTTCTTCTGGACAAGTGTATACATTCTCAGTTAAAGTCAGGGGTGGGTTCCTCCCGGTTCGGACCAGATCGCCCAAACTGTTAGCAACCCGCTGGTGACACGACGGTGGCGTCACGGATCCGGTTCGGTCAGTGCCGGTCCGTGGGCACCGCCATCTTTTTTGGGGAATTTTTGGTGAATTTTTCCGTGTTTGGATGGCTTCTCCTCTTCCGCGGCTTGAAAAAGAGCCCTCCTGCCCGCCCCCGGGTTAATACTCACCTTTATTTCTTCACCTGAAGCACAGCTGATTAGCTTCTCAGCTGTGCTTCGGGCTGAATCCTGCTACTCAGCATGCGCAGAAGTGAAATTGCATGGGAGGAACGTGCACGCGTGCTCGAGTGTACTGAGAGAGAGCGCACGAAACATCACGATGTGAACCAGTGGCAAAGGTAAGTGGAACTCAACCCTGGTTAAAGTCCAGAGTTACTAACCAACTATAATTTTGAATTCATAAGAATGCCTGTGGGCAGATACATGGTTAGGCACACAGGTAGTCCTTGACTTAACCATTCGTTTAGTGATGGTTCAAAATTACAAAGGCACATTGAAAAAGTGCCTTACGACTTGTGCTCCCACTTACAACCATCGCAACATCCCCAGTCACATGATCAAAATTAGGGTGCCAGCAACCGGCATGCATTTACGATGGTGGCAGCATCCTGAAGTCACATGATCGGCATTTGCAACCTTCCCAGCCGGCTTCTGGCAAGCAAAGTCAATGGAGAAGCTGGGTCACTTAATGACCATGTGATTCACTTAGCAACTGCAGTGGTTCGCTTGACAACTGTCTTGCTTAACGATGGAAATTCTGGTCCCAATGGTGGTTGTAACTCAAGGACTACCCGTGAAGTGATGCTAGAGGCTGGCATGCTACCCATCTGTTTTTTATGGAAAAGAATTAAAAAACAGTCCAGGAAAGAAGCAAGAGAGAAAGTTGGGCTAGTCGCTCCCTCAGCCCAACTCACCTCAAAGGCAGTTGAGGGGAACATAAGAGGTATGTTGGATATGTTCACCGCCTTGAGTTATTTGTAAAAATAATAAAGGTGGGATACAAATCAATTAATTAATAAAATAGGATCCTTAGTTCAAGTCAGCACTATTTATTAATTCTATGTATAGTCAGCTTTTCCTCCCAAGAAATCTTCCCATGGTTCCCTTTCTCTATTTTTATTTGGTCAATAATTTGAAAGGTAAACCCTTTGGAGAGGCAGCTATTGCTGCAGTGCTCTAACCCAGGGGTCGGCAACCTTAAACACTCAAAGAGACACAAATGTCCTAAACTGAAACACCCCGTTCAATTCTGGAGCCAACCGGAAGTCCGGTTCCCCCATCATAGAGTCTCCTCCTAGTGCAGCGTCCTTTTTCCTCTGCTGACCGGAAGTCCGGTTCTCCCACCACAGAGTCTCCTCCTAGCATGGCATCCTTTTTCCTCTACCTGTCCTAACCGAAAGCCCTATCAATTGTGGCGCCCCGGGCGACAGGGAGCCGCAGCAGAGAGATGAAAGAGCCACATGTGGCTCCAGAGCCGCGGGTTGCCGACCCCTGCTCTAACCTTTCACATAAAATGGGGAATTTAACTTGAGGTCTAAGACAAGTAAGAAACAGATCTAGGGAGCAAAACACTCCCTAAAGGGTAGATAGCAAAACACTAACAATTGCAGAGATCTGGATAATAATGCAAGAGCAAATGGAAGACTGAGTGAAAGAAGGTATATATAAAGTTCCAATTTAAATTAGGAGTGTTTGCTGCAGTAAGAAGACCCCCGGTGGGATAACAATATTTTAAATAAATTTGGAAATGATTCTGGCTATCTTGCCTTTTCTTGAGGCGCTTCTATTGCTTTTAAAAGATTGCAATCAAATGCATACAATGCTCAGAACAAATATGTAGTCAATAACCTGATCTTTTAAAAGTCAGGTAATTAAGTTGGCCTGCTTTTGTACGCCCAAGCTGCTCCCTCTTTTGGGATGAATGGTGCTGAAACGATGGGAGCCTCAGAAGGGACCACCCAGAGGCAGGAGAAGGAATGCTTTCACCCAGCTGACAGTCTCTGGGGTTGGGTGGTTTTTTTTTTCACCTTCTTTTCAATCTGTCATTCAGAAAACAATAGATCTCAGGTACTAGTGGCAAAGTTCACTTTTCTGCTTATTCATGCTGTTGACAAAAAAAAGTGAAAAAGAAAGGAAGACAGAAAAGAAAAATCCTACCACCTGATAAAAAAAACCCTTACATCAAGATTAGGGGAGGGGCATCTTTTGCATGGCATCCGTGAATGGGATGAGATTAGCTAGTGACTAATTTATTTTCTGAAAGCAGTCCACAGCTGTCCTCTTCAGAAGAGCAAACAAAGGCCACACTTCAGCCAATGCAGGGAATGAGGGGTCTGCTCTTGACAATGATAGATATGTCAGAGAGGCCCCGAAGTTGTCAAGAAGATGTGACTCTGCCACCCTTCTCAATCCATGTAAAACTTCTCTCTCTCCTTGTCTTTCAGGCTCAATTTTTACAATATCATGAGGGATGGTTGATGCTCCTCAAAGCTGACATCCTGACGCCAGGTTTGCATAAATTGGGTCTTAAGCTACAACAGGGAAGCCATGATGCCCTTCCAGCTAAAATTGGGGGAACAGTGAAAAATGTCTGAACTGGAGAAGCTTCTTGGATGATGTTGGAATGGAAAACCATCTAGTTCCGTTCCAAGCCGTGAGAGAGGCGCTGGAAACAAAATGGAGGCTGGAGGCTGATCGGAAAGAAAGTGTATTGATGAAGCAGAACCACCCCAGGGTTCTGGGGCAGCTGACAAAATGGAGTTTAGAGAGAGTGGGCTTTTATATCTTCTGGACTCCTATGGGAGTCATGTAGGGGTTATGTAGGGGTCATAGCTGGCTCTATAGGCAAAAGATGAAATGCAAATCCTAGGGGTTTGTCTGAGCTAATTTTGTCAACTTTTTGTTTTGTTGCTTATCTGAGTTTCTGTCTTGACCTAGTCTTTGACCCAAATCTGCATTTCTAAAAGCTGGCCTCCTCAATTACTGCTTGGGGCAGGGAAACTGGGGCTGGTTTCTGTCTCCCTTAATATTTTTTATCAGGCTTGGAGGTATCTACCATGTGTACCAGAATGTGCTAATAGTTGGGGGTAGGGTGAGGGCTATGGGCACAGCCTATTGCCTTGTAGTCATTAAATTAGAAAAAGCATTAGAATACAGATTAAACTCATGAATGAATGAATGAATGAATGAATGAATGAATGAATGAATGAATGAATGAATGAACGAAAAGAACATGCATGGAACACTCCAGCTTCAAAGGAGAGAAAGAAAAATTAGACTGCAAAGAGTCACAGAAGTGTAGTGTTATGCTAATGAGAAGCATGGAAAAGAATGCTTAATGGAATGGAATGAAGGAGGCTGTGGATGAGAGGAAAATACATGTAAGAGAATGACTTCAGCCAAAATTTAGATGCGAGAAAGATAGTGTATATTATGTAGATAAAGAAAAATGACGGTTGCAAATAATATAGTCAAAGACAATAAGGAATGGTTAAGATTAAAGCTGAAACAAACCTGCAGAACGATTTTAATAGAACTAAAAAAGGGTTTAAGAAAGGGGTGAAGAGGGCTAAACAAGAAGTCTTGAATGGGATTAAGAATAAAAGCAACAAAATTATTTGGGGTAAAAAATTTAAATGCTGAAAGAAGCTTTGCAGAGATTTGCGTGGGGATGATAGCAATGTTTCAAAAAGTGGAATTAAAATAAAAGCTGTTGTCCAAGAAAAAAAATGAAAAGGGAGTTATCAATGCTGAAAGAATGTTAAAAAGGGCAAGGTTGCCCATGTAGAACAGTTATGAGAAATTTTAAAATATGAAAACTCATGGAGTTGGTTAGAGTGGGCAAAGATGCATCCATGCCTGATGATTGGAAGAATTCCATTATTCCTTTGCACAAAAGAATGATAATAAGCAAGTATGCAAAAACTACAGGTGGTGGTTCAGTTTGTTAAGCATGACATGAAGGGTATTTCTGGAAAGCTATTTTATAGGTCTGATTGAAAGAGCACAAGAGGTTACAATAAACAGAATTTGGGAAGTGCCATACAGCTTTTTCCTGAATAAATATTTGCCACCTATGTTGCAGTTCAAGGCGACTCAAGATTATTGCTGTTTAGGAAGTCATTGAGAAATGTAAGAAAGAGGAAAGATAATTGATTGCACATTTGTTGATTTAGAAGAAACATATAATGAAAGGAATAGTCTGAATTGTGGAATGTTTTGTGCTAATATAGACTGAAGGTTGGTTACAGAGTAATCAAAGCAGTGCACCAAAGGAAGTAAAGTGTCCATAAAAATAAATAAAATGCCTACTAAATGTTTGCTCCAAGAGACCACGCCCATAGTCCTTTCAGGAAGATAATAATGACACTTTCATTTTATGTGTGAGCTGGTATTTACTGGGCTGCTCTGTTGTTGTTACAAAAATTTTGTTGGTTTTATTATTTATTTTTCTTTCTTTGTTTATTTTAGCATGTTTATCTAAAACCCTTGCTATTAGATTCTGAGTTGTAAGGAGTAAAGGATTGTTTTAGTTATCTTTACTAATAATAAACCATCCACAGAATGCTGATTAGGACAGGATATAAGTATGGTAAAAAGACAATTAAATGAGTTACATACAGACATTAAAAAAACAACCACTAAGGAATTTTCAGTTCACAATGACTGGACTGTAAATGGCTAAAAAGTGTCCAAATAAGCAGGGCTGCAGGAATTATAGGCAAATGTTTTTGTAAGTTTCTGTACTTAGAAAAACAAAAAATGTGCTTTTAAATGGTTTAAATGTGGAATGCTTTTTTTAAAAAAGGTGAATGTGTGGTGTTTTGTCATCATGCCCAAAGATACTGGGTATAGGGAGTCTGAAAAATGATCTTTGGCAGCAGAAAAAGGGTTTGACTAGTAAATTATAGCTTTTTAATTTTCTGGATTATAAACTGACAAGAAAGAGAAAAAGAAAGAAAGGAAGAAAGGAAGGAAGGAAGGAAGGAAGGAAAGAAAGAAAGAAAGAAAGAAAGAAAGAAAGAAAGAAAGAAAGAAAGAAAGAAAGAAAGAAAGAAAGAAAGGGGAGGGAGACGGGAAGGAAGGAAGGAAAGAAAAGGAAGGAAGGAAAGAAAGAAGGAAGGAAAAAGGAAGGAAGGAAAAAAAGGAGGGTGGCAGATAACAAAAATATGTATGAAGCAAAAAAGAAGACGGGTCTAGTTTTTACCTTCTGCCAATTTCTTGTCTAAAAGATAGCTTATGAATTTCCTGATATTGCAAAGTGACTGCACTGTGTTGTAAAATTATGTTGAATAACAGCTATGAAAGCCAGGCAAGTATTGCTTTTTAAAAGAAAAAGAACAACCTCCCCCCCAAAAAAATTCACATCCTGTCATACCCTCCCTCTGTCTTTTGTGAGAATAACAAAAATAACAAACGTGCATTAAGATTGCCTTTTAGGGAAGGGTGCCAATTTTCCCTTATATATTTGCATTTCAGATCTGTTCACATACCTGTACTTTTCAGGTTTAGGGCAGCAGCTTTCAACACCTATATGCTTTCTTAATAGTCTATCTCAGACAATAGGAGGCAACAAATGAAACAGAAAGACAGCATAAACTACCAAAAATGTGTCCCTCACTAGCTGGCAAATCAATATGAAAATGGTTAACATCAGTTTAATGCATTTGGTAGTTTCTAAACTATATAGTTTTTGTTTTTGTTTTAAAAGAAAGACTATTATTTTTATTATTATCATTAATACCGGTAGTTTATTATTTAAAAAAACACAATTTTTAACACACTCTCCCAGAGAGTTGCCTCAGAGTTGCTAAACCACTAGAATTTAGCCATGGAAAATGTCCATCACATAAAAGACATGTATTGACACTATTTAGATGTTATACTGAAAATATGGAACTCAATCAATGAAACCTCACATAGTGTCCTATTTCTGCAGCTTGCAAAGCTTGCAAACCTCTGAAACAAACACTTTATTTTTCTCTTTTTGAAATCTGTAGGTTGACTCATATATATGAAAGATGGCCTAGGCTGGTGTTTGTAGACCTCGGTCATGTTTCACATATTCAGTTTCGTATATATATAAAAATTAAACTTAATTAGCCAGTTGCAATGTCACCAAGGGCAGGCTGATAATTCTCATTTCATTTTTCTCGCTCCATAATGCTTATTTCCCGCTCTCATATATGACTACCAAAGGATCTGGGTAGATGCAGATTTTGCTACATGGTAAGCCAATGCAAGAGGCTAGTTAGAAACATTGGTTTCTAACATATTCCTTTTCTTTAACACCCTGGTGCTCCAGAAGGATATGGGAGACTATTCTAAACACTATCTTTATTTCTCCAGAAGGCCTTAAGCACCAACTGAAAGCCGAGATGAAATCGCTTCTCTCAGAGTGCCAGACCGCCCTCTATGTATTGCCACATCTTTTTTAAAAAATAAATAATAATAAGGTTTCTTAACCTTATTAAGCATTTTAGAAAAGAATAGAAAACATAAAACAGGGAAGTTATATGAAAAGAATAAAAGACTAAAATACAACAATTGAAATACAAGTAAGTAAACATGAAACCTAAAATGTTGTGGACATTACAATTTTCCAATATACCCTTAGTTATTTATAAAATTACATCATGTACTACTTTAGAATTGAATTCTACATTAGATTTACTTTTTAAATATGTTTATTTTGAATATTGAACATAGTTCCATACCTTGATTCATCCAAAAAAGAAATCAGACATAGTTTTCAAGAACTATATAGTATCCATGGTGAAGTTAACATATACAGAGTTTTTTGAAGGAATATGTGGTTTAACAAAATTTAATTAAAATATCTCAAATGTAAAGAGACTTCAAGTTCAAAATGTGTTTTATTCTAGTATGAATCTTTTTCCAAATTGTTGAGTTTTATTGCATTGCCACCAATGTGAAAAAATGATCTAATTTGCTGATTATAGTAGCAACTCCGATTGGGCAGTACAGGCCGAGACAACTGGGGCAGGTCTTAGTCCGGTTATATGGGATAGGTTTGAACCGATGACTCCTGAGGATGTAGACAAGGCCATAGGAGCGATGAGCTCCGCCACTTGTTTATTGGACCTGTGCCCTTCCTGGTTGGTTTCGACCACCAGGGAGGTTTCATGCGGCTGGCTCCAGGCGTTGGTCAACGCTTCTCTGAGAGAGGGGTCCGTCCCGCAGCCACTGTTCCCTCTAAGGTGCGCTGCTGCGCGGGCGCGCAGGCGACAGCAAACTCAGCGCAGGACTTTTGATCTCTAGCGCAGCTCGGGCTCGGTGGGAGGAGCAGTTGGGGGGGAACTACACAGGAGGCTAAAAAGGTTTTGTGCTTCCTGATGGGAATGGTAGTTTCTTATTGGCTTATTTCGAAGGAATGCTTGGATGGAGAACTACGTGTCCCAGGATGCTCTGGGAGAGAAAACAGATTAGGGTCAATCAGCGAGAATAAAAGAAATCTCTTTCCTCCCCCTCCCCGTTTGCTTCCTGCTTTGAGACTGCAAATGAGGGGGGTGGGGGAAGCGAGGGCTTACTTGACTGGGAAGGAGAGGTTTAGAAACAACATCTGTAAATAAATAAAGAATTGGGGTTATCTTTTCGCTGGTTTCTGTTGTGGTCTTGTTCCATCTGCAGCCTTTTAAAAAACGAGCTGTTTCTGCGTTGGGGATAAGCCCCCTGGGTCTTCTCCCACCCCCACCCTTACACTTCTAAGGTTGCAATAAAACCATTCCAGCCTCCTTAGGATTCCCTCTCCTGCCCCCGCCCCTTTCTCCAAAGTCTCCGATGCGACTCTGTTCAGTTCCACGTGCAAAGAAGTGCTTCAGCTTCCCTCACCGGTTGCTGCAAGAGCTCGCTTTGCGTGGGGTTCTGCTCTTTTTCCTCTGCCAAGGTAAGTAGTCCCATGCATGATTTCCATCCCTTCCTTCCCCCTCCAGCCCGTGGGTGGGTGCAATGTCTCCTCCAAAGTTTTTTTTTTAAATGTCTTCTGATTGTGCTCCATTAAGCACTTAAGCAGCCTTGCTGCAGCCCACTGGTGGGGTTTCTTCTTCTTCTTGAAATCCAATTTAAAATATTTAGTTCCTTAAATAAAAATGTATTCATTATCAATGTAAATTATCATTGACTACATTTACAAAAAAATGCAACAAGTAAATAAAATAAATAAATAAATAAAATAAAATAAATAAAATAAATAAAATAAATAAAATAAATAAATAAATAAATTATTAAATAAATAAATAAATAAATTAATAAATTAATAAATTAATAAATTAATAAATTAATAAATTAATAAATTAATAAATTAATAAATTCAGGTGCTCATGGAAGAAAACGTGCTGCTCAGCACTATACTTTTCCGCTCACACCAAAAAAAAATTAGAGGGAACATTGCCCGCAGCCCTTAAAAGCTGCGGTGTTGAGACCCCTCCTCAAGAAGCCTTCCCTGGACCCGGCAGATTTAAAGAACTTCCGTCCAGTCTCCAACCTTCCCTTCGCGGGGAAGGTTGTTGAGAAAGTGGTGGCGCTCCAGCTCCTACAGCTGTTGGATGACACTGATTTTCTGGATCCCTTTCAATCAGGTTTCAGGCGCGGCTACAGTACGGAAACGGCTTTGGTCACCCTGATGGATGATCTCTGGTGAGCCCGGGATGGGGGTCACTCCTCTATCCTGGTGCTACTTCACCTCTCAGCGGCCTTCGATACCATTGACCATGGTATCCTTCTGCGTCGTCTCGGAGAGGTGGGGGTGGGTGGCATTGTTTTGCAGTGGTTCTCCTCCTTCCTCTCTGACAGGACGCAGTCGGTGTTGACAGGGGGGCAGAGGTCGAGCCCTAGGCCCCTACTATGTGGGGTGCCGCAGGGCTCGGTCCTCTCGCCCATCCTGTTTAACATCTACATGAAGCCACTGGGTGAGATCATCCGACGACACGGGGTGAGGTATCAGCAATATGCTGATGATACCCAGTTGTACATCTCCACCCCGTCTCAATTCGGGGAAGCCGTAGACGTAATGGGCCGCTGCCTGGACGATGTTAGGGTCTGGATGGGGAAGAACCGGCTAAAACTTAATCCTGACAAGACTGAGTGGCTGTGGATATTGCCTCCTAAGGACTTGACCAATTGTCCCTCCTTGGTTCTTGGGGGGGAGAAATTAGCTCCCTCAGAACGGGTTCGCAATTTGGGTGTCCTCCTAGACCCACAGCTAAAATTGGAGCAACATCTTTCAGCTGTGGCTAGGGGGACCTTTGCACAAGTACGTCTTGTGCACCAATTGCGACCCTACTTGGAGAAGGAAGCACTTCTCACAGTCACTCATGCCCTTATCACCTCACGGCTGGATTACTGCAATGCTCTCTACATGGGGCTACCCTTGAAGAGTGTCCGGCGACTGCAATTGGTGCAAAATGCAGCTGCGCGAGCTGTGGTGGGTGTACCCAGATGCACACACATAACACCGATCCTCCGCCAGCTGCATTGGCTGCCCATTAGTCTCCGGATCCAATTTAAGGTGTTGGTCGTTACCTTTAAAGCCCTACATGGCTCAGGGCCAGGTTACCTTCGGGACCGCATCCTGCCGCATACCTCCCTACGACCGGTTAGGTCCCACAGAGTTGATCTCCTCCAGGTCCCATCGACCAAGCAATGCCGGTTGGCGGGGCCGAGGGGGAGAGCCTTCTCTGTGGGAGCCCCCTCCCTTTGTAACCAACTCCCTCCAGAGATCAGGACTATCCCCACCCTGCTGACCTTCCGTAAAGCAATAAAAACTTGGCTCTTCCGGCAGGCGGGGTATGAGTGAAAGTTCTTTTTAAAATATTGATAGCATTTTAACATGTTTTTTAAAAAAAAATCACTTTTATTGATATGTTTCTATACCTGTTGTTAGCCGCCCAGAGTCCCCCGGGAGTTGGGCGGCATAGAAATTTTAATAAATAAATAAATAAATAAATAAATGTAGTAGCAATAGTATAGTGGATTATAACTTTTAGCAATCAAGATTGGAATAACACACCAGTGATAGAACATCTAATACCAATTTTCTCTGAATATAATATATGGAGTAAATGTAATATTTTTCTTCCATTGAAATTCTCCTTGTTGCACCTCTTTTACCATACTCAAATTCTGCATCCATTTAATCACACAGTTCTTGACCTGTTCTGTATTGAATTTCAGAATAATTTATTCTGAATGAATAAATTCTAATAATTTATAAATTATAAACCAAATACATCTGCAAAATAATCTATTACAGGCAGGGGTGAAATTCAAAATTTTTCCCTACTGGTTCTGTGGGCGTGGCTTGGTGGGTGTGGCAGGGGAAGGATGTTGCAAAATCTCCATTCCCACCCCACTCCTGGGGCCAGCCAGAGGTGGTATTTGCCACTTCTGCGAACTACTCAAAATTTCCACTACCGGTTCTCCAGAACCTGTCAGAACATGTTGAATTTCACCCGATTGCAGGTAATCCTCAATTTATAATGGCAATTGGGACCAGTATAAGGGAGTAATATCGTTGTAAAGCAATCCCTGCAATAAGGGTTGGGTTCTAACTTACCTCGCTGCCGGTTCGCTTCCTCCCACGCCGTGTGGGCGTGCCTCGTGGGCATGTGCACGCATGTGCACTGCCAAAAAATCCAAACCCCCCCCCAAAAGCCAAAAACAAGATGGTGACGCATGCGCAGTGCCGGAAACTCGGCTTCTGCGCATGCTCATAAGAAATAAATAAATAAATAAATAATTCAAAAAAATTCAAATAAAAAAAATTAAAAATAAATTAAAAAAAGAGATGGCGGCACCCACTGACCAGCACCGACCGAACCAGTTCCATGACATCAACGTGACATCACCAGCGGGTCGCTACCGATTCAGGCGAACCCGTCCGAACCGGGAGGAACCCACCTCTGGTTCTAACTTACCTCGCTGCCGGTTTGTTTCCTCCCGCGTCGCCTGGGTGCACACACATTGCACGGCATGCGGCTGCGCCACATGAGCGTATGCGCAGTGCCAAAAACCAATCTTCTGCGCATGCACAGAAGCAAAAAACAGCTTCTGCGCATGCGCAGAAGCCAAAAACAAGATGGTGGCACCCATGGCGCCACCGAGAGAGCCGGTTCGGGGGCATGGCCAACCGGCGATCACTCCCGGTTCAGCGAGCAGGGGAAAATTCCTGCTATCAGTTCTATAGAACCGGTCCGAACCGGGAGCAACCCACCTCTGCCTGCAATCCTGGTTGCCACTGTTAACCGAGTCCCATTGTTGTTAGGTAAATCAACTCTCTGTCAGCTTCCCACAACCAAATCAAGAGAGAAGCTGACAGGAAGTTACCATTCTCAGGTGGGGACTGGCATCCAGGTAAGCACTTAGATCATAAATGTGGACCATGGGAATGCTGGAACTGCAAGGACCTGTCATAACCACCATTTGTTCAGCACTCTCATAACTTAGAATGATCACTGAACAAATGGTTATAAGTAGAGGACTAAGTGCATAAGGTTTTTGAATTTTGTCAAATCTAATATTGAATTCCCCCTTGTTTTGGCCATTTTTTTTCATGTTGAACTATTTATTTGAAGGAACCTAAACTCTCTTCATCTTCTTAACAATCTTGCATCTTCTTGCAATCTGAATGAATGGTTGTCTTTCCATTGTACAATTTCTTGGTATCCTTCTCTTCATAAAAATATTTGTAATAACAAAGCTAAAGGTGAAAACCCTGGTCTTAGATTTTTGCTGTGTTTGTCCCATATATTTTGTTATATTACTCATTATTGCATGGTCTCTTATAAATTGTTTATCTCCATTTTTTATCAAACCAAAGGTATTTATGCAAATGATATGAAACTTCTGGCCACTCCATAGAAGCAGCAGAAATATAAGGAAATACAATGGATTCTGAAATCCATGTTAAATAACTCACATGGGAGTACAATTTAATGTTTGGAGCCGCTAGTCCACCCTGCTCTCTCGAATCCTGCAAAATCCTGAATCTAGTACTTGATCTTTTATTGGACCACATATAATTGCTTACCTGTCTATACTGCCATAGTCAGTTAATATCTTGTTTTCAGTATATAATCATCATCATTTGAAATAGGAAAGTGAATCTTGGCAAAATGTATTTATTCAGCCCCTAATACACTTAGAGGGCTCTCACTAGTTTCTAGCAGAAATGAGGAAAAGGCTTGAGTCCCTCGCTCCTCTTATATTCCTTCCCCTAAGACAATGTTTCTTCAAGTGTGGTCCTAGAACCTGTGTGTCAAAACCCCCAAGACCCTCTCAGAGTTCCATGAAATCATAATTATTTGCCAGTCTATGATGACAAATAATACAATGTTGAAATCCCATCAAACAATTGCGAGCAGCAGCAGCAGTAGTGATTGCGTCAATTTCAATTTTCAGTAGGTAAATATGGACAAATACCACCATGTGTTAAGGAGAATAAATCTCCATAGAGGCAATGTTTGATCTTTCTCTCGGAACTCAGACATTTAGAAATAAAACCGAAGTTAAAAGTCTAATAAAAATATTTATTTCGGTACAAAAACAATAAATTCTGAATAATTACATTCTTACTAATTAAATGTGACCGCTCCCGGTCAGAGCCAAACCACAAGAAGAAGAATGGAGAATCAGGAATGCACACATGCGTACAAGATCACATCACATGTCCTGCTTGTAATGGAATGTAACATAATATTAGGATAGGGATGCATATACATACAACTGACAATATTCACTATGTGACATCATGTATATGCCACTCACATGTCTCTCCAAGTCCAAATTTATGAAAAGAAGTACAACCAACCTTAGAACTGACACGGAGTATGCTGAAATGGCAGTCAGCTTCCGCCTTTTGGGATAGGCCACCAACAGCACAGTAAAGGAATAAGCAGTCAAGAAATAGCCCTGCAGACTAGACCTCAACAGGGCAGCCATGAAAGCCTTAGAAAGATATCCAGATGTCATGATGGGATTACACCTACAAAGATCACAATTACGTAAACCATGGTAATCCCAGTGACACTCTATTGAAGTGAAACTTGGACTTTGAAGAAATAGGACAGGAAGAATATTGATGCCTTTGAACTTTGGTATGGGAGAAGAGAATCTTATGGATGGCCAAGAAAACCAAGAAATGGATCATCAAATCAATCAATCCAGAATTCTCACTCCAGACACAAAGGACCACTCTCAAAGAATCCTATTTTGAACACATAATGGCAAGATTTAGCTTTCTGAGAAAGACTCAGGGGCGGGTTCCTAATTTTTTTACTACCACTCTGTGGGCGTGGCTTATTTTGTGGGTGTGGCTTGCCAGCCATGTGACCGGGTGGGCGTGGTTTCTCGGACTGCTGAAGGGAGGGGAACTGAGATAGGTCCTGCTGCCCATTCCCCCTCCCCTCAGCAGCTCGAGAAGCCTCAAAGGTGCGAAAATGCCTAGGATCATCACCGCGCGTTCGTGGCTTCTCAGACTGCTGAAGGGAGGGGAATGGAGATAGCTCCTGCCGCCCGTTCTTTCAGCGTCTCACGCGCTCCCTCAGCCATCCTCCCCTGCTTGGACTCACTGTGGGGTAGGAAGGTAGCGCAGTGCCAGAAACTCAGCTTCTGGGCATGTGCAGAAGAATTTTTTTTTAAAAAAATTACATTTTTTAAAAAAATATGGCGGCGCCCAGGCACCGGCAACTGACCGCACTGGTACTGTGACGTCACCAGCGGGCCGCTACCAGTGCTATAGAGTGGACCGTACTGGTAGGAACCCACCACTGGAAAGACTGTAATGCTGGGAAAGGTGGAAGGAAAGAGAAAAGGGTCATCGAGGAGCTGAAAGGATTCAGTTACAACAGAGGTCTTCAAACTTGGCAACTTTAAGACTTGTGGACTTCAACTCCCAGAATTCTCCAGATGACTGAAGAATTCTGGGAGTTGAAATCCACAAGTCTTAAAGTTGTCAAGTTTGGGGACCCCTGAGTTACAAGGTAATGGGTGCACTATTGGAAGATCTGAAAGGCTAAATTAAGGGGAGGAAATCTATTGGACTTGATGGCATGTAATTAATTATTTCAATTTTAAAATAAAATTAAAAGATTGAAGGCTATATTTCTGTAATGCTTATACCACCATATAAGTCTGCATGTTTACGCCAACTAAGCAATTCGTATAAAAGTAGAAGGTATTAATTTGCAAAGGTTCCAGCGCACTCTACTGTTGGTTGTCAAAACCCCACGTGCTTGCTTTACTTTCTGGGTTGGGCAATTTATACACCTGATGTGGCCGAACTACAACTCCCAGCAGTCCAGGCGGCTCGCCGCCAAACACATATTGTCAGCAGAAAATTTGGAGTGCGTGCTCTTTCGAAATCGTCCTTCGTTTTTTGCAAATTTGAAATTGCCTCAATTTTTGAAGACATGCAAATGCGTCCGCGGAGAAAGTGTCTTCTACTGAGACCTAAGAGATTGGCTTTGATCTTGGTTACAACCTGAATCAGTTGTATCAGTTACTCTTTTAGCGCAGCTACGATTTGCACATGAGATCATACAACACCAAACTTATCTTTCTCATCCCGACTTTATATTGCACACTATAGAGATAATTGTACAGGACTATTTCTAAAAAAAGTGAGAATAATTTTAAAAAATCTTCCGGTCTCCTTGAAATGCCATTTTAAATCTCGCTATCTACGGAAGGATTGTATTTTCTTCATTTTTAAGTCTATGGTCAAAAGCTCACCATTACACTTCGGTGGGTGGGTGGGTGAGAGGGTGCCTTTACAAGCGCATGCGCACTCTGTTGAAGAAACGAACTCTATGCTACCTGTAGGTACTGTAGCCGGTGTTGTGGCGTCGGAGGGTCTTCTCCGACCCTCCGACGCCACAACGTCTTTTCGTGCTTTCTCGGAGGGTCTTTTCCTGCTTTTCCAAGGCGGGACGCGCGAAGTGAAGACCAAACTTACGTGGGGAAGGGAGCCCCGTGGCGTGAATAGCTGGCGGATGGTGATGGTCAGAGGAAGGTTGTGCCGGGTGGGAACCAATTTCTGTCCCTGCTTGCATTTGTCACCCTGTTTGACAGGCGGCACGGGTTAACCTTTGCCGGGAGGCGAGTTGCTAATTCTCCCTTGCTGATGCCAGCAAGGAAAAACGACGAAAAGTTGTGACATTTCCAAACCTCGGGAGATTGATTGGGCACAAACGTTTGTGCACTGAAGCTCGTTTTATCAGTCATGCCGCTTCTTGGGGGAGGGGATGCATTTTTCTTGGCAGCGTTGCAAAATGGATTTGGGGGGGTGGTCGAATTCCAATAAAACAGCCCAAGAATCACTCATCCAAGTATGAGGAAAGGAGAGGAGATGAGTTGGAAGGGCCTTTGGAGGTCTTCTAGTCCAACCCCTTGCTCAGGCAGGAAACCCTATACCATTTCAGACATGGTTGTCCAATCTCTTCTTAAAAACTTCCAGAGTTGGAGCATTCACAACTTCTGGAGGCAAGCTGTTCCACTGATTAATTGTTATGTCGGGAAATTTCTCCTTAGTTTTAAGTTGCTTCTCTCCTTGATTAGTTTCCATCCATTGCTTCTTGTCCTGCCTTCAGGTGCTTTGGAGAATAGCTGGACTCCCTCTTCTTTGTGGCAGCCCCTGAGATATCGGAACACTGCTATCATGTCTCCCCTGGTCCTTCTTTTCATTAAACTAGACATACCCAATTCTAGCAACTGTTCTTTATATGTTTTAGTCTCCAGTCCCCTAATCATCTCTGTTGCTCTTCTCTGCACTTTTTCTATTAATGCCATTCCACCTCACTCCACATTTTATTAAATATGCTCAAATTGGTATTTAGTAGTCCTTTGGCTATTTCTTTTTTTATTCTTCAGTTACCTCTGTCTACCCTCTTCCTGTTTTTAGATGAGTGATTCTGATTCTGATTCTGGCCATGGATCCAAGTGCTGCCCAAGGAGAAAAAAACACACTGCCCGAGACCATGAAGGCAAAGATTGAGAGGAACCGTCAGCGGGCTTTGATGCTCAGGCAAGCTAGACTGACGAACTGGCCCTACCCTTCTCCTGGCGAAGGTTTGCCGTATCATGTTATTGGGCCATATATGGGGGCAACATGACAGAGCTCCTGTTAGTTTGTGTACTTTATAAGGAAGTCTTAAGACTTTCCCTAATAAGTTGTACATTCTGGGAAATTAAACAAGTTTATTGTAAAAAGGGTTGCCACCTTTTGCGGTGAGTGCACAGAGAAGCTAAGATGGGATCCCATAATATTCTCTGCCTTACTAGGCCTTTCATTGGACATAAGGGGCGTGCATAAGCGCACCACTGTGCCTACCGTCCCTGTCCTACTGTCCTATTGTCCTCTTTTATCGTTACTTTTTACTTATGTTTATACAAATTACTACTATACATGTTTGACAAATAAATAAATAAATATTCATTGTCTGCACTCATGCATAATAATAAGGAAGAATGTTTGTGGAACAAACTCAGTGAGGGATATTTTATTCAAATCTGAAGACAAAAATGTGCATTGACATTATTGTCTTAATGCTAGGTGATACCAAGTCAGTGTCATTCTGTATTATATAATTAGCAGGCTGGGCCAACCCAGCCACTTGTGCTTCATTCAGTGAAGTGTAATTACATAATCAGTGGCTTAGTGAATATATGGACTCACTCATATCTTCCCAGTTTGTTTTATAAATTAGATCTGTTGCATCACAGTTTGAGGTGGATACGAGATGTGTAAATGTATATATTTCTAGACTGTGGTCTAAAAGTGTTGAAGTCTCTTCAGTGACTGAAAGTAGTTTATATAATAAATGTTATGGAGTCATTTCAAAACAAAAGTCATTTTATTTGTACAGGTGCACAATTCAATTGTTACTTTATCTTTCCAGGCAGTTCAAAAGTTAAAGCACCTTCAAAGACAATAGATACAGGAGGAGGGTTTTTTCTGGAGGAGGAAGAGGAAGAAGAGACAAATCGACACCAAACTGAGAAAATTGTGCACCCCCCTGGTAATTTGTGCTTTATTTTGATAAGTGCCTGAATAAGCAAGACATAGGAAATGTTGGCCGAAAAGAGCCATATGTTCTTGTTGAATAGCTTTGTGTCCATACTGATGTAGGCAATATTCTATGTTCAACACTGGTTAAATAAGAATATAAATTTGCTAATTTAATCCAAAATTGACTGAGAATTAAAGTGAGTGCGGATGGAGTCAACACATCTAGAGATCACCAAATTGGAAAAAATTGCACTATTGAGTCAATAATTTGCTTAAAATGATTCTGGGCAGCATACAAAGATTGAAATCAAAGTTACAGAACAATAACCCATGTTATCCAAGGTAAAGAGTATCATAAAACCACATCAACAGCACAGCTTGCCTAACCTGGAAAAGCAAGTTAGTTAGAACTTATTAGTTCTAATAATCAGAGCTTATTTTTTCTCAAGGTTTACAGACAATAAAACACAATGAAATGTCATTTCTAAGATTCCAAAGTGTAATTTTTTTGTTGTGTTTGTATTTCTTGTTATTGTTACTTTACTATTTTGGATAAATTTAAGAGCCTGAATGGTTATTATTGTGCTTCTGTTCTTATTTTAATAGGTCCAGTATTAGAATTTGATTATCTGATCTGTGAAGAATGTGGGAAGGAATTCATGGACTCATATCTCATGAACCATTTTGACCTGGCAACATGTGATAATTGCAGGTACGGCAATTTTGTTTTTGTACTTTCAAGTCAGTTCTGACTCCTGGCAACTGTGGATTAAGAATGACTAAATAAGTGGATTTAGTGTTTAACAAATGGTTTCATTTTGTTTGTATTGCAAAAATTTATAGCTTGGCGTAAAAAATAAATTTATTTATTTATTTATTTATTAAAATTTCTATGCCACCCAACTCCCGGGGGACTCTGGGCGGCTCACAGCAGGTATAGAAACATAAATAGGTAAAAACAGTTTTAGAAAAGCCATATTAAAATACTATCCATTTAAAAAACTTTCATTCATACCCCGCCTGCCGGAAGAGCCAAGTTTTTATTGCTTTACGGAAGGCCAGCAGGGTGGGGATAATCCTGATCTCTGGAGGGAGTTGGTTCCAAAGGGAGGGGGCTCCCACAGAGAAGGCTCTCCCCCTTGGCCCCGCCAACCGGCATTGCTTGGTCGATGGGACCTGGAAGAGACCCACTCTGTGGGACCTAACCGGTCGTAGGGAGGTATGCGGCAGGATGCGGTCCCGAAGATAACCTGGCCCTGAGCCATGTAGGGCTTTAAAGGTAACGACCTTTAAATATTATAAATATTATAAACTTAATTTAAGCTCAGAGTCATTTGGAGTTGGGCAGCATCAAATCAAATCAATCAATTAAAAAATACGATGACATTTAAAACAAGTGTATTTTTGGATAATCAAAAAAGAATAATCAAAAGTATTTTAAATGTATACCAGCCCCTAAATGTTGGTAATATGCATATTAAGCAAATGAATAATTTGAAAACCATACATTTTAACAGAAACTGAATGTATAATGTTATATCTCCTTTTGCAAGGATATATTCAATTGAACACAATGACATTTATTTTATAAAGGTGCATGTAGAAAAAGACTAAAAGGCTGAAATCTCAAATACACTTACGGATTACATTATATATATAATGTAATTCGTAAGTGTATTTGAAATTAGTATATTGTGTTGTCTTTATACATCATTGTGGACATGTTTCCAATGTTAATTAAGTACAGATACATATAGAAGTTTGAGCATAATCAAAACAGATTTAAGCACTTGTAATAATCCTGTTGATTTCTGTGGGACTAATTTAAGTGTTGCCCCTAATTAAACGGCATTTATACATGCACATTTAATATTCCCAGGGAATCTTACTTTCTAGTAAGTGTTCCATTTTAAACTGTCAAATTTGTGCTTATTTCTATCGAGTGGAATGCTTAAAGATAAAATCAGGTTATATTGTGGTTGCATTTATACTTAGTATTAATATTGTGCATGCTTAAAATATGATTTGGAAGAAGTGTTTGACCTCACCCGAGCATACTTTTTAATGTTCATTTAATGCACCCCTTTTTACAGGCTTCCACACCAGCTTGAAAAAAGATGTGATTTAAGAGTTGATTTAAATATTCTGTTCTTTAAAATTCTTTTTTTTTCTTCAGGTTCATGTGGAAGTCGGGGAAAAAATTATGTTTTTATAAAGTTTGAAGCTCTTTTTCCAAATCATTTTCAAGGCTTTTTTTTTCTTTTTCTTTTGCATAGACCAACTTGTTATTCGGTGTGCTTATCTTGTAATACACTATGTACCACTGAACATAAAAATACAAAGTTAGGAATTAGTTTAGTAGTGCAACATATATATTATTTGATATATGGAAATACATAGAATGCATTTTCAGGTTGAATTGGGATCTCATTTCAGAGATGTTGAAAACAAACATAAACTCTTAACAAGGACTGAAGCAAAGCAAGAGTATCTTCTCAAAGACTGTGATTTAGACAAGAGAGAGCCAGTGCTTAGATTCATTCTGAAGAAAAATCCTCATAATCCACACTGGGGTGATATGAAGCTTTATTTAAAACTACAGGTAATTGAATCTTATCCTCTTAATATTTTTCTTCCAAAGATATGACTTCTTTGCATTCTAACAACATTTCACTTTTTCTCATGGTGAATGTTTTAACTATCTGATTCAACTGTCTCAATTTTTATTGGTGGTGGTGGTAGGTTATGTGGGAGCTGAATTATATCAGAATGTGCCTTTCTACTGAGGCTTTTTGAGTCAGTGTAGTTTTCTATCAAAAAGGAAGGGAAGGGAAGGGGGGAGAGGAGAGGAGAAGAGAGAAGGGAAGGGGGAGGGAGGAGGAGAGAAGAGGGAAGGGAAGGTCTTTTTGTAACCTGCAAAATCTGTTCTAAAAATTTGGGGAACCCTTTGGAATAGTGTAGCAAATGGTGCCAGTTGAGAGACATCATTACAGATAATCCTCTGTAACTACTTATTTACCATTAAACTACCAGTATAGTTTAATACAGCGGTTCTTAACCTGCGGGTCGCGATCCCTTTGGGGGTCGAACGACCCTTTCACAGGGGTCGGGAGACTTCACCCGGATGCCACCATTTGGGTTCTTTTACCCTCTGCGCATGCGCAGAACGCTTTGCGCATGCGCAGAGGGTAAAAGAACTCAAATGGCGGCGGAGCGGGGGTCACGGCAGCAGTCGTGACGGCATTAGGAAGGTTGAGAACCACTGGTTTAATATATAGTAGGGAGGGGTTCATTTACTATTTCCTAAAAAAACCCAAAACCTTCAGCCTCTGTGGAACTAATCTCGTCGCTACTTCCAGAGACTTTCTGAATCTGTTGCACGATTGCCATGCTGTTTCCCACAAGCATTGATTTCTATTGTAGTATTGTCAGGAGGAGTAAATGGGACCACTTCTTTGTATGAATTGCTATTCTTCCATGAAAAGAATGGCTTCTTAAATAAAACAAGCCTTTCCCCAAAGATACTGAATGAAAATAGTAGTAAGTGAAGATAGCATTATATTCTTTGCTAAAGACAGCTAGCTGAGAACAAGAGCCCTTGTTTGTTGTACAGCAGCCAGCACCAAGATGGGGCTGGGACATTACTTTGTATAAGGTTTGTCCTGGAAAACCCTGCCTTCCCAGGGTTCTCCAGGAGGCCACATACAGAAAACCCTGTTACCAGCTAGTTTCCCCAGGCTTTTGTAGCCCAGATACAGTAGCCCTGGCTGATCTAACAATTTGTTTCCAGTCCCCTAAATTTTACTCAAATGATGCTTGGCATTTACAGGTGATTAAACGTTCCCTTGAAGTTTGGGGTAGTGAGGAAGCATTAGAAGAAGCTAAAGAAAACCGCCAAGATAACAGAGAGAAGATGAAACAGAAAAAGTTTGATAAAAAAGTTAAAGGTAGGTTACAAGTAGTAGTTGAGTGATACCAGTAAACCTCCCTGTCCCTCTACTTTTAATATCGAAGGACAATGTACTAGTCTACACAAATTAGCTTTATTTTTTTTAAAAAAATAAAAATTCTTGGATTCCACTTAGACCCAGTATATTTGACCCCAAAGTAAAAATGTTGGGTTGATACAACTGTTTATTAGTGCAGATTTTTTAAGTGCCTTCGAGTCAATGTTGGCTCAATATATATGTCAAGGAGCTGAGATAGCGCAGTGGTTAAAAGCAGCATTGCGACCTTCAGCTGATTGCTAGTTCAGCAGTTCAGCTGTTCAAATCTCACCAGGCTCAAGGTTGACTCAGCCTTCCATCCTTCCGAGGTGGGTAAAATGAGGACCCAGATTGTTGGGGGCTCTAAACCGCTTAGAGAGGGCTGTAAAGCACTATGAAGCGGTATATAAGTCTAAGTGCTATTGCTATTGCTATTGCTATCGTTTTCATTGAAGATGGCGACGGAGGCAGACGCCTAGTCCCATCGCTGAAGACGGAGTGTAGGAAAAAGACCCAAAAACCTAGAGTTAGAGATAAGGCAGAAGCTATCAAAATAAGTCAATAGACATAAATTAGCTCCAAATATCACATATATCAACATCTAAAGGCTGGGACCAGCCGAACCCATTAAAAAAAAAGAGAGAGAAGAAAACATCCAACCACGTGGAGCCAGAAATAGCTGGAGGAACGAGGCTCGGCAAGGCTCAAAACTTCAGCAACTTATCTTCCTCGGTGAGAGAAGAAACAGGTATGCGTGACAGGGGGATCTGAATGAAAAGTGGATTGAGGACAAAAGCGAGTTGGTGTTAGAAGAGGGAGGAAAGAAAGAGTCTGGAAGAGAGGCTTCCCATAGAAAGAACGGTGTGATCGGAGCAAAAGAGAGATCGGAGACAACAGGAGGTGGATCGATAAAATAATCCTTTACTTTGAAACGGTGGTGATACTGGACGGTGGAGGGAAATAAAGGACAGAAAGAACTTACAGTAACTAAGCAGTTTTGAATGAGCGACATCTTGGAGGAAGGGAGAAAACCAGCACTTCCGGAAAGAAGGACAGAGGAAAAAAAAAATTTAAAGGGATCCTGCAAAAAAGCCCCACTGACTTGTTGTCTTTAAAAAGGTGAAAAAACTGAGCTTAAAGGAAAGAAAAGAACGGTGAAATATAAAGAGGATTTGGAAGGGTGTTATCTAAGCAGCAGAAGGAAGCTGGGGTATATCTACATTGAAAGATTAATAATAATTACAACTTAAATTGAAGAGATATTGTTACTGATTTAATGAACATATTTACATTACATATTACTTAAACTATCTATATATCTATATCAGCTGAATTTTATATATTATAGGTATTATATGCATTAATTACTAATTAATTAACACAAACTAATTAGTGACCATGTCAGGCACAACCCAAAAAAACACCACCACCAAATACCCACAAATGAAAGACATCGAAAACAGCAGCAACCCAAACAACCCCAGCACACAAGGAACAGACTCTATTGTGACCTGCAGAGCATGCTCCATGTACACTCTTATGCCCACAGAACTCCAAAACTACATATGTACCAAATGCAAACTAATCAAATTACTAGAAGAAAAAGTAGAAGATCTAGAGAAAAACCTAAACACCCTCAAACTCAATCAACAAAACGAGAAACCCCAAACCTCACAAAAAGAACATGCACAAAAAGAACATAAAAATGACCAAGCAACTTCCACTACAGGTAACCCCCCAGAGGAAGAAAGCAGATGGACACATGTCACCCACAGAAAAAAACACAAACCAAACACAAAACCACAGTCCAAACCAACCCACCCAGACCCAACCCCACTGACTCTAAGCAACCAATACCAGGGACTTCCAATAGAAGATAACGCACAGACACACAGAAAAGAAACACCAGAAAGAACGCTCAACAAAGCAGCACCACCAAACACCACTACAACACAGAAAGAAACTCCCCAAACAACCCCAAGCAAAAAGAAAAGGCAAGTACTGGTAATAGGAGATTCAATCCTCAGAGGAACTGAACCCGCCATCTGTAGACCAGATAACCAATCCAGAGAGGTATGCTGCCTTCCAGGAGCCAAAATCATAGACGTAGCAGAGAAAGTAACCAAAATAATAAAACCCACAGACTATTACCCCCTACTATTACTCCATGTAGGAACAAATGACACGAAAAAGAACTTGAAAACAATACAGAACGACTATGAGCAACTAGGCAAGAACGTCAAAAACCTAGGTGCGCAAGTAGTCTTCTCATCCATACTACCAACAAGAGGAAAACACCCAGCAAGGGAACAAAGAATCCTACAAGTAAACCACTGGCTAAAGGGTTGGTGTCGCCAAAAAAACTTTGGATTCCTAGACCACGGACTGCACTACCTCCAAGATGGACTTTTGGCAAGGGACGGGTTACATCTCACAAAGACTGGGAAGAATGTCCTCGGAAAAAGACTGGCCCAACTTGTCAGGAGGGCTTTAAACTAAAATCGCGAGGGGAGGGTGACCAATCTACAGGATCCCCGGGGCCCAACTCCAAGCATGGACCCCAAGCAAACAAAACAAACAATGAACCAAAAAGGGATGGGGAAGAAAACAAACTCAAACAACAAATAAGAGACAAAGAAAGAACACCCACAACCAGGCACAAAGAACTCAAATGCCTCTACACAAATGCACAAAGCCTAGGGAATAAACAAGGTGAACTTGAAATATTAATGCACGAAGGTACACATGACATAGTCGGAATAACAGAAACTTGGTGGGATGAATCACATGATTGGAACACACAGATAAAAGGATACAAACTCTTCAAAAAAACCAGATCACATAAAAAAGGAGGTGGTGTTGCACTGTATATAAAGGACCACTATGTAGCTACAGAGCTACAAGTAACCAAGGAAGAAAACCCATTAGAATGCATTTGGGTCAACATAAAAGAAAAAAAGAACGACACAACAATAGGAGTATACTACAGACCACCAAACCAAACAGAAACAATGGACACCCTTTTTACCAACCAGCTAAAGAACATATACAAGAAAAACAACATTGTAATAATGGGAGACTTCAACTACCCGGATATCAACTGGAAAACCAACTCAGCACCAAGTGAGAAATCTAACAGATTCCTAACCAGCCTAGCTGACAACTTCATTGTCCAAAAAGTGGAGGAGGGAACTAGAGGGGCAGCCATACTGGATTTAATACTTACAAACAGAGAAGAAACAATAGAAGGAGTTGAAGCTGCAGGAACACTTGGCGAGAGTGACCACGTAATACTAAAATTCACCATAAAGCAAACACAAATAACTGAACATAACAACACCTATATCCCAGACTTCAAAAAAGCCGACTTCAATAAACTCAGAGAAAACTTGGGGAAGTTCCCTTGGATGAAAGTACTAAAGGGTAAAACAACTCAAGAAGCCTGGGAGATCCTAAAAAACACGATCTTAAAAGCCCAGAACACCACAATACCGATGAGGAAGAAAAACAAGAAATCCAAAAGGAAACCAGCATGGCTAAACAAAGACCTCACCGATAAACTGAATGAAAAAAAAGATAAATACAAAAAATGGAAAGATGGGCACATAACCAAGGCAGAGTACCAACAGACAGCCAGAATCTGTAAAGAAAAAATCAGGACAGCAAAGGCCCAGAATGAACAAAGACTCGCAAAAAAAGTCAAAGACAACAAAAAAAGCTTCTTCCAACACATAAACAACAAGAAAAAAATCAAAGAAACAGTTGGTCCACTAAGGAGAGAAGACGGCAAAGAAGTAACAGACAACACAGACAAAGCAGAGCTACTGAACACATTCTTCGCATCAGTCTTCACACAAAAGGAAACTGCAGCTCAACTACCCAGCAACACAAAAATAAAAAACAGATTCGAAGCAAGACTCAACCTAAGCAAAAATACAGTAAGAGATCACCTATCTGAACTTAATGAATACAAAGCACCAGGACCTGATGGATTACACCCCAGAGTCCTAAAAGAACTAGCAGAAGTCATTTCGGAACCACTGCACCACATCTTCCACAAATCCTGGAACACAGGGGAACTCCCCGAGGACTGGAAAAGAGCTGATGTGGTCCCCATCTACAAAAAAGGTAAAAAAACAGACCCAGGAAACTACAGACCAATCAGCCTAACATCAATACCTGGGAAAATACTGGAAAAAATAATTAAAAACCAGATCTCACATCATCTAGAAACAAACCAAGTAATAACCAACAGCCAACACGGATTTGTTAAGAACAAGTCATGCCAAACCAACCTCATTTCATTTTTCAACACTGTGACCAAATTAGTAGACCAGCGAAATGCAGTAGACATCATATACCTGGACTTCAGCAAAGCATTTGACAAAGTAGACCACAACCTACTTCTTCATAAGCTAGAAAAAAGCGGGATAGACAGCTACACAACCAGATGGATTAACAACTGGCTGACCAACCGTACCCAACGAGTAGTCCTCAATGGCTCTAAGTCCACATGGAGAGAAGTAAGCAGTGGCGTACCACAAGGTTCCGTCCTAGGCCCAGTACTCTTTAATATCTTCATAAATGACCTAGATGAGGGAATAGCAGGAGAACTAACCAAATTTGCAGACGATACCAAGCTGGCGGGAGTAGCAAACACCCCAGAGGACAGACTCAAAATCCAGAGGGACCTTGACAGACTCGAACACTGGGCCCAAACCAATAAAATGAAATTTAACACGGAGAAAAGTAAAATTCTACACCTAGGTAAGAAGAATCAAAAATACACATACAAACTGGGTGAAACCACACTCAATAGCAGCGATTGCGAGAGGGATCTTGGAGTCTTGGTAGACAGCCAACTAAATATGAGCCAGCAGTGTGCAGCAGCAGCCAAAAAGGCCAACGCAGTCCTGAGCTGCATAAATAGAGGGATACAATCAAGGACCAGAGAGGTACTAGTACCACTCTATAAAGCCTTGGTCAGACCACACCTAGAGTACTGCATCCAGTTTTGGTCACCACACTACAAAAAAGACATTGAAACCCTAGAGAAAGTGCAGAAGAGAGCAACCAGGATGATAAAGGGTCTGGAAAATAAAACATACAAAGAGCGGTTGCAGGAACTGAGCTTGGCCAGTCTGGCGAAGAGAAGGACCAGGGGTGACATGATAGCAGTGTTTCAATACTTGAGGGGCTGCCACAGAGAGGAGGGGAGCAGGCTGTTCTCTATAGCACCAGAAAGCCAAACAAGGAATAACGGATGGAAGCTGACCAAGGAGAGATTCAACCTGGAAGTGAGGAGAAACTTTCTGACGGTGAGAGCGATCAACCAGTGGAACAGCTTGCCAGCGGAGGTTGTGAGAGCCCCAACACTTGCGACCTTCAAGGGGAGACTGGACTGCCATCTGTCTCAAATGGTGTAGGAACTCCTGCTTGAGCAGGGGGTTGGACTAGATGACCTACAAGGTCCCTTCCAACTCTAATAATAAATCTAAATCTAAATTTCAGAAGTGGTTTGCCATGATTGTTTCTCTTGACTGAATGAGAGTGACCTAGCTGACTTTGTGCCTAATTCAAACTAGAAGTCAGTTCTCTTATTAGTGCTTACCTTTCAAAAAAGAAAAGGAAAGCTAACTTGGGGGGGGGGGGGAAGGATGGCCGAACTGTAAGGTAAATTGGAATTCTGCAAGTGGCCAACCCCTAATGATAGTCAGTTTTATTGCACTCATCATATTGATGCAGAGGTGGGATTCAGCAGGTTCTGACCAGTTCTGGAGAACCGGTAGTGGAAATTTTGAGTAGTTCGGAGAACCAGTAATGGAAATTTTGAGTAGCCCCGCCCCCATCTGTTCTCTGCCTCCCGAGTCCCAGCTGATCGGGAGGAAATGGGGATTTTGCAGTAACCTTCCCCTGGAGTGGGGTGGGAATGGAGATTTTACAGTATCCTTCCCCTGCCACGCCCACCAAGCCACACCACGCCCACCAAGCCACGCCCACAGAACCGGCAGTAAAAAAAATTGAATCCCACCACTGGGATGATGCCCCACTGGCTGAAAGATTAGGAGCTTAATCTATGAAATGCAGGGAAAGAGTTACATACTTTTGTGTCTGATTTTTATGATCACCGTTTTCTAATGGACTTTAAAATTCACTCTAGATTCATTCCAATTCCATCTGCACAATCTCTTTCAAAAACAGAACATTAATGAAGTCATTAGGATTTAGACTCTCATTCAGAGCATATGCAGACTCATTGGGGTTAATTGATTTTATTTGTGTGTGACTGTCTTTTAATGATTGTGCTCCTTCTATTGTATTAGAATTACGGCGAGCTGTAAGAAGTAGTTTGTGGAAAAAAGACACAAGTATCCATCAACATGAGTATGGAGCTGAAGAAATGATAGGCGACGATACGTACAGAAAGATCTGCAGCACGTGTGGTCATGAATTAACCTATGAAAAGATGTAGTACGGCTTGGATTTACATTCAATGCATTTTTGTGTTCAAGTGTTTATGTAATGGATCACATTCTTTGTGTCCTATTTTGCATACCCTAACCATTATCCAGAAATAACTGAAAATCTGGTAGAAAAGAGGCATAATAATCATCCTTTTATAAAAAATGTTACATTTATTGAATAATAAAAATATTTAACTGTATAATACTTACACAGTTAAATGTTTATCTGTATCACTGCATGCACTCTTAACATTTTTCATATATCTACAGTAGTTTGTGGGTTTAAAAAACACTTTCCAATTTTGAAGGTCATACACATATACATTATAGAATATAGAGAAGAGAAAACACACCCTTGCACTTGGTTCTTGCAACTTTATCGCTGTGGAGATAGTGGCTGTATCAGAGAACATAATATACCAAAGTATGGTTTGTGTGGTTTTGATTTAGTGTTATTTCAACACAGTCACAGACCTGTAATCTCCAAAACTTCAGATTGAGCTATGGATTGCCGTGGAGAATGCTACTGGAAGGGTTGAAGATTTGCTAAGAATGTAGAGCTGACCAAGTTAGTTTGAGGCCCTATAGAATAGAATAGAATAGAATAGAATAGAATAGAATAGAATAGAATAGAAGAATAGAATAGAATAGAATAGAATAGAATAGAAGAATAGAATAGAATAGAATAGAATAGAATAGAATAGAAGAATAGAATAGAATAGAATAGAATAGAAGAATAGAATAGAATAGAATAGAATAGAATAGAATAGAATAGAATAGAATTTTTTATTGCCCAAGTGTGATTGGACACATAAGGAATTTGTCTTGGTGCATATGCCTTCAGTGTACATGAAAGAAAGGGAGGGAGGGAGGGAGAGAGAGAGAGAGGAAGGAAGGAAGGAAGGAAGGAAGGAAGGAAGGAAGGAAGGAAGGAAGAAAGAAAGAAAGAAAGAAAGAAAGAAAGAAAAAAGGCTAGAGCATATGTAATCTCCCTACTTAGTTCTTCTCAAAGGAACACATATTTTGAGGGGAAACATCTAGGCCTAGCATATGTTGGTAAATGAGTACACTTTAGCAGTCTGTTAACTTTTTTCGTTAACTGACTGGCTGAATGACATTAGCTGTTCATTGTGCTTTTTTTGCCTAGTAACGATAAATGGGAAAACTAAGAGCCCAGCAATTCAACGCTGAGCTATATATGTTTTCTACTATTAAGAATAAGCCCTTAAGTAACTCTCAAGTGTCTTACTCGCAAGACGTTGATAACCATATTGGTAAAGCCTTGATCTAATGACTTGGCTTATCAAATTTATGAGTAAACACAAATAAATAAAAAGAAGCACAACAGCCCTGGTTGTCTTCTTGGTCTAGGGCAGCCGATAAAACAAAAATATGCTTTCTCCACAGTAATCAGACAATCTTGAGCTATGGAAGATAGATCAGGCTAGTTGATAGCTTTTATTAAGTCCCTTCATGCAACTTATATCTGGATTACAAATGAGCAGCACAGATAGTTGCTTCAGTAATTAAGTTTGTTTCTATTCTGTGTGACCCAAAATAGGCACATTAGACCAATATAAAAAAACATGATATAATTTCAATTATGTTTCACACAACCATGATAATTCATTTTGATAGCAAACATACCCAAAAGTTCTTCGCAGACTTGGCCGTTTAAACATTCATATATTTGAGGTTTCTTATGGAGCTTTGAGCATTACCACCAGAAAGGCCATCCTCAGACACATTCGTATGTTTTGAGACTTGTTTCACATTATTAAGGAACCCGTTGCATGGTATGCAAAGAGGTAAACAAAGAGCCACGTCTATTTATTGTCTTCTATTTTTAACTTTTATACCAACAATAGGAGGGCACACGGGATGCTATGGCAGTGTCAACATTCAATCCATTTCAAATTTAGAAATCCACACATTATTCCATCCAAAACATCCCGGAATCATAACTAGCATAAGGCCCCTACTGCTGAAAATTTGAGCACTGTGTAGCTTATCTAGCACAGCACACTTTCAGATTATTATTTTTTTCTTTTCTTTCTCATCAAAGTCTTAAGTTTAACAAGACGAAATTAAGTCCTGTACAAAAAAAAAAAAAGCTACTCAGGCCTGGAGTGCACAGAACTGCTGAAATACAGCCAGTATGTGATGATCCAATTCTGCTGTAAATAGAAGGTTCTCCAAGGTCACCATGTACTGTTGGATGATCTGATGATGCTACAGACACAAAAAAGCATTTTGGTTAAGCTTGGAAATGATGTTAAATAAGCCATCTTTTAAAAAGTTTAGTACTGTATCTTGTTTGTACTTGCCAGCTGTGGCTTAATATTGCAAGTTTGATTTATATGATAGGCACAGCACAACTATACTATACACTATGTGCAACTCAAGTCAACATAACTAAAAACAGAACCTGGTCTGGAAGAATCAGAAAAACCAGAGTGGACAATCTTAATTATGAAATCCAGTGTCATATGAAGCAGTAGGTTTATAACATGCTAACTGCTTTTATACAGAAATAAAAGATTAAATATTCATTGTAAAATATTATTTACTTAATATCTATCAGCCTACTACTTCCAGAACACTGTAAAATGAAGGCAAATAAAAACACTATTAAATAAACAAAAATTTGAAACAAATCACAAGATTCATAAACTTTAATTCCAGAAATCCATCTCCAGCTACAAGCCTGTACAAATAAAACAAAAAGTCTTAATTTAATCCCATGTAAAACTTTATCTAAGAGAGCTTTCCTTAACCATGCCAGTACCACTGTCTAATGGTTATGGAATAAAAATCTAGTTTTAGACGAAAGACTTAAATCTTGCATTTATTTAGTTATTTAGAATCTGAAATGAGGGTTTGACAGGCATATCTAATAAAAGCCAATTCTGGTAAGTAAAGGTTTTAGAGACAGCAATCACAGTTGGGCCCAGCATTTGACTGACAGAAAGTTTGGCTGATTAAATGGAACGCTTAGCTAGGCTACCTGTGTGCTCCTGGTTAGCTAAGGTTTCTCAGAAGATGATACGTGGTTGAATCCTGGCAATGATGAATCCATTCTTAAAAGAAAGTGGTGGAACCACTGATTTAAAAAGGTAATGTTGCCTCAAGAAGCCATTGCTGAATTTGATTGTTTTGGGTAATTTTAATCTTATTTCCAATTTTCTCTTCGTGGGGAAGCTTGTTGAGGAAGTGGTTCTTCTGCAGCTTCATAGATACCTTTGATCACAGTAGTCTTCTAGATCAGGGGTCTCCAACCTTGGTAACTTTAAGACTTGTGGACTTCAACTTCCAGAGTTCCTCAGCCGAACTCTGGGAGTTGAAGTCCACAAGTCTTAAAGTTGCTAAGGTTGGAGACCCCTGTTCTAGATACCACTTCAGGGATTAGAAGTGGAAGGCAGTTCTGCCTTGATCATCCACCTTCCCCCAAGGTTGGTTTCGGTCAGGGGAGAGAGATCTAATCTGCAGCATTCTATCTGCAGGGTTCCTCAGGATTTGGCACTCTCCCCGTTTCTATTTAATATCTACACGAAGCTGCCGGGTGAGGTCATCTGACAGTGCAGTGTGGGGTAGCAAACTGTGTGCTAATGATACTCAGCTCTACACCTCTGTTGTTGGCCTTCCAACTGATGCCACTGGTAGTTCTATCAGAGAGTCTGGAGGCTGTGGTTGGGGAAGAATAGGATTTGGCTCAATCCTGTAGGTGGCTGTGAGTCTTAGGGCCTCTTGAATCAGGACCACATCAAGAAACAGACGCCACATGAAGATTAGAACTAGACAAAAGTAAACTATAAACTGAATTTTGCAAGTCTGATTGTGCTTTACCTTCCCTTCCTCTAGGCCCCTCCCATTGAATCAGGGAACAGTCTCCTGAGCTCTATATATTATTTCATTTCTCAGAACTTAAATAATTTCAGAAAATAGCATCCTTCTGAGAGATTGCGAGAGGGGCACCCGCTTCCAGAATGTGACCCGCTTCCAGGATTGCGCGAACAGCCTCTGTGGATGTTGCATCAGCTGGATACTTATCGTGCAGTGGTTAGAAGGCAGTATTGCAGGCTAATTCTGCCAATTGCCAGCAGTTTGATTCTCACTGATTCAAGGTTGACTCAGCCTTCCATCCTTCCGAGGTTGGTAAAATGAGGACCCAGATCGTTGGGGGCAATATGCTGACTCTGTAAACCACTTAGAGCAGGGGTGTCAAAATGGCGGCCTGCGGGCCGGATGCATCATATGCAGGCCAGGCCCACCCCAGCTCCGCGAAGGGAAGAAACGTCATGAAACGCCATGTGACGGCAACGTGACATGGCAAGTTTGACACCCATGACTTGGAGAACGCTGTAAAGCACTGTGAAGCTGTATATAAGTCTAAGTGCTATTGCTAACCTTTCAGAAAAGCAATCTCTGGAAGAGGTAGGTGGAGCAAGGCGTGAGGGCAGGGAGGAGGCCCAAAGCCTCTGAGACCCGGTGAGGCTGGATTGGGGAGGGAACATAGGCAGGTGGAAGCAGTTGCAGTGTCCTTGCCAAGTGTCCCAAGTTTTATCTTGTGATTGAGAGGACACTATAATAGCCACAAATTCGAGGACAGCACTTAGGCCCCTTTCTTTAGCATCAATGTAATTTCAAATGGTTACTGAATGGATGGTCATAAGTCAAGGACTTCCTCTATTGGGTTCGCTCTTGGCTACTATCATAGGTTTCTGATGTCTTCTTCTTTGTATTCTGATGTATACTGTTCTTTGTATTGTTTTTCATATGTTAGTTGCATAGAGTCACATCTGTGAGGTGGGCAGCCATATAAATTGATTAAATAAATCAGCAAAATGAGATAATAAAAATGTCCCAAATAACAGATGTATTTTGTGTTGATTGAATTTCTAATGAAGAAAAAAAGATTTTAGTCTGATCTTAAGTAAGTACCAATATCGATCTAGAAAATGCTATGACTTAAATTAGTAACAGCATGTCAATGATGCAAAACCTCTGGACACATAATTATACAATATATTTGACACATTCATCTCAGACAGGTATTCACTGGCTTCTCCTCTGTATCTGTGTGCAGCATATAAGTCTACAAATGATTTAACACATGCACACAGCTTTACCTAAGAAAATAACAAAAATAATTCAGCTAAAATCCAAGCTCAATTTGGGCCAATAATGAACAAAAACATTACAATATGACAATACCCTGTTCAGGCTTTTAAATCAAGCTGCTATGGAGAAATTGCTCATCAACGGTGCAAAGATTGATTTCCAGATAATCTCCCTTTCAATAACCACCATGCATTCTGACATAGATAAGACCTACCTGTAAGAAGATTTGCTGTAGCCTCTCTATACAGTTCTTGTACCAAGGTGTAATTACATCAATCCCTCCTGCTTCACTTCGTGCTAAATGCTCTGTTAGGATCATAATGAAACGCTGGAAGGAATAAACAAGGTGAAATTATTGGCTTTGGATTCATGGGCAAGTTTACTTTTCTTTTGAGTAGGGGTTAAAAACATCTCTGAATTACCGTATTTTTCAGAATATAAGACGCACTGGAGTATAAGACGCACCTTAGTTTTGGGAGAGGAAAATAGGGGAAAAAAATCTACCTACCAGGTATTCATCTGGCTAGCGTCCTTAGTCTGGTCAGCTTCAGCACATTATTTTATCCCCTGGTTAGGACTTAAAAAAAACCTTCTTCTGAGAGAGTAACAATGAAAACAAGCTTGCAAAGACTTAGGGCTGGAAAAAAACTTCTTTGGAGGGAGTAGCAATGAAAAAATCCTGCAAGCTGGGAAGATCGTTAGCACCTTGTTAGGGCTGAAAAAACCTTTTTCGGAGGGAGTAGCCATGAAAACAAGCCTGCTAGCCGGGAAGATCGTTAGCGCCTCATTAGGGCTGGGGAAAAAAGCTTCGAAAAAGCTACATTCTGAGTATAAGACGCACCCAATTTTCGGCCTCTTTTAGAGGGGGGGGGAGGTGCATCTTATACTCCGAAAAATATGGTAAGTAGGGAATACTTTAGTACAGAATGACAGCAAACATGGATTCAGTAGAGGGCCCTCAACTTACAATCACAATTAAGCCCAAAATTTATTAAGTGGATTTTGCCCCATTTTATGACCTTTCTTGCCACAGTTGTAAAGTGAATCACTGTAGTTGTTAAGTTAATAACACGGTTGCTAAATGAATCTGGCTTCCCCGTTGACTTTGCTTGTCAGAAGGTTGCAAAAGGTGACCACATGATCTCAGGGCACCGCAGCCGTCATAAATATGAACCAGTTGTCAAGCATCCAAATTTTGATCATGTGACCATGGAGACACTGTAATGGTTGCAAGTATGAAAAATGATCCCACATCACTTTTTTCCAGTGATATTGTAACTTTGGTCACTCACTGAACTGCTATAAGTCAAGGACTACCTGCTTGAGGTTGACTACCTGTTATTTTTAAGAACTTACTCTCAAATGTACAGAATGTTAATTTAGAACCTTATGAAGCTGAAACACTTATTTTAGAATTTTGCAGCCACGCTAACGTTTTACGACTGCTTTCTTCACGGGTCCATCAATATGCCTGCTTTTACCTGGAATATTACAAGGAAGAGGTTTTTTTGTTCACTTTGCGCCGATTCAACTTTTTCTTGCAAACGTTCAATCTGTTCTTCAAGGGGCCAATTTCCCCTCTCATTGCTTCGGACATCATCACGCTGAAGGGAAAGGATTGAAATGTAAATAGTAAGCACAAAGGTTGAGAAAGCAAAAATAAAATAAAATCAAGGGTAGGACCTTAAAGAACTATAAATCAAACATATGGGGGAGTTGACAGCAATAGCACGGTAGACATATACCGCTTGAAAGTGCTTTACAGCCCCCTCTAAATGGTTTACAGAGTCAGCATATTGCCCCCAATAATCTGGGTCCTCATTTTACCGACCTCGGAAGGGTGGAAGGCTGAGAGACTCGAACTGCCAAACTGCAGGCAGACAGAAGTCAGCAGAAGTAGCCTGCAGTACTGCATTCTAACCACTGCGCCACCACGGCTCTTATCACTGTGGTTTTATCATGGCATGGGGGTGCAAAAAATTTAAATTATCCAATGAAAAGTATTCAGAAATAAGAATGCCTGAGCCATGGACACAATAGAATGATGACCATCACCAACTTTCTGTCCTGCTCCCCATCTCTGCCCATCTCGGCAAAGCAAAGCAAATCTTACGTTCTTGGAACTGATGAAATACGTTTCAAGCCACATTTCTTCATACCGGCATGAAAAAAGTTACTTACTCTTTTGTGTTGCTTGGCTAATCTTTTCTTAGCTTCTTCCAGCTCCTTTTGGATCATCATCACATGCTTGTTCATCTTGCGAATGGTAGAGTGTAAGATCTCCCAAATATAAAATCTAGCAATAAAAGAAGCAAAGAAAACCCTGATATTCGGAGAAAACATTCTGATTGTTGTCAGCAATAACGCTGATACACACTTGTAAACCTGAGTTTTTCTCAGATAACTGAAGTGGCCCAAAACATAAAACACAACTGTGCAATTCGCTCCTCCTAATCTTCCTCTGGACAGAAATTTCAGAATCATAATTCCCTAGGTCTGCAAAATATCAATAAGATGCAAAATTTCAATAAGATACATAAGTGTGTTTAACTTAAGCAAAATCCCATCAAGGTCACTCACTATGAAAGATAATTCGAAGCATAATCTGAAGATTTTTTTCTATAAAGTTATGAGGGGGTTGACATTTACTTACCTTGTAAAATCATGAGATAACTCTGGAGAAAAAATCCAGTTTGCCACTGCAGCGCAATCCACAATCTGTGTTCGAATCATCTTATCCACCAGTACAGCAATCATCTGTGGAAATGCAGAAACTCTGCTCAGTTCATCAGGAGTGTGTGTTGTCATCTGGGCACAAACTTTCAACATAAACTCACAGACTGAAATCCCAGTTTACGGAAACTACACAGGATCCCTCAAAGCACAGCCTCTCTATAAGATTCAGTGCCTGAGCTGTGCAGGCCATAATTATCTATGATAAGAGGGCCACGTATCATAACTCCCCATCAAGAATTACAGATTCCATCACAGTCACATTTTCTGGGGAAATCTGAACAATGGAGGACCTTTAAATAATTTACTTTTTTAACTTTTTCTCATGGCAAAGCAGAGAACAGGTGAAGAGGAAACCATCAGCTCAGGACTGCATCTCTCTACCAACACATGAGCAGGAAGACCATTCCTAAAGACACAAAGGACACTCTGGAACATTGGAATGCAACCTCCATTCCTCTATGCTAAAAGGCATAGAGATTTCTGTCAGTGTTTCTGTCCACTCTTCCCTTGACTGAGCCCAGAGAACGACTGTCCATGACTGAGCTAGCTTTGGGAGGAGATTAAGAACTGCCACATAGACAGACGTAAACAATTGCTCTGGTTTTAATCTTATGAAACAATAGATAACAAAAAGAAAAAAGTGTCAGGCCTTGTTCAACAACATAAACTAAATCTAACTCAATAAAGGAGGTTTAAATTGAAATGAGGAAACACGCCTTTCTCCTACTTAAAGCAGGAGGGAGGGAGGGAGGCAGGGAGGGAAGGAGGGAGGAAGGAAGGAAGGAAGGGAAGGAAAGGAAGGAAGGAAGGAAGGAAGGAAAGGAAGGAAGGAAGGAAGGAAGGAAGGAACTCTATAAATATTCATTTTTACCTGAGGATGATTTTTCCATACTTCATACATAACTCTGAGAACATGAAGTTTCCCTTCATCACTTTCAGCCAGAGTTTTGAGGATTTCTCGAAATCTTATTAGAACAGAAATGAATAACCCAAGAATGTTAAGGAATACATGTCATTCATTCTTACAGATCAGTTCTTACGTAACCTCATAATGCAACATGGATTGAAATGGCAAAAATGAGTGAAAGAGAAGTGGACTGGTCTAGTCTCCCAAGATCATTCCAAATTCTGGATTTTTAGACTGAGAAACGAGCAGTATCAACATGTTGACAAAGAGCTCTGTAATCCACCGTTCTTCCTGCTACCTTGACTAGCTACATATTTAGTGGGGATTAAGTGTTTTATGGAATCCACCTGGTCCGCAAAATCAATACCACCATTAAACCGCTCTCTCCCTCTCACTATAGCTGAGTTAGAGATAAGAGAATTTTTTTCCCCAAAAGCAACGAGGTGAAAAATCTGGCTTAAGCCCAAGTCTCACAAAAGGTTTCTTCCAGCCCTTTGAGGTAGCCAAGACTTGAATGCAAAGTCATGAATGTTAATACGACTTTTGTTATAGGGTTAAAGTAACAGGATCTTGCACCTCTGAGTGTGTCTTCCCCCCTCCCTGCCTTTATCCTAAAGAGAGCTAGACACAGTCAAGTCTTGAGACACCTCCCTCAGTCACAGGAGGCTAAGAGGCAGAGGAGGTAAAGCACAATCAGACTTCCAAGGTTCTGTTACCATAACATACCTTAACAAAAGTGGTTTGGTCTTCTGGTTGAGTTGATTTCTTGGCCTGGTTTACATGGGGCTGACATTCTCTCCTTGTATCATTGGACCCGGTCATCGGCTTTTTCTTCAGAGAGGTTGTTTTTTGATTTTGCCAATGTCCAGGTTTCACTACACCACTGCAAAATCTAATGCGCAAAAGGTTCTTCTTCTCCAGCAGTGAACTTTTGGATTTCCCCTGGACCTCCATTGGTCGTTCTCGTTAGGCTGTGTCTTGGGACTTAAAGGTATACAGGGATAATGTTGTGCTGCAGATCACAAGGAGGTGAGAAAGGACTGATGAGCTTTTTTTTTGTTGATGCTGCAGTTTTGGAGGAAGCTCCTGACATGCAAAACTGGCAGAAGTATCCAAGGATCAGAGACTATACAGGAATCGGCCTATTTCAAATTGCAAGTTAAAGAGAAGTCGTGATCCCAAAGGTGCTTTTTCAAAAGGCAACTGAACTTTCTTTGTTTTTCCTTGAAGATGTTTCGCTTCTCATCCAAGAAACATCTTCAGTTTCGACTGAACCAGTCAGAACGGTAGAAACTTCTTGGATGAAAAGCAAAATGTCTTCAGGGAAATAAAATCAAGAAAGTCCACTTGACTGTTGAAAAAGCACCTTTGGGACAACCATGATCTGGATCAGGGGTCTCCAACCTTGGCAACTTTAAGACTTGTGGACTTCAACTCCCAGAATTCCTCAGCCAGCAAAGCTGGCTGAGGAATTCTGGACATTGAAGTCCACAAGTCTTAAAGTTGCCAAGGTTGGAGACCCCTGATCTGGATGACTGAGAATCTTCGTAGACATTTAAAGAGAAGTAGACAATATAGCTAATTTTTAAAACACAGTCAATAAATAAAAATCTTATTTGCTTCTGGCCTTTTTTTTGTTAACATTACAAGACAAATAAAAATAAAATGGCAACAATATAAATGCATTAACAGATTAATATACTTAATGATAAATACTTACTTTCCCAGAGCACTGAAAGAGTGACTGAATGACTTTGAGGCTAAGTGTAATAGTGCCTGGACAAAAACTTCTATTTTTAAAGGATTGAATGAGAAGCCTTCATCTGCAAAACAAAGTTACAAATAAGTTTGAATTCCTGTAAGCAATACAGGCACCTATTGAAGGCTGAGAAAGATTGAGAATTTTTACTTGACTTTTCTGGGGGGGGGGGGAAGTAAAGTGGCGAGGAAATTTCATGAAGGACTTTTTTTCTTATCATATCCACTTTCTAAACAAAATCCAAATATCCCCTATTAAGTTTTAAGCTGAAAATGGTTGGTTAGCACAGTACTAATAACTAACGAAACAATAAGCATATTACTCAATATTGGTTAACGATCATATCCCTCAGACCAGGCCCGCAACTTGGGGGTCCTCCTAGATCCACAGCTAAAATTGGACCATCATCTTTCTGCTTTGGCTAGGGGGGCCTTTGCACAGGTTCGCCTGGTGCACCAGCTGCGGCCATATTTGGAGAAGGAGGCTCTACTCACGGTCACTCATGCCCTTGTCACCTCGCGTTTGGACTACTGCAATGCGCTCTACATGGGGCTACCCTTGAAGAGTATCCGGAGACTTCAGTTGGTGCAAAATGCGGCTGCGCGTGCTGTGGTGGGTGTGCCAAGGTACACCCACGTGACACCGATACTCCGCCAGCTGCATTGGTTGCCCATCGGTCTCAGGGTCCAATTCAAGGTGTTGATCACCATCTTTAAAGCCCTTCATGGCTTAAGACCAGGCTATCTTCGGGACCGCATTCTGCCTCATACTTCCCTCCGACCGGTTAGGGCCCACAGAGTTGGCCTCCTCCAGGTCCCGTCGGCCAAGCAATGCCGGCTGGCGGGCCCTAGGGGGAGAGCCTTCTCTGTGGCCGGCCCCGCGCTCTGGAACCAACTTCCCCCAGAGACCCGAACTATCCCCACTCTGCTGGCCTTCCGAAAAGCCGTTAAGACATGGCTTTTCCTGCAGGCGGGGGGTAGAGCTTAATCCACTCGAACTCACCCCCCAAGTATGTATGGTTGTTGGATGTTGTTGTTTTTATACTGTGTTTTTAAATTTTGTATTTGCTTTTAATTAATATTTAATTGGTTATTCTTGTATTTTTTTCTCTGTTGTACACCGCCCTGAGTCCTCCGGGAGTTGGGCGGCATATAAGAATACCTAAATAAATAAATAAATAAATAAATAAATAAATAAATAAATATCCATACTTTGGATCCATTATGCAAAGACCTAGTCTTCTGGTTAAGATTCTAAGGCTGAGGAAAGGTGGAAGAAAAGGGATGGGCAGAAGCAACATGGATGGACTCAGTTATAATGGTGATGGATGCACCATTTGAAGACTTGAAGAACTATCTTAGGGACAGATCATCCTGAATAAAATAACTCTATAGTATGTGGTCACTAAAGTCAACACTGACCTGATGCCCCATAATAAAAAAAATCAGAGTAAGATATAAATTCTATGTGTATGAACAGTTTGGATTGTTAAAATCCAACTATAATTAAATTCTACATCAATTCTACATAAGATTTACTTTTCAAATATGAGATTATTCTGGACATCAAGGCATACCCTCATAATTTATTTTGAGATAAATTATCTTATCTTTTCCAATAAAAACATACCAGACCCATTCAGCTCTTCATATGCTCATCTTTTGAAAGTCATAATTTGACTTAATATTAAATTGAACTAAACTATACATCCTTTCAAAAAAAAAATTTATTCAATATTTCAAAAGATGTTCCATTCTATTATAAACCATTTCCCAGAATTGTTAAGTTTAAATTTTTTCTACGACATTAAAAAGTGATCCAATCTGATCATTACTTTCCAGCAGTCTTTTGAAAAAGAATTACTCATTTTAGCCATTTTAAAAAAGGTAAAGGTTTCCCTGTCAGTCTTGTTCCACTCTAGGGCACGCTGCTCATCTCTGTTTCTTGGCGAGGTAGTCAGCGTTGTCCGAAGACCTTTTCCATGGTCATGTGGCCTGCATGGCTATATGCCAAAGGCACACAGAATGCTATTACTTTCCCACTGAAGTGGTACCTACATTTATCTACTCACATTTGCATGTTTTCGAACTGCTAGGTGGACAGGAGCTGGGACAAGTAACAGGAGCTCACCCGTTGCATGAAGCTCAGGTCTCAAACCCAGGCTGTCAGCTCTCTAGCTGACAAGCTCAGGGTCTTTAACTGCTGAGCCATTGTATCCCGTTTTAGCAATTAAGTCTGGAATAATATCAATTATTATTATTATTTTTAATATAATATATTGATATAATTAATATTAATAAAATAATATCACATTTTACTCCAAACATTATACTTATATATAGCAATAGCAATAGCACTTAGACTTATATACCGCTTCATAGTGCTTTACAGCCCTCTATAAGCAGTTTACAGAGTCAGCATATTGCCCCCAACAATCTGGGTCCTCATTTTACCGATCTCAGAAGGATGGAAGGCTGAGTCAACCTTGAGCCGGTGAGATCTGAACAGCTGAACTGCAGCTAGCAGTCAGCCGAAGTAGCCTGCAGTGCTGCACTCTAACCACGTTGCCACCTCGGCACTACAGAAATTCTATATCTAGAATATAGAATTTCTGTAAGATGCTTTACTACTGGTGTATTATTCCAGACTTTAAGTCTGGAATAATAACCAGTAGTAAAGCATCTTACAGAAATTCTGTCTATAAGTATAATGTCTGGAGTAAATTTGATATTAACAATATCAACAATAATGCCATCTCATATATGCCTACAATTTAGGCATACTGTATACCATTTTTAAACTAAAAGAATATTTGCTTGTTGGCATATATGGGATAGAGTTAAATGCTAAAAGTGAGGGACAAAATAAATTCCACTGAGCTAGTACATATTCCATGTGTGTGTGTGTAACAATCAAAGCCATGTATCAGATATGGTTAAACATAGCTAATTTCTCTGAGGTTTTGCAATGTTTCCGTAAATAAAAATTAGGAATGGGACACAGTAAATATTAGGCGGGCTTACCATCATTATCCTGATTAGGATTGGGCACATCCTTCAGAATGGTGAAAATTTCATCATTACTCACTTTATTTTTGATGGCAATGTTTAAGCAGAGTGCAACATTGTATCCAGGAAGAGATTCTAGAAAGATAGCAAGAAGCAAAGTTAGCATCTTTGAAGATTGGACACTGATATATAAAAGACTGCATGCAACACAGTAGAGCAGTGGTTCCCAACCTTTTTGTGATCGAGTACCACTTGGAGGTCCCGTACAGTCGCCGCGTACCACCTGGTTCCAGAGAAACTAAATTCGATCAGATATCACTTTATTTCCATAATTGTACCGTTCCTTTTTTGGCCCCGCGCATCCAGCAACTGGATTCTCGGGCCGCTGGGACCAGGTGGGTGGCGTGTGGCAACAGTTGCAAATCGTTGCCAGATTATCTTGTGTTAGGCAGTAAACATTTTTGTGAAGTAAAAAATAACTAACTAAAAATCGTTCATGACCCCGAAAGTGTTCGCGTACCACCTGGAAGGCCCTCGCGTACCACTAGTGGTACACGTACCACAGGTTGGGAACCACTGCAGTAGAGGGTTTTCCGTATTTGAGGAATGTTTCAGAAGATAAGCGGCCACATCTTGAAGCAATGTCCCCTTGTGTTCATCTTGCCCACTAGGGCTTTGGATGGTCCTTGGGCGACAGTTTCTCAAAACCACAGGTTTATAGCAGTTTTCTTTAAAGGGATTTATTATTGCCTCCCCACACACACACACACCATTTCCCACCAACAGCAGCAAATGCTTCTTTTATATTTTAAAATGTAAATTATATACTCTCAACATACGGTTACTTTCGTCTCCATATTTATAAATACAGGTTGGATTTGCAGGAGTCAAGACCGAAAAACTAGCAGAAACAATATCTATTATTCGCTGGTGGTAGGAAAGCCTGAAAAAATGAAGAAAAGAAAAAGTACGTTGAAGAAGGTTGCTCTTGCCATGAAATAGGGCTACAGACATAAACAACCAACCATTCTTAACTCAGCGTTCAGTAAAAGATACATGCACTGGTAAAGTAGTCCAAAGCCAATGTCTGTTCACTGAACCTGAACAACATTCAGAAAAAGTTCCTCAGAAGAACAAGGGTTTTATATATAGCCTATGCTATAAGTCAGTGATGGCGAACCTTTTTTGGCTCGCGTGCCAAAGCGTGCGCACATACCCACACCCATTCCCTCCCCCCCACGCATGCGCACAACCCGCACACACTGCCCCCTGTGCATGCGCACACACACCCCGCGCAAAGGTCTTACTGAAGCCTGGGATGGTGAAAAATGGCAAAACAGGCAAACCGGAAGTTCAGGAAAATGCACTTCCAGTTTGCCTGTTGGGCTGTTTTTCGCACTCCGGGGCTTCAGGAAGCTTCCCTGAACCCTCCAGAGTGCGAAAAATAGCACAACGGCAAACCAGAAGTGCGTTTTCTGAACTTCCGGTTTCCCGTTTTTCGCATTCCGGGGCTTCAGGAAGCTTCCCTGAGCCCTCCATAGTGCGAAAAACAGCCCAATGGCAAACCAGAAGTGTGTTTTTCCGAACTTCCAGTTTGCCCGTTGGGCCATTTTTCGCATTCCGGTGCTTCAGGAAGCTTCCCTGAACCCTCCGGAGTGCGAAAAACAGGCCAATGGCAAACCGGAAGTGGTTTGCCCATGGAGCTGACATAGGGCAACGCCTCGCGTGCCCTCCGATATGGCTCCGCGTGCCACCTGTGGCACGCGTGCCATAGGTTCGCCATCACTGCTATAAGTTGACTTTATAATTCTTGTAATTGCTCAGTATTGGGTTATTGGTTTCAATATGGCCACTGCATTTTGGCAACCACTTTTTTTGGCAAACTCAAATTCCACCGGTCAATCTACTAGAAACAACTCACACTGACTTTTGAAAGTCAGGAATTAATCCTGGTCTCCTCCAAATCTCTCTTAAATTCCCAAGAGTGCATAAATATTATCTGAGCTGCTAGCTGCTGGGCTATAGCTGGCTGAGGCAACTCTTGTCCTAAATTCCAGGCTGGTTGTATCGTGGTATTGTGCAGTTCAGTTCATTGCAAATCCACTTGCTGATATTTCAACAAAGCTGTGGGCAGTGGGGTGCTCTGAGAGTTGGATGCCATTACTAGAATCCTAGGTAGGACTCTGTTCTCTTTATAAAGAGAAAGAAGTTTTCAAGATGAAGTTCTTTGAATTAAACCAGGTTAGGAAGCCAGCTCCATAAATTTGATTGGTTTATTGATACAGTATATGCCAATGTTTCTGAACCTTGGCTGCTTGAAAACAAGCAGACTTCAATTCCAGAATTCCCCAGTCAGCTATGGGAAGCTATACTGGTGAGGGAATTCTGGGAATTCTATGCTGGCTGGGGAATGGGGAGCTAAGTTGCCAATGTTGAAAAACACTGATATAAACTATAGTAGCAAAAAATTGAGTATATTTTCTCTTCCTTCTTACATGCCAGTGAATTCGAGTGGAATTAGTCTGAGCTTTTTTCACAGACATTGTTTTGAGACATTGTTTCACAGACATTGTGTTTAATACATTCCTTTGTTTTTGTAACTATTTCAGCATATGTTCTCCAAAATCACAACTCTCTAAGTTATCATGACACGTGCACATTTTTAAAATAAGACTACATTCGTGTCAGATAATATCAAAATCTGTTTCAATGGCTTTGGCCCATTCAGGAGAAGCATAAAAATAAGTTGAATGCAGTGGAAATTGATTGTGCAAGAAGTGTGTACGTCGCCAAACAAGAATAGGCTGTATGCTGACAGGAATGCAGACCGACTACTAGACAGAATGAACACAAAACTAGCGATTGCAAAATAAATGTGTGGAGAGGGTTTGGACAAACAGAATTAATGAATGAGTTCTGAACTGCAAAACAATATAGGAAAGAAAAGTGAATGTGTCAACAGGAACAGAAAGACTGAGTGACTACAACTGGGTGAGACAGAGCAAGCTGATAGATTGAAAGTGGTCTCTGCAGCATAGTGAGTATTGGTGTAAATAAGTTTAGGAACCTTTCCTCTTCTTTTTATTCCTCCATGTCTTTCATTTCTTTTGCTTACTCTTTTTTTAAATTCTTTTTTGGTTCCTGCTTATCCCAATGGGCACAGCATGGTGGATATTCATGTATACAAATTCTGATATCTCTCACTCACCTCATGCATTTTTCCAGTACTTCCCTTACAAACTTAGGCCTGGCTCTCTCAAGATCCTCAGAAACAGAATCTGACCTACATATTTAAAAAAGGACAGTGATCAGAAAAGGAAAGACTTAGAAGACTATATGGCAACTAGATATTTTCATGTTCATAAGATAGTTTTCTAGATTTTTATAGCATCAAAATTTCTAATATACTAAGGATATGCAGGACTGGAGTTTGACTTATAATCCACAATAACTACTTTGAAAAAACTTGACAATCTGACCTGTAAAAAAGAGATGGCGCTCAGACAAATAGATTGTTACCATAAACAATATCTTTCATATTCATCAAGATAGTTCTTCAAATTTTTATAGCACCGATTTCTACAATACCAGGGTACTAAGAAAAGGTGTATGACTGGAGTTTGATGTATAATTCACAATAATTGCTTTTAAAAGGCAGTCTTCAACTATTTAAATGGGTCAGATTCTGCAAGATTTTTCACCATTTTTGATGTCACTATTCTTTCGGCCTGCCAGACTATTTCTTTTTCTGTTCATTCATCAGTTCCTCTAGTCATTTATCCAGCTACAGATCTGACCATCGTATGTCAGGATTTATACAGGACAAGCCTGGGTTACGAAGCGAATTTCCAACATGTGCCTAAAATAGGAGACTCTGGAGGATGGACAGCAATGCTGAAGGGCACCCATGAACAGTTGTCAGATGGCACTCGATGCAGCCCTCGATACATGTAGCAGGACCTTCCTGATGATCTCAGTGACCACCCGCATAGAGACTTGCCTTGTTCTACAACAATAGAAGTCAAATGGCTGAGGGCCTGGGAGATCATAACCAAAGCCTGTCACAGAAGCTAACTGGAACCAGTGTAGTTTCAGCCAAGGAGTAGGATGTGCATGGTCAGATGCCCCACATAGCAATCTGCCAGCTGCATTTAGATCAATGGCGGCAACCAGATCAGCTGCAAGAGTAGCCCCACAAAAAGCACAATCAGAGGGCTTTAAATATGAGATTCCCAGAGCATGAGCATCTATAACTAGTCGAATGTGGTAGACCTCTGGGCTTTTCCAACCCTATACCTGAGAGCATAATTATTGGCAGCTCAATCAGGGAGAAAGCTGGGCGGCAGTATTAGATAGCAAGATGTGGTCTTTCTTACTAAATAGCACTCAGGGGCTGGGGGAGGGCGGATACTTCATAGCTTCCTGAGATCAGTGAGGGATTTTTTCCCCCATTCAACAAATGTTTGTTTTATTTTAACAAGATATTTAATAGGCAAACCAACAGCAAGGTTAAACTTCACAGTCCTCTGTTAATCATCTATTATTATATATCACTTGCAGAAAGTCCACATCTATCATATACCACCACATAAGGATCAAATGTCCTTGACTGGTTTTTAATGTTAAAACTTTTCCTTAACATTTTTCTTTTCTTTTGGAGCTTCTGGGCTGCCACCTTTAGTGCCTGGGAAAACGGGAGGGGGGATTTCAAGGAGTCGGTGGAGAATTAGCCATAACAACATCCCTTTCTCTGGGAATCAAGGACAATCAGCCTGCACCTGGATGGGAGTGACTGGGGGTTTGTCTCCAGTTGGGAGGTGAAGTGATTGGATCATGTGGGTGCAGGGGATGGAACTTTGACTTTCTTTTGGGTGGGGAAAACCGGAAGCTTTCAGATTCAGGTTTTCCCAGATGTGCCAATATGACATCTCTAATAAAATGGAACTTTGAGGAACTTCTAGTCTCGGAGTCTTCTTTCATTGGGGGTGTTACTTGGAACCTTGACATTTAATTTTAACCAGGATCTTTCCCAACAATTGAGCCTCATTCACTAAAATTTTAAGTCTCTATTATAAATATTTCCACAGCCTTTATTGTTCAAAAAAAAAACCTTTTTCCAGTTGTATATAAATGAATCTGTTCCTCAGTCTCCATCTTATTGAGAAAGTCTGATTCATCCCTCATAGGTTCTGTCCATTTTAAGCCTTGAAAATGCATGTCTTCTCCAAAAGAAAAAGCCTTTTGAAGCCAAACTACTTCTCCTTCAAATCCACCAGCAATAAGTTGGATTTAATTGTAAATCAGGTTTAGCTCCTGTTGCTTATACTTGAGTATCAACTTTGGCTTGATTTAAAATCGTTGCTATTTTATTAAAAAAAATATCTAAATTTTCAATTTGAATTTGCAAGTTTAAAAGCATTTTTCCCCCCTGGAAGGCTTCCCAAAGGGCTTTGTTTTTAAATTAATGCGTTGTTTGCATTTTTTGGTATAGTCCAGGACAGCCTGCAACTGAGCTTTCACAATGAAGCATAAACCATTTTTTTCAAGGATGGGGGAATTAGATATAGCAGCAGTGGTGAAATCCATTTTTTTTACTACTGGTTCTGTGGGCGTGGCTTGGTGGGCGTGGTTTGGCATGGTGGGCATGGCAGGGGAAGGATACTGCAAAATCCCCATTCCCTCCCCACTCCTGGGGGAAGGATATTGCAAAATCTCCATTCCCACCCCATGCTGGGGCCAGCCAGAGGTGGTATTTGCCGGTTCTCCGAACTACTCAAAATTTCTGCTACCGGTTCTCCAGAACCTGTCAGAACCTGCTGGATTTCACCCCTGTAAGCAGTGTTGGTGAACCTTTTCGGCCCCGAGTGCCAAAATGGGAGCGTGCATGTGTATGGGAGCACCACAAACCAGAAGAGCAGCTCCCCGGTGCGCATTCACGGGAACGCCAGAAACTGGAAGAACAGTTCCCTGGCACGCATGCGTGTGCTGGGAAGCTGAGCTTCCGGTTTCTGGCATGTGCATGTGCATCGGCCAGCTGGTCTTCTGATTTCTGGCACGCATGTGCATGCGAAGACCAGCTGGCCAGTGCACATGTGTGTGCCAGAAACTGGAAGCTGTTTCTTGGCGCACGCATGCACGCCAGGGCGCTGCTCTTCCAGTTTCCAGCGCTCCCGCACGCGCGCAGACCATGTGCACACTGGAACCCAGAAGAGCAACAGGCGATGGCTGGCGTGCCTGGAGAAATGGCTCTGCGTGCCAGTTCTGGTACGTGTGCCATAGGTTCGCCATCACTGACATATAGCATACCAAAATAACCGCAGAGAACCCTGAGATAGTATTTCCCATAATACAAACGAACGGGGGGGGGGGGAGGAAAGATTCCATCCAAAAATTTAAAAAAAGAATTAAGATCAGAGCTTTTAAAAATTAATAAGATGCAAAATCCCTGTAGTGAAAATCCAACTGTAAATGTCAATCAAATCAGTGCCCAGAAAGTGTCCATCGACTTCTATACAGAGAAAGTGAAAGTGCTTCTCGACAGCAAAATAAAGCAAGAAAAAGACACACACACAAAAAAAACCAGGAATTAATGAGACCTTAATGTGGATTGTGATGGCATATAGCACTGATTATGATGGGGGTGAAAATCAGAAGCTATGCCATCCAGGACAGCAAGCACAAGTGCTTTAGAGACTTACAGAGTGCTATTACACAAGCACTGCGGAATACTCCACTACACAGTCCTAATATAAGGATAGATAGATAGATAGATAGATAGATAGATAGATAGATAGATAGATAGATAGATAGATAGATAGATAGATAGATAGATAGATAGATAGATAGATAGATAGATAGATAGGTAGGTAGGTAGGTAGGTAGGTAGGTAAATAGAATAGAATAGAATAGAATAGAATAGAATAGAATAGAATAGAATAGAATAGAATAGAATAGAATAGAATAGAATAGAATAACAGAAGGGACCTTGGAAGTCTTCTAGTCCAACCCCCTGCCCAAGCAGGAAACTCTACACCACTTCAGACAAATGGTTATCCAACATCTTCTTAAAAACTCCCTTAAAAATTATGGCAAGGAGCATTTACAACTTCTGGAGGCAAGTTGTTCCACTGATTAATTGTTCTAACTGTCAGGAAATTTCTCCTTAGTTCTAAGTTGCTTCTCTCCTTGATTAGTTTCCACCCATTGCTTCTTGTTCTACCTTCAGGTGCTTTGGAGAATAGCTTGACTCCCTCTTCTTTGTGGCAGCCCCTGAGATATTGGGACACTGCTATCATGTCTCCCTAGTCCTTTTCACTAAACTAGACATACCCATTTCCTGCAACCGTTCTTCATAAGTTTTAGCCCTCCAGTCCCCTAATCATCTTTGTTGCTCTTCCCTGCACTCTTTCCAGAGTCACAACATCAGATAGATAGATAGATAGATAGATAGATAGATAGATAGATAGATAGATAGATAGATAGATAGATAGATAGATAGATAGATAGATAGATAGATAGATAGATAGAGCTTGACTTACAACCATTTGTTTAGTGACCGTTCGAAGTTACAACAGCACTGAAAGAGTGATTTATGCCCATTTCTCACACTTATGACATAACCCAGCATCCCCGGGGTCACGTGATCAAAATTTGGACATTTGTCAACCAGCTCATATTTATGACCGGTGTTGCAGTGTCCTGGGGTCATGTGAATCCCTTTTGCAATCTTTTGAAAAGCAAAGGCAATGAGGAAGCCAGATTCACTTAACAATTGTGTGACTAGCTTAACAACTGCAGCGATTCACTTAACAACTGTGGCAAGGAAGATTGTAAAATGAGGCGAAACTCAACTTAACAACTGTCTCACGTAGCAAGAGAAATTTGGGCTCAATTGTGGTTGTAATTCGAGAACTACTTGCACAGAGAATCAAATACTTACCAATCTTCCCAGCTCCAACGGAACTCAAAATTACTAAGATGGTGGGAAAACCAATTAATGAACCTTGATGGGGGGAGAAAAAAAAATCTGTAAATTTTTTATATTAAAAACACTTCATTTTGCACTGCTACAATTGACGTTATACACAAATGGACAGAAACTACGATATAGCGGAGTTGTAAATTCTTTAAAACTGGAGGACAGAAAATATGCAATTATTCTGTAGTGATTCAATCTTCTAAAGAGCCATTCCAGAGGTAACAGCATGCTTTGCAAAAGCTTTGACATACAATAGATCAGGGGTGGCCAAACCGTGGCGCATGCGCCAAATGTGGCGCATTGGCTGATTGCAAGTGGCGCATTGCAATCATCCAACGGACAGAGCAAAAGTGATTCCGACTGCGGAGCAAAGGCGCCCAGCACCCACCAATGTTGAGTTGAGCGGCGGCGGGAAGGGGGGCAGGGGCAAGGGCCGCGGGGTCGGGGTCTGCTCCCTCTGCTTCTTACGTCGCACTGTCGAGAGCCGCCAGGTGCCCACTGACTCGCGATAAAGTGAAAGGCAGCCGCTTCAGCTGGGGGCAGACCGGCGATTCCACACGCAGAGCAGCGGCGGCGGCAGCGGCAGTTCCCGGCTGGCAGAGACCCGGGGGGCTGGAAGGAGGAGAAAGCACGGGGCAGGCGGGGTGGAGGGTGGAGCGAAAAGGAGAAGGCCATATCCTCCGTGGAGCCTGAAGAACCGGGAGGGGGGAAGGGCGAGGAGGAGGAGGAAGAGGAAGGAGATTGTAAATTAAAAGGAGGAGGAGGAGGAAGGAAAGGAAAGGAAGGAAAGGAAAGGAAAGGAAGGAAGGAAGGAAAGAAAGAAAGAAAGAAAGAAAGAAAGAAAGAAAGAAAGAAAGAAAGAAAGAAAGAAAGAAAGAAAGAAAGAAAGAAAGAAAGAAAGAAAGAAAGAAAGAAAGAAAGAAAGAAAGAAAGAAAGAAAGAAAGAAAGAAAGAAAGAAAGAAAGAAAGAAAGAAAGAAAGAAAGAAAGAAAGAAAGAAAGAGTAACCCCTGTGCTGAAAAGCAGCAAGATCCGGGCAGCCGCTCCTAGTTTGGATCCCCAGGAATAAATCCCAGGGTGGGGGCGGGAGTTGGACACCTTCCTTGCCAAGAGGGGCGCGACTTCGCGTCACTGCTCCTTCTTTTCCGGGGTTCCTCCGAGGTAGCCGCCCGATGCAATCGGCGCTTGAAGAAGAGGTGCCCCTTGGATCGCAGGCCCTCAGCAGCGGAAGGCGGGTGGTTGAGCGGCGGATGAGTGAGCCGGGTGCACGCGCACATGCCTGGGGAGGCCGGTCCCTTTCCCTTCCCATCCCGGAGCCTGTCCTTAGGGAGGGGTGGGGGCGCTCGGTAGCCGTCAATGACCGCAGGGCTGCTGCTGCGTGCTCCTGCCTGTCGCCCGCCGCCACCGTTGCCCGAGGCCGGGGCACTTGCTATGTCCGCAGCCTCTGACAACCCCCAGCCGCCGCTCGGACCAGCTGCCGCCATGAAGGCCGCCTCGTCCACCAGTTCCTCGATGCCCAGCAGCAGCGGAGGAGGAGGCAGCAGCCCGAAGACCAAGAAGAGCAACGCGGGCATCTGCTGCCCGGAGAAGCCGCCTTACTCCTACATAGTGCTGATCGTGATGGCCATCCAGAAGAAAGAAAGAAGTTAGGAAGGAAGTTGGGAAGAAGGGAAGGAAGGAGGGAAGGAAGGAAGCCAGAAAGAAAGAAAGAAAGAAAGAAAAAGAAAGAAAGAAAGAAAAAAGAAAGAGAGAGAGAGAGAGAGAGAGAGAGAGAGAGAGAGAGAGATGTTAGGAAGGAAGGAAGACAGAAAGATAGAAAAAGCTGTTAGGAAAGAGGAAAGAAAAAGACAAGAAAGAAAGAAAGAAAGAAAGAAAGAAAGAAAGAAAGAAAGAAAGAAAGAAAGAAAGAAAGAAAGAAAGAAAGAAAGAAAGAAAGAAAGAAAGAAAGAAAGAAAGAAAGAAAGAAAGTTGTATGGCTGCCCTGAGTCCTACGGGAGTGGGGCGGCATGCAAAAACGACCAAAAAAATAAATAAATAATAAATGGCGGATCGAAACTCGTCTGCGAAAAAATTTGGCGGATGGTATGCTTAAGGTTGGCCACCACTGCAATAGATGCTGCAAAAAACCTGGGACTAACGGTGGTGTGGCTAATTAAAGGATTGCTGAACTGAGACTCAGCATATTTTAAAGTACCATTTTTGAAACATTTTTGAAGAATTCACAGCCTTACATCCAATGCAGGTAATCCTCGACTTACAACAATTCTTTTAGTGACTGTTCAAAGTTACAATGGCACTGAAAAAAAAGTGACTTATGACCGTTTTTCACAGTTATGACCTTCGCAGCATCCCCATGATCATGTGATCAAAATTCAGATTCTTGCCAACTGGTTCATATTTATGATCGTTGCAACATCCTGGGGTCAGGCGATCCCCTTTTGCGACCTTCTAACAAGCAAAGTCAATGGGGAAACCAGATTCCTTTAACAACCAGGTTACCAGCTTATCAACTGCAGTGATTCACTTAACAACTGGGGCAAGAAATGTCATAAAATGGGGAAAAAACTCACTTACCGTATTTTTCGGAGTGTAAGACGCACCTTAGTTTTGGGGGAGGAAAATAGGGGGGGGAGAAATCTAGCTACCAGGTATTCATCTGGCTAGCGTCTGGTCAGCTTCAGCACATTATTTTATCCCCTGGTTAGGGCTGAAAAAATATTCTTCGAAGGGAGTAGGAATGAAAACAAGCCTGCAAAGACTTAGGGCTGATAAAAAACTACTTCAAGGGAGTAGGAATAAAAAAATGCTGCAAGCCGGTAAGATCGTTAGCACCACGTTAGGGCTGAAAAAACCTTTTTCAGAGGCAGTAAGAATGAAAACAAGCCTGCAAAGACTTAGGGCTGGAAAAAACTACTTCCAACGGAGTAGGAAGCCGGGAAGAGCATTAGCACCTTGTTAGGGCTGGAAAAAAGAGCTTCGAAAAAGCTACATTCGGAGTATAAGACGCACCCAAATTTTCAGCCTCTTTTAGGGAGGAAAAAGGTGCGGCTTATACTCTGAAAAATACAGTAACAAGTGTCTCACTTAACAACAGTAATTTTGGCTCAGTTGTGGCCGTAGGTCGAGGACTACCTGTAATTGAGTAGCTCTCTTCTAGATTTTAATATGAAAATCCTATTTTTATATTAACAATCTAACACTGCAATCAGCACTCACTGGTTGATTATGAATGCCATGTAAGAAAGATCCAGAAAGGTCTAACAGAAGAAATCATTTATTCCCATACTAATTAAATGAGAGGAGTGACCTAAAATAGGAAGGCTTGTAAAAGCAGGACTATTTACAACCGTTATAGATTCTGTTGTGTGGAAACATCTCAAGTCACTAAGTCCTCAGAAAATTTAGATGAGAATGTCTTTACTCACCGATCTATGCAGATAGTATTCATTGTATCTAAGCGCATGTACAGCATTTCCGTAGATTGTGCAAGCTGTCATTTTTCAATTAAGGTTTACACTGTTTATGCTATAGTGTTTAATTGCAATACGGTTGAAAACAGACCATTCCTTTTGTTATCAAAAGTTATCAATTGCTACCAGAGACTTTTGGGGGGAAAGGATACAACTTGAGGTAAAGATCCAGGCTGAAGTTTACAGAGTTCAATAAAAAGCGTTGTGTACATGATTTCCATGTGAGGCGGAACAGGAAGCTGAAACAACTCAGCAAAGATCACCTGAGAAAAATATGAAAACAATATGAAGCATATTTGCAAAAAGAGAGGTGCACAGAATATTTCATTGTCAGGAAATTCCAGTGTTAAAATGCCCCATGCCAATCCCATAATGGTGTACCAAAAATGGTTCAAATTCAAAATGCTGTCATTTCAAGCTCCATTCTGATATGAAGAACTACAGTATTAGCAGAAAGAAAGATCCCTGGCACTAAAAAAGAAAAGGTGACATGATAAATACAGCGTTTACCTCAACAATGTGGTAATTCAGAGGGATCTTGTGGTTTCCTGGATAGCTTGTTAACTGGACAGCACTACAGAAAAAGAAAGGCAGGTGATTTACAATTAAAAGGGCAAGCGGAAAGTGCAAAAAACATGCTTTTTGTGATATCCCAGGATCCGCTCCTTCAAAGAACCTCTTTCCCTGCTAAGAGCAAGTCTTGGAAGTAATTGTCCAAGGCTCTATCACCATGCAGCATCAGTCCCTCATTAGACAGATTGACATAGAAATTGATATATCCCTACCATGTCTTTCTCTCTTTCCAAAAGGATCTGATGATGCAGTGGAGGTTTTCTTCGATCACAAATCTTTCAACAGAGTGGCTCCCAGGCATAATTGGACCCTGACAAAACAAGCAACAGAGATTAATTTATTGGTACAGTCCAAAACTCCATCTTCATCCCAAAAAGGCATAATGAGATTACATCACTGGCACCATAGCATTTTCCAACAGTTTTAATACAGCGGTTTGTAGGTATTTAATGTTTATAACATACTTTTCAGCACAAAGTTCAGCTGCCCCAGAAATTTTTTCTTTTAGAAGCAGCTTTTTCTGCTCTGAAGAAAAAAAAAATAGAGCCCCCAAAAGCAGTGATGCACAGGGCAGATGGAGCAATTAGACAGACAAAGCAAACCCTGAACCACATCAACCCTGCTAAAGAATGTGAAGCAAATTGTCAACTATTTTCAGGCCAAGTAACGACCCAAACCGAAAGGTCAGAAGGCAAAGGGACGTATTATGTGGAACCCACCAAAGACTAAAACATTTCACTTCCCAACAGACAACGCACTACAAGGATGTTGCCCCACAACACTGACTTACTTCAGGATCATCAGTGTAGTCAAACATCCGGAAGGTGACTCTTGGCATCGGGTAAACGGAATCTGCTGTGTGGGGTGGGGGCGTAAAAAGAGGCAGGTTGTGCTGCAGCGCTTCACAAAGCACGCTGTCGAATGCCAGGTATGGCCTCGGGATGTGCCTCTCTTGCCAGTGGTCCTTCTTCATTTTCTGAATCTGAGCCCAAAGGCAATCTAAGTACTGGAAGGCAACAGGCATCCATCAGACATTTTCATAGTTGGAATTCAAGGACGTCCCCAAACCCAGACTGATTTCCGTGCTATAGGAAATCACTCTACCCAATTTTCTTAGGAACCATTTCCGGGGGGGGGGGGGATGAATTCAGAATTTAAAAAAGGCAGGGAAAGCCATTGGGAAGACTTTCTCCTAAGAATAGTGTCAACTTCATGCAGCCGAAACTGGCATTACGCATTTGCCCTAACGTTTCTTCAGATGGACGTGAGTACAGGAATTCAAAGCCCTAATCATATTCACCTCTTCTTGGGGATGTGGTTTATCAACGGACCAAACTTGTAGCATGGGCACATGAGTCTTCTGACGCCGTCTGCCAGAAAAGAACACAATCATTTTAAGGATTACTGATAATTGCTTTGCACTTCAACTAAGAAAGACTCTGAAAGAAACAGCAGTTTTCTCAAATCAGATAGTACATCTCAATTGGCAGGAGGCATTGGGAAAAGTAAACATTTGGCTGTAAATGTATGTGCTTTCAATCACCTGATTCTTAACTACTATAGGTTTTGAGGACAGTTGGCTCAGCTACCATGTAGAAAGATGCTTCTAGAATCATACAGCCCAAGACTCTCATCTGCCCTGTGATCATTTCAGATCCCTTTTTAAGCAGCAAACTTGCCTACTGCTTTCCAGGAATTCGCACTCATTTATTCTAATCCTGACTTCAGAGTCAATGGAAAACAATTATGAGCATGTGCCTTTCAACCAAATTTTGGGACTTTATCATTATTCTTCTGCAGCATCTCTGTCCATACTAAGAATGTCAATGCTGTAAAGTCAAGTGGTTATGATTGAAAAAAGGAACAAAACTAACTTGGTTTAAGCCTAAAAGTCTGAAGTTATTTATTACCTCTACATTTAACAGTCAATGAGTTGCTTTTCTGCAAATTTATGAAGTCTACAAGTTCTGTGTTCATATGCTATTAAGATATAATGACGCAAAGTAACATTTTTTCTCATTGTCTTACTTCAGATAGTTTTCAACAGTAGACAAGATGTGCTCCATTTCAGTATCCTTTTTCTCATAGAGCTCCTTCCCCACCCAAGGCAAAGATGACAGAAATGCATACACGTACCAGTCACATCGAACCTATTAAGTCAAAATATGGACAATAGCATTCAGAAAATACTTTTGGTTCTTGCCATAAAAGCTAAACCAGGTCAAACACTTGAGTCTCACAAGAAGGACTGTTTATGATTCCACAACTCTAACTCTACGTTACGATGCTTCAGGTGCAAACCTTCAAGGGCCCAGCCAGGTTCATATGTGCACATGAATGGTTGATTTTGATACTTCCAAAACAAAGGTGCACAGGAGAGTACGTACTAAATCTGCACAAACCAATGAAAAAATATATGACAAAAAAGCCAAAATGTTACTTATGTTGTGCTGATGCTCTATTATTTACATTTTCCCTCCAAGAAACTATTTCACATGCTCCTTTTGATTGTATTTAAGACTAGCTGATACCTGTGCTTTGCTTCGAAACTATGTGATGGGTCTTGATAAATTGACACTTAAAGCTTGAAAAGTAATGAGTAGTTTAAAAAGGGACTGTATTATTTTGTTAGAGATGGTAAGCTAAGTTTCTGTTAAAGATGAAGACATTATTTGCATAGCATAGACTTTCAATTCGTCCCTCAGATGAATTGCTCAGGACCTCCCTGTAAACAACATTCCTGGTTTTGCTCTCTGGCTGGAGGATGACCAGGCTGTCAGGTGACTGACTCTGGAGCATGCCATATAGAACTGGCCATGGGAGAAACAGGCAGTTTCCCTTATTTGTGTTTTCCTAATCGCATCTGTAAATCTTTTCCTGCGTTTTTTGTCTCTTTTCCCTTTAACTGGTGTTACAGTAGAAGGAAGAGGTTCATCTGAACTGAGGAGGAAAATAAGGGGGGGAAATCTGTCTCTGCCTACCAGCATCCATTGGTATTCATCTGGCTAGCGTCCTGTTAGTGTGAGAGAGTTGAAGGGTGTTTGGAAACTCAAACAGTATTTGCTGTGTGAGCAAGAAGGAGACAGGAAGGAATCTGTGAGTGGCTTAGCTCAACTAGGTTATCTCCGGGACCGCATTCTGCCTCACACTTCCCTTCGACCGATTAGGGCCCACAGAGTCGGCCTCCTCCAGGTCCCGTCAGCCAAACACTGCCAGCTGGCGGGCCCTAGGGGGAGAGCCTTCTCTGTGGCCGGCCCCGTGCTCTGGAACCAACTTCCCCCAGAGACCCGAATTATCCCCACTCTGCTGGCCTTCCGGAAAGCCGTTAAGACATGGCTCTTCTTGCAGGCTGGGGGTAGAGCCTAATCCACTCGAGCTCACCCCCAGATATGTATGGTTGTTGTATGCCTGTTGGGTTATTTTAATATTGACTTTTTTAAACTTTTATATTGTTTTTAATAATATTTATGAATTGGTAATTCTGTATCTTTCTCTGCTGTACGCCGCCCTGAGTCCTTCGGGAGTTGGGCGGCATATAAGAATGCCAAATAAATAAATAAATAAATAAACTGTTCTGTAGTAAAGCTGCTTGCTGCTGTGAAAGCAAAAGCTAAACTGAAACTCCTCTGCTTGTGTTTTGCATTTGGATCAGATTTCTTTTCAGGTTGGGAGGGGGGAGTACAACTCCTTAGCATCAGAGCATGTTAATAATAATATAAGAAATACTCATGCTCCGATGGTCATTTTGAAAAATCCTTTCTTAGTGAGCACCTAGAAGCCAAGAGGAACATATGTGGCAAATTTCAAGTTTGTAGGCTTTACGGTTCTGGAGATTTCGTGATTAATGTGTGAGCGGTTTTCGCTTTTATATATATAGATCAGTGATGGCGAACCTTTTTTTGCTTGGGTGCCAAAAGGGTGTGTGCATGCGCGATAATGTGTGCCCACCCATAATACAATGCCCTCCCCCACGCATGCACACACAACCACCACCCCGCTGCCCCCCCCCCCCCCGTGCATGTGTGCAGGCCTCACTAAAGTCTCTGGACTTCCGGTAGGCCTGTTGGGTCTGTTTTTTGCCATCCACAGGCTCCGGAGGCTTTCCTGAAGCCTGGGGAGGGCGAAAATGCCCTCCCCCGCCCTCCAGAAAGCTGAAAATCAGCTGGCCAGCTGACATAGGGCAATGCCTCGCGTGCCCTCAGATGTGTACCATAGGTTCGCCATCACGGATATAGATGTACACTTACTCTCTGATGTAAATGAAATCAGTCAGGGCCTGGTAAACTTCTATAAGTCATCAATAGCACTTGACATGACTAAAAGGTTTTCTACAAATCTAGGTTTTAGAAATGTTTAAGGAGCTACGTTGTGGATCTTTTGGACTGCAGACTTGCAACTTGATATAGGATACAATGGTAAGGGCCCTGTTTGCCCATCTAAATCATTATTTAGATACCAGTTTGTTTTGTTGTACTTATGTTCCGTCTGAAGGCCACAAGAGACTTTGACAAGAGCACCAGAGGGCACATAGCCAAATCTTATAGCTAACTGTTTAGGCTTTTGTTATAATACTAGTTGAGGAGAGGCTTATCACATTTGTAAACACAACACAAAAAAATAAAACGATCACAGTAACAAATTTTTCAGCAATTTATTTCTCTATCTATGAAGCAAATGTATTGTTGTTTACCTGAGGTACATCCTCCTCCTGCGTCACACTAACAAAATTCTCAAACATGGCTACCATTGAGGGTGCAGCTATTACGTGACAATTCACGAGATCAGAAAGAAAGCGCACCTGCAGAAAGAGAGCATTTAGCCATTTCAACATCATGTGCTTCCCCAAAGCATGGATCAGCAAGAGATCTCATAAGGCCAGGCAAGATCCCTGCAGAAGCCTAGGATGCATCTGATTCAGTATTTTTTACTGGGGTACCAGGAAACCCAGGGCTAATATACCGTGTTTCCCCAAAAATAAGACCCTGTCTTATATTTTTTTGAACCCTGAAATAAGCGCTTGGCCTTATTGCCATGCACTCAAAAGCCCGATTGGGCTTATTATCAGGGGATGTCTTATTTTGGAGGAAACAGGGTACAACTGAATATGCTTAAATCTCGTTTATTAGAAGCTGTGGTGGCGCAGTGGTTAAAGTGCTGGACTGCAGGCAAACTCTGCCATCAGCCTGGAGTTTGATCCTGACGGGGCTCAAGGTTGACCACCTTCCAGCCTTCTGAGGTCGATAAAATGAGGACCCAGATTGTTGGGGGCAATATGCAAATAATGCTTACATTGTAAGTCACTCAGAGTGCTGTAAAATGCTATGGGGCAGTATGTAAACCTAAATGCTATTGCTTTGCCATCAAATCTAGATCACAAAACCTGGCACACCACTCATACTGCAGAGCAGCTATGACAAAGTCAGAAGAAATAAGCCAGTGAAAAGGTTTGGATAGGTGTATCAAATGATCACATGGAATTACATTTTTTATCTTCACAGTCTGTGAGGTAAAATGTGAGCTCTTCAAATACACTGAAAACCAAACCAAGTAAAGTCTCTAAAGTATGAAAACAACTTACTAAATATACAGCTTCATTGTACAGGTTGACTTTCAAACATTCTTTCAGCTGACGTATCATGGCTTCTACAAACTCTCCGCCAAAATTGTAGTTCCCGGCATTCAGCAAGCCAACAACAGTTGTGTAAAGTGTCATTTTTTGTGGTAGCAGACGTGCACTGATGTTTTTTTTTCATAAAGGAGAGAAAAAAATAGCATCAATTATTAACTCAAATCACAAGCGCCATCTCATTACCCCATGTGTGATTTTCAAATTACCTAGAATGCCTAAATTTTGAAAAGCAGTGTCTTCTTTGACAAGAAGTCTACTATATGTTGGAAAAAAGATAACATGAGAGTCAATTCAGTCTTCATTTAACTGTTTAGGTACTGCAAATCCCAGTGGGAAATTACACAGAAATGTATATAATTATGGGAAACATTCTACTGTGTAGGTCACAATATATCTTCCAATGTTTCGATCACAGCATTTACATTGCGTTTCAGATTCAGGTGTCAGTATGTTCTTTGCAAAGTTGAAAGGAGAAGGTCGGATGAGCAACAGCTCAGGCAAAAATGTAATCCTTTCTTTGAGCTCTTATGAAAATTCCAGAGGAAGCTGGCACTTGCGAATAAGCATCTCAACGCACAGCTACAGAAAACAGGTTAAATTAAGAGGACGGCACTGCAGTTACCAAGCCTGAACGAGCAGCAAGAGAGAACTATTTTGACACTGTCCATCCTAATTAGTTACCTTGCTAATTATCCCATATTGTCTCCAAGCTTCAAACATTCTTTAAATGGGAAAAATATGTAGCCATACAATATATTCAACAAAGAGCTTTGAAAAGAAACCTTCTTCAAAAGTAATTACTTAAAAGCCTTTACTGCAGCTAATGTAGGAGATGACCAGGCTGAGCCTGAGGGAAGGGTCCAATGCGTCATCAGTCTCGAGGACCTTCGCACCCATAAGAGATCTATCTCCAGCCCCTCTTGAATTCTCTTGACTCTTATCTACCACCTATTGGCGTTGACCATTAGTGCTTCAGATTCTCTTGGGGAGCTTTAGAATACAATAAACCTATATTCTGTTGAACTGCCTGGACTCTTGATTTCCTGCGCTTGACAGTTAATGCATCATCACCTAGATCCATAAATCTTTTGCATACATACACTGTACAAAGAAGTCTCAGTATTTTGCTTTTGAAGTTTGGCAGATGTGCCTCCAACACCTTAGTCACATTATCTACGTTACTTTCCAAAGAAGAAGAACTCTGAGGGGATAAGATATTAGAAAATCATTATCTTATTGTTTTATATATATATATATATGTTACAAAGACACTTCTCATTAAAATGTCCTTTCAGTATATCAGCCACAGTAGCTCCAAAAGCTATCAATTAAAGGATACTCTACTGCTATTCTCTTTCGCTCCTTCCCTAATTTCTTTATTGAAACACACACATACACAAAGAAAAAAAAAAGGGAAATGTAAGAAAATTAAAAATAAATGTCTCTTCTTGATCATCCTAAAACACTGTTCAATAACAGCCTCGTCTGCAAACTGGTTTTATTTCTTCAATGAAACAAACCTTTATAATAATTCAGTCTTTACATAGATAAAGGAGGACTAAGTAGGGATTCAGATAGGGTCAGCAGTGACAGGATTGCAAGTAAGCAAGGCCACTGAGTAATAAAAATCCATAATCCTGATCTTTTGAGAGTTTTCAATCAAATCAATGAGGACGACTTGATCAGCTCAGCAATCATAACACATTTCTTACTATTAAGTAAGTGTAATGGTATGCTGAAACCCAGCATGGAAAGTTGGTTAGCACAATATTATTACAAACTCTAAATATAGTGGAATAGTTTATTGCAGGTTCCATTTGTAATTGACCATAAAAAATGTTAAGCTTCCATTATAGAATGATGGTGCAAACTTTCCACATAATTGCTAAGGAGTATTTGTTTATGGTTCTTGAAATTATGGTTCTTGAAATTATTAAGGCAGATACTCTAATGGATAGTATCTAAAGGACAAAACTCCTTTTTAGAAAATACCAAAAACGACACAGTAGAGAGTAAGTTTATCCCATTTCTAAACATATATATTTGTGATATCTCATTTGTATTTGAGTGTTTATGTTATTCTCAGATAGGGAAACCTCAAAGATCTCAAAATGAAGCTGCTAGTCATTTTACCTCTTCTCCAAATGTGCTTATTAAGTCTTCCAACATCTCTGCAACTTCAGCTGTTTCAGATGTTCTTCTTCTCTTGTGCTGTTGTTCTATTTTAGCGAGACAAAACATCAGATGCCAAAATGAAAATCCCAATATGGTTGGAGATATTGTGAAATTGTAATATTAAATATCAAAAACGTGACATCTATATATACATTTTCACAACACATTCCAGGAAAATACCATAAGATACTGCACTGACATTTTATGATACTGATGTTAAAAAAATATCTATTTACTCATAACAAAGTTCCCCCTCACATTCTGCTTATTTCGAACGTGGCTAAAATAAGTTGATTCTAACCACCCTTCCCTTCCATCCTTTTGAAGACAAGGGCCCCCTTCTTCTTCTTTTTTTAAACCGACTTTACAGGCTAAGCCACAATCCTCTCAACTGAAGAGATTAAAAAGGTTAAAAAAATAAAAGCACAAGGCATATTATTATTTTGGCTGAATCCAGTGGCAGAAAGTAAAAAGATGTCCATCATGATCTTTGCTTCTATTCCCACATTTCTGAAATGGGAGCTCAGTTCCTGGACTGGGCCGAAGCAGAAGCAAAATTTTACAAAGGAATACACCAAAGACAAAACTAACACATCTTATGTCCATCTTATAAGCTAATGTTGTTATTTGAACATATAGCAGAATCCAGTGGCAAAAATTAAAAAGATGCCTGTATGAACGTTCATCTCTTTACACTGGTCTGGTGTTCACTGACCAAGAATTCACAGATAACCAATAGACCAATATCTCTGCTTCACTTTTCCAAATATAAAAAGAAAATAACACCTTTATACAAAGATTTATAAATATTTGTATATTTTTTTCTTCTTGGTTACATAGAATCAATAGAGGAAAAGACTTGTCTGCTCAAGGACTATAATGTAACATAGCTTCCAAAGAGCAATAAAGACAGTGAGTTTAACTCCCGCCTTGGCCATGAAAGCCAGCTGAGTGACCTTGGGCCAGTCACTCTCTATCAGCCCAATTCACCCCTCAGAGTTGTTGTTGTGAGGAAAAAGAGGAGGAAGGTGGGTGGAATATGTTTGCGCTGCAAGTATATGGAGGCCCACCTGAATCTCAACCATTAAAGGGGGTGTGTGATAAACCAACTCTTTTTCTCAGCTCATTTTGGATTTTTTTAAAAAAGATCGGCTGTGCCAGCACATCAACAGAGAACTGAACAAAACAAAAAGCTGAGATCCACCATTACAGGAATGGTGTAATCCTACAATGTCCCTCAGGACATTACAGGATATAATCCTACAATGTCCCACAGAAGTGGAAGTTTTCCCTCTTCCCAACCAATGCCAGAAAACCAAGTGTAGAGAAGGAAATGTGAAATCACAGTTCAAATGCTGGGAAGAGCCCAATGTATGAAACATAACTTCTAAATGCCCAAATACATATACATATGCTCAAAGTTATTTTTTTCTTGAATTCTCAAACCTAGAAAGAGTGTCTCTGTATTCGGAGTTTTTAAAATAGGCAAAATTAAACTGTGGACAGTTACACCTGCGATACTAACAGTATTTTGTTAGTATCTCACCGGCTCAAGGTTGACTCAGCCTTCCATCCTTCTGAGGTGGGTAAAATGAGGACCCAGATTGTTGGGGGCAATATGCTGACTCTGTAATCCGCTTAGAGAGGGCTGTAAAGCACTGTGAAGCGGTATATAAGTCTAAGTGCTATTGCTATTGCTATCATCTATCAAAGAGGAAGCATCTTTCAGAATAATGGGTTTCTTCTTTCCATTCATCTAAACAGATCCAAACTGATTGTGAAGAAAAGTACAAAATTCCTGCGTGCACACAAAATCTGGGAATTTATACTAGGATCCTATAAAAATGTCAACTTTAAACATTGTTACAGGTTGGGAACCTGTCAAACTCCTATAACTACAAGGCACAGCTCAACTTTCAGCAGAAGACAAAAGACCTGGAACATGGGGTGGGAAGTGTGTGGAGATGTCCGTGGTTACTTTACTAGGCTCAGTTTACAGATGCCACCTGCAAATACATTTAGTCAAGTTTTGGCTAGTCCACCTGAAACTAACGCTTGCAGATTAATTCTCCCGATCACCCGGGAGAGAAATCCGGGATCTGATTTGAAAACTGCCCATCCAAAGAGCCCCAGCATCTCTAACGAGGAGGCGCAAGGGTGGAGGTGGTGATGGTGGTGAAGGCGGCCTGGCGACGATCTCACCCTCCTCCTTCCCTCCCGCTCTCACCGTCATTCTCGTCCCCGTGCCGCTTGTGCGACATGGCTCGATTCTCTCGGCGGACCGGCCGAAGGGTTCTCTCGGGGCGGAAAGGGGCAGCCGGCGCCACGGCCAGGTGACAGCAGCCACCGATGCTCGGAGGAGCGCTCGCTGGAAGCCGCCGGCTCAGACGTCGCCGAGGGACGCAGCGAGAGGCAGGCGGGCGGCAAAAGACGCGTGTCTGCTCCTCTCGGCTCTTCGTTACCTTCCGGCCCGGCAGCTGGTCCTTCCGGTGGGCTCTGGTCGGGATGGGTGGGTGGGTGGGAAAGACCAGAGAGGAGCTCTGGGAGGGGGACAGGATGCGAATGGAGCTGTTCCGGGGCAGGTCAAGGCTAAGGGACGGTCTATCAGGCGGGAGGTTTCGTGCATCTTTGTTGTTGTGCTTCTTTGGGGCGGGGGGAGGAAAACTCCGATAATGCAGGTTCCTGAGGTTTTAAAAAGAAAGAACAAGCTATACAAACGAAAACAAAACCCAGCGTCAATCCCCGATGCATCGCTCTGAGATTCCTTATAATGGGGAGATTCTTATTATGGGGAGATAACTAAATCCTGCAAGGTTATATGGTTAATTTTTTCCCCCATGAGGAATCTTCTCCTGATAGTTCTGAGCCTTGCCTCAATGTACATTGGGCAGTGAATTCTGATTTGGAAGAAGCGTAGAATATAAATGTTGAAATACCTTCTTCGTAATTTAAAATACATAAACGATGTGGGAATGATTGAGATGCTGGATTATGCATTGCTGAACAGTGGCAAGGTTAGAATATTTCAGTGATAGACGGAGCTCATCTCATTCTCTGAATATTTTTTTTGCAGCATCAAGAAGTAAAATACATTAAAATCAGTTAGAAAAGAATCTTTTATCAAGCATTTATTGAATAATATATTTAACTGTATAATACACAATCGTATCTATCATTGAATACATACTTGAAAACTTTTCATATGTATCTGCAGTTGCTTGTAGGTTACAAAAACACCTTCCAATTTTCAGGTCATCCACATATACATTATAAGATATAACATTGCTTCAATAGAGCCACAAACCTGTAAGCTCCAAAATTTCAGTCCGAACCATGTGCATGCCATGGAGAATGTTACTGGGAGGGCTGATGCTCTGAAGATATGCTAGGAATGATTGTTGGGTCCAAGAATGGCTTCTTGAAAAGGGGATGCACGGATTTAAAGTTGACAGATCCAGAATGCAGGTGGCCAAGAGTCCGCAGCCACAAGGACTCTGTCCACTTCCTCTGGATCAACCATCTGAAATTCCTCCCAGATGACAGAACTCAAATGTGTCTTGGTCACTTGCAAAGATCTGCCTAACCAGAGTCCAACTCTGAGAGAAGCCAAGCAACTTTAACTGACAAATGCTGAGAATATTCCTGAAAGCAGCCCTGCAAGAACCAGCTCCTCAGGACCTCCTTACCCAGGAGAGATCTGATCAGGTGAAACTGGGCCATTAAGACTATCTCCTGATTTAATAAAAGTGGAAAGGTAAGTATGCTTTGATGCCCTTATCAAAACAAGGTACATCCTAATGAAGGTGCTTGTATTCACAATCAGAATGTGGATGAGGTGAGCTTTATTATACGTCGACTTGGCATTAAGCAGCAGCAACCGGAGTCCAGAATCTGAAGAAACCAGATTTAGTTTATAGTTTAACTGATTTTGGTGCTAGAAGTCTTTCTGCCCAATTCTTCTTGAGGTAGAAGTCTTTGGCAGGGAACATTTGTATTATATTACCTGGCTTGGTGATGAAACATTTGCAAATGTTTCCCTCCTTATCAACCCAAAATACATCCTAACAAAAGCTCGTATCAATGCTTGACTGACTTCATTCTTTGTCTTTCCCAAGCAGCACTCTAAACATCTCACGTCTATTCAATTTTTAGAGCCACTCAGTAAACCATGGGACTCTACAAGACCTGCCTGCACAGAAAGTCTACAAGGATGCCGTTTGGTCCAGCCTCCTCAATGAAAGCAGCAATGAAAATATCCGCTAAATTACATGAAACTGCCCTGGTTCCATGAGGCACCTTGGATGGACTGATCTAATTGGCCCTGCCTTCCTGTGAGAGGATGCTGTGGAGAACTTTAGGGCCAAAAGGAATAATCTGCCCATGGCAAAGGACTGATATTAACATTCCCCCAAATCCAGACACAAATTCCCTGAGGTAAACAGATCTACTGTGTGACCCATCCCCCGTGGGTTAGGCTGTGAATGAGTTGGACTAGGTGTTGGCTGCCATGGTGCTACCTCAGACCCTAGGCCAGTGATGGCGAACCTATGGCACATGTACCGGAAGTGGCACATAGAGCCATCTCTCCGGGCATGCCAGCCATCGCCCATTGCTCTTCTGGGTGGACTTTGTGTGCGGGGGAGCACCAGAAACCAGAAGAGCAGCTCCATGGCACACATGTGCACGCCGAGAAACTGAACTTCCAGTTTCTGGCGTACGCATGCGCGCTGACCAGCTGGTCTTTGTGCGTGGAGGAGAATCGGAAACCGGAAGAGCAGCTTCCTGGCGCGCATGTGCGCACTTAGAAACTGAGTTTCCAGTTTCTGGTGCACACATGCACTCCGGCCAGCTGGTCTTTGTGTGCACATGTGCACCAGAAACCAGAAGACCAGGTGACCGGTGCGCAGGCTGGAAACTGGAAGCTGTTCTTCCAGTTTCTAGTGCTCCCACGCGCTCTCCCGTTTTGGCACTTGGTGTCGAAAAGGTTCGCCAACACTGCCCTAGGCCCAGAGAGAGTCACCCAGAACTATGAAGGCTGGAGAGCTTCAACCCAGAGAGTTCAGGGGCCCAGACAGGGATGCTGCTATACTGCAGGGAGGTTAAGTGAGCAGCAGTTCTCACTGATCCCAACAGCCCAACCTCACAAAAAGGGTTTCACATCCACGTGATGTCAGGACAGGGGCCCTGGAAGCACTAGACAAATAATGCCAGCCTTCTCTTGCTGCTGTCCTGGAATCATGATTGATGACACACTTGCAATCCGGGAGGGCACATTTTTGAGACAGGAGTCTCCCTTTCAGTGCCCAATCAGGCATCAGTGATGCAAGCTAGGTCAGCCCTTCATATACAATCAGAATGTGAATGAAGTAACTTTATTACAGGTTAACCCGGCATTCAGTAGCAGCAACTGAAGTCCAGAGCCATCAAAGCTCTGGAAACCAGGACCTAGGGCTATACAGCTTAAGCTATTATGATGCTGGAAATCTTTCTTCCCAATTCTCCTTAGAGGTACAAGTCTTTGGCAGGGAACATTCATATTGTATCACCTAGCTTGGGAATGAAACATTTGCAAAAAGAAAAGCAAGATCAGAGAGCATCAAGGGTCCAGCCATTTTATCCCAAACTACAGATACTCTCCAATGTTGAGAATAGACCCTTAAGGAACTCTTGTATTCTCAAGTTAAGAAGCTGACAAAAATATTAACAAAGCCAGCCTTCATTTAATGACTGAACTTGTAAAATTCCTGAGTAAGCACTAAAGTACAAACAATGTTTAAGCTGATAAATCAAAACTTGGCAGCCCAGTATACTTCCTCTGTATTCAAACAATCTTCAGTTAGGCTCCTTGTGGTCAAAACTGCTTTTCTCACAAAATGATCTCCTACAGATTGATAGGTTTAGCTGGAGCCACCAACCTCTTTGTATTAGGAAACCCCTTCTCCACTTCAGCTGTTTGCCTGGATAATTTTTAATAACCTTCATTGCTTAATTTAACTAAAATATAGAATGAGCAGTACAAATTATATGTTCAATTCCAGGTAGAATGCTTGATATATTTGATAAATCTCAAAAAGGATAGAACCAGTGAATGGTCAATATAAGTCGAGGCTGCTTTATAAACCTGATCATTTAAACATTTAAACATATTTCCTAATATGGAATATTAGGAAAAGTTAATCTGAATTCATATGTATTGACATTTGTTTTATATTACCATAGAATTCATTCATTTGCAAAAAAGCAAGCAAAGAGCCAATTATGTTTATTATCTATTTTTTTATTTTTATACAAACAATAGGAGGGAACAAAGCAGATGCTATGGCAGAGTCAACATTCAAACCATTTCAAAATTAGAAATCCACGCATTATTCCATCCCAATCACCCAGCAATCATAACTAGCATAAAGCCCCTACTGCCCCAAATCATCCCATTCAAGCACTGTGTAGTTTATCTAGGACAGCACAGTTATGTATTTTCAGATTAAAAGATTTTTTTCCTTTCTTATCAAAGATTCCATCTTAAACTTAACAAGACGAAATTAAGTCCTATACAAAAAAAAAAAAGCTACTCAGGCCTGGAGTGCACAGAACTGCTGAAATACAGCCAGTATGTGATGATCCAATTCTGCTGTAAATAGAAGGTTCTCCAAGGTCACCATGTACTGTTGGATGATCTGATGATGCTACAGACACAAAAAAGCATTTGGTTAAGCTTGGAAATGATGTAGCACGTTAAATAAAAATATATGTCTAAAAATATAATCTATTATTTATATTTTTCACCTCTTTGATACCTATGATATCTACAAGTACACTATACATCAGTGATGGCGAACCTTTTTTCCCTCGGGTACCAAAATAGTGCATGCGCGTGCTATCGCGCGTGCATGCGTGCCCACACCCATAATTTAAAGCCCCCCACTCGCCCCACCCCCCTGCACATGCATGAGCGACCCCCCCCCACTCCCCCATTTCCCGACTTCCAGTAGGACCTTTTTTTGCCCTCCCCAGGCTCCAGAGGCTTTCTTGGAGCTTGGAGAGGGCGAAAACACTCCCCCTCGCCATCCCAGAGGCCCTCCGGAGGCCAAAATCGCCCTCCCAAAGCCTCCGTGTGAGTCAAAAATCAGCTGGTGGGCACGCACATGCGTGCTGGAGCTGAGCTAGGGCAACGGCTCGCGTGCCGGCAGATATGGCTCCGCGTGCCACCTGTGGCACCCGTGCCATAGGTTCGCCATTACTGCTATACATTATGTGAAAGTCAAGTCAACAAAATTGAAAACAGCATCAGGATTTGAACTGCTAGGGGGTGGACAATCTTAATTATGAAATTAGGAGCAGGAGGTTTTCATCATGCCACCTGTTTTACACAGATATGAAAGGTTTAATGGTCGTTATAAAATATTATTTCCTTTATAACTATTAGTGTGCAATTTCCAGAGCACTTGACAATTAAAGCAATCAAATTGATAAAAGTACTGTATAAAATAGAGAAATGATAAGATTCATAAACTTTTCATTCCAACAGTTCGTCTCCAGTTACAACCTTTACAAATAAATCAAAAAGACTCAACTTTGATTTCAGGCAAGCTTTTTTTGAAAGGACTTTCCATAACTATGCCAGCACCACTCTCTTGACCATGTATCTAATTTTAGATAAGAGTCTTATTGAATCTTATTATTATTATTTAATTGCTTACTTAGAATCTTCAATGAAAGACCAAAGATTGGGAGGCATATTTAATAAAAGGCAGTCCTGATAATTAAAGGCTTTAGAGACAACAGTGGTCACATTTGTGCCCAAAATTCAATGGCAGCAATCATGACTGCTTAGATCGTTAAGGTTTTAGGAAAGGAAAAATCTTAAGTACCCAGTATCAATCTCGGAAGTGCTATGACTTAATTAGCAACAGACACAACATGCAAATTATGCAAACCCAGGTGGATACATATCCTCTGAAAAATATTTGATAGATCTCAGGAAGGTATTCATTGGCTTCTCTATTTGAATATGCAAACTAAGATAGGCTGTATCAGGATAATCTCACTTTTAATAACCATATGAATTCTGACATCTATCAGACTTACCTGTAGGAAGATTTGCTGCAGCCTCTCTATACAGTTCTTGTACCAAGGTGTAATTACATCAATCCCTCCTGTTTCACATCGTACTAGATGCTCTGTTAGGATCATAATAAAACGCTGGAAAGAATAAAAACAGTGAAATTGTTGGTGTTAGATTCGTAGACAAGATAACTTTTTTTTTAAAGCAGGGGTTAGAAGACTTATGGAAAACAGCCTCTCTGAATTAAGTAGGATATAATTTAGTACAGAACATCAATATTAGTAACCGTGATACCAGTTGCTATTTCCAGAACTTGTCAAATGTACAGAATAATTTTAATTTAGAATTTGATGAAGCTGAAACACTTGTTCCAGACTTTTGCAGTCATGTTAAGATTCTAAGATTGCAAGGGGAATGGTGGTTCAGTGGCTTAAAAACGTATTTATCGGCTAGAGAAGGCTGACTCTTCTCATTCCAGTATTTTAAGTCCTGGCACTGCATGACGGAGTGAGCTCCCGTCTCTTGCCTCAGCTCCTGCCAACCTAGCCATCCGAAAGCATACAAATGCAAGTAGATAAATAGGTACCACTCTGGTGGGAGTAGCGGAGGAAGCAAGAAACCAACTGGCGCTGGCTCGGTCCAAATGTGAAGCGAAAACCAACATAGAAAAAGGCCCGGATAACACTGACACTCCTGCAGAACACTGTTAGCTACTCTGTTTACAGAAATAGTTTGCTCCCTGTGGTGCACCCTGGATAGCCCGCAAGTGTGAACTGAACAATCTAGCAATCTTAGGCAGCCAAACTACTACTCTGTATTAACATTGTAAACTTTTGGCTTTGATGTACCGATGCTACATGCTAAATAAATCTAAGTCTGCCTTTTTCGCTGGTCCATCAATATGTCTGCTTTTACCTGGAATATTACAAGGAAAAGGTTTTTTTGTTCACTTTGAGCTGATTCAACTTTTTCTTGCAAGCGTTCGATCTGTTCTTCAATGGGCCAATTTCCCCTCTCATTCCTTCGAGAATCATCACGCTGGAGGGAAAGAGTTGAAATTTAAATGATTTTAAGGTATTTTATAAATACTCAAGATGGAAAACAAAACAAAAATAAAAGGCAGTGTTGCAGATATTGTCAAAAAATAGCTTGAAAGCACGCAACACGGTTTTCTGCTGCACGCTGAACTGGCAAATGAAGTCACATTTGTTCTAGATTGGTTTGGTGTCTCAGCTATTGTTTTAGATTGTGTTTATTATTGTTTAAAAATATTGCAAGTCTATGAGGTAGAAACTGATGATGTATCATTCATGTTCAATTATATAGGGAAGTTGATCACATTTTATCAAGCAACTTGGCCACATCATGGGGATTCAAAAAGTTAGTTATCCAGCAATTAAAACTATCCAAAGGCAAGAACGCCTGAGCCATAGGCACAACAGAAGGATGACCATCTCCGTCTTCCCATCCTGCTGCCTATCTCTGCCTCTCTCAGCAAAGCAAAGCAAAGCAAAACAAAGCTTACATTTTTATAGCTGATGAAATATTTTTTAAGTCTTATTTCTTCATACAGGCATGGAAAAAAAGTGACTTACTCTTTTCTGTTGCTTGGCTAATCTTTCTTTGGCTACTTCTAGTTCCTTTTGGATCATCATCACATGCTTGTTCATCTTACGAATGGTAGAGTGTAAGATCTCCCAAATATAAAATCTAGCAATAAAAGAAGCAAAGAAAACTCTCATGTTCGGAGAAAACACTTTTGATTGTTGTCAGTAAAAAGGCATGATACACCCTTGTATTTTTCTCAACTTTTCTCAGACAATGAGTGAAATGGATGAAAACACAAGGAGAATGGTGCAACTTTCTCTCCGTCTTTTCCCTCTGAAGAGAAATTTCAGTATCAGAATTCTCTAGGACTGTAAAAAAAGCATGCAAAATTTCAATCAGATATACAAAAGGTTGCTTACTTTCAGGAAATATTTTTAACTTAAGCAAAACTTCCCTTATCAAGATCACTCACACTTCTATGAAAGATATTTGAAGCATAACCTGAAGATTTTTTGGTTTACATTTACTTACCTTGTAAAATCATGAGAGAGCTCTGGAGAAAAAATCCAGTTTGCCACTGCAGCACAATCCACAATCTGTGTTCGAATCATCTTATCCACCAGTACAGCAATCATCTGTGCAAATGGAGAAACTTTGCTCAGTTCATCAGTACTGTGTATTGCCATCTGGGCACAACTTTCACTACAAAATCACAGACTAAAGTCCCAGTTGACTGAAACTACACAGGATCCCTCAAAACACAGCCTCTCTATAAGATTCAGTGCCTAAGCTGTGCAGACCATAATTATTTATGTTAACAGAGCCTCTTATCATAACTCCCGAGGGAGGCAGGCAGGTGAGGGAGGGAGGCAGGCAGGTGAGGGAGGGAGAGAAGGATAGGATATAAATGTTCATTCTTACCTGAGGATGATTCTTCCATACTTCATACATCACTCTAAGAACGTGAAGCTTCCCTTCATCACTTTCAGCCAAAGTTCTGAGGGCTTCTCGAAATCTTATAAAAACAGAAAGAACATAATCCAAGGATGTTAAGGAATAGAACATGTCACTCATTCTTATAGCTCAATTCTTATGGACCCCTGTGATTTAACTGAGATCAAAATGGCAAAACTGATTGAGAGGGGAGAGCGAAAGAGAAGTGGACTGGTCAAGTCTCCCAAGATGATTCTGAACTCTGGATTTCTAGTTTGAGAGACAAGCAGTATTGCCATGTTGACAAAGAGCTCTGTAACATAGCAGTTCTTCCTGCTACCTTGGCCAGCTACACATTACAGTACCCTGTGAATACTCAGGCAAGTGAATTGTAGAACCCATCTCTTCCCCAAAATCAATGTCAACATTAAACACACACACATATCCCCGTAGGTGAGACAGAGGTAAGAGAAATTTGTTGCGAAAGCAATGTGAGAAAAACATGGCTTAAATCCAAGTCATAGCCGAGGTGGCGCAGCGGTTAGAGTGGGGTACTGCAGGCCACTTTAGCTGACTGATCCGCAGGTCAGCGGTTCAAATCTCACCGGCTCAAGGTTGACTCAGCCTTCCATCCTTCCGAGGTGGGTAAAATGAGGACCCAGATTGTTGGGGGCAATAAAAATATACATTGCTGACTGGTGTAAACCGCTTAGAGAGTGTTTGCACTGTGAGGCGGTATATAAATGTCACTAATAAATAAATAAATAAATAATAGCAGAAGGCATGTGCCAACCCTTTAAAGTAGATGAGACTTGAACGCCAAGGAAATGAATGCTAATGCTACTTTTGTTATAGAGTTACAGTAATAGAATCTTACCTCCCTGCCATTTCCTAAAGAGAACCAGGGAGGGTCAAGTCTGAGATGCTTTCTCAAATGCCATTCCTGCTTTGGGCTGAGATTTTTCTTATCTGACCACTGCCTTGGCTGCAGCTCTCCCTCAAGATTATTCTCTCAGTTGACTACAGTATGCAAAAATGTCTCAGACTGACACCTCCCTCAGTCACAGGACCATAAGAGGCAGAGGGCATCAAGCATAGCCAGACTTCAAAGATTCTGTTATTATTGCCAACCTTAACAAAAGTAGTTTAGTCTTCTGGTTGAATTGATTTCTTGGCTTGGTTTACATCATGGGGCTGACATTCTCTTGTTGCGTAATGGGACCAAGTCATCAGTTTTTACTTCAGAGAGGTTGTTTTTAATTTTGCTTGTGCCCAAGCTCTACCCACCACTCTACAATCTAATGCAGAAATGGGGTTCTTCTGGACAAGCAAGCTTTTTTTTTTACTTCCCTTCTCCTGCAGACCTTCTTTGGCCATTCTTATTAGCCTGTATCTTGGGCTTAAATATATACAGGGACAACGTTCTGCCGCAGAATACAAAGAGGTGAGAAAGAACTGACAAACTTTTTGTCTACTCTATGCTGTAGTGTGGGAGAAAGCTGCTGAATGCAAGACTCAACTGGCTAGACAGAGATAAAGGTCCCAGAGATCAGAGACTATCCAGGAAACAATCCATTTGAAACAGTCGGTTAAAGAAAAGTAGATAAGATAGCTAATTTTTAAAACAATAAAAAAAATAAAGAACAGGACAGAACACACTTGCTTCTATCCTTTTCTTCATAAAGTTACAAAACAAACAAAAATAAAATGAGCTCACTGACAACTGAATGTACTTAATGATAAATACTTACTTTCCCAGAGCACTGAAAGAGTGACTGAATGACTTTGAGGCTAAGTGCAATAGCGTCTGGACAAAAATTTCTATTTTTAAAGGATTGAATGAGAAGCCTTCATCTGCAAAACAAAGTTACAAATACATCTGAATACCTATAAGCAATGTGGGCATTCGCCAAAGGCTGAGAAGGACTGGGCATTTTTAGTTTTCTTTCAAAAAAAATTGGTGAGGAAATTTCATAATAGGCTTTTCTTACAATTTCATCGTATATATCAATGAATGAATTTCAGACATAAATTAAGATAGATGATAAAACTGAACCGAAAATGTGGCCATTTTCTTCCTCTTATCTGAAATGTAGCTTCTCCCTTTTCCCATGCCAATTCTATAGTGTCAATCTGTTTAAAAAAAACCATAAATGCAAAGGCACATTTGCTTGTTTGTACATATGGAGTGATGCTGGATATCAACAGTCCCAGTTAAATGCAATTCTACTGAGCTAGTACAAATTGCTGTGCGAAAATAAGAACAGGAGCCATATCCTAGTTAAAACCTAACTACCGTATTTTTGGAGTATAAGACGCACCTTTTTCCTCCCTAAAAGTGGCTGAAAATTTGGGTGCGTCTTATACTCTGAATGTAGCTTTTTCAAAGCTTTTTTTCCAGCCCTAACTAGGTGCTAACGATCTTCCCAGCTCTTACCTTGCAGGCTTTTTCATTGTTACTCTCTCCAAAGAATGTTTTTCCAGCCCTAAGTCTTTGCAGAATTTTTTTTCATTGCTCTACTTTCTCCGAAGTTTTTTTCTAGCCCTAACCGGGTGCTATCTATCTTCCCAGCTCTTACCGGCTTGCAGGCTCTTTCATTGTTACTCTCTCAGAAGAAGGTTTTTTTAAATCCTAACCAGGGGATAAAATAATGTGCTGAAGCTGCTCCGAATAAGTTTTTTTCTAGCCCTAACCAGGTGCTAACGATCTTCCCAGCTCTTACTGGCTTGCATGCTCTTTCATTGTTACTCTCTCAGAAGAAGGTTTTTTTAAGTCCTAACCAGGGGATAAAATAATGTGCTGAAGCTGACCAGACTAAGGACGCTAGCCAGATGAATACCTGGTAGGCAGATTGTTTTCCCCTATTTTCCTCCCCAAAAACTAAGGTGCGTCTTATACTCCGGTGCATCTTATACTCCGAAAAATATGGTAACTTCCCTGAGGTTTTGCAATGTTTCCATAAGTGGAAATTAGCAATGGAACACAGTAAATATCAGAAGGCTTACCATCGTCTTCTTCCTGATTAAGATTGGGCACATCCTTCAGAATGGTGAAGATTTCATCATTACTTGCTTTATTTTTAATGGCAATGCTTAAACAGAGTGCAACGTTATATCCAGGAAGAGATTCTATACCCGAAGATAGAAGAAGCAAAATTACCATCTTTGAAAACTGGGCATTTTTTTTTTACAAGTGAACTTTTACAAGTTTACATTGTAAAAGCACATTAAATTTTCTTGGAAATCAACCATGTCAGAGAAATAATTAGGACCATATGTAAGATGGAATAGCAACAGCAATAGCGCTTAAGACTTAAATGCCGCTTCACAGGGCTTTACAGCTCTTTCTAAGCGGTTTATAGAGTCAGCATATTGGCCCCAACAATCTGGGTCCTCATTTTACCGACCTCGGAAGGATGGAAAGCTGAGTCAACCTTGAGCCGGTGAGATTCAAACTGCTGAACTGCTGGCAGTCAGCAGAAGTAGCCTGCAGTATTGCATTCTAAAAACTGCACCACCTCAGCTCTTATAAAAATAAAAAAATAAAAATACTAGAGGGTGTTATATGTCTTTCAGAAGAGAAGCCACCCTTTTAAGCAATGTCCCCTTATGTCATCATGACCACTGGGCTTTGGATGGTCCTTGGTTGACACCATCTCGTACCTGCCCATGGCTACAGCAACTTTCTTTAGATGGAGTTACCTATTGCCTTCCCCATCCCCCACCTGTTTTAATAAGACAAAATACCATTTGCCTCCAACAGTAACAAATGCTCCTTGTCACAGTCCAAGGTTTTTTTTGTGTAAAGTATAAATTATATAAATATCATCTACTACATACTGTTACTTTCGTCTCCATATTTATAAATACATGTTGGATTTGCAGGAGTAAGAACGGAAAAACTAGCAGGAACGATAGCTATTATTCGCTGATGGTAGGAAAGCCTGGAAAAAAAAAGATTTTGCAGAAGGGTGATAAGATGATGTTCTTGCCGTAATTATGTCACATGATTATGGTTATACTACCGTGTTTCCCCGAAAATACAACATGTCCTGATATTAAGCCCAACAGGGCTTTTCAGGGCATACGCTGAAATAAGCCCCCCCCAAATAAGCCCCACTACTTTCCGGGGAAAGGGGGGCACATGCCCCACGCACCCAGGCCAAGCCCGCTCGGGGGCAACAGAGGCAGCCACTCCCTCGCCCGGTGGCTGCCCCCAGTGCGCGGGGCTCCCATTTGTTCCAAGCCCCCCATCCTTTCCTCGGAAAGAAGGTGGCAGCAGCAGCAGCAACTCACCCAGCGGGAGGAAATGTTTGGTGTCCATGTCTGCGATTTAACTCATGCCCAGCAGCATGGCGTGGCGATCTGCGGTGGGAGGGCCCCGCTATGGAGCCTGCCGAGTCGCCAGCCGAGCCAGAGGTGCAGGGAGGCAAATCCCGTGGCGGGCAGGTGGAAGGGCACTTTTGCATCTCTCCAGGTCACGCTGGTGAATGGGGGGTTCTCTCCCCCTCCCGCAGCGGCGGCTCCAGAGCCTCGATCCCTGCCTCACCTCCTCCTCCTCGCAGGCAGGAGCACGTTTCAAAACGCCCCCGAAGGCAGAGCCCAGATGAGCTGAGCCAGTCCTGCGGGGTGTGCGCATCTTGTGTTGGTGCCTGTGTGCACTCGCCTCTCGCTCTCACTCTCACTCTCTCTCCCGGCCAAGAGTGCCCGTCGCAAAAAGAGCAGCTCACGGCCGGGAGAGAGAGAACAAGCGAGAGGTGGGTGCACGCAGGCACCGACACAAGACGCGCACCCCGCGGGACTGGCTCGCTCCTCTGGCCTCTGCCTCCGGCTGCGTTTTGAAACGCACTCCTGCCTGCGAGGAGGAGACGGCGAGACAGGGATCAAGGCTCCAGAGCCACCGCAGCAGGAAGGGGGAGAGCCCCCCCATTTGCCAGCGTGACTTGGAGAGACGCGAAAGCTGCCAGACTCCATAAAAATGTCCGCCCCGCCCCACCCCGCCCCATCCCCCGCCCCACTGCGAGACACGCAACTTACCCGAGTCTGGCAGCTCCGTGGTGTCCCTTGGCCGGTCTGTGCAAGGAAACACCTTGCAAAGTACAGAAAAACGTCTCGCTGCGAGAAGTCGTTAAATGCTTGCCCTTGCACCTTGTACTTTGCAAGGTGTTTCCCTGCAGAGACCAGCCGAGAGACACCATGGAGCTGCCAGACTCAGGTAAGATGTGCCCAGCCCGCCTCCTGCACCCCAAAAATAATAAGACCACCCCCGCCCCCATAATAAGGCCAAGGCCATATTTCGGGGGTCAAAAAAAATAAGACAGGATCTTATTTTCTGGGAAACACGGTACAGATATAACCCAAACAATCATTCATAACTTGGCATACATACATGTACTGGTAAAGCACCCCAAAGCTAATATCTACACCGTGATCCTGAATGCACAGAAAAAGTTCCTCACTGTGCCTGAACTATAATTTGTCAGAAACAGGGAAATGATAAGTTTCCTTCAAGATTTTAATGCTACTTTCTTTCCTTTTCTTTGTTTGAAGAAAGCTTGTTGCCAATCTCTCTACTTAAAAAGGGAAAGACAACAAAGCTACTGAACTCTCAAAAGTGGAAGATAATTTTTAGCAGTTAAAGAGGTGAGATAAAGGGGTAAGAGCAAAATACATTTTGTAAACGTGGGCGCTCAAATAAAGGTGCTAGAAAAAATTGAGGGGGGGGAATCATCCTGCTATTGTCATGCTATTAACTTGATTAACAGAAAGTGCAACCCTCTATCTATCCAAACCTCTAAAATACTGGACATTATTTAATAATCTTAAGATCATTTAGTCTTCTGCACTTTTAATTTTATTTTCTTGCTAATTAAGCTAGTCCTCAAATGAATCATGTTTTCCAAACTCTTAGAAGCAATGATGGTGCCTAGAAACTAACTCTAAACAGGTATGTTTCAGTAAACTATAAAATAGGAAAGAAATGGCCAAAGGATCAATATGCTCCTTCTGTATAAATCTCAAGAACGTTCCATAGTTTTGACCAGATGATGCTGGTTTTGCACTGCAGATTTTAACTAGAGAAGAAAAAAACTTCCCTAGGTGAGACTTGGAGGTGATTATTGGAATGGAACCTCTGCTGTGAGATTGAGAGCAATCCTGCCTGATAATTCCATATGAGAACAGGGATTGTTGGGAATCAGGTATTGCATTTTTGGTTAGAACAAGACTAATTTACTATGGAGCCTAATTAAGGAATGTATGAGGATGGTATATTAGTGATGGTAACGTTTTTCTCGTGTGTGGAAAGCACGTGCCTGCTGGCACCTATACTGCAATGTGCCCACCCCTGCACATGCGTGCATGACCCCCCAGCTCCCCCCCATGCATGTGCACGCGATCCCCCCGCTCCCCCCCGTGCATGCACGTGCGACCCCCTCCTGCCCCATTTTGGGCCTAGTAGGCCTCCCTGCAGCCTCCTGGGACCAAAAACGGGCCGTGGCAGGGGGCGCCGTCCCCCCAACCCCCCAGTATGCGCGGTGGATCTGAGCTGGGCGATGGCTCGCGTGCCCGCAGAGAGGGCTCTGTGTGCCAGCTGTGGCACGCGTGCCATAGGTTCGCCATCACGGGTATATTAGCTACCAAATGGGACTAGACAGAATAGGATTCTAATCTCAGATCTTCAAATCATGTTTGATCCTAGATGCCTGATGCCTTTGCTGCTGTCAGACAACTACCAATCCCATTGGCACTGCGCCTGCCTAGCACAACTTTGCAGTATTGGCCTCTCCCCTGAATATTTAGGTCAATTAACCCTGGAAAAGGCCAAACTAATAGTAAAAGAGGGAATCGGGGACACTGATTGCTAAAATGGTATCACCTGTGCCCAGATGTCTATTGCCAATTGTCAGACAGATGCAAGTTCTCTATTGTGGGACTCTTATACAACTGAACACTAAGGGCCCTTTCTAGAGCCCAGTTTGATGCCCTGCCATCAGATATGATTTCATGGAATTTCTCACTTTGCCCTTATGGATCCAGGGAGGTAGAAACTCTTGCCCATGTCCTCCTATGGTGCCCTTTCTATGATACTCCAAGATGTGCTATGATTGTCCCAATCAGGTCCAAATATGAGTGCCATACAGATACATTTTATGTTTATTATATTTTAAGGGATACCAACCCTACAATAGCAATAGCAATGAGACTTGTATACTGCCCCAGTGTTTTACAGCACTCTCTGGGCCGTTTATAATGTCAGCATACTGCCCCCAACAATCTGGGTCCTCGTTTTACCAACCTCGGAAGGATGGAAGGCCGAATCAACTTCAGTCCCACCAGGATTGAACAACAGGTTGTGGGCAGAGTTAGCCTGCTGTACTGCATTTTCATCACTGGGCCATAAGAACTCCTCTCACATATCAGGTGGCCAAATATTTTCATCAAATTATCCAACTGTGCAACATTTTTAATTAGATATGCTGTTTTATTGTCTTATTATTTTCCTTCCCCAAGAACCAATTGCTATATTAAACCATTTCTCCTTTTACTGTTCTATTTTATGGCAACGTCTGATCAAATATATATATATATATATATATATATATATATATATATATATATATATATATATATATATATATATATATATATATATATATATATATATATATATATATATATATATATATATATATATATTTTGACTCTGCTAAGCATCCCTCAGAATTTTAAAGAGGGAGATGCAAACATGCATGTGAAATAGACAATACTGTACTTCTTAGAATGCAGGATCAGAGGATGGGAATAGTGGAAAGAGATGACAGGATGGGATAAAGAATGGAGATCAGGGTAGTGAAGAGAATAACAAATCGAATACTGTGGAGATGGTTGTGTACATGTGGAAAAACAAGAACTGGGGTCACAAATGGCTGTATAGTGAAGGAATGTAGACAGACTACAAGACAGAATAAACCTACCGATTGCAAAATAAATGAGTGAAGAGGGTTTGGGCAAAGAGAAATAATAAATGAAGTCTGAACTGCAAAAGAAATATAGGCAAGAAAAGTGAGTGTGACAGGAACAGGAAGACTGAGTAATTGCAATTGGGCAAGACGGAGCAAGCGGATAAATCAAAAGTGATTTCTGTGGCATAGTGTGATGTCTTCTTTGGACGACTCCTCCACCCTTCCTCAGAGGCCGGCTGGAGGGAGAATGAGATCATTCCTGGCACGTCAGGAATTACTGACCCTGAACTGAGGGCAGAACAGGCTTTGACTGGGGACAGCTTGCAGGCCAATGAAGGGGAGGAGCTGCCAGCTGTGGTAGATCTCAGAGCACGCAGGGCAGAGAAACAGAGGTCTGCCAGATTGCTCAGGAAGAGGCCCCGCCCCTCTTGATGGGCTGCACCAGGAGCTATTTAGTATGGCAGGCAGAGGGAGGCATTGCTGGAAGCAATGCGTGTGGATTGTGGCTGTGTGCTCGTTTGTGTTTCCTGAGACTCTGAATTACTACAGTAGAACCTCTGGTCACGAACACTTCTGACCACGTCACAAATTTTTTGAATCTGGTCACGAACACATACTCAGGTGGCGATCAAACACGGCCACAGCCGGTTTCCCTTTCCGCACCATTTTTTTTCTAAGCGCCAAACAACAGCAACCTCGTGCGGACACTGCATTAATTTTGGTTAGGTTCGGGTCACGACTAAATCGGGTTGCGACCAAAGTTATGGAACGAATTATGGTCGTGACTGTATAACCTATGAACTAACATGGATGTACTTTAAGTTTTACTGGGGGTGGGGTGGGGTGGGGCTTTCTATACGTTTATTGATCTCACTGTTTGAGCAGCTTGCTGTTTGTGTTTTGGACTAATTGGCCATTGCCTGGGGAATTAATCTGGGTTTGCTCGTGGCTGGCTTCGGTTGGGACAGTTATAAAGCCGGGTGAAGAGAACTGCTGGGGGAAGACAAATAAAACCTTCCATAAACCACACTGACATGTGAGTGTGAGTGAGTGGGGCAGCACACATACTGAGTGTTGGTGTAAATGCATTCAGGAACCTTTCCTCTTCTCTTTATTCCTCCATGTCTTTAATTTTTTTTCTTATTCTATTTTACTCCTTTTCGGTACTTGCATAACACCGCTAATACTGATGGAAATAGCATGATGGATACATATGTATACCAATGCTGCTTTCTCTCACTCACCTCATGCATTTTTCCAGTACTTCTCTTACAAACTTAGGCCTGGGTCTGTCAAGATCCTCAGAAACAGAATCTGACCTACATATAAAAAAATATGGTATTCAGAAAACACTCATTAACACAAGGGAAAAAATCAGCAACTGGCATAAGTATGGTACAAGTGCTTTAGAGATTTACAAACTGCTGCTACATAAGCACTGCAGAATACTTAAAAACACATTTTGTGTTTGAATCTGAAGCACAGCACACTTACCAATCTTCCCAGCTCCAACGGAACTCAAAATTACTAAGATGGTGGGAAAACCAATTAATAAACCTTGATGGGAGAAAAAAAAATCTGTAAATTTATTATATCAAAACCTTTTCATTTTGCAGTGCTATTATTGACATTATATTAAAATATATAAAATTGGTGAACAAGTCTGAGTAGATGCATATTCTTAAAAACCAAAGAATAGAAAATTTCCAATCATTTATAGTAACACAATCTTCTGAAGAGTTATCGCAGAGGCATCTGCATGCTTTCCAGCACATTCTAAAGCAGGGTCCCCAACCCCTAGTCCGTGGGCCAGCACTGGGCCTCGGCATGTCAGAAAACGGGCTGTGCAAACAAGCGAAGCCCCATCTGCGGGATGCAGGCAGCACACGAAACCACGCCCCCTCCGGTCCACAGAAAAATCTCTCTCCACAGAACCAGTCCCTGGTGCCCAAAAGGTTGGGGGCCGCTGTTCTAAAGTACCTTTTTAAAATAATTTTCAAATAATTAGCCTTACATCCAATAATAATTGTGTAGTTCTCTTCTAGATTTTAATGTGACTGTCCTATTTTTATTAGCAATCTAACTTTGCAGTGAGGTCTAACTAATTGATTATGAATGCCATATACTGTAAGTCAGAACTGAAGAAGATTCTTGGATGAGAAGTGAAATGTCTTCAAGGAAAAACAAAGTCCAGTTGCCTTTTGAAAAAGATATTTGGGCCATATAAGAAAGTTTCAGAAGAAAGTAATAAAAGAAATCAATTATTGCAATACTAATTCAATGAGAGGAGTGACCTAAAATATGAAAGCCTGTAAAAGCAGGGGCATTTTATAGCTATCATAGATTTTGTTGTGCTAAAGAAACCCAAGTCACTAAGTCCTCAGAAAATTTAGATGAGAATGTCTTTACTCACCGATCTATGCAGATAGTATTCATTGTATCTAAGCGCATGTACAGCATTTCCGTACCTTGTGCAAGCTGTCAATTTTCAATTAAGGTTTAAATTGTTTATGTTATAATGTCTAATTGCAATATGGTTGAAAACAGACCATTCCTTTTGTTATCAAAAGGTATTAACTGTTACGAGAGACTTTTGGAAGAAAGGATACAACTTGAGGTAAAGATCCGGGCTGAAGTTTACAGAGTTCAATAAAAAGCGTTGTGTACATGATTTCTGTGTGAGGCGGAACAGGAAGCTGAAACAACTGAGCAAAAATTACCTGGGGAAAATATGAAAGCAATAAGATGAAGCACACTTGCAACAATAAAAGTGCACAGAATATTTCATTGTCAATGTTAAAATGTCCCATTCCAATCCCACAATGGGCTTTCTAGGTGAGCCAGAAATGGTTTGAACTCAAAATAGGTCATTTCAAGCTCCATTCTGAGGTGAGGAACTATTAGCAGAGAGGAAGATAATTGGCACTAAATAAGAAAAAGTGACCTGATAAATACAGCGTTTACCTCAACAATGTGGTAATTCAGAGGGATCTTGTTGTTTGCTGGATAGCTTGTTAATTGGGCAGCACTACAGAAAAAGATAGGTGTATAATTTAGAATAAAAAAGGCAAGCAGGAAGCAGGTAGCAAAAACATACTTTTTTGTGCTATGTTCCGGGATCTATTCCTCCAAAGGAGGAAGTCTTAGAAATAGTTGCCAAAGGTTCTGTCACCAGGCAGTTTCAGTCCCTCTTTGGACAGACTGATATAGAAACAGATATGACAGCTCCAGATGCCATTAATAACCAGGGAAGGAGCTCCTTCAAAATCGTTATTCACAGTTAACAAACATGATGTAAAGCTGCATTTTCAAGCATTAATTTAACACACAAAATTTTAAAGAATGCTTCTCAATGCAGGGAAAACAGATCAATATCACTTCTCTAGGCTGTTCTCCTCCAAAAATTCTCAAATTTTATATGTGATGGCTAATGCCAGTTCAATTGGACCCATTTAATTTCCATCTCTCTCCCTCCCTTCCTGACAACAGTGCAACACAGCCAGTTATGAATGCAGACTTCCTACCAAACAACTCTGCTTGGGCAAAACTGTAACTGATCTGTGCGAAAATATTTTGCAAAATATTTTGAATTATAACACTTTTGGCACTGTATCCAGTCTGACTGAAAATGTGGACAATGATTTACACAAGGAGGGCATCCAATGGGGGAGGCTGAATTAAATATACATGGAAGCAAAGTGCCCTACCATGTCTTTCTCTCTTTCCAAAATGATCTGATGATGCAGTGGAGGTTTTCTTCGATCACAAATCTTTCAACAGAGTGGCTCCCAGGCATAACTGGTCCCTGACAAAAGAAACAACAGAGGTTAATTTATTGGCACAGCCCAAAAATCCATCTTCATCCCAAAAGGCATGATGTGTGATGACATATTGGCATTATAACATTTTCCCAACAGTTTTAATAAAGTAGTTTGTGGGGATGTAACCTTTATAATGTACTTATCAGCATACAGAAAGTTCAGTTGCCCCACTCTGGTTTTTGAGGAGGGGAAGGGAGGGGAGAGGATGTATAGTTGGTATTTATGCCCAGATAAATATTATAGTCTTAAAGTAAAAGTCAAAAGTATGTGTTCTCTATATCCTTGGAAGAAGTCAGAAATCATTCTTTGTATATATTTGTGTCTTTTTTTTCTTTATACTTTTTCACACTTCTATCCCTATTCCCCTTTTATTCTTTATTATTTCTTTTGATTGTTATATGTTGTTTGATTGTATCTGTTTTTAATGGGCATGCTTTTTAAAATGCAATAACATTATTTGATAAGAGAAGCCAGTGAGCTGGAAACTACTTTTATAAGCACAAGGATACTTAGTATTTTCATTTAGAAGCAGCCTTTTCTTGCTCTGATAAACAAAATGGGCAGAACATCAAAAAGCAGTGATGCACAGGGCAGATGGAGCTATTAGACAGACAAAGCAAACCCTAAACCACATCAACCCTGCTAAAGAATGTGAAGCAAATTCTCAACTATTTTCAGGCCAAGTAACGACCCAAACCGAAAGGTCAGAAGGCAAAGGGACGTATTATGTGGAACCCACCAAAGACTAAAACATTTCACTTCCCAACAGACAACGCACTACAAGGATGTTGCCCCACAACACTGACTTACTTCAGGATCATCAGTGTAGTCAAACATCCGGAAGGTGACTCTTGGCATCGGGTAAACGGAATCTGCTGTGTGGGGTGGGGCTGTAAAAGGAGGCAGGTTGTGCTGCAGCGCTTCACAAAGCACGCTGTCGAATGCCAGGTATGGCCTCGGGATGTGCCTCTCTTGCCAGTGGTCCTTCTTCATTTTCTGAATCTGAGCCCAAAGGCAATCTAAGTACTGGAAGGCAACAGGCATCCATCAGACATTTTCATAGTTGGAATTCAAGGACGTTCCCAAACCCAGACTGATTTCCGTGCTATAGGAAATCACTCTACCCAATTTCCTTAGGAACCATTTCGGGGGGGGGGGGTGAATTCAGAATTTTAAAAAGGCAGGGAAAGCCATTGGGAAGACTTTCTCCTAAGAATAATGTCAACTTCATGCAGCCAAAAGTGGCATTACGCATTTGCCCTAACGTTTCTTCAGATGGACGTGAGTACAGGAATTCAAAGCCCTAATCATATTCACCTCTTCTTGGGGATGTGGTTTATCAGCGGACCAAACTTGTAGCATGGGCACATGAGTCTTCTGACGCCGTCTGCCAGAAAAGAACACAATCATTTTAAGGATTACTGATAATGGCTTTGCACTTCAACTAAGAAAGACTCTGAAAGGAACAGATAGTACGACTCAATTAACAGGAGGCATTGGGGAAAGCATTTGGCTGTAAAAGTGTGTATAGATACTCTTTGACCTATGCCAGTAATGCAGCCTACCCATCATGGTCCTAAGTTGTGACAGTTGTAATTTGAGTCACCAATGCGACTGATCCGATATTATGACCTCGTTTGTGGTGGACATTAAAAGTAGATGCTAGTTTTCAGGAAAACTGTGGTCATATGAGTATGGAACACTGCAAATGGCCATAAATGCGAACCAGTTGCCGGATGCCCAACATGCAGTCATATGACTGTGGGGGTGGGGATCGGAACTTTGGAACTGGGTTGTAAGTTCCCCCAGAGAGGCCCGTCATAACAATGAACAGTCGCTAAATGATCAGTCATATATCAAAGGCAATCTGTATGCATTTTTAATGACCTGCTTCCTAACTAATGTAGGTTTTTGGGAGAGTTGGTTTAGCTACCACGTAGAAAGATGCTTGTAGAATCACAGAGCCCAAGACTTACAAAAATTCTCATGTCAGCCCTGTGATCACTTCAGATCCCTTTTTAAGCGGCAATACCTGCTTACTGCTTTCCAGGAATTCCCACACATTGGTTTTAGTTCTGCCTTCAGGGCAGGGGTGGGTTCTAACTTACCTCATTGCCAGTTCGCTTCCTCCTGCACCGTGTGGGCGTGCCTTGTGGGCGCGCGATTCGCGCGCATGTGCAGTGAAAAAAAAAATTGGGAAAAAAAACAGAAAACAAGATGGCAATGCATGTGTAGTGCAGGAAACTCGGCTTTTGCACATGCGCAGAAGAAAAAAACAAGGGGGGGAAAAATCGGGGTGAAAAAAATCCAAAAAATTCAAAATAAAAAAAAAAGATGTTGGCGCCCACAGACCGGCACCGACCGATCCAGTTCCGTGACATCATTGTGACATCACCAGCGGTTTGCTATCGGTTCGGGCAAACCGGTCCGAACCGGGAGGAACCCACCTCTGCTTCAGGGTCAATGGAAAACAATTATATTTTCTGCAGAGAGCATGTGTTTTCACAAATTTGGGGATTTTATCATTATTCTCCTTGAGCATCTTTCTCCATGCTAAGAATGCAGAACCATTTTAATGTGCTTTTCAGGGTGGATAAAAATCGATGATTATTTTTTTAAAAAAATTAAAAAATGGGATTTTTTTTTATTTTTATCAAATTTATTTAATAAAATGCTTTTGGAGTAAAAATCTATCTAAAGATAGTTTTCTATTTAAGATACATTCATAATTTAGTTTATTCAGCATGAAATGGAGTTTAGTTATGTAGCATGAGGCTGTATATTCTGCAATATTAGGACTGTTGGTGAGTCAACAGCGGGTCAGAGGAGGAGCTGCTGCGGGACAGAGATGAGTGTTTCTCTTTAAAAATTATGATTTAAATCGAGTTGATTTAAATCAAGCCTTTTTACTAGTGATTTAAATCGACTTGATTTAAATCAAATCCACCCTGGTGCTTTTGTTTGAAAAAGAAACAAAACTAACTTGGTTTCTACCGAAAAGCCTGAATTTATTTATTACCTCTAGATTTAACAGTCAAGAAATAGGATTGCCTGCAAATTTATGAAGTCTACAAGTTTTGTGTTAATGCTCTATTTAGGCATAATGATGCAAAGTTACATTTTCTCTCATTTTCTTACTTCAGATAGGTTTCAACAGTGGACAAGATCTGCTCCATTTCAGTATCCTTTTTCTCATAGAGCTCCTTCCCCACCCAAGGTAAGGATGACAGAAACGCATACACATACCAGTCACATCGCACCTGTTAGTAAAAATACGGACAAAACACAATCAGAAAATACTTCTGGTTCTTGCCATTAAAGGAAAATCAAGTCAAGACTTACAGGAAACACGGTTTATGATTCCACAACTCTAACTGTCAGGCAGTGATTTTATGTTGCCTGTTACATGTATATGCAGGGAGATGCATCCCTATCAAATATAATGGTTTATTCCTGAGCACGTGATTAATATGTTCCTAGTACGCATGTGTACATTCCTTTCTTTCGATCTTTCCTTTTGTCTTCCGCTTCTGCACGAAGCAACACCTATGCTTATAGCCAGAATGTGATTTATTATTTTTGTAAAGAAATAAATATCTTATACCTTAGAATTATACTGCGGCTTATTTTGATAATGTCAGAGTTTCAGGAAAAGATTCATTTCGCCTCTGATGAGAGTAATTCTTATCTCAACACTAACTCTATGTTATGATGATTCAGGTACAAAGCTTCAAGGGCCCAGGTTCATATGTTTACAAGTTTCTGCACATGAATGGTTAATTTTGATAATTCTAAAACATCCCACACAAAGGTGCATGGGAGAGTACACACTGAATCTATACAAAGTAATGAAAAAAATATAGGGGGGGAAAAGCCCAATTTTTTTCTTATGTCCTGCTGATGCTTCAATATTTACATAAGCATTTTCAAGGAGCTATTTCACATGTTGCTTCTCATTGAATTTAAGATGTACACTTACTCTCCGGAGTAAATGAAATCAAGCCGGTCCAGGCAAACATCTGTCAGGCATCAACCCAATAGATATGATTAAAAGGTTTTCTACAAATCTAGCTTTTACAAACGTTTAAGGAGCTACATTGCAAATCTTTTGAATTGCAGACTTCAAATTGAGATAGGATACAATGTTAAGGACCCCGTTTGCATGTCCAAATCATGGGCACGTACCATTTTTATTTTGTTGTACGTATGTTGCCCCTGAAGGCCACGGAAGACTGTGGCAATGGCACTAGAGGGCACATGGCCAAATGTTACAGCTTACTGTTTAGGCTTTTGTTGCACTGCAAGTTGAGGAGAAGCTTATCACATGTACAAATACATTACAAAAAAATGTCTGTGGAGATTCTCAGTCATCCAGGTCATGGTTGCCACAAAGGTGCTTGTTTTTTTTCTTCCCCCAAAAGCAACTCATTTCTGACTGAAGAAGCTTCTTAAATGAGAAGCAAAATGTCTTCAAGGAAAAATAAAACCGAGTTAACTTTTGAAGGGAAAAAAAAGCAGTTTGGGACACATTACAAAAAAGTAAAACAATCACAGTAACTAATTTCAGCAATTTATTTCTCTTGTCTATGAAGCAAATGTATTGTTGTTTACCTGAGGTACATCTTCCTCCTGCGTCACACTAACAAAATTCTCAAACATGGCTACCATTGAGGGTGCAGCTATTACGTGACAATTCACAAGATCAGAAAGAAAGCGCACCTGCAGAAAGAGAGCATTTAACCATTTGAACATCATGTGCATGGATCAGCAAGAGATATCATAAGGCCAAGCAAGATCCCTGCAGAAGCCTAAGCTGTATCTGCTTCAGCATCTTTTGCTGGGGTAACGGGAATCCCAGGACCAATATCCAACTGAATAGACACTTAAACTTGGTTTATTATCCAAATACCAGAAGCCTAGATCAGGAGATCTTAAAAACTGGCACTGTTCACATTACAGAGCTGCTATGACAAAATCAAAAGAAATAAACTAGTGAAAAGGTTTGGATGGGTGCACAGTATTATATGATCACACAAAATTACATTTTTTATCTTTACAGCCCATAAGGTAAAATGGTGAGCTCTTCAAATTCACTGAAAACCAATCTAAACATAGGTATAGGTTCTAATTGTTTAACAATGGTTTAAAGTTACGATGGCCTTGGAAAAATCAATGTTTCTCTTACCCTCACGCTGACAACTGTCATACCACCCACATGGTCACGTAAAACTTCAATTGGGGCACCTGACAACCAGCTCACATTTTTGACCAGCTGCAACATCTTGCAGTCATGTGATCGCGAGTTGTAACCTTCCCAGCCAGTTTCCGACAAGCAATATGAATTGGGAAATCTGTATTCAATTAACCACATAATTTGCTTACTGCATGTGATTTGCTGAATAGCTATGGTAAAAATGACCATAAAGTCAGATTCAGCCATGTGATGATTCTCTTAATGTCTTAATTAATCATCACAGCACACGATTCACTTGAGAATGTGATGAGTGAAATTCAAGTCTCAGTTGAGGACATGTCGAAGATAACCTGCAAAGTCTCTAAGGCAGGGGTGTCAAACTGGTGGCCAGCAGGCCAGATGCGTCACACGCAGGCCACGCTCATGATACATCACGTGATGCGATCGAGTTTGACACCCGTGCTCTAAGGTATGAAAACAACTTACTAAATAGACAGCTTCATTGTACAGGTTGGCTTTCAAACATTCTTTCAGCTGACGTATCATCGCTTCTACAAACTCTCCACCAAAATTGTAGTTTCTGGCATTCAGCAAGCCAACGAGAGTTGTGTAAATAGTCATCTTCTGTGGCAACATACGTGCACTGATTTTTTTTCAAAAAAAGAGAGAGAAAGTAGCATCAAACAATAACTCTGATCAAAGCTGTGATCTCATTACTCCTATTTACAGTTAATTCAAGCCATTTGGGATGCATACCTTTTGAGAAGCAGCAGCATACCACATTAAAAATAAAGATACCGCTAGAGCCAATTCAGTTTTCATCCAATGTTAATACTGCAATTCCAACTGGGAAATCAAACTCAGTTGTATGTAATTATGCATAGTCCTCCATTGGGTTGATGTTGTCCCCCAATCCCAAATTTAATTTAGTTTCAGACTGAGACGGCAATATGTTCCTTGCAAAGAAGTCATTAGTTGAAAGGAGAAGATGTAATGAGCAACAAATCAGACAAAAAAACGTAATCCTTTCTTTAAACTCTCATGAAAATTCCAGAGTAAACTTGCACTGCAAATCGCGTCTCAACATATTGCTGTAGAAAACAATTAAGAGAATTGTATTGCTGTTACTGAGCCTGAATGATCAGCAATAGGGAACCATTCTGACATTGCTGCTCCTCTCTGCTCTCCCTCCTAATTATCCCATTTTGCTTCCAAGTTTCAAAAATTCTTTAAACAGGATAAAATATGCAGGCATACAATATATATATACAGAATATAATAAAATGCTCTGGAAAGGTGACCGTTTTCAAAAACAGTTATTTAAAAACCTTTGCTGTAAAGTACGGTAGTGTATTATCACCTAGTTCCATAAATCTTTTGCATACATACACTGTGCAAAGCAGTTTCAGTATTTTGCTTTTGTAGTTTGGTATATCTGCCTCCAAAACTCCAGCCAAGCCTTCTATTCTACTTTCCAAAGAGAAAAGACTCTGAAAGGGAATAAAATATTTTTTTAAAAAATCATTTATTATTACATCAAGATTTCCTTTCCCTCCATGTGGAATGGACTGCAGTGAGTATGGCAGTGATTCTGCCATGTCACCAGAAGGTTCTGGAATTCTCCTCCCACATTTAAAGAGATGAAGGTTTTCTCAGCAAAAGGAATGCATCAAGTTCTTGGGAGGCTTTTTTTTAAAAAATGAAGTAGAATCTCATTAAAATGTAATATTGGAAATGCTCTGAACCTATGAAGTGGGTCTGCATGAAGCTATTGCCTCAGTTTGTGAAGCTATTGCCTCAGTTGGAGAAGCTTCTTTCAAGGAGAGAGTTAAAGAAAAGGAACACAAATCCCTTCAACTTGATATACTGCCCCTCAGCGAATATGCCATTTGACCAGTGAATAAATACAAATTTGCTCATGCCTAATATAGGCAAATGTGTGCATTTCTTTCCTAGTTTTACTGCTGATGGTTAAGAGGAAATAGGTGCTCTGAGGTTGGGCAGACCCAAAAAGTTAGGTCCCCTCCGTTCTTATGGAAAATGGCTTCATCTTTAATATTTCTGAAGGCCGCCCCGCAGAGGTCCTGGCTCTGAATGATGAGAAATAAAGATTCCTTTTAGTTGGTGTATGATAAGCTGATCAGCAAACTTTGATGAACTCAAGTTACCTTATTCATGGTTAAAAATCACACAAGTGTAACTTGTTAAATTCTGTACGTTAAAATAAAATTCCTTTATTAAGGGAATGTAAAGATATTAATACAATTAGCAGAGATTTTAACAACAGTGATAATAAATAATAAGTGCAGTGCCATGGAATTGAATACCTAATATTCATACAACTGTAACCTTATACATTATTTTTACATATTTCAAAAACAGCAGCAATTCCTCTGTGTAGCAAAAATGTGGAAATGAAATTTCATAACTGTAATTTCATTTACATGCTTTTAATTTGGTCTTGTGGTTTAATGTTATTCACTTAAGGAATGAGTTCATTGTGTTTCAGGAAAATGATCTCCCAGCAGTTTCAATAAATACTTCAATAAATTAAAAACTTTATTTGCACTAAATAAAATAGCAGATTAGGATTTATTTGCCTTGCTGATATTACCTTATATTTCATTTTTGCCTAATGGAAACACAGTATTTAGTGCTTGGTTGGTCAACAAATAGACACTATTTTCATTTTCTTACTCTCACTAGAAAATTGTGGCACAATGCTCGTCATATTTTGTTTCTTTTCCTTTTTACAGACTATTTTACTATTTTTTCCTCTACTAAAGCAAAACTGTATAATTATTGAGATTTTACATGGATAAAGTACATTATTAATAGAAATTCATATATAGTGAGCATTGATAGGACTGCAGTTCAACAAGGCCACAGAGTAATAAATATCTATATGGTTGAGAGTTTCTAATATAAAAATACTGAAAAACTCTGATCAGTCCACCAGGAACAGCTGATCAACTTAGCAGGCACATACAGTGATACTTTGGTACTCAACTGCTTTGAAACTCATCACATTTTGATGTGAAAATTTTGTCCCAGTACTCTTCGTTTTGTTTGGTACTCAATGACAAACTAGAACTTGTCGATGTCGGCTGCCTTGTGACTCACTACATTATTCCTTATGGGAAAAATTTGTTTGGTACTCATTGTTTTTTGTACTTATCGCACCTCCCAGAACCAATGAAAGCTGAGTATTGAGGTATCACTGTAATGTTTTCTTACTATTAATTAGAAAACTGAAATATAAAGTAGAGTAGAATTGACTGCTGAAACTGAACATTATCCATCAATCCATCCATCCGTCCGTCCATCCATCCATCCTAATCTTCAATATTTGCATTATGCTCACACAAAGAAACCACAAAAATATGAAGATGCTAGTCTTTCATACCTTTTCTCCCACTTTGCATATTAGAGATTCCAATCGTTCTGCAATAGATACTTTCCTTTTCTTGTATGGTTGTTCTATTTCAGTGAGACAAAATAGAAACACTGTTTCAGGAGCAAAAATGAGGTGCCAATTAAGGTGTGAGATGTTGTCTCAATTATAGTACAATAGTAAGATTCAAACAGGCTGCACTTATACATATTTCCACAATTTATTCCCGTACAATGACATATTATATGACGGTACATTGCAATGATTCCATTGTTTACCTAGAAAAAAAGATTTTTTTATTCACAGTTCAGTTCCACAGTTTTGTCCCTTTAAATTATTTTTATTTGGAATCCAACTAGAATAATTCGTTAATTAATAATAACAGAAATCTGTTTTTTCCTCCTCTTCCATCTTTTTATCTTTTTTTACAACACTAACTGAAAACAAGAACCACTTGTTCCTTTATTTTTTTTAACTAACCTATAAGCTGCACCAGAATCCTTTCAACTGAAGAAGAGGTAAGAAATAAGTATTATTATTATTATACAATTGTATCACAGCGGCCAGTTGTTTCGCCGGATTTGGCATTGATTACTAGTCGAGCCCCACCCAGGGGCCTAGGACGTCGTAATGTATTTTCGAAGTATATGTGCGGAACCGAGCAGTGCGGCTTTCTGCATTTGACTGATGGTGATTTTGTCAATTTTGAGCTGTTTTAAATGTAATTCCAGTGCTTTTGGGATAGCACCCAGTGTTCCAATCACTACTGGAATTACCACTGCTGGTTTGTGCCATAATCTTTGGATTTCGATTTTTAAGTCCTGGTATTTTGCGATTTTTTCGTCTTCATTTTCATCGACCTTGCTATCCCCTGGTATTGCAATGTCAATGATAGTCACCTTGTTTTTCTCGACCAGCGTGATGTCTGGTGTATTATGCGTTGTTGTTGTTGTTGTTGTTGTTGTTGTTGTTATTATTATTATTATTATTATTATTATTATTATTATTATTATTATTATTATTATTATTATTATTATTATTATTATTATTATTATTATTATTATTATTATTATTATTATTATTATTATTATTATTATTATTATTATTATTAAAAATGCAATGGCAGAAGGTAGAAGGGTGCATTCTGTATTTTTGAAGGGGGAATCAAATCCCGGACTGGGAAAACCAAAAAGCCACATTTTACAAAAGGAGTACCGTATTTTTTGGAGTATAAGACGCACCTTTTTACCCCCAAAAAGAGGGTGAAAACTTGGGTGTGTCTTATACACCGAATGCAGCCCCACCACCCAGCCACCCCCACCCTTTGGCCTCTGTCTTCCAGCAATTTACCTGTTTGCAGCAAAGAGGGAAGAGCCTGTAAAGCCAAGCAAGTCACTAGCACTTCCCGACCTACAGCTGATTAGGTTTGCCACGTGGGAAAATGAAAGTGAAACTAACTGCAAAGAGGCAAATAGCTGGGAGAGACAGGCAGATTTTTATTTTTTGCTGAACTAGATGGAAGGGAGTAAATGAATAACTATAAATGTCTGTAGAATGTTCAAATTATTAGACTTATATTTTAAAGACTGCTTTATTATTGTTCTAGCGCCAGGGATCTCCAACCTTGGCAACTTTAAGACTTGTGGACTTCAACTCCCAGAATTCAACAGCCAGCTTTGTTAGCTTTGCTGGCTGTGGAATTCTGGGAGTTGAAGTCCACAAGTCTTAAAGTTGCCAAGGTTGGAGATCCCTATAAATCTAGACAACTTAACAAAATAAAGAAGCTTTTTAAAATAAATGCTTGCTCTGAAGAGGCCCAGTGCTATTGTATCTTCTTTTAAATAATAGAGAATAATGTATACTTCCAGAAATTTTAATTAATTTTAACAGCTCTGTACAAGTATAGTATGAAATGTAACAGTGTCCTGTTTAGTATTAGAGTTTAGTTACCTTGGAGTAGATCTATTTAAATAATTGGGAGCAGTTAGTGTGACTACATTTAAGAAAACTTTCTGCCATAATGTACATTTCTCCAATTCTTTGCTATTTCTATGGGTCAGGCACACATGCACAGAAATACACAGCAAACAGTGTATATCATCTGTGCTGTTTGCTGTTTGGCAAATTGCTTGGAGGCAGAGGCCTTTTTTCCTTGTTTTCCTCCCCCAAAACTAAGGTGCGTCTTATACTTTGGTGCGTCTTATACTCCGAAAAATACGGTAATTCACAGGAAAGGATTCCCAAAAGGATTCCCAAGTCAAGCTAATTTTTTTTTAATGTAAAGCCAAAGTAAAAAGCTACACATTTTGTGCCAGTCATATAAACTAACACACTCCAAAGAAAAAGGGGATTCTGGAGAAGGGAAATTGGGGTGGGGGGTGGGGGGAATTAAGCCAGCAAATACAAACTAAGGAACCCTTCACATCTACTCATCATTTGGTTTAATGCTAGGAGAAAAGGAGCCCAAACCCAATCAAGCTAAGATGAAAATGGAAGAATATCTAAACCTATATAACACATGTTAAAGTTCTCTGTTTACAAGAAAGCATCAGGGAATATGCAAACCTTCACATGACTTTACAAGGTCCAGTAGCTAAGTAGGGCATGTACAATTTTAATCACATGAGGTATCTCAGGGTGGAGAAGGCCATAGGGGATTAGGGACAGAACAGGCCACCTGCTTCAGACCACCCAAGGCCTCCCCTGACCTACTGAGATACCTCATTCTCTCTGCCCTGGGGTCCCCACAACTGCTTCCCCCTACCATCCTGCCGTGCCGGGTCACTTCTCTTGTGAAGATCTGTATTCTCTCCAGTCTCTCTCCCATGGTTTTTTTGCCTGCTTGCAGTCTCGGCACGAAGAGCCCTTGCAAGCCAACAAGATTTTGGGACAGCGAAATCGCCTTGCTTCAGGCTTGCTTGTAAATGCTCTTCGCGCCACACAGTGTGAAAGGCGTTTGCAAGGTGATGGGAGGCTTGAAGCAAGGAGATTTTGCTGCCCCAAAGTCTTGTCGGCTTGCAAGTGCTCTTCGGCCAGATCTGGTACAGGCCTCGGTTCACAGAGAACAGAGGCCTAAATTACTGTAGTGAAAGATCACGCAAGATCAGTAGCTCGATATTTAGGCCTCTGTTTTCTGCAAATGCCCAGAAGCAGGCAAAGGAACCAACGGCTCGCTAGATTGTCGCAAGGTAAGTGAGTCTCCACAGGCCCAACGGCTGTGGAGACCCAGCGGGGGGGGGGGGAAGGAATAGGCAGGGTGAATGTCGCAGCGCCTCTGCTGTAATTCGTAAGTGTGAACGATGGCTGTGGTGCTGTAATATTCGTAACTTCGGGACTGGGTCGTAAGTACTTGGGGGGGGCTCTAGGTCATAACTTCGAATGGTCGCTAAGTGAACTGTCGTAACTCGGGGATTAGCTGTACTGTACAATTCATAGTCTTCCAGTTTCTAACCTGATGCCTTAACCACTATACTAAATTGGCTCGAATATTAATAATTTAATATGTTGTTATAAAACATTATTTTAAGATTTAAAAAGAATAAGAGAAACACAATAGCTTTCTTACAGACATATATAAATTTGAATAAATAAGGAATTACTGATTATAAGTGCCCTACATTTGCATAAATCTTGAGCAGCACAGCCCAAAAAATGATCTTGTCTTTACTAAGGCTAACAAAGCATTTTGGGATGTATTTCCAGAAGGAAATTTTACAGTAGTTGGGTACTGGGAAAGCTCACTTATATTCAACACTGCCTCCAAGCAAATGAAATTTGTCCAAGAAGGATTTAGCATTAACATTGTATTGGTTGTCACTATTTCTCCAAAGAGCGTATGGTTTGCATTTGTTAAACTGATTGTTAAAATCATTACAATAGGCTCAAGAATCTCTCAAACAGAATGCTCATCTCTTTGCAACAGAGCAAGCATTCACACTCAATAGACAAATCTCTCTGCTGTTATAAAAGGGAAATAACCCTTTTATGCACAGATTTATAAACTTCTTATATTTCTGTCTCTTGGTTGAACAGAATGAATAGAGGAAAAAGCTTGTTGGCAGAAGGGCTGTAGCTTAAATTTCTCAGAAAGCAACAAACGACATTTTCCCTTCATTTTGGCAACGTCTCCATAGGTTGGAAAAGTTGCAATAATTTACTGTCTGGCTCTACGGTCGGAAGCTAGGTTTCTTGGTTATCTCATTATTTATGAGTAATATGCCCACGTTATATACTATGAATATCTACCTACATGATATATATTATGCATTTCCTCCCTACAAAAGGAGGTACCTTACTTTTGGCCAAATAAAGTTGAACTTAGTATTAATTTATCCATGAGATGACCTGAAGCTATCTATATAAAAGTCTGCTCTATATAGAATCTATATAGAATCTGCTGCCTTTATATGGTTGGTTAAGTGGGAGAAGACATGACCAAACTTGTGATTCTGCCAATCTTTTTTGCAATTATTTGCAAGTACACAACAGCCTCCCTGGATGTCAACCATAAAATGGAATGGGAAATCAAACTCTTTCGCTCAGCTCATTTGTTTTGAAAAAATCAGCTATGCCACCCACCAGAGCTACCCAGAGAGAACTGAACAAAACAAAAAAGTCCTGCAATTCATTTCAGTATCAGGTTGTATGTGCGTGTGTGGGAGAAGGGAATGCTAACAATTGAACACAGGTAACACAAAGCACCAACACACAGTTGCAAAAAGGGCAAACAACAAATTATGACTCTACACACTTGGGAATAAATGTTAAGTTTAGATATATTCCTAAAATGTGCTCAGAAATGGAAGTGTCTGTTCTGCTCTTCATAACTAATGCCAGAAAATCAAGTGTATGGGAAATCATGGTCCAAGTGCCGTGAAGAACCCACTGTATGAAATATGGTCTCTGAATGCCATATGCTAAAGGTTTCCTTTCTTTGATTCTCAAGCCTAGAAAGAGTGTGATACTAACATACTTATTGTTACAACAGTGTACAACTGTGTACATCCACCAAAGGGCATATCAGTTGGGAGAGAAATGTATATATAGTTGATCCGAAAACTGTGCAATAAATTTTTTATTTCTTTTAAGCAATTTTTCTCTCCAGTTCAATTTTTTCCAGAATATCCACATCACTAAGCCCAGGCTCAAAAGTGTGTAATAATAACAACCAATCTAAACAGCTGGCTGACTGTGCGACCAACCATAATAACTGCCATACAACATCCCAGACTTAACAACTGTTGATAAGACACACAAAAAAAGTCTGGGCAGTGGACATTGCAATACCTAGAGAAACTGAGAAAATATATAAAAAATTAAGACCTGCAAACAGAAGTAGAGTGATTGTGGCAAAAGAAAACAAAGCTGGTACCAACAATAGGAACCTTGGATGCAATTTTAAAATATCTGGAGCACCACCTGAAAACCATCAATATTGACAAAATCACCATCAGTCAACTATAAAAAGCAGTTTTACATGGAATAGCTTATATCCTACAATGATACCTTTAATATTATTAAACAAACGGGTCCTTGGGAAGACTCAGTAAGAGGACAAAAATGGCAAAACCAGTCTAAGCATCTCTCTGACTATGTGACTAACCATAATGGTTGCTGTTCCTAATCTCATATGGAAACCTGCAATGGATTCTCTACACTGGAACACTGACATCTATTTGAAACTGGGATGTTGTAAGATAGAAGTTTCAGATCGCAGAAGTAAAGAAGGCCTCTAAGCCATTCAGAGAAAAGTCTTCCATATCTACTCAGGACGCTGCCACCTAGTTTTATTCTGGCATTCATCTGTTTCTGATGTTACAGAATTAGTCTGGATACAAATCTTGTCAAATCTGGCTGTTTTTTTAAACTGTATAAAAATAGAACCCTGGGTGAAAATAATCTTCTCTTCAGTACAGATAGTCTTCAACTTACAACAGCTCTTTTAGTGACTGTTCGAAGTTACAACAGCACTGCAAAAAGTGACTTATGACTGTTTTTCACACTTACAACCAGCATCCCCATGGACACACGATCAAAATCCAGATGCTTGGCAACTGGCTCTTATTTGTGACGGCTGCAGTGTCCCAACGTCATGCGATCCCCTTTTGCGACCTTCTGCCAGGCAAAGTCAACGGGGAAGCCAGATTCACTTAACAACCGTGTTACTTATGTAACAACTGCAGCGATTCACTTAACAAATGGGGCAAGAAAAGTCGTAAAATGCGGGCAAAACACACTGAACGCATGTCTCATTTAGCCACAGAAATTTCGCACTCAATTCTGGTCGTTAAGTCGAGGACAACTGGTAATTGAACCACATAAGGAGCCTAAACAGAACACGAGATTTTTGCCCAGGGCAAAATCTTGCACGGACTGAAAACTCCCAAAGACCGCTGGCACCCCTACTTCAGAGCTCAGACACAGCGAGCTGCGGTTTCCCCTACCACCTCCGACTTGGCCGATCCAAGCACAGATCAACTGGCCCGACCGACAGTCCGGCTGCTTTCTGACTCTTTCAAACGGCTTGGACGGAGGCGATGCCACCATGATTTACCACGCTTCCTCCCTAGAAGCGCCTCTGGAGAGCGCCCAGGTGTTCCGGAGCAGCAACGGCGCGGGCTCAAGGAGAAAAATGGGCCTCGCAGAGATTTCGCCCTCCGCATCCCTTCCCTGCCGCTCACCGTCACTGTCCTCCCTTTGCCGCCTGCGCGACATGGCTCTATCTTCCATCTCGGCGGACGACCTTACAGCGCTCTGAGAGGGGGAGGGAGACGGAAAGGATGAGAGCAGCAACCGACACTCGGGAGCGTTCGCCGGAAGTCGCCGTCGCCGCGCAAACGCCCCCACGAGAAAGACGGCGAGCGAGCGAGCCACTCAGCGCGGACCACCGCTTCTCTCCGCCCTTGGTTGCTTCCGGCCCGCCGGCAGGTTCTTCCGGTGGCGTCTGGCGGGGGGAACCAGCGAGGAGTTCTGGAATGGGACGAAATACGAACGAAACTATTCCGGGGCAGGTCAAGGCTAAGGGACGGTCTACCACTTGGGAGACTTTCTGAGAAACGCAAGCAAACAAATGTCTATGGAGATTCTCGGTCATCCGGGTCACGGTTGTCCCAAAGGTGTTTTTTCAAGGGGAAACTGGACTTTCTTTAGTTTTCCTTGAAGACGTTTCGCTTCTCATCTTGGATGAGAACGTCTTCAAGGAAAAACAAGAAAGTCCAGCTGCCTCTTGAAGGAACACTTTTGGGGCAAACAAACAAAACACCCCCGTCCTCTTTCTCTCCCCTAGTATGCAATGCATCTTTGTTGTGCTTCTTTAGGGGAAAAGAAAGAAAACCCTCTGATAATGTAGGCTTCTGATGTTTTAGTGGTTAAAAGCGAGGATGTGGGGATGGCTATACAAACTGAAACAAATTCAGTCTCAATCTCCAATATATCGCTCTGATATTCCTTATTATGGGGCAATAATTAAATTCTGTAAGGTTTCGTTAATTTTTCCATAGAGAATCTTCTCGTGATCTTTATGACTCAATATACATGCCTACAGTGAAAATCTGGTTTCGAGAAAGAACAGAATATAAGTCTTAAATATCTTCTTTGTAGTTAAAAAATACAGAGACAGTTGTGGGCATGACTGAGATACTGAATTACAGGTTGCATTACTTCATAATATTTTGATCTTATCCAAAAATCATTACAACCCCCCCTCCAAAATAAACAAAACATTAAAAATGTGCATTAAAAAGGACAAATGACAAAATCATATATATATATTAGCTTTCTGAATAAAATAAAAATAATGTTTTGATCTTATGTGTTTTGAATACGTTTTTATCTCTTTTAACTATGTCAGTGGAGTGGAATGCCCGTGCTTTATACCATGCAATCTATGCTATAAGTTTGTTGGGTAAACACATGATATTGCAGCTTATTTGGGAAAAGGTTTAGCATTAATAGGTCAAAATGAAGAACTTTTAATGGTTGCAATCCTGAGCATGCTTGTTTGAAGAGTCATTTGATACAAATGCTGAGATTATTACATGCCAACCCAAAGAATGCTGCCACCTTAACATATTCCTCCTCCATTTGTATGCTACAGTTTCTTTCGCTCTGCTATTTGAGTTTTCTGAGAATGGAACTTATACATTAAACTTGCCATGGTTACAAGCTCTGTGCAATTCCCCCCCCCTCCTCTATTCAATCTTGTCCAATTCTCTGAGATGGCCTAAGCATGTTCCAGCAGTTTCCTTGGCAAGGCTATTTAGAAGTGCTTTGCCATTGCTTTCTTCCTAGGGCTGAGAAATTAAAGCTTCCTGAACATTTTATTTGTCTCTTAACCATTGAGTTCTTTTTGTTTCTCTGCCCCCCCCCCCATATATGTTTAGGGAAGTTACAAGATTCATAGCCGTAATTGTTTCTGCTACCTTTTCCATCTCCTTATTACAGCTACAGTATATCTCTTTTAGGAGTTCAAAGGTAATTTTTTTGTGTGTTACAGTGCAGGTGGTTTTGCAGATCATCCAAAATTCTGTTCATTTCTTGAAGAGTAAAAATTATTTTCTTTCCTTGAGACCCAAATAAATTGAAACCACCACCACCACCCGCCCTTCCCTCCATTTATCTTATTCTTTGTTTAGTCAGTTGCTCAATGTGCAGTTTGAATATTCTTTTTGATAAAGTAGCTTGGTTGATATCTTGATCTTCTTCTTCCTAGTGTATTCCCACAAGGGTTCGCTTTTTGGATCATTGAACGCCACTTTGGCTGATATCCTGATACAATATTTTATTTCCTTCCCAATGTGTTTCTTCTAGCAAAAGTGCCTTTTGAATAATGTTGTCTCTCATAGGAGCCTAAGAAATGTTTTTCTGATGTCTCTGAACCTTTGTTTCTTTATCACTTAGATGAGATGGGCGGTATAGAAATGTGATGAATAAATACACAAATAAACAAAATTTCTATTTGAATTTCTATGTCAGATGCAGTCTATATGACAGAATAAATGCTTAGTTAGCTGTTTGAGCTATATTAAACACTAGTAGATGGATACCCATGCTTCGCTACGAAACTTTGTGATCGGGCTTGATAAATTGACAGTTAAAGCTTGACAATTTATGTAGAATGTGTAACTCCTTAGCATCAGAGTGTGTTAATATAAGGCAACTGGCAGTTGGAACAGAGTTATTTTCAGGTGGGGAGGGGAAGTAGAATGTTTAAACTCCTTAGCATCAGAGCATGTTAATAATAATATAATAACTAATGATCTGATGGTCATTTCAAAAAATCCTTTCTTAGCAAGCACCTAGAAGCCAAGAGGAACATACGTGCCAAGTTTCAAGTTTGTAGGCTTTACAGTTCTGGAGATTTCGTGATGATGCGTGAGTGGTATTTGGCTTTTATATATATAGATTTGTTTCGATAGTTCCTTATTACTATAGTTTGTTTGCACATACTGTCAAATCATCTGTTGTCAGTGTTATGGACTTCTCTGGTTCCAGTTTTAGTTCTTGCTTACGTTGCCTGATCAAGTCCTTGATCAAGCTAGAGGCAGTATGTTACTAAAATGACTTACCATCGGTATTTTATTCTAGAGGTCTTCATCGATTATTTAATCCTCATTGCTGGAGGAGTGCCTAAGGCTCACATATTAAATACAAATACAAATGCACTATGAAGGATATTAAAAGAAGCATAATCCTGTATATTTCCAATCTTATCCACATCTACTGAGATATACTGTAGCACCATGGGAGACTTATTACCAGCTACAAGGATTGTGTCTTATATTTTCTATGTGCATATTAATATGCTACTCCAATGACATTTGGCTTTCTAATGTCACACAAACACCTTAGACCACAGCAAACTAGATTAAACAAGAGTGGATGGCTCAACTCCTTCGACTTCATGACATGTTCATAGAGTTTTCCTGAAGAATATACTCAAATAATTCTGGATTTCAGTTAGTGTTGTTAAAAATATATACATACCATCAGTATGTTGGTGATATTCAGCTATACAATATATCTCTGCCCTGGGCCAACCAGATGATGCTGTGGAAATGCTTCCCCAGTGCCTAGAGGCTGTCTGAACCTGAATAGGAAGGTTTGGCTTTTGTTCATTCTGACAAGTCTGAGTGCTGTGGGTTTTAAAGTACCTGTATCTGGTGATTTGAGATCTTTAATTCTGGCCGGGGTGACACTTCCCTAGTCACAGCTGGTGTGCAATCTGGAATTCTTGGGACTTTTGGGTCTTGTTCAAAGAGCAGGTGCTCAAAGGCAGGAGAGCCTTTGTACATCATGTGCTCCAGTTGAAACCTTTCCTAGATAGGGAGTAGTGCTCAGTCACTCATGCCTTAGTCACCTCCTAATTGAACCATTTCAATGAACTCTACATGGGGCTCCCTTAAAGAATAGCTAGAAGCTACATTTGGTCCAGAAGGTAGCAGCAGCATGGCAGTAGTGGGCCCACTCTACATCTGTGTAAAACCATTGCTGCACGAGGAGCACTGGCTCTCAGTAGGTTTCTGGCTAAGGGGGCACAGGCTTCAACATCATTCCAGAAATTGGGGGCACCCCAGAAAAAAAAACCTTCCTAGTCCTGATGAAAAAATGTAAAAGACAGGACCTGAAGCAAGCTCTCCCTATGGGAGCATGTGGGAGGTACAGATGTACTTGGTAGAAAATGGCCCTGTAGAGCCCTAAAGGTGACAACTGGCACCTTGAATTGCACCTGGAAGCCTACTGGAAACAAGTGCAGAGATGGTGTTACATGGGCAAACCAACATGCACTATACTTGCTCTGCTGAACTCTGGATGAACTGAAGCTTCTAGATAGTCTTCAAGGGCAGAGTAGAGTTTGTTGCATTAGTTCACAACAGAACAGAACAGAATAACAGAGTTGGAATGGACCTTGTAGGTTATCTAGTCCAACCCCCCCCCCAAGCAGGAGACCCTACACCATTTCTGACAGATGGCAGTCCAGTCTCTTCTTGAAAGCTTCCAGTGATGAAGCTCCCTCAACTTGTGAAGGCAAGCAGTTCCATCAAGAAGTGACTGAGTGAGCATGACCAGGGCCTTCTGGTCCAAGAATAAGAATGATTGGTATTTCATGCCTCCTAATCACAAAACTTTAAAAATTAAAATGCTTATATATATATTTAGTTCTCTAAAATCTCAATACTAGCTGTGCTCAAAGGGGAAGATTATCCATTCAAAAGGACTGGCTGCATGAAATATTTCGTTGGGACAGTCCCACTTACTACTCCAGAATAGTTACTCAGGCAGAAACACAAAGAGGAGTCTTCTATGGGTGGGCTTTTAAAAAAATTCTTAGAAATCCTCGAGGAAAATCATTTGGGTATAAAAAGAAGGGAACATAATTCTAGTTTTAAGTGAAAACAAAAAAAGAAAGCTTCGCCTATTAACATTTGGAAAGGACCGCTGTAATTTAGCTAAAGGGAGATGGGCGATTAAGAAAAAGAAAGAAGAAAAGAAAAGAAAAAAGAACAAAAGTGTCAATGGGCTGCAAAATGCATCTTCCTCTGTGGTTTTCTTGTCAAGCCAGCCAGGTTGACAAAGTGCCGGATTGTCATTCTTATTGGCTTTCATTCCCAGTATCACAAGTACCCCCATGCTTGTGACGCCCAAACTATTCCATCTGCTTCCTTGCAGTCCTGTCTAAAAAGGCTGAGAATTGCAGGCAGTCCCTCAAGCGAAAGTGTTTCCAGGAGGAGGCGGAGTAAAGGCTTAAGGGAGCCAGCCGCCAGCCATGCTCTCGCTTCGAAGAGAGAGTCAGCCGATTCAGCAGCCGGCCAAGGAAGGGAGGAAGGAGCGACTGAACGGGACAGGGAGGGTCTGCGTACCGATCGCGCGTCTCGAGGTTAAAAAGAAAAAAAAGGGGCAACTGGAGGAGAGCGGGAAGAAGAAGAAACGGAGGTAGGAATCTAGCGGGGTTGCACATGCCAAGGAAACCGCGAGACGAAGAAGCACAACCCAGAAGGCGATGGCCCTGGTTTGGCTCTTAATGGCTCCTATTGAATTGAACGGGCACAAGTCAATAGCTTGCAGTTGGGAGAAAGTCCAAAACTTGTACCCCGCGTCTCCCTTTTGTTTTTTTCCTTCTTCTCCTCTAAATCAAGGATTCGTTAGCTACGAATCTAATTCGGAATTCTTGCTCGGTTGACCAGCAAAAGTCGTGCACACGTGTCGCCTGAAACCGATCTCTAAACCCAGGTAACACAGTGCTTCTCAATCCCGGCAACTTTAAAAAGATGTGGACTTCAATTCCCAGAATGCTGCCTGGGGATTTCTGGGAGGGAAAGTCCACACGTTTTAAAGTTGCCGAGATTGAGAAACACGGAACCGGAAGCTAATAGCCCCTTTTCAAAAGTTGCATCTGATGTAGAGAGCTTACAGAATATAAAACCTCATATAAAAACAAGGAAACTAATAAAAGAGTCATATAATAAATTAATATACTAAAATCACCCACCCCACCCTGGCGACAGCACCGGACAGTGCACTGTCCAGGGTCATAATCACCTTTTGCAACCTTCTGACAAGCAAAGTCAACAGGGAAGCCAAATTCACTTACTAGCTGTGTTACTAACTTAACAACCGCAGTGATTCACTTAACAACTGTGGCAAGAAAGGTCATAAAGTGGGGCAAACCTCACTTAACAACTGTCTCATTTAGCAACAGAAATTTTGGACTCAATTCTGGTCATTAAGTCAAGGACTACCTGTAGTTCAGGATATCAAGCAAAATGTCTACTGGCCACCATATTGGAGTAGGAAAACCAAAATTCTGAGTGGATGGCTGAGATTGCATATGGTATTAAGAAAAAAAAGCCCTTTATTGCTTAAGAAGTTGCATAAACTCAGATTCAACCAACTTCAGTGTGGCTCAGCAAATGGTGTGAATCGGACTAGCGACTGGCAATATTCTTAAGATGTTTACCATCAGAAATTACATTTACCCAGCACAATGAAGGAGCAAAATTACAGCACTTGACTGCATAAGATGTTTGATGAAGAATAATATAAGTTATCATAGCTGAGGAAACAGCATATCAACTTGTTTCTGAATTAAATATTAATATAATAGTATTATCTATTCTCTAAATCAGGGGTCTCCAACCTTGGCAACTTTAAGACTTGTGGACTTCAACTCCCAGAATTCCTCAGCCAGCTGGCTGAGGAATTCTGGAGTTGAAGTCCACAAGTCTTAAAGTTGCCAAGGTTGGAGACCCCTGCTCTAAATGAATTGTTGCATGTTAAGGACTACCTGTAGATAGATTCTACTGATCTGCAATCAGGCAGCTCTGAAGCTGATCCCAGTTCCAGTTTTAAGACCTGGTGGGGAAATGCTCATGCAGGTCTGTTATTTCCTTGTTGTTGTTTTATTTTCCTTGCATGCCTGTTAATACATCCCTATTTTGGAACGCTCTTCCTTAGGACACTGAGAAAAACGTATGCCTGGCTGCTGTGACATAGAAATGATCTCTTTGCCATTGCCTGATGGAGACGATGCAGTGGGAGTTTGCATCTTAACCTCTGCAGACCTTGAGTTGAAAGAGCACCTTCCTTTCCTACCCAGAAGTCATCTCAAGACCAAAGTAGACTGCAGTGCCAAAAAGAAATACACATCTGCAAAGAAGAAGGTACTTGGCTTTTTGCTGACTGTTCATCAGTGTCTAGTACCAATGAAAAAATGGTTGTGCAGCTGAGTTTCTTCATCCCACTTGTACTCCAGTCATAAATGGTCATTCTGAATTTAGTGTTACGACTGATGTGCCAAATTATTTCAGATACATTCCAATTTCTGCTCTAGTAATCTGAATCCAATTACTTGTAAATCCTGAGTGACGGGATAGGAATTTATTCCTACCGAGGCGATGTATGGATCTTGTTCCCTTGAAGTCATTCTTACTTAGAAAATAAAACCGAGATTTAATTCTAATTAACAAAATATATATTTCAGTATAAAAGTAACAAAATATAAATCTTAATAAGCTACATTGTTCCAGCTAAGAATTCACATCTGCCTCGGGCGAGGCTTGCAGGAGAAGAAGGAAGGAGGAGACAAGACTCCTGGAATGCACACATGCACAGTAATACATGTCACATGTCTGCTTGATTAGAAAATACAGTAGATCTAGAAATATAGTAGAGAAGCTCAACTGGCAATATATTCACATCGTGACACTGAGTAACCAGACTGTATCTGGCAAACTGGAGGTTCTCTTGACTGCAAAGCAGCAGGAAGAAGTGGCAAGGAGGAGTTTGCATGTGAAAACGAGGGATGGTCTGTCCTCTGCAATCTTCCTTTTATAGCCAGGATTAAAGATTCCTGTTTGCGATGTGTTTAAAAAACCCCCACAGGAATGGAGACAGGTAGTAAGTACAGCAAGATGGTATTTGGAGAGAAGTTCATGACCAGAATTTACAAAAGAGAATTGGTATCACAATAACATTGTATGATAAAATGTTTTTCTGATTACTGTATTTCAAATGAATAGTGCGAACTTCCATCCTCTTCACCATGCCGTTTCTGACCCTCATTTACTTCTTCTCTTTGCCTATTCTTTAAAATTAATAGATTCTCTCTGTCTGTCTGTCTGCTTATCTATCTGTCTATATCTATCTATCTATCTATGTATTCAAAGCACTATGAAGCGGTATATAAGTAAAGTGCTATCTATCTATCTATCTATCTATCTATCTATCTATCTATCTATCTATCTATCTATCTATCTATCTATTGTCAACTCAAGTTTACAAACATACCTAATACCTCTTCTTCCTCCTATTTTCCCCACACAACAGAAGTGGGTTCGGCTGAGTGACTGGCCCAAGGTCCCCCAGTTGACTTTCATGCTTAAGGCAATGAGTAGAACTCACAGTCTCCTGGTTTCTAAGCCATCACCTTCACCACTACACCGAGCTGGCTTTCGTCAATCCATCATCTCACTCTACTTCTTCCCCAGACTCTTATGACTTTGTCCGATTTCTCCAGTTACTATCTGTCACCCTTTGATTATCCACCTGTCACCTTTGCTATCCTATCTGTTTCCTCCTGTCCTGGGATCCTGGTTCATCCTTTTTATATTTTTCCCATTTGCTGTCTGAAAAAGGTATCAGAGTATGGAGCATAAGTGGTTACTTTCCTGGAGCAACATTCAACATTATTTCTTTCCAGGTTTGAAAAGGTTGAAGCTGGTAAGGCTGTGGCAAATGAAGCTTTGCCTCCTGGCACCATATGCTAAATCATAAATTAAACTTTAAAAGAACTGCATACTGCAGTGATGGCGAACCTATGGCACGTGTGCCACAAATGGCATGCGAAGCCATATCAGTGGGCACGCGAGCTCAGATCCGGCGCACATACGCGCTCCAGCCAGCTGATTTTCGTGCCTTCTGGGCCCACTGGGAGTCAGGAAACTGGCTGTTTCCAGCCTCCGGAGGGCGTGGGGAAGGCCCGTTTTTTGCTCTCCCTAAGCTCCAGAGCCTTTCAAAACTATAAGCATTTGTGAAGCAATGCAACACAAAGGCTTGCAATCTATATTTGCTTAGTCAGCATTCTGCTGGCTGTCACATAGGTTTTGAGTCTCAGACCTTACTGTAGATCCGGGGTGTCAAACTCGCATTGTCACGTCGTCGTCACGTGACATATCACGACTTTCCCCCTCTTCGCTTAACCGGGAGTGGGCGTGGCCAGCGCATGACGCATCTGGTCCGCGGGCAGTGAGTTTGACACCCCTGCTGTAGATGATTCACAGGCACTGCCCTTACATTTGCTCTTAAACTTCTCTCTGCCACCTTTGCTGTTGTTTGCAGGCGTTTGCTCTCTTTGTGAAAGCCAAGGAACTGGAAGTGGACATGCCTGCTTGTCAAAGGGAAGTTTCCTGGAAATGTTGCCAACAGACTTTCAAAGATTTGACTGGCATTCACAGACATGTGGCTTCTCAACATTCAGGGGACGTTGGGCAGCAAGCATCTGTGATCTTAAAGCAGATGGCCGGCATCGGAATTAACCCTGTTTCTGTGGATGAAACGTCTAGGCCCAACAAGACTCCAGACAGAAACCAAGAAGTGATTTACAAGCTCCCGGATATAAGCCACATTGATACTAATGAAATGAAAAGGTAAGAAATAATTATCTTTACCTTGAGCCAGTCTGAATCTGTTCACTTTCTTCTGTCTTCACTCACCCCACTTCCTAATGATTGATGATGATCTGCTCTGCTGGTGATTATTCATTAGAGGAAACCTCTGATCACAGAAAGACTGATGATCTTCTGCCCATGAGTGAGGAGCATCAATTCCATGTTCTTGGGAATTTATCACTGCCACCAAAGGACTGGTTGATCTCCTATTCAAATGCCCTTGCCCTCCAGTTAGTTTAACTGTCATGGCTAGGTTTTTAACACGTCCCATTTATACCCCTTCATGTTCCTTAAGGAAACTATTTCTTTACTTAAAATGTAAGGGATGATTATAAAGGATTAGAGATGGTTTCTTGAATTGAGTTTGATAAGTGGTTACAAAACTGAACAATTAACATTTGGTAGGTAATTAAGAGTTGGACATCTAAAGTCTGGTAAGTGTTTTTATGAACTTCAGCTTCCTCATTTAAGGAAGGAGAAATGGCGATGGGGGAATGGAAGCAGGGCAGGAATAGGCTCTTCTTAAGGTCTTCCTGGTGTACTCAGGTTACCATCCATTGCAAGGTCTTTATCAATATCTCAGAGACAAAGTCGGGTGGAGGAGGGGCTCTGGGAAACTGAGGATGGTGAGGATGGAAGATGGTTTGACCTGAAGGGTGAACTAAACAATTTTCTTCTCTTTTTAAAAACTTGGGAGGTGACAACAACTCAATCCATCATTCCCACTAATACTATCCCTATAAATGAGTGACTGCAGTAGTCCTTGACATACGACCGCAATTGAGCCCAAAATTTCTGTTGCTAAGTGAGAAAGATGTTAAGTGAATTTTGCCCCATTTTGTGACCTTTCTTGCCACAATTGTTAAGTGAATCACTGTAGTTGTTAAGTTAGTAACAGGGTTGTTAAGTAAATCTGGCTTCTCCATTGACTTTGCTTGTCAGAAGGTCGCAGAAGGTGATCACATGATCTCCGGGACATTGAAACCGTCATAAATATGAACCAATTGCCAAGTGCCTGAATTTCAATCATGTAATGCTGTGACAGTCATAAATTCGAACAGTGGTCATAAGCCACTTTTTTCAGTGCCGTTGTAACTTTGAACAGTCACTAAACGAACTGTTGTAAGTTGAGGACTACCTGTATTCTCTTTTTTTTCTTCCAAGTTCTCTGTGTCTGAAATCGTAATGCTTGTAATTAATGTTGGTGATGTGCTGCAAAAATCTAACAGCAGGTATGAGAAGAAGAAGGGAGGTATGCGTATATGTGTTCACACATGCAAATACAGTTTTGCAGAACAAAGTGCTACCCAAGCAAAGTTTAAAAAAAAAGCAATGCTTATGACATACAATTGCATCAATCAAGAGACGAGACACAAAATCAAAAGTAGACACAAGGCAAGAATCTAGCACCAAGCTGTTAAGGGGCTTGTACATTCAGTCATGCAAATCTAGACTTTTGACACTAATTGTTAGAATGACTTAGAATGAATGGATCAGGGGTGGGTTCCTCCCGGTTCGGACCAATTTGCCCGAACTGGTAGCGACCCACTGGTGACATCACGATGACGTCACCGAACCAGATCAGTTGGTGCCGGTCCATGGGCGCCGCCATTTTTTTAAAAAAATTCGAGGTTTTTTTTTAATTTTATTTATTTTTTTCTTCTGAGCATGTGCAGAAGCCGAGTTTCCGGCACTCTGCATGTGGTCGCCATCTTGTTTTTGGCTTTCTTTCTTTTCTTTTTTTGAATTTTATTTTGAATTTTATTTTTCTTCTGAGCATGTGCAGAAGCCGAGTTTCTGGCACTGTGCATGCGGTCGCCATCTTGTTTTCGGCTCTTTCTTTTTTGAATTTTTTTAAAAAAATTTTTTTTTAATTTTTTTGGAGCATGTGCAGAAGCCGAGTTTCCGGCACTGTGCATGCGGTCGCCATCTTGAGGAAGCGAACCGGCAGCGAGGTAAGTTAGAACCCACCCCTGCCTTGGATGTCTTCTAGTCTTCTATAGAGAAACTATATTATTTCAGTTAAGTGACTGTCTAGTTTCTTCTTAAAAACACCTTCCTTCCCCTCTTTTCAGTGAAGTTGGGGAAGTTTTGCTATACTATTGCTACTGCGAGGTGGCAGATCCTGTGGGACTTTGTGTGTGGCAGAAGGCTTTATGTCAGCATCTGCAGCTAACTGGCAAGGTAAGTGATTCAACACTGTCCCCTCTTTGAAATAACTATTCTATAATCTGAGCTTTAACTGAGATTTTAGTTCACGTGTTTCTATTCTTTCCTATGCAGGTAGTCCTCGATTTACAACCATTCATTCAGTGACCATTCAAAGTTACGATGCCTCTGCAAAAAGTGACTCATGACCATTTTTCATACTTTACGAGCATTGCAGCATCTCCGTGACCACATGATCAAAATTCGAACACTTGGCAACTGGCATGTGTTTATGACGGTTGCCGAGTCCCAGGGTCATGTGATCCCCTTTTGCAACTTTCTGACAAAGTCAAGGGGGAAGCGAGATTCACTTAACAACCGTGTTACTAATTTAACTAATAATAATTTTGCCTCATTTTATGACCTTTCATTTTGCCTTCGTTTATGACCGTGTTGCTAATCTTAACTAATAATAATTTTGCCTCGTTTTATGACCTTTCATACCAGAGTTATTAAGCGAATCACTTAATGTGATTCGCTTAATAACTCTGGTATGAGAGGTCATAAAATGAGGCAAAATTATTATTAGTTAAGAATGGTCTTGCTATCAGTGGAAATTTTGGGCTCAATTGTGGTCGTAGGTTGAGGACTATATATATTAACAATGTTAGTTATATTAAACACCATTATTTGGGGGGGGGGAAACCAGGTATAATTCCAACAAATCATCATCATCATCATCATCATTATCATTATCATTATGATAGACAGCCTGGCAACTGTTCTAAATACCTAGCTAGAATCAGGGGTGAAATGCTCCCGGTTCGCTCTTGCCTGTCGGTCGTCGCAGAGCCGATGGAGCCAGAACGCTTTGCGCATGCGCAGAGGGCAAAAGAATTCAAATGGCGGCGTCCAGGCGGGCGGGGGAAGCCCCGCACCACGACCGCCACCGGCTCCATCGGCTCTGCGATGACCGACAGGCAAGAGCGAACTGGGAGCATTTCACCCCTGGCTAGAATCATCCCTGACAGCAATTTTGGACATGCTGATTCATCTCTCGTTCACATCCAGACATTATGTAGGAAACAGGTTTACAGTCTTTTCTGGCCCTGGATTTGTCTAAAGTTACAAACCAATAAATAATCAAAATGTCAAGGGAACACATGCATTTCCTGCAAGATCTTGCAGGATTTCAGCAGCTGTCAACATTTTGCAGGATTTTTGCAACTTTAAAAAATATTGTTTCATTTTCAGGGTGAAGCAGAGATATTTCTTGGGCACCATAAAGCATAACCTGACTGACTCCTGGGTATTATTTGGCTGCTTCAAAACAAGCTTATCACCGTGGATGAGAAAAAAGCCCTTTTTGGGTTTGTTTTTTAAGTGTTACCTACAAATCAAGCTTAGAAGCAAATAGCAGCCCACATCGCTAACACAGATACAGAGCAGGTTTCATTAGACAATCCCAAGATAGCTCTTAAGAATATGTTAAGCCTCTCCTTTTTGTGATGTTGCCTTTGGTTTGGATTAAATTTAGATGCAGTTGAACAAGAACAAATTGTAGGTTGTGCATAATTGAAATGTTGTGCATACCAGGGGTGGGTTCCGGATTCTGTTATTGCCGGTTCGCTCAGGGATGCGTTGCGCGGGCGCACATGTGCAGTACTAAAAAAAAGCTGCGCATGTGCAGAAGCAAAAACAAGATGGCGGCGCCTATGGCACTACCGAACCGGCTTGGGGGCATAGCAGGCCTGGGTTGCTGCCGGTTCCAGCGACCCAGACCACCAAGTTACTAACGGTTCTATAGAACCGGTCTGAACCGGTAGGAACCCGCCTCTGGTACATACTTTCTTGAGGGAAAGTCCTAGTGAATTCTGTTAGGATCCCTTCTGAATATACAGGTAGTTCTGGAGTTACAACCACAATTGAGCCTAGTGTATATGTTCCTAAGTGAAACATTTGTTAAGTGAGTTTTACAACCTTTCTTGCAACAGTTGTTAAGTGAATCATTGCAGTTGTTAAGTTGGTATCATGGTTGTTGAGTAAATCTGGCTTTCCCATTGATTTTATTTGTCAGAAGGTCACATGACCCCGAGACACTGCAACCGTTATAAATATGAATCAGTTGCCAACCATTTAAATTTTGATCACGTGACCATGGGGATGCTGCAATGGTTGTTAAGTATGAAAAATGGCCGTAAGTCACTTTTTTCAGTGCTGTTCTAACTAAATGAACTGTTGTAAGTCAAGGACTATCTGTAGTTAGCAAGAGCAAGAGCACTTTCCAGCCTCTCTAAGCAGTTTACAGAGTCAGCCTATTGCCCCCAACAATCTGGGTCCTCATTTTACCCACCTCGGAAGGATGGAAGGCTAAGTCAACCTTGAGCCTGGTGAGATTTGAACTGTCAAATTGCAGGCAGCCGGCAGGCAGCAGACGTAGCCTGCAGTACCGCATTCTAACCACTGCGCCACCACGGCTCTTGGTTGCATATTTTGTAATGACTCTTTCTGCTTGGCTTCTAGGTGCGAATTGCTTCAGAAGGAATTAATGGAACTGTAGGTGGGAGCAGTACATCTACTAACCTATATGTGGATGAAATGCTATCTCACCCCCTCTTCAAAGGCATTTTGGCAAAGGAAGATTTCAAGGTGAGAGTTAGACAAAGCAATCTGACTGCCTTGTGACCCAACAATGACCATTTTTGTCTTCCCCAAAACTTTTGCTATAACGATTTCAAAAGAAATCTCACCTGTTTTCTTCAATAATTTCAGGCCCATATCTGAGTCTTCTACCCGACTGATTAGATGATTGGCAACTCAGCAAAAGTGCTTCTTGGTTGATGTATTGTTTATATAGCTCACGGGTGTCAAACTCGCGGCGTCACATTGCCGTCACATGACTTTTCGCGATGTTTTTCCCCTTCGCAGAGCTGGGGTGGGCGTGGCCTGCCCGGGCCGCATTTGGGCCCCGGGCCGCCCGTTTGACACTCCTGATATAGATTATGAGTTGGGAACTGAATCAAATCCAAGGGCTGGATATACTGTACTACTATATACACTAAGAGGCTGATGTCAGCAGGTGGAGTTTTGGGGAAGGAAACTACTGCTCTCTGACCACATGTTCTTACCATTGCTGAGTATATATGGAGCAATGGAGAAAGGCCTTTGGCTCCATGTATGATTTATTTCATCTTGTGTGATGTTTCTCTGCAGACATGAAAAGGAGGAGGGCAATGATCTCCCTCTTCCTTTTCCTGGGTAGAGAAATATTCTTCATCTTCAAGAAAAAAACAGAGTATCTCCCGTCTTCTCCTGCATGGATAAGGGCTATGTAAGAAATAAGTACCAGAGGTGGGTTCCTCCCGGTTCGGACTGGTTCTTTAGAACCGGTAGCGGGAATTTCCCCCCGCTCGCCGAACCGGGAGCGACGGCTGGCTGGCCACGCCCCCAAAATGGCTCTCTCGGCAGTGCCATAGGTGGCGCCATTTTGTTTTTAGTTTCTGCACACGCGCAGTAGCCGAGTTTTCAGCACTGCACATGAGCGCGCCCACACGCCGCGGGAGGAAGCGAACCAGCAGCGAGGTAAGTTAGAACCCACCCCTGATAAGGACTTTAAGTTTAGTTTTGCTTGTAGGTGTTCTGTTGGATCATTCTCAAGTGTGCTCCTGCTGGTTTCACCCACTCCACACCCTACCTTGGCAAAAAGGAGGAGCCAGCCAAGCTGTGCTTAGATAATTTCATCTGGAATGAATGCAAAACTTAGCTTATCAAGGCAGGAAAGTTACTTGACAGCTTAATGGACTGAGCTAGGTCTCCAAGGAAATCGTGCCCTTCAGGAAAGCTCCTATAAATGTCTTCACTTTGAGTGTCTTCACTCTCAAAGAGGACAAGTAAATTATTTAGAAAATCAAACCTCGTCAAACTTTATTCAAGAGGGTTGCTTCTAAATCCTTTTGACTAAATTAAGCTGGAGGTGGACTTCACAACCACTGATTTTCTCACCTTTGGTTTCCAGGGGATTGGGGCAGGTGAGAGGGGAGGGGATGATGGGACAGGGAACATTATTGACTGTCTTAAAGCCGACATGGCAACTAAAGTTTCTTGCAACTGCTTCTTGGTTTCCTTCCCTTGATTCCTCAGACCAGTGCAGGAGGAGCCCACTGTTTCCCAGATCTTCGAATTGGTGTGTTTGAAGAAATAGTGCCTATGGGAATTCACCCAGAAAAAGTCTCTTACAAAGAAACTGGTATGGAACTGATCATAGTAGGTTTTTCTTTTATGTCAAGGGTTGAATTCTCCCAGAGTATAGTCCTCGACTTACAACAGTTCGTTTAGTGACCGTTTGAAGTTCAACAGCACAGAAAAAAGTGACTTATAACCGATTTTCACAGTTACGATCGTTGTAGCGTCCCCATGGTCACATGATCAGAATTCAGATGCTTGGCAACTGATTCGTATTTATGATGGTTGCCGTGTTCCGGGATCATGTGATCACCTTTTTTAACCCTCTGACAAGCAAAGTCAATGGGGAAGCCAGATTCACTTTACAATCGTGTTAGTAATTTAACAACTGCAATTTAACAATTGTGGTGAGAAAGGTCGTAAAAACAACTGTGTCTCTTAGCAACAGAAATTTTGGGTTCAATTTTAAGTCGAGGACTACTGTACCTGTAATTTCTTGTGGAAACAAACGTGCTGTGAAAGTATAAAGTGGGTGTGGCCACTATATTGTCTCTGTCATCTTCCCGCCCCTTTTTATTTTCCATCCTCTTTCCTCCCAGCCAATGAGCTGACATGAGGAACTTAGAACATTTTTGCTGGAAACCCAAACTTATCCCTTTTGAAACTAAGCCAATTGTGCTTTACAAGAATCAAACAGGAGGCAGTAATCTCAAGGAACAAAAAACAGCAGCTGCAGAGCAGGATTAAACTCATGTTTGATGTCTACTATACAATTATTTAGAAAAAAACTTTCTGGAATAAAGTAGGATTTGCTGAGGTGGTGTGTGTGTGTGTTAAATATGCAGGTTTGGCTCACTACAGTGACTTATTTTCTTAAAGTCTTTTAATTCTTTGTAGGAATCCGTTTGGCTCCAAAGGCGTTTCATGCAGAAGTAGAGAAATACCTTTCTCAGGGTCATAATGCCCAGATGGATACAATTTTGCTGGACTGCAGGAACTTCTATGAAAGTAAAATAGTAGGTACCCTTAATTTGGATGTGTTGTTTCCTCCTTTGTATTTACACACCTGAGATTGTATGAATACATAATAGGAACTGTGTATGTACATGGTACATGCATATCCAAGTTAAGAGCAGTAGTGGGTTCTAAAACCTGTTGTTACCGGTTCGTGCGTGCGCTCATGCACACGCGATGCTTCTGCGCATGCGCAGAAGTGTCCCAGGTGGGTGGGCGGAGCCTCCCGCCGCCGCTACCGGTTCACAGAACCCGGCCGAACCGGGAGCAACCCACTGCTGGTTAAGAGGCTTTTAAACACTATTCAGTAGTATATTGCCTGTTCCCTGTTCCTCCTCTTGCCAGACCTGCCCCAACTTAGATTCTTAGGAAAGAAAAACCCTCGACTTCATTTGGTTGAAGTGATAGATTCTTTTACTAAAGTTTAGTGATTGCAGCAAAAGTAAAGCTAGATCTGAGTATTCCCTTTCAAAAGGTTACAATTTCCACCATCCCTATCCCTCCCCCAGGGAACTGCTTTGAAGCTGGGCACTTCTCAAAGTAATTTCACATTCCATTCCCAGATCAGGTGTCTTTGCAGGCTGCTTTATTCTGGTTTGACACTGGTCCCTGTCAGCTTGTCTCCCTCCCCCCTTTCTTCTCTCCAGCCCAAGCTCCCCCAAATTCCTTTCCTTCCCCGGTCGGTTTATGGCAGGATGCCAGCAAAGCGAAGCAGCTTAAAATGGCAGACCTGACACCTCCCTTTTGTTTAAACTTTGAGATGTATAGCCTGTCTTTTAAAAATTGGGTTTTTACATAATCTTGAAGATGGAAGACAAGATATAGTTATCAGCTTTGTAGATGACACCAAGTTAGAAAGATTGGCTAACTCTTTACAGGGCAAAACAAAATTCCCTTCAGAGGTCTGAACACTGAGTCATATGCAGCAGTAGTGATAAAGGTGAGATGTGCATGTGGTAGGAAAAACTGAATGCATTAATACAAAATTGGGGTGACCAGGTGAAGGGCAGTGTATGTGAGCTGCATAAGGGAATACCAGTAGACCATCAGTGTTATATAGCAATGAAAAAGACCAGCGTAATCTTGAACTGCATTAATGATAGCATTATGTGTAAACCATGACAAGTGAGTGCTGTATTGAACTCTGAATTGGTTAAACCACAGTTGGAATACTATTGAGAAGTCTATAATGTTAGGAAAGGTGGAAGGAAAGAGAATGAATATCAGCAAGGAGGATGGACTTGATTACAACAGCAATAGATACACTGCTGGAAAACTGGAATGGGGACAGTCTGCCTATGTCAGGCCTAGAGGAAGTCTGCCTATGTCAGGCCTGTCAAACGGGTGGCCCATAGGCCAGATATGGCCCGCGCAGGCCATGCCCACCCCAGCTCCGCAAAGGCAAAAATCTTCCTGATACATCACGGCCTGCAATGCGATTGGGTTTGACATCCCTGGCTTATGTGGTCACTACCAACTGGATGGCACACATCAATTGAATACTATGCCTGGTTCAGGGGTTACACTTTGGAAGAGATTTGAGGCAGTTCTGGGCTTGGAGGAGAGCTATCAGGATGCTGAAAGATACTAGTCACTTCTTCAGCATGAACACTGCAGAAGCGGTCCTGATCTGCATAGTGAGGTAAGGAGAAGTGTGTGGTCAGCAATTAGCACTGGAAATTAGCACCACTCAGGTGACCCCATGACACAGATAAACCTCCAGGTGACTTTAATGACTTGCTAAAAGAATGCAAATGACCAGCTGTCTGCAAGGAGTATAAATCCTTCCATTCCCCACCATCCAGTCAGAGCTGAAGAAGCTTCTTGGATGAGAAGCGAAATGTCTTCAAAGAAAAACCAGAAAGTCCAGTTGCCTCTTGAAAAAGCACCTTTGGGACATTAGCACTGGAAGAACTAACAAAATATCAGGCTTCAGCTTACAGGCACCTGCACTCTGTTGTAATTAATTATGAATTATGTACCCAAGATGAGCAGCTATACAGAGTGAATGTTCTAAATCAGGGGTGACAAACTCGGTTTAATTGATGGCCGCATCAGGGTTGTATTTGACCTTGGGGGGCTGGGGTGGGCGTGGCCAGCTTGACATCACTCGTGTCGGGGTGCCTGTGGGATCGGAGCACTCTGCCAGCGAAAACGGGCTCCCGAGCTCCATTTTAGATTGCGATAGCCTCCTGCAACCCTCTGCCAATGAAAACGGAGCTTGGGAGTACCGCCCATGACCCTCTTGAGCTGTTTTCGGCTGTGATAGCCTCCTGCAACCCTCTGCCAGCAAAGACTGAGCTTAGGAGGGCCGCATGCAGCCCTTGCAAGCTCCGTTTTTGCCTGCAGAGGCACTGCGGGCTGGTCCTTCACTAAGTGGAGCTTTTCAACCAGGGCCTGGATGGCTGCTTGTCAGGGATGCACTGAGTAGGAGCCTGGTCTGGATGGTCTGTAATATAATTCCAACTCATTCTTTCATGTTCTGAAGAAATCCAGCAGTGAGACGTGGTACCATAATATCTGCATTTGTTCCTGATTTTAATATCACAGGTTAAGTAATATATATATATATTTAAATATCAGGGGCATTTCCAAGGCTGTCTGGCTCCCAACATTAGGAAGTTCAGCTACTTCCCCATCTACATAGATGAGAATTTGGACATTTTCAGGGACAAGCGCATCCTGATGTACTGCACGGGAGGAATCCGCTGTGAGCGGGGCTCAGCCTACCTCAGGTCTAAGGTGAGTCACTTCAGGAGAAAGGACTTGACTTGGAATAGATCAGGTGTAGAACGCAGCGGGATTTGCACAAGGCATTCATAGTTTCCCTGGCAGATCTAATAGGTCCAATCTTCTGGCAATTACATAATGCTGAACAAAGTCAGACTCTAGATAACCGCAAATTAACCTGCACAAAATGGCCTGAAGTATTTAAACTAATTACTGTTCAAAAAGAGCTGGAAGAGAGAGCACCTGCTCTTTCACCACCTGTAAGGGATGAATCATTGCAGTTTAGATAAAGATCAAAGTTATCCTTTAATAATTTTGTGAATAATTTGTGAAAAGATGCATTAAACAGACACCTTTGTTCAGTGCAGGAAAAGCAAATGAAGCAAATCTTCCCTTTGCTGCAAAATTTATTCTGCATACGGCCATTCTACTGAGGAGCAAAACAGCCAAACCAGACCCCAGAATCTTATGTAAAAGATAGTATCATTTAGCATCACCCAGCCTCCTTTGACGTAATGCAGAGCTTGCCTTCTTTACAGTTGCGTGACCTAATTTAGTGACTGAAAATTTTTCTGCAGTTCAGCTGTTCAAATCTCACCGGCTCAAGGTTGACTCAGCCTTCCATCCTTCTGAGGTCGGTAAAATGAGGACCCCGATTGTTGGGGGCAATATGCTGAACTCTGTAAACCGCTTAGAGAGGGCTGTAAAGCACTATGAAGCGGTATATAAGTCTAAGTGCTATTGCTATTGCTATTTTGATGTGTGGGGGGTGGGAATTTAGCTTCCTACTTGTTGACAGGCTTTCCAATGATGTAATGGGGCTGAAATGTTTCGGGCCCTTGTTTATGCTTTTTTTTGGGGGGGGGGGTTGGGGAGAGGATGTTTAAGAATAGAAATGGGAGAGTTTTATATCCTGGAGATCTTGTGCACCCCAGTCTTCCCTTTCTCTTTAGATAGGAAGGGAGGGAAGGAGCTTGATTCAAATATCTTTGTAATTAATAGCCAGGCTGTTCTGGCAGTTTTGTCACCTTGTTCAGTCTTAGTATTTTGTTATCACTCCTGGGTCAATCTCTGAAAAAAACAAGTTCTTCAAAACAAATTCAGATGTCACTAAATTGCTGATTTTGTGAGGTCACAAATATACATTACTCACACTGACAGAGCAGTATTGTCCTTTTTAGCCTTCAAATTCAGTCTCGACTCCTGGAGACAAGTCCCTGCAGTTTTCTTGGCAAAATGTTGGAAGTGGTTCGCTATTTGCCTGCTTCCTAGGTCTGAGAGAAAGGGACTGGCCCCAAAATCACCCGGTTGCCTTTGTACCTAAGATGGGACTATAATTAATGCTGTTCCAATTTCTAGCCTGGTGTCTTAATCACTCTGTCAGACTGGCTTCCCTGGCAATTCTGTAAATTGAAGTCTACACATCATAAAGTTGCTCTAGAGCAGAATTGCTCTAGAACAGGGGTCCCCAAACTTGGCAACTTTAAGACTTGTGGACTTCAACTCACAGAATTCTCCAGCCACTGGAGAATTCTGGGAGTTGAAGTCCACAAGTCTTAAAGTTGCCAAGTCTGAAGACCTCTGCTTGTAGAGCTAGGCCTCTGAGCTCATAGGGAATGGCCTAGCATGATTCTAGAGATTAGTTTTTAGGATATGGAACAGGTTGGCTTCCGCTGTTAGTTGATATAGAATCCAATACTTCTCAGTCTGTATTTAAAAAGAAGAAAAACGTAGAAAATTCACATCTTGCTTGGCTTATATGTTCTCATGAAATAAATCTTTCATAACAAAATACAGCAAAGTGATATAGTCTGTGTGTTCTGATAACCAAACTGGTTATAGGTTGTAGAACCTTTTGTTGGCTTTTCAGAATTTCTAAAACTATATTGGGTGTGGTGTTGCTTTCGACCAGGGTGTATGCACAGAAGTGTATCATCTCAAAGGTGGCATCCACAAGTACCTAGAAGAATTCCCTGATGGGTTCTACAGAGGGAAGCTTTTTGTTTTTGATGAACGTTATGCCATTTCCTCAAACAGTGACGTCATTTCAGGTAAAGTATGATGTTTCCAGTCTGAGTGGCACCTTTGCTGTATGCATCCTGTAAGCCACCAGTTTGCAATCTACTATAGGAGGGCTCCCTCCTTCTCAGCCTCCTTCAATTAGCTGCCCTTTGTATGAAGAGCAAGATGGCTGGGCCTAATGAGAGGCTGTAGTCCAGTTCATTTAGTTGGGGGAAATTATTTGGAAGCACTAAGGGTTTTTTCCTTTATACTTAGGGTTTGTTTAGTTTTTAATGAGATAATGACTCGCTGCCCAAATCCTTTATCCTGGCATACATTTCAACTAACTACCGGTATGGTTTGGTCAGTCACAATTAAAACCCAAAATGAACATACTGTACCTCATAAGTCGCACACTGCTCTTCCCCCAAGTGTTTCAAGATGTTGCGTTTCAATCAGAGAAATTCAAATTCAAATATCTGCCCTTCCATCATTGGAAGATGGAAGGCAAGCCATGCTTTTTCAACTAATTTGTATTACAAGGTTGTGATTGTAGGAATATAGTCACCTTCAGTTTAATATACTGAGTTTAATGGGCTTCAGATACAATGGGCATTCTTTTTACTTGTTCTTCAACCCCATTTAAGGTTAATTTGCTAAACCATTTAAGCCGGTTTTTTAAAATTATGTAACTGCACAAATGTATACTGATACAGATGACCTATATGCAGATTTAACGGACATTTGGATTTAACAGATGTCCCCTCCTTCTGAATAGGCTATTAAATTAAGGGCTTACTATAAAAGGAGGAGCGTTTCATGACTAGCATGAGCTTGCAGAATAATTATGGGGCCTAAATGCAGTACATAACAACTAATATGGAATGTTTGGTTTAGGCTAAATGTGCTGTGTGATCCCAACCACTGTGCTCATAAAGCACAATTTATGACTTAGCTGTCCCAACTAATCCCAATTCACTGTGTCTTACTGAATAAACCATGGATAGTAATTGGTAGCTGTGTGAACCCAATCATACTCTGCCTAAGTTCATTGGAAAAATACGGTCAGCAGCAACCATAAACAACTGCTCCCCTAACCAATCTAAGCTTGCTTTCCTCCCCTCCAGTTTGCCGTTACTGTGGGACACTCTGGGACCAGTATCGTCTTTGCTCTACCCAGCTGTGCCGTCAACTTGTCCTGACATGTCAGCAATGCCAACAAAAAGGGCTTACAGCCTGTTGTCCTCTCTGCCAGGAGAAAGGTCTTACACTGGCACCTTCAGGACAAACCTTCAAAGAGGAGTGTGAATGTACAGGGACCCGGAAGCAGGTACCGGTGGAATGCAATTGACAACCCCTGAAGTTATACTCCCTCATGATTGCATGAGATGCCGGTTCTGAGATGTGTTTTAATGGGGTTTGAGGGTGTTAATTGTGTGGGGCAGTTGAGCAGCTCTTCAGTTCCAGCTGCAATCAAAGTTTCAGTGCGTGATTGGATTCTTCTCAGAAGAAATTGCATGGAGGAGAAAGATTCGACCATATTTAGAGTTTTCCACCAAGACGGCTTGAGGTTCTAACATGTGATGCTTTAGGACGGCCTAATTTACAGACAATGAAAAAAAAATAGAAAAATGGATCTCAACTCAACAGGGAAGGCTATAATGCATTTGCCATTAATTTTAACAAGTTGCATAGAATTCTGTGCCAGTTATGAATGTTGCCAACTAGCAGTAACAGAACTAATGGGATATCATTTGTTGACTGTGAATTGGGCTACATTGCAGAGTTAGACGAGCTTTTTCATCCTGAGGATTACACTTTGGGCCATAGGAATTAGGGTTGCTAATATTATATAATTAGAATAAGAGGGATTCAACTTTTTGATCCATTTTCAGGAGTGTTAGGGACAGAAGTATCAGGTGCTCTTTTTGCTCCTTAATTCCTGTAAAACAAGTCAAACTTGCCCCAGTTTTAGGGAAGAGATGTTTCAGAGTTTAAAGGGCATGTTGAATATCTAAAATATCTCCTATCTGTAAATAGGAGGAAGCTTTATGTATACCGCCTTAAATTGCACAGAGATATAATAATAATAATTTAATAATAATGTCATCCTTTTTGCTGTTTTAAATCCTCCAATCTTTCTTCAGATGAACAATGAGTCTAAAGATTAAAGCTATGCCTGTTCCTGGATGCTTGCCGCTCTGAATCATTACAGGTTCTAATGATACTATGAGCATCAATGGAAATTCCCCATGTCCCTTTAGCTGTGGAATTCTCACCTCCATTTGGGGAGGGCAGAATATGACACTGTCAAGTGGGAGACATAAAAGCAAATGGTACCCTCTTTTGGCAAGAGAAGCAAAATCATATTTATATGGCTTCAACTTTCAGCCGAATGTAAGGTCACCCTCCGTCAAGGAAGTACAGAAGACCTGTGCACTGAGAAGAGGAATCAACAGTGTAGGGAGATTGGCAAATCTTCCCTAGGTACTAATTACTCTGCTCTGGCAGAGCAAATGGACTGGGATGAATCCAGAACCTCAAATAAAGCTTTCAAGCATTCTATCCCATGCAGCTTTTTGCAAAAGCATGTTAGATCAGGGAGACTGTCGCTACGAGATAGCGAAACAGAAACACAATACAAAAATAAAATATTCACTTCACAAGCATAAAGAGGCTTGACACACCCTTGTGTGATTTATTAGATTTAATCTATATTTTAAGTTCCGTTCTTCAGGAAAATTAGAAATAACCAACATCCCATTCAGCAGCTGCCTTTCTTGTGACTATTGCTTGGGACAGTGTTTCTCAACCTGGCAGCTTTCAAGACTGGTGGACTTCAACTCCCAGAATTCCCCAGCCAGCATCTTAAAATCGCCAAGGTTGAGAAACCCTGGCTTAGGGAAACAGTGGCCTTACATATTTTTGTGCTGGAGGGCTGTGAGCTGCTTTAAGTGTAATAGATGATTCTAATGCTCAGTTGCAATTTAGGATTCTGGATGTTGCTGGCTGATTGCAATTCTCAAGTCTTTAAAGTGATTATGTATATTGGGATGATAAAAATGCTGTCGGATTAGCAGAATCTTTCTAATTCTTTCAAGATGAAAATAAAGTATTTTTTTAACATTTCTGCTACATTTACAGAGCAGTATTGCATATTTTTATTGTTACTAATTACTCATGTATATCAGAGCGCGCGCGCGCACACATACACAAACTAGGCTGTGATCTAACTAACTTCAAGCTGTTCCCGAGCCATGATACAGTATCTTTCACCAGAATTCAAAATTGCACCTTATTGTTGACAGGCGAAAACTTTGGATTACTCTTTAAAAATAAAAATGTTATATTCTACAAATCTATAATGAAGACCTTTGCCTATAGTAACTATTTAATATAAATTTTTCATGTTGCAAGGGTGTCGTACGAAAAACAAGCTGCATAAAATCATTGCACAGTTGCCTTGCTTCCGTAAGCCATCATAAACCAGTGCAAGCTTACGGACACATCTCCACAACCAAAACTACACCCCAGTTCGACACTTGGGAAAGATGGGTCCAGTCAGGTCTGCAAGTCGTCTTTTTCTCACTGAGGGGAAAAAAACACAGTTGAGGTCAGGATACATTACTTATGTATAGAAATGGGGAGGTCCATAAATACTCTAAATTCTTGAATTACAAGACCATACAAGAGAGAAAGACAAGCAGCCCTGGGTGTAACAATTAGAATACTAAAACCTCTAATCATCTTTGAACAAACCTCACCAATTTAAAGAGAGAAATCAAATGTCTGAAAACACTGTAGGCTGAATTAATTGCCAGGGCTCCTTTTGTGCCCTTATTGTGGCTAATCAATTTTCTTGGAAAACATGTTTTTGTGAAGTACTAAAGGACTATTACATCTTTTTCCCCAGGACTGAAACTGGAATTCCTAGAATTCTAAAAAGTCAATTTAACAGTGCAATGCTATAGCTACCAAATCGGAAGTAATCCTTATGTTAGCCAAACTAAAATGCAAATATGCACAAGACCACACCCTCTGTCCAGAGCAGGGGTTTTGAAATTTTCAGGCTGTAGAACCTGTTCGTTAAAAAAAAACAAATCAGAATCCCTGATCAAAAGAGCTGCTGCATGTCAGCTGACAAGCTCTGTCCTATTGACAGTGTTGCTACTGATGCCCCTGAAGAGCATTTTTGAGATGGGAGCAGATGGTCAACTGTATTCAAACTTTTCTTTTTCTCCTTTGTTCCTTGCAGAGATTTTTTTTTAATCCCATTAGTTCCACAAAACTCAGTTTAAGTCCTCGCAGAACCCTGTTTGAAAAACCCTGGCCTAGAATATGCAATTAGACTAAGAAGAAAACTGGACTCCGCAATGTTTGTTTTACCCCTTCTCTCCCCATCCAAATTTCTGCAGAAATTAGTTCCAATTGGATTCTTAATTAAGTTTCCCACTTACGATTGGTTGCAGTTTCCCACTTACGATTCTTTGGGGAAAAGCAACTCTAGAAGAGTTGCAACTGAAAGGAAATGGTGCAAAAGACAGCTCAAGTTTACGGCTGAAACGGTCAAAGAGTTTGATTTTTTCCCCCCACCATGGAAGGTCTAGACATTGTACATGGGAATAAACATTTAAAAAATCCTCACCTAGTTGGAAAAATCAAGTTAAATGCCAGCTGTTGAAGTAGCACTTCACAAAACAGACACACGAGATGTTTTTTTCTGACAAAAATAAGTGCTGCCCTGTTTTTATCAGATGGAATCGTTGGCATTACAATAAAGGCAACCCTAATGTAGAAATAAGCTTTAAGAGAGGGTATGATATCTGGAGAACATCATCTAACCTCATTTGGCCTAGTCCTGGTTGGCCAGCCGCATGTTCTGTGCTTGGGCTGAAAACCTTTAGGACTGTCTCCAGCAGAGGTCTTCAAACTTGGCAACTTTAAGACTTATGGATTTCAACTCCCAGAATTCTCCAGCTAGCATAGCTGGCTGGAGAATTCTGGGAGTTGAAGTCCACAAGTCTTAAAGTTGCCAAGTTTGGGGACCCCTGCTCTACAGTGTAGACTCTACATTGAGGAAGGTTGTTTTTAAGCAACTATTGTTCCCAGCTGAAATCACATGATATTCAATGGCAAAAGTCAATCACATAAGTAAGCAGAAGGCAAAGGAAGAGCAAGGACAGAATGAAAGAGTCACAGTCATGCAACCATGAAGATAGGAGGTATTTTCCTTCCAATAAGGCAGCTATTTCTGAAGAATCAAAGAACATCCTAGAGAAATCTATGAACAGAAGTGAAAGGGGACAGTCGGAACCAAGTGGAATAGCAGAGAAGCACTACTAGTTCCCATTCTGGGAAGGAGAGTAAAAAAATTGCCAAGAGGGGATTGCAGGGAAATACTTATACATCTTCCAGTTCCAGGGCTGAGGAGTTATGTCAGGGACCGCCACTTCCATGTATAGGAGCTGCAAATAAGAACTAAGTCAGATCTTTTCTGTAGAGCTCTAGCACCAGTGTGGTCAACTGAGACCAGTTCCCAGCCAATTGATTTCTTACAAAATCTGGCCTCATAAAAAATTGTGATAGCTTGCTCCCCATGTAACAGGACTCTTCCTTGCCTTACCTATGCTCATCCAATCAATGATAGAAGCTTCATATACTGTGGAACCCTTGATGTCCTGTGAACATGGCTGTTTGATTGCAAATGTCTCATTACCTAACTCTGTTGTACGCCGCCCTGAGTCCCGAGGGAGTAGGGCGGCATATAAGAACAGCAAATAAATAAATAAACTAGGTAATATCATCAGTAATGAAATGTCTGAAAGCAAACCACCAAGCTCAGAGAGCACCAAAGGCTCCACAGTTCAACCCTGAGCTACATATAAGTCTCTTCTTCATATTTCCATGAATGCAGTATAATACAGACACAGCATTTTTTGCAGAGCGGGTCTTTTGTTAATAAGGTTGATCTTTCATGAGCACTAGGATACTGCTTAAGCTACCGGTAATTTGTAGTTCTACAATAGGTCAAGATTTTTCACTGTTTGTGAGCTAGAGAGTTTGTAATCTATCTGTATATTCTTTATATAAGCTGCATACTTTACATGCAAACTGTTCCTGACTGAATCCAAATAATTTCTATCAAAGGATCTCCAAGTCCATGAAGAAATTCTGCAAGTTAAGATAGCAGGTAATATTGGTCGATATCAATGACCTGAATCTTCTGAAGGCAGGTTCATCTACCACTAATTATATCCCACTTGGTAGAAGCTGTTTTTTTTCCTGAAAAGTTTGGCAACATCAAAAAAAACTATCATATTTTTCGGAGTATAAGATGCACCTTTTTCCCCCCTAAAAGAGGCTGAAAATTTGGGTGCGTTTTATACTCAGAATGTAGCTTTTTTGAAGCTTTTTTCCCCAGCCCTAACAAGGTGCTAACAATCTTCCAGGCTTGCAGAATTTTTTCATTGCTACTCCAAAGTTTTTTTCCAGCCCTAAGTCTTTGCAGGCTTGTTTTCATTGCTATTCCCTCCCAAAAAGGTTTTTTTCAGCCCTAACCAGGGGATAAAATAAAGCTGAAGCTGACCAGACTAAGGACGCTAGCCAGATGAATACCTGGTATTTCCCCCCCTATTTTCCTCCCCAAAAACTAAGGTGCATCTTAAACTCCAGTGCGTCTTATACTCCGAAAAATACGGTAAACAAAATCAATCCCAAACTCACACTTTGAATACTGCAGGAATAGCAGCCAGGGAATTAAGGGAAAGAGACCACATTTTAAAAGTCTGATGCTTTTTCATTTAAAAAAAAACCAGAAATAATAATCTACCTTTCCATATATTTCAAAGCTTCCAACTGAAACAAGAACTTCAGTTGCAACTCTAATCAAGGAGTACATTTCTTGTATTTATTTATTTGTTTGCTTGTTCTTTTATATTTCTAGGTAGAATCTTGGACTCCCTCCTTTTAATATGCAATTTGTGATATTCCTTTGAAAAATATGATCTCAAGCAACATTCACCCTCCACTCCTCACAAAAACCCTACCCACATATGAATCCAGCACTCCCCCACCCCCATAAATATTGAATGAAGGAAAATTGACACAACTACAAAAAGATAACAAGAAAGCAATCTCTTCTGCCCACTAGGGAGCCAATAACATCTTTCCCAACCTGATGTTCTTTAATAGTGCTGGACTACAACTCATAGAATTTTCAATCAGAGGTGACCAGTTAAAGCAGTGTTTCTCAACCTTGGCAGTTTGAAGATGTGTGGACTTCAACTCCCAGAATTCCACAGCCAGCAACGCTGGCTGGGGAATTCTGGGAGTTGAAGTCCACACATCTTCAAACTGCCAAGGTTGAGAAACACTGAGTTAAAGAAAGCTAATATATAACCATGCCATCTCTTGGGTTAACGCATCAAGAAGGATGGTCACGTCCACCCCAAGAACCCATACATCTATGAAAAAAATAAATCTCACCTAGGTCATTGTTGTTCATCATAGCATTAGATGCCCGAAGTCTGGGTCCCTGTTGAGTGAAGTTATAACCAAACCTCAAGAGAGAGGTGTTTTTTTCTAACATACTGGCGATCTCCATTTCTACCTTGTTGCCCAAAAGCTGGCACTTAAAAAAGAATAGAAAAAAAAAGCATAGAAGCACTTTTGAATTTTAGTTGCTTATCTTGCAGTTTTATGCCTATATGGTGTGGTGGTACAGAGGAGAAAGTTCATCAGAAGAGAGCAGAATGTCCCCTACCCCTCTATTATGCTAGAAGAGGAAGGGTTGCCCGTGACTGGGATGGGAGGAATGATAACCTACTGAAACTATAAAGAAAGGCTAATAAGGTTATTTGTAATCTTGGAGTCCCAGGTTTGTCTGGGAGAAATTAAGACCCAGAGAAGTTAGACCCTAAAGGAATCTAGACTGAAAATTCTCTGGAACCAGTGCTCTAAATAATATATTGCTCTAGCAATCAAAAATTTAAGGAGTCACATGATAGAATAAAAGACATTTTATGCCAGGAGTGACCTTCCCCCCCATACAACAAGAAGCCTTTGATTGAGGATATCAAAGAGTGAAAGCATACATAGCATTTCTAGAGCACTATAGCCACATGGAAGCATCCATCATCCTTGCCTACAGTCCGGACAAGTGTTTCTCAACCTTTGCAGCTTGAGGCTGTGTGGACTTCAACTCCCAGAACTCCTCAGCTAGTATACTGGCTGGGGAATTCTGGGAGATGAGGTCCACACAGCCTCAAGTTGCCAAGATTAAGAAATACTAATCTGGACAGACTTGTTTCATCTCTAAGCTGAATGTAAAAGACAAGCATATGTAATGGCTCATTGACTGTTCCCCGATATCCTCAAGTGTCCTTCTATCTCAGTGTTGTAATACAAAGTCCAGAATCAAAATGGAAGAAATAGTTAATACTTGGACTGTAAAATCTGGTGGAAGCTGATCTTATTCTACACAGGTTACCTGGTTGTCAATTTTGAGTTCAATTAGCGTTGTGTTATTCTGCAGTGCTTTTATCAGGGCCAGGATTCCAGATCCAGTAATAAAATTTGATTCCACATTTAAGCTCTTCAATACGCTGTTTTCTTTTATCATTTCTGCCAACGCCTTCCAATGAAAGAGAAGACAAAGAGAAAAGCAAAATACTTGTATATTATTAATGTTGCTAATAACTTTAAGCAAAAGTTTAATACAAGAAAGGTTTAATACAAGAATGCTTTTTTTTGGTCATAAGTTAACTACACTGCTGACTCAAACCAGAGTGTTCTATTTTATCTTTTGGGTGACTCTGAGAAACTCACAAGGAAGCTTTGACATATCACAGGGTTGTTGTTGTAGGGAACATTAGTGGTGCCCTACTAAATTAGACCCCTGGCTAGTTCAGCTCACAGCTGCCAACCAACTGCCCAAGGAAGTTGTTCAAAGCAAAGGCAGGATATAAATCTAATAATGAACAAATTAACATAAGATTATTTTACATGTGAAAATAGAAACTAGCTTTTAGTGATTGGAAATCAGCTAGGAGGATAGCAACAGAAGTTGCACGATCCAGTCTGAGCCGGTCACTGGGAACAAAGCTTTATTCTTCCAAGCTTTTGAGTTTGTGCTGGAGTTCATCATCAGGGGAACCTCTCTCTCTCCACAGATGGGCTCCAGCACCAGCTGAAAAGCTTGGAGAAATAAAGCTTTGGTCCCAGTGACTGACTCAGTTTGGATCCTGCAACATTATCCTGGGACCAGTGGTGGGTTCCTACCGGTGCGGTCCAGTGCGCCGTTCCGGTAAGGACCCGCCGATTGCGCAATTTGCACGCGACAGCTCTGGTGCCGTCTTTGCCAGTCCATCGCATGGTGCCATCTTTTTTTTCCGCATTTTTGGCCTTTTTTTGCTTCCTGCACATGCGCGGAAGTAAAATCTTGTGAGGGGACGTGCACGCGATTTCAGCGCTGTTTTGCTTCCACGCATGCGTGGAAGCAAAAAATCACCGAAATTGCGCACATGCGCGCATCCCCTCATAAGATTTCGGCGATTTTTTGCTTCCTGCACGGAAGCAAAATCACGCGAGGGGATGCGCGCGTGTAGCGAGCGTGTAAAACATGATGATGCGTGTGCAGCCAGGTAGCCAGGTAAGAGGAACCCTCCCCTGCCTGGGACACATATATTTACCTTCATTAGCAACAACAGAAGTCCTCAAATTTGGTTAAGGATTAAGCTGAGAGTTCTTTGTAAAGAGAACAGCTCTGCTATCAAAGAACCTAAAATCAATTTAAGACTGAACATATGACGAGCCTCAAGAGTATAAGTTACCTTCTTAAAAGGGCCGTATTTTAGCTCTAGGGATTTGTATTCTTTTAAGAACCTGCAGTTTTTCAGTGGATCTTTCCACTGTAGAATTTATAGAATGAGTTCCTCAGAGGTTGACAGCTTGGAAGCTTAATGCACTCAGTCCCCTTACTTCTTTACCCATTGCCCCAATTTCTTCTGTTTCTGTCATAACACAAACCAACAGCTTATAACAAGTATGATGCATTAGAAGAAAGCCAGAACTATTGAATAAGAAATAGTATAGTTCAAAGAGCTGTGTGAAAGTCCCAATTTCTTGCTCAGTGCAGGAACGGCTAAAGCTACTCAGCCTCTGTTTGAAGATCTCCAGTGATGAAAAATATGCTACCTTATGGGGCAACCTATTCCAATGGTTGTTATTATTACCGGGAATTACTCTTATTACCTGGAAATTCCTTAAAATAAATAAATCCCATGACTAATCAGAATGTCCTCCTCTATAGAATAGAATAGAATAGAATAGAATAGAAGAGAAGAGAAGAGAAGAGAAGAGAAGAGAAGAGAAGAGAAGAGAAGAGAAGAGAAGAGAAGAGAAGAGAATTCTTTATTGGCCAGGTGTGATTGGCCAAGTGTGATTGGACACACAAGGAATTTATCTTTGGTGCATATGCTCTCAGTGTACATAAAAGAAAAGATACATTTGTCAAGAATCATGAGGTACAACACTTAATGATTGTCATAGGGTACAAATAAGCAATCAGGAAACAATCAATATTAATATAAATTGTAAGGATACAAGCAACAAGTTACAGTCATACAGCCATAAGTGGGAGGAGATGGGTGATAGGAACGATGAGAAGACTAATAGTAATAGTAATGCAGCCTTAGTGAATAGTTTGACAGTGTTGAGGGAATTCTTTGTTTAGTAGAGTGATGGCGTTCGGGGAAAAAATGTTCTTGTGTCTAGTTGTCTTGGTGTGCAATGCTATAGTTTCCATCCATTGTTTCTCATCCTAGTTTTTAGCACAGCAGAAAACCAGTTCACTCCCTCCTCCAGTTCACTTCCTCCTCTATATGATAGCCCTACTATCACATCTTCTTTTAATCCTCTCATTTCCAGGCTAAATGTACCCGGTCTTTTAATTGTTCCTCACAGGAATTGGTTTCCAGTCTTCTCCCCATCTTGATCACCCTCTTCTGAACTCACTTGGGAAAAGGCAGTATTCTTATATGAGACTTTGATTTCAATCAAACAGGATGTCATTAAAGGAGGCAAATCCCAATAAGTGTAGCTCATAAAATTATCTGCTACAACGTCCTTCCTGTCAACGACTACTTCAGCTTCAACCACAACAATACACGAGCACACAACAGATACAAACTCAAAGTGAACCGCTCCAAACTCGACTGCAGAAAATAAGACTTCAGCAACAAAGTGGTCAATGCCTGGAACTCACTACCTGACTCTGTGGTTTCCTCCCCAAATCCCCAAAACTTTACCCTTAGACTGTCTACTGTTGACCTCCCCCCATTCCTAAGAGGTCAGTAAGGGGCATGCATAAGCGCACCAGCGTGCCTACCGTCCCTGTCCAAATGTTCCCTTTTATTTGTACCCATCTTGTGTATATAAATAATATTATATCCATGTATATTACCAAATACGTACTTGACAAAATAAATAAATAAATAAATAAATAAATAAAAATAAAGATTAGGTGCAAGTCATCTGACACTTACAAAGGCAACAGGGTCATTACTTCTTGTTCCTACTATGCTGAACTTTTTCACATAGGTGTTGGTCTTCAGAGCTTCAGCATAGGCTTTCAAAATAGGTATAGGGATATCCTTTAAAAGAGAAACATCAGACAAGGGTAATATGAGCTGTTTTTACTGGGACACAACCATAAATTCAAAGGAATCATGGATCTCCTAAATCCAGTGGCACCCTTTAAATCATTTCAAACATGTCAGTTCTGTGCTATTATGCTACCTTTTCGCTGCTGAGCTCTTAATCAAAAAATAAACCCATTTGGAATCATTTTATTTTATTTATTTAACTTATATCCCACCCATCTTGCCTGGATAGTGAGGAGTGGGAACAGAAGGTAGGAACCTCAACCTCATTTTAAAACAGGTAGAATACAGCACTGGTAAAACATATTGCAAAGAAAATCAAGCAACTGCACTTGGAAAGTTGTATGTCCGTTTGGACCTTCTGCCATACTTTAAATTCTTCCTTGATTTAGAATTATAGTCCATAATGTGCCTGGGAGCAAAACATGTGCAAATAACTTGGTTTTCTTTGTGGCATCAGCTTTGTTTCATATGTTAAATATCAGAGAGATTGACAGGGAAAGCATCTGTCCCATTCATGCCAACTATATTTTCTCTGAAATGATTGACTGCTTTTTGATGGAAAGAATGATGTATATTGTTTTAGAACTACCATCTCAGTCTAACTTCTACTTCATGATTCAATTGTAGTTCTGGTGTGAAAAAGATACCTTTTCAACAAGTCAATTCAAGTAGTGGAGGGAAAAGTCATTGCCTTTATTCTCTAGACTAGAGCTTCCTGGGTCATGGAGAAGGGAATGCAAATGGCAGCATATAACAAACTTTAGTTGAGCTTGAAAAAAAGGCATGCAAGGTAAATACTTGAATGGGAGACCATTCAAGGTTAGCCTACATCATCTTTAAAAAATCTTGGAAGAAGTCAATAGCAAGCCTCTTTATTGTGAAGAAACCCCAGAGTGTGTATTTCTGTTACAGAAATTGACTTACAACCACAATTGGAACCTGAATTTCTGTTGCTAAGCAAGGCAGTCAATAAATGAGTCACACCTGACAAATTTTTGGCAGAGTAATTTAGTCGACCATAGTACAAAATCTGCCCCTTCTGCCTACTTAAAGCAAACCCAGGTAGAAAGGAAATCATACCTTAATATTATTGAGATTAATTTCCTGAAGTTCTGGATCATTGTTTTTTACTCGTTCCAAAGTTTCTTCTACATTGGTTGAATTTGGCTCATCAGGAACTGGTTTATACTGGGTGGGCTTAATTATACCTACATGAGTGAAAGAGATAAAGATCCATGTCCATTTGCTTCTGACCAGTCGTTAGTGATACAATGAAGAAAGAGTAGTAGCTTTAATCTTACTCATCTTGTAGGCTTCAACCCTGATCTCCTAAAGCTTACAACATTTGTAATAGCATTTATTTCACTAAGGGTATAAATGGAAGAATTGGATTCTCTGCTGCTGGATTCTTATGAAAATAAATTAAAATAAGTTCAGTACCAACCAAACACTGATAGTTTTAAATTCTTATTGGCCAAGTGGTGATGAAAATATCTACAAAGCTGTACAAAGAGACACGGAACAGACTCAGCTTTGGTAGTTTAATAACTAAGCTGCTTTTTAATTCTATTTTCTTTAAAAAAATGCTTTCATATGCCTCTTACAGATGCACAGAACAGACAGATGCAAGCATATGACTTTTCAACCCATGTTGAAGAATTGGAATTTAAATAAGTTTATAAATAAATGCATACAATAATAATGTCTTATGTCTCTTAGCAGCTGTACTGAGAGAATAGTATGAGTAATAGATTTTTTTTGGACTGTGTTTTTAAGATTAATTTTTTTTCAGTTTAGAGACCAGAGAAAAGGGAGAAAATACATTTGAATGTCTTGTTCTCTGAAATTCATGCTTGGACATTTTTTTGGTGCATAAACTGCATGCCAAGAAGGAAAGCTTTTTTTTCTGTACTTCATCATAACTTTTTTCTTTTTAAAGTGAAATCTACATTCATTGCAGACATTGACAGTGCATTTGCTTCCTTGGTGAACAATGACAAATTGTATGTCATGAAAAAGACTAGGCTTCCGGTTTGGCTCCGCAGACATCGTGGACGCTCCTCGCCGAGAGCCTCCTCCGATATCCTGTAAAAGCCGCCAGAACAGCTGTCTGGCGGCTTGAAAATCTTCTCCCTGGGCGTAGGGGAGAGATGAGAGCCTGACAGGCGGGGTAGAGCCCCCCTAGTGCCCTAGGAGCCAACTAGGGGCGCGAAGGGTGAGGGCTCCCCAGGTAGCCTGTCTCCTGCTCCAGGACTTCGGATGCCTCCACTTATGCAGAGCAAGATGCCGCGACCACCGCTGCTTTTACAATGGGATTTATAATAACTTGAAGCACTAAAGAAAGCAGACAGAGAAAGGCAGGAGTCCAGAAGGGCAAGTATCTTAATCTTTAACTCCACTGCTGACTTTCACTTCGGGAAGTAACAAAGTAGCACTAATAAGCAATAAAATGGCGATCGGAGATCATGGGTGTGGAAGTGAAAGTGATTAAGTTTCATTTTGCCAGCAGCTCTTTTTATGGAAACTTTTGATCCTGAGAATTGGCTTTTTTCTTCTTGTTTCCTGATTTTGGATTAAAATAACAACTTATATCTTTTTAAAAATAAAAGACTAACTGGTTTTGTATTTGGAAAGAACTTTGTCAACTAGAGATTTGGCTTTCTCTTTGTATTCTTCTGGAAATATTGGATTTTGATGAGCATTGCTATTTTTTTAAATCTAATACCTCAAATGGCTTCTAAACCTGGAAAGACTGTTCCAAATAAAAGAACTGAATATTCGTCTGGTTATACATCAAGAATGCAACTTACTTCTGAATTAATACCCCCACAGACTCTAACACCTGAAAATTTATATAATACTCTAAAAGTTATGAAAAATGAACTGGTTATGGAATTCAACTCAAAAATTAATGAAATTAATAAACAAATGCAGGTTGCTTTAGAGAAGATGGATCAACAAGTGAGGAAGGATGTGTTAGATGTTTGCAATGTATTAGCAGTTAATATGGAAGTTCTGGAGAACGATGTGGAAATAACTAAACAATCCTTGATAATCTCGGGGGAATACATAGACAAAATTCAAAGTGATATCGCAAATTTTGAAACAGAGGTGTTAATGACTCAATTCAGAAGCATGGAATTTGCTATAAGGGTGAGGGGCCTGAAAGAGGAAAAATATGAAGATTTGAAAGGAAGGATGGTGGAGGCTTTGGAGCAGGTGTCTGGAATGCTTAAAGAGGAACTGGCTATGCAAATTGATAAGATATACCGAGTCAACTCTTGGTTTGCAAAACAAAAACATCTGCCAAGGGACATTGTAATATATTTTACCACAAGGGCTCTACGGAATAGAATCATACAGGCAACTTTTAAGAAAAAGCTTCAGGTAAATGGCCAGGAAGTAATGATATTGAAAGAAATTCCTCCTAAAATGCTTAAAGCCAGAAAAGATTATACTTTTTTGGTAGAAGAGTTTAAAAGACGGAACCTACAGTACAAATGGGATGCCCCAACAGGGATAGTGGTGAGATATTTGGAAAAAAGATACCGGCTTAATACGATAAAGAAAGCTACTGATTTTTATGTCAACGTTTTAAAGGCTGATATATCTTAAAATTCCAGAGGAAAGAAGCATGAAAGTAACAGAAGAGGAGAAGGAAAAGCCATCTATATTTGTTCAAACGGAAAGAGTTTTGAAGATTCAAGGTGATTTACAGAGCCAGACAGATGTTTATAATGTGGAAAAGGAGACAAAGGATCAAAGTCAGATGGGAGGTGAGTTGACAAACCTAAAACCATCAAGCTACAAAAGGCTGCAAGAATCAGATTCAAAATTTGATCGAGAGGAAGGAATGGTTAGAGTTTGGTGTTAGTGTTGGAATTTACAGGATGGATGGAGAGACTAATATTTTTTTTTCTTTTCTCTCTTCCCTTTTTTTTATCAATATATTTTAAAATAATTAATGATTCAGAATTTTTGTGAAGTTAATAATTTGATATATTGTAATATTAGGTTACTAACATTGTGTTTGACTTTATGATCAAGTTTAAGGTTTTTGAGGTATAAGAGGTTAGAAATCTTAAAATACTGGAATTAACAACTTGATAGAATATTTTAAATACTTAGGTATTTTGAATAGGTATAAATACTTAATATTTACTCATTATCTATGAAATATTTACTCAAGTTTTATTTAATATTGAGGAAATGTTGTGATGTTGCAACTGATTGAAATGGGGAGGAAAGACTCTCTTTTTTTTCTCTTTTTTCTCTTTTCCTTTTTTTCCCCCTTTCTCTTTTTTCTTATTTTTATTAGATCATATATAGATTATATAAAGGAAAGATATTTAGTGGGGTAAATTATCAGCCTGAGATACTGAATGGTGTTTGATTAATAATATGCTTGCTTTTTTGATTATGTTTAAAAAGTTTTGAATAATTAGGAGTTAAAGACTCAAAGAAATGTGGATATTAAGAATTTCTTTTAACTTATTTTAAACTTATTTTATTGAATATTATGCCCTGTACTTTCTCTGGGAAGTCCGGGGGGCGGGGGGAGGGGGGAGGGGGGGAGGGTAAGGGGGTGGGTAGGGGTTTGGGGGGAAGGGGGGGAGAAAAGAGAAAAATGTTTGTACTTTGTACTAATAAAACTTTTTGAATTAAAAAAAAAAGACTACTCCTCACCAGAAAATAGGGGAATTTTTTTCATATTATGGTACATTATATACCGGTAAGCACATATTTAGAAAAAGTGTTTTTTTGATCAATTCTGAAATGTGTAGTTTTCCGAAACTCCAGTACAAATAAATTTAACATTTCTACACTATCAATAATTCCAACATTCTCAAGTGATCTGCTCTTTAGGGAACATGTTTCTCTATAATCAAGTCTAAACAGAAAGCATTAATCAGTAATGTTCCCGGGAGATTATTTCAAAGAAATGACTTTTCCCAGGGCATATGACCCCAAAGATGGAGATATGGATTTACATTATGGATGCACATTACAAAATTGCCATTTGCATCGTTACCTAAAAATTAAAGATGATTCTCTGAAATAAAAACTAAGGAGAAGAAAACCTGTAATTTCAGCAAATCCAATGCCCAGCTTCCCCATCTTATCAAACTATTTGCTGACTCTAATTGAAACCAATAAGCCACTGACTTGTATCCTTTTCTCTCTGTGTATAGATACTTGCTAGAACTTCAAAAACAGAGCAGGAACTGTGCAATAAAGGTGTTAAAACTGAATTAAGAACTATTAATTAAAATTATTGCTTGTAAAATAAGATGCTGTATTCACAGATTTAATTAACACTATCTACAGATACCAACTATTCTGTCTCTTACTCAGAAATGCAAATCATTATCACAAACACATGCAGACACAATAGAAACACACACCAAAGAGAGAAAAAGAAATAACTAGAATAGAACTGGAGCAAGAGGAAAGTTGTTCTGAGAAAGAAAAGGAAGATTCAGTGATTAAAAGGTAGGGTCCACAAAAGCTCTATGTTGTGATTTCACAAATGTACACAAAGGGGCAAAATTTGCCTTGCAAACAACACAATACTGCTTTTGTAATTTGGATGAAAGCACTGGATTTTGGAGCTGCTAAATAAGAGAAGGCAAGAGAAAGAAAAAAAAAGGTATGGAGACAAGGTTGGGAGAAAAGCAGTCCTATTTAATATTACAGAAAGTTTAAATTCAACAGGAGAAAAATCCTCCCAAACAGCAAGCTAATTTTTAGACTGATCTTCAAAAGGACTCTGTGATATTTGGAGCTACTTGCAACCAGAGGTGGGTTCCTGCCGGTTCTAACCGGTTCTTTAGAACCGTTAGTAAACCGGTGGTGACATCACGGAGCCGGTTCTCTCGGTGCCGGTCTGTGGGCGCCATCTTGTTTTTGGCTTTTGCACATGTGCAGAAGCTGAGTTTTTGGCACTGCACACATGCATGCACAAAGCGCACGTGCGCCCAAGCGGCGTGGGATGAAGCGAACCGGTGGCGAGGTAAGTTAGAACCCACCCCTGCTTGCAACTCATGCTTATTCCTTTGTTTTCACTACCTTCTGCTCTTTTCATTAAATGTAGGGACATACAGAACTATAGGCGGGGGAACCAAATATAAGTGTTGGGCAATTATCTGGATTTGAAGTGGGAAAAGTGATTCTGAATAGTGTGGAAACATACATCATACCTTTTGAATTAATGCGCCTTCACGGAGTATGACACGAGCATTCTCACATATTCTGAATCTGCTTTCCTCTCTTGAATCTGGATTTAATCTGAATCTATACTGTTTTATTAACTATAATTATAACACTGCTGCTTTTGACTCCCTTTGTTAGATTAGTGTAGTGTTGTAAACCTTACTTACTGTCCAATCCTTCTTTGTTTACTATAGTTGTAGACCCCCGTGCTTCGTAATATTGTTGGTTACTCATCAACGTATGCATGCCAAGAATAGCTACATGAGACAAGGAAAAAAAATCAAAGAAAACAAAGTTAAATAAATGTATACATTTGTCATTCCTGGGAAAGTGATAATCTGCCAAAGACACTCAGTAGCCTAGAAAAAATGTGAAATAACAGTGATAAAATATTTATTTTAAAAGGGAATATTGAGAAGATCCATTGAAGCTCAGCACAACTTGTATGTCCAAACAGGATGTGATTCCTTATTTCTTCTTGATGCTTTGGCTAATTAGAGGGGTTTTGTTTTTTTTAACGTAAGCAGCAACATGCTACATTGGATAATTAATCATCCATTATCAGTGGATTCCTAACTAATGTGACAATGACCTGCATATCCCATTAAATCTAAGAGAATTTCACTGCATCCACCCACTATGGCAGTGATGGCGAACCTATGGCACGTGTGCCACAGGTGACACGCGTAGCCATATCTGAGGTCACGCGAGGCGTTGCCCTATGGCAGTTCCAGTACGCAAGTGCGTGCTAGCCAGCTGATTCTTGGCCTTCTTTTCGGCCGTTTTCGCTCTCCCCAGGCTTCAGGAAAGCCTCTTAAAGCCTCGGGATGGCGAAAAACGGCCCAACGGGAAGTTTGGAAATGAACTTCAGGTTGGGCCTTTGGGCCGTTTTTCGCTGTCCCCAGGGTTCAGGAAAGCCTCCTGAAGCCTGAGGACAGCGAAAAACGGCCCAACAGGCTATCGGATGTTTCAGTGAAGACTGTGCGCATGCGTGGGGGGGGAGCGCGGGGGGGTTGTGCGCATGTGTGGGGGCAGCGCAGGGGTTGTGCTCATGCGCTGGGGAGGGCACTGTATTATGGGTGTGGGCACGCGCGCAGGCACTATTGTGTGCGCACGCTCTTTTGGCACCCGAGCCAAAAAAGGTTCGCCATCACTGCACTGTGGGAAACAGGAAACAAAATACAGTTCTCTTCACTACTTGGCAAATTGCTATATCTTACCAAGTGAGCTCTTTGCAGTAATGCATGTCCATTTAGCAAAGCCTGAGTCACATTTTTCCTCTAATTCCAGTATGAGTAGAATCTGAGCTACTCCCAAAATCTGCAAGGGCTTAATACATATTAGTCAGTTTGGTGTGATTGTTAAGGCATCAGGCTAGAAACCAGGAGACCATGAGTTCTAGTCTCACTTTAACAAAGCCAGCTTGGTGGCTTTGGGCTAGTCGCCTTCTCTCAGCCTTAGGAAGCAATGGCAAACCACTTCTGAAAAACCTTGCCAAGAAAATTGCTGGGACTTGACCTGGCAGTGTCCAAGAATCAGACATGACTGAATAGAAGAAACACACACACACACAATAAGTTGCCTTTTTGCTCTCAGAATAAATAAAAGCTTATTTGATCACAGTTAGTCCACACCTAGCATTTTATTCTGACATGCTTTCAATAACATACACAGAAAAATAGTATCTTATAAAGCTACATCCACTCCTAGATTAGGAAACATGCAACATGCTGGATAGTTGTACATTTGATGGCAACTTTTTGTTAGGAATATAGTAAGTTCTGCAGTACCATAAGTGATAATTACATATTTTTAGCCAGTTGCCTATAATGTATATGTTGCATCAGTGCCATCTTAGAGCAGGCATTCCAGACCTGCATTTGAATGAAAATGAAGTAGCTCTTTTCTAAAACACTGCCTGCCACCTACATTTTTTGTAAATCCTTAACAAAATATTCAATCATTGGTTTAATGACCCAGACTAGTCCCAAAAAAGGACTCGTTAGGGCGCAGATGATGGAATAAGCTGTATTCTTGTTGATTCAGGAGAACATAGCATTTCCAAATTGTCTTTTTATATAAAATATATATTTCTGTATGTAATTTGCTTTATTATAAACACTAGCTCCAGAAGTTCTTTAACAAGGACCAAAAAGCTCAGTCAGATGTTCAGTTGCAAAGGATCTGCCTGCCTGCCTGCCTGCCTGTCTATCTTGCTGAAATGCATCTTTTTTTAAAAAAAAAACCTCATTTTTTTTAAATGCAATCAGATATATATTTTAAAATATCAAAATAATTACAAAATATTTTTCTTTTTGTTTCTAGTCTATGGCTTCCCAATTAAAGTTTTTAAAAGAAACATTACTAAGCTGAATTGGTCTCTTACAATGGGCTTGATGCCTTATTTTCCCTTTGCTTTGTGTGCTAATGAGGGCTGAGGAAGTTTTCTACCAGTTGTGTCTCATGGAAATATGTCCTGGAAGTACTATACACTCCTATGGCTGGTTGTACAAGAAAGGAAAACTTGTTGATAATAGACCAACTTTTTGGACATGTCCAAAGGAAGAAATTAGAATTTCTTTTAATTAACTCACTCAGAAAATTAACTCCCTCGGAACAGGTTCGCAATTTGGGAGTCCTCCTAGATCCACAGCTAAAATTAGACCAACACCTTACAGCTGTGGCTAGGGGGGGCTTTTGCACAGGTTCGCCTGGTGCACCAATTGCGACCATACTTGGAGAAGGAGGCTCTGCTCACGGTCACTCATGCCCTTGTCACCTCTCGATTGGACTACTCCAATGCACTCTACATGGGGCTACCCTTGAAGAATATTCGGAGACTCCAGCTTCTGCAAAATGCGGCTGCGCGTGCTGTGGTGGGTGTGTCAAGATACACCCAGGTAACACCCATACTCCGCCAGCTGCATTGGCTGCCCATTGGTCTCCGGGTACAATTCAAGGTGTTGATCATCATCTTTAAAGCCCTTCATGGCTTAGGACCAGGTTACCTCCGGGACAGCATTCTGCCTCATACTTCCCTTGGACCGGTTAGGTCCCACAGAGTGGGTCTCCTACAGGTCCCGTCAGCCAAACAATGCCAACTGGCAGGCCCTAGGGGGAGGGCCTTCTCTGTGGGGGGCCCATGCTCTGGAACCAACTTCCCCCAGAGATCCGAATTATCCCCACCCTGCTGGCCTTCCGGAAAGCCATCAAGACATGGCTCTTCCTGCAGGCAGGGGTTTGAGACAAGTTTATATCCGAGATCTCCCCCTGTATGTATGTTGTTGAACGTTCTTCTTTAACTCTTTTTAACTTTTTAAAACTGTTTTTAAATTAAGTTTATTGTTTAGTGTTCTCTTAAAATGTTGTACGCCGCCCTGAGTCCTTAGGGAGTAGGTCGGCATAGAAGAACCTAATAATAAATAATAAATGTCTCTCTATATACCTGTGACGGTGAATCGGTGGCACGTGGAGCCATATCTGAGGGCACGTGAGGCATTGCCCTATGTCAGCTCCAGTGCACATGTGCGCACTGGCCAGATTTTCAGCCTTCCAGAGGGTGGGGGGAGGGCTTTTTCACCCTCCCCAGGCTTCAGGAAAGCCTCTGGAACCTGTGGATGGCGAAAAATGGGCCCAATGGGCCTACCGGAAGTTCGTTTCCGAACTTCCGGTAGGCCTGTTGGGCTCGTTTTTCACCATCCACAGAGTCTGGAGGCTTCAGTGAGGCCTGCATGCATGCGCAGGGGGTGTGTGAGCATGGGGGGGTTGTGTGCGCATGTACAGGGGGAGGGCATTGCATTATGGGTGTGGGCACACGCGTGCGCGCTATTGCGCATGCGCACACCCTTTTGGCACCTGAGCAAAAAAAGGTTCGCCATCACTGCTATATACCCATGTCTCCACACTACTGTTACCTGTTCAATTAGGAGTCTTAATATGTTAAGAATCCTAAAATACCGTATATACTTGGAAAATCACTGCTTAGAAAAAATATGCCAAAAAATAAGAAAAAAACAACCTATTAATAAATAATTTATCAATTCAACTTGAGATTTCACAGATATCAAGTCATCTCTTGTAAACAGCAGGCCTATGTTTCCACTAATCATCTTTTCCATTTCTGTATGGTTTTAGCCCAAGAATCAATGAGGCCTCTGCTTCTAAAACAATTTGGAAGAAATGCCTGCCTCTCTGGTTGGCTTCTGGCTTACTGATGCCACACCTCCATCTGCTGTGCTGTAGGTAGATAAAGCCTATTTGACTGGTTTGCCCTAAGCAATTTATGAGTCCAGAGAGATTCCAGAATGAGAGTGGGCAGTTCGGCAGAGGCCTTGGTCACAGCCTGTAATGATTGGATCTTGGACCATGTTGCCCTTCATGGCCTCTTCTTGTTTACCAATTGTGGACTGCACCTTGGCTTACCAAGGAACTCCAGGAGATAAAGGTCCCCAAAAGATATCTGGAGACCCATTAGAGGAACTTAAAGAAGCAAGCTAATGAAACAGATAAGAGTCCATATCTGGGATTATCTTGTGGTGATAAGGCAGAAATATTTCTCTGACCTTATTCTAATTGGACAAATGAAATGTTCTTTACATGGGGTTGCTCTGAAAGACCACTTAAGAAACTGTAGCTGGTCCAGAATGGAGCACTGCAATGTAGGGTACATATACTTATGCAAATTATTACAGTATATTGTAATCTTCCAAGCAAAGTTGTACCACAGGTAGTCCTTGAATTATGACAATTGAACCCAAAATTTCTGTTAAAATTGTTAAGTGAATAGCAATAGCACTTAGACTTATATACTGCTTCATAGTGCTTTACAGCACTCTCTAAGCGGTTTACAGAGTTCAGCATATTGCCCCCAACAATCTGGGTCCTCATTTTACCCACCTCAGAAGGATGGAAGGCTGAGTCAACCCTGAGCCTGGTGAGATTTGAACTGCCAAATTGCAGTCAGCCGGCAGTCAGCAGAAGTAGCCTGCAGCACTGCACTCTAACCACTGCACCACCGTGGCTCATACATTCAATTCAAAGAGATAACAGAATTACTCAGGCCTACCAGAAAATTATTGGAGGACAGAGTAAGGCCAGGGTCATGCACTAAATATTGTGGATGAGCAGTGCACCAAATTGCCAGCACAAATATGGTATGTAGATGTATTTGTATGTAAACATGCACAAGCAGCTCTTGGAACTCCTGGAGTATTGCACATGTATTTGTTTTTGGAAAGGGCAGAGAAAAATCTATACTGTCTTTGGGTAGAACAATCAGTTATTGCTCTTTACAGATATGCAGAACTACTCATTAGTAAATATCCCATCTTGGCATAAGCTTGGGGTGCATTCATTAGCTGCATACCCATTTGCCATTTTAACACAAGTTGGATTCTTGGCAGATCTTTATTCATGAGTGCATAGGGAGTGAGAATATTCCACTTTGCCAGTCTGCATGTGATGAAGGAAATGCATAAACCAATGAGCAAGCCTTTGGTGGAAATTCCAATTCACAATCCAGTTTGTGCAAAAAGAATAAAATGATAAAGCGGCAAAATAGTTTTGGATAGCGGGGAGCGCGGCAGGCCTAATGCAGTCTTGCATTCGTAAAGCAGGACTATGAGGTCACCAGCATGGTTCTCTTACAGTCCTTCTGCAACTTCTGCTGAGATGGATGATGTCATGGAAATATGAGTGGAAGAGGCAGCAGGCTGGAAAAAACAGACACAGTTAAGGCAGGATTGGGGTTACTTCAGGGAACTTGAGCTGAATAAAGGGAGGTGGTTTTTTTAGTAAAATCAGAGAGATGAGGGTTAATTCACATTTTTGGAGAATAAAGCCAAGCTCAGACGAGATGGAATGGTGAAAAAGATAGCTCTGAGTCCCAGAAGAAAAGGCAGAATATGAATCTAACAAAGAGATACCTGCTGGTTTCTTATACTTCTCTCTCCACATGAACCTCAATTGTGACATCATAGAGAGGAAGAGAAGTGCTCATCCTTTTAGGCACCATGGATTATAGAGCATCAAAATATAAACATTTGGATTGACTGGACCATTCAGGGAAAAGGGTTGTCCATTAAATCCAAATTTCCATCATTTGCTTTGATTTATCTCATTTATATAGTGTTACTATGTAAATTGATAAAATAAGCATCATGTTATATATTTTGAAGCTGTCAATTTAATGGACAGAGTCGTTAAGTCAAAATATGACAAAAATGTTCATTGTATACCAAGCCCACCAAATCAGGATTTACTGTATTTTAACACCAAATTTGCTTTACCAAGGAGGAACCTTCAGTACAGTATGCTTTACTCATATAAAAACTCTGCCCATATTGTTTTCCATATTTGAAAAAGTCTATAGGTTTCCCCCAGTAAAATAATCCACAGTTGTCTCTCCTTTTCTTTCCTTTTTAGAGAAAGTTCAATGATTTCCTGCTTTACTAACTTTCTTCACAGCTTTTCAAATCCATGTCTGACTTTACACTTCCTGGGAAATTAATTTACTATGTTGGCAAGATGGGAAGGCATTAAATGGATCATACTTTTTTCTCATTCCAGTTATCAGCTTTAAAAAAAACAGCCAATCTTCAGAAATAATATTTACCTCACACCAGTGTTTCTCACTGGTGCTGGCTGGGGAATTCTGGGAGTTGAAGCCCACATACAGCATGTTAAAGTTGACATAGTTGAGAAACATTGCCTTACACCAGTGGTTCCCAACCTGTGGTATGTGTACCACTAGTGGTACGCAAGGGCCTTCCAGGTGGTACGCAAACACTTTCGGGGTCATGAACGATTTTTAGTTAGTTATTTTTTAATTCACAAAAATGTTTACTGCCTAACACAACTGTTGCCACATGGCACCCACCTGGTCCCAGCGGCCCGAGAATCCAGTTGCTGGATGCGTGGGGCCAAAAAAGGAACGGTACAATTATGGAAATAAAGTGATATCTGATCGAATTTAGTTTCTCTGGAACCAGGTGGTACGCGGCGACTGTACAGGACCTCCAAGTGGTACTCGATCACAAAAAGGTTGGGAACCACTGCCTTACACCCTTCCCAGCTCTTTCCCAGCCAGGCTATCCAGATTACAAATGGCTTATGCAGTTTTACAGCAGACAACGAACCCTTTGTTGGAGGGCGAAATAAGAAACCACTAAATATATTTTTCTTTTTGTGAAGTGGGCTTGGCTGACCAACCACACATACTATCCTCAATTGCTTTCCAAGCCTTTTTCAAAGGACTATCTTGGCAAGCCTAGCAAAACCTTGTGTGCAGAAGGGTAGGAAAAGTTGAAAGGAGAAGGAAGGAAATAAGCAGCTTGTTTTGCCATTATTCTATTGTACTGCGGGCAAAGGGCTAAGCCAAATATTTATATCTTGCAAATTGAGTAATTGAAACTTTAGCCTATGAGCTCAAGCCTTCAGCTGCTTACTCTGCTGTGCTGTCCCACTGCAGCTACAGCAAGAAGAAATATAAATCTGGTCATTACAAGGAGGGTGAAAACAATAATACACACAGAGAGAAAGCCTTTATTAGACTTTCTTTCAAATAAAAGCCACTTATATCATATTATAGTCTGATTTCACATATGGAGCCATAATGTAGTATCTTTGAATTTGTTGGTGTGCTATGTGAACCAAGCCATTGTTTATGACTCACTATGTTGCGTGAACCAACCAGCCGTGGCTTATTCAACAAATTAGGACAGAAAACTATATCAATCTAAAATTTGTTGTTTCCATTGCTGATCCTTACTGTGGTGTTTTGGTTTTTTTGGTGTCTTTTTCACAGCCTTGACTTCTGGTGATTTCATGGACAAGTCAAAATACTTTTTAAATACTGGAATAGCTAAGTGTCAAACTCCACATAGCTAAACAAGATCAAGGAAGCATATATTTTAGGAACTTCAATGTTAGTCTGGGGTAATTACATAACCTTGTAAACTGCACAAGGAACCTTCCATTTATAATGAGCCAATTATGATGGAGGGGTGTGGAGGGGGAGAGCCCAACTGCAGGATCAGGTGTGTGAGGGGGGAGGAAGAGCCCAACTGCATAATCAGGTGTGTGTGTGGTGGGGAGAGCCCAACTGCAGGATCAGATGTGGGGTGGGGGGAGCAGAATATTAGTTTATTTGATTATTTCCTTCATCTGCAAAGGGGACTGTTTTATCTCCTCACCCTCAAAGTTCCCATTTTGTCTGCATATCTTGATAAGATATGTAAACTGGAGGCCAGCTATTCCACTGGATAATTTGTTCCAGCTGTCAGGAAATCTCTCCTTTGTTCTAGGTTGCTTCCCTCCTTGATTATTTTCCATCCATTCCTTCTTGTCCTACCCTCAGGTCCTTTGGAGAATATTACTTTATTTGATTACTTTCTCTCATCTGCAAAGGGGGACAGTTTTATCTCCCCACCCTCAAAGTTCCCATTTCGTCTGCATATCTTGATAAGATATGCAAATTGAGGTCCCTAGGGAAGTCTTTGAGTTACATGGAATGATGGAGGCTGTTTGAAGACAGAAAGGAAAATCCATTCTAGCACCTTTTTTTTTTTTTTGGCCTGGGGCTTCTGGCTTTGATTTGCCTCCCCTTTATGTTTAACAACCTGTTTCCTGAATAAACAAATGCTGCATCTAAACCAGTGTTTTTCAACCTTTTTTGTGCAAAGGCACACTTTTTTCATGAAAAAAATCACGAGGCACACCACCATTAGAAAATGTTAAAAAAAATTAACTCTGTGCCTATATTGACTATATATAAAGTAATTCTCTTGAATAGGAATCAAATAAACAAAAAGAAATTATTTTTTCTTTCTTTCTGTCTGTCTGTCTGTCTTCTTTCTTCTTCTTTCCTTCCTTCCTAACATCTCTTTTTCTTTCTTTCTTTCTGTCTTCCTTCCTTCCTAACTTCTTTCTTTCTGTCTGTCTGTCTTCTTTCTTCTTCTTTCCTTCCTTCCTAACATCTCTTTTTCTTTCTTTCTGTCTTCCTTCCTTTCTAACTTCTTTCTTTTTCTTTCTTTCTTTCTTTCTTTCTTTCTTTCTTTCTTTCTTTCTTTCTTTCTGTCTTTCTTTCTTTCTTTCTTTCTGTCTTTCTTTCTTTTTCTTTCTTTCTTTCTTTCTTTCTTTCTTTCTTTCTTTCTGTCTTTCTTTCTTTTTCTTTCTTTCTTTCTGTCTGTCTTCCTTCCTAACTTCTCTTTCTTCCTTTCTTTCTTTCTTTCTTTCTTTCTTTCTTTCTTTCTTTCTTTCTTTCTTTCTTTCTTTCTTTCTTTCTTTCTTTCTTTCTTTCTGTCCGTCTGTCTGTCTTCTCCTTCCTTCCTTCCTTCCTTCCTTCCTTCCTTCCTTCCTTCCTTCCTTCCTTCCTTCCTTCCCTGTAGGAGAAAGAAGGAACCTCTGTTGCCATCTCCCGCGGGGCTGCAGCCACCCGACTGAGTCCCCGACCGTGGCAGCATCCCTGCTGTTCTCCGGCCAAGCGTCGAAGGAGCCCTGGAGCCCTGACGCCGCCCTGCATCTCGGTCTCTTGAGGCTTGTCCGGCAGCCTGCTGGGAAGGCTGCGACGCAGGGAGGGAAGGAGCTGCTATTGCCGCTCCGGCATGTCTCTGTGGCTGACTGGGGAGCCGCGTCCTTGTTAACAATGGAGAAGCTGCGCAGAGCAGAGGTGCCTGGCGAGCGAGGCGAGTGGCTGCATCGGCGGCAGGCTCCTGCCCGCATCTCCCGCCCGCTTGCCCACCTCTTGCCTTAGCATTTAAAAGAATGAGAGGCGGGCGGGCAGGCTGCCGGACAAGCCCCAAGAGACCGAGATGCAGGGCGGCGTCAGGGCTCCAGGGCTCCTTCGCCGCTTGGCCGGAGAACAGCAGGGATGCTGCCACGGTCGGGGACTCAGGGTGTTTTTCCCACGGCACACCTTACACTATGTCACGGCACACTAGTGTGCCGCGGCACAGTGGTTGAAAAACACTGATCTAAACCAGTGTTTCCCAACCTTGGCAACTTGAAGATGTCTGGACTTCAACTCCCAGAATTCTGGGAGTTCAGGAGAACTGAAGAGATTCCCTCCTAATAATCCACATCTACAAAGGATTTTTCCTTTTGGTCTTCAGTCAGTCTCCATCATTCCATGTAACTCAAACCACTATCCCAACACTGACGTGTGAAGCCAATAAAATACTGTACGCTGCATTCATTGAGGACAACAAGCACTCATTGTTGTGTTACTGCTGGTAAGAAGACTTCTGCCTGCGAGATGGATGTAACTGTAGCAAGCAAGAGAGGAAAATAAAAGTTTGTTTCTGATGGGTACCTCTGTGTATTTGATAAGCTGAGTGTAGTTGATTCTTGCCTTACTTTTTGGCGCTGTGAGCAGCGTGGTAGATGCAGTGCCAGAATTCACACAAGACTTGGAGAAGTAATAAAAAGAATAAATGAGAATTCGCACCCCCTCATCAGCTGAGCGTGTGGAAGTGGCGCGTTTCCTGAGCAGCATGAAACGGCAGGCAGAGGAGACAGTGGAAGGCACATCCAAAGTTATCAATATGTGTCTGGCCAATGTGAGCCCAGCAGTTTACCCTGCAATACCAGCAACCCCAGCACTGTGAAAAACCATCCACAGAAAACGGAACGAAATACGGATAGGACCCTCAGACCCGGTAAGCCTTAATGACCTCATTTTACCTGAAGAATACAAGACATATTCACCAACCGCTGGCTTACAAGAGCCTTTCCTACTAGATTTTGGAGAGGGGTCAAGGATAAGGTGACCAGACGTCCCACTTTTGGCGGGACAGACACGCTTTTCAAGCATGTGTCCCGCGTCCCGCATTGTTTCCAAAAAGTCACGCTTTTTTGGAAAGAATGCAATTTTGAAAATAAACAGCGGGACGTCTGCTCACCTTATTCTAAAGGCTGCTGAACTCAACTCCTTTTTGGATCGGGAGACGCCGGACGACGCTTTCGGCATGACACCAGACTTGGTCTCCGGGCAGAGCTCCAGCTGCAGCGCTCGACTTCCTTCTCCGCCCTTCGCGTGATGTCACTGACGTACCGCAGCGAGCCCAGCATACCCGCCTGCTCCGATGTTCCCCGAATCCTCGACTCCTGAGGCGCGAGATGGGGCCTTCCCCTCCACTGCCTCCCTCCTAAGATGTCTTCTCCGGGCTTCAGGACCGACGCTGCTGCTGCTGCTACTGAGGGCACGGCACCAGGCCCTCCGGGCGAGAACCTGTTGAAGCCTGTCCCTGAATTTCGCTACGGGAAGCCTCATCGGGCGCCCGAGGCAGTGGCTCTTGGAGGTGTCCCGGGAAAGCTACAAGATGAGGGGCTCCCTCCACCGGTCGGAAAGGCGACGCAGAAAGCCAAGGACCATCGTCCCGCCGGGGCTGCCGTATTACCTCAAGGGCAAAGCACCGCCTGGCCCCCTCCCCTCTTGCTGGCTCTGAGTTTCAACCCGGCGACTTCCGCCTCGCCTTCGGGGTCTCGTCTGCCGATGGTCGGCAGCCTGCACAGCCTGTCGCAGCCGGGGCAGGATGGAGCTCAGGAGGTCGGATCCGAGGCACAGCCTCTTCCTTTGACGGGCCCCCTTCTGTCCGAGGTAGAAGCCTGCCATTATCGTTGATGCGCTTCCCAGGAAATCGTAAACGGAGTCGTGAACGCTCATGACTTGCTCGCTCACTTCTCTCTCTCTCTCTCTGCCTGGAGCTGCCGCTGAGGTGGTTGTGATCCGCCGCCCCCTCCTGATCTCCTTTCTCCCCCTGTCACTCCAGCAGCCCAGCGCTGGCGGAGGGGGAGCAGGAGAGCCAAGAGACGCTGGGTTGGAGCACCATCTCCGGGCTGCTCCCCTTCCCAAGCCAGCCCCGCTCGCTCGCTCGCTTGCCAGCCAGCCAGCCCAAGCCACTGCCGGCTCCCGAAGGGGAGGCGGGAAGTGAGGAAAGGCCTCCCGCCTCCCCCCCCACCTGGACACCGACATTTGCGCTCTTTTGCCCTCTGCGCATGTGCAGCGTTCTGCCGCATGCGCAGAGGGCAAAACTCAAATGGCGGCGTCCAGGCGGGCCCGCCCCCTGTCAATGGTGTCCCGCTTAAAAAAAAAATCTGGTCACCTTAGTCAAGGAGGATCCTAATATTTGGCAGAAGGACTTGGTTGAACATCTTGCAATCATCCCACACCTGGTATGTAGATGGGACTTTTGCCATAGCTCCAAAATTCTTTGCACAGATGTATGTCATCCTAGCCAAGGAGTACGAGGGAGTGCATGCTGTCTTGTATGCACTTCTACCAAACAAACAACGTGCTACATTTGAAAGGCTGTTTGAGTTTGTTAAAAACCTGATGCCTGACACACAGCCGGGTTCCATTCATTGTGATTTTGAATTGGCTGCCATGAATGCCATCAGGGAATGCTTCCCAGAAGTAGCTTTGAAAGGGTCTTTTTTTCATCTAGCACAAAATATGAAGAAGCATTTGGTTAGAGATGGAACCGCACATGAGTACAATACAGATGCTGAGTTTGCTGTGAGGGCAAAAATGGTTGTGGCCTTGGCTTTTGTATCTGTTCCAGACTTGGATGAATACATTACTGCTCTGGAAAGTTATCTTCTGTGACCGCTGCTCCATCTCCTGCACTAGTTTGAGAATACCTATGTTGGCCATCCTGCAAGGAGGGGACATGGAAGATAACCACCTTTGTTCCCAACAACCATGTGGAATCCCTTCCATCAAGCACAGAGGGCAGATGATTGTACAGACATTTCCTTGGAAGCAGCTTATCACCAAGCACAATTGGGCATGTGTCATCCAACCATTTGGAAATTTATAGATGGCCTACGCAAGGTTCAACGAGGGATGCATTTTATGAACAACTCTTATCAGGACATGGTCCTCCAATGAAACTGAAGAAATCCCACAATGTAGACCAACGGATTGCCCAGATTGTCGGTGAATATGGCAACAGAAACGCTATTGATTACTTGCGTGCCATTGCACACAATTATCAAATAGACTAATAAAAGCTGATTTTATGTGGTCTTAGAGAGTCAAAAAGAGGGCTGTGAAAATATCTACAGACCCCTCACATCCTGGACACAAATTGTTTCAACTTCTACCCTCAAAACAACGCTATAGGGCACTGCACACCAGAACAACTAGACACAAGGACAGTTTTTTCCCGAATGCTTAACAACTCTGCTTAACAACTAATTCCAAAGTGACCAGATTTTTTTATTTTTAAGCGGGACGGGGGGGGCGCCTGGGCGCCGCCATTTGTTTTGCCCTCTGCACATGCGCAGAACGCTGCGCATGCGCAGAGGGCAAAACAGCAAATGTCGGCGTCCAGGTGAGGTGAGGTGGGGGTGGGGGGGAGGCGGGAGGGCGCTTGGATGCCTGGAGCTCGCGACAGGTAAGCTGCCGGCTGCCTCCTTTCCCCGTCTCCCGCCTCCCATTCGTTGCTTGCCAGCCCGGCCGAAGGGGAGCCGGCAGCCCTTCGGGAGCCCGCCTCCCCTTCGGGAGGCCTTTCCTCGCCTCCCGCCTCCCCTTCGGCCGGGCTGGCAAGCAACAAACGGGAGGCGGGAGACGGGGAAAGGAGGCAGCCGGCAGCTTACCTGCTCCAAGCATCCAAGCGCCGCGGTCTCCCAGTCGCCCGCCCGGCCCCAGGGCAATGGCGGCAGCGAGGCGACGGGGGGAAGAAAGGGGAGGGGGACGAGGAAGGGCTGTTTGCGCCGCTCGTAAGCTCACAGCAGCGGCGCCTCCGAGGGCGGGGCTAGGGATGGGGCGGGGGAAGGAGAGGAGGAGCAGCCTCCCTTCCCCCTCCCCCCAGCTTCCAGCCGCCGCCGGAGGAGTCAACAACGCGGGACGCCCGCCCGCCGCCAACGCCGCCCATGGCCGGCCCGAGCTGAGAGGCCTGCTGCTGCTGCCCCTGCGGCTGGGCCCCCAGTCCCGGCTGCCCCAGCGGCGGAAAGGCTGCGGCGGCGGCCCCGGCCGGCTGAGCCAGCGCCGGCCCGAGGGCCATCTTGGATGCAATTCCTTCCCTCGGGCCGCCCCGCCCACCGCGACGCCGGCCGTTTCGAGAGGGCGGGGCTGCATCAGGCGCCTCTTCACCGCCCTCCAGTGCCCGCCGAAAGTTTAACTCCTCCCCCCAATCTCGCACGCCGCCCTTTCAGGCCGATTTTTTGAAAGAATGCCCTAGTCGTGCATTCTTTCAAAAAATCGGGACTTTTTAGAGGACGGGCGGGACGCGGGACAAATGATGAAAAAGCGGGTCTGTCCCGCCAAAATCGGGACGTCTGGTCACCTTAACTAATTCCCACAACACTGTCAAATAATTTACTAAGACTGTATTACTACTATTCTTCTCTCCCTTACTAGTATCTATCTCTTCCCACTTATAACTATAACCATGTTGCTTGTATTTTTCAATTTATATTGTTTTTATTTGTTTCCTAGTATGATTTGATAGCTTATTAGTAACCTTGACAGTTGTCTCCTAGAGTTGGAAACAACTAATTTAATTTAATTTAATTTAATTTAATTTAATAGATTTGTATGTCGAGGGGAACCTTTACCTTTACCTTTAAACTTGACTGTCACTAAGTGTTGTATCTTTTTATTCTTGATGAAAGTATTTTATTTTCCTTATGTACACTGAGAGCATATACACCGAAGACAAATTCCTTGTGTGTCCAATCACACTTGGCCAATAAAGAATTGAATTCTATCCTATCCTATCCTATCCTATCCTATCCTATCCTATCCTATCCTATCCTATCCTATCCTATCCTATCCTATCCTATCCTATCCTATCCTATCCTATCCTATCCTATCCTTAGTTTCTTTTTCTCAGCTATTACTTCTTCAATGGTTTGTGCTTACAGGTGGGATGGTGTGTGTTTAAGGGAGTATGAATATCCAAGGGGAGATATATAGTCATAATAACATTCCTTTCTCCAAGAGTCAAGGCTATTCTGCCCTGCACCTGGAGGGGTGTGTCTGGGAAGAATCTCCAGTTGGGACGGTGCATTGATTGGACCATGTGATGGACATGTGGGTGCTGGGGCAGGGACTTGAACTTTCTTTTGGGTGGGGAACACCTGGAAGCTTTCAGAGTTGGGTTTTCCCAGATGTGCCAATATGACATCTCTAATAAAATGGAACTTTGAGGAATGCCTAGTCCAGTGATGGCGAACCTATGGCACGGGTGCCACAGGTGGCACGCGGAGCCATATCTGCCGGCACGCGAGCCGTTGCCCTAACTCAGCTCCAATGCGCATGTGTGTGCCCGCCAGTTGATTTTTGGCTCACGTGGAGGCTCTGGGAGGGCGATTTTGGCCTCTGGAGGGCCTCCAGGGTGGCAGGGGGGAGCGTTTTTGCCCTCCCCAAGCTCCAAGAAAGCCTCTGGAGCCTGGGGAGGGTGAAAAATGGGCCCACCGGGCCCACTGGAAGTCGGGAAATGGGGGAGTGGGGGGGTCACGCACGCATGTGCAGGAGGGTGGAGCAAGTGAGGGGCTTTGAATTATGGGTGTGGGCAGGCACGCGCGTGCAATAGCGCGCACACGCCCTATTTCGGCACCCGAGGAAAAAAAGGTTCGCCATCACTGGCCTAGTCTCTGAGTTTTCTTTCGTTGGGGGTATTACTTGGAACCCTGACACTAATATTCTGCTCCCCCCACCCCCACCTGATCCTGCAGTTGGGCTCTCCCCCCCCCCACCTCACACCTGGTTCTGCAATTGGGCTCTTCTCCCCCACCCCCACCTGATCCTGCAGTTGGGCTCTTCCCCCCCCAATCTGATCCTGCAGTTGGGCTCTTCCCCCCCACCCCCACCTGATCCTGCAGTTGGGCTCTTCCCCCCACCCCCACCCCGATCCTGCAGTTGGGCTCTTCCCCCCCACCTGATCCTGCAGTTGGGCTCTTTCCCCCCCCCCCGGCTCACACCTGATTCTGCAGTTGGGCTCTTCTCCCCCCCCACCACATGATCCTGCAGTTGGGCTCTTCCCCCCCCCTCAGATCTGATCCTGCAGTTGGGCTCTTCCCCCCCACCCCCACCTGATCCTGCAGTTGGGCTCTTCCCCCCACCTGATCCTGCAGTTGGGCTCTTCCCCCACCCCACACCTGATCCTGCAGTTGGGCTCTTCTCCCCCCAACACCTGATCCTGCAGTTGGGCTGCTCCCCCCTACCCCACACCTGATCCTGCAGTTGGGCTGCTTCTCCCCCATCCCAGAAGCTGAGCCACCACTGTTCTCGTCCTGCGCCCCCCACCATAGCCCCACAGCTCCTGCAATCAGCGATTGCACGCTGCCCCCGCAACATCATGACTTCTGCCTGCCACCGGAATGGATGACAGCTAACTGTCCTGGGTGGCCAAAGGCCCGGGACAAACAGTGTTTTGGCGAATGGGCCGGGCCGAAGGGCCCATTGGCCAGGGAAAATGCCTAGGGGAGGGCCAGCCGAGGAGGAAAGCTAGAGTTAAATGGGTGGAGGCAGGAGGCTGGAGGAGAAGGAGGTGCGGCCAAGGGGAGGAGCCTGAAAGTCCCATTTTTGTGTGGTTTGATGAAAGAAGAGTTTAAGAATTAAAGTAACTGTCCCTCACTTCTAAGTCACTAAAATCAACCCTGTGAACTTAAAAGGGGATTTTCACACAAATACATTCCTACGTTAAAAAAACACTTTCTCTGGCAAAGAGGAGAAGATAATTCTGTGCTATTGGAGAAGAGAGGCAATCAGTGCTCTGTCCTAGGTAAGTAACCTTTCTTGCAAACTTACAGAATGATTTCTCCATTCTCCTATGAAATCGAATACAGTCCCCGAAAAGGAAAAGGTACAGACTGAGCATCCTTCATATTTCAGAACAGTTATACCTGTTTTCAACTAAAGATAACCATAGTAAAATAGGTTTACCCTTCTGATTCTCACATGCACAAATTCTCCTAAGACTTTTTAAAATCAAGTTTTTTACATTTAAAAATTCCAAATTAAAAAAAACTGTCCTAATGCCGAGAACCCAAAGCCTTTTAGAATAACGATAATTGCAACAACAACAACAACAACAACAACAACAACAACAAAGAAGCTAACAAATTCAGTCTCGCATCTTACCAGCAATGTCGCAGAGTTCCGCATCGGAAGCGTTTCCCAGGGCTTCCTCCAGTTCTGGTTCCAGAGTTACACTTTCCAAAACTGGATCAATAGCTTTCTGCTTGGGGACCCAGATTTTTCCTAGAAATACATAAAGTGGTAACAGCTTCAGCTCCATTCCATCAGGCTGGGAATTAGATACATTTTAGTCTAATGGTTAAAGCACCAGGCTAGAAACTGGGAGACTGTGAGTTCTAGTTCTCCCTCAGCCATGACTGAGGTGGGTGACTTTGGGCAGGTCAGTCTCTCTCTCAGCCCAACCCACCTCCCAGGGTTGCTGTTGTGGGAATAATAGGAAGAAGGAAGTGGGTTGAATATGTTCACCACTTTGAATTATCTGTAAAAAGAATAAAGGCGGGATATAAAATAAACAAACCAATACATTTTACTCTCCTACCTAAGGTGGTTCTTTCATAGTTCCTAACTTTTCAAGACTCTAAAAGAAAGGGGGAGGGGCATTGGCAAAGAAACTCTGTGGTATGAAAAGGGGAAGTTAAACTCTCCCCTTCCCAGTTAAAATCATCCTACCTATCTACCAACAACACATAAGAAAATAGAATAGAATAGAATTCTTTATTGGCCAAGTGTGATTGGACATACAGAAGGCATTTGTCTCTGGTGCATAAGCTCTGAATGTACGTTCAAGCAACAAGTGATTATCATAACCTTAAAATACAATCATCATAAATCATAGATACAAACACTGCATGACAGTTATAGGACACTAAATAAAGGCCTTACTGTGTGTGTTATTTGTATCAGGTTTCAAGATTCAAAGTGTGATTGCTAACATCACACTTAAGAAAAAAAGTGCTATTAAAGTAGTACAGGCTGGATTTTATGTAATAACACATCAGTTTATGTAAATGCAAAATCATTTTTATAGCATCCTACTTCTAAGGCTGCCTAACTGTGACTAGTATTCATTTTAAAATAGCAATGGCATGGAGTCAGAGCATGCCTTTGGGGGCCTGGCACCTTCAGTGATATCCCAGACCTTTCTCCAAAATCTCATTCACTGCTCATTAAAGCTTGGCCCTTTCAACAGGAAATCAAATTCCTTCCTTATATTTTTCCATATACTTTTAAAAATAAAGCTCTGTTTGTTTCACTTAAGATAAAGCTAAAAGACATTTTTCCACTTGCAACTTACCGCAATTTCAACACCAATTCAAATGTTCTGTGCCCAAATAACAGTAACAGAGATTTTATGTCACTTCAATGATTAATGAACGAGACTCTGAAGGTGCTTTAAGTCAGGGGTATCCAACCTTGGCAACTTTAAGACTTGTGGACTTCAACTCCCAGAGTTCCTCAGCCAGCTTTGCTGAGTTGGGAGTTAGGAATTCTGGGAGTTGAAATCCACAAGTCTTAAAGTTGCCAAGGTTGGAGACCTCTGCGTAAGTTACTGCTATGGAAATGGCCAAAATTTATTCTGAGTAGTGCTTGACTGCTGATGAATACATGTCCATGTAGCTCTCTTAGAAACAATATAAGAAGGGTTTGCAATTGCTTTTTCTGGATATTTATTTCACTTTCTACTCTAGTCTTGGAATTCCCTGCAGTATTAGCCAACCTAACCATGTCTAACTTTGGTGCCCAGAGAGGGCCAGTCAGGTGCTGTAGGAAACACACAAAAAAGCTAGCTCAATAAGTTGCAAAATTAGTGAGAAGTTAGTGTTGGTGGTTTGGCAATGTATCTTTAATTTTTTTAAAAAAAAAATCTCAGAACAAAAGAAATATGTGTATGCAGTGGTGAAAATGCCATCTTTACTCCAAAGGGAAAATGAAGATTTTGAAGGGACAAAATTAGAATATTTTTGTATTTCTTTTGCAAACTTTTTTCTTGGAAAAAAGGACAAAGTCTGGTTTGGGATTTTTTTTTTTAATGGAAAGCAAGAAAGCCAGACATAAGATAGAACAAACATAAGGAAAGGGTTCCTTTTTTTATAAAAGAGTGCAGTCAAATGGGGGTGGGGGATGGGGGAGAAAAGTGCTGCTCCAGGCGTGGAATGTGACACTGGAGCTATTTTTGTTCCTGCTTCCTATGAAATGGCACGAAACAAAGGACAAGGACCAGGCGGTCCAGCTTGTTGGTGGAGAAAGACTAAATTTAGGCTCACACTGAAGCAACTGCTCCTTTTCTCATGAGGGTAGAGGAACGGAAGGCCAAAGTTATAGAAGAAGGGCTTGCTTTTAGCCCTACAATCATATAGTCATACAATCACTACTCTATTCCTTGAAGTAGATTTTATTTTAAAGTAAAAGACAATATGAAACAAAAAATACAATTTAAACTGCTATGGGAGTTGGTTTTGAGGGTCTAGGACAACTCACCACAGCTAACACGTAGTGGCCAACTCACCAGAAGACAATTCAGCACGGCCAATTTGCCATGGGACAAAAATTATATAATATTGAAGAAATGTTGGAAAGAATCATTAAAGAAAAGATGCAAAATAAGGGACAAAATAAAATGTGAATGACAAAAATTTAAAAAAATTTTTTTTAAATAATTAAATAAAATTGTTGAATTGTCCCATGACAAGTTGGCTGTGGAAAGTTGACCATGGCGAATTGGCAGGAGTGAGTTGGCTACAGCAAGTTGGCCAGGACGAGTTGTCCCATTCTGGTTTTGGGATGTATTTAAGAATATATTTTTTTTAATGAAAGGTCGGCAGTTCGAATCCCTAGCGACGTGTAACGGACTGAGCTCCCGTTACTTGTCCAAGCTTCTGCCAACCTAGCAGTTTGAAAGCACGTAAAAAATGCAAGTAGAAAAATAGGGACCACCTTTGGTGGGAAGGTAACAGCGTTCCGTGCGCCTTTGACGTTTAGTCATGCCAGCCACATGACCACAGAGACGTCTTCGGACAGTACTGGCTCTTCGCTTTGAAACGGAGATGAGCACCGCCCCCTAGAGTTGGGAACGACTAGCACATATGTGCGAGGGGAACCTTTACCTTTTAAGAATATTTTTAAGTTTATCAGTATGAGAAGCACAGTACAAACTGTACTCTAGATGGTGCATGGCACCTGCAGAATTGTGCTAGTTAATCTCCTACCTCTTTTCTCTCCCGTGAAGGGAACCAGATCGTCTCGGTCTTTAGTGTCATTTGCCTGCTTCTCCAAATGTGCCATAAGAACACCTCTATTAAAAGGGCCTGTGGGTGTTTTCTTGGTCTGATCTTTCTGTCTCATTCCTGCAGGTAATATTGCATTCTATATTTTGGAGAAAGGAGAAAAAAACATTCAAGCTCCATGATCATCACCCATCACCCAATCTTTTTTAATGAAATCCCTCTGAACCCCCACATGCTAGCAATGTCTAGCTACTGAATTGGAGTAGCACTCACAAAATTGTAAAATATGTGAAGAAAAGTTTGTTCAATTGACCACCAAATTAACATTGTTTAAAATACCTATAGAGAACAATAATAATAACAAAAATTAAGGAAAATAAACCAAAAGCAAATAACATTAAAGACAAGAGAAGAAACCAATCAAATAATCAATCAATCAATCAGTGGGCTCAACTAACCTCCCATCCTCCATCCCTGGGAAAACAGCCAAGGCTTGAGGTCTTCCCAAAACTCCAGCAGAGTCAGGGCCAAACTAATCTCAAGTGTATGGTGATCCAAAGGGTAGGGCTATAATAGACAAGACACATTTCCTGGATCCTGTCAAGAGAACATTCTCTAATAATCAATGGGACCAGGACCATGCCTCTTCTGCCAAACCTGATGGGCCAGCTGGAGCCCATTGGAAACAGAAAGCCCCTCAGATAAACCAGCATAGAGAGACAGGAAGGTGGCCTTGAAGCAAATATTTAGAAATTGTTAAAAAAAATTGTCCAAGAACAAGAACATTCATTAAGTCCTGGGAACAAAGATAGTATTAAGAAGAAACTGCTAGATGCAGACAATCAGGTCCACACCTGAAAGTTCCAAATTACTGATCTATTGCTCAAGCCTATGCACAGGAAGATTCTCAGATTAATAGTTTGCACCTGGGTAAAACTAGATAAGGATCAAAGGCATTCAAGGGTGGTTGGACTTTGTCCACTTGTGACTACATAGCAACTTAAAACTGATGCCTCACTTGACTCCTCCTTCTGGCTCTGCCAGTCTCTCTCTCTCTCTCTCTCTCCTACAGAAATTCAGGCTGGCCCTCCCTGACTGATGGCATTTAGGGAAAGGAGAGAAAAAGCAGTCAGACTTGAAAGATTCAGTTATTATAGCCTACCCCAACAAAGTATAATTCTATAGTTCTTGTGGAATTGATTGGTATGTGGAAATGACCTTGGGAGACCAAAGGAAGAACTGCAGCCTAAATAGCAGTTTGACAAATGAAATTTTGAATCCAAAGGAGGAGAGTGGTGAAAGCATCTCTGAAGGAATTTAGTTACCCTTACCTAGTTATCAGGTGAGTAAAAGTGAGGAATGGAAGAAGTACTCTCAGTCTTGTAAGATTTTGTTAATGTAACCTTATAATAAAGATAGAGGTGGTACTTCTGTTTGAACTACCCTGCAAAGCTAACAGCTGTACCTCATGAGGCTGACACTCGGCCCATGCCATGAAGGTCTTATTAGGAAACCACCAGCACCTTGAATTTATTCATTTATATAGATGCGCATCTCATTTTTATGTGATTCTTGGTAGTTTACAATTCTAGAGCCATTTTGGTGTAGTGGTTAAGGCATCGGTATAACTGGGAAACTGGAAATTCTAATCCTGCCTTAAGCATGAAGCCAACTGGGTGACCTTGGATCAGTCCCTCTCACTCTGCCATAGGAAGGAAGCAATGACAAATTACTTCTGAAAAACCTTGCCAACAAAACTGCAGGGGCAAGTCCAGGCAGTCACCATGAGTCAACACTAACTTGAAGGCACACATACAAACAAGAAAGCAGATTAAATAAAAAAATGTAAAATACACAATATAAAAAATAAAACACATAGCAGTTTGGCATTTTCCAATGAATTATTGGAATTACAGCCAGAGGCATATTTGGAGCCAGTGCAACTTATATGCATCCATAATTGCTTGTAACACTATATTTTGGATCAATTGCAGCTTCTGGATGTTCTTCCAGAAGAATCCCATTTATTAATTTAAATAATGTATGTGGTGCCTTGAAGCCCCATGAACAACATATTAATCTGCTCAAGAGATGACTAAGCATGAGTGATCATGGACAGTATCAGTTGACCCAGGAAGGGGCATAATTGGCACACAACACAAAGTTGTGAATAAGTCTTATTGGCCTCCACTGCTGCCTTATTCTCAAAACAGCAGCTGTGAATTTAGGAAGACTCCTCACTGTTTGTGTTTGGGGAAGTACAACTCCCCCCATTCCAGAATTAAAGATTGGAAATCATCAGTCCAGGAGACCTTAAAATCCTCAGTCTTGTGAGGGTTGAGCATTCTTCCCCAGAGTCTCCAGACATCAAAATAGAACTTCTACAAAATTACTTGGTTGGTCTGGAGATATAATACTGAGCATATTGATGGCACCTCACTCTGTGTCATTGAATGACCTCAACAGTGGTTTCATCTAGATGTTAAAGAGAGTGGAGAGATTGGTGAGCCCTGGGGATACCCACAAAAAATAAGACATGGGTTGAACCCCGCTCCCTCATCAACAGTGACTGCAACTTAGAAAGAAGCTGGAAGAAAACCAGTACAAAATCGTACCCCTAATTCCTAACCTTTGGAACCAGTCCAGAAGGATATCATGATCAGTGATACTGAAAGCCACGAACAGATGGCTTTCAATATCACTAAAATAAGAATAGGTACATTACCGCCATCCTCTTCCCTTCAATGGTCATCCCAAAGTGCACTCAATGTTCTTTTGGTTCCATACATGGGCCTGAATAGATAATCTGCTTTCTCCAGGACTCTCTGAAGCTGCAGCATTGGGTCTACTGATGACAACTTCAGGAAGAAACATAACAGAGGTGGGATTCAGCAGGTTCTGACCAGTTCTGGAGAACCGGTAGTGGAAATTTTGAGTAGTTCGGAGAACTGGTAAATACCACCTCTGACTGGCCCCACCCCCATCTATTCTCTGCTTCCCGAGTCCCAGCTGATCGGGAGGAAATGGGGATTTTGCAGTAACCTTCCCCTGGAGTAGGGAGGGAATGGAGATTTTACAATATCCTTCCCCTGCTACGCCTACCAAGCCATGCCCACCAAATCAAACCATGCCATGCCTACCAAGCCACACACAAAGAACCAATATGGTAGTAAAAAAAATTGAATCCCACCACTGAAACAGACCACCATTCTTTAAACTCTCTCACTGCCCAGACCCAACCACACATCCTTTGAGAAGCCTTGGCTAACCAGGATCTAACACAGAGATGGCCAAGCTCACAGCACTGACCAATAGGATCAAATTCAGCCCAGATAATCAAGCAAAAGTAAACTTCAGTAAACTCCATGGACCTGCATCAAGGTTGGTCCAGCTTGGAATGGAACTGAGTGACTTTATCCATTAGCTGCCTAGCATATTCCTTACAGTGGCCTTGTAAATGAGTCTCCAACCACACTTTCCCAGAAGAAATAGGACACTTGAAACAGGGCCAAAAGATGGCTATCTGCAAATGCAATAAGGGCAAAAAAGGAACGATGCTTTACCATACTTCCTGCCATGTGGTAGTCCTTAATACAGTATTGGCTCTAGCTCATGCTGAATTAGATTCACCTCTCTTTGTTCTCCAATGATGTTCTACTGTGGCATGAGCGTGGCTGGCATGTGCTGCTGTGGAGTATGGGAAGGCATGCAGGTGGCTACTGTAGCATTATTGCAGCTGGACAGAGGGATGCTGCAGCTTCGTGCGAGTAGAGTGAGGGCGAAGCGGAGTGCTCCAGGTGGCTGCCTGCACTACGGAAAATGAGATTCCCCAGGATCTCGTATTCCATAGCAGGACTCCTCAGGAGAAAAAGGAGAAAAAGCAGTCAGAGTGGGAGCAATTTACAGGAGTGACTTGCTTACGGCAGCAAGGAGGGTCACAAATTGCAATCACATGACCACAGGATGCTGCAACCATTGTAAGTGTGAGCTGGTTTCTAAGAACCTGGATGGTAATCACATGACCGGGTGGGTGCTGGGGTAGTTGAAACTTCAAGGACTTATCATAAGCACCACTCTCTTCAGTGCATGGTTGCTGAATGAGTGGTTGTTAACCAAGGATTATCTATAGTATACACATCATTACTACATGTATTTCTTTGCTTTATTCTTTCCTCCCACTATCTGCTACCCAAAGCTGGAAGTTATATTTAATCATTATTAAAAGTCACTACAAAACTCCCCAATGCTTCTTTTTAAAAAACGATTCTTTAAAGTATTTACATCTGGATCGAGTTCCAGTAGCTCATCTTCTAGCATCTTCATTTCATCTTCGGTCAGTGCTCCAAGGATCTGATCTTCATCTAGATCTCGGTATTTCTCTAAACCTTGTCTATACGACATTTTGGAGAATTGGCTTTTTTGATCTTTTCTGGCTTTTAAGTCTCTTCTTCCCAAAATATAGGACCTGGATGATTAAAAAATTAAAAAAAATATTAAAACTTAGGTTGCATGATGGTAGAATTATCACAATATAGAAATGAGGTTTATCATAACCACTAGATGGCAGCATAGAGATACAGAAAACCAGAACCCAATACAAAAAAAGAACCAATGAGGAATCAGCATTCCAAAAATTTCTGATCAGGATTGGTCACAAAGAACCAATCAGAAACCCAAGCTCACTGACCTGCATCAATTTGACACCTGCTTGGCTAAAGATCAATTAAAAGTCAGGTCACCTGACAGAAGTCCAGTCAATCCCTGCTCGGTTGCCTGTTATTTGTTTTAGCACAGGGGTCCCCAACCCCTGGGCCGTGGCCCACTACCGGTCCATGAGCCATTCGGAACCAGGCTGTGGAAGCGGTGGGCCAGCTTGTGCATAGCTCCACCTGTGTGAGCGGGGCAAACATGTGTACACAGGAAGCTCCATTTGTGTGAGTGGCGGGTACGCATGCATGCAACTTGTGCAAATGGAGCTGCGTGTACATGCCCACCGCTCAAGCAGAATCATCCCCTCCCTCCCCCACCGGTCCACAAAATCGGAAAGGTTGGGAACCGCTGCTTTAGCAGACCATCTTACATCTGAAGATGCCAACCAGGTGAAACATCAGGAAATATACTGTCTTGACTATGGTCACTAAATCCTGAAGATCAACACTATACAGCTCAGCACTGCCCAACTGATACAGGCCATGAAAGCCTAAACCAGATACAGAAAAAAAAATTAATGCTTTGCTGCAATCTGTTTTCTGTATAGGTAGTCCTCACTTACCAACAGTAATTGGGATGGGGACCTCAGTCACTAAATGGTCATAAGATGTGATATCATGTGGCTGCAACTGACTTACGCTGCAGTTCTGGCACTCCCAGTTGCTGTTGTTAGGGGAATCCCATACAATCAGCATCCTGCTTTGCCACAAATTGCCATTTGTGACCTCCTGTTGGCTTCCCCGTAGAAAGTCACAATTGGCAATTACATGATTATGGGGATGCTGTGAGAGCTGCATCCTATGAGAGCCCACCATAAATACCCCACCTTCACTGCCATTGTAACTTTGGTCCCTGAATGAGTAAGTGTATGTTGAATGAGGACTACCTGTTTCCAGGCAGAATATGATATCCTTAATGGTAGTTCAAGAAGTCGGTTTGGTGTAATCGTAAAGGAATCAGAATAAAAACAAGGAGATTGTGAGTTCTAGCCTTGACACAAATCCAGCTGGATGACTTTAGGCTAGTCACACACTCTTCAAACCTAGGAAGCAGGCAATGGCAAACCACTTCTAAAACTGTGCCAAAAAACCTGCAGGGCCTTTTCCATGGAGTCCCCAGGTATCAAAAACTGTCTTGAAGTCACCAAAAAGACAAAACATTTAGCTGTAGAATGCAGTTTTTCAAATGTATCAATGAATTTTAAAAAAATATGATTTCCTACCTAAAACACCTATCTTTTTGGCTTGACAATTGACAATAGCAAACTTAATATCTTATTAAATATAAATGTTAGCCCTATTTTAGGAATTCCGCTGCAGGTCTCATGTATTTTTCACCCGATACTATATTGTAAAAGAAGTTCTGCAACACATTTTTGGCAATTATGACTAAAGATGGGCTTAAAGGGTTTGCCCAACCCAAAAAAAGAAGAAAGGAATTGAAGAGTTCAGGAGAGAACAAGGACACAAAGACAAAACCAGCAAGCTCCTACAGATACCATGCTTATACAAACATTATACAAAAGTTAAAAAGAGCCGAGGTGGCGCAGCGGTTAGAGGCAGTACTGCAGGTCACTTTAGCTGATTGTAATCCGCAGGTCAGCGGTTCAAATCTCACCGGCTCAAGGTTGACTCAGCCTTCCATCCTTCCGAGGTAGGTAAAATGAGGACCCAGATTGTTGGGGGCAATGTAAATATACATTGCTTACTGGTGTAAACCGCTTAGAGAGTGCTTGCACTGTGAGGCGGTATATAAATCTCACTAATAAATAAATAAATGAATGAGGCGGTATATAAATCTCACTAATAATAAATAAATAAATAAAAACTGAAGAAGAACAAAACTGCCTGTTCCATCTAATCAAATACAGCCAAATATTCCAAGTAGAGCATATGAGAACTGTAATTAGAAAGACAGATTATACATCTTAAATTGTTTAATCTTTATTAATAGTCAAATGGGAACTGACTGATGTGCCCTTCTTTGCTGGCAGTATTCAAATGGAGGAAAGCTAATTTTACAACTTTTCTTGCCATATTTATTAAGTGAATCACTGCAGTAACACGGTTGTTAAGTGAATCTGGCTTCCCCATTGACTTTGCTTGTCAGAAGTTTGCAAAAGATGATCACATGACTTCGGGATACTTCAACCGTCATAAATATGAATCAGTTGTCAAGCATCCAAATGTAACCATGGGGATGCTGCAACGGTCATAAGTGTGCAAAATGGTCATAAATCACTTTTTTCAGTGCCGTTGTAACTTTGAACAGTCACTAAATGAACAGTTGTAAATCAAGGACTATCTGTATCAGTGTTTCTCAATCTCAGTAACTCCCAGAATTCCCCAGCCAACCATGGAATTGGAATCCACACATCTTAAACTTGATTAGTGTTCTCCAACGATGTAATTATTGAAAATATTCCTCTTCTGCCCAGACAAAACCTCCTTTATATGGTAGTTGAAATACAATCGATCTGTATCATCCTAAATTCACAAAATATTTAGAGTTCTCCTGCCTTTATTTTAAGGCCCAAACTGCATCCCATGGATAAGTTATTACCTTAAAAAAGAAAACTTATTCCTGTATTGTTAATAGCAGCCTGATACATAATAATTCAATAGATGAGTATTTCCTAGCTGTTACTTAAAGGCTTACTTTTAACAATATGTTTAGTCATGTATGCTTAACATTTGCTAGAACCATTGTTTTTTTCTGAGCCTATATTTAATTTAATTTAATAAACGTTCTTATAGGCCGCCCAATCCCGTAGGACTCAGGGCGGCGTACAGCATAGATAAGAAACGTACAATAAAAACAGTAAAAGCAATTTAAAAAATAAAAACATTATTTTAAAAAACATTCATTCATTTAGCAACAATCTAATCTATCGTAAAAAAATATATATGCTACTTTTCACCAATCAAGCCGGAGCTAAAAAAAATATAAAAGGGAACCAAAGTTGCTGTAAACGTGCAAGAACAGGTCTTATAAAGCTGATTACTTAAGCTTGCCAGCAGGTTTCCTCATGCAACATTCCGTCTTGCAGCATGGCAACCCACCCACAAATCACATTTTATGACTCAGTTTTTTGGATTGTCAGTTTTACTGTATTATGTAAAACAGAACAGGGCAAAGAAGAAAGCTACCTTTAATTTTGCCAAAAACAACATTATAGTCCTGGGTAAAGAATAAAAAGGAATGCCTTTCATCAAATAATACCTTCTCCCGCTCATTTAGAGCATGGATATGCACAATCATTCTCTTATCCTTCAAAGCAGAGTCAATAAGGAAAGTCAAGATAACATTTGGAGGCCCAAATGGGTTCTCCACCCGGGTGACTCACAGGGCGCAATTCCTTAACATTTTAAGCTCTAATTTTAGTTGAAAGGAGCTGATAAGAAACTGTCACTAAAAGTTTGTGTAGTATGTATTATCTGGGATGCACCAGAAGTTCTGAGTTTGTTTTTCAAAGTATTCATAGTTGTTATTATTGATTTCTGTACTCGTTATAATTCATATTCTGCTTTTCCTCCAAACAGCTCAATATGGTATACAACAGTGTTTTTCAAATTTGGGAAGAATATATGCAGAATTCCCCCGTCAGCAACAGGTTACTTATACCTTCAAATCCCACCCACGCACCCATCACATTCTGACATACAATCCTCGACTTACAACCATTCATTTAGTGATCATTCAAATTTACAAAGGCACCAAAAAGTGTGACTTATGACCATTTTTCACGCTTAACGACCGTTGCAGCATCCTCACAATCACGGGATCAAAATTTGAGTGCTTGGCAACTGGCTCGTATTTATGATAGTTGCAATGTCTTGGGGTCATGTGATCACCTTTTGTGACTTTCTGAACAGCAGTCAGTGGGGAAGCCACTTCACAATCATGTTACGGTACTAAACAACCGCAGTGATTCATTTAACAATTTTGACAAGAAAGGCTGTAAAATGAGGCAAAACTCACTTAACAACTGTCTCACTTAGCAATAGAAATTTTGGGCTCAATTGTGTTATAAGTCAAGGACTACCTGCACGTAAGTTATGGTGAGATGCAATGACTAGCCTAAAGTAATCAAGTCAGTGTCCATTCTATATGTGAGTAAGATACTACAGGTAGTCCTCGACTTTCAACAGTTAACTTAGTGACCTTTCAATGACACTGACAAGTGACTTAGCAATAGCAATAGCACTTAGACTTATATACCGCTTCATAGTGCTTTACAGCCCTCTCTAAGCAGTTTACAGAGTTCAGCATATTGCCCCCAACAATCTGGGTCCTCATTTTACCGACCTCAGAAGGATGGAAGGCTGAGTCAACCTTGAGCCGGTGAGATTTGAACAGCTGAACTGCTGAACTGCAGTGCTGCACTTTAACCACTGCGCCACCTCGGCTCTATGACCGTTTTTCCACACTTATGACCATTGCAGCATCCACATGGTCAGATAATCAAAATTCAGATGCTTGGCAACTGACTCATATTTATGACGATTGCAGTGTCCCGGAATCATGTGATCCCCTTTTGCGACTTTCTGACAGGAAAAGTCAACGGGGAAGCCAGATTCACTTAACAACTCTGTTACTAACTTAACTACTGCGGTGATTTACTTAGCAAATGTGGCAAGAAAAGTTTGTAAAATGGGGCAACACTCCCTTAACAAATGTCTCACTTAGCAACATACATTTTGGACTTAATTGTGGTCGTAAGTTGAGGACTACCTCTTTTAGCAAAATATATTGTTAGAGGTGGATCATCTTTTAGAAGCATCCTCTTTGCTTGTGCTGTGCAGTATCAGCAAAAGGAATCCCAAATCTTGGCAACTTTCCTGCTGGTGCCTTGACCTTTTAAACAGCAGGTGCCCTGAGCTCTACTACAAGCAAAGCTTTCCCTCCCCCCCCCCACTCCCCACCATTACTTAACTCTTTTTTGGGTGGGGGGGACGACGACATTTCATCAGCTTTATTTCCAGGCTGCAAAGTCTGACCACGGAGCAACAACCTAACAACCACTTTTCCAAGCTCAGCCGCCTCCATGGGCGCCCACCCTCTCCGCCAGGGCTACGAGGTAAAGAGGTAACTGCTTCCATTTTGCCCCGGGGCGACCTGTGAGAATAGAAACTTCCCGCTATGTCAGGGGGAAGTAGAAACTCTCAAAGATTCTCCTTTTTGCCATGCCCCCCCCCCCCCTCGCTCTGTCCTTCCTAGTTCCACCCCAGCAAAAACAAACAAACAAACCCAAACAGCAGCGAGAGCAGAAGCGGCGGCTATTTATAGGCGCCGCGCCTACGCCGGTCCCCTTTTGGCGGCAGAGGAACGCTTTGGCCACATATGGCTTGAGCGGCTCACGCCGGGGCTCCTTGAGAAACTAAGAAGTGGGGTCCCAATTCAAGGGGCACCAAAGCTTGGGCACCTTCAACCCTGCCCGCTCGACCGGTTATACGTACCTGTTGCCGCTGGGCTTTGTGGAAGAGGGCGCACGCCGCCGGTTGCGAGACGCGTCCCCCGGAGAGGAGGGAGCTCTTCACGTTGCTCAGAAAGCAGACGGGGGCAACTCCCTCCCCTTCCCAGCGCTGTCACTCATGGGGCTGAGGACGGCGAACGGAAGGCCGACACGCACCCACCGCCCACCTTCGGCTGGAGCCGCTGGAGCCTTGGCTGAGGGGGCTCTTCGTTGCCGCCGGTCAAGGCATCCGTGGCGTGCGTGCGGAGGAGAGGCGACAGCCAAGAGTCGCTGTGGTTAGAAGCAGCATATTTAATGTTACTCTAATTTTCTACTTAAATCATGCAAAAGTTGGTCAGCAGTGGGGAATGGCATTTAATATGTTACGGTGCTGTGCATCCATTGTAAAGACTGTCCAGGTGACAGTTGTATGTGCAATGGTTGGATGATACCAGAAAGCACCATAAATCATTAGTGAGGAAATTAAGGTTGCCTAAGATTAAATTTTAATATCATTTCTGCAGACCTCAGCTGTGTGTGCCTTTGAATCATTTTTAATTCCTGTTGACTGCCCAGGCAAGTCCTGCCACTGTTTGCTTCCTAGGCTTGTGAGAGAGACTGGCCCAAGGTAAGACTAGAACTCAAGTCTCCCATTTGTAGCCTGATGCCTTAATTGCTATATCAGACTGATTGGACTTGCCTTGATGCTCTGGAGCAAAATCCCATAATATGGCAATCTAACCTCAGATACTCACCCAATGATTTTAACAGGAGCCTTGTAAAGAGGAAAGTATCTCCCTATTAGGAACCGTCCTCAAAACCATGTCTGAGCATTACTTGAAAGCTAATGTCATCCTACCCTTTTGTGTTAATATACTCCAAAACAGGATGAATTTTCACCTTAAAAAAGGATCTCACAGGTTTATGTGCTTTACAGTCTCATAATCATGGAACATTATTTGGAAATTATTTTGGAAATGCAATGAAAGGACAATACAAAAATATTAATAAATATGCACCTGTACCTAGAATGGGCTAGTACTGGCTAGCATGGAGGTTTCAGTAGCCCAGTATACAAACCCAATAATAGCTGCAAGAACTTCATTTTCTGTTTGATGGGTTAAAAGCACAAATTGTTTTAAAAAACATGTTAAAAAGGTTTTTATATATCCCATTGGATCTCAAAGCAAGGGCTCATGTTCAATTTAACAAATGAATTCTGTGCCTAGGCCTACGTATGATGCAGTTATGATACAGGATTCGGCTTTAGTTAGCATATGAGTACTAACAGATATTACAGAAATCAGTGTGTCATGCAGAAACCTGTGTGTTGCATGTATATATGTGTATGGGTAAATGGTATTGTTAAGAATAGAACTATCACATGCAACAGTAATGAAAGTTATGGATATACAGTATATACTATACAGGCTGCTATGCACACACATATACACAAATACTTTTGGTCTGCATTTAAATAATATATAGTGGAAGAAAACATATGATGCATTGACATGCCCATAATCAGATTAGCAGTCAAGTACATTTGTGGCATGCCTAGGTTTAGTGACACATAATTCAAGATACACCTGTAGGAAAATCTACAGACAGAAGATACAATGGATTATGATTAATAATCTGGTTTGCAATGAATGCAATTAACCGAATTGCACAAGCTACAGTAAATAAAAGTTTAACTTATTTAAAGGTTGGGAAAAGTCTTTCTAACTAGCAGGCCAACTTCAAACAATTTTTAATTTGAAGCAAAAAGAAATGTTCTAAGAAGTTAACAGAAATAGAGATATACACACACATACACTGAATAGTTCAAAAATCATTCAGAAGCAAACTGATTTAAGTGATAGTTCTTTTAATATTTATATTGTTTTATATTTTGCTAAATTTATTAGTATTTTGAAGTTTTAAATCGCCTTTGCAATCTCCATTACAATTGATTCATAATGTCATGAATCCATATATCTTTCTCTGGTATTGATGTGTCCACCAAATACACAATTGCTTTGCGATCCCATAGATTAGTCCCTTCAATAATTGTTTCCACCTGGGCCACTAGAGGTTTCTGCTCCACATGGTTTCGGAAGACTATTGAAGCTTCCTCTGACCACTGCTGCGATTCTATTCCTAGGGGAAAGCAGTAAAAAAGAAAATTAAACAAAATCATAAAGCATCACAATAAGTTTTAGAAATATTTTAACCCGTTTGCTCATTAAATGATTTTGAAGTCCTTAATTTGGAGCATGAAGGAAAATACATCCTTGCCAGAAAACTGACCTTCCTGCATAATACTATAACTTTTATTCTGACTTGTGTGCAATTATGGTTAATTAACTTGGTCAAGAAACTGGAGAAATAATATTAATCAATAATGAGATACTGTACTGTATTTTAGATCAGTATTATAATGCAATATTAAAATGCTCACTGTTAACTATGTAAAGTACTTAAGAACAGCAATATATCTTGTGAGGGATGGTCTAGGTACATGTATGTGTGTGTGTGTGTGTATGCATGTGTGTGTGTGTGCATGAGTCAGAATGATGAACCTTATGAGAGCCATGATGTCACATACACCTGAAAAGGATTGAGCTTGCAAGGTGTTACTGCAATGTTGCTTTCGTTATTTCAATGAAAGCAGCAAGATCTGGCAGACTCCACTGAAAATCATTTTCAGGAAAATGGGGAAATAGTTTAGAACATTGTTTATAGGAGCAGGACCGGGGTGAAATGTTCCCGGTTCGCTCTTGCCTGTCGGTCGTCACACAGCCGATGGAGCCGGTGGCAGTCGCGGCGCTTCTCTTCCCCCGCCCGCCTGGACGCCGCCATTTGAGTTATTTTGCCCTCTGCGCATGCAGAACGCTTTGCGCATGTGCAGAGGGTAAAAGAACTCAGATGGCGGCATCCAGGCGGGCGGGGGAAGCCCCGCGCTGCGACCGCCACCGTCTCCATCGGCTCTGCGACGACCGACAGGCAAGAGCGAACCGGGAGCATTTCACCCCTGAGCAGGACACAATGATCAAGATTAATTTTGGGGGGCAAATGGTCAGGTCATGAAATTCATTGGCCTCAAATGTGTATGTCTGTCTGTCTTGTTCAATGTTCTCACTTTTGCGGTCACTATTTTAATATATCAGAACAACATACCTGCAAGTTGGGCTGTTATGGCCTGAAATGGCAGCTCTCTAAACATATCCACAAGAGGTCTTATATTTTGGATGCCAATCAGCTCATGTTTACCATAGTCCAGCTCATACACTGTCACCTGTCCATTTGCCAACAATCCTTTTATTAACACTCTGTGCCATCTAAGAAACAAACAAATAAGAAAAAAAAAAGAATAGGACTCTACTCACCTAAAATGGAATAGATAGATTCATAGAAAGTAAGGGGTGGACTTGATGCCTCTGAGAATACAATTCTTAGTTATTAATGTATCAAAAACTTTGTGACTCCCCAACTCTGAGCTGCTGACCTGGACCATTTGGCAAAAAAGAAAAGAAAAACCTTGCTCCCCTTTTCTTACTTAGAGTGAAAGATAACAGATCACTTATAAAAAAAACAAAAGCAAATAATAAAAATAATAATCTCCCATTTCAGGAATGTCTATCCTTTATGGGTATCTCAAACTATTTGCACAAAAGATACACAGCTCTTTGTGTGTATATATATTTATTCCCCTTTCTTTCCTAGAAAACTTATGGGATCTTAAAAAAAACAAAAGAAAGCAGAAGGCCAAGACAACTAGTTAATAAAGCACGAAGCACACAGGAAGAAAACTACTGTAATGTCAGAAGAATATATATATAATCTTGTGTGTTAAATTGTATCTTCAAATTTAAGGGAAATATCCTTGATACTACAGTAAATATCCGTAGCAAACAGCAGGAGAAGGGAGATTATCTCCCATTTGGAAAATGGTGAGAAAATATTGGAATAGATAATCTTTGACTTGGTCATCGAAATTGCTCTAATAACTTTGAGGACATGAAAACTGAATCTAGCTATGTCAAATCTCAGTCCCATTGAAGTAAATAGATTGGAGACTAAATTAGCCTCATTTCTAACCGTGTTAACAGAATACAATTCCCAAATACAGGATGGGGTACTTATAAAAGTTGCTTACTTGTTTTTCACTTTAGCTGCATAGATTTTGTTTTTTTCAACAGACACAGCTCCATCTTCTGCTGTGTTATAATGCAGAAGCATCTCTTCCATCAGCATTTCTAACTTGTGCATCTCTTGCCAGGACTGGAGGATAAAGTAACCCGGGTGGCATGCCAGCGCAACAAAAACATCCATCTGTTCCTGGGATTGGACAAGTGGCAGGGTTGGTGGCATTTTCACGGTGGTTTCCACCTTGCGGGATTCCATAATATGAGGAACTGTATCTGTGGAGCTCTGCTTGGGCCCTAAGCTTGACCGCATTGGTAAATCTGTTTCCCTTCTTCCAGGGAGATTACTGAGAGAGACACTCAGAAAAACATCCTTCTGATTCTTCCACAAGTCAGCACTGGTGATCTGCCTATTTATACTGCGATCTGGATCTGGAAAATTCTTTGGTGTAAACAGATAGATGTGCGCAATTTGGTTATCCAGCTTAACCACCTTATTGAGAGAGAGAGAGAGAGAATATTGCAATGATGAAAAATTATGTCTTGATCAGAACAATATCATAGAGAGCTTTAATTCAGAAAACTTTGTACCAACATTATGTTAACAAGACAGGCAATTAAGATAATACTAAGCAAACACATAAACCAAGTCACTAATTCAAAAAGGACTAGGGGTGATATGATACCTGTGTTCCAATATCTAAGGGGCTGCCACAAAGAAAGGGTCAACCTATTTTCCAAAGCACCTGAAGACAAGACAAGCAACAATGGATGGAAACTAATCAAGGAGAGAAGCAACCTAGAACTAAGAAGAAATTTCCTGACAGTTTGAACAATTAACCAGTGAAAACAACTTGCCTCTAAAAGTTGTGGGTGCTCCAATACTGGAGATTTTAAAGACGAAATTGAACAACCTTTTGTCTGAAATGGTATAGTGTTTCCTGCTTGAGCAGGGGGTTGGACTAGAAAACCTTCAAGGTCCCTTCCAATTCTGTTATTCTGTTAAGAAATTATGGTAGAACCATTGGCTGAAGGAGAGGAGGCCCCAAGGGGAGGTGGGGTTAAAAGACATTCCAGATTAGAGTGCATTCAAGGAGGTAATGTTTGAGGTCAGTCCCTTAGTCTATATCTCCCATTTCCAAAGGGAGATTCTTGTAAACTGGTGATCAGCAATAAAGAAACCCATTTGACCCATTCTTGGAACTGTTCTGATAATTTGCACCTGACAGAATAGTATGGTATTGTTATACCAAATCACAAGGTTACTTACATTAAGATAAATATATTGCCCACAAGCCTTCTAGTGATTATGTTTGGTAGTACTGATACAATATGCAAGAGGGTATTTAAATGCTAATGCCTCTTGCCAGTCTCTAAGGAAGGTTTTACAGACTGTAAATTATATCAGAGATAGTATCAATATTCTGGATTCTTAAATATATATGGAAAGGCTGTATTTAATAGGTAAAAGACAATACTACAGACACCCACCCCTCTTTAAATTGGAATATTCCGAAACTACATATATTAAATCCCTCCCATTTGCTTCACTGAGAAGAAATGCACTGAATAATTTTAAAACCTGAGGACAAACAGAAACAATATAAATACAATTCCTCCCTCTTGAATGACTTGCAATATTAGTTATTTTGCAGCACACAATACAGAGAAAGATTGACAAATCAAATCTTTTCTTACGGTCAATGAAGAGGTGTAGGTACAAATCAGCAACAAGATTACAGGGAAGAGATGAGTGGGATAAAAGTTAGGTAAGCAATTTACACAAAGGAGAGGTGAACCAGAAGGAAAGATTAAAAAACACAAACATGAACTGGAGTACCAGACCTTATTAACTTATGCAAGGCAGCAGTAATTGCAAAAATGCTTAACTGTGTACAAAGCTATATTACTGAATGAGAGTCTAGTAGATTAAAATATTATATTAATATATTTAGATAATTAAAATGTGATGATAAATCTCAGAAGTATATACCAAAACAAAAAAATTCTACTTAAAATACTTATTACATATTTAAAAACATTTACCGTATTTTTCGGAGTATAAGATGCACCTTTTTACCCCCAAAAGAGGATGAAAACTTGGGTGCGTCTTATACACCAAATGTAGCCCCACCCAGCCACCCCCACCCTTTGCCCTCTACCTCCCAACAATTTACCTCTTTGCAGCAAACAGCAGCAGAGCCTGATTAGCACAAAAAACTGATTATCAGCCTCCCGACTTACAGCTGAGAGGCTGCAGCCACGTGGTAAAATGAAACTAACTACGGTGGCTGTAAGGAGACAAATTGCTGGGAGATGAATGCTGGCAATGTTGGACTACTGAAACTGAAAAGAGGTAACAGCTCCTGTGGCCTAGAGGTGGAACTCTTGCCTCACAATCAGGAGGTTGTGAGTTCTATCCTAGGTAGAGGCAGTCTCCTGCTTGGGCAGGGGGTTGGACTAGATGACCTGCAAGGTCCCGTCCAACTCTGAGTGTTCAAATTATTAGACTTATTTTCTAAAGACTGCTTTATTATTGTTCTAGACAACTTAACAAAATGAAGAAGCTTTTTAAAATAAATGCTTGCTCTGAAGAGGCCCAGTGCTTTTGTATCTTCTTTTAAATAGCAGAGAATGTATACTTCCAGAAAGCCACATCAAATTTAAAGATCTGTAAAAGTATAATCTGAAATGTAACAGTGTCCTGTTTAGTATTAAGATAAGGTAGCTGAGTTAAACCCTCACTTAGTCATGTTTGGAGTAGATCTATTTAAATAGTTGGGAGGAGTTAGTGTGATTACATTTAAGAAAACTTTCTGGCATTATGTACATTTCTCCAATTTTTTGCTATTTCTATGGGTCAGGCACACATGCACAGAAATACACAGCAAACAGTGAATATCATATGTACTCTTTGCTGTTTGGCAAATTGCTGGGAGGCAGAGACCTTTTTTCCTTGTTTTCCTCCCCCAAAACTAAGGTGCGTCTTATACTCCGGTGCGTCTTATACTCCGAAAAATACAGTAATTATTATTGTATTTTCATTGTTTATTTTTATTATTTCATTGCTTTGCTATTGTTATGTTTACTTTTTTATCCTTTTTTTCTGTTTTACTGTTATAAGCCAACCAGAGCAGCCCAATGCGAAAATGGGCAGCAAATAAATAAATAAATAAATCTACACAGTAGCTTTTAACTACTTTTACTTTGACAAACAAGTAATAGCTCAAGTGCAGTATAACTCCCTTGAACCTTAAGGAACAGATAAATATCTATATATTACCTTCATGCTGCAGTCAGGACAATTCAATACAGTATCTCTCAGCCAAAGTACAGCATCTGGGGTCCACATGCCAATATTAAGCGGAAGATCAGCTAAGCAGCATTTTATTGCCTAAATAATATAAAGTTGCAATAGCATTAAAGTTGTACATGACAGCAAGATTCATTCTTAGTAAGCTGCTTGAAACTCTCTTTGAGGAATGTCTATGGAGATTCTCAGTCAACCAGGACATGGTTGTCCCAAAGATGTTTTTTCAAGAGCCAACTGGACTTTCTTGTTTTTCTTTGAAGACATTTCACTTATCATCAGCTTGGAATGGCTGAAAGGACTATGTTCCAAGAAGGCTCCATTTGCACTACTCAGATGACCCTGAGGACACAGACAACCCCCCAAGTGGCCTCAACGACTTTCTAAATAGCAATAGCCATAGCACTTAGACTTATATACCGCTTCACAGTGCTTTCCAGCCCTCTCTAAGCAGTTTACAGAGTCAGCATATTGTCCCCAACAATCTGGATCCTCATTTTACCAATCTCGGAAGGATGGAAGGTTGAGTCAACCTTGAGCCGGTGAGACTCGAACTGCTAAACCGCTGGCAGCCGGCAGTCAGCAGAATTAGCTGCAAGTACTACATTCTAACCACTGCGCCACCTCAGCTGTAAAAGAATGAAAATGATCATCTGTCTGCAAGGGATATAAATCCTTCCATTCCCCACCATCCAGTCAGAGTTGAAGAAGCTTCTTGGATGAGAAACAAAACGTCTTCAAAGAAAAATAAGAAAGTCCAATTGCCTCTTGAAAAAGCACCTTTGGGTCTGTTGAGAATTAGTAAAGAGAGATTCTCATACCTGAGGTGGTATTGTAATGATTTCTCGCAGGAATAGAGAGGGAATCTCTCTCAGCTCCAACACTTTTACAGATGCCACTGTTCCGGTATCCATAAATCGAACATCAAGAGTCCGGCTACTGTGTACACTTATTATCTGAGGCGGGGTGGGAATAAATCAAAATAGCAGACTATTTAACATGTAGAAAAATAAGTCGCATTCTAAGCTTGATAAATCATTAATAATGCTTATGGCCAGAACTGCATTTAAACAGTCAGACACTGCCAACCATTGACTGTTAGCTATCGATTCACTTACATCTACAGCAATCTGAATTGTAGGGCAGCGTGCTGCTCCTTTACTTTCCTAAATGTTCATTTCTGAGACTCAAACAATTGTCCTAGATTAGATTTTGGAACTTAGTGGCACTTAGACATGTTGAACTACAACTCGCATAATTCCTAATTAAGATGCCAAATTATGCTGGTCTTTTTTAACTCTGGTGGGAAGTTGTAGTTTAGAAACATATATTTGCCATATTGCTTCCCAAGCAAAAGATAGGAATTTTCTTTTACTATTTCACTGGTGGGACTAACTTTTATTCATTTGTTTCTTTACTGGTACAAGAAAAGGAGCAATGTTCCATCTCACAATGATGTCAGAATTTGGTTCCACCTCAAATTGGCACAGAAGAACAAAGCAGTTAACAAAACAAAGGAGATCACTGTTGATTTTAGAAAGAGCCAGCATAGTCATACTCCACTTTGCTATCAAGGCTGCAGCTGTGGAGGTGGTCAATACTATTAAGTATCTGGGGGTGCAGATAACTAGCAATCGGACTTGGTCTCTTCATACGTTATCTTTAGTGAAGCGTGCAAACCAGCATTTGCATTTCCTGCGCTGGATGAGGAGAGCACATCTTTCTCCTCCTGTCCTGGCCACTTTTTATACGATTGAGAGCGTTTTAACACACTGCATTACTGTTTGGCTTCATGGTAGCAGTACCTCAGATAGAAGGTCCATACAGAGAGTGGTAAGGACAGAGAAGATTATAGGAAGCTGGGACTTCCGGTTCCGGATCGCTGCATCGCGGACGCTCCTCGTTGAGCGCCTTTCCTTTTCCCCGTTAAAGCCGCCAGAACAGCTGTCTGGCGGCTTGAAAGTCTCTGCCCCGGGCAAAGGGGAGAGATGAGAGCCGGACAGGTGGGGTAGAGCCCCCCCTAGTGCCCCAAGTGTCAGCCAGGGGCGCGAAAGGTGAGGGCTCCCCAGCCAGCCTGTCTCTTGCTCCGGGGACTTGGAAACCTCCGCTTTTGCGGAGCAAGATGCCGTGACCACCCGCTGCTTCGTGAATGGGATTACAACTACTTAATTGTTTAAACAAGCAGACAGAGAGAGACAGGATTTTAAAGGGCAAGTACAGATTTTTTTTTTTCTTTCAACTCCACTGCTGATTTTCACTTCGGAAGAAACTAAGTAACAGTTATTAGGCTACAACATGGCGATCGGAGAAAGTGGGAGGAGAAGTGAAAGTAACTTTCGTTTCCCTAGCAGCTTTTTTTCTTATGGAAATTTTTGATTTTGAAAGTTGGCTTTACTCTCTCTGTCTCCCGATTCTGGATTAAATAATAACTGACAATTTTTTAAAAATAAAATTCTATCTGGCTTTGGAATTTGAAAGAATTTTAAAAGAAATTTAAAAGAACTTTAACTAGAGGCTTGGCTTTTTCTTTGTTCACCACTGGAAATACTAAAATGGCTTCAAAATCTGGAAAGATTGTTTTGAATAAAAGAATGGATTATTCATCTGGTTATATTTCTAAAATGCAACTTACCACTGAGTTAACACCCCCAAAGTCTTTAACACCTGAAAATTTAATAAGTACCTTAAAGATTATGAAAGATGAACTTATTGTTGAATTTAACCAAAAAATTAGTGAAATAGATAATAAAATGCAGGCTGCTTTAAAGAATATTGACCAACAAATTAGAAATGATGTGTTGGAGGTATGTAAAGGTCTAGCAACAAATATTGAAGTTTTGGCAAACCGCATTGAAGAAAACAAACAAGTTTTGACAACTTCAGTAGAATACATAGATAAAATACAAAATGACATTGCAAATTTTGAAACAGAGGTGTTAATGACGCAATTCAGATCCATGGAATTTGCCATAAGGGTCAGGGGGTTGAAAGAAGGATTATATGAAGATTTGAAAGGAAGGATGGTGGAAGCTTTGGAGCAGGTGTCTGGACTGTCTAAAGAAGAACTAGCCAGGCAAATTGATAAAATATATAGAATCAACTCCTGGTATGCAAAACAAAAACACCTACCAAGGGATATTGTAATATACTTTACTACAAGAGCCTTACGGAATAGGATTATACAGGCGACGTTTAAGAATAACCTGCAGGTGAATGGCCAGGAACTGATGATATGGAAAGAAATTCCCTCTAAAATGCTCAAAGCCAGAAAAGATTATACCTTTCTGATTGATGAATTTAAAAGGTTAAATTTACATTACAAATGGGAAGCACCAACAGGAGTTGCAGTGAAATTTCTGGGAAAAAGATATCGGCTTAATACAACAAAGAAAGCTACTGAATTTTATGTCAACGTCTTAAAGGCTGATATATCCAAGATTCCAGAGGAAAGATGTATGAAAACAAAAGAGGAGGAGGAGGGAAAGCCATCCCTTCCTCTTCAAATCGAAACAGATTTACAAAATTTAAATGATTGGCAGAGCCAGACAGATGTCTACAGTGTGGAAAAGGAGATGGAAGATCGGGGTCAGATGGGAGGCGAGCTGACAACTACAAAATTATCAAGTTACAAAAAGATGCAACCATCATCAAGATACAACAAGATGCAGTGTTGAAGTTTATTGGACAGATGGTTGCCATTATGACTGTACTTTTCTTTTTCCCTTCTTTCCTTAATTTTTTTTTCTTTTCTTTACTTCTTGCATTCTTTTTTTTTCTTTTGTTTTTTTTGGGGGGCTTATTCAAAGTATTATTAATTCTTTTTAAAGATTTAGAACTTTTTTGAACCTAATAATTTAATACATAGTAACATTATGTTACTAATAGAGTGGTAGAATTTATGATGAAGTTTAAGGTTTTTGTATTATTATTTAGTTATTTTTTGTGTAATATCAATTTAAGTTTTATTTAATTGTGAGAAAGATTTGGAATTGTTATCTATCCAGTTATAAAATATTACAATTAGATTTAACATTTTTTTGGGGGGGGAGGAAGGTTATTTAAAGTTTGGAATTAGTGCTTATAATCTGATATATAGTAATAGTATGTTATTTATATACTGATTGATTTTATGATGAAGTTTAAGGTTTTTGTATTTAATACTTAGTCATCATTTATGTAATAATCATTTAATTCTTAGTTAACAGTGAAGAAATGTTGTGAAGGGTAGATGATTGAAAGGAGGAGGAAGGAATTTTTATTAGTGTACAATTTGGAGTTGAAGTTTTAAAAAAATAAGGTGGAAGTCAAAATTTTTTAATTTAATTTAAATTTATTTTATTGATATTATGCCCTGTACTCTCTCTGGGAAGTCCGGGGGGGGAGGGGGGGAGGGAAAGGGGTGGGTTAGGGGGGAGAAAAATTAAAAAAAATGTTTGTACTTTCTATTTAATGTTTAGCTATTATCTATGTAATTTTGTACTAATAAAACTTTTTGGGGAAAAAAAAAAAAAGATTATAGGAAGCTAGCTTCCTGTTATTCAGGATACTGCTTATAAGCGCTATAAGCTTAGAGCTCAAAGTATTGTAAGAGACCCCACACACCCACTTCACAATTTGTTTCTGTTGTTCAACTCTGGGAGGAGGTTTCGAAGTATGTCTAGCAGGACTACTAGATTCTGTAACAGCTTTGTTCCTTATGCTATCCATCTTGTAAACTTGCAGGATTCTTTTTTTCCCCACCATGTATATGTATACACCCAAACTATATGTGTCATATATGTGTGTGTGTATGTGGATATATGCATAATGGTTCTCTTTTGAGAACTGAATGTAATGAAATTTCTTTTTAATGTATGCTGATTAGCGTATATTTAAAGTGACAATAAAGATTCTACTCTATTCTACTCTACTCTTTACATAATTTAACTTATAGGCAAGTAAAGAAACACCACTTATTCTTAAGCCAATATTCAGTTAAGCAACCCACTTAGAAGATATTATATTACTTACCTCCACTCTAGCCCATTTTCCTTTATAATTAAGCAAGCAGATCATGCCACAAAAAGGTAGTGATATAGAATATTCTGTTGCCTGCTGGAATAGATTTGAAATCGGATTATGTGGTGATAGTGGTTACCATGAAATGTAGGATGAGTTCATAGTGCTTACATAAATTGCTCACACCCTTAGTATTTACTTGTAATTAATTAACAAATACCACACAAATGGTTGAGTTATTTCCATTCCAGAGCACCAAAAGATTAAAGCATTGCCAACAAGCATGGAGCAATCACCATTATTAACCATCCAAAATGTTGAATGTAATACAAAAACATTCAGCAGCCAGAGTCTCACAGTATTCAAAGATCAAGGGATTTCTATGTTAAATATACAGGCTTCCTTCAGCATGGGGCATTTATTTTTAGCATTGCAACCTACTATAGCTAGATAAAAATATATTTAATTGCTTTTAAAAAAAATACCTACCCTATACTAGTCTGCAAAAATGAGTGACCAATAGCTTTGAAATTCTTTATTTGTTTATAAGGGAATTACTAGTAACTGCCCTGAAATCTTTTAAGACAGAAGTCAATGTTAAAGATAGGCTTACCCTATGGTGGAAATAGTTTTCCAATTTCTGCAAAATTTCAAAGAGTCTGGTCAGGCCCTTCGATGGCACTTGACAATATAAAGTTCCATTTGAGCAAACATTGGTTACCCGGACATCTGTATACACTGCATCTACCTACAATGAAAAGTACTTAAGATGTTGAATGCCTCTACAAGTTAAAAACTTCTTTGTTTTATTAAAGGGGTGAAGACAGTACCTGAAGATGGAGCTCAAGTGATTTATCCCGCAGTACCTTCAGACAAGTGGCATTAATGTTGATATCATCATCTCCTGATGTGTCATATAGAATAATACGGGGGACGTCACTTTTTTCTAGTATTTCAACAGCAAATATCTTGCCACAAGTTTGAGATTCTAACATTTTTACCAACATTGGATCATCGAAGGCCTCTAAACCTATGGTAAGATAATCAATATATATACATATATATATATACATATATATATAATAAGCATTACAAAATAGAGCTTTTGTGTTTCAAAGTGGTTTTAGGACTGTCAATGCTTAGCATAAGGATTGTATTACAACATTCAAAATAGTTCCACCTCTCTATTTTTTCTTCTGGCGACTTATTGTGCTTTCTTTATTTTTAAAGGGAAGTGCTATAAGTATTAAGAAAGCTTGGAGCTCCTGGTGTTGTAAAGGCAAGATCAATAACTCCTGAAATCTAAAAAACTAGAAAAGCGAGTAAAATCATAGGCTTCTAAAACGTCTGAAATTTTTATTTCCTCCTTGAATGGCAAAAGAACCATAAAAACTACTATGTGGAACTTGGAATACAACATAGTTAAAGAAACTAGATTTTCTTTATGGAGAGGGAATTTACCACAGTGTACACAAATCTTTATATTTATCAAACATCAATGGGGTTTCTATGAACTGTCTTAAGGATCATAAAATGAATTTTATTTTATTCTAGGATTGTAATTTAATGTTACTATTGCTTGCAAACATTATTCAACTATTTTTCTAATAAAAAGGGATCAGCCCTATTACCAATTCAGATACTAAGCAACATAGTGTGTTACCAATATCATGAAAAGTATCAAAGTCAAATTCTAACTCATGTCAGCTAGAAACAATGGCTCTGCTATTTTTTTATGTGCAAAATGAATATGCTGGCAAGGTTGCCTACTAAGGTGGAATGAAATTCTGGAAGGTTTTAAACGCATTGTCAAATAAAAACCTTTTTAGCCCAGATGAATGCTTTTATTGTACAGTTTTTTAAAATAAATATAATTCCAAAGAGGTCAGCCTTGATATCACATTGATTTCAGAGAAAACTACCATATTTTTCGGAGTATAAGACGCACGGGAGTATAAGACGCACCTTAGTTTTGGGGGAGGAAAACAAGGGAAAAAGGCCTCTGCCTCCAAGCAATTTGCCAAACAGCAAACAGCACAGATGATATACACTGTTTGCTGTGTATTTCTGTGCATGTGTTCCTGACCCATAGAAATAGCAAAGAATTGGAGAAATGTACATTATGCCAGAAAGTTTTCTTAAATGTAGTCACACTAACTCCTCCCAATTATTTAAATAGATCTACTCCAAGGTAACTAAACTCTAATACTAAACAGGACACTGTTACATTTCAGACTATACTTGTACAGAGCTGTTAAAATTAATTAAAATTTCTGGAAGTATACATTATTCTCTATTATTTAAAAGAAGATACAATAGCATTGGGCCTCTTCAGAGCAAGCATTTATTTTAAAAAGCTTCTTTATTTTGTTAAGTTGTCTAGATTTACAGGGATCTCCAACCTTGGCAACTTTAAGACTTGTGGACTTCAACTCCCAGAATTCCACAGCCAGCAAAGCTAACAAAGCTGGCTGTTGAATTCTGGGAGTTGAAGTCCACAAGTCTTAAAGTTGCCAAGGTTGGAGACCCCTGGCTCTAGAACAATAATAAAGCAGTATTTAAAAAATAAGTCTAATAATTTGAACATTCTACAGACATTTATAGTTATTCACTTACCCCTTTGCAGCCAGTTCAGCAAAAATAAAAACCTGCGTGTCTAATCTCTCCCAGCTATTTGCCTCTTTGCAGTTAGTTTCACTTTCACGTGGCAAACCTAATCAGCTGTTCGTCGGGAAACTGCTACTGACTTGCTTGGCTTTAAAGGCTCTTCCCTCTTTCCTGCAAGCAGGTAAATTGCTGGAAGATAGAGGCCAAAGGGTGGGGGTGGCTGGGGCTACATTCGGTGCATAAGACGCACCCAAGTTTTCACCCTCTTTTGGGGGGTAAAAAGGTGCGTCTTATACTCCGAAAAATACGGTAGTCATAAGGTCAGCCCACTCATTGTGTCAACTCTAAGAGTACAAAACGACCTTGCCAGATACTATCTTCCAAGCCTGCTAGATTAATATAGTCTATAATCTCTTTCTCCCATTTCTTAATAGGATGCTATGCAAACAGCATTTGTACCTATGGAAAGAAAAAGGCACATCTTACCAGCTAGTTTACATTTGGAAGCCTGGAATGGCAATCTATAGAACTGTTTGGCTAATTTGTACACTCTGGAATTTTCAATGATTTCATTAAAACCATAATCAACGTAGCATACCTAGAAACACAACAAAGTAAGAGATAATCAGTAATCTTCATTAGTCATAATACAGTTCTTTGCACTTTCCCTGGGATTTGCCTTTCACTCCCATTATCTTCAGCCAGCACACCAACTGGCTGTTCAAGCTGCAAGCATGCTAATAACAACCAAACTGCTTTACAACCATGAGAAGCTATTAAATAAAAGGCCTCTCAAATTTTCAGGAGAGTGGGGGGGGGGGTTGTCTTGCAGTTTTTCAATAGGCGTCTTTCCTCCCAGAAAAATTAGAATATTCAGGGATTTTTTAAAAGTGTACTAATTCTTAAATAAGCTTTGACACCATGCTGAGATCGATCCATCATGCCACTGGAAATATTAAGTCATAAGATATATAACCAAGTTATTTATATAGAGGATTATTTCTGTTTACAAGAAAGTTTAAAAATATTCTATTTTTAAGAGATTTTAGGTACAATAGAAATTGACTAGTTTCCCTTAATATTGGGCTCTTTCTCTCCCAAGGACCACACAGAGAACAGGGAAATCTAAATTTATTTTACTTGTGTACTCCTATATGTTTACCCCCCCCCCCAAATCTCTAATCAGGAGAAAGGGACTGGTTGGTATTTGTTGGCATCTTAGGAAAACTGCTAAGTGCAGTTCTCAATATGTAGCGGCCACGGCGGCAGGAGCTGATGGGAACTGTAAAGAGCCACTGTGATGTAGTGGTGAAGGTAATGGACTAGAACTGAAGAGTTCCAACCATGGAAACTCACTGGAGGGCTACGGCCCAATCACATTCTCAGACCAACTTAGCCCACATGTTGTGGGGCAAAAAGAGAGGAGAGAGTAACCCAAATACCACCTTCAGATTCTGAATGCAAGGCAGCATATAAGTATAATGAATAAACCCACATCCCAAGAATTGCAATTTCCCCACAGGTGGGATACTGTGTCATAGTAGAAGTAGTAAAAGACAAAATCTCAGTACTTTTTCAGAAGCAGAGATTTTAGCAGCAAAGCAAGGACAAACAGTTCTATTGCTATACCTATGGCTGACTTAATTCTCTGGTTGCCTTAATAGAATTTTACCAAATTCTTTGATTGGATATTTTTAATCATAGTCAGAAATACTGATGGGGGCTATAACAATAAAAGAACTGATTAGAATGGAATTTGGGACCACCATCCACGGTTTATATAATTTTCAGTACAGACACTTTTTGCACTTGCCTTTATTCTATTGCCCTCTGTTGAAATAATCTTTGCTCGCAGCCAAGCATCTTCTTCTGCAAGTGCAGCAACAACCTGTCCAGCTTTAGGAGACTGGATTTGCAAAACTGAGGCATTCCGACTGTACCAATCTTTCATCTCTTCTTCCATGGATTCCTGGGCACCAGAATAGTTTGCACCCACATACCTATGGATTTCAGTTGGACACCACTTAGTATAAATCAGTAAATACAAACAATCGGAGCAGCTGAAGAGACTATACAGATAGTCTTTGACATACAACTATTCATTTAGGGAACCAAGGTTTTACACTGGCCCTGAAGAAAGTGACATATGACTGTCACAGCTTCTCCGCAAGTCACATGATCAAAATTTTGTGTGTTTGACATATTTACAATAGTTGCAGGGTCCCAGGGTCATGTAATCACCATTTGTAACCTTCCCAGACAGCTTCCAACAAGCGAAGTCAATGGGGGAAGCTGGATTTGCTGAATGACTGTGGGATTCACTTAACTACTATAATGATTTGCTTAACAGCTGTGGCAAAACTGTCGTAAAATTGGGTGTGACTCACTTAACTGCCTTGCTTAGCAACAGAAATTCTGGTTCTGGTTGTGGTTGTATGTTGAGGACTACCTGTATTCTCATCTCTGAACATTGGAATGTGTTTACTATGCTTTTTATTATACGAGTTCTTAAAGGCATTGATTTTTAAATTAAAACAGTCTCTGATCCCAAAATAGATTTAAAACGAACAATACCTTCATTTTCTTATATATACTCTTTTGGAATGGGAGAATCCAATACAAGATGCTTCAGTTTAAGAGTAATAAAAATACAAATTACATTTTATGTACAGTGCTTTTAGTACTTAATAGAGGTTCTCACTTATCCAAGCATTTTGTTCGTAGAGAAATCTGCTACCAGAAATTAGAAATAAAATGGCAGAGATTTCAGCAGACGTATAACAGAGTAGAGCATTCAGGGAAACAGTGAGTCATTTAAAACGAACTTATTTAAAACAAATCCTAGAGAAAAAGGTGGTTGGGTGGACTTTTAACACCAGTTGCCAAAAAAGAGGTACCTAATGCATCCAATTGGAATTCATATTAGAATAGAATAGAATTCTTTATTGGCCAAGTGTGATTGGACACACAAGGAATTTGTCTTTGGTGCATATGCTCTCAGTGTACATAAAAGAAAATATACTTAGATGTTACTTAAAGCGAAGACCTTATTTGTATGCAAATTTAAATAGCCACCCATCTCACCAAACCATCTTACTATACTGATGCTTGCTATAATAAGGGAAGTAAAAAAAACATCTTAGCAACTGTATTATGTACAGCTGTACAGCTACTTGTGGATGAAGGCAGTTTATTACCAATGAAGAAGAAAAAAGCAGCATCAAAATAGCATAGAACCCAAAGATGAATTATATGCATGGTTTGGAGAGAGAGGTGTAATTGAATCAGTTACAAAAGGAGTAAATCATGAATACATTTCCAAAGAGGAAAACAAAGGGAGTTTGACAGGATAGCCAGCGGGAAGTGCTGACAGATGAACCCATAGACATAGAGGAAGCATTCAATCTGTTGCACTTTGATTCTTTGCTGAAATTGTGGCAGCCTGGTGACAAAGCTTAGGGTTTGTTTTTTTTTGTTTCGCTTTGTTTTCAGTTTTTAAAATGCCACAGCATTTAAAACAATTGGTTTATATAATCTATGGACCAGTATATAACGTATTTTTTGGAGTATAAGACACACCTTAGTTTTTTGGGAGGAAAATAAGAAAAAAAAAGCTGCCTCTGTCTACCAGCATCCATTGGTATTCATCTAGCTAGCATCCTGTCAGTGTGTGAGAGAGTGGAGAGCTGTTTGGAAACTGAAACAGTATTTGCTGTGTGAGCAACAAGGAGACAGCAAGGAGCCTGGGCGTGGCTTAGCTCAACTGTTCTGTACTAAAGCTGCATGCTGTGCTGAGCTCTGAAACTGAAACTCCTCTCCTCTGCTTGTGTTTTGCTTGTATTTACTACCACGTTGGAAAACCTGCTTTTGGTATTGTATATTTATTTTATTTATTTTATTTGATCGTTTTTATATGCCGCCCCACTCCCATAGGACTCAGGGCGGTGTACAACAAAATAGAAACAATTGTAAAAAACGATAATGGAAGTTAAAAATTACAAAAATTAAAACCACACATCATTCAAACAAGGGGATTGATCTTTCTTTCACCCCGCCTGCAGGAAGAGCCAAATTTTACTGGAAGGCCAGTAGGGTGGGGATAATCCGGATCTCTGGAGGAAGCTGGTTCCAGAGAGACGGGGCTCCCACAGAGAAGGCTCCCCCCGCGGTCCCGCCAACTGACATTGCTTGGTTGATGGGACCTGGAGGAGACCAACTCTGTGGGACCTAACCGGTCGTAGGGAGATATGCGGTAGGATGCGGTCCCGCAAGTAACCTGGCCCTGAGCCATGTAGGGCTTTAAAGGTCAAAACCAACACCTTAAATTGCGTTCAGAGACTAATGGGCAGCCAATGCAGCTGGCGGAGAATAGATGTTACGTGGGTGTATCTGGGAACACCCACTACAGCTCGCGCAGCTGCTCCAATTTTAGCTGTGGGTCTAGGAGAACCCCCAAATTGCAAACCCGTTCCGAGGGAGTTAATTTCTATCCCCCTAGAACCAAGGAGGGGCAGCTGACATAATCCCTAGGAGGCAATATCCATAGCCACTCAGTCTTGTCAGGGTTAAGTTTGAGCCTGTTCATTCCCATCCAGATCCTAACATCATCCAGGCATCGGCACATTACATCCACTGCTTCCCTGAATTGAGACGGGGTGGAGATGTACAACTGGGTATCATCAGCATATTGCTGGAACCTCACTCCGTGTCATCGGATGATCTCACCCAGCAGTTTCATGTAGATGTTAAACAGGATGGGCGAAAGAACCAAGCCCTGAGGCACCCCGCAAATCAGGGGCCTCGGGCTCGATCTCTGCCCCGTCAAAACCGACTGCGTCCTATCGGAGAGGTAGGAAGCGAACCATCGTAGAATGGTGCCTCCCACTCCCAAGTCGCCGAGTCGCCGCAGAAGGATACCATGGTCAATGGTATCCAAAGTCGCTGAGAGGTCAAGTAGCACCAGGATGGAGGAATAACCACCATCCCGGGCTCGCCAGAGATCATCCATCAGGGTGACCAAAACAGTTTCCGTGCTGTAGCCAGGCCTGAAACCCGATTGAAAGGGATTTAGATAATCAGTGTCATCCAATAGCTGTAGGAGCTGGAGCACCACCACGTTCTCTACAACCTTACCCAAAAAGGGCAAGTTGGAGACAGGACGGAAGTTCTTTAAATCTGCTGAGTCCAGGGAAGGCTTCTTGAGGAGGGGCTGCACTACCGCAACTTTTAAGGGTTGCGGCATGGATCCCTCTCTCAGAGAAGCGTTCACAACCACCTGGAGCCAGCCAGCCAGCCCTATTTACTTCATGTGTTATATTATATATAAATAGAAATTATTGAATCCTGCTGAATCAGTTACTTGTGTGTGCTTTCTGGATGTGATTGCTGCTGCAAACTCTGACACGTGACGTCCTTGCAGCAAATAGCGAACAGCCAGGTCAGCTTCAGCACATTATTGCAGCCTGATTCAGCATGAGCAGCTGAATGGTGGATGGATCGGCCTCCCGGAATACCCCCAATCAGCTGTTCCAGGCTGCAGGGATTGCCACAGGCCATCGCCTCCTCTATGCCTCGCGTTTTTGGCTACATTTGGTATATAAGACGCACCCAAATTTTCACCCTCTTTTGGGGGGGGGGAGTGCATCTTATACTCTGAAAAATACAGTAATTATTTTCAGATTTGGGGATTTATGATGGTCAAATGAAACAACATTTTAGTTTATGTACTGTATAATAAAATATATATTACTGCTGAATCTGTTAGTATGTTTCTCTTTATATATTTTATTACCTGCTTTGAACAGTTTCTATTGGACCACTGGAATAAGATTATATAATGTTAATAAATTAAATGCAGCAGGATAATTGAAAAAAATTATATAAAACTGAACAGATTCACAGATCAGGCAGAAATATTATTACTAAGTCGCTTCTAATAAAATCTATACAATATTTTACATAATGAATGCATTGTTTGAAATCCTTAAATGCTATAAATACAAGTTTACCCAGGAATTTTAAGTTTATATTCTTCTGAATATGCCTGATTTCAATATATATTCTCAGTGATCACCCAAATAGTAATTCATGATAATCACAGTTTAACTCTGTATTTTTATGTTCTTAGCCTAGTACAGTGATGGCGAACCTTTTTTTCCTCGGGTGCCAAAAGCACGTGCGTGCACGCTATTTCGCACGTGCGAGTGCCCACACCCATAATTCAATCCCCCCCTGCCCCCTGCACATGCCCGTGTGATCCCCCTGTGTTGCCCCGACCCCCGTGCACGCGCGCACGATTCCCCCGCTCCCCCGTTTCCCGACTTTGGGTGGGCCTGATAGGCCCATTTTTTGCCCTCCCCAGGCTCCAGAAGTTTTATTGAAGCCTGGGGAGGGCGGAAACGGCTTCTTCCGCCCCCCGGAGGCCCTCCGGAGGCCAAAAATGCCCTCCCAGAGCCTCCGCGCAAGCTGAAAATCAGCTGGCCGGCACACACATGCGCACTGGAGCTGAATTAGGGCAACGATTCGCGTGCCGGCAGATATGGCTTCGCGTGCCACCTGTGGCACCCGTGCCATAGGTTCGCCATCACTGGCCTAGTAGATCCCACAATTTGTTGAGGGGTATGTTTCTAGTATGAGAATGTCTTTATAATCTACCTCCCCCAATAAAGCCATACATGCAGCACAGTATCATCCAGAATGTTCATCAGTTACAAAAAACAATAAACCAGCATGCAAAGGGTGTCCTTTACTTATCATTCAAGAAAATACTTGCTTCACTATATTGTCAGGTTACCTAATTTAACTATCAATTGGTTTCAACTTCATCTTACTACTAGCGAGTATCTGTGAAACATTTGGGCCATTTGTATCTGCCAAAACTTTGAAAAGGGCAGTACTTCCCCGTTCAAGAGTGGTGCAAAAAGTAGGAGTCAGTTGGACTCAAACCTCAAGTGATAATTATGTCCAAAAGGGCCTTTACATAGCTCCATCTGCTACCAACTGAATCCCTTCCTAGATTGAGAGGTCTTTCAAATGGTTATCTCAGAACTTGATTACTGCAATGTGCTCTCTATGGGGCTGCCCTTGAAGACCACACAGAAGCTTCAACTGATCTAAAGTGCAGCAGTATATTTTAATTAAACTTCCCTTTTTCTTTAACTGAATAAAATCTAGGTCAAAACTATATTAATATATTCACATATTAGTAGTATACCAATTATTAGAAATAAACTAGAAGACTAATATATTAGCATATTACCATACTAAGATATATAAATACACACACCATACACAGATATACACAATATGCACACATCATTCAATACAAAATATAGTTTGAAACTATACCAGTTTAAAACAGTACCAATACAGTAGTAAAATAAAACTAGTTGTAGACAAAAAAAAATCTAGTAGGAAATCATGATTTTACAGAATAAGTTTCCTAAATTTCTGTCTATTTCTGACTTGTTGAGTCAGTCTCAGAATACTGTTATCTTCCTCTTTCTTTCAGACTGAAATGTAACTTTTAATTTAGCATTTATAGCAGATCCTAGTTTTCACAATCAAAACATGAGCTTTAACATTAAATGGATTTTATTCAACACAAATTCAGCTCCAATTTTACTCCTATTTCAGATTTATTGTTACTGTTGAATCAATTTAGAAAGGAAGTATCTTGTCAGAATTTTAACATGATTATTCTGGGAAAAGTGTGTAGTTAAAACTTTATGGACTGTGTCCAGTAAGGTCGAGTATGCTTCAAAAACCTACTGACCTTATGACAGTAATAAAGGTTTGATATATTTCAAAAATAATACACAAATGTTTTAGATTTCATGTTATTTTTTCAGGTTTCCATCTGAACTTGAAAAATATGCTGCTGCTGTAATGAACTGAATTACAGTGGCATTTTTTTAATGTTAGTCTTAAAACAGTTTGTGTGAATAGAGGCTGCTTTATCTAATAGGAAAGAAATTCAGATTTCATGTAAGTGCTTTTTCCCATTTAAAAAAAAACATGTCTAGCCTAGTATGCAGTTGAATCTCTTTGAAGGATTAAGAGAATGGAAATTCCCTGATACTGTGAATTTTTCCTGATACAAAAAATTATTAGATTTGTATCCCCCCCTTTTTACAAATAACTCAAGGTAGCGAAAGTATCTTAATACTCCTGTGCCCTGTTTGTCCACAACAACCCTGGGAAATGGGTTGGGCTGAGAATGCATGACTGGCCCAAAGTCACCCAGCTGGCTTTCATGTCTAAGGCAGGACTAGACCTCACATTCTCCTGGTCCCTGACCAGCACTTTAACCACTACATCAAACTGTTTCTCATTCATGGAAATGCTAGATTTCCATTTTCACTATCTCCCAAGCTATTCCAAAGGATCTCCCACACATTGTGAAAATCCCTTCTAAAATCCAAAGAAGAATCTGCTGGAATAAAGAACCTTCAATAAACAGAGGCAATACACAATAGTATATGCCCATTAGAAGTGTTCTAATGGAGATTTTTTCCCCCATTCTTACCTGTGATTTTAAACAACTCCATGCACCAGAGAAATGTCAAAGAGTGGTTTATAAACGTACCTAACAACAACGTCATTTGTAGAATATAGGTCCACTACCAACACAGATGGTGATATTTCTTCTGGAATAATTAAAGGAGGTATAGGAATGTGTTCCAAATCATCCCCTTGGGAGTCCTGCTTTGCTTTAGTAGACTGGTGCTCGGCTGATTTCTGTATGCCTTCGCATGTGGAGTTCTTAGCAATAATATTCAGGTCCTTCCCTGGGTGCTGTTTTGCCTTTGCATAGAGAATTGCCTTTTTTGGATTTTCGGAAATGTAACTGACCGTACATATATCTGAAAGCAAGTCAAGGTTGTCCAAAAGATTCTGAGGCAACGCTGCTTTGTATGTGTCTTCATATACTTTTGGGAGTGCATTAGCCCAAAGACCACTGGAATACTTTGTCAAAATGGCTGCAATATTTTGCTTGAAGTCACCGTGGTTGGTAGCAGTTTTAGTTTCCACACTCTGTTTCAGTAAAGGAGGCGGAGGCTTTCTTTCTTGGCTTGAAACGCCCTTTCCTGGGTGATGCATTTTCCCAGGAGGGTAGAGAATTGTATCTCTTAGGCCACCGGAAGATACCTTCTCTGCCTTTGAAAGAACAGAAGCAGCAGCTATTTAAAAAAATCACATTTATTTGAGTAAAATATTCAAGCTCAATGCTACGTAAGCTCACTCAAGACCTAGATATCTGCATGACCATCTTCTCCCAGAGATATCTGCTAACTTTTCAGAACTGGAAGAGAAATCTCCTCCCTCCAGGTCCCAACCACCTGGAATGCCATCTGCGGATAGCCCAGAGCTGCTGGGCCTTCTCAGTTGCTGTCTCCTTCTCTGGAACAGTATTCCTCTGATATCCAATAGGCATGTTCTTTGTAAAAGTTACAAAATTATTATAACTTTAGTTATCTCAGCAACATTTTGGTGTATATGGGGACGTATTTGTTCCCCTTCTGAAGGGTAAAACTTTACATCCATTATGCTTTCCCCAATAACTAAATAATTTTGATATTGTTGTATATTTCTTTTCAACCTTTGAAAACTATTTCAAAGGTTGTTTAAACTATTGTTTAGAGGTCTAACATGCTAAGTCTTGGAGCAGCATATAAGCATAATATATAAACTTGTGAGAAAAGATTGTCCAGATTTTGGAAGAAATACTTACCTCTTTTGTTTATGTTCAGGTAAATCTTTCCAACCCAAATCACTTACTTTGATTGGCTGAATCTCCCATTTTTCATATAGCTATGGCAATTTATTACAACCATAGTCCCTAAAGGTACTAGACTGCAACTCTCATAGTTATCAACTGATGTGCCCAAATGCCATTCTGTCTAGAAATTTGAGAATCAAAAGACAACACATCTGGGGGCATCAGGCAATGGGAATCAGACCTAGGTATCACAGATTTTTAATGGGCATTTTAAAAATGGGTTAATTCTGTAAACAAATGTTTGGAAATAAGTTTAGGTTTAAAATCAATTGGGAAAAGTCTCAGTGAACTATGCATGTGAGAATGCAATCTTCAAGTTATAGCATAGGCAGTAGACTCTTAATACAGAAAAATAATGTAACTTTTAAAACAATTTCCCAAATTGATAATGCAAGGCTGTATATTTCAAGACCGCCCTGAGTCCCTCGGGAGTAGGGCGGCATATAAGAAAACCAAAATAAAAATAAATAATAAATAAATAAGACAAATAGCTTTTCCAAAATATAGCATGTTCCCATCTACAAATGCTTGTTCTTTATGGTGAAAGGTATGTCCCCTTGTAATCCAAGCCTAGCTAGAAACACAACCTAAAATCTTTTGTTTCTTAATCTATATTGCCCTTTTATCTGCAAAGTTAATGCTGCCCAGGGATACCAATTTTCTACTGTCTCTTCGATTACATGCACAAATATTAAATGACTATATTTAAGGTGGCAATTCTCTCTAAATTCATTTCAAAGAATTCTCATTGAATCATGTCTGGTTTACCTCGGAGCGAACATACAAAAAGATTTTACCTGATTTTACTTGTTTGACAGAATTAAAAAAAATCTTCATAATTTCAGAATTAAGAATTCTGCTGAGCTCAGATGAGAGGCATATACAGAAGCACATCAGATACAGAAATTCATGATTTTGCTAAGGTACTGTACAGTCAGCAGGTTCTGACAGGTTCTGGAGAACCGGTAATGGAAATTTTGAGTAGTTCGGAGAACTGGCAAATACCACTTCTGGCTGGCCCCAGAGTGGGGTGGGAATGGAGATTTTGCAGTATCCTTCCCCTGCCACGCCCACCAAGCCACTGAAGTGGGGTGGGAATGGAGATTTTGCAGTATCCTTCCCCTGCCACGCCCACCAAGCCACACCACGCCACCAAGCCACGCCCACAGAACTGGTAAAACATTTGGATTTCACCATTATGTATGTACAGTGATACTTCTAGGATTCTAAAACATGAGATTACCTGCTATAAGTTCATCAGGAAGCCCTCAACAATTTTATTCAGAATGGAATTCTATATATTCCTAGAGACAAGCTTCAACATTTTGATAATCCTAATAGATTTTTATAAGCTGATTTTAAATTCTGATTTCCAAGTAAACCATCTTAAAGATTTTTATTTGAAAAATTTAAACATACATTCAAATCAGAAAATTAGTCTACAAATAATGTTATCTTATGTGATAAAGTTAGCACCTACCACACAAACATGTGGCCAGTATTCAAATTGTCCCAGCAAAGTTGTATTAAAGTCTTCATCATATGCCTCTCTGTACAAGTGTGGTATCTTCGATAACCATATTCCATTTTTGAATCGATTTATGATGTCCTTTATTCTTTTCTGAATCTCATTTATATCAGTATTTGAGTTGCGAGGGGGCACTGGTTGCGTTAATTGTCTTGGCTCTTTTACATTTTCTGCAAAAGCAAATACATGTTCTTGAATAAATTTAGTTTGAAAGTAACAATAATCAAAACTATTAATAGTATAAATGTGTTTTATAGTGTGTTTTATTTAATAAGCCACAATTAAACCATCATGCAAGTATTGTAGTAATTAGATTTTCTTTGTGAGGGGGGATGATTCAGAAATCTTTAAACTCAATAACTGCAACTTTAAAAAGAGTAAAAACTTACATATTCAAATAAGTACAAATAATGAATTTTCTTTCACCTGTTAAGATACTCCAACAAAGCAAACTTTGTTGCAAACTTTAAAGCAAAGTTGACTGTTGATGTTTGCATATAGATCCATGAATAGAAAGTCAACTGTCATAATAGTTGTGTCTTCCCTGCCATAGAACAAGTTCTTTTTTTAGGTGCTAAGAAGAATGAATGTTTTGGCGCTGCTGAATTACTTCAGGTATGCTTCCCCTACAATTCTGTTTTGAAGTTAAGCTCATTATTCAAAATGTGTAAAGGTAACAGAAAGTAGGGAATGTATGACTACTACCAATCAATGCAAACACAAATTCGAAATTGATCATAGAGCAATGAAGAGGGAATGCCTAACTGAATGCAATCACTTTATTTTCACCTGCAAGACTTTTAGGTCACAGTTTAGATTGTGAAAGTACATTCAGTTTGATACATTAACACACTCTCATCTGTACTCATAGATAAAAGGGCTTGATTTTATTTTTTTTAGAAAATTTATAAGACTACAGGTCATAATGCAGAATTCCTTTGCCTTAGGATATTGCATGAATCTAGTAATTGTGATAAGCCATGGCTCAGAATAATGTATAAACTTTTGTTTCCCCATCTAACTCAGAACTGTAGTCTTAGAGAACTTGCCCATCAGCGGATACCTTATTTTGGACATATCAAGTTACCTAGACAAAGCATGAATGAGAACTACATGTGGACCTCTAATAACATACCGTTGATATCCAAAGGCACATTTCTTGTCAAATAAGCTTGAAGGTCTTTTTGAAACCTTGGCGGAACCACAAATCTTCTCTCAGGCCTAAAAAGCGAAGACTCAGATTTTCATTTTTTTAAAAACTGCAGCTAAACAATCAATATACCATATAGACTCTATACCTGCATTCTTGTTTTCAGGTGCTGTGGCTGTTACGTTACTACATAAAATGGAACTATTTTATTCCATGCAAGTTATGCTGAACAACTGAAAGTAAACTGTTTTCGATAGGAAATCCACATAAATTGGTGCTTAAATAAACATATAAGCAAACAAATATACCTAAACAAACTGGACAAAACAAATTAAAAATTAGGTATCAGGCTCAGCTACAGGAAGCCAAAATGAAGAATTCAGCATAAATTAGGAAAGCTGATTATTTTCTGTGCTTCTATTTTTTTAATGCAGTTTTTGTTTCCTTGCAACATCTTTCAGCCACACTATGCATTCATAGGTACAGAAGCTCAATGCCACTGGAGCTGCTCATGAGGGAAGTTAAAATTTGTGCCAATCTGTTTTCAGAAAGCCCTTTTCTGCAAGACCAATAGCTACAGAATCCTCTAACTGTGAAGACCTAACTGGCTTCCATCATCAGAGAACATGACAGTTCTTTGGGCTTGGGATTCATGGGTTTCCATGGATTTCCCTCCTTACCCTTGCATGATTCAGTGACTAAACAACACTCTCAGAAAATAAGCCAAGACTCTGTTGCTTGTCTTTGCAGAAAGAGCTATCCTAAAAACCCAGCAACTCCAGCCTCTAGTAAATTAGGAAAAAAACTGGAAAGGGGGGAGATTGTGGCCATTGACAGAACATTATACAGTTGTTAAGTGAATTTTGCCCCATTTTATGAACTTTCTTGCCACAGCTGTTAAGTGAATCACTGCAACTGTTAAGTTAGTAACACAGTTGTAAAATGAATCTGGCTTCCCCATTGACTTTGCTTGTCAGAAGATTGCAAAAGGTGACCACATGTTCCCGGGAAAGTTACCCACTGCAACCGTAAAAAACCATGAGCCAATTTATATATTACTGGTAAACAATAGCTAAAATATCAGGTCTATCATGGTTGGGCAATATTTGAGGGATCGTGAGCCACTATTCAGTCTCTCAATCTTCTGGAATATTACAGAAAGCAGTTAATATTGAGTGATCTCCTATTTTGAAAATATAAGGGCTAGCATTTTTAAAAATATAACACATAATGCAAGTCTCATTCATATAACCAGGATTTCATATTTTCATAGATGGGATAACTAATCACTGCTAGTTCCATTGGCCCTACAATTCTTGGTTTAACCTAGAATTTACAAAGCACTTAGCAGAAAATACTTCAATGCAACTCTACAACTGAGTAATATTTATTAGGTTCAATCAAAACCGTATCAATTTTGTGTTTAATTTCAGTTGGTCCCAATATCCCCCAAACTGTTTTTTTTCCTTCCCAGGATCCAAGAAAGATATTTTATAATCAATTTAAATCACCTGTTCTCTCATGCATACCATCCTAAAACTGTGACTATATTTGGACTTTGGGCATCAACTTTTTTTCGTCTTCTACTTAATTCTCACTTTCCTGTTTTGCTCAATATGGAGCTTGATGGGGAGTTTTGGAGAAGTTCAGAATTTTTTTCATGAACCAACAACTTATCTTGTTCTTTTAAGTTTGTTGTACAGCAAAGCATTTCATTATAAGCTGCTTCTCAATGCTAGATAGATTTCCTTCCCCTACTAGAAGCCTATTCCCCAGAGTCATTTCAGGCAAGATGGGAAAGAGAATATCTAGATTTATAGTTCCTACCTGTCCACAGTTATCTTTGTGTTTATATGGGAAAAAGGAGAAATAATGGACTAACCTAGTATGGAAAGCAGAGTATATTTTTAAGAGAGATGTATAGAATATTTTGTATTTGAAACATGGTGTTCCATATTTTCTTACATAATTCCTCTTTTTCTGTATTAAAAAAAGTTGTGGTGGCGCAGTGGTTAGAATGCAGTACTGCAGGCTAACTCACTGTTCACTCCAGGAGTTTGATCCTGTCTGGCTCAAGGTTGATTCAGCCTTCCATCCTTCCGTAAAATGAGGACCCAGATTGTTGGAGGCAATATGCTGTAAACATTCAGAATGGGCTTTAAAGCACTGTGAAGTTGTATATAAGTCTAAGTGCTAAGTGCTATTGCTATTTTTATTTCTAATCACAATGAATTTAGGAGATACACTCTCCACCTAAATTAACTCCTTTGTAAAAGAATTAAGAGCTGACTTGGAGAAGTTATGGCAGAGACTTTAAAGGAGGAAGAAATCTGTTGTTAAGAAGGAACTTGGAACAAGAGATTACAGAGTTCAGAAATAGAAGGAAGCATGAGAAAAAACCCAAAGTACCCTGCCTTGATTTTAATATATGATGTACAGTGATTTGAGTTAAACCTGGAGGCTTTTAAAATTCTACTACTGTATCCTATAACAATAAACTAACGTTCATATAATTATTGTGGTGTTTGTTTCTTGATCTGGCCCACCTCAAAGGGCTGACACTCTCAATTAAAAAGAACTCATAATAGTACTAATATGTTAGTTTTAAAGCACCATTTCCCTAAAAGCGTAATGGGAGGATTAACATGGTAATATGAACTAGTCTGAAAAATCCAGTCACAACAACAGACCTTGCTGGTCTATCTGTATCATCATTTGATGATCTACAACAGCAGCAAACAATACATGGAGAAGTGATGGCACAGCAGCTGAGCTTGTCAATTTCGATTTTTTAGACTGAAAGGGGGAAGGGGAGAACACTACTAGATTGCTAAATATCTGGCATAAAGCTCATCTCTTTTCCTTATAAGTGAATCTGCGCAGAATTACAAAACGGGACATAACAGTTCAGTTTTGTGTAACTTTGAAAATGGACTATTACAGTACTATTTTAGATATATGGAAATTATTTTTCCCTCTTCAGTACAGATTATTCAAGCAGTATAACAACTAAAGGAAATTGGTACAGAGTTTACTTTCAGTACAGCTACGCATACGTAACATATTAAGTTTCTCCTAATATCGTAGAAAGAATCCCCAGAAGCTAATTTTTTGTTTCTAGTTTAGAGATATATAGTTTAAATTTTATGAAGGCAAATACAGATTATATGGTTTAGAAATATAGTTTATAAACAGAGGTCTGTCGAACAGCTCTCTACACTTAGATTGAAAAATAGTAATTTAAAAGCAAATATGTAAATATTGTGACAAACCTCAATTTACTTTAAAAATATAAATACATTGTACAAGTAGTTCTTGACTTACAAACAGTTGCTTAATGACTGTTCAAAGTTATGATGGATCCCCCCAGTTATTGCCCCCCTGTCACATGGGCCCATTTTGAGCATTTGGCAACTAGCCCAAAATTATGGTGGCTTTCAGCATCCTACAGAATAGGAAAAGAGCAGGCAAAGCTAAGGGGGTGGAGTTAAGTGTCATCAGCTTAGAGTCACGTTCCCACAAACGGTCCAAGTCCAAAGTCTCTTGAATTCCACTGACCCTTTTTTAGTACTGAACTTTAGTTGATTAGATTCTTGTGTATAGACTTGAATAATCTGTGCTGCAACATAACTTATGATCCTGATCCTTTGCACCTAACACACAGTCATATGATCAAGATTTACATTTTTTTACTGGAAGTTGGCATTACTTCTAGTTTCTGGCAAAAAAAAAAAGCCCATTGGATACAATGAGTTTATTTAATGGCCATAACATTTTTTTTAACAAGTTGCAAAAAAGATAAAATCAGACTGGTCACATGGTGACCACTTAATGACAGGTATGATTTACTACTCTAATTCTAAGCTCAATTATAGTAATAAATTGAGGATTACATGTATGTGGTTAGAACTTAAGGCTGCACTCTTTACTATTAATGCCTTCACTTCAGTAGCTCTAGAAATAGTCCCATGTTAATTTATCTAATCAACATCATTAAATTTGAAATTAACATTAATAGTAAAACCAGTCTATATTTAAATAATTTAAATAAGTAATACTTGCTTATGAATAAACATGAAGAAATGTTTACTGCAGGTTATCACTTTATAATCAGTTATCTATTTTGCTAGCATAACTCAACCTTATTTCTCTATGGGCCTTTCAGATTGTGTATGTGTCTATATAGATGTGCTTTTAAGAGAATCTTGATTCTTGGCCACCACTTGAACAAGTCCCTGCAATTTTCTTGGCAATGTTTTTCAAAGCGGTTTGCTACAGCCCCTTTCCTAGGGATGAGAGGCCCTAGGTCCCCCAGCTGCCTTCATGCTTAAGGCAGGGCTAGAACACAGTCTTCTCATTTCTAGTGCGGTGCCTTAACCACTGCACCAATCTGGCTCACCTTTCAGATTATAGGAAACTCTAAATCCGATCACTGAAAACTAAAGGCCTGTATAAAGTAGGAAGTTCCTCTGCTTTTCCACATTTATTTCTTGTCTATGTATGTCTAATGTTAACATCTGTGATAGAGATATATGAAGAAAATGAAAAGTGGAGCAATTCATGCATTACATTAAAACATTGCCATCAGAAAAAATATACTTGATTACTTGGGCTCAAGATTGTTATCTGTGTAGACAACTGATTTAAAGTTATACCTCTATTTCTGCCACAGTGCAGTATTAACGGTAACATTTTAAAAAGTATTTCAGTAATCATTATCAAAGAAAATATTGTGAAGCAATCCTCCACATGACAATATTTATCTCAAACAAAAAAATCTGGAAAAACTTGATTATACAATTTTTCTTTCCTAGGTTCTTGCATTATACAAATCTTCCTTTTCCTCCTTTAGCTAGCATTTTTCAAGTATTTCTCCATTACAGAAACATAGAAAATTGATGGCAGAAAAAGACCTAGTAGTCCATCCAGTCTGTCCTTTGAATTTATTTTTGGTTTTCTTTTAATCAATTTAATTACTTTTAATTATTATTTTTATATTTGCTTTACTTTATTTTTAATTTTTGTCCAATGATGGACGTTTGTTTATCCCAAGCATGTTTGAACTCATTGTTTTCTGACTTTCTCCTCTCCAGTGGAAAAGAAGGGATGCTATTGGTCTATAATGCCTATAATGCTTTCACTTATTGTTAAAGTTTATATTTGGAATACCTGCTTATACCATTAAATAGCAATTTCATCTTAAGTATACCCAAAGTTTTAAAATATCATTTCAACCACCATTGACAAGTTTTCTAACCTTTTCACCATGGTCACATGTCCTTGTATTAAAACTTCATTAGGTATAGCTGTCCTACATTCAGGGGATAAAGGATATGATGCAACGGTATGGTTTCCCTTGCTTCTCAGCAGTGGGACTGTACCCCTCGTAGCGTCTTCTGAAAAACTCATGAACCCAGGTTTTCTCAGAGTGTCCTTTGGTTTGCCTAAAATACAACAAAACAGACACAACATCCTAAGCCTCATTTTCTATTTACCTATGACTAAGAAGTATTTCTGTAGAAGTTATGTCTTTACCTGAAGCTGAGAATTTGATAAGTACATTTTACATAAACAATTGATATCTAAATGTATAATTAGTTTTAACGTTACTTGCTTATATTGGTATTTTTCGAGCTTGGGTTAGATAGATATTCTCTCTCTCTCCCTCTCTCTCCCTCTCTCTCCCTCTCTCTCTCTCTCTCTCTCTCTCTCTCTCTCTCTCACACACACACACACACACACACACACACACACACACACACACAAAGAGTGAGTATTCAACAGGCTACAAAGGGCAAGTCCAAATAATACAATGATGTCACTGAGTGAGCAAAGTTGAAGCACTTTGACCTGTGTGTGTGTGTGTGTGTCTCCCACAGAAATAAACATCCAATATAATCTTTAATTTGCTTTGGAAAAGGTAAAGTTTGCTGTTTTGAAAAATGCCAATTTGTCACAAAAGTTTAGCACAGACAAAAACTCCTGGATAGGGCAGGAGTGCATGCAGTCCATGAGCTTATATGATAGTCATTTTGAAAGAAATATACCCAGTTGTTTAAGAAATCTATATTTTAGAAAATAACCAAATACCAAATGCACTTTTGTATCAACTTAATGGATTATGAACTTATAAATATCATGGGATTATGAAATTAGAGGCTGAATTACAAAATAGATTATGGCATTATAGGCACAGATCTTCCTTTTCTTTCCAAACATTAGCGACTTTACCATGCAGCTGTGAGGGGCACATGAATTGTCCAAGCGTAAGCACAGTTCAATGCAGTCAGCAGAAATGCCACACTAGAAAAGCTCTGCCATGGTTAGCAAATAGCTGATTCATTTAGTGTGCTCTAGCATGGTGTTTTGCAACTGACAAGCTTACCTATTGAGGCGAGGGAGGTTGTATTTTTCAGCCTCATCTGGCAATTCACTTGCCGTTTTGATTTTTTTTTCGAAGTTCTCTGGCAGGCTACAAGCTTAGCAATTCTTGCAGTCTCCTGGCAAACAACAGCATGGCAGGTTACCTATGTCGGGTGGAAAGAAACATAGATGGATTATGTATTAATAACTTTATATATTCTTAATTATGGGAGATACTTTTTTGTATACTTTATGAAGCCATTTCAAACTCTCTTCGCATTGGCTCAGACTGTGCTAAAAAACAAGCTTAGCTTATATCTACACATCTGTCACAACTCTACAGATTATGGTAATGTTAGTTTCTAGAGCAGAAAATATGGGACACTCTTAGGTACTATGTTATATGCTCTCCAGTGCCATTTAGAAACATTGTGCTCAGCCAAACAAGGTCAAACAAGCTATTGGTGTTGGGTTTCTTTAATGGCAATCAGATGGCTTACATTGGAGAGATTGGCGTGGATGTTGTCTTTTTGTTTCTGTAGGGGTACTTTTTTGTGAATTTGGCTGACTCCCAAAACCCAGTATAGTACTAACTTTTTAGTCTATCATGAAGCCCTGGAGACAAAGTTTCTGAGACTGCAAGAGCTGCTGGAGGCCACAAAGAGAGAGGGAAAGATTGGCGATGAAATCAAAGAGCTGGCATGAAACTCATTGGCTACTTTGGATTGGGAAGCACTTCCCCCCTCTGAAGTTGGTACACAAGCTGGGCTCTTCCTGGCCTCACAACTCCTGCTAGAAGAGCAGGTGTGAATAGGAAATAATTTGCATAATTTCATCTGTTGCACCTTTTGCATCCTTTTCCTAGATCAGTCCTTCAGTCAATCGTGTCCTAGTCAACTTGTGGCTTCATTCCTATAATGTGCTCTACATGGGGTTGTCTTTTAATAGCAAAGGAGGTTTTAACATATCCAGAATGTGATGGCGTGAGCAGCAATAGGCATGCCTCAGTATGTATGTATGTAGCCTATGTAACATTTCTGATTCACGAGCTAGTGGTTGCTCAATTTTTTCTGGGTGGCATTCAAGGTATGCCCCATCAAGCACAGGGCCTGGTTACTTGAGGGATTGTCTCCCACATTAATCTGGCCCAGCCAATTTGATTCTGCAGGGTTGGCATGCTCCTGGGTGCCTTTGATTAAATAATGTCATCTATCAGGGCTATGGGAGCACACCTTCTCTGTAGCAGGACCTGCACTCTGGAAAGAGGTTCTAACCAATATCTGGATGGCCTACACTCTGCTGTTGTTTAGAAGAGCCATGAAGACCTGGCTCTTCACCCAGGCCTGTGGCAAGGGAGAGTGCACTGGCCATCTTTAATGTTTTATTAATTTGATTGTAATTTGATTGTTGGGAACAACCCAGAGCCACTGAGAGTCAGGCGGCATGAAAGTTTAATATGTTATTATTAATTACCTTTAAAACATGTACATTTCCTCAAGTTTTTGGGGCAGTGGTTTAGATGGATCTTTGTATATGTATTACAAATAATTAAGATAAAGACTATAGTACTGTTATCCCACCATGTGAACTATTCAAAGACAGTCATTAAAGTGGTAAGTATGTACAAATACCTGGATATAGGCTTTGCTTTGTGTTAAAATAATCACAATACAGCTCTAACAAGTTTCCATTTGTGGAATGTTTAGAATTATTGCACATTTACATATAGCTTAATTATAAAGAAAGGATATCTCACCTCACCACTTCTGCTAATTTCAATTCTAACAACTCCAGGAATGCTCTTCAGATATCCCTCTAATGTAGCATGTCCCAGCTGCTTAAAAGGAATCCAATCTCCAGTTAAAGATTTATATTCCCCTTGCAAATAGGAAAAGGGCACTCCAGTTTTATGAGACTGGAGAACAGCTCGAAGCATTTTTGCTACTAGATCTGCTTCCTGCATCTTTATCTGCAATAGAAATACACTTGAATTTTACTTGGAAAATTGGCAAGCGTTATGAGTTTGAAGCATTCATATGCAAGAAATTCAATGGTAGTATATTCAGAATTTAGAACTAAATATCCCATCACACTAGGAAGATGGGTTAATAATTTTGTAATGACAAAGCACCGGAGAATAAAAATATTGTGGAGGACTGTTGAAAAGAATCTTGCATATATCAGTTTCTGAAGGGAAAAAACAGAAATGTAACAAGTGAAAGCAATAATAGTTTTCCTAAAACAGAGAATATCCATGCTTAGGGGAGCCATTTCTCTCCTTAGAAAACTATATAGGAAATAAAATTTATATTTTTTGAAGTATGATACAAAGATGTCTTCCTTAAATAGCCAATAGATATTGTTTATCTTGTTGGGGGAGAACCATAAATCAAATCTTTAATATCCTAAACACAGGTGGAGTAAACTTTTTCTTCTACTCCTAGTCAAATTTCCCCTTTTTTATAAAACTGCATTCATATGCATACACCATAAAGGAGTATATAAACTATGGCACTCTTCTAAAATGAGTTCCTATCACAGAAAGTCCAGAGTTCTTCCCTGAAGTATTGTATGGGCAATATGAGCCATGTTTTCACTGCATTATTCTATCCTCTCGGAATGGAGTACACAAAATATAAGAAATAAATGAATCCCTTTCAACAACCAAAATACCTGGAGAATAAACAATCATTGGAATAGTTATTTTTTTAAAAAAAAATTGACTTGGGAAAATTGTAAGAAAATACATAATATTAGAGATTTAGCAGACATTTTATTTGATAGTCAATTGAAAAGCAGAAAAAAGTGTTTCTGCATTCCACCAAATGCTTTCAGTACATTTCTGCAGCCAATATTCCTATGTATTATTTATACCAAACCCACTTTTGTGCGTGTCAGAAAGGCAAAATGTTTTCTTTACTGTTCTTTTTAAATATAGAATATCCTCAAAAATAACTTCCCCATGTCCACATGTAGAAGAGTTTGGCACATCTCAATCTTATTAAAATACTAAGTATGAGATAACTTCCATTGTTTATTTGACACATTCAGTTCATCTACATATGAAATGCTGAATCATGACCAAATCCAGTACTGTACTTAACTTCAAATTTTAGGGGGAACTTCCAATTTCCTAAGTACCTTGATTCATTTCAAAGTTAAGACTGGAAAAACTGCTTTAAAAAAACAAGCAAATGCTTTTAGGTAATTTGACTCCATGTTGCAAGGAGAAAGGAATGAAAACTCATAATCCAGAAGCTCTTTGTACCCAATGACAATACGGGATAACAAACAAGGAATTATTCCTATGTGTCACATAATAGTGAGTCTTCAAGATACTGTTAACATCCTCAGCTTATATAGTAATTCTAAAGGTTGTAATTCTAAATGGATTTGCAAGATGAATCCAAACTAAATCTCAACCACCAGGGGAAAAAACTCCATCTGCAAGACTATTGATATTTCCTAACACAAACTTGACAAAATAAAATCATTCATTAAATCTCTTTGTGGCCTGTGGTCTTGCTTATCAGACAAGCTACCATATTTTTCGGAGTATAAGACGCACCTAGATTTTAGAGGAGGAAAACAAGGAAAAAAGTATTCTGAACCAAATGGTATATTATTTAATAAAATACCAGTGTAGCAGAATACTTTTTACAACCATGTATACTTTTTACAACCATGTACACTTTTTACAACCATGTATACTTTTTACAAACTTCAAACTTGACAGCTTTAAGACTAGTGGACTTCAACTCCCAGAATTCCTCCTGCAGTCATGCTAGCTCAGGAATGGGAGTTGAAGTCTTAAACTTGCCAAATTTGAAGACCCTTGCACCCCTAACCCAGGGGTCTTCAATCTTGACAGCTTTAAGACTAATGGATTTCAATTCCCAGAATTCCTCCTCCAGTCATGCTAGATGGGGTAATTAGAAGGCAAAAACGCCCCAATTTTTGCAAAAAATTGCCCGTTTTTCACTCATTTTTTTGCAAAAACAGGGCATACAGAGGATCTGGGAAGCCTGCAGTGGACTCCTAGGGGATGGGGGAAGGCAAAAACGCCCCCATTTTTGCAAAAAACGGCCCGTTTTTTTGCAAAAACAGGGCATGCAGAGGATCTGGGAAGCCTGCAGAGCACTCCTAGGGGGTGGGGGAAGGCAAACCCCCCCCATTTTTGCAAAAAAAAAACCAGCCCGTTTTTTGCAAAAATTGGATGCGGGGGCAGGGTTTCGGGAGGCTACAATTTGCTGTATCCGGTGTATAAGACGCACCGACATTTCCACCCTCTTTTTGGGGGCAAAAAGGTGCGTCTTATACTCCGAAAAATACAGTAATAAATGCTGACACAAGCCAATGGCAAAAACCATCCCAAGGATTGTCAGTCATCCCTAGAGCACACTCATTAGGCTTTTTCTTAAAGATTTCATTTCACATTTATGTTATACATCTTTGTACCTGTAACAATAATGCTAAGTATACACATCTGTCCTACACATTGGCAAAAAAAATCGGAATATAAAATACAAGCTTAGAGGAAACGACCTTGTAGACGACCCTCACTCTGTCAAGGACCTTGGAGTACTCATATCTAATTACCTATGTGCCAGAGCCCACTGCAACAACATTGCCAAAAAGGCACTAAGAGTTATTAATCTAATCTTGCGTAGCTTCTTCTCTGGCAATATTACACTGCTAACCAGAGCATACAAAACATTTGCCAGACCAATCCTCGAATACAGCTCACCTGTCTGGAACCCGCACTGCATATTGGACAATTAATACAATTGAGAGAGTCCAGAAATATTTCACAAGAAGAGTCCTCCACTCCTCTGCTCGCAACAGAATTCCTTATTCCACCAGACTTGAAATTTTGGGCTTAGACAACTTAGAGCTACGTCGCCTTCGATCTGACCTAAATGTAATTCATAAAATCATCTACCACAATGTCCTACCTGTCAATGAATACTTCAGCTTCAATCGCAACAATACACGAGCACACAATAGATTCAAACTTAATGTAAGCCACTCCAAACTCGACTGCAGAAAATAGGACTTCAGCAACAGAGTGATCAATGCCTGGAATGCACTACCTGACTGTGGTTTCTTCCCCAAACCCAAAAACTTTAACCTTAGACCAGTGATGGCGAACCTTTTTTTCCTCGGGTGCCGAAATAGTGCGCGCACGCACTATCGCATGCTCGTGGGTGCCCACACCCATAATTCAAAGCCCCCCACTTGCCACACACCTCTGCGCATGCATGCGTGACCCCCCCACTCCCCCGTTTCCTGACTTCCAGTGGGCCCAGTAGGCCCATTTTTTGCCCTCCCCAGGCTCCAGAGGCTTTTTTGGAGCTTGGGGAGGGCGAAAATGCTACCCCCCGCCACCCCGGAGGCCCTCCAGAGGCCAAAATCACCCTCCCAGAGCCTCCGCGCGAGCCAAAAGTCAGCTGGCATGCACGCACATGCGCGTTGGAGCTGAGCTAGGGCAACGGCTGGTGTGCCGGCAGATATGGCTCCGCGTGCCATCTTTGGCACCCGTGCCATAGGTTCGCCATCACTGCCTTAGACTGTCTATAGTCGACCTCACCCCTTCCTAAGAGGTCTGTAAGGGGCGTGCATAAGCGCACCATTGTGCCTACCGTCCCTGTCCTACTGTCTAATTTACCTGTACCTACTTTGCTAATGTTTATGTTTATACCAATAACTGCTATCTTGTACATGTTTGACAAACAAATAAATAAATAAAATAAATAAATAAAATATAAGCATCAGTTTATTAACATTCCCTTGGAAGTATGAATAAAAATAAGCTCCACGCATCATTCTTTGTACAAAAAAAAAATCAAAGCAATGAAGCTGGAACAAGACACAGGTTGAAAGTTAAAAAAAAAAACTTGGGATGGAATGAAGGGAGTGAGAAAGAAGGGGACGAAAAATAATCAATGCTAAAAGTGATCCCTAGCAGCAGCAACGAACATGTTCATCTCTCCCTCCCGTCTTTCCCCACAGTACAAGTACCAACGATTGCAATTAAATCGAAACGGCAAGAGATGAGAAACGGATAACGAAAGTGTCAGAGAGTATTTACGCTAATAATTATTCTGAACACGGATTTATAAAGTATAACCCAAAACCTCCGGTATTTTAAGACTCGGGGACTCCTCCTAATAAGAGAGTCACGAAAGCCCTTCTGGTCCCACGGGAATCCGCGGGGGACAATAAGTATTTACTCCTACCCGCGGTAAGGCTATTTGAGCCGGGCAAACACTAGACAGCGTCGCAACGATTTTTCATTTAAACGGGAAAAAACAGTGGTGGGGGGAGCTGTACTTCGACCGGTAGACAACCCCCCCCCCGCCGCCGCCGTAGTCATCCTCCTGCAGAAAACGGCCGTTCCCTGAGTTAAGAAGGCAAGGAATTGCGGCTCGGCTCACCCAATTCCTAGGACTACACCGAATGGTCCCAATTCGGCGCGGAGAGGGCGGCTCCCCCTTGCAATCCCCCTTTCCCTCGGCGCTTTGGCTTCCCGTGGCCCGCCGGCCTGAACACTTCCCCGCTTCTCAGCGGCAGCTCCCGTGCCGGCGACCGCAGGACCCTCCACCTCCTCCTTCCCCAACTTCTCCCTCAGCTTCGAAATGACGACGCCTCCCCACTCGGCAAAAAAAAAAAAAAACAGAACCGAATGTTGAAGGCACAGCGAGAGAGAGAGAGATAGAGAGGCAACGTATAAAACGTCCGCGCCTGCGCACTAGCCCTGGCTCCGCAGACCGACCACGCCCTCGACCTCCAACACGTGAAGGCCGCCAATAGGATTAGGGCCTTCTTAGTAGGCGGTTTGTTAGCTGTAACTAGGCTGATCTTCCCCAATCAGGCGTATTATTTACACCCTGCTTAAGTTGGAAGTGCTTTCATTTGGCAGTGCTTTTCTGCTTATGAATATTTACTTCATTTGAGCTCCAAGTTAATTTCTGGACACTAATGAAGCACATGGAATATGATTTGTGAGGGCCTTGATCGGGTGTGAGATGCTTTTTTTCCCACTGTTAAAAAGAAGGTTCTACAACAGAAGTCTTCAAACTTGGCAACTTTTAAGACTTGTGGATTTCAACTCCCAGAATTCTCCAGCCAGCTATGCTGGTTGGAGAATTCTGGGAGTTGAAGTCCACAATTCTTAAAAGTTGCCAAATTTGAAGACCTGCTCTACAACATCACAGTATCCCCATAGTCACTTGATCAAAATTTCAGCACTTGGCAACTAGCATGTATTTGATGGTTGCAGTGTCTCAGAGTCATTTGATCTCTATCTGCAACTTTTCCTGCTGATTTCCAATAAGAAAGTCAATGGGGAAGCTGGATTCGCTTAATGATTACATGAGTCATTTAACAACTGCAGTGATTTGCTTAACAACCCTCACAAAAAAGTCATAAAATCAGACATAACGTATTGGACAACCACCTTGCTTAACAACTGAAAAATGTGAGCCCACAAAAAAGATGCCAGGCTTTGAACTACCACATCAGCAATCGACAATTCTCAATAGGATTCGCACCTCACACGGCATCTGCCGGGACTCTTTGTATAAATGGGGCATAATATTGTCCCCTAAGTGTGACTATGGGGTCCCACATCAAACTCTATATCACATCATGACCGGCTCTAAGTTGAAGGCATGTACTGGTCCAGTATCTAATTTTTTTTAAAAAATATAAATGATGCTGCACTCCAATGGTTAGATGACCTAGACATTGATATTTTAACACAGATCTTTTTAACATTTATATTTTTTGTGTTTTACTAATCTAGGTAAATGTTAATATATATTGCTAGTCCATCTATGATATGCAATATGCTAAATAGATAAATAAGCAGCTGAAAAATCTGCTCCCAATTTTGGTTGTAAATCAAGGATTTCCTGTAGTCTGAATGCTGGGAACATCAGACCTATTGGCTGGAGCTGAGTTCAGATCTCACTGCGTTCTGAGCTTCATCAGAATAGGAAAAAGTCCCATTCCTCCCATGGGAACCATTGAGCATCTAAAGAGGAGTGATTGAAAGATCCAGTGGGACAATTTTCCCTTAAGATTCCGCAACTCTACTGCAGCCAAAATAAAAAATCCCATCAGTGCTGACAACCAAAAGCCTAATAAAGGGAGTCCTCGAATTACAACCATTCATTAAATAACCATTCAAAGTTACAACGGCACCAAAAAAAGTGACTTATCACCATTTTTCACACTTACGACTGTTGTAGCATCCTCATGGTCATGTGATCAAAATTTGGCCATTTGTTAACTGCCATATATTTATGACCATTGCAGTACCTCGGGGTCATATGGTAAACAAAGTCAATGAGGAAGCCAGATTCACTTAACAACCATGTTACTAACTTAATAGCTGCAGTAATTCACTTAACAATTGTGGCAAGAACAGTCATAAAGTGGAGCACAACTCACTTTACAACTGATTTGCTTAGCAACAGAAATTTTCGGCTCAATTGTGGTTGTAAAGTCGAGGACTACTTATAACGAAACTGCTTTAGCCAGATTTATGAGTTGAATTTTGTGTGTGCCTTTGAATCAGTCTGTTCCCTCCGTTTTCCTGACAGCAATTTTCAGAAATGATTTGTCATTGTTGCCTTCTGGGTGGAATAGTTAGAAGCCATTTTGAAGTTTGCCACTCCATTATGCAAGTGAAGATAGACATTGAGCTACAGCTATAAAGGAGCCTGCCTATCACAGTCGTAACTTGTGACAATCATTTTTATGATCTTTTTTGCAGCAGTAAAAGAATTCATGGATGTTAAGTGAATATCACAATAGTTAAACAAAGCAATGGTTCTCTATGGGTGTGGTTTTGCTAAAAACAGGAAGTAAATGGTGTTTTTAGCAAAACCATCATAAATCATGATTACGTGACTGAAGGACACTGCAAATGGCCGTAAATGCAGCCCAGTTGCCAAGCACCTGAAGTATGGTCACATGACTAGAGGGGTTGCCCATTGGAATTCCAAATCTGGATTGTAACCCCCCACCCCACTTCCGGGTAGGTCTGTCAATACTTGGACCAGTCATTAAGTGACTGGTTGTAAGTCAGGAACTATCTATAGCTGAAGTCACATATCTATAGCTGAAGTCAGTGGTTTCCAACCTTTTGGGTGCCAGGGACTGGTTCTGTGGAGGGCGGTTTTTCTGTGGATCAGGGGGACGTGGTTTTCCACACTGCTTGGCTTCTTTGCGTGTGCGGATGGGGATTTACTCACTTCTGCGGCCCAGTTCCTGGTAGGCCAAGGAATGGTGCCGGCCCACAGCCAGGGTTTGGGGATCTCTGATGTACACAAAAGAAGCTAGAGAGCATGCTGAGATGAGAAACTTTATCTTTAGCATAGTAAAAATCATGCCCGGAAGCGAACAACTTAGATAATGAAATGCACTCCCATAAAAAGATAATTGAAATCTGCCTACGGTAGTAATTAACTAATAAGAACTAAAGTTGTGTAATTTCTTTGCCTGAAGCTGTATTAATATGCTGCCAAATTGTAAATTGGTATGCTTGATTTGTGGCATTTGCTCTAAGCGCCCCTTTTTCACCTGTACAGTATAAAAAGGGATTTTGGTTTCCACTATTTCTGGGTGTTTTGTTGATTATTCACACCAAGTGAATCAACCCAGTATTGGGCTGGGCCAACATTCCTAGGGCTAAGAGAAAAAGTGACTGGCCAATCACCCAGGTGGCTTTGTGCCAAAGCAGAACAAGAATCTTGGTCTCCCAGTTTGTAGCCTGATGCTTTTCACCACTACACCAAACCGACTGCCATGAGAGTTATGTCCTCATTTGTTTTTAATTTTTGCACTAACCTTTACCAAACTCTCAAAGCAGTTCCCAATATTGTAAAAAAAAAAACACACGTGAGAACATAAAACCTGAACGTATTAAAATAATGGTTAGCTGGCCTAGAAGCCAAGATACTGATAATTCTAGTCAAACCTTAGGCATGAAAGCCGGCTAGGTGACCTTGTGCCAGTCACTCTCAGCACAAGGTTGATTTTTCCCTCACAGGGTTGCTGTTTTGGGGAAAATAGGAGGAAGAAGGAATACGAGCTATGTTCACTGCCTTGAGTTATTTATGAAAAATAATAAATATGGGATAAAAAAATAGGAAAGGAGGGAGGGAGGGAGGGAAAGGGAAAGAAAGCCGAACACAACAATGCTTCTTCAAAACAGTTCTCGCTTAGTCTAGCATATGACTGCAATAGTGAATCAATTATAACAAATTATCCTGTCATCAGCCAATTAAACGGATGTTCCTCGTTAAAAGTATTTGTTCAGTACACATATCTAAACTGTGCTGGATTAATAACAATCATTCACTTACAATACATTTTGCTAGAATTCACAGCGTTCAAAGTGCTTACACTTCAGACAAAGCAGTCTCAAAGTGCTCTTTATTTGAAAAGTCTTAACCAGGCTGATATTTTCCAACTATTCGAGACATTTGTTTTATTTCAGAATTGTCCCATCCACATCCTGTATATCTTACCTTGGAGAGTCACCCCTCTTCCTTCCTGGCTATGTTAAAGAATTTGCAGTGTTTCTTAGCTGGTAAATGCAGTGGCAGCACAGAAAATTCAGCTACTAGTGGAATAGAAAGTACAGCTAAATTAAAGGAATTGAAAGTGAAAGGAAGAAATACAATAGAAAAACACAGAGGAAAAACCTGGTGAAATACTGTGACCTCTAGCTGTGGAACCTGGATACAGTAATGATTTACTGTATTGAATTATTATGTTCTATTTCTATACTGTAAATACCTTTATACAGGTAGTTCTCGACTTACAACAGATCATTTAGGGACCATTCAAAGTTACAATGGCGCTGAAAAAAGTTACTTATGACCATTTTTCACATTTACTATTGCAATGTCCTCATGGTCACATGGTCAAAATTCAGCCGCTTGGCAACTGGCTCATATTTATGACGATTGCAGTGACCTGGGGTCATGTGATCACCTTTTGCAACTCTCTGACAAAGTCAATGGGGAAGCCAGACTCACTTAATAATTATGTTACTAACTTTTGGGCTCAATTATGGTCGTAAGTTGAGGGCTACCTGTATAGGTTGGTCAGATGTAGATGCTGTTGCTTATTGTGAGTAAAAAAAATTCCTAGAGAGTAGGGTTTACCAGAAATAGACTGAGCATTGGGTGTATTAACTGGTTGCAGGTAGTACACAACTTATGACATTGAGCTGCAATTTTGGTTGTAAGTTGTGATGGTCATAAAGCAGGTCATCATGTGACTGCACTTGATTTTACAATGTTTTTTGTGGCAGTTATGAAGTGAGTGCAGCTGTAGTTACAGCAACCCATTGTTCGCTATGGGAATTTTTTTTTACAGAAATTAAGTAAATAAAGGAGAATATTTGTAGCTCAAGGCTGAAATGAGGGATCCTTGGTGCTCTCTGAGCTTGCTTGTTTTCTTGAAGATGTTTCATTACCCAAACTAGGTAACATCATCAGTGCTAGTAGGAGTGCTGTTTGCTGTTAGTTTATTTATATTCTGGTGACTTGCTTGTCTGTGTGGGTGGGGGTGATCCTAGAGCAGTGATGGCAAACCTATGGCACGGGTGCCACAGGTGGCACGCGGAGCCATATCGGAGGGCACGCAAGGCGTTCCCCTATTTCAGATCCACGGGCAAACTGGAAGTTCAGAAAAATGCACTTACGGTTTGTTTTTCGCACTCCGGAGGGTTCAGGGAAGCTTCCTGAAGCCCCGGAATGCGAAAAACAGCCGAACGGGCAAACCGGAAGTGCATTTTCCTGAACTTCTGGTTTGCCCGTTTTGCCGTTTTTCACCGTCCCAGGCTTTAGTAAGGCCTTTGCGTGGGGGTGGGGGGGTGCACATGCGCAGGGGGCAGCATGGGGGGGTTATGCACATGCGTGGGGGGGAGGGCATGGGTGTGGGCACGTGTGCGCGCACTGGCGCAGACACACACACCCTTTTGGCATGCGAACCAAAAAGGTTCACCATCACTGTCCTAGAAATTCTTTGGGCTATTTGCTGATGGCTCTTTAGCAGTTTCTTGACTGGGCTTGATTTTTGGTCTGAAGTTAAACTTGGGAGTTAATCTATGCTGATCTGGATGCTGATTATTGGTGGAGAGGTGCTGGAGTCTTTTTTGTTCTCTTTTGGGCTGGTTAATTGTCTCTTTTGCATAATCTATAGATGTTGTTAATGCCTAGGTGTCTATTGATGGATGATTTGTCAGAGTGCCAGGCTTCTAGAAATTCCCTGGTATTTTTGGATTTGGCCTGGTCTAGGATTGTCACATTTTCCCAATTGAAACTATGGTTAAATCTGTCTATATGTTGTGAAATTAAAGAATTTTCATCATGTCTTCTGACTGTCAGTTGCGGTTCATGGATACGTTCTGCCAGTCTTCTGCCTGTTTGTCCTACACTGTGGTTGTTTCAGTTGTAGTAAATTGTTCAGTATGTTGTAAATGACTCCTGGGGTTTTTTTCTGGGGTTGCTGGGTCTTTTGGTTTCCTCAGTCAGTTTCCATTAAAAGGTTGTATATCAAAGCCATGTGGCTATGGGATGCTGCAAATAGCCATAAATGTGGGTTGAGAACTCAAAATGCAGTCACATGACCATGGAGGTGGGGTGGGCAGATATCAGAACTTTGAATCCGAGTAATAAGTCTCTTTTGGGGGGAGGGTCTGTCATAAATTCAAATGGTCACTGAGAGAGCAGTTGTAAGTCGAGGACTATCTGTACTCAAAAATGAGATTCAAATCTCAATCAACAAATGCTCAGTTTTACACATTGGCAAAAATAATCAGAACACAAAATACAAACTAGATGATCATGACCTTGTTGATGATCCTCACTCTGTAAAGGACCTTGGAGTACTCATCTCTAATGATCTAAGTGCCAGAGCCCACTGCAACAACATAGCTAAGAAGGCATTAGGAGTGGTTAATCTAATCTTGCGTAGCTTCTTCTCTGGTAACATTGTATTCTTAACCAGAGCATACAAAACATTTGCTAGACCAATTCTTGAATTCAGCTCATCTGTCTTGAACCCACACTACATATCAGACATTAACACAATTGAGAATGTCCGGAGATATTTCACAAGAAGATTATTACATTCCTGTGTTCGCAACAGAATACCTTATGAAACCAGACTTTAAATTTTGGGACTTGAAAATTTAGAACTACGCCGCCTTCGATCTGACCTAAGTGTAGCTCACAAAATTATCTGCCATAATGTCCTACCTGTTAATGACTACTTCAGCTTCAACCGCAACAATACACGAGCTCACAATAGATACAAACTTAATGTAAACCGCTCCAAACTTGATTGCAAAAAATTCGACTTCAACAACAGAGTGGTCAATGCCTGGAACACTTTACCTGACTCAGTAGTTTCTTCCCCAAACCCCAAAAACTTTAACCTTAGATTATCTACCATCGACCTCACCCCATTCCTAAGAGGTCTGTAAGGAGCGTGCATAAGCGCACAATCGTGCCTACTGTTCCTGTCCTAATGTACCCATATATTCATACTTCTTGTACTCATAATCATGCTTGACAAATAAAAAAAAAGGTGAGGCTGTGTATTTTTCAAAGTTCCTTTCTTCCCATTTCTGCTTTCTATTCGCCAGAAGGCAATGTTCACATCTTTCATTGTTGTTTCATTATTTGCTGCTTCATCATTTCATGAAAAATCAATGAAATCTTCATTCATAGTTTTAGGCAAAACATGTTATTTAATCCTTCTAATTTTTGACTTGCCAGCTATAATGCACTATCCCTCTCCCTGGTTTGCAGAACTAATGAGCAAGCTCACCATTCCTGCAAGCACAATGTGTTTTCTTTTATAATTGAGATTAGAGAATTCTGGAACTCAAAAGAAACATATGTCAATTTGCATGGTATTTTTTTTTCCTGGCATGGCTTTGAATAGTGGATGAATTGGGTCAGCTCTAATATTGACATGGGACTTTATATGCACAAACTCATGCCAGACTTTGGAAAGCTCCACATTAGTTTTTCTACGTTCATGTCATGCAATTTTAATTTAACACATTGCTCCAAAAATACCCAAACATTCTGGAATTCCAGAACAAGAAACAACAGCAATTAAAAAAAACAAAGCTTAGCACAGTTCAACTTGATTGTTGGATAAAACACTATGGGACAGACTGAAGAAAGCAAAAGAATATTGGTTGCTCATAGCAAACACCTCATTAAAACAAGATGAATTTTGTCCATCATGACATTGGCAACAGTTCCACTCTTTCTACCTCAATTGAATGTAATAATAATAATAATAATAATAATAATAATAATAATAATAATAATAATAATAATAATAATAATAATAACAACAACAACAACAACAACAACAACAACAACAACAACAGAGTTGAAGGAACCTTGGAGGTCTTCTAGTCCAACCCCCTGCTTACGCAGGAAACCCTACACTACTTCAGACAGATGGTTATCCAACATCTTCTTAAAAACTTCCAGGGTTGGAGCATTCACAACTTCTGAAGGCAAGCTGTTCCACTGATTAATTGTTCTAACTGTCAGGACATTTCTCCTTAGTTCTAAGTTGCTTCTCTCCTTGTTTAGTTTCCACCCATTGCTTCTTGTTCTACCCTCAGGTGCTTTGGAGAATAGTTTGACTCCCTCTTCTTTGTGGCAACCCCTGAGATATTGGAACACTGCTATCATGTCACCCCTGGTCCTTCCTTTCATTAAACTAGACATACCCAGTTCCTGCAACCGTTCTTCATATGTTTTAGCCTCCAGTCCCCTAATCATTTTTGTTGCTCTTCTCTACACTCTTTCTAGAGTCTCAACATGCTTTTTAAATTGTGGCAACCAAAACTGAATGCAGTATTCCAAGTGTGGCCTTACCATAAAGTGACCAGATTTTTTTTTTAAGCGGGACGGGGGGGGGCGGGCCCGCCTGGGCGCCGCCATTTGTTTTGCCCTCTGCGCATGCGCAGAACGCTGCGCATGCGCAGAGGGCAAAACAGCAAATGTCGGCGTCCAGGTGGGGGGGAGGCGGGAGGGCGCTTGGATGCCTGGAGCTCGCGACAGGTAAGCTGCCGGCTGCCTCCTTTCCCCGTCTCCCGCCTCCCGTTCGTTGCTTGCCAGCCCGGCCGAAGGGGAGGCGGGAGGCGAGGAAAGGCCTCCCGAAGGGGAGGCGGGCTCCCAAAGGGCTGCCGGCTCCCGAAGGGGAGGCGGGAGGCGAGGAAAGGCCTCCCGCCTCCCCTTCGGGAGCCGGCAGCCCTTTGGGAGCCCGCCTCCCCTTCGGGAGGCCTTTCCTCGCCTCCCGCCTCCCCTTCAGGAGCTGCCCAGGGGCCGGGCTGGCAAGCAACGAACGGGAAGCGGGAGACGGGGAAAGGAGGCAGCCGGCAGCTTACCTGTCGCGAGCTCCAGGCATCCAAGTGCCGCGGTCGCCCGCCCGGCCCCAGGGCAATGGCGGCAGCGAGGTGACGGGGGGAAGGAAGGGGAGGGGGACGAGGAAGGGCTGTTTGCGCCTCCGGAGGGGCTGCTCGTGAGCTCAAAGCGGCGACGGCTCCTCGTCCCTCACCCCTCCCAACAGCAGCATCCCAACAGCAGCGGCGCCTCCGAGGGCGGGGCTAGGGATGGGGCGGGGGAAGGAGAGGAGGAGCAGCCCCCCTTCCCCCTCTCCCCAGCAGGCAGCTGGCTTGCTGAAATTCCGCCCGACTTGCTTCCGGTACCTCTCTTTTGCTTCCCCTTTTAAGGTGACCAGACGTCCCGCTGTTTCGGCATTCTTTTCAAAAAAGCGGGACTTTTTGAAAAGAATGCGGGACGCGGGACACACGCTTGAAAAGCGTGTCTGTCCCACCAAAAGCGGGACATCTGGTCACCTTACTTTACCAAGGCATTATAAAGTGGTATTAACACTTTACATGATCTTGATTCTATCCCTCTGTTAATGCAGCCTAGAACTGTGTTGGCTTTTTTGGCAGCTGCTGCACACTGCTGGATCATATTTAAATGGGTCCCTCTCACAGTTACTACTGTTGAGCAAGGTACCACATATACTGTACCTGTGCATTTTGTTTTTCTTGCCTAAATGTAGAACCTTACTTTTTTCACCATTGAATTTCATTTTGTTTGATAGCGCCCAATGTTCAAGTCTGTCAAGATCCTTCTGTATCTTGAGCCTATCTTCTGGAGAGTTGGCTATTTCTGCCAGTTTGGTGTCATCTGCAAATTTGATGAGTTCCCCATCTATCCTCTTACCCAAGTCATTAATGAAGATGTTGAAGAGTACTGGGCCTAAAACAGAGCCTTGGGGTACTCCACTGCATACTTCCCTCCATGTAGATGCAGTTCCATTGAGCACTACACTTTGAGTGCAGTTGGTTAGCCAGTTTTGAATCCATCTGGTGGTGTTACTGTCCATCCCACATTTTTCTACTTTATCTAGTGATAGGTTATGGTCTACTTTGTCAAATGCCTTACTGAAGTCCAAGTAAACCACATCGACAGTATTCCTCTGGTCCAGTAATTTTGTCACTTTATCAAAAAATGCAATAAGATTAGTCTGGCATGATCTGTTTTTGACAAACCCATGTTGGCTTTTGGTTATTACTTTGTTTGCTTCTAGGTGTTCATTGATTCGTTGCTTGATTATCTTTTCCAAAATCTTCCCTGGTATTGAGGTCAGGCTGATAGGTCTGTATTTCCTAGATCTGTTTTCCCCCCCTTTTTAAAGATGGGAACTACATCAGCTTTTTTCCAGTCCTCTGGCAGTTCCCCGGTGCTCCAGGATCTTTGAAAGATATAGTTCAATGGTTTTGAGATCTCGTCTGCCAGTTCCTTCAGAACCTTGGGGTGTAATCCATCTGGTCCTGGTGATTTGAATTCGTCTAGGGCAGGGGTAGGCAAAGTTGGCTCTTCTATGACTCATGGACTTCAACTCCCAGAATTCCTGAGCTAGCATGATTGGCTCAGAAAGTCTGGGAGTTGAAGTGCACGAGTCATAGAAGAGCCAACTTTGCCTACCCCTGGTCTAGGGTAGACAGGTGTTCACTTACCATTTTCTTCCCTATTTTAACTTTGTTCCTAATATGTTTCTTGTGATGCTGTTTTTGATAGGTTTTGTATATGGACAATATACATCTAAAAGACAGTAGTAGAAAGTTAAAACATAGGCCATTCACTAAATAAAAAAATGAGCAATATAAAACTTGGGCAATTATTGGTGCTACTTATTATATGCAACTAGTAATTTGTATTGTACTTCCTTCCATCTGAATGGCGATTGGGGAGAATTCCACAAGGCACCATTTTACTATTTCTTCCCTCCCCCTGCCCATTTCAAACACACCAATTTGAAGCTGACCTTTGACCATCTTAATTTCTGCTGCCTCAAATGCTGAAAACCAGCATGGAATCTAGTGAGCAAGTCTATTCTCCTTAACAGAATAACAGAGTTGGAAGAGGCCTTGGAGGTCTTCTATTCCAACCCCCTGTTCAAGCAGGAGACCGAGAACCTATACCAGTGACGGCGAACCTTTTTTGGCTCGAGTGCCAAAAGGGTGCGTGCATGTGCATGCCCCCACCCATAATGCAATGCCCTCCCCCCGCATGAATGCACACAGCCCCCATCCTGCCCCCTCCCCATGCATATGCACAGGCCTCACTGAAGCCTCCGGACTTCAGGTAGGCCCATTGGGCCGTTTTTCGCTGTCCTCAGGATTCAGGAAAGCGTCCTAAAGCCTGGGGATGGCGAAAACGAACCAAAAAGAAGGCTGAAAATCAGCTGGCCAGCACACGAATGCACACTGGCAATGCCTCATGTGCCCTCAGATATGGCTCTGAGTGCCACCTGTGGCACGCGTGCCATAGGTTCGCCATCACTGCCCTATACCATTCCAGACAAGTGGCTATCCAGTCTCATCTTAAAAACCTCCAGTGATGGAGCACCCATAACTTCTGAAGGCAGCTGTTCCACTGGTTACTTGTTCTCACCGTTAGGAAATTTCTCCTTATTTCTAGGTTGCTTCTCTCCTTGATTAGTTTCTGTTGTGTCCTGAGATCTGCATACTAGCTGGGAAGTTTTCACACAGGTCCGCTCTATTGAACGGAGCAGGTAATTGCTTATTGGCCCTTCCCAGCCAGGGCTCTCTATTTAAACCGCAGTCACCATCTGGACTTTGCTGAAGTTTGCTCCCTGTAACCAATAAAGAGCTGAAGTCATTCAACCCGTTTCCTGCTCAACCCGTTTCCTGCCTCTTCAGTATCGGAACCCAACAGTTTCCTTCCATTGTTTCTTGTCTTGCTTTCTAGCTGAGAAAAAGGCGATCTAAAAAAAATTGAAAGGGCAATTTGAGCTGCCACTGCTACTGGAAAAAAACAAAATTCTATTAGTCCCATTCAATAGAAAACAAAATGAGCAGTGCATGCTCGATCAGAACTGGTTTGTGTATTCCAGCAATCTGTTCTCACAGCAGCTGACTATCTGCCCATTGGCCTGCCAGCAGAGAGGCCAGAGAGGCAGTCACAGTGCCCTGAAGACTAGCAGCCATTGATCCCCTGACTTCCATGAATTGCACCAACCCTTTTATGAAGCCAGGCAAGCTGGAAGCCATCACCACATCTCATGGCTGTGAATTCCAAAATTGAATCACCCGATGTGTAAACAAAAACAAAAATCTTTATTCTGTCTTGATTCTTCCAAGATTCAATTTCATTGGGTGACCTCTGATTCTAGTATTTTGGGAAGGGGAAAATATCTTCCACTTGTCCCTTTATGTCTCTATGCCTGATTTGCACAGCTCATTAGATCCCGTCTACACTACATCCTATTGGTAGAATGGTAACCAGTAACCTCCTTCTATGTATTTCATTTATATTGTGTGCACTTTGTGTGTTGCATGTTCAAAGCATGTAAAAAAAACAACAACAACAAAAACCAAGAGCATAGCTGTGGTCATTGTTTTTAATACTTTCCAAGCCAATCCTGTTTCAAACCTTTTAGAATGAAAAATGATCAGTTATTCAAAATACTATATAAGATTCCGATTAAAATTTAATCTTCTACCAATCTTGCATTCTACTAAAGCTATACTATGTAACCGACTAAATTAAAAAAAAAATTCCCAGCACTTCGTGAGTGTTAAAAGTATTAGCTTGTTTTTTAAGTTGAATCTTTAGCAAGTAACATCTGCTCTACTTTGCAAACATTTATTATTTATTTCATAAAAGTATTTACAGACTGCATATCCATTTAAAAAAAAAACCTGGAAAACCAAAGTGGTGTAGAACTTTTCAGAATTTAAAGTAAAATAAGATGAGATTACAGATAGGGAGACCAATGTAAAACAAATGCTTTTTAAAAAAGACGATTAAAATGCATCAGGGTAAAGTTTAGGACACATCAGGGGATAAATTATTCCATAAAATAGACAACATCAGAGGGGAAATCTACTTAATTCTGCCTCATCCCTAAGAGATGATTTGCAGAATACAGTACAAATGGATAAACCTGTCCCACATGTACCTGTGAGTTTGATACATGTTAATGCATTCTTTACATTAACCTGAGGGTAAATTGTATACTTGTGTAAGAAAGCATACCTATGTAAGAAAAATAAAAATTGTATCTGGTGCTTCTTCAGATAATTCTCTGCTACATAATATGACTGTGAAAATCTTTGCAGTGGTGCTTTGTTTTATGAAGGTTTGAGCAAAGTCTCCATCAAAGTTGTTTTGTAAGGCAACATAACCCCCCTCATTCATTCTGGTCTGTTTTGCAAGCCCTCGGGTATTGTTTTCTGACATTTGGAAAAACCAGGATGGGCTTCTGCATCCATACAGTTCCTCTGCAGAAGCCACTGTGGAAGGCTACAAGTCAAGCTGCCTTTACTGAGAAGCTCTTTAAAGAAGGAAATCTACCTGTATGTCATATTTCACCATCATCTGTTTTCTTAAACATTTGTTCCACCATTGCAAGGCCAACTTATTTGTTATGCGCTTGTTCATCAATGTGATGAGGACTATGTTCTTCAGCTGGTTTGTCACACAGCCTGACATTTTGGGTGGCAGAAAAAGAATATGACTGAAAATATAACTTGGCATATTTAAAAAAGATTACCACAAAGATATTAAGTACTTAGTCCTCCATATCACAACTGCAGCTAGGATAACCTTCGCACAATTTTGGAAGAATACAGAAATACCTCCAGAAAATATAATAGTTAAAAAAATCTATGAGTGTGCAGAAATGGAAAGATTAACAATGTACTTAAGGGGCCAAAGTGATTCGAATTACTACAATATCTGGGAAAAATGGTACAAATGGATTAAATTAAGAAGGGAAGAAAAGAAACAGTGAAATTATAGACTGCAAAATGTAAATATGTAAATTAAACTATATGTGTAATTAAGATAAGCGATATAGAATCTAACTGTAATAAGGAATATGTGAAAATGAAAATACTGTGTATGATTGTAGAAATGCTTTAGGAAATATGGAAATTGTTATTTAAAAGAAAAATGTTGAAAATCAATAAAATTTAATTTAAAAAAAAAGAAAATATAACTGGGTCACCCAAGGTTAACTGGCCTTCATCTCTAAGGAAGGACAAGAACTTGGGTTTCTCCATTCCTAATCCGGATCTGAGAATACCATGAACAGCCAAGAAAACAAACTGATGGAACATCAGACAAATCAACCCAAGTTCTCACTCGAGGCATAAATGGCTAGACTCAAATTATTCTACTTAGGACACATTATGCAAAGATCCAGCTCTCTGGAAAAGGCTGGGGAAGATGGAAGAAAGAAAAAGAAGAGGGCAACCAGCAACAAGATGGTGTTAACAATAGTTGTTACAGTTGTGCTGGTTACAATGGTGTTACCAGTTACAATGGTGATGAACAGATCTTTGGAAAATTGAAAAGAACAGTTTAGGGAATGGATAGTTATGGAGAATAACTATCTGTATGGTTGCTAGGAGTCAACAATGACTTGATGGCACATCCTTTAAACATCACAACACATGGCTCTCTTTACAAGCCTATTCTATTCTGTAACATCTGTCAACTCTACTTAAGTCAGTCTATCTCCACCCATATATTTGGTATTTAACAAAGAATGGACTTCAAATCTAAAATTGATACTAAAAAAACCAGTTGGGAACCCAAACAAAAATGAGCGCAGAAAGAATATATCAAATTAAAATTATTTCAGTTATTGCATTGGGACTACAAGTTTCCTCCAAAATCTTCATGGAAGTAACACAACAGTATTGCACTATATCCTTCAAGCATCTGCCTGGTCACAAATGTTTATTAAAATCTCTTAATATGATGGTACAAACTGTGTTATATTTACTGGTATTTTTTCAGTGTGCTTTTTTCTTTCAATCCACATTGGACCTCATTGTTAGATGTCATACCATTTCTAAGAAACAAAAGCTAACAAATATTTACATATATTAGGACTAGCATTGTATATGCGCTCTTTTATTGACATTGCCTTTATGACTTCAAAGGCAATATGAGACATAGAAGCAAAGCAAGTAGAAGGACAGGTTTGGTAGAACTCTTTTCATAGCCAAAGCAAAACAATCTCTACTGTGTAAAAAGCTCAGTTGTAAAAAAAAAAAGCAATCATTTAAAACGATGACTGTCTTAAAAAGTTAAGGTTAAGTGAATTAAACAGATGATGTAGGCACTGATTTATTCAGTGAACAGAATTTGGGATTAAATCTTCTCCTTTTATTTAAAATCCATATGGAAGTGGAAAGTTGCATGCCTGTCTGTTTGTCTGTCTCTCCATCCATCCATCCATCCATCCATCCATCCATCCATCCATCCATCCATCCATCCATCCATCCATCCATCCATCCATCTTCATAAGGACAAAGAAAACAGGGTGGAGTTGTTGAAAAATATCCCCAAGACCAGCAGAAGGCTCTGCAATGCATGAGACCAATTCTTTATTACTGATATTACTGAGATATTACATTTACTAAATTAACTCAACTATCCTCAGAAATGACATCGTCTCTGTTCTTTGCTTTCTATGCAGGTGAGTGTGCCTGTACTTACAAATAAAACTTTTATGTCTATTTTTTACTCTGTTTTTCTCTTTTTTAAAAATCAGTAGAGGTAGTCCTCCATTTACATTTAGTGACCATTTGAAGTTTCAGCAACACTGAAAAAAATGACTTATCGCTTTTCACCCTTATGACCGTTGCAGCATTCCCATAACCACATGATCAAAATTCTGACGCTTGGCAAATGTCTCATATTTATGATGTTGGCAGTCATGTGGAGTCATGTGATCATCTTTTGCAACCTTCTGACAAGCAAAGTCAATGTCATCTAACAACTGTGTTATTAATTTAACAACTGTGTCAAGAATGGTCATAAAAAGGGAAAAATTCACTTAACAACTGTCCCAGTAACAGGCTCAATTGTGATCGTAAATTGCGGACTATCTCTACTTGTACCTATATTTCTTTTTGTGATTTTCAATTCTGGTATTACCCAGACAAATAAATCAGGAAATTACCCAAATGTCACCTCAGTTATCAAGATTTTTTTGAATGTGATTCAACAGCCTTTCAGGAAACAATTCCCAGCTTCATAAAGTATATAGGTAGTCCTCGACTTACAACCATTCATTTTGTGATCATTCAAAGTTGCAACAGCTCTGAAAAAAATGACATGACCAATACTTGCACTTACAACCATTGTAGCATCCTGTTAGCTGGGGGGGAAAAACGGTCAAAAGAAGGTTCCGGGATCCGGTGTGAGGTGATCCCAAATACATGCAGGACAAGAGAAATCAAATTCAAACTTGTTATTGCTGCAATAATAAACAGTATGCCCCGAAGTTCTTTCTTTTCAAGGAGCGTGCTCACAAGTTGTTATACCGGCATTCTATAGAACTTCAAAAACTTGATTCTAAATTTCATAATTCCTTTCTACCCATCGTCCCTTTTCTGCCCAGCAACAGTCAACATGGCCATCATTCCATACACCAGGCCTCCAGTGCAAAAGAATCTATTTTTAAGTTAATTCAACACCACCTTCCATAGGCTGTATATATTTAGTCAGGAGTTGAGGTATAGGTTCTTAGTATTAGGAACTTAGCATTATAAGTTTGTTTTGATGATTTGGGTATTAAAGTTTTACACAATTGAAAGCTTGGGGGTAAACAATGAATACAGCAACAAGCAATTGTTCCAATTATAATACCGGTACATAAAATACATATTAAAATGGTTTTTTTTAACCATCCCAAATTAGGAAGCCAGGAAGTATTGCAAAGATTATAAAAAGGCATGGAAGAACTTATTTGAATTATGACATGAAAGTTGGACCATTGTAAGATAGTGTGGACATCTGTAAGGATCTGACTTCCCTGATCAATACAGGTAAAATAAGTGGAATTTAGCAAGGCACATACACTATCTTGATTGGCAAATAGGAAATCCAAAGCCATTTGGTTTTGAAGAGCCATCTAAAATATTAAAGTTACTTTGGCCCGTAATCAACTAAGGGCATCTGCAGTCACATCGATGTAAACTTCTGAGGCTGCCGAAATGTTAAGTGATCCATTCTAATTTGGCAACCTCAATCCCAGGTATAGACAAGTGAATTGAAGTATGTATTGGATAGTCTAATCCAGCTGGCTGGTTTAACTGTAGATAGGCAGAAAGGGAAGATAAAGCAACGAACAGCTGTACTAAATAGGTTTTAACTATTCCCTCTCCTATTTCATGGATATTCTGGTTGCAAGAGGCCTGAATTCCTGGAGGTGGCCTAGGTAGAGAATTTCAGAGGGACTCTCTTTCTCTCTCTCTCCTTTTTGGTGCACAGCGCAGCCTTGGCAGTGGGGAAGAGCCTGAGGCCAAGGCAATTGGGCTTCCTGAGCTATTTTAGCCAGATTACTTTTCAAGAACCATTAGCCTATTCTGAAGATTGACTGCAGGCCTTTTCTTGTCCCCCAATTTAATGGAATATTGTTTGAGGAAAGGAATTAAATTATTCTTTAATTGGACTATTATTGGCTTAACATATTTTGCCCTACCAGATAGTCCGGTAGCCCACACCCAGGACATTATTGCATCTCTAATTTCCCTTCTTTCTTTGCTGCTAGATTGTGATTCACTTGGCATTAAAGGGAGAATTGTCCTCCATGCCTTATGTTTATGAATTTTCATGGTTTGACTCCCTGTGTCAGCTTTGGAAGCCATATTAGCATCAGAAGCTTCCATGCTGCCACATTCTTGTGCTTGGGAAATTAGGAGGGGGGATTTAGTAGAGGGAATGTAGTTAGACAAAATAGCATTCTTCTTTTCGGTCATGGTCTTCCTGCACCTAGAGGAGGAGTGGTTGAAGGGGTGGCTCCAGTTGGGACAGATGGTGATTGGACCATGTGATGGACTGATGGGTGAAGGGTTTGGATTTGGGGTTTTGATTTACTGAAGGAAAACCTGGAACTCTCAGATTCGGGTTTTCCCAGATGTGCCAGTAAGCCTACTCTAATAAATGGGAACTTTAAGAAAATGTCTGTCTCCAAGTTTTTAATGGAAGTTTGGTTCTTCTGGAACGCTGACACCTGGAGTCAAAAGTTAATGGTTGTCTGTAATTTACTAAGCATATCTCTCCTCAGTGCAGCAGCCACATTGATTCTGTTGTAGTTCCACCCTCTGATTCTCTCTAAATTGCTCTTTTTGGCCTCTTAGACCTACATTTCCTCCTTGTCCCTGAAAACCACCTCTAATCCTCCTCACCCACCTCTTTTACAAAAACCTCTTATCACCTGCACTATTTTGATGTAAGACTTGAGCAAGAACCCAACTCTTCTCTCCTTCTGTTTGGTCCTTTCCAAACTTTTATTTCTATTAGTATATACTTTATAAGCTATGTCTAGTAATTCCGAGATTGGGCGCAGCAGGAGGCAAGTCTGCCATCAGTGAACGTTTATAAAGATTGACTCCAGATTGACCTCAATAAACCTTTATAAAAAAATGAATTAAACTATTTTTGGGCAGTTGTGTTTTTCATAGATCTGCATACATGCAGAGAAACTGATCCTTTTGAGAGGCTTCTTCTGAAATTTCATGCAAGAATGATTCTTAAATGGAATTTAATAAATTGCAATCTTCAAGAATTGAATACAAAGTTGTTGAATGAACTCACAAAGTGGCTGACATTAGTAAAATCATTTGGGGGGGGGGGAAGGCCATTCAAAAATCTTGTGCCAGAGAATTGTAAGAAAGTAACCCATCTATTATTACTAAGGCCAGCTGCCAAAAATCAAAATGAACACGAAATGTAGACCAGTTGAATTCATACAACGTATTAACCCATATACTTTAGTTACTGAATTATAATAGATAGCTTCACCTATGTTATTTAAGCCCAAATCAACCAAACCATATTAAGGCTTGGCATGAGCTGAGAAGTTATCAATTCCTGTCATATAACAATGGCCTCAAATGGTTTGGAACGAGATCAAATACTAGAACTCGCTACTTCAAGCTGCCACTTACGGCATGCTACATTGCCACCACATCACAGCTGTTTAATTGCAATTTTATTTGTGTAAACATAATGTACAAATGCCTCTTGCTTATTAAAACCTTAGATCTCTATAGCAATTAAAATTCTTAAGTTATACAGTTGAGTATTTGACTAGTAGTCAACATAAAGTAGACTTACAAGTATATAATATTAAAAGAATCATGCATATTATGGAAGTGGCTAATAAGTACTTTAAAAAGGTCAATCCATTTATTAATTTCTCTCCTTCTTTAAGAGCCCTGCCACCTAAGTCTTGTCCAAGGAATGCATCTGAAGACACCGGTTCTCAATATTACTAATAGCAAAGAATTAATATACGTTATTCTGTTTCATAGATTATTAATAGTAAAGAACTAATATACGTTATTGTGTTTTATGGATTCCTCTGCTGAATATTCAACAGGACAATAGGGTCCATCTACCCATGACAGACAAGTGTGTTTAGCTATATATTCCATGACTTCATGCAGAGCCTTCCTGGCCTTTTTAATTTTCTCTGGGGTCTCTTTCAGGAAGCCACTGGGAAGATCCTGGAAGGATGTGGCAGTAGAGAGGACAGCTTGTAGCTCTATTAAATCACACTGAGCCTGTCGGATTTTTTGTTGAAGATGTTCGGGAAGGCTCTGCAGGTTAGTTATGACATTCTGGCAGACCTCCTGCATCTTCTGTGCAACAGTGTAGGATGTGGCTAGAGCACGGGATTCCATCTGTTATGAAACAAACAAAGGAAAAGATCGGTTAATTGAACATCATAGGTGTTCATCTATGGGATTATCTGAAGGGAGGGTGGGGGTGGAGAGAGAGAGAGAGAGACAGACATAGGGCAACTGAATATTCTGGCTTATGCATGGAGACACCATTGTTGATTGCTGTTCCCCTGATTTCAGCCATACAGTACATGCCAGGTGGCAGAATTCAAATGTCCTCCCTCTTTTCTTCCTCACACAATTTTCTGTATGTTGTGTATGTTCTGTAAAAGATCTTTGACCCAGCTCTTCATCTGAGCTTTTTCATATATCCTGAGAAACACACCAAATCTTTTCTTCTGGTGCTGGGTATAATTTTTGCATAAACACACAGTTTGTTTAATAATGTTGCAAGATCCAATCTGGGTCAGTCACTGGGAGTAGAGGTTTAGTCTATTTAATAATGAATAACAATTACTGAATAAATCATAATTGGCTAGGTTTACCCAGTATGCCTAGCCACAAACCATTGTCAAGGCATAATCTTCACTGAGCAATGGCCATTCCCTATTTTTCTGTATCTTCAAAAGATGAAACATTCTCATGCTGAGATACCTACCTCTGCCTGATTTGCTCCACTGCTCTGATCCTGCTTAGGTTGACCTTTGTACCATTCCTTCCACATTTGGTACATTTTTTCGTGACTTCTGTGAACTTTGTAGTCCAATTCCTCCTTGGTATATTTTAGCTACAATAAAGCAAAAAAAGGAAGAGAGAAAAAAAGTCATGTACTGCAAGCCTAGTGTTTTGTGTTTGGCACCATAACTGCAGCTTTGGCTCAAAGGCCAGATCTACGTATTCATTCCCTACTCGTATCATAAGAGCCGCGGTGGCGCAGTGGTTAGAATGCAGAACTGCAGGCTATTTCTGCCGGCCGCTTGCAATTTGCCAGTTTGAATCTCACCGGCTCAAAGTTGATTCAGCCTTCCATCCTTCCGAGGTTGGTAAAATGAGGACCCAGTTTTTTTGGGGGGCAATATACCAATTCTGAAAACGGCTTAGAGAGGGCTGTAAAGCACTGTGAAGAGGTATATAAGTCTAAGTGCTATTGCTATCCTCAGTTATCCAGAAAAATATCTTAAGGAACTTCCATCAAGTTTATTCAGGAAGTACAGGTAGTCCTCGACCTACAACTATTCATTTAGTGACTGTTCAAAGTTACAACAGCACTGAAAAAAAGTGATCTACACATTTGCAACCTTTCCAGCCAGCTTCTAAGAAGCAAAGACAATGGGGGAAGCCAGATTTGCTTAATGATCATGTGATTCACTTAACAATTGCAGTGATTCAGTTAACAACCATGGCAAAAAAAAAAGATTGTAAAATCAGGTGTGATTCACTTAACAATCACCTTACTTAGCCACAGAAATCCTGGTCCCAATGGTGTTTGTAAGTTGAGGTCTACCTGGATTACACAGAGATGGAAGTACTTACAAATTCACAGACTGGATAGTGAAACTGATTATTTTAACCAAACAAAAGACTTTGTCTAGCTTTGTTTCTACTTGGAGACCACACTGGACCTTTTGCTTGTAACTGAAAGGCATGAAACTTTAACTTTGATTATTGTTTATACTATTGAGAACTGTTTATGTATAGAAATGTTGTGTGTTTCTAATCTTAGAGTAAGAGGCCACAGTGACATATTGTGTATATTAATCTTAAGAGTAAAAGAGTAAGAGGCTAATTTTGTACTTATACCTGAAAGTCAGAAATTACTCTGTTTTTTTCTTGTTTTTCTGCATTCATAATTTTGGCTTTTTTTCTGAACCATTCTTTCCCTATCATTCTATGATTCTCTAATTCCTTTTCTTTCTTTACACATTATCTCTTATTGAAATTTAATAGGTTTTTTTAAAAAAAGAAAATATTTTCCCCCATCAGACAAAAGAAAAAGGAACCAAAGTGCACAATCAGCTGGGCATTTTGTCTTCATTATAGCCTTTGACATTAGCATTAATAAACAAGGCTCATTTTGGCCTGGGAACCTCAAAGGGCATTTGCTCTAACATGAACAAAGTAGATGTAGTGAATATTTGGGGGGGGGGGTTTACCATTGGGCAGAGGATTAAAGGAACAGATTGGAACTTCAAGCCTTGCAGATGTTTAAAGCATCCACCTCACCTTTTAAAATCCCTCCAGTGAGAGAAAATACTTAAATCTCTTCCAGCTTTGGATGTTCATTTCACTCAAGCCCATAAATAACACCCCCCCCCCAAAATGGTATGATATGTCCACTCATATTCCAGGGCCACATGGATTGCAAATGTAATTTGGGATATTGTCATCTGTCCTGGGGTCAGATATTTACTTAGGGCTCTTAGAATCGAATTGTGCCTATTTTTCTTTACAGTAGTGAAATGCACTAAAACAGTCTCAACTTGGTATATTGCAAGTATCTTACACCACATCTCTCATCATTTCCCAGACATGGCCAGATTAGAAAAGTTGGAAAACTATTTTTGGAAGAGCCCTTCAAAAGTTTCTACCAATACTCCTGCTTATTCCTAGATAGAACTCAGAACATTAAAATGTACTAAGGTTGTGTGAAGAGTTCCAAGCAACCAATTATGGTGGAGTTATATTAACAAGCAATATTGAACTCATTTTCAACACTGCTTTCTAATCAAAAAGTCACCTGCCTGGATTTGCCATTAATCCTTCCAGGTGAGTATTCTGTTCCACTCACTTAAGAACAGAGCATACAAGGCACTGCACTACATTGTTGCATGGCTTCTTATTAAAAAGGAAGACTCTTTCTGCAATCAGAGTGCAATTCTGTAATCCTAAAGATGTATTTTCTTGCTTCATAACCAAAATGGCCATGCCAAATGGGAGCTTATACTGTATAATTACAATCTAGCACATCTGGAAAGCATCAAATTGGGGGAGGTAGCAGAATTTTATTTACGAATGAAAAGCTTGAATCCACATGAAGTCAAGAAGGAAGAACCTATGTACAAAAAATTAGCAGATTTGCTAGAATACAAGAAAATGTTGATGTTTTCCCCCTTAATAAAATATAGACACAACCTAACACATTCTGAATCTGGTTAATGGATACTGTAGGTCAATGTTTCCCAACCTTGGAAACTTTGATTTGTCTGGATTTCAACTTCTAGAATTCTTAGCAAAGGCCATACTATCTGGGAGTTAAAGTCCACACGTCTTCAATGTTAAGAAAGATTGCTGTAGGTAGACTGTTAAGCAAGAGTGGAAATGAAAGACACAATGCACAATCCCTAAAAACAGCACAGCTGGCAGATTACCTGGTTAACATATATATTGTGCAAAGCCCTTATTTTTAGACCAAATACAAATTCACTTAACTCAATCCAGCTGCTCATTAGCCTTTTACTGGGACACTAATGGTAGAACAAGATTTAGACCCAGAAATATTTATATCCCACCTTTATCCTTTTCATAAATAACTCAAAGGCAGTGAACATACCCAATACTTCCTTCTATTTTCCCCACAACCACCACCTGTGAGATGGATTGGGCTGAGTGTGTGTGTGTGTGTGGCCCAAAGTGATTCAGCCAAATGAGGAGTAGTTATTACAGTTAGGTTATTGTAACTATCATTCATCATCAGCCCAATTTATCTTTTAATATTATTTTAAATCAAATATCTTTTAAGAGTTTTGCTACGTAGCTTCTTCAATAACAGCTCTGTGAACCTGCAAGTTACTCTATAGAAAACATTCTGCCTCCAGTCCATAGCTGAATCAATGTCCCTGGGTTCAGCTGCTTGGGCTATTCGCTAAAGAGACCATTCAGCATCTTACATGTTCCAACAAGAATGCTGTTTCTCACTCAAGGTCCGACTATTCACCCTTTCTTTTATTTCCCAAACATAACATGGAATGACTGAGTTTCTTACCAAGTAAAAGAGCTGTTCAAGGTGGAACAATGCCTGCTGGGCACCCAGTTTGATCTTTATCAGAAAATGATCGTAGGCTCGACTACAGAGCTTCACTGACAAGGAACTCAGGCGCCTGTAGTAACTTGGCTCTTCTTTCTGTTTTTCAAGAGAGGCTGCTCCAGAGCGGTCCGAAAATGCAGTGGCAACTAAACAAACAAACAGCTAGATCAAAAGAGATCCCCATTCACAATACCTGAGCTAATATTATCAGTCAGTTTATTTCACAAATAGCATTCCTCACAAACTAAGTTTCTGAGAAATTTTAGCTAGTAGTCACTTTATCCCCCTTGATTAAGCTTTGGGGAAATCTGGGCTATACTTACGTACAACTAAAAAAAAAGACTTCAACCCCTCTCCCTCATTGTTAATATTTAAATGAGGAAGTGAGGGGACTATTTTAGCATATGTACTACAATTTGGTGAGGAACCACAAAAAGAGATCAGCTTTGGCCCAGACTCCTTTTCACTGCCCCCACCCCCAGCACTAAACTATATTACATTTTTAGTGTAGCATGTTGTGTGAACCCAACCTTCATGGCATGTAAAAACAAGATCCATGGCTTATAGGCTGTGTGAAACTCTTCAGTTAGATTTTGTGAAAGAGTGCAAGGTGTTAAAATACAACCCCTTTGGTGGTCATGGGTAGGTATATACATTTGATCAATAAATTGATCTGTACCAGGCTTCATATCAATCATCTGCCATACTTTAGGGCAGTGTTTTTCAACCTCAGCAACTTTTAAGATGTGTGGTCTCTAACTCCCAGAATTCTGTGGGATGCTGGCTAGGGAATTCTGGGAACTGGAGTCCACAATCGTAAAAGTTGCTGAGATTAAGAACCACTGCTTTAGAATGGTCTTCCTAAAGTCAGAGCATTTCATTTCATAAGACTGATAAGCCTGTACTTTTGTTTGCTAAAACAGGGGTCTCCAACCTTGACAACTTTTAAGATTTGTGGACTTCAACTCCCAGAATTCCTCAGCCAGCAAACTGGCTGAGGAACTCTGGGAGTTGAAGTCCACAAGTCTTAAAGTTGCCAAGGTTGGAGACTCCTGTGCTAAAATGTGACCTAATTTTTTAAAAAGTAAGGCATTTCATTTTTGGTGACCTTACACCAGCCTGTTATGGCCTTGAACTTTTTAGATTGGTTGAATCTGCAACTCCCAATAGGCCACCAATTTCTCCTGCACAAGAATACCAGCAGAAGGAAATCAGCTGGGCCCGATCTACATGGAGACTATGATTTTATTTTGGCTTTGAGGAATTGTTATCTCTCTCCCTTTACCCCCCTCTCCTTCCCTAGCCATTAGTTTTTATGTATTGCTTAAAGGGGTAGAAAGGCCCATGCCTTTCATTTAGGTTAGGGCAGGCGACAATAAGTTTTCAATAGTCTCCACAGCAGAGTAGAAATAACAGATACTCTTTTCACTTAAACCTTCAACCTAATCTTTGCCATATGTCTTAAAATCAGCTGTAGCAAGGAGGGTCAGCTGGAAAGAGGAGGGATAGGAGGATAGAGGGATTTGGAAGAAAATTTGTAAGACTGATAAGCCTGTACCTTTGTTTGCTAAAATGTGACCTAATTTTTAAAAAAGTAAAATTGGTTCTATTCAGGAGCATATGGATTGGATACCTGGATTTGATTCTTAGAATACTTTATTGATTCTGCAATGAAGTACATTTAGCCATGCCTCTAGTTTTCCTAGTTCGTTTTTATACAACTGACTGAGAGCACCCGCCTTCCCTTACAAATTTGGTCTCCTCCTGTGTCTATTCTATTTCCTGTCAATGCTGCAGACTGCATATCCTTTGGCACAAAGATCTATCTTTTGCTGGAGATGCAGTACAGATAGTCCTCGATTTACAACAGTTCATTTAGCGACAGTTCAAAGTTACAATGGTACTGAAAAAAGGGACTTGTGACCGTTTTCACACTTAACGACCATTGCAGCATCCCCATGGTCATGTGATCAAAATTCAGATGCTTGGTAATTGATTCATATTTATGACGGTTGCAGTGTCCCCTGGGGTCAGGTGATCACCCTTTGTGTCCTTCTGACAAGCAAAATCAATGGGGAAGCCAGATTCACTTAACAACGTGGTGGCTAACCTAACTGCAATGACTCACTTAACAACGGTGGTAAGAAAAGTCATAAAATAGGGCAAAACTCACTTAGCAACAGAAAGTTTGGGGCTCAATTGTGGTTGTAAGTCGAGGACTATCTGTATAAGCAGCTTTATCCTAGATAAGATCATTCAGTTCCTCTATATTGGCTAAATAAAATCACACACAATGGGCTTGGGTTAAGTCATGGATGATCAATTATGGTTTGTTGAATAAGCCACAATTGCTGGCTTCTCATATCAGCTGGGTCAAAACCAAGCAAACCTCCTTCTGATTTAGCATTAATTCCCTCAACACTGTCAAACTATTCACTAAGGCAGCATTACTATTAGTCTTCTCATCGTTCCTATTACCCATCTCCTCCCACTTATGACTTGTTGCTTGTAGCCTTACAATTAATATTAATATTGATTGTTTCCTGATTGCTTATTTGTACCCTATGACAGTCATTAAGTGTTGTACCTCATGATTCTTGACAAATGTATCTTTTCTTTTATGTACACTGAGAGCATATGCACCAAAGACAAATTCCTTGTGTGTCCAATCACACTTGGCCAATAAAGTATTCTATTCTATTCTATTCTATTCTATTCTATTCTATTCTATTCTATTCTATTCTATTCTATTCTATTCTATTCTATTCTATTCTATTCTCACTGACCAGCAAGAACTCTCTAGGCAAGAGATTTTCCCTATCAGAATTAACAGCTCTCAATTTTAAGAAAAATGAGCAAGAAAATATTAGATTCTATGGTTTTTAAAAATAACTAATCTGTTTAGCATGCTTCCCAATGCTTACTTCTGACATATTTTTAATATTTTATACCTTTATTAGGCCAGTATAGTGTATTCTTTGTCTACTTTTCCTAGCCAATGCCTTTCAGATGTTTTAAACTTTCCTCAAAGGAAGAAGTATAAAAACTGAATGAATGAATAAATAAATACTGTTAGTTGGTTAACTATCTCAGCTATTGTATACATTTATTCTTGGATTTTAAAAAAATTAACTGTTTTATAGTTTTAGAATTACATGCCATCCAGAGTCGCTTGGCAGAGATAGCTGGCTGTAGAAATAAAATTAGTAAATAAATGTAGAGGTCAAACTTATTAGAACGTGGATAATCAAGAGAGGGAACCGCATAGTCTTACAAAATTCCTCATCCGTCATTGGCAGAAAGTGCTCTAGTAAGTCATCCGATTTGAAGATAATCTTGTCAACGCTACTGGCCATCATCTGTGCCATGTTGATTTCCATAATAGTGTTCACAGCACTCATCGCTGAACACAATGTTACTTCCACGCTCTGCGCGGTAGCTTCAATGCCTATATCTAGCATGGTATCCATAACATCCTTTGCTTCGGTTAATTTGGTATAAATAGTTTCAATGGCATTTGTCATGATCTGGTGGTGAAAATCCAAAAACAGAACAGTGAAGAATGATGAAAATCGACAGAATTAAGCACTAGCGCATACATACCTTCCTCTCTAAATTTGGGTTACCGTGTTTCCCCGAAAATAAGATCCTGTCTTATTTTTTTTTTGAACCCTGAAATAAGCGCTTGGCCTTACTGCCATGCACTCAAAAGCCCGATTGGGTTTATTATCAGGGGATGTCTTATTTTGGGGGAAACAGGGTATATGTCGTTCTTGCATCCAATTTGAATTTGATTCACTATTAGTGCAGCAATTACCTTTAAACAACAACAACAACAAATATACAGGTAGTCCTCAACCTACAACCACAATTGAGCCCAAATTTCCATTAGCTAAGCAAGGCAGTTAAGTGAGTTTTGCCCCATTTTACATCTTTTTTTTTGCCATAAATATTAAGCGAAGCATGTAGTTGTTAAGTGAATCTGGCTCCCCCATTGATAATGACATTGTCAGATGTCAGCTGATAAGATTAGAAATGGTGGTCACATGAGATACAGACACCCACGGACAGTGCAGCTGTCATATATACATGCCAGTTGCCAAGCACCCAAATTTTGATCATGCAACCATGGGGATGTTGCAACGGTCATTAAGTGTGAAAACCACTTAAGCTACTTTTTTCAGTGCCATTGTTAACTTTGAATGGTCACTAAATGAATGGTTGTTAAGTAGAGGACTATCTGTGCACAAACCAAATTGATTAGCATGTTCTAAGAATACTGAGAAATGGGTCAGGGTAAGAAATGAAACAAAGTTTCCAAAGAAAAAACTTTTATATATGAAAATACTCCCAAACAAAGTCTGTCAAATGGTTTATAAATCTGGAACTCAATTACCCTGCTAATAGGAGTAATGGTGATGCTGAACCTATGGAGTGCATGTCAAACATGACATGTTTTGGGTAACACACCAGTGTTTACCAACACCCAACAACTATTCTCAAAAGCACACGCTGTTCTCATGCAGCTATCTGAGGCCTTGGGAGCTGCATGAGAATTGGGGTGATGTTGTTGTCATGCAGCCTCTGGAGGTTGTGTGAGAGGGCCATGCTGAATGGTGGAGCTGAGGTGGCGCAGTGGTTAAAAGCAGCACTGCAAGTTCAGCTGACTGTTAGTTCAGCAGTTCAGCTGTTCAAATCTCACCGGCTCAAGGCTGACTCAGCCTTCCATCCTTCTGAGGTCGGTAAAATGAGGACCCAGATTGTTGGGGGCAATATGCTGAACTGTAAACCGCTTAGAGAGGGCTGTAAAGCACTATGAAGCGGTATATAAGTCTAAGTGCTATTGCTATGCTCTTGCACAGCCTCTGGAGGCTCTAAAAATCATGCAAGAATCAGGCAGTTTTCAGAAGCCATAGAAAAGCATTTTACAAAACCTACACAAAAAGAACGAAGGCCTTGTGTGATCCAGAGCTGCCTCAGTTAGGCCACAGGGGCCTGTCAACAGAAAAACACCACCTGAAGGTAAATGGCATATGGCAGATTCTGGGGAATCACACGATTGTTTGATATTTTTCAAAATATGTAAAAAATTGTTTCCCATGTGTGTATGTGTGACACACACACATAAGAGTCCCTCTCTGAGGGAGATGGGCAATTCAGAAATGCGAATAAATAAAATAAAAAAGTTAACCAGTTTTCCAAAATTTTGACATGCCAAGCCCAAAAGTTTCACCATCACTGGACTAGTACTAGAATAGACCCTACTAAACATAAGGGGCTGTTTTGCATTTTTTAAAAACACCAAGAGCATTTTGAAATGCTTGCTGGAGGAGTCCTACTAGTCCAAAAATTATGGAAGGCGAAATATTTAAAGGAGAAAAGAAAATGTCTTTTTTTTCACCCACAGGAAGAAAAGGTTGGTTGGCATTTCAGCATGACCTAGCTGGTACAGCAACCTGCTAATAACAGCTATGTCTGAAATCCATGCTCATGACGCTGATCACTTACCTCTTGTTCTGACTACAGTAGAGAAAGAAAGGCAATTTGTGGTCTTCCAAGTCTTACTGAATTACAATGCCCTGCATCCTTCACATTACCTGTCCTAGGGATGTTGGGAGTTGTAATTCAATGAAATCTAAAACGTCACATGATGCTTACATGAATCTACACAGATTGATATGTCTACACAGTATGGAAGGTCAAGTGATTACCTGGTCCACTGTCTGTTGCATAATAGGATATTTGTATTGTAGCCTGTCAAGACTCACACAGGCAAACGTATTTGCAATAGAAACTGTAAATAGTAAAGATGAAAGAAAGGTTTGATTACATAAAAGATTCCCGGTTATGTTCAACAACTGGATGCTACTTGTATTTGGGTTTTATGCTACTTAGCAATACAAAAAGCCTATATTGTTTTATGCTACAATATAATGATACAAAGGAAAGTGATCACATAAAAGTGGGATTACAATGCTATGCATTCATTTAGGTCAGGGCTGGGTTCTAATTTACCTCGCCGCCGGTTCGCTTCCTCCTGCGCCACGTGGCTGTGCCACGCGGGCGGGCGCTCACAAAGCACACGAGCCAAAAATTTGCAATTTTTTTTTAAAAAGAAACCCCAAAACAAGATGGTGGCGCATGCACAGTGCCGGAAACTAGGCTTCTGCGCATGTACAGAAGAAAAAAACAGCAAAAAATTCATACACACACACACACACAATATATAATTTATACACACACACACACACACACACACACACACACACACACACACACACGGGAATTCTTCTATGCCGCCCTACTCCCTAAGGACTCAGGGCGGCGTACAGCATTTTAAAGAACACCAAACAATAAAATCATTACAAACAATTTTTAAAAAGTTTTAAAAAAGACATACAACACCATGCATACATGGGGGAGACCTCAGATGTAAAATTGTCTCAGACAGGAAGAGCCATATCTTAATGGCTTTTTGGAAGGCCAGCAAGGTGGGGATAATCCGGATCTCTGGGGGGAGTTGGTTCCAGAGAACAGGGGCCCCTACAGAGAAGGCCCTCCCCCTAGGCCCCGCCAGTCGGCATTATTTGGCTGACGGGACCTGGAGGAGACCCACTCTGTGGGACCTGACCGGTCGAAGGGAAGAATGAGGTAGAATGCGGTCCTGGAGGTAACCTGGTCCTAAGCTTTAGGGCTTTAAAGATGATGATCAATACCTTGAATTGTACCCGGAGACCAATGGGCAGCCAATTCAACTGGCGAAGTATGGGTGTTACGTGGGTGTATCTTGAAACACCCACCACAGCATGCGCAGCCGCATTTTGCACCAATTGTAGTCCCTGAATACTCTTCAAGGGTAGCCCCATATAGAGTGCATTACAGTAGTCCAATCGGGAGGTGACAAGGGCATGAGTGACCGTGAGTAGAGCCTCCTTCTCCAAGTATGGTCACAATTGGTGCACCAGGCGAACCTGTACAAAAGCCCCCCTAGGCACAGCTGTAAGGTGTTGGTCTAATTTTAGCTGTGGATCTAGGACGACTCCCAAATTGCGAACCCGTTCCGAGGGAGTTAATTTTTCTCCCTCAAGAACCAAGGAGGGACAGTTGATATGGTCTTTAGGAGGCAATATATGCAGAGCCACTCAGTCTTGTCGGGGTTGAGTTTGAGTCTGTTTCTCCCCATCCAGGTCCTAACATCGTCCAGGCATCGGCACATTACATCGACTGCCTCCCTGAATTGAGACGGGGTGGTGATGGACAGCTGGGTGTCGTCAGCGTACTGTTGAAAACTCACCCCGTGTCTATGGATGATCTCCCCCAGCGGTTTCATGTAAATGTTAAACAGGACAGGCGAGAGGACCAAACCCTGAGGTACCCCACGTCAGGGGCCTAGGAGACGACCTCTGCCCTCCTGCTAACACCGACTGCATCCTATCGGCGAGGTAAGAGGAGAACCACCATAAAACGGTGCCTCCACTCCCAACTCGCCAAGACGATGCAGAAGGACACCATGGTCAATGGTATCGAAAGCCGCTGAGAAGTCAAGTAGCACCAGGATAGAAGGAATTCCCTCTATCCTGGGCTCATCAGAGATCATCCATCAGGGCGACCAAGGCAGTTTCTGTACTGTAGCCGCACCTGAAACCCGACTGATAGGAATCTAGATGATCAGTTTCCTCCAATAGCCGAAGAAGCTGAAAAGCTACCACCTTCTCCACAACTTTACCTATAAAAGGTAAGTTGGGAGATATATATAAATCCAAAGAAAAGAAAAAAGATGGCTGCATCCACGGACTGGCACCGACAGAACCGGCACTGTGACATCACCAGCGGTTTGCTATCGGTTCTATAGAACCGGTGCGAACCAGGAGGAACCCACCTCTGATTTAGGTGGTGGGAAATTCAGGGTCAGATTACAGATTAACAGAGTTGGAAGGGACCTTGTAGGTCATCTAGTCCAACCCCCCGCCCAAGCAGAAGACCCTACACCATTTCTGACAAATGGCAGTCCAATCTCTTCTTGAAAGTCTCGAGTGATGAAGCTCCCACAACCTCCAAAGTCAAGCTGTTCCATTGGTTGATTGTTCTCACTGTCAGAAAGTTCCTTCTTATTTCTAGGTTGAATCTCTCCATCCATTATTCCTTGTCTGGCCTTCAGGTGCTTTGGAAACTAGCTTGACCCCCTCCTCTCTGTGGCAGCTCCTCAAATATTAGAACACTGCTATCATGTCTCCCCTGGTCCTTCTCTTCACTAGACTAGCCATGCCCAGTTCCTGTAACCATTCTTCATATGTTTTAGTCTCCAGTCCCCTAATCATCCTGGTTGCTCTTCCTGATTCATGGCTTCGGTGCACTGGCTAGCTGGTCTTCGGGTTTTCGGTGCTCTGGTGCGCACGTGCGTTCCAGTTTGGGCACTCAGTGCCGAAAAGGTTCACCATCACTGCACTAGAACCAATACATATGCTCATCTATGCCCTTCATGGATCACTCACTAGAACCAGCACAAACCCACACCCCAGATCCCTCAAGCCCCTGCCAAGGACCAGTGCCCCCTATGAAACCACCTCTCTAAAACCTCATTTTCTCTGTAGCTTTTGGGAATAAATAAATCTCCTTTCCTCACAGCTTGTCTGGATTTCATTCTGATTTGTTTTTGTGCAACCTCGACTCAAATTGGAACCCCAAATTATTCTTTGGACAATATGTTGAGCAGTTCAAGAAAATTTTAATCCCAGATAGTAGAAAGTAGAGAACTCAATGTAAGAAAAGCTCTCATTTTTCTTGGATTTCTAGAGGTTCCGGCAGTATGCTGATGATACCCAGTTGTACATCTCCACCCCGACTCAGTTCAGGGAAGCAGTGGATGTGATGTGCCGGTGCCTGGACGATGTTAGGATCTGGATGGGCAGGAACAGGCTCAAGCTCAACCCTGACAAGACTGAGTGGCTGTGGATATTGCTCCCCAAGGACTATGTCGATCATCCCTCCTTGGTTCTCGGGGGAAATTAACTCCCTCGGAATGGGTCCGCAATTTGGATGTCCTCCTAGATCCACAGCTTGAATTGGATCAACATCTGGCAGCTGTGGCTAGGGGGACCTTTGCACAGGTTCACCTGATGCACCAATTGTGACCCTACGGAGAGGGAGGCTTTGCTCACGGTCACTCGTGCCCTCATCACCTCCCGGCTGGACTACTGTAACACGCTCTACATGGGGCTACCCTTAGAGTGTCTGGAGACTGCAATTGGTGCAAAATGCAGCTGCGCGAGCCATGGTGGCACCAAGATACACCCACTTAACACCTGTTTTCTGCCAGCTGCATTGGTTGCCCATTAGTCTCCGGTGTTGGTTATAACCTTTAAAGCCCTACATGGCTCAGGGCCAGGATACCTTCGGGACTGCATCCTGCCACATACCTCCCTACGACCGGTTAGGTCCCACAGAGTTGGTCTCCTCCAGGTCCCATCAACCAAGCAATGCCGGTTGGAGGGATCGCGGGGGAGAGCTTTCTCTGTGGGAGCTCCTTCTCTTTGGAACCAACTACCACCAGAGATCCGGACTATCCCTACCCTGCTGGCCTTCCGTAAAGCCGTGAAAACATGGCTTTTCAAGCAGGCGGGCTAAAATAGGACCAATGAGAACCTCTGTGGTCTTCCCATGTATGAATGAGGATAATGTCTTTTAATTTTTATAACTGTTTTAAAATTATTATTATTGTGTTTTTTTTAATAAATTGTTCTTCTTGCATGTTGTACGCCGCCCTGAGTCCCGCGGGAGTTGAGCGGGCTATCAGAATGAACAAAATAAATAAATAAAATAAATAAATTGCAAGTATACGAATAGACATAATGCTAATTCAACCAGTTATTTTGCTATTCGGACATTTGTTGACGTAGGAGTGGAAGATTCTTGGAAGAAAATTTCAAGGAGGTGGTCAGTGGCTGGTTGCACACACATCACGGCATGGCTTACCTAATAATGGGTTACTGAATAAATTACAGGTAGTCCTCGACTTACAACAGTTCACTTAGTGACCGTTCAAAGTTATAACATCACTGAAAGTGACTTGTGACCATTTTTCACACTTATGACCATTGCAGCATCCCCATGGTCACATGATTTACATTTGGATGCTTGACAACTGACTCACATTTATGATGGTTGCAGTGTCCTGAGGTCATGTGATTATCTTTTGCAACCTTCTGACAAGCTAAGTCAATGGGGAAACCAAGTTCACTTAACAATCGTGTTACTAATTTAACAACTGCAGTGACCCACTTAACAAACGTGGCAAGAAAAATCGTAAAATGGGGCCAAAACATATTTTAAAAGTTCTCACTTAACAACATAAATTTTGGACTCAGTTGTGATAGTAAGTTGAGGACTACCTGTACTACCGGTAGTTGATTCATATGTAGATCATATTGAAGCATGACCAAGCAAACTATATCGTAAATTAGCGTGATGTGCCAAGCAATCAGTACATTTGTGGTTAGTGTTGCAAGCCTGCTGGTCACAATCTCCACATTTCAATGAATTGATTTCTAAAGAGGAAATATTTTGGCTGTAGAGAAGGCAAAACTAGATTAATTCCACTGGTTTAGATAAGATGATGTGTCTTAGGTTTGAAAAATAAAATTAAGAGCTCAGGTTCGCTTCCTAGGCTTGCCCTAAGGAACCTTTGGAATCAAAGCCTTTTAAGGATGATCCCCAGTTACTGTTGGGCTATAAGTCCTCTATTCTCTACTTAATAGCTAAAAAGGTAAAGGTTCCCTTCGCACATATGTGCTAGACGTTCCCAACTCTAGGGGGCGGTGCTCATCTCCGTTTCAAAGCCAAAGAGCCAGCACTGTCCGAAGATGTCTCCGTGGTCATGTGACCGGCATGACTAAACGCCAAAGGAGCACGGAACGCTGTTACCTTCCCACCAAAGGTGGTCCCTATTTTTCTACTTGCATTTTTACATGCTTTCGAACTGCTAGGTTGGCAGAAGCTGGGACAGGTAATGGGAGCTCATCCCGTTATGCGGCACTAGGGATTCGAACTACTGAACTGCTGACCTTTTGATCGACAATCTCAGTGTCTTAGCCACCGCATCCCTGCTGACAATCTCAAAAGCCATACATTGAAAAACCAAGCCAAAAAGACAAAGAATGGCATGGCAAAGAATAGAAAAATTTGGAGTGGGCCTACCAGCTATGACCAATTACTTACTTTGAGGTTCAAATATGTCGAGAAGAGGTTCTGTGCTTCTTGCAATATTCTTCACACCGGTCTCTGCCATCTCAAAGACTGCTTGGATAGCTGGATGAGACTGCTTGGCAAAATTATAGGTAGACGAAACCCACTCATAAGTAGAACCGATTAATGGCACATCAACAAACTTTTGGATGGCACACTAAGAAATAAGATACCACAGAGTCACCATCTTGCTAAGTAAAGTAAAGTGCTATAGTGCTATTGCTGGATCGCAGAAGAGCTCTAGCTTGTTGAACTGCAGTTAGATCACGTTTTCATGAAAGGTACACTTGTCAATGAAGCTACGATTCATACTGGTATGTAAAACTGAATAAATAATAAACTGATACTGCTGAACGCTAGTTTCTCAGCACATTATTGTGAGCTTAAAAACAGCACAATATAAGAATGTCTTTAAGAAGCACAAAAGCTTTCCTCAGCATTTTTAAAAGTTCTTTGATAGTTTTACTGCGATTAAAATAGGAGCCTGTAGGTCTGCAGCTCTTTGAAAATAAATCTATGAAATAGATTAGAAAACCCATGCTGGGTTCTATCCCTGTCACAAACAGTTTGACCCTTAAATGGTATCCTTGCTTCTTCCAGTATTGTCCACTTACCTGGCGATCATCTATAATCCTTACAGGCATTACCGGTAACTCTGCTCCAGGAGAAGACATGATGACAATAATGAGAATAAGTGGCCAGCACTACAGAGAGACAAGATCCAATTCAGTCATCACACTAATACATCCAATTACATTACACACAATTTTAGCAGCTTTTGCAGAAGAAGGAAGGCCAGTTAAATAAACAAACCAATCCTACCCTAAACCTCTATTTAAGCAGTGTTTATTCCAAGCTTGATCTATTTACACCACAAGGACATCTGGAGATCTCAGAGCAGGCTTTAGCAGGGCCCTTCCTTTGCCACTGTAATCCGAGCAAAGAATTGCAGAGAACTCTAAGGTGATAACCGATTTGATTTAAACTGGTATTTCTGCTTTCCCAATAGCTCCACCCTTTCAATTTTGTAGACCAATGATTTCTTCCATAGATGGAAACTGAATCCTTTCTTTTTCTAAGGAATTTGTCATGCTGGGAATCCTTGAGGTTTGTGGGACTTGCAACCATCTACCACAATGTCCTACCTGTCAATGACTACTTCAGCTTCAACCACAACAATACAGGAGCACACAATAGATACAAACTTAATGTAAACCGCTCCAAACTCTACTGCAGAAAATACAACTTCAGCAAAAGAGTGATAAATGCCGGGAATGCACTACCTGACTCTGTGGTTTCTTCCCCAAACCCCAAAAACTTTAACCTTAGACTGTCTACAGTCGACCTCACCTAAGAGGTCTGTAAGGGCCGTGCATAAGTGCACCACTGTGCCTACCGTCCCTGTCTTACTGTCCTTTTGTCCTCATTTATCTGTACTTACTTTGCTTATGTTATGTTTATACAAATACCTATCTTGTACATGTTTGACAAACAAAATAATAATAAAAAATAATCTAATCAGGAAAGGCTGGTGAAACTGGATGTGGCTGTGCTAATTTCTCACAACAAAAGCAATTTAGCCACAGTATTTTAAGGAGAAACCAAATATTTCTGCAGAACAAGCCAAAGGGAAAAAAAACAGCAGGACACAACCAAATATGGCCCCTTTTAAGAAACTCAGTTAAACTAAGTTTCTTAGAAATACTTCCTGTCTTAAAGTATGGCAAAGTTATGTTGGTTCAGGAGCTTTTTTTTTGTGGCATGGTCATTGTTGCACAGTGTAACATCCACGCTGCACAAGGCCAAGATTCTATACCTGACAAAAGTCAAATATTTTAGCAAAACCTAAAACCAAGTTATAAGAACAATTAACCTCTTCCACCGATATCCAGCATTTGTTATTCAAAAGCACCCAGAGCAATTGACTACCTCTGAATGAGGAATTTCCATTCAACTATCAAGCCTGGGAAACTATCAACTCTTTGCAAAATAGTTTTGCTTTGCAGAGTCACTTAAAAAAAAACAGAAAGACCAACTTTAAACCACATTTCAGGAAAAAAAAAGCAACTCAGGTTAGTCATTTTTACAATCATACATACCTCAAAGCCAACGATAAAGCCACTTCCGGCCTCAGTGGTCTTATATATACCATAAAACATGAAAAGGCAGAGGCGGGCTATCGTTGACAGACAGTTCCGAAAAGCAATCAAAAGCTTCTTCCACTGCTGAATGGGAGATAGGGTAATTGTGTTAGGAAAGACAATGACTGCAATCATGTGCTGTATTCCTTTAACAACCCACAATCAGGTTGACTAAGAATTATGTTAACTAGAATTAAAAACATCAAGACGACCCGATGTTAGAAAAGGTAGCTATAGATTTACAGTGACCGTATTCCTTTATTAGAAAGGGCAATCTTTTATTTCAAAAAACCCTGTCCTTTAGATTTTTTTTAAATTTAATCATTTTCTGTGTCTTGCTCTTTAATTTTTCTTTGTAATTAACAGATTAACAGAGTCGGAAGGGACCTTGCAGGTCATCTAGTCCAACCCCCTGCCCAAGCAGGAGACCCTTATGCAAAGTTATAAACACAAACAATGAAATGTTTGTATCCTTATGAACCTCTTTCAGATTTATCCCTTTTGGGCCTTATACTTTATTTTTTCCAAGAAAAAAAAAAGAAATAGAAATAATGTAGCTAGTATTTTTCTTTTTACTCTGTCCCTTTTCCTATCGCCTCTCTTAAGCAAATCTGGAACAATTTACCATCTGTGCAAAGGACATCTTGTGTGTAACAGTGAATGTATATGCACTTTTCACTAGAAGCCATGAAATTTACATCCTGATTTATCTGCACGTGACATTTTGCGATGTTTTCCCCCCTTCATGGAGCCTGTGTTTGACGCATCGGGCCCACGGGCCACCAGTTTGACACCCCTGCCTAATACTATTCTTGTCAAATGGTTGCCAATCTGTTTATGAAAACCTTCAGTGATGGAATGAGCACCCACAACCCTGGGAGCCAAGCTATTCCATTAATCAATTGTTCTCACTGTCAGAAAATGTCTGCTTTCTTCTAGATTGGATCTCAGATCTAATAAGCTTCCGCCCATTATTTCCTTTCTGCTGAGATTCATTCAGTCATTCACTCTTCTGAAAAATTATTCACATTGTTCAAGATCTTTTCCTGGTATAGGTAGTCTTTGATTTCCTCCCAGTTGTTTAATAGCCATTCAAAATAATAATGTACTCAAAAGTTATTTACGACCCATTCACAAAGTTACAAACGCTGCACTACCTTATGGTCAGGTGATTGCATTTTGGGGGCTTGGCAGCCAACTTGCATTTATGACTGCTTGCAATGGCCCATGGTCATGTGAAGACTTTTTACCAATGGCACATTTTGCCATTTTCCAGCAAAACACCCATTGGATAAAATGGATTTGCACTTACGACCACATGTTTTGCTTAATGAGCACATGGTTTGCTTAACAATCACAGTGACTTGCTTAATGATTGTCATAAAAACAGTTTTAAAATTAAATCTGGTCAGATGGTGCCTCATCTTATGACTGCAGTGACTTAACTGACATTCAGGTGCTTATTTTAGTTGTAAATTGAGGACTACCTATAGTATTTCAGTATCCTAGTAGATTCTTTGTGCCTTTGTTTGTTTCTTTAGTGTTATGCAGCTTAGCTACTTATCATTGCTGTGTCTTCTATTTCTTTTCAAGTTTGTTCTCTTTCTATTCTCATGGATTTGAATTTTACAGGAATAGTTTCTTTTGAGTGACTTCTTGATTGTCTGAAAGAAAACTCAGTTTATCTAGAGAGGAGTAAATTGGGGGAGTCTGTTTTAAGCCTTGACAGAGGATGTCAAGCAGGCTTCAAAGAAAATTAAATAGGTCACAGTCTTCTCAATGCATTTCAGCCATTTTAATTTATATCCAGTTATAATTCACAAACTCCTTTGTCTAAGGCTAAGCAAATCCAGAATATCTACAGAACCGTTTTCTTCAATTCTAACTTGCAAATTTGTTAAGTTCATCCACTGAATTTTTTGTTCAATCCAACCAGAAATAATGTGATTTCATAAACAATGTTCAATGAATACTTAAGGTCAGTGGTTCCCAACCTGGGGGTCAGGACCCCTTTGGGGGTCGAATGACCATTTCCCAGGGATCGCCCCGGCATCCTCAGCTCCCCCCCCCCCCCACTGCCACAAGCCTGGCTATATCAACTCAACTCGCCCGAGCCCTCCGATTGGTCGGGAGAGGTGCTATTCAGTGAGAGGCTTTTGTGACGCCTGGCGGCCGAGCTTTGGCAGCATCAACTAAGAGGCCAGCTTTGCTTTGAATTCTGGGAGTTGAAGTCCAGGCACCTTAAAAGTTGCGGAGATTGAGAAATATTGCTGTACACTTGTTGGTTATCAAGTCTAAATACAGAAGTAGACTTGTTGTGGAAGATGATATTCCTTGTGCTCTTGCAAAGACTGGCCCAAGAATTTCTGATATGGCATAATTACATATTGTTTTTGTGTTTAATCGCTATGCTTTAATTATGTTCAATTTGTAACAATGAAAATACATCCTACATATTAGATATTTACATTACGATTCATAACAGTAGCAAAATTACAGTTATGAAGTAGCAACGAAAATAATTTTATGGTTGGGGGTCACCACAACATGAGGAACTATATTAAGGGGTCGCGGCATTAGAAAGGTTGGGAACCACTGCTTAAGGTGTTCTCTCACTGCTGAGTTGAAGTATCCTTAGCCCATCCTTGAACTGAACTATGTCTTGAAATTTCTTGCAAACATTGTTGATCCCTACCAAGTCTCTGTTTTGACTTGCTGCTGTCCTGATTCTAAGTGCACAACAAAGAATAAACAAAGTGGTTTATTGATTTCTACATCTTTGCTGTTTGCTCTTTTGTGTACTAGTGAGAAAAGTACTGTCAATCATAGCAGGAATGAGAAAGATTTGACTGCAACAGCAATGGGTTGCTCCTGGTTTGGCCCGGTTCTTAGAACTGGTAGTGCTGGCGGCGGGAGGCTCTGCCCACCCGCCTGGGACGTCGCGTGCACACAAACTGGTAGTAACGGGTTTTAGAACCAATTACTGGACTGCAAGATTATTTTCTGTAGAGTTCTTGGTATTCTCTGAGCTTTGTTGTTTGCTTGCAGACGTTTCATTACCTGACTAGGTAACATCATCAGTGCCATGTGGTTTTCTCCTAGATAGTTCCTTGATTAGGGTATTGTTTTCAACTTGAGTGTTTGGTCCATGTTGATCCTTGCTTATCTGGGTATTGGCTGCTGTTGAGAATGTGTTCTCTTCTTTTTGTTTCCTCCTTAGTTTTTTTGTCTCTTTGAAATGGGGTGAAAACATGGTTTATTTCTATTGATTATGATTTTGTAGAGATGGAGGCCATGTGAAGGTTATGCAGCAAACTGCCTATCCCTAATGGGCCTCTCATGCCTACATCATCTCACCCAGTTCACATAGGCAGGATGATTTATGACAGTATCCCTGGCTGGTATGTGATCTCATCTAGGTTGTGTCAACAGGATGTTCTTAAGGATTTGCTGGGAGAATTCACCAATAAAAATGCTGTTACTTTCTTCTACCTTTTGCTGCTTGGAAAACTGTATAAAACTGTATAAAAAAACTGTATAAAACTGTATTAAAACTGTATAAAAAGCAATAAACACTGCGAAGGCAGTCAGACATCTTATTATCCTGCAATGACTGGTCTCTAATGCATCATCTGGTGCTCAAGGTGGGGCCCTCTTCCCCCCCCCCGTGGGGAGCAAAAGCCAACATACTTACCATCGTCTGGAACAAACCCCTAGGTGCACCTTCGTCCTTCAGCTTTAGGACCCCTCACTGGTAAGTATGGGTTGCAATCTATATCAACACGAGCAAAAGCATGTACAGGAACTCCGATTCCTGTTACATAAATCAGGTGTGGCAGTGCCTGAGGCAGAAATAAGGAACCTGGTTGAGGAGGTAGGGAAACACTGTCCCTGGTATCTGGAGCGTGGGACGCTCCATTTTCTTTACATCTTGAACCCCAGGCTCCAGGTACAGATACGTATTACATCGATGGTATCAATGCCGTTAAGCAGTGAAAAAATCTGGCTTTCATGCTTTGGCAGGACAACAAATAACTACCAGCCCCCCACCTGATTACAATCAGATAAAATTTGTCACCCCGATATCATCTCCAAATCAGCTCCTCCTGGAGAGGCTAATTTCTTTGCTTCTCCACGGCCATTGTACACCCCCATAAGGCAAATATTAGAGGAACAATTAGACAAAGGGGGGGGGATATAGAATAAATTATTGACCTGCTTTCTGTTTGTCCAGTGCATGCCACAGGACAAGTAGATCAGAATGGAGCTTAAATAGTGGAATATCGCCCTTTGTCATATGCAATTTTAACGGAACTTAGAAAAGGAATTAGAGGGGTTGGGAAGTACTGTGTTTCCCCGAAAATAAGACATGTCCTGAAAATAAGCCCCACAGGGCTTTTCGGGACATGCGTTGAAATAAGCCCTGCCCTGAAAATAAGCCACCCCAACTACTTCCGGGAAAAGGGGGGGGACATGCCGGGAGCCGCTCTTTGCGGCGGACTAGCTCGGCTCCTCTGGGCTCTGCCTATGACAATTTAAAACGCACTTCTGCCCGCGAGGAAGAAGGGGTGAGCATTGATCCCTGCCTCTACGCAGGCAGAAGCGCGTTTTAAAATGCTGCCAAAGGCAACCCAGAGCAGGCGAGCCAGTCCAGCAAGTGAGGAGCTGAAAGGGATGGCGACAAGGAATTTTGCTTGTCAAGCCCTGCACTCATCTGGGCGTTTCAAACTGACGGCGCTAAGCATCTGCCTACTGGCTCGCCTACTGTTGTGTCCCAGCACTGCAACCCGACCAGAAACGTACACACAAACGTTTGTAATAATCAAATAAAAGTATCTCTTTGCTAATAAAGCTTCTTAGTAAAGGCACAACAGGTATAATGTCCAGAAAAGATACAAAGAACAGAGTCTCAAATGTCTTTGGTCTCTTCGTGGGTTAAGTTCAAATACAGAGGCAATTAGCTTCCTTATCTCAAACTCACTTGAGCTGGCTGGCATCCCAGACAGATGATGTTAGCTTCCAAATGCAAGAACTCTAATTTCAAGAAACACCAATGGTGCTCGAGAAACACTGGTGTTGTTTTCAGCACGGATCTCTGACTGCACCGGACTTAAATAGGCACTGAGGGTGTGGCCCAATTAGCCCTCAGTGCTACCTCCGAGGAGACCTCCGTTTGCTAAGCCAATCCTGCCTGCTGGCTGCTCTATGAGCCCTAGCATCCAGCAGAGGCTCCTCTGACGACTCATTTTGCTGCGCAGGTGCAGAAGGTCCTGGCTGGTCTTCCTCCTCTGGCACTGAGTCGTCATCGCTGGCAGACTCAAGTGCCAGGTACACGGGGTGGCCCTGCTGCGACATGAGCGGCTCCACGTCCTCCGGGTCTCCATCATCTGCGCGGGACGCGGGCAAGTCACAACACCTACTCGGTCTCTTCATCGCAGGCAAAACGTATCCCTTCAAGGAGTTTCGGGGTTTCGGGTGGGGGATGGGGCGGGGCGTCCCTGTTGCTGTCGCCTTCCTCACTTGCACCCCGCCTTGCCCCATCCCCCGCCCAAAACCCTCAAACTTCTTTCGGTAACATTTTAAAACGCGCTAAGTATCTGCCTATTGGCTCGCCTGCTCAGTCTCTTCATCGCAGACAAAAAGCATCCCTTCAAAACGCTACTGAAGGAGTTTGGGGGTTTTGGGTGGGGGATGGGGTGGGGCGTGAGTGAGGAAGGCGACGGCGACAGGGATGCCCCGCCCCATCCCCTGCCCGAAAGCCCCAAACTCCTTCGGTAGCGTTTTGAATCCTGCCTGCGATGAATCCAGAGCAGACAAGCCAGTCTCCTGTAACTTTGGCTCTTCGGCTTCCAAATCCAGCCTGGAAAGCAGCCGCTCTGGATGAGCATCTAGGACGCCCACCCCCCAGCCCCCCGCCCGTGCTGCAAAGTCCCAGCACGAGACGTGCTGCTACCTGGGACTTGTCCTGGTACCTCGGTTGGGTTCTTAATGGTGTTCTCTCCACGGCAGGTCGTTCTAAAAGAGAACGTCTCGCGAGTTCAAACTTCTCGAACTCGTGCGACGTTCTCTTTTAGAATGAGCTGCCCTGGAGAGAACACCGAGGAATGCGACGTCGGTACCAGGACAAGTGTCTGATAGGATGCTCGCCCCGCCCACCCTGCCAAGAGAGACGCACCACTTACTGGAGTTTTGCAGCTCCGTGGTCTCTCGGCTTGTCTGTTTGCAAGGTTTTTTCCCTAAACAGACTAGTCGAGAGATCACGGAGCTGCCAAACTCCGGGCGTGTGCCAAAAGGCTCGGCTAATCCAAGCGAGGGGATGGGAGTCGGAGCTGTCCTCCATTCCCCCCCACCCCCAGTCCTCCTCCCAATTTGGTCCCTGTCTTGCCAGGGTAACGCAGCGGCTCGGAGCCAGCGAATGGTCAGCGGGAGTGGAAAAGCAGCCCAGAGCACTCATATTCTTAGATGCCCAAAAAGCATTCGATAATCTGAATTGGGATTTCATAACAAATCAATTAATTAAAATGAATTTTGGAGAAAAATATATAAGAACAATTAAAACAATATATTTAAAGCAGACTGCCAAAATTATCAATAACGGAGAAATGATTGGTAGTTTTAACATAGAAAAAGGAGTTCGACAAGGTTGTCCACTGTCCCCCTTATTATTTATCTTATCATTAGAAATATTACTACAGAGGGTAAGAGAAAATAATGAAATAAAAGGACTTAAAATTAGAGAGCAAGAATACAAATTACAGGCATTCGCTGACGATTTGATATTTAATATAGAAGAACCATTAGAAGTAGAACCAATTTTGTTAAAAGAAATAAATAAATTTGGAAAGGTAGCCGGTCTAAGAATTAATAAACAGAAAACTAAAATAATAACTAAAAACTTGACGGCTATACAGAATAAAGAATTAGAAGAGAAATTGGAAATGCAAATTGTAAAGAAAGTAAAATACTTAGGAATAAATTTATCAGCGAAGTGCACTACAATCAAAGAAGATAACTATACGGAATTACTAAAGCAAATTGAAAAGAAACTAGAGAAATGAAGTAAATTACAAATTTCCCTTATTGGAAGAATTGTAGCAATTAAAATGACTATACTACCACAAATCCTGTATCTCTTCCAAACTGTGCCAATTAAATTAGAGAAAAAATATTTTGAACAATTAAATAAAATATTAGTTAAATTCGTATGGGTAGGGAAGAAACTCAGAATTAAATTAAAATATTTACAAGATAATAGAAACCAGGGGGGCTTTGGACTACCAGATTTTGAATTATATTATCAAGCAGCTGCTCTAGCATGGGTAAAAGATTGGATACAGCTTAAAAATAGATGCCTACTGACGCTCGAGGGATATGACCTACACTTAGGTTGGCACGGATTCCTCTGGGATGATAAGCACAAAACTCACTCATACTTCCGAAGATATAAAATCAGAGATTCATTACTTGGAATTTGGCTTAAAACCAAAAAACACCACTACAAAAAAATACCAAAATGGTTTTCCGGCATGGAAGCTATCACACACCCCAACACAACAAATTTGAATAAAATGGTCACCTATGAGGAAATATTAGAGGAAGGAGGAGCCTTAAAATCTATACATAAATTAGAACAAGGAGGAATTAAAATAGATTGGTGGCCATACTTCCAAATTAAAAATAGATTAGAGAGCGACAAGAGAAATTATGAAATACAAAGAGAAAAATTAGAATTGGACAAAATTTTATTGGGTCAAGAAAAGAAAATAATAACTGAATTATACAAATTCTTGTTAAAATATAAAATGAAAGAAGAAATAATGAAGGGAAATATGATTAGTTGGGCTAAAAATTTCAGACATAATATACATTTGGATCAATGGGAAAAAATTTGGAACCAAAATTACAAAATGACCAAATCAGTTTCATACAAAGAAAACCTTTACAAATTATATTATAGATGGCACCTTCCTCCGGCGAGATTGGCCAAAATGTATAAAAATTTAACACCTAACTGTTGGAAATGCCAATATAAAATAGGATCCTATTTTCATATGTGGTGGACATGTCCCAAAATAAAAAAAACTTTTGGAATATAATTAAAATTTGGTTAACAGAAATTACTAAACAAGAAATAGTTATAAAACCAGAAACATTTCTGCTGGGAATCATTAATCAGAAAATGGAGAAGAAACATCACTATATTATGTTACACATCCTAACCGCAGCTAGAAAAACTATTGCACAACATTGGAAACAGAATGATGTCCCAAATGAAAACACTGTAATTAGGAAAATTCTGGAATGTGCAGAATCGGACAAACTGACAATGGAACTAAAAGGAAATGAGGACTCGAAATTTGGAATACATTTTATGATTGGTATGAAAAACAAAAATAAAAGTGACTAATATAGGATATATACTATAACATATATGAGATTATGTATAATTATATCTGAGAAATATTTGATTATACTGTACAATTTTGAAAGATATATACTATATTATACTATTAATAAGGAATATATATATATATAAAATATTGGCTTTAATATCTATTAATATCTATTATACAATATATGTTATATAAATATTTAAAATAAATGAATTAAAAATTATACAGATATAAATTGTCAATATAAAATTGCTGTAAGATAACCAAAGAGGTTGAAGTTTATAGCTGTATGTGTTTTTTATGTTTTTATGTTCTTATGTTTGTTGTGTTTTTTTGTTGTTTCTTTTTGTTGTTGTTCTTTTAATGCAAATAACTTAATAAAAATTATTATTTTTTTAAAAAGGGAAAGCAGCCCAGAGGCCGCCGAAGCCGCCTCCAGCAGGGACGAGCTACCCAAATCCTCTGGCCTGCGTAAAGAGGCACCCCACCGCCCCGCAAGAGCCCCCCCGGAGCATCTGCAGAGAAGCGACCCCTGCCGGCGGGGATCGAATGGCCCGCTTGGCTGGGATCTTGGGGATCCGGCCTCTTGGTGGGATGATGCAGGGGAGGACCAAGGTGCAGAACCCCATGTCTCTGCCCGGCTAAGCCAGACTCAGCATCACCTGCCCTGGCTTTGCCTTCCACCCGCCGCCCGCTTTCCCTAAGGTAAGCCAAGGTACGTGCCAAGCCAAGGCAGGAAGCGGGGCACCGGTTCTTCCAGGTGCCGTGATCAGCCAGCTGGCTGCTGCTGGTGACAACCCAGCGAGAGGAGGAGGAGGAAGATCAGAGTCCTCAGACCAGCAGAGCTCGCGCCCTCGCCCAGCGCCGCCCCAATCAGTGCCTTGGCACTCGGACTGGCAAGAGCCTCTGCTCTCTCCCCCCACCCTGAAAAGTTGCGAGGGAGGGGAGCAGAGGAAGGACCAGGCCCCCGCTTTGCTTTGCCCCCTCCTCCTCCCTTCCTTCGGGCTGGCGAGGGTGGGGGCAGCCCGAACTCCTGCTGCCGCGCTTGTTTGCCTTGGCAAATGGGAACGGAGGTTGGGTCTGGGCACCCAGATATGAAGAAGCGGAGCTTTCTCTGGGAAGTCGGGGCGGTGGGGGGGTGAGAGGGGGGGAGGGAAGGGGGATGGGGGGAAGAAAAAGAGAAAAATGTTTGTACTTTGTACTAATAAAACTTTTTGAATTTAAAAAAAAAAGGAGGGCTCTCGAGTACCTAATTAGTTGTGGGTGACACAACAGGTTAAAAAAGTATTATTTACCTTAAATCAATTGAATGTTTCCATTCAAAATGTGACTGCTTATCAGAGACACTTTCAACAGAAAGTTTGCCTCCCCCTCTAGTATATTATTAGGCATTGCCAGATAAAACATGGTTGGGGCCGGTCCCTCAGATAACCTCGTGGGGACGAGGATATGCTGCTGTGCTTGCTCCTACAGTACTTTTGTAGATTTCAGCACGTTGCATCCGCCCAGCCAAGGATGTTGTGGCATCAGTCCCTGGATCTGATCCCAGAAATGGCAAAGGTGACTCTCCAGACGGCACAGTGACCAATTCGATCCCATCGTGCCAGTCGTCCAATGACATGGGGAGATGTGAAGAGCTTGACCGCCAAAGTGCAGGCAGTGCTGCAGCAGCAGCAAGCAGAACACCCCCCCCCCCCGAGAACTTATGCGCTGCCATTTTTGCGGTTTTAACTGCAAATTCCTTTGTCTAAATGCCAAGCTCGTGGGAACTACCTAGCAGTTTCGGATTTAGCTTGGTCTAAGATGCTCCGTTTTCCAGTTGAAACTATGGTTGGGTCTATCCATCTGCTTAAAGAAATTTCATTGTATCTTCTGTTGGTATTCATACATGAATTCTGTTAGCCTTCTGCCTGTATGTTTACATAGTGGCTATTAATAATTCTTACACTATATATTGTAGATGCTTCTTGTTTTTTTCTTCTTGGACTCCTGTGTCTTTTCATTTACTTAATATGTTTTTTGGAGGGAGGGGGTTTAGTTAGTTTGTGTGCTATGGTGATGCCATGTAGTTGTAATAGTCTGTTGGTTGTTTCTGAGATGTTCTTGATACATAGAAGTATTATCCTTTTCATGATTTGTGTTGGTTGGGCTCTAGTGGGTTGAGCAGTCAGGCACTTTTTGATAAAATTGCACAAGTTTCCATTCTGTTGGAAAATATTGTAGAGGTACTCTGTTTCCTTTTTTGGGGTTGCTGCAGTATGTTTGTACTTGTCCGAATGATGCTTTTATATCATGGGTTGCTACTTTGGTAATAGAATTTGATTTTTGAGGGTTGGGTTTTTCTAGTTTTTATTTTAATAAACTTGTATTTCTAATTTGGCTGTTGTGTCCTCTGCTGATGAGGATTTCTAGGAATGATCGTGTGTTGCTTTCTTCTTCACTTGTGAATTTTATTCCTTTGAAGATGATGTTGATTGTTTAATGTATTTTCTCTGAATGTTCCTTTTTCACAATGACATAAATGTTGTCTACATACTGGATCCATACTTTTGGTGATTTGTGGGGGACTAGGGTGCATTTTCTAGACACCGTATTATGGTTTCTGCTATGAGTCCTGAGAGTGGTGATCCTATGAGTGTTCCCCTGATTTGTTGATACAAATAAAAAAGGAATAACTAGGGAAGACACATAAAACAATCAGCAAGATCTTCAAAGGGAGAAATGGGGTCGCAAATAACATTACTGTACCAGGATACATTTGTGCTTTAGTTAAATGCAAGTGGGGAAAGACAAAATAACTGAATACAGAGTTAGAAGGGATCTTGGAGATCTTGTAGTTCAACCTGCTGCTCAAGCAGGAGATCCTATACTATTCTGGACAAATGACTGTCCAATCTCTTTCTAAAAGCCTCCAGGGATGGTGCACCAGGGGTGAAATGCTACCGGTTCGGCCTGGTTCAGGCATACTGGTAGAGGCAGGTGCCGGTAATGGTGGATGCCGCCATTTTCTTTTTTTAACCCTCTGCGCATGTGCAAATGGGTGAAAAAGTGTATGCATGAGTGGACTGGGTGTGAAAAAGCACGTGTGTGTGCAAAGCGTGCATTTCTGAACCAGTAGGAAAGGTAAGTAGATTTCACCGCTGTGGTGCACCCACAACATCTGAAGGCATCTATGTAGAACTGTTGTCTTTTGCCACAATTATAGTGTGTGTGAATCATTATGAAGTAGACGTCCATGATAACTCTCAGGTAACTTTTATATTTTCCCTTTCTCTTCATTTTAGCAGTATGAGAATAAATATCCGGCTATATAAACAGTAATAGTGTCATATTGGTTTTGTTGTTGTTTTTTACCTCTAGCAGAAGCCATTCTCTGGAGAGTACAGGCAGTCCTCGACTTACAACCGTTCATTTAGTAACCAGTTACAATGGGTTTGAAAAAAAATGATTTATGACCATTTTTCACACTTATGACCATTGCAACATCCCCTTAGTCACGTAATTTACATTCTGATACTTGACAACTGACTCATATTTATATAGTTGCAGTGTCCTGAGTGTCACTGCGTTTATTTATATTTGCCAGCTGAGCTTCCATTCTGAACATTATGGTAGCGTGCCAGAGAACTTTTTATCAACATTGATAACACTGTGTTGTGATTTCCAGAGCTACTGCACATGTCTTTATTATTCTCCTACTTTCTTTCCTTTGTCCATCTCTGAGATATCACTACCGGTAAGATGTAAGCTATATTTTTACTTTTATAATAAAAATGTTTATTAGAATATATACTTCGGGTTTTCTTTCTTTACGGGTATACTCCGTGGAAAACAAGATCCATTCACCTCTAATTAAGTACAGTTCCCTGGGGGGGGGGGAATGAAGCTGATTCACGCTTTGACACTGAGGTCACGTGATCACCTTCTGTGACCTTTGACAAGCAAAGTCAAGCCAGATTCAGTTAACAACGGTGTTATTAACTTAACAAGTTCAGTGATTCACTTAATAACTTTGGCAAGAAAAGTCATAAAATGGGGCAAAACTCACTTAACAAGCATTTCAGTTAACAACATAAATTTTGGGCTCGATTGTGATCATAAGTCAAGGACTACCTGTAATGGATTTAGCAGTTGTAACAATGAGGTTAAGATCAGGAGTTTATGATAGTTTTGTGGTTTGGCTAATTAGCACATATGGCTTTTATCTATGTTCCATTATATTCTCTCCATAGATTTTAGAACTGTTATCTATGTCTTATGTTCCTTTTTTTAAAAAAAAAATGAACACATTGGCTGGATGAAAATAAAAACATCCCTATAACTTTTTATTCCATCTGTACAGAAACACAAGAGAATAGTACAGCATATTAAACTCAAATTACGTTCATTATACAAAAGATGGTTATTTGGCCTTGCCTGATCATTCCAGTAGAACGATCACCTTTAAAATAATTGCAATAGATTCCCTCCCCCTTCCAAATATTGCTCATCTTGACCCAGCATTTAATTGTGTGGGTTCTAATGAGTACATGTCTGCTTGTTTTAAGATTGTTTTCGGACTTAAGATACCTTTCACCCTCTTTTGCTTTTTGGTTGTATTAAGCCACTATGGCAAAAAAACCTATGTTTTTAATAGGAAATCTGGTAATTGTACTCCTACATAGCAAAACAATAACATCTCAAACAAACAGGATGGGGCAAGCTGCATTTGGAAGGTCTCTAAAATCCCTAATATAGATGGGAAACATACAGGTTTATGCATTTCAGTTCAGTGTAGATAGGAAAGCTTTCCTATGATTGTATCTCTGCTATTTTGCTGTTTCTGTCAGGCTCAAAGAACCAAGACTGACATGTGGACTTACTGCCGAGTAGTTTTTTTTAAATTGATATTTCCCTTTAGACAGAAATTTGCCAAACTGAAGCAACTTCCTGCATAAGTATTAGATACACTCTGTGAACTGCTAGGAGGGGTCCATCTTTTGCCTCTTCCTGCATACCAGAGATTATAAGCTCCACTTTGCTCTCTAGGAAAAAGCCCCTCTTTCTTGTGACTCCGAACAATATTCCACCCCAGTTTCTCTTTGAACTAAAACAAGGATAGGATGATACTGCAGCACATATTGGGGCGAGTTAGGATTGCCACATGCTGAATGGTGATTGGGAATTGTATGTGTCAGATCTAGGCAGAACACTCTATGAATTTTCAGGCATTTAAGAATATCCCATCAGAACAGGGAACACATTTTTGCATTTCTAATTCATATTGTCAGTATCACTATACTTGGGGATTTGGTTGCAGTGTGGAGTCTCTAGATATTGTAGTTGTATTTCTCATTATGTATGCCTTGTAAATGCTACCGATTATGAATTTTAATCTGGGTTTATTATTTGTTTCTTCTCCTTCCCCTCCTTCTCCTCCCCCCCTTCATCTCCCTACTATTTTTCCTGCAGGGGCAGGTTCCGCTTTTCGAATCAACAAACACCATTTTGCAGGATCAAACACAGCATCTGGATCATGTCTACATTTTGACGGAGATGGCTGTAGTTTCATAGGTTGCGACAAAAAACCCTGACTGGCCAGCTTGTCACCTGGGCCTGATGTCAGTTTGGTCTGTGTTCAGCTCAGCACCACCCTGACCCTTGGATGGTATCCAGCAGCACCACCAGCAGAAGCAGACCTCACCACCATATTTTGTTTCTTATAGTGGTGGTTTTTAATTTTTGAGTTGCCCAATGTCACTTATATGAGATGGATATAAATCCTATAAAATTCACCCTATATAAATTAGATAAATAAGTAAACGCTAATGAGATTCCTCACTGCCCTATTCCAAGCAGAGGTATTTGATATCTACAGTGTCTTTTTGTTTGAAATAAAAGGAATTTAGAGCTGAAAATACAATATTTACTAAGTACAATTGAAAAAAGCTTGTGCCACTGTTGTGTCAGTTCTTACTCTCCAACCCTTTGAACAAATAACCTCAGTTAATTCAGTTCCACACCTAAGAAATGTTCTTGGACATGTTTTTTTTCTGCCCATCCTTTTCTATTTTGGGGGGGGAGGAGGGGGGGCAAAGTGATCTATTCTGCTGCTTTCAGATTACACAATAACAAGAATTGGGTAGAGTCTAATTCATTATGGCATTTGCCAGAATTTATAACCTCTGGCCTTAACATTGTTTTTCTCAACTCATTCTGCTGTGGGTGTATAGAAATAAGGTATTTAGGAAAACAATACAAATACTGAATATTTTGCAAAGAAGTGTGCCCTATGAATGCTCCCTTGTTATTAGGTTGTTATTGTGCGTCAGTGTCAACTCCTGACAACTGCTTGGACTAGTCGCTACAGTTTTTCTGGCAAGTTTTTCCCCCCTAGTAGTGGTTTGCCATGACTTGCTTTCTAAGGCAGAGGGAGACGGACTGGCCCAATGTCATCCAGCTGCCTTCATGCCTAAAGTGGAATTGGAATTCATGGTCTCCCAGACGTTTTCCTCATGGGACCAATGGATAAACAGTGGAAAAAAAGTCGGGGAACTTTGTTTTTGTAAATGAAAACATCAAATTGCCCAGTTATTAGCTTAACATGGGTGGTCACATAAACCTGATTCAATAAAGTAGATTTCAAACATTTCTTCTTTGCTTCTTTCTTTCCTATGTCCAAAATATCTACTGCACCTTTACTAATAGAAGCCTTTATACTGTTGTATCTTGTGCACTAGTTATGGTTTTTCTTGGCTCAAGGTGCCCTGCTTATAATCACTTATTCCTTGACCAAGACTTGTTTTGATTATTGCCGTACGCTCTATATGGGGCTGCCTTTGAGAGGCTACAATTGATTAAAAATGCAGTGACTTGAATAGTTATGGGCAGTTGTTCATTTACTCATATAACATGTTGTGGTGCCCGTATACAGGTACTGAATGTAGAATAGTAGGTTATTATATAAAGTTATAATGTTGTTAAAAGGAACTGTTTAAACAAGTACGTATAGAGCCAGACGGCTTTTAAAATGTATGGTAAGTAGAAAGGGGGAGGTGTTTATCCCAGTACTCCAGGAGGGAGGGGGGATAGATGACATTATGAAAGACAGCCAATCGGAACATAGATAGCAGGGCCAGGAATGATAAAAAGCCTGGCTGAGAGAGATGTGGAGCTCTCTGTTATGTTATGTGGTAACTGCCAAAGGAGGGAAGGATTTAGTGAGATGTGCTGTGAAGGGCTGAGGGAAGCTCTGTTACATGGTAAATCCCAGGAGGGAAGGCTTAGTGTGGAGAGCTGAGGAGCTCTGTGTGTGACTTCCAAAAGAGGGAAGATTTATAGAGAATATAGGCCTTAGGCAGTTCTGTGGGAACCAGGAGCCAGGGTCAGGGAACAAGACTGATTGATATATATTAAGTAATCTGTAGATAGAGATAAACGGTGAAACATGCTCTTATCTATAGGCCTAGAAACAAGGAATTGGATTTGATTAGATTTAGTCAGGGAAGCAAGGAGAGTCTACTGAAGGGAAGAAGAGAAAAGAAAGAATTAAATAGTTGGTTGTGGCTTTAACAAATCCACTTGACAATTACTGAGAAGTTGTATTTAAATAAACTGTTTACTAGTTTGTTAAAGAAACGTGTCAACGTCTGTCTATTCCTCACATAAAGCAAATCTTAAACAATCCTGCAGAGCTTAGAGATATTGAAGAAAAAGTAAAAGCAAGCCTCTAAAGCGTGAGAGAAGTGAAACAGAAGGTGCAACCCTTGGTCAGGGAGATATAAAAGGAAAATTAAACACAAATCGCTACCAAGACATATAAAACAATAAACCTGACTGGAAGGGGACTGGTGGCATCCCCCACACATGTCTATTTTGAGAACTGCACTGATTACCTGTTGTTCCTAGTGCAATTCAAGGCGATGAGCCGAGGTGGCCTGTGGTGGCAATTGGCCTGTGGGGTTAGGGTAGAAAGTTTCCTGTTTTTCCAATCCTAGCTTTTCTTTCTTTTAGAAAGAAAAGCTAGGATTGCTAGAATTATTTGCTCAGAATTATTTGCTAATTGGAATGGTATATAAGTTTAATAAACCTACAGTATTAAATAAAAAAGCCACATTAATAAAATAGTTGTAAAAATGCAGTACATGTATGTTTCAACAACACATGGTTAATAAGAACAACTGTGGGTGCATGCACATCTTTCAGTATTAGTTTTTGTTTTATGTCTGTCTAGGAAACCCAGCCCAATCAAAATTCCCTAAATATATTGGTGGTATACTTGTGGTTAAAGATGAGTCTATTCTACGTAGACCATGTCATTTGTCAAGATTAGCTGTGGGGAGTATTAGGATCATAATGATGCTCTCTTGAGCAAAGGGAGCTAAAAACTTATTTGGCTATGTTATTCTAATCTAGAGAGTATGCTATTCACTGGGAAGGAATAACAAAAATAAAATAAAATTGCGGTATCTTAATATCATGTGCCCAATTTCATGTACTGTAGCTAAATTAGAAATTTATCCAGCATCTCTCCCCAATAACGTGGAAAATGTATTTTGCTGTCAAGATGGACAAAATGGGAAAATGTTTTAAGTTTTATATCAAGAGTGTCAATGGACCTTAAACGAAGACTTATATAACAATGAATAATAATTTAGAACTTATAATAGGAAAAGGTCTAAGAGCATTTTATTGGAGATGTAATAAGGATAATGCTTTTTTAAAGCACGTTTTTACAAACTCCTATTTTGGGGAAATAGTAGATTATGAAAATGTGAGTGCAACAAATGTTAAAATTTCAAAAGATAACATTTTCTTGAATTACATTACTTATTACATGGAATTTGACAACTGAATAATGTAAATGGATACTCCTTGCCCTTGCTATGGCCAAGAGACTGATACTGTAGCATTGGAAAGATAAATATATGTCCATTCAAGGAATGAAGACTTGATTACACTTGCCACCTATCAACAGATTGCCTCTAGATGTAGACTTTGTATGGACAAATGTGAAATATGGAACTCATTTATACTGTAGGTTAAAGATGAATTATGTACAAATGTATTAGAAATAAATATATATGTACTTTAATAATATTTAGATATGTCTATACAGAATTATAACTTACTATATACTTTGCATTTTTCTATTTTTTTCCACTTTTAAAAGGTTTTTTAATTGTATTTGCCTTATATTCGTTTTTCTGTTATTATTTTTAAAAGCAATTAAAAAGAGAGAGCCCATCCCTCTTCCTTCCGGCAGAAACACTTTTCTAAAATTTGGTTTTGTTGTTATCGTTCTGCAATCTTTACTTTAGCACGCTCGAATGAGACTGCGTGTTCGTATGTTTTGATTTTTAGTTAGAACCGCTAAACAAAAAATAAAAATAAAAAATTGTCCGTCTTGCCGAGACCGTCTACAACGATTTGTACGTAGCTGGGGATGATGGGTGTTGCAGCCGGACAGATCTGGAGCCTCCGTGCTGGGCAGGGTGTATCTGCAGGAGGCATCCCAATCCCCACCCGCCCCCGAAAGGTGGTGCGGGAGCGTCTCTGTGCCCGTGGAGAAGCAGCCAGACCCTTCCCCCATTCCCCCCGGGGATCAACTCGCGTTGAAATCGCAGCTGGCGGAGGGAAGAGGAAATCGCTTTCATCGAAGATGCCTGACTACGCCCCGCTAGATTCTTTCGGATGAACCCCGCCCGCAGCGACGATTTGAATATAAGGAATGCAGCAGGGGCTTGAAGTTGCTAGGCGTACAGCGCAACAACTTCGGACCTATAAACGTGGCCCCGCTTAATCCAAGTTTAGAAAAGCGGCCCGCGTCTCCCTTTGCAACCCTGCATCTCCTCGCCCAGCCTTCTTCTGCAAGACCATGGAGGACGACGACGACGAATTCCTCGAGGAACTCATGTAAGTGGACGTTGCGACCGAGGCAGATCTGGAGGGGGGTAAACCCAGAAAGTTGGGTCGGTTTTCCGTTAGTGGAAAAAGCTGGGACGGAAGACCGCGCCCTTTCCCATCTGCTTCTTTGTATCTCTTGGGTTCAGTTTGCGCGGCCCGGACATTGAAGGCTTGGGGGGGGGGGAACTTCGCTCTGCTATCGGGGTCGGAGCTGGGGGGGGGCAGCGCTTTAAGGCCACTTGTGCAGCTAAAGCAAGAAACGCCTCATCCCACGGCCTCCCCTCCCATTTAAAGAATGAAGTTGGGGAGGGGGAGAGAGAAAAGCGAGGGGAAAAAAAAAACCCGCCTCCCAAATCTCCAAAGGATGTGGAGTTGAGATCTGGCAAAACGGTCAGGGCGCCATTACCAAATAAAAGCGGACGGGAGGATAGTCACTCCTGTTGCTTCTCTCTCTCTCTCTCCTCTCTCTTTCCCCACCCCTTGCGTGTAATTGAAACAATTTAGGGGAGGGGGAGAGATTTTTAACTCTTTCGTAGGTTTGTCCCTAATAGAGGGAACAAGTTTTTTTTTTATTAGGAAAGATGGAGAAGGGCTGTCAGAAAGAGACTTGGAGTTTTTCCCCACTATCAAAAGTGCAGCACCCTCTAGATCAGTGTTTCCCAACCTTGGCAACTTGAAGATATCTGGACTTCAACTCCCAGAATTCCCCAGCCAGCGAATGCTGGCTGGGGAATTCTGGGAGTTGAAGTCCAGATATCTTCAAGTTGCCAAGGTTGGGAAACACTGCTCTAGATATTCGATGCGCTGCTCCTGTCACTATTTGAAGTCAGGCCAGGTCTTTTGACTACTGTCCAGGAAAACTCTAGGGTTGGGCCTTGGCCCATGAATATGCTCTGGCACACCTTTTTTCCCCCCTCTTTTTCTGCTGCACCTCTTGACTGCCTTAATTTCATGCTTAGCCCATGATGAGGCAGGCTTAAATTTAGCTATACCAGGGTTAAAACAGTGTTTTCTCCCACCTTAGTCTGGTGACTCTGGCTCTAGATACAATCCAAGAGATCCTTAAGCTGTTTAAAAGTCTAAAACAGAAGATTTACAAAAGACTAATTTTTAAAAGAGTTTGAAAAACAAGTTACCCAATTAGCAAAACTTGGATAATTTAAAGATAATAGGGCCATGATGGCGAACCTATGGCACGTGTGCCAGAAGTGGCACACAGAGCCCTCTCTGTGGGCATGCGCGCTATTGCCAGCTGGTCTTTAGGTTTCCGGCGCTCTGGCACGCGCAAAGATCAGCTGGCCAGTGTGCATGCGGGTGCTGGAAACCTGAAGACCAGCTGGTCGGTGCGTGCATGTGCACCAGCCAGCTGGTCTTCGAGTTTCTCGCGCTCCGGCGTGTGCACATGCACACATGTTCCGGTTTGGGCACTCAGTCCCGAAAGATTTGCCATCATTGTAATAGGGTATGCATTGCACCAAACTCATTGAAGACCAGGAAAATTATGCTGTGAAAGAAGAGTACAGGTAGTTCTGGAATTACCACCACAATTGAGCTCAACATTTATGTTCCTAAGTGAAACATTTGTTAAGTGAGTTTTACAATCTTTCTTTCCACAGCTGTTAAGGCCCCCACCCTGCAAGATCCGCCCCCACCATTCTCTCCTAACCCTCTTTGCTGGTGGCAACAGCAAATGTACCGCGCTGAGGGCGGAATGCTGTTGCCGCTCAAAGGCAGGTGCAGGGGCACTTCGCTCCCGCACTAAGGCTCCGACCATCGCCACTGCTGCGATAGGGCAACAGCTCTTTCATCCCTCTGCCACGACAGGGCCACAGGGAGCCACAGCAGAGGACCCAAAGAGCTGCATGCGGCTCCAGAGCCGCAGGTTGCTGACCCCCGGCCTGGGGGAACAGCCTGCTCTTAAGGCCTTACCAAAGGCTAACAGGAAAGGTGCTGATTCCCAGATTTCCAGAGGGATGTTATTCCACGGGGCAGGCAGTGCTACAGGAAATCATGATTCCACATAAGTTGATCTGGTGAATTGAGCGCAAACAATTTTATAGTAATATCTAATGTTGAATATCTAACGTTGAATTTAATGCTTCTGGCTAAATTGCTTTGAAACACAGTGGCATTTTGCCAAATAATTACTTCTTAAGATCTCAGAAATAAAATATAACATTTAATAATATAGACAGACATACAATATTAGGTATTTTGCTTTATTTTTAGTTTATAGAGTTTTTTCTTTGCCTTCCTCTCCCCATACCGTTTTTCCTCTCTCTTTTTTTCTTTTTCATGTTGCTTTCTACCTATTAAATACATGAGTTCCCTCCCCCCCATCTCTTCACTGTATACCTTTGTTTTTCTATAATGGGTTAGGTTTCTTTTTTAAACTATACATATTTTTACAGTGTCTGTAGGTATATGATGTAACAATATATTGTTCTTTAGTTTATAAATAATATCACAATTTGCTAAGGTTTCTATTAAGAAAATACCATGGTCCTGTGATCACCATTTGTGAATTTCCCCCCACTAGCTTCTGACAAGCAAAGTCAATGGGGAAAGCTGCATTCATTTAATAACTATGTGATTCACTTAACAACTGCAGTAATTCAAGTTTCAAGATACACCCACGTAACACCCATACTCCGCCAGTTGCATTGGTTGCCCATTGGTCTCTGGGTACAATTCAAGGTGTTGATCATCATCTTTAAAGCCCTACATGGCTTAGGTCCAGGTTACCTCCGGGACCGCATCCTACCTCACACTTCCCTTCGACCAGTTAGGTCCCACAGAGCGGGCCTCCTCCGGATCCCGTCAGCCAAACAATGCCGGCTGGCGGGGCCTAGGGGGAGGGCCTTCTCTGTAGGGGCTCCTGCTCTGTGGAACCAACTACCCCCAGAGATCAGAGTTATCCCCACCTTGCTGGCCTTCTGAAAAGCCATTAAGACATGACTCTTCCTGCAGGCAGGGTGACTTTGAGACTACTTTCCCCCATGTATGCATGTTATCGTATGTTGTTTTTGATACTTTTTAAAATTGTTTTTAATAATTTTAATGTTTAGTTGTTCTCTAAAATGTTGTACAACGCCCTGAGTCCTCAGGGAGTAGGGCAGCATAGAAGAGCATCTAAATACAATAAAATAAATAATAATTCACTTAACAACCATGGTAAGGGTCTCAAATTTTGGTGCAACTCACAATGACCACCTTAGTTAGCAAAGGAAATTCCCAATTATGGTAATAAGTCAAGAACTACCTGTAGCTTCTCATCATCTCTAAAAATAAGGGAATCCACATTTATCCATTTTCCTCTTTTAACCCTGAAATTGATCAAAGAAACCAACTTGATAAATCTTCCCTGAATGCTTAAGCGTGTTACTTTTTAATCCCTTCAGAAAGAGCCCCAAGTTAGTTTTTTGTTTGTTTTTGTAGCCAGTCTTTCAAAACTTTAACAGATTTAAAGTTTAAAACAACAGATTTAGTATATCCAATAAATAACTTTTGCCCTTTTAGATTTTAGATTTATTATTAGAGTTGGAAGGGGACTTTGTAGGTCGTCTAGTCCAACCCCCTGCTCAAGCAGCAGTTCCTACACCATTTGAGACAGATGGCAGTCCGGTCTCTCCTTAAAGGTCGCAAGAGTTGGGGCTCCCACAACCTCCGCTGGCAAGCTGTTCCACTGGTTGATTGCTCTCACCCTCAGAAAGTTTCTCCTCACTTCCAGGTTGAATCTTTCCTTGGTCAGCTTCCATCCATTATTCGTTGTCTGGCTTTCTGGTGCAATAGAGAACAGCCTGACCCCCTCCTCTCTGTGGCATCCCCTCAAGTATTGGAACACTGCTATCATGCCACCCCTGGTCCTTCTCTTCGCCAGACTGTCCAAGCTCAGTTCCTACAACCGCTTTTTGTATGTTTTATTTTCCAGACCGTTTATCATCCTGGTTGCTCTCTTCTGCACTTTCTCTAGGGTTTCAATGTCTTTTTTGTAGTGTGGTGACTAAAATTGGATGCAGTACTCTAGGTGTGGTCTGACCAAGGCTTTATAGAGTGGTACTAGTACCTCTCTGGTCCTTGATTGTATCCCTCTATTTATGCAGCTCAGGACTGTGTTGGCTTTTTGGCTGCTGCTGCGCACTGCTGGCTCATATTTAGTTGGCTGTCTACCAGGACTCCGAGATCCCTCTCGCAATCACTGCTATTGAGTGTGGTTTGACCCAGTTTGTATGTGTATTTTTGATTCTTCTTACCTAGGTGCAGAATTTTACTTTTCTCCGTGTTAAATTTCATTTTGTTGGTTTTGGCCCAGTGTTTGAGTCTATCGAGGTCCCTCTGGATTTTGAGTCTGTCCTCTGGGGTGTTTGCTACTCCCGCCAGCTTGGTATCATCTACAAATTTAGTTAGTTCTCCTGCTATTCCCTCATCTAGGTCATTTATGAAGATGTTAAAGAGTACTGGGCCTAGGACGGAACCTTGTGGTACCCCACTGCTTACTTCTCTCCATGCGGACCTAGAGCCACCTAGGACTACTCGCTGGGTACGGTTGGTCAGCCAGTTGTTAATCCATCTGGTTGTGTAGCTGTCTATCCCACTTTTTTCTAGCTTATGAAGAAGTAGGTTGTGGTCTACTTTGTCAAATGCTTTGCTGAAGTCCAGGTATATTATGTCTACTGCATTTCGCTGGTGGTCTAATTTGGTCGGTGTTGAAGAATGAAATGAGGTTGGTTTGGCATGACTTGTTCTTAACAAATCCGTGTTGGCTGTTGGTTATTACTTGATTTGTTTCTAGATGATGGGAGATCTGCTTTTTAATTATTTTTTCCAATATTTTCCCAGGTATTGATGTTAGGCTGATTGGTCTGTAGTTTCCTGGGTCTGTTTTTTTACCTTTTTTGTAGTTGGGGACCACGTCAGCTCTTTTCCAGTCCTCCGGTAGTTCCCCTGTGTTCCAGGATTTGTGGAAGATGTGATGCAGTGGTTCTGAAATGACTTCTGCTAGTTCTTTTAGGACTCTGGGGTGTAATCCGCCTGGTCCTGGTGCTTTGTATTCGTTAAGTTCAGACAAGTGATCTCTTACTGTATTTTTGCTTAAGTTGAGTCTTGCTTTGAATCTGTTTTTTATATTTGTGTTGCTGGGTAGTTGAGCTGCAGTTTCCTTTTGTTTATCCCTTCTACAAAATCATTCAATACCTTAGCAGAAATCTTTTGCATAGCTATTCATCCATTTCCTGAGAGTTGTGCACCACCTTTAGGGAATAAATCAATTCCATTTGTATGTCTATATTTTTCTCCAGATATCACAGTTAAATACCCAAATCCATAGTTAAATTCAAAGTAATTTCCAAATTATCAGCGGCAGCTTCTTTTTGATCTGTAACTTCATTACAACATCCTCAGTCCATTTTATTGAGATTATCTATTTTTTTAAACAACAGAGTGGCCAAAAATATACAATCATTTATAGAAATCTGCTCCATTCTTTATCCTGTAGCTCCCTCTAGTGTACAGCCTTCACGGTCCCCTTATCATAAAAATCCCAAAACAGACATTTTCTCATTTATGAGATAATTATTTCCAATTAAAACAAAGCTATAAAGAAAATCCTCGACTTACAACAGTTCATTTAGTGACCATTCAAAATTACAATGACATTGAAAAAAGCGACTTATGACCATTTTTCAAAGTTAACGACCATTGCAGCATTCCCATGACCAGGAAATTAAAATTCAGATGCTTGGCAACTGACTTATATTTATGGCGGTTGTAGTGTCCCGGGATCTTGTGATCACATTTTCCGAACTTCTGACAAGCAAAGTCAATGAGGAAGCCAGATTCATTTAACAACTGTGTTACTAATTTAACAAATGCAGTGATTCACTTAACAACTGTGGCAAGAAAGGTTGTAAAATGGGGCCAAATTCACTTAAGTGTTTCATTTAGCAACAGAAATTTGTGGCCGTATGTCAAGGACTACCTGTACTTCCAAATCAATCTGGACCCTTAATCCACTGTAATTTTTGAAATCTATATTCTGAGTACCCTTTTGCTGTATAATCCAATACTTCATATATTTCAAAGGTGTTTAAAAATCTAACTTGCATTGTCTTCTGCTAAGGAGGAAGAGACTAACTTGATGAAAACAGGAAAATTTTTGCTGATCTGAAGAGTCTTAAACTCTCCAACAATAATAAAAAAAGGAAATCCAAAAGTTGATTAAGAATCGAGGCTCAATCAAGCTTAATGTCCATAAAAGGCAGAGTTGCAGGATTGACCTTGGTGGAATTGTGATTCCCATCATAAGCTGCCTGCAGAATGTCAATTTCTACTGCCTGCAGTTAGTCCTCGCTTAACAACCACAATTGAGCCCAGAATTTTGGTTTTAAGTTGTTGCAGTTGTTAACCGAGTTACAATGGTCATAAAGCAAGTTACTATGGTCATTAAGCAAACTGTATAGTCATTAAGCAGACTATATGATCCTTAAGTGAACCAGTATATCCAATGAATGTTGCAAATCCAAAACACTGAAATTGTGGTTACATAACAACGAGGCACTGCAAATGGTTTAAATGCGGGCCAGTTGCCAAGCATCCAAAATGCGATCATGTAACCATAGGCTCTTGTGTATGTGACAGTCATAAGGACGGGTCACAAGTAACTTTTTTGGAACCCATCATAACTTTGAACTCTCATTAGGTGACCGGTTTATTTAGGCTGCCCATTTTGCTATGTCTGCATGCAAAACTGTTTCTTTCCAGAATTGAAAAGGATAAATAGCAATAACACTTAGACTTATATACCGCTTCACAGTGCTTTACAGCCCTCTCTAAACGCTTTACAGAGTCAGCATATTGCCCCCAACAATATCCTCATTTTAACGACCTCGGTAAAGTAGGACTTCCTATTTTGCCCCTGTGTGTCCCACCCCTTATAATCATTTCACATGGGTGGGAGCTGCAAGGGAAGAAGTTGTTTAGGGTCAGAAGTTGTTTAGGGACAGAAGTTACTACATTAAATAAAGGCTCACACAATTATTTTCATCTTTCCACAAAAGGAATATATTTGTTTTGATTTCTCATTTGAATGTCTAGACACACATTTACATTTTGTATTTATGGTTGAATTGTGCCAGATTCTCCAGCCATATCTCGGCAGTAAATCACAGATTTTCTTGATATTTTACAGTTGAAGGCAGTGTTACTTAACCTTGGCAAATTTAAGATGTTTAAGATGCAATTTTAAAGTCCTGCCTTTCCTTTGGCAGTAAAACAATATTGGCCTTTTTCCAAGATTCTGTCATAGGAATGCTTTGCAAAACAGAATTCACCATACTTTTAAGTGGCATCAAAATTTATTTTGAAATCACTTATAATAGGAACTGGGTAAGTAGAAATCCAGATAGAATCGATCTGGAGAACCAAACTAAGGGGACAAAAAGATATTTGAGATGCATTATTCCAAACAACATTTGTGGAATGTTGGAAGCTGAAGTCCTCACATCTTAAAGTGGCTAATGGGTGCTGGGATTAACTTTACAGATAAGGCTAGATTAGACACTTTCTAATTAACTAGATTAGAAACTTCATTACAGATAAAAACAATATTGTTACAATAGATTGACCACTGTAGTGCAAAGATTTTTGGGGTTATACATTTTCAGCTTTTTCCGCTCATCTTTTTGAATTAGGGGAGGAAGCTGGATTCACTTGTTGCGACTGATCAATTGGTCAAATGCTTCATCTTTTTTACTTTACTACAAAGGCGACATTTGCCGTTGTTTGTTACATGTTAAAATTTCGCCTTCAAGCAAAAGCTTTTTCTTGAGCCACTAAAAGCCTTCAGTTTCTTTCTTTAGCATTTTTGGTCTTAACCAACTCTATGTGGGTTTTTTAATCAGCTTTTTCCTTCTATATTGTTCAAGATTAAATTAAATTACTTTATTATTGTCATTATATGTGTATACACAGTGTACCCATACAACGAAATTCACATGACGCCTAAAGACTAGTCCCCAACACACATAACAATCACTAAAACACGCCCCACTCACCACCAATTCCCCACCCTGAACCACCGAAACATCCATACAACAGACCAAGTAATACTGTCCAACAGCTCACTGATGGTGACCCTTTAGTTCATTATTAAGTGCAATTATAGCTCTGGGATAAAAACTGTTCAGAAAGCGTGTGGTCCGAGTTTTAATTGTTCTATATCTTCTGCTAGAAGGCAACAGTCCAAAAAGATTGTAAGCAGGATGAGAAGAGTCTCTAAGTATGTTGTGCAACTTCCTAGAACAGCGAGATACAAAGATATCATCCAGGGTTAGTAGCTGGAGCCCAATGATATTCTGGATAGTTGTAATGATTCTCTGTGAAGCCTTTTTGTCTGCTGCAGAGCTGTTCCCATGCCATGCTAGAATACCATATATTAGGACACTCTCAATAGTGCTGCGATAGTAGGACAACAGTAGATGCTGAGATAGATTTAGCTTCCTGAGCATTCTCAGGAAGTATAGCCTCTTCTGAGCCTTCTTCACGAGCATGTTTACATTCATAGTCCATGAGAGGTCCTCTGAGATATAAATACCCAGAAATTTAAAACTACTAAACCTCTCCACCTCCTCGCCATTTATGAGCAATGGTAAATGTACATCTCTCTTTCTCCTGAAGTCAATTATCAGTTCTTTAGTTTTTTGGGTGTTAAGTGTAAGATTATTTTCTTTACACCACAATATCAGCTCTTGTACTTCCTTTCTATAAGCAGACTCATTGTTCTTATTAATGAGCCCCACCACTGTCATATCGTCCACAAACTTAATAATTGCATTGGTATTATACAATGGAGTGCAGTCATATGTATACAAGGAATATAAGAAAGGGCTTAGCACACAACCCTGGGGGGCTCCTGTGCTTAATATCAGAATGGAAGAATGGTGAGATCCCATCCTTACTGATTGTGGCCTATCTGTCAGAAAATCCTTTATCCTACAAACAAATCCTCTGATCTATACCCAAATTGGACATTTTAAGAAACAACCCATTGGATAGAATGGTGTTAAAAGCAGAGCTATAATCCACAAATAACAGCCTTACATAAGTTCCCTGTTGTTCCAAATGATTCAATTCAGTATGGATAACAATAGGGATAGAGCACCGCAACAGGGATAGATTGAAAATATCTGTGAACACTCCAGCTAGCTCTGCAGCACAATCCCTAACAACTCAGCCCTTGATTCCATCAGGCCCAGTTGCCTTCCAGATATTAACATTCTGGAAAGCGCGTCTCACATCAGATATCTGCAGTAGAAGTGGTTGTCTATCAGTGGTAGATGTAAGTGATGTACTATCATTGATGAATGCTGGAGTGATGGTCGTTCCTGTTTCCACCTCAAAACGACTGAAGAATTGATTTAGCTGCTCAGTCAAGGAATCACTACCACTGGACAAACTATTTTTATTTCTCTGCCCTGTGATTTGTCTCAGGCCTTGCCATACCCGACGAGAGTCTGAGTTCTCAAAATGATGTTCAATCCTCCATCTGTATGTAGCTTTAGCGTCCCTGATACCCTTTTTCAATTTAGCTCTTGCCTCACTATACTGTAGTGCATCACCAGAACGGAAAGCAGCATTTCTAGCTCTCAATAAAAGACGCACTTCTCTATTTATCCAGGGCTTGTTGTTAGAGAACACCCGTACTTGTCTGATGGTAATGACAACATCAATGCAGCTTTTGATATAAAACAGTACTGTTGAAGTATAATCATCAATATTGTCCTCCTCAAACAGTGCCCAATCAATGCTCCCAAAGCAATCTTGAAGTTGCTCCGATGCACCCACTGGCCACACTTGTATTTCTCTAATCGTTGGTCTACTTCTGTTGACAAGAGGTCTATATGATGGATCAAGAACAGAGATATATGATCTGACTGCCCCAGGTGGGGTAAAGGCATAGTCCTGTATCCATGCATGATGTTACTATATACCTGATCCAAGGTATTTTTCCCCCTAGTGGGACAGTCTACATCAGTGGTTCCCAAACTTTTTCAGTCCACCGCCCTCTTGGTGCTACAAACTCATCCTCAGTGCCCCCCACCCCCTTCAAGTGGGCGTAGCTTGGTGGTCAGGTGACCGGGTGGGCACTTGTAAAATGTGGTGAAACTCCCTTAACAACGCTCTTGCTTAGCAACCAAAATTTTGGGCTCAATTGTGAAGTCTTTCTCTCTTTCTTCCCTCCCTCCCCTCCCTCCTTTCTTTTTCTGTCTGTCTTCCTTCCTACCTACCATCTCTTTCTTTCTTTCTTTCTTTCTTTCTTTCTTTCTTTCTTTCTTTCTTTCTTTCTTTCTTTCTTTCTTTCTTTCTTTCTTTCTTTCTTTCTCTGTCTGTCTTCCTTCCTTCCTTCCTTTCTTCCTTCCATCCATCCATCCTTCTTTCTATCTGTCTTCCTTCCTTCCTTCCTTCCTTCCTTCCTTCCTTCCTTCCTTCCTTCCTTCCTTCCTTCCTTCCTTCCTTCTTTCTTTCTTTCTTCCTTCCTTTCTTTCCTTTCTTTCCTTTCCTTCTTTTCCTTTCCTTCCTTTCCTTTCTTACTGTCTGTCTTCCTTCCCTCCTACCATCTTTCTTTCTTTCACCGTGGGAGAAGGAAGAAAGTGTTCTGGCCGGCACTCGGCTTACCTTCATGGTGAGGCTCAGAGACCGCACGGCATGCCCATCAGCCGGCTCTCCACTTTCTGCCTGCCCCGCCAAGGCCCCCACCAGCCCGGAGCCTGGTGGACCCTGAGGCCGGCGGAGCTCCATAGGTACGCGCCCCGACACTTCCCGGCTCGCAAAAGTCCCGGAGCCGAAGCCGGGAAGGCGAGAGGGGCAGCATTGCGTCCCCTGTCATGTGCCATCCGGGAGCACGGTCTCCGAGCTAGCGGGGGCCTTGGCGGGATAGGCAGAAAGTGGAGAGCCGGCTGATGGGCATGCCAGGCGGTCTCCGAGCCTCGCCAGGAAGGTAAGCTGAGCACCGGCCGGGCCCACACGCTCGCACCCGGCCCCCGCTCTGGTTGTCTCCTGGGAAGTTTGTGGCAGCGGCCGGAGCTGGGCAGGGCGGAGCTTCCACTGGAGCAGCGCCCAGCGAGGAAGGCTGGGCGGGGAGGCATAGCCGATTGTCTTGTTGTCCTGTAGGGCGGATGGGCTGGAAGAAGCACGGTTGAGCAGGGCCGGGGCAGCGCATCCTATTGTGTGTTCTCTTGCCCCACTCTCCATCCTGGAGGGCCGCATATCCCCCTGCCAATCCTCCGTAAAACCACCCTCCCCACTTCTGCAAAGGCAGAGCCCTGCAGGGCGATCTAAAGAGGGGAGGGGGATGCTGTAGAAAAGGCCGCCTTCCACCCATGCCTCCCATGCCAGCTCTGCAGAACTTGGGGCTTTGAAACAGCCCACTGACTTCCAACCCGGCACTGCGTTCCGAGTTCCCAGAGTGGCGCTGGCGGTCGGCTGGGCTGATCTGCAAAGAGAGCAGGCAGGTGGCTGGTTGAGAAGCCAGTGGGCTGTTTTGGAGCCACAAGTGCTGTGGAGCTGGCACTGGTGGAAGGCACTCTTTTCTGCAGCATCCCACTCCCCTCTTTGGATCACCCTGCAAAAGGAGGGGGTTCTGCCTTTGCAGAAAGGGGGCAGGCGCATGTGCAGCAGCCCCTCTCAGTGTCTGCATTTCCAAGGGCCGCCCGCCCACCCACTGGCCAGGCTGAGCTGGACGCCGACCTCAGAAGGCAAGCGGGTGTGGGGGACCGCCGGGAAGGCCACGTGGAAGGCCGCCAAGAATTGCAAGGCAATGGGGAATGAAGTAGGAAAGGCAGGCTAGGATAGTGGGGGGGTTGCAGGGGCAGCTAGGTAGGCTGCGACTTCGCAGGCTTACCTGGCAGGCAGATCAGGGGCGCAGAGCTTCAGGCAGGCAAGCTGCAGAGCAGAGACTGGGCGGAGCAGGGCGAGCGAGCAGCGACCGGGGCATTGGCGAAACGAGGTGTCAGCAAAGCGAGTGCCCGTGTGCCAAAGGGGAACAACTTATATAGGCCGGGGGTGGGGTGGGTGAGCCGGAAGCGTCGTGTGGCAGGAAAAGCGGTGAGCGGGTGATTGGGTGGACATGGGAGGCGGGGGTGCGGGGACAGGACCGGTTTGGGGGCGTGGCCAGCCAGCTGTTGCTACCGCTATGGCAAACCACCTGCTGCCCCCCTGGCCCCTCTTAGCACCCCCCTAAGTCATCCCAGGGGGCGGTACTGCCCACTTTGGGAACCGCTGGTCTACATACTGATAGAACTTAGGGAGGACAGTCTTTAAATTAGCTTGATTGAAATCACCTGCAAGCACCAGTACTCCATCTGGGTAGGCCTGTTGCTGTTTATTAATAGCAGTTAACAGGTAACTTGTGGCTGTGGTGGTATTAGCATCAGGAGGTATATATACTGCAGTTATTATCACAATATTAAACTCACGAGGCAGATAAAAGGGGCGGCATTTTACTGCCAAATACTCCAAATCAGGAGAACAGTGAGTATCCATTATTTTAACATTTGTGCTCCAGTTGTTATTTATGTAAACACAAAGCCCCCCCCCCCACTGCTCTTCCCGGAGACAATGGTTCTATCAGCTCGATAAACTGAGCATCAAGTATTGACCATGAATTGGCATTTACTTGTTCTTACAATTAACAAATATTTTCAATTGTTTCATTTCTACTGTATATTCAGCCTTCACCTCTGTTGTTTTCAAGAGCTTTTCCTTGATTGGTTGCCTTCAGCAAGGGTTCTTGGCTTCTCTTAATGTAGTCATTCAGGCTATTTTATTTATTTATTTATTTTGTCAACACGTGTACAAGATAACAGGTATGATATAAACATAAACAAAAGTAAAGTATGTATAGGTAAATTTAGACAATAGGACAGAAGGACAGGGACAGTAGGCACGATGGTGCGCTTATGCACGCCCCTTACAGACCTCTTAGGAATGGAGTGAGATCGACTGTAGACAGTCTAAGGTTAAAGTTTTTGGGGTTTGGGGAAGAAACCACAGAGTCAGATAGTGCATTCCGGGCATTGATTACTTTGTTGCTGAAGTCCTATTTTCTGCAGTCGAGTTTCTTCTGCTTTCCTTCTCCACAGTATATTTCTTTTATTATTTTATTCTCCCTTTTTGGTATTTTGGTATTTTGTGAGTGCGCTTGCCACAACATTTAAAAAACCTGACAGGCTCTAAACCTGATAATAAAGGAATATATCAAAAAATATGTAGAACAAAAAAATGGTGCTTGCTTCGTAAATTAATGTCTGGGTTTATTAGCAATGAAATGTGATGATGAAATATGTTTCCAACCACAGTGTTTGGAAATCACGATTTATGGCTTAGTGTTGCATGTGACTTTTCAATAAACCACAGCAAAAATAAATCCAACATTTGGCACAATATGAGAAACCAACTATTTTTCTTTTCTTTAGCTCTTTCCAATGGCATTATCACATTTCAGTTTCTTGTGGTTTGAAGAAAAAAGTCATATGAAAATTTAAATGGAACCCTCTTTCCCCCCTTTTTTGGGTGTTTGGTTTGGGAGGGTTTAGGAACTAAACTGGCACTTTATTCTGTTTGGATACGTTCATCCTTTCAGATCCTCTGAGCAGGCCCTGCTTCTGGTCTTTTGGAGAATTTGGCCCTTGACACGGAACCTGTTTCAGTTCTTGAATTAAAGGAACTTGTATGCCCTTTTGTTCAGTGGCTGAATATTTCTTATGCCTTTGTACTATAATGTTATCGTTACTATATATCAGTGATGGCGAACCTATGGCACGCGTGCCACAGGTGGCACGCGGAGCCATATCTGCCAGCACGCGAGCCGTTGCCCTAGCTCAGCTCCAGCGTGGATGTGCACTCCGGCCATCTGATTTTCGGCTCGCACAGAGGCTCTGGGAGGGTGTTTTCGGCTTCCAGAGGGCCTCCGGCGGGCGGGGGAGGGCGTTTTCACCCTCCCCAAGCTCCAGGGATGCCTCTGGAGCCTGGGGAGGACAGAAAACGGGCCTACTAGGCCCACCAGAAGTTTGAAAACGGGCTGTTTCTGGCCTCCCAAGGGCCTCCAGGGTAGTGGGGGAGGCCATTTTCACCCTCCCCAGGGATTGAATTATGGGTGTGGGCACTCGCGCATGCGCGATAGCGCGCGAGCACGCGCTTTCGGCACCCGAGGAAAAAAAGGTTCGCCATCACTGCTATATATCTACTTCATGTGTATAAAGTAAAAACAAAAACAAAATAAAATGTAAATTGAAATCTGGGATCGCTTGTGTATGAATGGCAGTTTGTGTTTTACACATGAAACATACAGATAAAAATATTGTATTTTTCATCATGTTTCTTTAACAGGAACGCTTCACAAGATAATGATACTTGTAAAAGTTCAGTTGAAGCAGAAGATTTTCTACATTATTCGCTGATTCCATCAGTAAGTAGACCAATAATCTGACAACCATTGACTTCTTGGACTCTCCTAATTGATGAGTGCACCCTAAGATTCATTGGAGGAAGCCCATTTAGATGCATTTCCAAAGCTGGCAGCCTCTGGATGCATAATCCAGATACAATTCCCAATATTCTCATCAAAAAAGATTAGCTGCGGATGAGGAGAGCTGTTTTTTGATGAATGTCTATGTATTTATTTATTAGTATCTCACCTTTATTATTTTTACAAATACCTTATTTTTGGAGTATAAGAAGCACCTTTTTCCTCCCTAAAAGTGGCTGAAAATTTGGGTGCGTCTTATACCCCGAATGTAGCTTCTTTTTCCCAGCCCTAACTAGGTGCTAACAGATCTTCCCAGCTCTTACCTTGCAGGCTTTTTCATTGTTACTCTCTCCAAAGAATGTTTTTCCAGCCCTAAGTCTTTGCAGAATTTTTTTTCATTGCTCTACTTGCTCCGAGTAAGTTTTTTTTCCAGCCCTAACCAGGTGCTTACTATCTTCCCAGCTCTTACTGGCTTGCAGGCTCTTTCATTGTTACTCTCTCAGAAGAAGGTTTGTTTAAGTCCTAACCAGGGGATAAAATAATGTGCTGAAGCTGCTCCGAATAAGTTTTTTTTTAGCCCTAACCAGGTGCTAACTATCTTCCCAGCTCTTACTGGCTTGCAGGTTCTTTCATTGTTATTCTCTCAGAAGAAGGTTTTTCCAGCCCTAAGTCTTTGAAGGGTTTTTTCATTGCTCTACTTGCTCTGAATAAGTTTTTTTCTAGCCCTAACTAGGTGCTAACGATCTTCCCAGCTCTTACTGGCTTGCAGGCTCTTTCATTGTTACTCTCTCAGAAGAAGATTTTTTTAAGTCCTAACCAGGGGATAAAATGATATGCTGAAGCTGACCAGACTAAGGATGCTAGCCAGATGAATACTTGGTAGGCAGATTGTTTTCCCCTATTTTCCTCCCCAAAAACTAAGGTGCGTCTTATACTCCGAAAAATATGGTAAGTCAAGATGGCAAACATATCCAATCCTTCCCCCTCCTATTTTCCCCACAATGACAAACCCTACGAGGTGGGTTGGGTTGAGAAAGGGGGACTGGCCCTTTGTCAACCAGCTGTCTTTCTTCATGGCTAAGATAGGACTTAAACTCATGGTCTTCTACTTTTTAGCCTGATGCCTTAACCACTAGACCAAACTGGCTTTCACATATGTAAGTATTGGATTGAAGAGGGGTCTCTTTGGGACAGGGCAAAACTTGCATTTATCTACATAGCAATAGCAATAGCACTTAGACTTATATACCGCTTCATAGTGCTTTTACAGCCCTCTCTAAGTGGTTTATAGAGTCAGCATATTGGCCCCAACAATCTGGGTCCTCATTTTACCTATCTCGGAAGGATGGAAGGCTGAGTCAACCTTGAGCCTGGTGAGATTTGAACTGCCAAATTGCAGGCAGCCAGCAGTCACAGAAGTAGCCTACAGTACTGCACTTTAACCACTGAACCACCTCGGCTCTGTTCATGCTTCACTGGCCCAAGAACAAACTTACAAAGAAGCATGTGGATGCTTGTGTTTACAAATGTCAAAAGCAGAGCTCTCCCACCCTACAGCAGATGCAGGGGAGAAATGATAATTGACTTATCAAAGCCCTTAATTCTCTATCTATCCAAGGCACTAGGCAAGATAATACTTATTCTACTGGGTGGATCTGGGAGGAGATTTGCAGGATGAATGCTTGCTCAGAATTCTGACCTAGTTTTGATTTACATTGGCTAGTGAAACATGTATGGAGCTCTGAATTGTTGGGTACCTTAATACTTTTTATATTGAAGATTTATTGATGCCTTCATTGTGGTTCATGATAGTTCTTCATAATATTCATCACATTTTTTCCTGTTCCTGCAGGTTGTCATCATTTTGATCCTGGCCTGTCTTGAAAAGAGAACAAAAAGATTCTGGTTTGATGACAGATATCCCAAATGTCCAAGACGTTGTGGGTTACTGCTGTGAGTTGGACAATACTTGCTGGCCATTCCATGTCATACACGTTTGGGGACTCGTAGCCTTTTGGAAGCAGAAACTGCAGTTGCCTAAGCTGTCCTTTAGGCCCTTGACATAAAAAATAAAATGATTCAGTCAAATATCTCCTGCATATTTATATTTTGTGATGAAAAACAGTTTTAATCATTCCCAAAGCAGGTAATTTATTTATTTAGCATATGGCATCCAAAGCAGGTAAAAGAAAATACTTTCTAAGGCAATTGTGGCCTCTAGTTTTGGTCTGATTCATATCAACCCTAGCCAGATGGGAAGCCATCACTGGAACTGTAATCTAGCACATCTGAAGCAGAGGTGGGTTCCTCCCCGTTCAAACCGGTTCACCTGAACCGGTAGCAAACCACTGGTGACATCACAGAACTGGTTCTGTCAGTGCCGGTTCGTGGACGCTGCCAACTTTAAAAAAAAAAATTCCCCAAATTTCCCCCCGGGTTTTTTTTTCTGCGCATGTGCAGAAGCTGAGTTTCAGACACTGTGCCATCTTGTTTTTGGCTTTTTTGGGGGTTGGGATTTTTTGCCACTGTGCATGTGCGCGTGCGGAAAGCGTGTGCACGCCCATGAGGTGTGGCCACGCGGCGCGGGAGGAAGTGAACCGGCAGCGAGGTAAGTTGGAACCCACCCCTGATCTGAAGTACCATAGTACACTTTGCTTGTACCCATCTACAGCACAAACAAGTGACAGACACACTTTTTTCTCCAGTGTCCCTGGATTGTTGCCTTTACTTACCACCAGTTCATCAGATGTACTATGAACTGTACAAATGTTTAAGTACAATTTCCTTCCATATACTGATACCATTCAAGGAGATACGTAGAAACTGTTAAGCTTTGATTTCCTTTAACTTGGAGGGAAGGCAATAACTGGAGACGGGAACAATGGAGCTAAGATAAAGGTTTAACAATTCAGTGTCCTTGCTCTCTGAGTGCTCTCTGAGCTTGGTTATTTTCTTGCAGACGTTTCATTACCCAAACTAGGTACCACTAGCACTGATGATGTTACCTAGTTTGGATGATGAAACATCTGCAAGAAAACAACCAAGCTCAGAGAGCACCAAGGGCCCTCATTTCAACTCTGAGCTACAAATATTCTTTATTGGGATTAGTAGTATCGTGCCAGTGTGATTCTCTGCTAGTTCAAGACTGACTGGAAATTATTATACCTCTATAGTTTGGAAAGGGTCTCAATGTCTTTTTTTCATTATTTTACAGCCCAATGGACTCTGACAACTCAATTATCAACCGATGGTCATTGGGATTTGCATTTGGTGCTACTGCTAATAAAATCATGTTTCTGTTTGACAAAGAGTACATTCCAGAGGAACTTCCTGGATGGGCTAAAGGTAAAATTCATGATTAACAAGTGATAAGAGAGCAGCAGAGAAACTCTGTGTCTTTGTATTCTCCCATTTTTCTGCTTAGCTATTTTTCAGTCTAAGGTTATCTTGCAGATAATTATAGATTGCAGACAATTAGTTTACTCAGGAGTGCACTGAGGGCTAGACTTTAGAGCCAAACATGATCTTCAAGAGGACAGGTTATGAAGGCAGTAGCAAATAGCTTCAGTGTCAGCATTAGAAATAGTAAGAGTAGGCAAGGCCTTCCCAGTATAAATACATAGCCATTAAAAACCTTCCTCCTTATAACACCATGACATTAAATATCTGTTTCTAGGAGCATGCATTCTTATTTGGGACTGAAGATAAGGCCCTAACATCTGCAACATGTCAAGCCATAGCTGTAAGCAAATAACATATAATTTGAGTGGCTTAAGGGGTTCATGATAGGGAAATGCCAACAAATATTGGGAAAAGTGCTTAACTTCTCCTCCTTAACTTTCCTTCTTCAAATACCTCCTCCTAACACAATGTTTTCTCTCTGCTGACTTTCAGTTTTAAAGCCTAATAGGCGATAATGATAGTAAAAGTAGAAAAAGACTCTTGTCAATTATATATGTTTCATGGTGACTATATAGTTATGTCCATAGATCAAGTCATTTTTGACTCCATATACAGTAGATAGATCTTCTCTAGGATGATCTGTCCCTAACCTTGTCTTTCAGATCTCCTAACTGTGCACTCATTACCATTATGACAGATGAGTCCATCCTCTTTGCTACTGGTTGTCCTCTTAGTCTCTTACCTTCTACCTTTCCCAGCATTAGGGCCTTCTCTATGGAGCTAGGTCTTTGCATGATGTGTCTGAAGTAGCATAATTTGACCCTGATCATTTGCACCTTGAATGAGAACTCTAAATTGATTTGTTTGCTGATCGTTTTGCTGGGTTTCTTGTCTGTCCATGGTGTTCTCGGGAATTCTTTAATAGTCCATATATATGAGAACCCAATAAAAATGATCAAGGACATTTGCAGAAGGCAAGAGAAGTAAGATATAATTTTAGTCTCCATCTTGTGGATACTTATCTGCATCCTCTGCCTATACACTAGCACTTTCAGGTACATTTGGAGCTGAGAATTGACCTCACACATAATGCTAATGTTTTTAACCATGTTTTCCTGAAGAGGTCTATTGAGCTAGTTCACATATAATGTTAAGCTGTGGCTTATACTTATCCTGGTTGGATTTATGTATCATGTTAAGCCATAGCTAAACCATATTATGGTTTGGTGTATTATATGAATATAAGTGCTACTTGTCCATTGCATATGTTTATGCATCCCAACTCATTGTGCAATATACTATCCTCTTATGTTATCAGATCACCATCAATAAAGTCTAGCTGATCACTCCATAGGAGGCTGGTAAGTTTATTAGGACTCCAACCCCCCCCCCCCCGGTCACAAAATAGTGTGCAAGTTTTCAAGTGCTACAGAGCTCTACATAGGGCAAGAAATTATTAGAAAGAAAACAGAAATGAAAATTTGAGAAATATCCAAACATTCAAGAAATTGTTAAAAAAAATACCAGCAGGAGACACAGATAGATAACAGTGAGAAATATTCAATTATTTAGAGCGCTTGATATAATTTCTTCCAATTTTTTAAATGTCCCCAAAACATGAAACATGTCAGCTGGATGGCCATTTAATAGAATAAGTTAAAACTTTTAAATATTTGGAGTGGTTTTCAAACAATGAAAAAAGGCGTGCTCATTTGGATTATGTAACTCAGAATACATTAACCTCAGCCTCAGCTGTAAAATCCTTCATTTCATGAGAGATGCATAATTTATACCTGCAACACTAAAGTTATTTGTAGCTAAAAGCTCATGTCCAGTTGAAACCATATATCTAACATAGCTATTTTAGACAGCCTGTGATACAAATTTCTATGTCATATTTTTCAAGTTGTTGACTGTGCCAAACATGGTACTCGTTCAGAAAGCTGGAATTACTGGAGAAGATTATCTGGTTAAAAACGTTTACTTATTGGTTAAGGTTGTTCTTTTGCTAGGTGGATCTGGTCTGATTGTCAGCTTCAGTTCAAAATGGAAAAGATCACTCTGTCAGAAATGGAATGGTGATGGTTGCTCTAGAGCAGGGGTGTCAAACCCGCGTCATCACAGTGTCGTCATGTGACGTATCAGGACGTTTTCCCCCTTCGCTAAACCGGGCGTGGGCGTGGCCAGCGTGTGACACATCCAGCCTGCAGGCCGCGAGTTTGACAGCCCTGCTATAGAGATGTGCTCTTCAGGCTGAGATTGGAGAATGCCAAGTAAAGATGATAGATATTGGCTACAGAAAGCCAAATGCAACAGGTCTCCTCCCTCTAGAGAAGTTTACACAAATCATCAACCTGTATACCTAAGACCAGCCCAATTTATATCTCCAAAATTCATAAGAACCTTATCCTTAACTTAACACTCCCCTCATATTGCTCATGATGAGATTTAGGAATATTCTTTAAGTGGCTAGACATTATACTTCAGGCGCTGGAGCCTTGAAATCACAGTGTATGATTTTTATGTTATCAGTGTTACAAAAATACCCACTTTTACCTCATAAGCCCATTAAAAAAATTCTCAAAGTGCACTGATATTTCTTTTATTTGAAATATTTATTTTCTGACAATAATACATGTTTCTCTAAATGATGCAAAAATAATTTTGTAGTCTATAAAATTCAGCAAAGTTTAAAGAGCTAATATGCTGTCTTATTACTGTTAACTCCATGTGCTTTGTTGTTCCATATTGGTTGGTCAGTGGCTGTCATAAAAAAGTTTCTCAAACATTCACTGTTCAACAATAGAATAAAGATATATTTATGTTCTTTCTTCTGCAGTATTTTTGGTCTTCATCATGGCTTTTGAAGTTGGCATCTCCTCATACCCATTCTTTGTATGTCTTTTAACAAAATATGAAGTTGTAGGAGCAGTCTTGGGATTTCTTTACACAGCAGCTTGGTAAGCAGAATTTTAACAAGACTCATGAATGAGTGAGTCTCAGAGCAGAAGTGGGAATCAAGTGATTTCATACTAAAAATATTACCTTGAAATGACTTTTCAGGTGAGTAGAACTGTGGACATTCATCCAGATCATAACTTCCAGAAATAATAACAATAAACGGTGAAGCAGAGATATTAAAGCATAGGTTATTTTTTTAAAAAAAATCCAATAACTAAATTTCTAAAATTTACAAATCAGAGGAGGAAGGAAACCTTGAAATAAACAATTCTGAATCTCAGAATTTAATGTGAGCTTCAGAGTTGTTCTGAGTTTATAGTCGTCTATAGTCGTTTTAGGTATGCATAGTTACATAGCTACCATATTTTTCAGAGTATAAGACGCACCGGAGTATAAGACGCACCTTAGTTTTTGGGGAGGGAAATAGGGAAAAAAATCTGCCTACCAGGTATTCATCTGGCTAACGTCCCTAGTCTGGTCAGCTTCAGCACATTATTTTATCCCCTGGTTAGGACTTTAAAAAACCTTCTTCGGAGAGAGTAACAATGAAAGAGCCTGCAAGCCAGTAAGAGCTGGGAAGATCATTAGCACCTGGTTAGGGCTAGAAAAAAACTTATTTGGAGCAAGTAGAGCAATGAAAAAAAAACCCTGCAAAGACTTAGGACTGGAAAAACATTCTTTGGAGAGAGTAACAATGAAAAAGCCTGCAAGGTAAGAGCTGGGAAGATCGTTAGCACCTAGTTAGGGCTGGAAAAAAAGCTCCGAAAAAGCTACATTCAGAGTATAAGACGCACCCAAATTTTCAGCCACTTTTAGGGAGGAAAAAGGTGTGTCATACTCCAAAAAATACGGTAAATATGTATAAGCTTTTTTTGATCTCAGCAAAATAATTGGAATAGATGGAACAACTATTCTGATTTCTTGTTTGCTATAAAACTAAAATCAATAATTTATTTTAGGTACTATCAGTACCTCCAGATCTATATTTTACTTTCCCTGCCCTGAAACCTGAGAATCACACTGCCCTTTTCTGGAGAATCAGGAAAGGGCAAAGAGCTTTCAGGTTATGACTTAAACATTCATAGTGGGGGATGATATAATATAACCCCTTAGAGCCGTGATGGCGAACCTATGGCACGCGTGCCACAGGTGGCACGCGGAGCCATAGCGGAGGGCACGTGAGTGTTGCCCACCAGCAAACCGGATGTGCGTTTTCCGCACTTACGGTTTGCCAGTGGGCTGTTTTTTGCACTCCGGAGGGTTCAGGGAACCTTCCTGAAGCCCTGGAATGCAAGAAACGGCAAAACGGGCAAACCGGAAGTGCATTTTCCGCACTTTTGTTTTGCCCGTTTTGCCATTTTTCACATTCTGGGGCTTTAGGAAGCTTCCCTGAACCCTCCGGAGTGCAAAAAATGGCAAACCGGAAGTGCGGAAAACGCACTTCCGGTTTGCCCGTTTCGCCGTTTTTTGCATTCCGGGGCTTCAGGAAGCTTCCCTAAACTCTCCGGAGTGCAAAAAATAGCCCAATAGCAAACCGGAAGTGCTTTTTTCCGCACTTCCGGTTTGCCCATTGTGCGCATGCGTGTTGGGGGGGGCAATGGGTGTGGGCACGCGAACCAGAAAAGGTTCGCCATCACTGCCTTAGGTTCTAAGGTTCTAAGTTTTCTGATAGTCCAACCTACCATTTTCTTTCTCTTTACTCTTGAAGATAAGGAAATCACCACATATTAAATCAACTTAAATTTGAGGGGCAAAACCATCAGCACTTAAATAAATTTACAATAGTAACAATATGTACTTAAGAATGACATAAAAAGGAGAGCCAGTTTGGTGTGGGGAATAAAAGCACTGGGCTAGAAAAAGGGAACCCGTAAGTTCTAGTCTTCCTTAGGCATGGAGCCAGTAGGGTAATTTTGGGCAAGTGACTCTAGTTCAGTGCTACAGCATTATAGTAAATCACTTCCGAAAATATTGCCAAGAAAATTGCATGGAATTGTCCAAATAGTTGCCAGGAGGGAGGGAGAGAGATGGTGTGTGTGTGTGTGTGTGTGTGTGTGTGTGTGTGTGTGTGTGTGTGTGTGTGTGCGCACAGTGTGACTATTTTGAGACAACCCAGGAGCAAAATACAGTAAACAGAGGTTTGTCTTTCAAATAGTGGTTTATCTACAAGGAATATATACATACACGTACTAGGCAAAGTCAGACAATCAATAATCAACTATAGCACAGAAGCACACATGGAGAGAGAGATATGTGCTCACAGGGCCTCTCTTATATAGACAGCCTCTTAAAGTGATAACCCTGCTGACTCATTGCTACCATTGCATCATCGTTACAGTATTACAGCATTACAACATTACAGCAGCTGGTCAGCTATTAAATCATCATTATCCTGACAATTTTTGGAAGGAAGGAAGGAATAGATCCTCTAGATGTGGTCAAAAGAATAGCTTGCTACTACGGTACTTAGAAGCCCTGCTATTAAACAGAATGAAGGCAGTGGGGCATTGTGGGTGGCAAAGCCAATAGCCAACATACTAAATATTTATAATTCATAAAATATATGGGCTACTCCTATATGGTTAGGTCCTCCTTGGGCAGTCAAACTCATTTTCTTCTGGCTTGGCTATGATATAGATCAAATGGCAAAACTAGGGTGGGCTTTTTTCTTATTTATGGAACTCTTTATCTTACCCCATGTCCTGCAGTCTGAATTTAGAACTCTGTAGTCAATTTTTCAATCTTTGAGTCTTTTGTTTGAGTTTTCTTACATATATATTATAAGCACTTTCCAATCTCTGGGTTCAAGCAAGTCTTTATTATTACTCAGTTTTTGATAACAAGCATATAGTCACACTTTCTACATCTACGACCATGGTTGCAGCTATTAGAAGACCTGGCTGTAAAATAATGCTGCCATATTATCATCAAAATATTCAAGTATGAACTTACATGCAGGAAGAATGCCATCTTGGTAATCAAGACACTTAGTAGCTACCTGCCTAGTACCTCATTTGTTTTGCAAAATGATCAGAGAAGTACACACAGCATGTATTGAAGGTGTGTGTGTGTGTGTGTGTGTGTGTGTGTGTGTGTGTGTGTGTGTGTGTGTGTGTGTGCATGAGTGAGTAAAAGAGAGGGGGGAGGGAAAGAGAGGGAGAGAGAGAGAATTTTGCATACTGCCAAGAGTTGTTAAGGCAAGGAGTCATACACTACTGATTTGGACTTCCATGTTGTTTAGCTGGAGAGAGTACCAATTGGCTCATAGTATCCCTGGTGTCAGAGGACATTAACAGTTGGGATGAGTAATGAAAATGGTGCTGTGTGGAAGTACCCCAAATCTACTTTTATAGGTGCAAATCTGCATGGCATGAATTTATACATTCTCCTATGTGTGGAACTTAGGTGGAGAAATGAAGAGGGGAATTAAGTTCATAGCAAACAGATACTGACAATAAGAAAATCAAAATAGTTGTGATGATCATATGTAAAGCATATGAATTATAACACAAATATTCAGATATTACTAAATAATTTAGCATATTGAATCAAATGTATTAACAGGTTTTCTGAGAACATGGGAAAATCAAAGCAATAAACTATTGTAGCTCTTTCAGCATCTCCCTAAAGATAGCAAGATCTAATGGCGAGGGGATTAAGAGTTGAAAGTTACATTGGAAGCATCCACTAAGGAAGCGGTATAAGGTAAAAAAAGGTGAAGGAGTCCCTGTGGATTTTACTCTGCTAGTTGTTAACTGAGTTTTAGGGAACAATGTTCATCTCCATTTCTAGGCCATTGAAGCAGCACTGTCTGAAGAAGGTTTCCGCGGTCATGTGATCAGCATGACATCATGCCACAGCGCAGAGTATGTAGTGAAACATGGAGCACTGTTACCTTCCCACTGAAGTGGTACCTATTCATCTACTTGTATTTACATGCTTTCAAACTACTAGGTTGGCAGGAGCTGAGGCAAGTGACGGGAACTCATTCCGTCACGTGATGCTAGGGCTTGAACTTCCAGAGTATAGACCAGTGGTGGCGAACCTTTTTCGGCTCGCGTGCCAAAAAAGGTGGGGGTGTGTGTGCTCGTGCGCGCTCGCGTGCCCACACCCATTCCCCCCCCACGCATGCGCACAACACCCCCCCCCATGCTGCCCCCTGCGCATGCGCACCCCCCCCACTCCCGCACAAAGGCTTACCGGAGCCTGGAACGACAAAACCGGCAAACCGGAAGTGCGAAAAAACGCACTTCCGGTTTGCCGGTATGCTGTTTTTTGCACTCCGCAGGGTTCAGGGAAGCTCCCTGAAGCTCCGGAGTGCAAAAAACTACAAAATGGACAAACCGGAAATGCGGAAAAGTGCACTTCCGGTTTGTCCGTTTTGTAGTTTTTTGCACTCCGGAGCTTCAGGGAGCTTCCCTGAACCCTCCGGAGTGCAAAAAACAGCACACCGGCAAACCGGAAGTGCGTTTTTTCGCACTTCCGGTTTGCCGGTGGGAACCCTCGCGTGCCGGCTTCTATGGCTCCGCGTGCCACCTCTGGCACGCGTGCCATAGGTTCGCCACCACGGTTATAGACCTTCTCTGGCGTCTTTTAAGCTACTGAGCCATCGCGCCTCTCAAGGAAGGGGTAAGGATAGCCTTTAATGTAAGAATTTTACCATTGGCAATGAAGATCTGCATTCATGCAAGAATATCCTTTTCCAAACAGAACTTTCCAATTGTATTAGCTGTTAATTCCTGAAATTTTCCAGTCAGATTTCACCAATAATATAGAAATCAAAGAAACAGTATGAGTGATGTTGATGTTGGATCTGATTTGAATAAGGTGCATCAGAGGTTTGGCTTAACAAGTAGTACAAATATGTACCATATGTACTGTATGTATTCTATAACTTCTACTGCCAGTTTATGAAACTAATAACTACATGTATTTTACAGGGCAGTTGCCATGCTCTTCGACATTATAGAGTGCCCTGGGAAAGATGTAAGTATATATTTTTGACAATTATTACTGTTTTAATATGGTGATTGCAGGTTCACTTAAGGTGTATAGTGCATTAATCTAATGAAAGTTTAACAAGTCTGGTTAGCTGCTGGAAGAAAATCCCATGTGAGTTTTGATCACCTTGCATAAAATGTAGAAAATCTACTGGGCTTTCTGTGCATGAGGAGCAAGTGCTCAAACAAAAAGTATATTTAGGGAGGCAATGACATGGAAGAAGTGGTAGAAAGTCAAGACATCTATCCTTACAGGTGAGTTTTTGACAGGATTCAGCAAATGAATGGAATCATAAATTCTGACTGAATTCCTGATACCAAACAACCATTGGCCAAGTCCTCAGTGGCTACTAGTGAAGAACTTTGGATTTACATGAGTTGGATTACAACTGCCAACATCTACTAGTAGCATGTCTTCTCTTATGTTGGCTGAAAGAAATGGGAGTTTTTAATCTAACTCTGGATCCCAGATTTGACAAAGCTGCTCCATACCCTTCCAGCATGTAAATTTGTTCTCCATAGCTGAGTTTACATAAAGACAAATCATTAGTCCATCAGCTTGCTATTATCTATGCTGACTGGCAGGATCTTTCCCATTAGACTATAAGATTAGAATAAACTAGGCCTTTGTCAATGAATTGCGTCCTTCTCCTAAAGACCCAAGATTTACCCTCATGATAAGCTTCAGCATTCACAATTAATTTACTGCATTAAAGCCGAGGTGGCGCCGTGGTTAAAAGCAACACTGCAACCTACTTCAGCTGACTGCTAGTTCAGCTGTTCAAATCTCACCGGCTCAAGGTTGACTCAGCCTTCCATCCTTCTGAGGTGGGTAAAATGAGGACCCAGATTGTTGGGGGCAATAGGCTGAACTCTGTAAACCGCTTAGAGAGGGCTGTAAAGCACTATGAAACGGTATATAAGTCTAAGTGCTATTGCTATTGCATAAATTAAGTTGAATTTATACAGGGAAGGAAGAAGAGTGGATCATCTGCAACTTAGTTGGTAATTATGCTTTCCATGCATAGGATTGGGAAAAATACAGCGACGTAATTCGGTTCTGGCCATCCCTGCTGTTTTTGTTCCTTCTGCTAGGACGATTTCTTTTTAATTTTTTGAAAGCAGTGAGAAATTCATCTGACTACAACCAAAATGTGAGTATTTATAGCAGCACTGATGTCCTCTCTTTTAATAACTTCATTTAGATTATTTGATTGTACTCCAATGGGATGAAAGTTCTTTAAGTACAATTGAATACCAAAGACAAACCTAGAAAAAGAATTGCGAAATAAGCTGAATATTAAATTGGACTGACTGATTTAAGAAATAAGAACATGTCTGGCAATCATAATCCCTTTCTTACTCACTATTTTGGCCATTTAAAAGCAGTTAAAAATGGTTGCTTCTACAAGACTTTGGAAATGGAGATTATGCTACACCTGCCACATGTTTGGCTATCTGCTAGTTTCATTGTTTTTAATGAATGTTATTATGGTTTTCTGGCTTTATTTAGGTTTATTAACTGTCTAGAGTTGTGGTTAATTACCAGTTGTGGTGATTAAACTAACTAAAGTTAAAATAACTAAAATTTCTCCTGCCTAAAATCAGTATTTTAAGGATAAAAATGGTCAAATTTGATCAAAAACTTCCACATTTTTGGAAAATTTAATAGCTGACTTCCATAATCAGGTATCATCATGTCTGTTAAGATTTAACCATACTCCCCAATTCTTGACAGTTTTCCCAGCCTTATAGTTTCTCATGCTGACTGGGAACTTCTGGGAGTTGTAGTTCACATATCTTAATGTTGCCAAGCTTGGAAAACACTGCTGCAGATAATATAACCTACCCTAAGGAAAATTGGCGTGTCCATCTTGATTATATATCTTAGATGGTCTTAAGATTTTGCAAAACCAATAAACCATTGTTTATTAAAGAAGGTGAATCATAAAAATGACCCTGAAATTTAATAAGCCCTTTTATATATCAAACAGCCAATTTGGTCTATTTCTTTCAATAATGCCCTAAGCAGATGGGCATAACACAGATGGTAGCAAACACTGTGAAGCAGCAGAAAAGATGAGACACCAGTTATTGCAAGACCTCCCATAGTTATAATCCAGTATTATCCATTCCAATATTAGATGATATTATCACATCCAGAAGCCTGTGGGTTCTTAAAAAGATCTCTGTACTTGATTTCCATTCTGCCATCTTGGCTTTTGTTTTAAGGTCTACTTCCATGATACTTTCCTAAGGTCTCAGTTAAAAGCATAACAAGTGTGTTAAGTCACTTGATGTGTTCTGAATAACAATTAAACCAGGTACATTGCATTATTTGCAGTGGGTCTAACCATGCTCTTTGCCTGTTATATGCAGTAGCAGAAATAAACTTCGGTTAATATGATGTGTCCAATTTGATTTTTTTAGTTCCTAATAATAAACACACTCATATACCGTATTTTTCGGAGTATAGGATGCACCTTTTTACTCCCCAAAAGAGGGTCAAAAAGTGGGTGCGTCCTATACTCCGAATGTAGCCCCCACCCCCAGCCCGCCACTTAGCCAGGGGAGGAAAGCGCTTTCAGGCGGCAGCGCTGCGATCCCCTCCCCGATTCCCAAAACGGGGCATGCAACCGGCGCTGCCCGCCACCGGAAACGCAGTGCTCTTCTTTGCCGAGAAGGACCCTCAATCAGCCATCTCCAGGGAGCCACCCCAGTCCTCAGGAGGCAGCAGCCCCTTTAAGAGTGAGGGAGCTTTTTTATTTTTTATTTCCCTCCTTCTAGCCTGAGCCGGCCGATCGCGAGCCCGCCGGCAGTGACAGCGCGCCGCAGACGTTCGCGGAGGGGAGGGCGGAGGTGATCGTTTGCCACCGCCATGCAGGTATGTGAGTCGCCCAGGGGTCAGCCACACCTCGGGTTGGAGGGTCCTTGTCCTGCTGCTGCCCCAAGGAAGCTGCGGAGCTGAAGAAGCCTCCACCCATCTGCCAGCTCGCCACTCAGCCTTTTGGAATCGGGAAGGGGATCGCAGCGCTGCCGCCTAAAAACGCTTTCCTCCCCAGGCTGAGTGGCGAGCTGGCGGGTGGGTGGAGGCTTCTTCAGCTCAGCAGCTTCCTTGGGGCAGCAGCAGGACAAGGACCCTCCAACCCGAGGTGAGGCTGACCCCCGGGCGACTCACATACCTGCGCGGTGGCGGCGGTGGCAAGCGATCCCATCCCCTCCACGAAAGTCTGTGGCGCGCTGTCACTGCCGGCGGCGGGCTCGCAATCGGCCGGCTCAGGCTGGAAGGAGGGAAATAAAAAATAAAAAACCTCCTTCACTCTTAAAGGGGCAGCTGCCTCCTGAGGACGGGGGTGGCTCCCTAGAGGTGGCTGATTGAGGGTCCTTCTCAGGCAGAGACCCCCGCGGCAGCAGGGGCTGCAATGCAATGCTCTGAGCGGCGTGCAAAAAGCCTTCCTCCAATTTTGGAATCGGGGAGGGAAGTGTTTTCGGGCTGCAGCCTGAAACGCAATGCTCTTTTTTTGCTTCTGCAATCACTTTTCTCCCCATTCCAAAAACAGGGCAAACGGTGGGGTGTCCATAGAAACCCCACTAAAGCCAGCAGATTTATTTCAAAGAGAGGGAGGGAGGAAGAGAGGGGGGAGGGAGAGGGATAGGGAGGGGAAGGGGGGAGAGAGAGAGAGAGAGAGGAGGGGGGCATACCACAGTCACTTGCTAAAGTATTGAATGCTAGGTATGGCAGAATTATTTTTTTCTTGTTTTGCTCCCCCAAAATTAAGGTGCGTCCTATATCCCGGTGCGTCCTATACTCCGAAAAATACGGTATGCACATATGTTAGGTTTGTAATTCCTGGTTTGTAAAGACACTTCATTTACAATACAGGAGAAAGACACTTTTGCGGAAGAACACCAGTTGCAGTATGTTCAGCAGTTGCTGAGAAAGCCTGTGCTTGGGTGAGGAGGCATTTTTTTTCTTTGATATATTCTGATAATTCTTTTTTTCAGTGTCAGGTACTAGGCTAATACTAATATGAGCAAAATATTAATATGCGCTCACATTCCATAAAATGATAAGATTAGCTGAAAAGCATCTGGAACCTCATGGATCCCTAATGGTTAACCATGACTTAAGGTTTGATTGAGTATAGCCATCAGATCAGGGGCGGGTTGCTTGCTTACCGGTGCTGGTGCACTGCACGCGCATCTCCACGTATCGGGGGCTCGCTCGCTACGTGCGTGTGCCCCCTCGCACAATTTTGCTTCTGCGCATGCAGTGGAAGCAAAATTGTGCCAAAATCTCACGAGGGGACTCGTGCAAGAGAGAGATTTCGGTGGGATTTTGCTTCTGCGCATGCGTGGAAGCAAAATCTCACCGAAATCTCCCTTGCGCGCGCGTCCCCTCGTGAGATTTTGGCGCGATTTTGCTTCCGCGCATGCAAAATTGCCCAAAAATTCACAGAAAAAGATGGCGACGCGTGTGACGGACCGGCAGAGAGAGCTCCAGAGCAGTCGCGCGCAAATTGCGCAATCGGCCGTTCCCTACCGGAGCTGCACATTGGACAGCTCCGGCAGAAACCCACCTCTGCATCAGATGCATGTATGCATGTGAGAATATGGACTGTACTTCTGAAAAGCTTACCCTGGAATAAATATGTTAACCTTTGAAACCCATAATATCTTGCTGACAAAGTGACATGTCTTTGATTCTTGGTGACATTCTGGTGAAGAGAGAAATATTTTGACAATGCTGTTTATAGGTAATCCTCAATTAATGACAGTAATTGGGACTGGAATCATCATCATTGAGTCATGTGGTTGTAAAGCATGATATCATGTGATTGCATTGCTTAGCAACAACAATCCAGCACTCCCCATTGCCATCATTAAATGAGGATTGCAGGTTATTAAGTGAGTCCCAAATGGACCAAAATTAGACCAGCAGCAATTAAGTGGGGTGGCTTTTGGTGGGAGGGTGAGTATGGAAGAGTGGCCTGTGAAGGGGAGGATGTGAGTGACTAACCAGAGCAATCTGCAACCTTCCCTACCAGCTTCCTCATTACCTTTGCTTGTGGGAAGCTGGCAGGGAAGTTCACAAATGGAGATAACTGTGCAAAAGTAGTTTGGTGGGGGGGGGGAGAGCAATGATCACACTTATCCTGTCATTGTTTCTGTTATCATTCATATATTCTTATCATCTACAATTCAGCCACATAGAGGGATAAAGGCCCTCACAATAAGGGTTCTGTTCATAGAAGTAAGCAAAGTAATGATGAGAGTTTCAAATTTAGAGAAAGAAAGGAAATTGGCTTTTTTCTATCACATGCAAAGCAACTTTGGAGACTTACCTGATTTTTTTTGGTTACTTAACTCCCTTATATTATTATCTATCAACAGGCATGCCGAGAAAAACTGGATTCGGAGAAAGTTATATCAATGGGACCCCTATTTTAAATTCCCCAGCAGAATAATCAGCACAGTTGTCATTATGTTCCTATGTCTTTACATGGTAAGGCAAGGCAGTGCATGATGCTTTCAGCAAGGAAGTCACTGTTGCTTTTGGTCCAATCAAATCATCTTTGAACTGAAAGCATTCTTGGGATCAGCTGTTATCTGTAGTCCAAAGAACAGGCATTGATCATTGAAGCTAAGCTGTAATACATGCTATGTTTTTCATGCTGAGCAAAATTCTAATATTTAATGTATCCTAAGTTGCTGATAATATAGGCATATGGGAATACTACACTATAGTCCAGTGATGGCGAACCTTTTTTGGTTCGCGTGCCAAAAGGGGTAGTACAGGGGGGTCACGCACACGTGTGGCCACACCCATAATTCCATGTGGGCTCCCCTGGCCCATGCGCGCATGACCCCCCCCCCTGGCATGCAATGGCATGCCCGTTTTTTCGCTCTCCCCAGGCTTCAGAGCCTTTCTAGGAGCCTGGGGAAGGCAAAAACGGCCTTCCCCACCCGAGGGAGGCCCTCCGGAGGTCAGAAATGGCCCGTTTCAAGTTGGGAAACGGGCCATTTCTGGCCTCCGGAGGGCCTCCGGGGGGGAAGGTCATTTTCGCCCTCCCCAGGCTCCTAGAAAGGCTCTGAAGCCTGGGGAGAGCGAAAAACGGGCATGCCATTGCGTGCCGGGGGGGGGTCATGCGCGCATGCGCCAGGGGAGCCCACATGGAATTATGGGTGTGGCCACACATGTGCGTGACCCCCCTGCACTACCCCTTTTGGCACGCGAACCAAAAAAGGTTCGCCATCACTGGACTATAGTGTAGTATTCCCTCTGGAGCCCGGGGAGAGCAAAAAAATGGGCCTTCCGGTCCAAATGGAAGTCGGCAAATGGAACGTTTCCGGCCTCTGGGGGACCTCCAAGGGGGGGGGGGAAGGCCGTTGTCACCTTCCCCAGGCTCCTAGAAAGGCTCTGGAGCTTGGGGAGAGCAAAAAATGGGCCTTCCCCACCGCCTCCGGAGGCTGGGAACAGCCTGTTTCCTGACTCCCAGTGGGCCCAGAAGGCCCGAAAATCAGCTGGCTGGCGCGTGCATGTGCGCGGGACCTGAGCTTGTGTGCCCACCGATATGGCTACGTGTGCCACTTGTGGCACGCGTGCCATAGGTTCGCCATCACGGCTATAGTCTCTCCTCTTGTTCTTCTCAAGTGAAGCTATATGTTATTCATATGAATTGTACCTATTTTGATTCAAGGGCTTAACTGATTCTTGGAAAATACAGTGGGACCTGCACCAACAGCTGATGGGGCCAGAGTCTTAGGGGGCAGGCCCCTCAACAACTTCATGTGCTCTTTGAAACATGTATTTGAGACACGCTCACATGCAATTTAATTCCCTCTCACCAATTAGGCTTTAAAATAGCCTATATACATATGAATATTTTTAAAGGCAAAAGGATGAACTCCTGGAAATAGAAGAATATTATTTATTAAAGGAAATATCAATTAGAAATTAGTTTCTAGACAAATTCTCACATAGCTTTAATCTAGGATTGTAGTAGTCATGTGCAATGCTATTTGTTGCAGATTAAGTACATCCATCAAGCCAGGCAACATTTGTTTTTAACATGCTTTGCTGAATAACCATAGTTCTTGTATTTGATAATCACGGTTAGTTGGCTTTATGTAACAGTTAAGACAAAAATATATTGTATCTTAATGTTATATCTTGTATTAATATAAGCTATGTGAAACAACAAAGCCAAGTTATTTACTGTACTTGAAGTAGCACAGAAACAATTCCTATATAAAGATTCTGGGGAGATGCAGTAATTATGATCCTCAATTAGCTTGTATTGCCACATCTTTTCCTGTCCTTGGTCAGGTTATATGGTAGAAATAAGGCAAAGGGAAAAATCCCTCCCCCTTTCTGCTGGTTGTGGACCACAAGGGCAGAATGAGCGTATCTAGAGAGACATAGGTCTCATGACATGTACAAAAAAATTAGCACCAAAAATATATTTGTAAACTAGTGTTTAGGGTATGTTAACAGCAAATAAAGATAAGCAGTATAGTTGAAGACAGGATTAGGCTTCAAGAAGGGAAGTATGAACAAAGGAACATTTTATCTTAATCAACAAAGGAAATTCCATCTAAAATGATGATTGGTGAACCCAGAGAAGAAGCTAACTTGCATGAGTTGCCCTGAGCAAATACAAAATAAAATCAAGACTAATGACACTCTATCAAGTTACTCATTACTTTTAGAAGTCTGCAAGGGTTGGATCCCTTCCTGTGATCTGGGAAATACATCTGGGGTGGATGAGAGCTTAGATCTATTTCTTTCTTTGCCCATAATGAGTCTCTGCTTCTGGGAGGAATATATATATAAATTGGGGGAGATCTGTTTGCTAAATCCCTCAACAGGTTAAAGGTTAAATAGCAAGGGAGGAATTTGCTGGAGATTATATATATATATATATATGTGTGTGTGTGTGTGTGTGTATGTGTGTGTGTGTGTGTGTAACATTTTTTGCTGATAAATGAAAATAAAGGGAGACTATTATAGATCTATTTCGAGCTATTTTGCTCTTGTTAGATAGCCATACCCATAGTGGGAATTGAACCTGGGCAGTCTGCTTGAAAGTCAGAAGATTAACCTCTAGGCCACAAGGTTCTAATCCCAATCAGCTCTTTACCAGGAAAGGGTTATATATGTTTATTCTGTCGAGTCATCCTGGTGTATGGAAGGAAACATCACAGCTTCCTTTTGCCTTTCAGCCCCTCCTGGGACCATCCAGGCAGTTTTTCTATAGTCGACAAACTATATTGTCTATATATATATAACATTTTTTGCTGATAAATGAAAATAAAGGGAGACTATTATAGATCTATTTCGAGCTATTTTGCTCTCGTCAGATAGCCATACCCATAGTGGGAATTGAACCTGGGCAATCTGCTTATATATATATATATATAATCTCCAGCAAATTCCTCCCTTGCTATTTAACCTTTAACCTGTTGAGGGATTTAGCAAACAGACCTCTCCCAATTTAAATTACTGTAGGTGTGAAGGTCTACAGGTCAATTGTGAATGCATTCTGACCTAATGGGAGTCCCCAAAGGTATCTATTATTATCTTATATTGTCCTATAATTTTCACTTCAGACTTTTTTTATCCATCAATATCTTTCATTTCTCCTGCAGTTTATTGTGGCAGAATATCTTGTGTTCAATGCTATTTTGAACTTGCTCAAAATACTTCAGCAGTTCTTAACATATATTCCGGCTTCGAAAAATGAATCATGGCTCCAAAGCCTTGAAGAGTTTATTCGTATCTTTAAAGGTAAAGGCATAATATTTTGTGAATATATCATTACTTTTTCATGAGTGGTATAGTATACCAGTTGCATTGAAAAAGAGGATGACAAACTTCTGTTAATGTTGTCCCTAAACAAAAACCTGATAGTGCTTGAAGAAAAAAAACCCAGCCAATAGCTCTTCTACACCCATTCTTTCTTTCCTCAATGGGAGGAGCAGCAGCTAGATTGGAAAATGCCCTTTCTGAAGAGCTAGAACCTCAAATTGAAAAATTGAAATTTTCAAAAATTGAAAAGGAAGCCGAGGTGGCGCAGTGGTTAGAGTGCAGCACTGCAGGCTACTTCAGCTGACTGCTAGCTGCAGTTCGGCAATTCAAATCTCACCGGCTCAAGGTTGACTCAGCCTTCCATCCTTCCGAGGTGGATAAAATGAGGACCCAGATTGTTGGGGGCAATATGCTGAACTCTGTAAAACGCTTAGAGAGGGCTGCAAAAGCACTATGAAGCAGTATGTAAGTCTGAGTGCTATTGCTATTAAATCTCTAAAAGTGAACTTGAAGAAAAGAAACTTCTCCTTTGTGCAGAATTATCTTCCTTATTGGAACCCAGCATGGTTTGCTAAGCCAAATAAGGTAAAAGAAGGCCACCATTTCTCAATGGCTTCTCAGGAGGAGACGTTATATTAATTAATTAATTAATTAATTAATTAATTAATTAATTAATTAATTAATTAATTAATTAATTAATTAATTAAAATTTCTATGCTGCCCAACTCCCGGGGGACTCTGGGCGGCTCACAGCAGGTATAGAAACATATAATAAGTAAAAACAATTTTTTAAAAAAAGCATGTTAAAATACTATTCATAATTTTAAAAAAACTTTCACTCATACCCTGCCTGCCGGAAGAGCCAAGTTTTTATTACTTTACGGAAGGCCAGCAGGGTGGGGATAATCCTGATCTCTGGAGGGAGTTGGTTCCAAAGGGAGGGGGCTCCCACAGAGAATGCTCTCCCCCTCGGCCCCGCCAACCGGCATTGCTTGGTCGATGGGACCTGGAGGAGACCAACTCTGTGGGACCTAACCGGTCGTAGGAAGGTATGCGGCAGGATGCGGTCCCGAAGGTAACCTGGCCCTGCGCCATGTAGGGCTTTAAAGGTAACGACCAACACCTTGAATTGGATCCGGAGACTAATGGACAGCCAATGCAGCTGGCGGAGGATCTGTGTTACGTGGGTGCATCTGGGTACACCCACCACAGCTCGCGCAGCTGCATTTTGCACCAATTGCAGTCGCCGGACACTCTTCAAGGGTAGCCCCATGTAGAGCGCATTGCAGTAATCCAGCCGTGAGGTGATAAGGGCATGAGTGACTGTGAGAAGTGCCTCCTTCTCCAAGTAGGGTCGCAATTGGTGCACAAGACGTACTTGTGCAAAGGTCCCCCTAGCCACAGCTGAAAGATGTTGCTCCAATTTTAGCTGTGGATCTAGAAGGACACCCAAATTGCGAACCCATTCTGAGGGAGCTAATTTCTCCCCCCCCCCCAAGAACCAAGGAGGGACAATTGGTCAAGTCCTTAGGAGGCAATATCCACAGCCACTCAGTCTTGTCAGGGTTGAGTTTTAGCCGGTTCTTCCCCATCCAGACCCTAACATCGTCCAGGCAGCGGCCCATTACGTCTACGGCTTCCCCGAATTGAGACGGGGTGGAGATGTACAACTGGGTATCATCAGCATATTGCTGATACCTCACCCCATGTCGTCGGATGATCTCACCCAGTGGCTTCATGTAGATGTTAAACAGGATGGGCGAGAGGACCGAGCCCTGCGGCACCCCACATAGTAGGGGCCTAGAGCTTGACCTCTGCCCCCCCTGTCAACACCGACTGCGTCCTGTCAGAGAGGAAGGAGGAGAACCACTGCAAAACAGTGCCGCCCACCCCCACCTCTCCGAGACGACGATATTCTCCATTGGCCCTCCTTCCCAGTTGATAATCAGGTAGACTATGTTACACAATCATTATTTCTAAGTGTGTGTGTGTGTTTGTGTATAAAATGTGAATGTCATACAAATAAATACATTCATAGTCCTATGCTCTGGTTAGAGATAGGCAGCCCCCCAAATATAAGATAAATTTCTCTCCTAAAGTTTTCCCATCCAGATTTCCTACTGTAAGAGCATTTTCCAACTGGAAAGGGAAGGCATGATTTTGAATGGCTTTGATTACAGGTAGTCCTTGACCACTGTTCATTCATAGTTACAATGGGCTTGGAAAAAGTGACTTGCAATCTGTACTCACACTTATGGCTGTCACATCACCCCTGCATTAACATGTTTTCAAACTGTCCCCTCGCGAGATTTCGGCGAGATTTTGCTTCCGCACATGCGCAGAAGCAAAAAAGCCCCAAAATTCTCACAAAAAGATGGCGACACGCGCGATGGACCGGCGAAGACGGCACCAGAGCGGTCGTGCGCAAATTGTGCAATCGGCCGCTCCCTACCGGAGCTAAGCACCGGACAGCTCCGGTAGGAACCCACCACTGGTGAGGAGTATTTTGAGGGAATAATCTCGGAATTAAGATTATGTTGTTTGTTTTATAGGAATTTGGATTGCTACTACTGTTATTGCTTCTGTCACATGCATCGGATATGCACTTAACATCTTCGTCTGCTACAGGTACAGATATAGAAATCTTGTGTAGATGTACATTGATGCTGTGATTAGGTGACTGAAAATATCTATGGTCTCATTGGCCTGGACACTGTTGCCAGGTTTTGTGGGAAGCCATAAATAGTACTATTTTTCACAAAGTTTTTCCTCTATTTACAAGAAGCTAATATATCAGCATAGCTCATAGTGGATATTGATGGGTGTGGGGAAGAGCATTATGAAAACAGGAGGATTGTTCTACCTTTATTCAACAACCAACCTTCATCTCCATGTTCTATACAAAGTATTCCATAATTGAAGCCTATTTGCTCAATTATGTATTTTCTCTTAATCAAGAAACATAGAATACATTTTATTTCTCATATTAATACATTTCTCAATGACCAGCTGAAGAGTTAAAAAAATAAATATGCATCTTCTTCTTGGCACAAAATTTACATATGGTTCCCAAATGTTGCTCATTGTTCCCTTTTGATTAGAATTCTGCCAATATTACCAAATAATGGTCTATTTCACATTCAGAACTTCTAGCTACCCTTATAGACTTCATTAAGTGTCCAATCTTTCAACACAAATCATATTTTTGATTAATTGCTTTTTTATAGATATAAATATATTTTATGGAAATGTTTGTATATGTGTATGTATATGCACATGTGTGCACCCATGCATTTATATTTATATTTCTTTCCCTCCTAGAAAACAAATTAAACTGTTGAGGGTAGGCAAAAAGCACCTACTTGTGTCAGAATCTATGAAAGTGTCATCTTCTCAAAGTGTGGTGAGTTTTCAGCACTCAAAAAAGAACTACTGATTGGGATTGTGGGATATAAGGCAAAATAAAGTATAAATAATTATAATGATCTTTTATTTAGGTTAAGCAATGAAAAATATGCATGGTAGAAAGCGAAAGTAGTTTTTGACGTTAGCCAAAAATGTGGTAGGGTCTGCAAAACACACCACTGGTTGTAATTTTGAAATGGGGTCATAAGTAGCTTTCGGGTGGGGGGGAGGAGTCATAATTTTCAACATTCGTTAAAAGGCCTGTAGTACCTCAAGGATTACCTGTAATTTTTCTATTTCTATTTCTATTTCTATTTCTTCTTTTATTATTATTATTATTATTATTATTATTATTATTATTATTATTATTATTATTATTATTATTATTATTATTATTATTATTATTATTATTATTATTATTATTATTATTATTATTATTGAATTGTATCACAGCAGCCAGTTGTTTCGCCGGATTTGGCATTGATTACTAGTCGAGCCCCACCCAGGGGCCTAGAACGTCGTAATGTATTTTCGAAGTAAATACGGTGCGGCTTTCTGCATTTGACTGATGGTGAATTTTGTCAATTTTGAGCTGTTTTAAATGTATTTCCAGTGCTTTTGGGATAGCACCCAGTGTTCCAATCACCACTGGAAATTACCACTGCTGGTTTGTGCCATAATCGTTGAATTTCGATTTTTAAGTCCTGGTATTTTGCGATTTTTTCGTGTTCCTTTTCATCGACCTTGCTATCACCTGGTATTGCAATATCAATGATAGTCACCTTGTTTTTTTCGACCAGCGTGATGTCTGGTATATTATGCGCCAGTACCTTGTCTGTTTGTATACAAAAATCCCACAAGATCTTGACCATCTGATTTTCAGTGACTTTTTCAGGCTTGTGTTCCCACCAGTTTGTATTAGTATGGATGTTATAATTTTTGCATAAATTCCAGTGGATCATTTGTGCAACAGAGTTGTGCCGTAATTTGTAATCAGTCTGCGTGATTTTCTTGCAGCAGCTGAGCACAAGGGCTACAGTTTCATCATCTTCCTTGCATAATCTGCATTTAGCATCATTTGAGGATTTATCAATTTTGGCCTTTATGGCATTTGTACGAATTGCCTGTTCTTGTGCGGCCAGGATCAATGATTCTGTTTCTTTCTTTAAAGTACCAGATGTTAACCATAACCAAGTTTTTTCACTGTCCACTTTGTCTTTTATTTTTTCCAGAAATTGGCCATGTAATGCTTTATTTTGCCAACTCTCCATTCTTGATTTTTCACATTTTTTTCTGTATTCTTGTTTCATCTGTTGGACCTTCAGTAGATTTTTGTTCTTTACTTCAATTAATAGATATTCTTGACTTTCTTTTAAATAATCCGCCAATGCATGCTTTTCTTCTTCAACTGTTTGCTTTACTTGTAGTAGTCCTCTGCCACCTGATTTTCTGGGCAGGTAAAGTCTATCAGTGTCACTACGTGGATGTAAACTGTAGTGCATTGTCATTAGTTTTCTGGTGTTTCGGTCCAAAATGTCCAAATCAGCTTGTGTCCAGTTAATTATACCAGCCGTGTATCTTATGACTGGTATTGCCCAGGTATTCATGGCCTTGATGGTGTTTCCACCATTTAATTTAGATTTCAAAATTTTCCTAACTCTGTTGGTGTACTCTCTTCTGATGATAGTTTTCACTTCTCCATGTCTGATGTTATCCAACTGCAGAATGCCCAGATATTTATAGGCTTCATTTTGGTTGCATTTAATTAATTGGCCATTGGGCATTTCAATTCCGTCACATGTAGTGATTTTGCCCCTTTTCATAGATACAGTGGCACATTTTTCCATGCCAAACTGCATCGAGATATCTGTGCTGAATATTAGGACTATGTTGGTCAGTGATTGGATTTCTATTTCTGACTTTCCATACAGTTTCAAATCATCCATATACAATAAATGTGAAATTTTTTCGGCGTCTTTGGTTATTTGGTATCCAAGTTTCATTCTTTTTAAGATTACTGATAGCGGGATCATTGCAATGATGAAGAGGAGGGGTGAAAGTGAATCTCCCTGAAAAATTCCTCTCTTGATATCAACCATTTCATAGTTCTCATTCCCTACTGCCAACTCAGTTCTCCATTGTTTATTTATTTATTTATTTTATTTATTTTTTATTTATAAGAGTTCTTATAGGCCACCCAATCCCTTGGGACTCAGGGCGGCTTACAGCAGAGATTAGAACTACGTATTAAAATAACATCAAAAAACATATTACAATTTAAAAGCCGTTCATACTTGGGGGAATCATCTCTTCACCCCGCCTGCCGGAAGAGCCATGTTTTCACTGCCTTGCGGAAGGCCAGTAGGGTGGGGATAGTCCGGATCTCTGGCGGGAGTTGGTTCCAGAGAGATGGGGCTCCCACAGAGAAGGCCCTCCCCCGTGGGCCCGCCAGCCGGCATTGTTTGGCAGACGGGACCCGGAGGAGGCCCTCTCTGTGGGACCTCACTGGTCGTAGGGAGGAGTGTGGCAGGATGTGGTCCCGAAGGTAACCTGGCCCTGAGCCATGTAGGGCTTTAAAGGTCAAAACAACACCTTGAATTGCGACCGGAGACTAATGGGCAGCCAATGCAGCTGGCGGAGGATGGGTGTTACGTGGGTGTAACTCGGTACACCCACGACAGCTCGCGCAGCTGCATTCTGTACCAATTGTAGTCTCCGGATGCTCTTCGAGGGGAGCCCCATGTAGAGCCCGTTACAGTAGTCAAGCCGTGAGGTGACAAGGGCATGAGTGACTGTGAGCAAAGCCTCCCTCTCCAAGTAGGGTCGCAATTGGTGCACAAGCCGAATCTGTGCAAAGGCCCCCCTAGCCACAGCTGAAAGATGTTGCTCCAATTTAAGCTGTGGATCTAGGAGGACACCCAAATTGCGGACCCGTTCTGAGGGAGTCAATTTTTCTCCCCCAAGAACCAAGGAGGGACAGTCGACATAGTCCTTGGGAGGCAATATCTAGAGCCACTCAGTCTTGTCTGGGTTGAGCCTGAGTCTATTCACTCCCATCCAGACCCTCACATCGTCCAAGCAGCGGCACATTACATTAACTGCTTCACTGAACTGACACGGAGTGGAGATGTACAACTGGGTATCGTCAGCATATTGTTGATACCTCACTCCGTGTCGTCGGATGATCTCACCCAGCGGTTTCATGTAAATGTTAAACAGGATGGGCGAGAGGACCGAGCCCTGTGGCACCCCGCAAACCAGAGGCCCAGGGGCTGACCTCTGCCCTCCTGTCAACACCGACTGCATCCTGTCGGAGAGAAAGGAGGAGAACCACCGCAAAACGGTGCCCCCCACTCCTATCTCCCCAAGACGACGCAGAAGGATACCATGGTCGATGGTATCGAAAGCCGCTGAGAGGTCAAGTAACACCAAGATTGAGGAATGACCTCCATCTCGGGCTCACCAGAGATCATCCATCAGGGCGACCAAAGCAGTCTCTGTACTGTAGCTGCGCCTGAAACCCGATTGAAAGGGATCCAGATAATCCGTATCCTCCAATAACCGCAGGAGTTGGAGCGACACCACTTTCTCAACAACTTTACCCACGAAGGGTAAGTTGGAGACTGGATGGAAGTTCTTTAAATCCGCTGGGTCCAGGGAAGGCTTCTTGAGGAGGGGCCTCACCACCGCAGCTTTTAAGGGCTGCGGGACCCCTCTCTCAAAGATGTGATCACAACAGCCTGGAGCCAGCCGCGTGTCACCTCCCTGCTAGCCGAAACCAGCCAGGAGGGGCACGGGTCCAATAAACAAGTGGAGGCGCTCATCGCTCCTATGGCCTTGTCCACATCCTCAGGAGTGATAGGCTCAAACTCCTCCCAAATAACAGGACTAAGACTCTCCCCTGTCATCTCGGCCTGCCCTGTCCAAATGGAGTCCAGGTCTGTCCGAATCTGAGTGATTTTATCCGCCAGGAACTGGGAAAATTCCTCAGCTCTACCCTGCAAGGGTTCTTCGCCCCCCCCTTTGCAAGGAGGGAGCGCGTTACCCTAAACAGGGCGGCTGGGCAGGAGTCGGCGGACGCAATAAGGGTGGAAAAATATGCGCATTTTGCCACCCGTATTGCCACTAAGTAAGACTTAATGCAAGTTCTTAAGAGTTTCATAGCTTTTTCAGTGAATGATGTAATATTTTTGCTGATGCCAATAGTTTCTAAGCATTTGATGATCCAGCTGTGTGGCAGTGAGTCGTACGCCTTTTTGTAATCAATCCAGACCATATTCAAGTTCGTTTTTCTGTTCTTACAGTTTTCTAGTATCATTTTGTCAATTAGGAGCTGATCTTTTGTGCCCCTGCTCCTTCTTTTGTTGCCTTTTTGCTCTACTGGCAAGATGTTATTTGTTTCCAAATAATCCATTATGTTATCTGCAATTATCCCGGTGAGTAATTTGAAGGTTGTTGGCAAGCATGTTATTGGTCTGTAGTTTCCAGGTGTTGTTCCTTTAGTTGCATCTTTCTGAATCAAGTATGTTTTTCCAGTTGTCAACCATTCATCAATTTGACCATTTTGAAGCATTTTGTTCAATTGCTTGGCCAATATTGCATGCAAACTGGTCAGATATTTGAGCCAGAAACCATGTAATTGGTCATTTCCAGGTGATGTCCAGTTCTTTACTTTTTTTACTCGATTTTTGACCATCTCAGTTGTTATTTCTAATACTTGTATTTGCTTCTTGCCAACACTTTTCTCAAAGTCTTGTATCCACTTTGCTTCCTTATTGTAATCCTTTGCATTTTCCCACAGTTCTTTCCAGAATTCAACTGTGGCTTGCTTTTCTGGTTTGTCACTTTTGAAATTGTCATTTGCATTAAGGCTTTGGTAGAAACGTCTTTGATCTGATCGAAATTGCTGATTTTGCTTGTACTGAATGATTCTTGCATCATATTTTTCAATTTTTCTGGCTATTGCTGTTATTTGCTGTTTTACAATCTCAAGTGCTCCTTCAATTTTCCTTGTATCAAGCCTGTATCTTCTGGCTAATTGATCCATGATCTTGCTATTTTTTAGCCATTGTTCATTCATATTTTTTAAATTGCTAGCATCTGTTCTGAGTTTTTTGATTTTTTGTTCCAATCGAATTTTCTACTTTGGAAATAATAATAATAATAATAATAATAATAATAATAATAATAATAATAATAATAATAATAATAATAATAATAATAATAATAATAATAATAATAATTACTACTACTACCACTACTACTACTACTACTACTACTACTACTACTACTACTACTACTACTACTAGAAACAGACTCAAGCTCAACCCCGACAAGACTGAGTGGCTCTGGATATTGCCTCCTAAGGACCATTCTGACTGTCCCTCCTTGGTTCTTGAGGGAGAAAAATTAACTCCCTTGGAACGGGTTCGCAATTTGGGAGTTCTCCTAGATCCACAGCTAAAATTAGACCAACATCTCACAGCTGTGGCTAGGGGAACTTTTGCACAGGTTCGCCTGGTGCACCAATTGCGACCATTCTTGGAGAAGGAGGCTTTACTCACGGTCACTCATGCCCTTGTCACCTCCCACCTGGACTACTGTAATGCGCTCTACATGGGGCTACCCTTGAAGAGTATTCGGAGACTTCAACTGGTGCAAAATGCAGCTGCGCGTGCTGTGGTGGGTGTTTCAAGATACACCCACGTAACACCCCTACTCTGCCAGTTGCATTGGTTGCCCATCGGTCTCCGGGTACAATTCAAGGTGTTGATCATCATCTTTAAAGCCTACATGGCTTAGGTCCAGGTTATCTCCGGGACCGCATCCTACCTCACACTTCCCGTCGACCAGTTAGGTCCCACAGAGCGGGTCTCCTCCGGATCCCATCAGCCAAACAATATCGGCTGGTGGGGCCTAGGGGGAGGGCCTTCTCTGTAGGGGCTCCTGCTCTCTGGAACCAACTACCCCCAGAGATCAGAGTTATCCCCACCTTGCTGGCCTTCCGAAAAGCCATTAAGACATGGCTCTTCCTGCAGGTGGGGTGACCTTGAGACTACTTTCCCCCATGTATACATGTTATTGTATGTTGTTTTTGATAATTTTTAAAATTGTTTTTAATAATTTTAATGTTTAGTTGTTCTTTAAAATGTTGTATAGGGCGGCATAGAAGAGCATATAAATAAATAAATAAATAAACAAATAAACAAATAAACAAATAAATAAATAAATAAATAAATAAATAAATAAATAAATAAATAATAATAAATAAATAATAAATAATAATAAATAAATAATAATAAATAAATAATAATAATAAATAAATAAATAAATAAATAATAATACTACTACTGATTATTGCACAGTCAGCCAGATGTTCAGACTGGGTTTGGCATTTTTGTGTACCTATTGAATCCTTACCAAGGACCTGGGATAGCCAAATCTGGATGTTCGACGGTGTTACAGATATTGTCGCAGGATGGAAGCAGTTCCAAGTAAAGCCTCCTTTTGCAATTGCCTGATGGCAAATTTGTCAATGCCTATGGTGCTCCAGTTGTTTTGGGATTGCACCCAAGGTTCCTATTACTATTGGTACTATCCTTGCTTGTCTTTGCCATAGCCGTTTGATTTCTATTTGTAGGTCTTTATATTTTGTTATCTTCTCCAGTTCTTTCTCTGCTCTTCTGCTGTCTCCAGACACTGCCACATCCACTATCCAGACTTTTTTGTCTTTCTTATCGACAATTTTTAAGTCCAGGGTATTATGTGGCAGGTGCCTGTCTGTCTGAATTCTGAAGTCCCAGAGCAATTTAACTTCTTCATTTTCTATGACTTTTTCTATTTTATGGTCCCACCAGCTCCTGCTTACAGGCAAATTATATTTCTTGCAGATCTTCCAATGCACCATTGTTGCTACTTTATCATGCCGGTGCTTGTAGTCAGTCTGTGTGATCTTCTTGCAGCAGCTTACCAGGTGGTCCACTGTTTCTTCAGCTTCTTAGCATAGGTGGCACTTATTGTCTGTTGCTGTCTTCTCAATTCTGGCTTTGTATGCATTTGTCCTTAAGGCTTGGTCTTGTGCAGTGGTTCTCAACCTTTCTAATGCCGTGACCCCTTAATACAGTTCCTCATGTTGTGGTGACCCCCAACCATAAAATTATTTTCATTGCTACTTCATAACTGTAATTTTGCTACTGTTATGAATCGTAATATAAATATCTAATATGCAAGATGTATTTTCATTGTTACAAATTGAATATAATTAAAGCATAGTGATTAATCACAAAAACAATATGTAATTATATATTGTAAAATATTTATTTCTAATTACAAATAAATAAAATTTTGTCTTGAAGCATGGTGTAGCATGGGTAACAGTCTTAATATAACAACAGTAAACTACATTGCTACACTTTGCGACAGTATGCGTAAAAAGCCAACGTCAGTGCGAAGATTGAGATTGCTTCTTTCTCACCAGATCAGAAATTCTCGAGGCAGTCTTTGCAAGAGCACAACTATTCTTCTGTGGACAGTATCATTAGATAAGGAAATTGCACTCAATTTCGTAACAAATTCGTCTCTGATCATAACTCGAACAATGTCTTTGGCCGCTGGCAACAGTAAATCCTCAGCAATGGTGTGAGGTTTCATAGCTCTGGCGATTCTGAGTGCCATCAAATATGAAGCTTCAACTGCTGCTACGTTTTATTTGTGGTACTTGCCACCAGTGTCAAGTCTGGCTTCCTTGAGTCCATCAACTTTGCTTCTAAAATAGTTGGTATCCTTGCCGGCAAAGCTTGGATGCTTGCTATCAAAATGGCATTTTAGTTTGTCCGGCTTCATAGATTCGGCTGATAGAACTTCACAACAAATAACACATTGCGGTTTCTCAATTCCTGCTGTAATTATTGAGGTAAAACCATACTGTAAAAAATTCTCAATATATTTTCTTTCTTAGCATTCTTCTCTACACGATCCATTGTCTCGGTTCCTAAGACCATGACTCTGCCCAATTTGCCAGTCAGTCATGGAATGGGAACTGCCAAATAGGAAATCTCAAAAGTTGCAGACCGGATTGAGATGCTGAATAAAAAGGGGGAGGGAATCTTCCAGGTGGGAGGCTTTCAGATTCCATAGTCCCCAGGAAGCCTTTTCCTTAAGCCCCACTGATATCAATCCTGTTGGGCACAAATGCAAGAGCTGGGGGGAAAGAGAGGAGGAAAGAGCTGTTGGGGGGTGGGAAAACAAAACTTGCTGGGAGTTCAGTGTCACAAGAGAGCAGGTAGCGAGACTGGTCAGAAGGTTCCTTAGCAAGAAATAGCCTTACCGTCTTTCCCCACACATTTGGGGAAAAGGAAGAAACAGTAATTAGTGGGGCTGAATAATCGTGCTGGTAGCCTGTTGGAAAATTTACTCTAAAGTTGGCAAAGAGACAAGAGGTGCCTTGGCGCCCAGACGGTGCCGGAGCGAGGTGGACCTAGAGATGGGCGGTGCTCAACGAGCTGCGGGGATGCCTCAATCAAAGCAAGAAGAAGCGGCGGAACACAGAGAGCCTCAAAACTGGTTTCCGCGTTTCGCTCCAGCTTTTTCTTCCTCATCAGGCAGGAAAGGCTGCGTGCGGAGGTTTGGCCAATGGGTGGGCTGCGCGTCGCAGAAAACAGTTTCAATCCCGAGCTTAGCCAATCACAGTTGCTCCCAGAGCAGCAGGTTAGCCCGCTCTCTGATCTGCCCCCCCTGAAGTGCGTATAAATCTTGCGGGCCTTTTCGCTATTTTCCAATTGCAGGCTCTGGGCACATATTTGTGTCGAGACGGCATCCAATTGAAGGAGTGTTAAGGCAAGGTCTACGTTCCTCGCACAAAAGTCAGCTTGCGTCGGGATTGGGCTTCTTAGACTCTAATTTGTATGTGGGCGGACCCGCTTGTAGACAGTGTCTCGGTTCGGTTCCTAACACCATGGGAAATTTGTCTTTTCCAATGGTTTTAGACGACCCCTGTGAAACGGTCGTTCAACCCCCAAAGGGGTCTTGACCCCCAGGTTGAGAACCGCTGGTCTTGTGTCTCTCGGTCTCTTTCTTTAACTTTCCTGCTCTTAGCCATTGCAATTATTATTACCTCCTTTATTCATTAAACATGAAATTCAATCAACTGAACATTTAAAAACGTATCACAAATATCATTGACTGGCGCTGATGGTTGATACGGGTTGCTGTCAGCATCCTAGTAACAACCAAGTATCTTCTTAAAATGTACAATGTTCCGATTATTATTATTATTATTATTATTATTATTATTATTATTATTATTATTATTATTATTATTATTATTATTATTATTATTATTATTATTATTATTATTATTATTATTATTATTATTATTATACTACAATTGTATCACAGCGGCCAGTTGTTTCGCCGGATTTGGCATTGATTACTAGTCGAGCCCCACCCAGGGGCCTAGGAAGTCGTAATGTATTTTCGAAGTATATGTGCGGAACCGAGCAGTGCGGCTTTCTGCATTTGACTGATGGTGATTTTGTCAATTTTGAGCTGTTTTAAATGTAATTCCAGTGCTTTTGGGATAGCACCCAGTGTTCCAATCACTACTGGAATTACCACTGCTGGTTTGTGCCATAATCGTTGGATTTCAATTTTTAAGTCCTGGTATTTTGCAATTTTTTCGTGTTCCTTTTCATCGACCTTGCTATCTCCTGGTATTGCAATGTCAATTATAGTCACCTTGTTGTTCTCGACCAACGTGATGTCTGGTGTATTATGCGCCAGTACCTTGTCTGTTTGTATACGAAAATCCCACAAGATCTTGACCATCTGATTTTCAGTGACTTTTTCAGGCTTGTGTTCCCACCAGTTTGTAGCAGTATGGATGTTATAATTTTTGCATAAATTCCAGTGGATCATTTGTGCAACAGAGTTGTGTCGTAATTTGTAATCAGTCTGTGCGATTTTCTTGCAGCAGCTGAGCACATGGGCTACAGTTTCATCAGCTTCCTTGCATAATCTGCATTTAGCATCATTTGAAGATTTATCAATTTTGGCCTTTATGGCATTTGTACGAATTGCCTGTTCTTGTGCGGCCAAGATCAATGATTCTGTTTCTTTCTTTAAAGTACCAGATGTTAACCATAACCAAGTTTTTTCACTGTCCACTTTGTCTTTTATTTTTTCCAGAAATTGGCCATGTAATGCTTTATTTTGCCAACTCTCCATTCTTGATTTTATCACATTTTTTCTGTATTCTTGTTTCGTCTGTTGGACCTTCAGTAGATTTTTGTTCTTTACTTCAATTAATAGATGTTCTTGACTTTCTTTTAAATAATCCGCCAATGCATGCTTTTCTTCTTCAACTGTTTGCTTTACTTGTAGTAGTCCTCTGCCACCTGATTTTCTGGGCAGGTAAAGTCTATCAGTGTCACTACGTGGATGTAAACTGTAGTGCATTGTCATTAGTTTTCTGGTGTTTCGGTCCAAAATGTCCAAATCAGCTTGTGTCCAGTTAATTATACCAGCCGTGTATCTTATGACTGGTATTGCCCAGGTATTCATGGCCTTGATGGTGTTTCCACCATTTAATTTAGATTTCAAAATTTTCCTAACTCTGTTGGTGTACTCTCTTCTAATGATAGTTTTCACTTCTCCATGTCTGATGTTATCCAACTGCAGAATGCCCAGATATTTATAGGCTTCATTTTGATTGCATTTAATTAATTGGCCATTGGGCATTTCAATTCCGTCACATGTAGTGATTTTGCCCCTTTTCATAGATACAGTGGCACATTTTTCCATGCCAAACTGCATTGAGATATCTGTGCTGAATATTAGGACTGTGTTGGTCAGTGATTGGATTTCTATTTCTGACTTTCCATACAGTTTCAAATCATCCATATACAATAAATGTGAAATTTTTTCAGCGTCTTTGGCTATTTGGTATCCAAGTTTCATTTTTTTTAAGATTACTGATAGTGGGATCATTGCGATGATGAAGAGGAGGGGTGAAAGTGAATCTCCCTGAAAAATTCCTCTCTTGATATTAACCATTCCATAGTTCTCATTCCCTACTGCCAACACAGTTCTCCATTGTTTCATCGCTTTTTCAGTGAATGATGTAATATTTTTGCTGATGCCAATAGTTTCTAAGCATTTGATGATCCAGCTATGTGGCAGTGAGTCGTACGCCTTTTTGTAATCAATCCAGACCATATTCAAGTTCGTTTTTCTGTTCTTACAGTTTTCTAGTATCATTTTGTCAATTAGGAGCTGATCTTTTGTGCCCCTGCTCCTTCTTTTGTTGCCTTTTTGCTCTACTGGCAAGATGTTATTTGTTTCCAAATAATCCATTATGTTATCTGCAATTATCCCGGTGAGTAATTTGAAGGTTGTTGGCAAGCATGTTATTGGTCTGTAGTTTCCAGGTGTTGTTCCTTTAGTTGCATCTTTCTGAATCAAGTATGTTTTTCCAGTTGTCAACCATTCATCAATTTGACCATTTTGTAGCATTTCGTTCAGTTGCTTGGCCAATATTGCATGCAAACTGGTCAGATATTTGAGCCAGAAACCATGTAATTGGTCATTTCCAGGTGATGTCCAGTTCTTTACTTTTTTTACTCGATTTTTGACCATCTCAGTTGTTATTTCTAATACTTGCATTTGCTTCTTGCCAACACTTTTCTCAAAGTCTTGTATCCACTTTGCTTCCTTATTGTAATCCTTTGCATTTTCCCACAGTTCTTTCCAGAATTCAACTGTGGCTTGCTTTTCTGGTTTTTCACTTTTGAAATTGTCATTTGCATTGAGGCTTTGGTAGAAACGTCTTTGATCTGATCGAAATTGCTGATTTTGCTTGTACTGAATGATTCTTGCATCATATCTTTCAATTTTTCTGGCTATTGCTGTTATTTGCTGTTTTACAATTTCAAGTGTTTCTTCAATTTTCCTTGTATCAAGCCTTTTGATTATTATTATTATTATTATTATTATTATTATTATTATTATTATTATTATTATTATTATTATTATTATTATTATTATTATTATTATTATTATTATTATTATTATTATTATTATTATTTCACAAAAAATGTAATACACAGCAAATGAGATTTATATGCTGGATTTCGTATCACTATATCACAAGTCGAACACTTCCCAAGTGTCTAGGACTGTGTGATGTATTTTCGTATGATGCGTGCAGATCCAAGTAGGGTGGCCTTTTGCAACTGACAGATTGTGATTTTGTCAATGTTTATTGTTTTCAAATGCCGGTTAAGGTCTTTTGGCACAGCACCCAGTGTGCCGATTACCACTGGGACCACCTGTACTGGTTTATGCCAGAGTCGTTGTAATTCGATTTTAAGGTCCTGATATCGGTTAAGTTTTTCTTGTTGTTTTTCATCAATTCGACTGGTATGGCGACATCAATGATCCACACTTTTTTCTTTTCCACAATCGTGAGGTCTGGCGTATTATGTTCCAAAACCTTGTCAGTCTGAATTCGAAAGTCCCAAAGTATTTTGGCATGTTTGTTTTCAACTACTTTCTCAGGTTTATGATCCCACCAGTTCTTTACCACTGGTAGGTGGTAGTTGTGGCATAGGTTCCAATGAAGCATCTGGGCCATGTAGTTGTGCCTCTGTTTGTAGTCCGTCTGTGCGATTTTCTTGCAGCCGCTGAGGATGTGATCAATTGTTTCATCAGCTTCCTTGCAAAGTCTGCATTTTGGGTCATCAGCTGATTTTTCGATCTTGGCTTTGATTGCATTTGTTCTAATTGCTTGCTCCTGGGCTGCAAGAATCAAGCCTTCTGTCTCCTTCTTCAGTGTTCCATTAGTGAGCCATAACCAGATCTTCTCCTTATCTACTTTTCCTTCAATCTTGTTGAGGAATTGCCCATGCAAAGCTTTATTGCGCCAACTGTCGGCTCTAGTTTGCATTGCAGTTTTCCTATACTGATTCTTTGTCTGCTGCACTTTCAGAAGCTTCCGATTGTTTACTCCAATCAATGCAGGTTCTTTACTTTCTTTGAAGTATTCTGCCAATGCATGTTTTTCTTCTTCTACTGTTTGTTTTACTTGTAAAAGTCATATGCCACCAGTTTTTCTGGGCAGATATAGTCTGTCGACATCACTACAAGGATGAAGTGAATGGTGAATGGTCATGAGTTTTCTTGTTTTTCTGTCCAAATTGTCCAGTTCAGCCTGTGTCCAGTTTATTATGCCAGCAGTATATCTTATAACAGGTATAGCCCAGATGTTTATGGCCTTGATGGTATTGCCTCCATTGAGCTTGCTTTTGAGAATTTTTCTGACTCTTTGTATGTATTCTTTACTGACCACAAAAGAATACCAAAAAGATGATTATTATTATTATTATTATTATTATTATTATTATTATTATTATTATTATTATTATTATTATTATTATTATTATTATTATTATTATTATTATTATTATTATTATTATTATTAATCTACAGTTCAATTGACGCTGTATGACTGATGGAAACTTAATAATTGAAGTCCATCCAAGGACATAAGAATTATTAAGGTAGCATTTAACCATCCAGTTTCAAAGATTATTATAAGAGGAAAATCATGCATTGGCTTAATATGTAAAACCTACCCAGAACAAGCATTGATGCAAGTTAAAAAATGAACTTACTGAATGAACAACAAAAACAAAAGAGGTTAAGAGACGCTAGCCTAGACCATTTGCCCTGCAAACCAAGAGGGTCTATGACTGTGATGGCGAACCTATTGCACGCGTGCCACAGGTGGCAGGCAGAGCCATATCTAAGGGCACATGAGGTGTTGCACCATGTTAGCTCCAGTGCACATGCGCGCGCTGGCCAGCTAATTTTCAGCCTTGGGGAAGGCCGTTTTCGCCCTCCTCCGCCTTCCCTGAAGCCTCGAGTGCAAAAAACTGCCCAACGGGCACACCGGAAATTTGGAAAAACGGACTTACGGTTTGCCCGTTGGGCCATTTTTCGCACTCCGGAGGCTTCAGGGAAGCCTGAGGATGAAAAATGACCCAACGGGGGGGCATACGCAGGGATGCGCACATGTGCAGTGTGGGGTGCGTGGGGGATTGTGTTCTGGCACACGTGCACGCTAGTGCGCGCATGCACTCCTATTTTTGGCACACAAGAAGAAAAAGGTTTGCCATCACTGGTCTATGACGACTAGCTCAGGGCGCCCGGCAGGGGGCAGCCTTTTTGCTACCGCCAACTTTCCTCTGCCAACTTGGTGCCGCCATTTCTTCACAGGACATCTTAACACTGGAAAGTCGCTGCGTGGATAACTCGCTGCAGGCACTGGATGGAGAGCGGGATGAGGAAGTGGGCTGTCAGAGAGGGTGGTTTTGGTAGGTTGGCTCCACCCTGAACGCTGAACAGTCAGTTCAGCTGAAGCCCCAGTCCAGGGCTCGACACACACAGCTGGGTGGAAGCGGGAGAAGCAGAGGGCGAGCACAAGGAGGACGGTGGAGCACGGGATGGTGGGAGGATGGCCGGGAGGCGACGGCAGTGTAACGCCTGCAATCCAGCTTCCTGGCGACGGTGAATGACGTCATGGCAGCCGGCGCGCAGCAGAGAGGTGTGCGGGTCGTTTGAATCACACCACCAAACAGCTGAGAGGGGGCGGGCTAGGGCGCTGGGTGGTAGTTTGGTTGGCGGGTGGTTCGGGTTGTTTTAAAAGGCGCTGAGAGGCGGAAGCTCTCAGCACTGACTTTACCCTACTGTGGTTCGGTGTGGATTGAGCACTGGTTTGTAGCGGGAATAAACCTTTGCATCACGACAGCACGATTGGATCTATGGTTTATTGCATTTTATCCGCACAGGTCTGGCTTAGCTGGGCCGAGATTTGCTGTAGCAGGTGATGGGGCAGAGAGCAGGGAGGCAGCAGTACGCAAGGGCTTCCTATTTTGACACCCACCCCGCCATTGCCTCCAAGACTTGGGTTGCACCACTCTACCAGGTTTTTTTTAAAGCCCCATGGCTTTGCCAGATTTTTTTCTAAAGTACTGCAAGTTTTTTCTCTCTAAAATGCCGAGGCTCTGCAAAGTTTTTTAAAGCCACAGGGCTTTGCAAGGTTTTCAGAGCCAACCTACCACTGCTGCCCTCTGACAGCTTGCTCAACGTCCTGCTCTCCATCCAGTGCCTGCAGCAAGTTATCCCCGTAGCGACTTTCCGGTGTTGAGATATCCTGCGAAGAAATGGAAGCACCGAGATGGCAGAGGAGAGTTGGCGGTGGAGAGAAGGCTGCCCCCTGCTGGCCACCCTGACCTAGCATCATTGAGTCGTCATAGACCAGGAGTGTCAAACTCGATTTCATTGAGGGCTGCATCAGGGTTGTGTTTAACCTCGGTGTGTGTGTGCGTGTGGCTGGAGTGGGTGTGGCTGGGGTGGGTGTGGCCATGGTGGGCATGGCCAGCTCGATGTCACTCATGTTGGGGCCATCTGTGGTGGCCAAGTGCTAAGGCAGAACTTCCCTCAGACCCTCCCTCACTCTCATTATAATGTCCTTCCTCCCTCCTTCTCTCCCTCCCTTCCTTCCTTTTTTCTTTTTTCTTCCCTCTTCCCTCTTCCTTCCCCTCTTTCCTTATTTTTCCTTCCTTGCTCTCTTCCCCTCTTTCTTTCTTTTTTCTTTCCTCTTTCCCTTTCTCCTTTCCTGTCCCTTCTTACATGCTCAAATGCAAAAAGGGAAACATTTCTCCTTTTGTTTTATTTTTTGTTTGTTTTGCTATCCCTCTGCCAACAAAAATGGAGTCTGGGGGGGCCACTCGCATCCCCTGCACCCCATTTTCAACCGCGAAGGCCTCCTGCAGCCCTCTGCCAGCGAAAATGGAGCTCAGGGGGGCTCGCCCGTGGGAATGGGGGAATAATTTCATTAGCAGAGGCACCACAGGCCACTCCTTTGCTGTTTCCAGGGAGGCACTGCGGGCCGGATCTGGCCCATGGGCCTTGAGTTTGACACCCCCATCATAGACCCTCTGGGTGTGCAGGGCTAATGGTCTAGGCTAGCTTCTCTTAACTTCATTTTTTTGTTTTTGTTGTGACTATAATTCTCAGGATGTTCAGTCTTTTCCAATACTTTTAGAATGGAGAAATGGAGAAAACAAGACAGAAAACAATAAAAGAAATGGTAGGCTTTAACCCTGAAAAGAGGAAAGAATTGAATGAGTGCTTTTAGGCTTGGTGTAAAACTACAAATATGACAGGAATCTAAGAAAAGGCTGAAGTGTGTATGCGCATGTGTACACACACACACACACACACACACACACACACACACACACAGTTGCTGGGAATAAGGTACTTATGGAAGATAGAACAAAGTGAACTGTGATATGAATAGGTATCAAAAGATTCATCTTTAGTCTTCAAAAAAATCTTAGGAAAGTTTTGACTGAGTAAAGTTAGTTTGACAAAAACCATGTTACAAGAGATTAACACAGATTGATATGCAACTCAAAGATACTAATAGATGTACATATACTATAATCAGCCAGAATTGAAGGCCCCTCCTAAATGGAATGATGGAGAGAAAAAATAATAATCTGGCTACATTATTGTTTCTTCAGAAAATGTAAGATACTTGTCCATTTTTAAGGGATATGGGAAAACAACATCTTTCTTTTGATAAGCTCTAGTTTTCTGCTAGATTGTACCAGTTCTCCCAGTGTAAAATTGTCCATTTTAGAAGTTTGGAGATTAATTCACTGGGTAGCTATTAATCAACTAAACATTTTAAATTTGTTTGCCCTCCTCCCACACCAAGTCCCTTTTTTCTAATCAATTTAATAACCCATAAATAAATAGACTGCTGCTGCTCTGTGTTTCATTGGTTTTCAAAACAAAACATTCTTGAGTTAAGGTGTCAGGATAATGTCAGGAACAAATACACAACAGGGCTATAGAAGAAGAGAAACCTAGCTTTCCTGCAGGGTGTCATTCATCCATATTTCATTGATCATCTTTTCTCTTTTTGGGATGTCTTCTAATTTGAAATTCTATTTGGGTAAAAATAAATGGGTAGAAAGAAGTTGCATCTTAGGGTTCAGCACCTTATTTTCTTCCCCTCAGTCTGATCTAAGGCATTATGCTGACAGAATTGCTTTCTGTACTTATACAGATAGAGTTCTGTAGTTATATAAATATATCACTTAGATTTCCTTGAAATATTGTATATTTTGTTTGTATGTTTGTGAATTCCTAACTGAGCTCTCCTATTCTTTTTACACCAACAGGTAGCAGTATCAAAATTCATCTCTTTCCAAGTTGCATACATAATGTGGGGTATGTGAACAGCTTGCCTTAAAAGGGTTGGAATAAGTTATTGGCAGCTTCTAATTCTCCCCTTTTGTTGACCAGTTGTAAATTTTCTTTTCTAGGATACCTAATCATGCATTTGGTGCAGTGGTTATTTGGAATGATATTTATGTATGTTTTGATTGTACCCATGATACGTGGCAAGTGGATGGAGCTTTTAAACAAATGGGGAACTGTGATGTAAGTGCCTGCAGTCACAATAACAGTTTGGTCTCCCTGCCTTTCAAAATTTACCAAGCTGCAATTGTGAGCATTATTCACATAATCAGCCCATGTTGAACAGTATCAAAGTTTAGAAGATAATTTGGCTGGGTGGGATTGGGTAATTTTGTGCAGTTACTCCATCATCCACCTCATTGGCTGGATAATAAAGAAGGGATTTGTACATCCTTGAAAAATATTTACAGAGCAGGTGATTTTCCTTGTTCTGCTGCTCTGATTGCAGAAATATTCGTAGTCAGAAATGAGATGTTATATCGTTTGAACTGCCATTTATCTGATAGGAAGAAATGCATAGTACAAATGACTCCAAAACCTGTGCCTTCATATGCAGTTCTGTTCTATGTTCATAGGATTCCACCTTTAATCTTTTTTTATATACTTTTGAATTTGGAAATTGTATAGAATTGATTACCAAGGAATTCATAATGATGAACATAAAAATTTTGGATCCCAGAGTAAGAGGATGGTAGCAAAACATAATCCTTTCAATATTATTTATATATTTTTGATTGGTTTAGCTTGGTTATAAAATGCAATGTTGTTCTCTTTATTTTCTGTCTCTCAGCCTGACGTTTGTCATTGTCCTAGCGATCAAGAAGATACAGGTGCTTGTAGGTGCCAGGTTTTTCCTCCAGCCAAAAATGTCACCGAGTGACAGCCAAAAACCTTTGGCACTTGATAACAGGTCAGTGCTAGAGTGATATGCCTACTGCTATTCTGTGAATATAATTTACTCCATTGCATGGCACCTGGGTTTGATATGCTTCCAGATAAACGTATTTTAGCAGTGTCTATTGGAAGATACTTTTTAGTTTTGCAGGTGTTCTTTGCTTATTTTTAAAATGACTGTCTAGAAAAAGATGTGGGAAAAAAAGAAGGGATGTGAAAATTTGAGACATGATTCATATTTGCACAAATAAAAACATTATTTGAAAGTAATTGCCGTATTTTTCGGAGTATAAGATGCACCTTTTTGCCCCCAAAAAGAGGGTGGAAATGTTGGTACGTCTTATACACCGAATACAGCCATTTTTGGCCTCCTGAAGCCCCACCCCCGCATCCCATTTTTGCTGAAAATGGGCCATTTTTTGCAAAAACGGGCGTTTTTGCCTTCCCCCACCCCCTAGGAGCGCTCTGCAGGCTTCCCAAACCCTCTGCATGCCCCATTTTTGCAAAAAAAACTGGCGAAAAATGGGCGGTGTTTTGCAAAAATGGGGCCGTTTTTGCCTTTCCCCATCCCCTAGGAGCGCTCTGCAGGCTTCCTAAACCCTCTGCATGCCGTTTTTGCAAAAAAATGGGCAAAAAATGGGGGTGTTTTTTCCTTCTGATTACCCCATCTAGCATGACTGGAGGAGGAATTCTGGGAGTTGAAGTCCACTAGTCCTAAAGCTGTCAAGTTTGAAGACCCCTGGGCTAGGGGTTAGGGGTGCAAGGGTCTTCAAACTTGGCAAGTTTAAGACTTGTGGACTTCAACTCCCATTCCTGAGCTAGCATGACTGGAGGAGGAATTCTGGGAGTTGAAGTCCACTAGTCTTAAAGCTGTCAAGTTCGAAGTTTGTAAAAAGTATACATGGTTGTAAAAAGTATTCTGCTACACTGGTATTTTATTAAATAATATATTACTACATCATTTGGTTCAGAATACTTTTTCCCTTGTTTTCCTCCTCTAAAATCTAGGTGCGTCTTATACACCGAAAAATACAGTACTCAGGGAAGCTAATCTAATTCAGCCTCTAATTCTGCCCATTTGTTAGTTATTATGAGATAATCTAGGCAGGAAAAAGTTAAAAGATCAATGGGGAAAAATTAAGTACAAAAATACAGTTTCAGAAGAACTGAGTGGCATTTGTATTGTGCTGTTTCAAGCTATATAGAAAATAGGTTCAAATGCTTCTTCATGTTGAATATTGCATGAAGAAAACTAGAGAAGATTTAACAATATCATTCTCCTCAGTTCCTTTCTTTTTATCCTAGTCTTTATATGTTGATTGATTTATCTTATTCTACTGAAAAATCTTTTAATATTATGCCAATGTTGCAATTTGTAGGCAAATTTCAATTCAGTGAAATTTGTTTATGTATTTGCATTATATCTTGGTACAACAGTCTGTATCTCATCAACTACGATTGGTAGGACTTGTAAATAAACCTTATTCATCTTCTCATGGGCTCAGTAAAGTATTATAACTTTCTACAAGTACAACTTAGTATACTTCCTCAACTGAGCACTAGGTAGAACTACTAAATTTTCTTTTTTGGTAAAAGCCCATTGGGGGATGTATCTGCCTTCAAATTCTAACACAGCTCATGACTGAATTCAAAAGCAAAATTATCTGTTTCTGCTTCCATAGTTGGAGAGTTAGCATGAGACTTCTCAGTGATAGCCTCTTGTTTTGCAGGAGAGTCTTCGTAAACTTCAGTTATTTTTTATTCTTCCATTCGGTGGTCGTGGGCATAACTTCCTGTCTGATGAGACTGTTACGCAGCATCATTCTTGGGGCCTGGCTGGTTGGACGGATAGATAGACCAGTAATGCCAAAAGGTTATGAACAATATGATGCAGGTAAGCGTTTGAAGGATCTTACAGAGGAGACCTCATCTACTTTTACATAACAAACTGGATTTTCCACTCAGTAGCATCTTCGTTTCAAGCCTTGGATGAAGTGGGTGGGATGGGAGAACAAGAAGCTGCATTTAACATGCAAAAAAGAAATACTCATGATGTTCCTGCAGGATACAAAGTTTGGATTGGAATGCTTTTCCTGGACCACTATCATACAAATCCCATCCTTGTGTGCTTCTGCCAAATCCTTTGCGACAGACTCAAACAGAAAACCCTGTCTGCCAATTCAAACTCCTCTGTGTTCAAGCCATTGGAAATAGGTAAGTTTGAATCACAGGCCACATTGCCTGTTGAGATGTTAAGCAATATATAAGATACAGGGCAGGTTAAAATAGAATCTTCACTTCTGGGGAAGAAGCTCTGAACATTGCAGATTGTTTTGATTTAGAGAACTCGTGAAGGTGGGTCCCATAACTAAACATTTCCATTTGGGGAGTGTTTATTTTATTTATTGATAATCCCACCCTTTTAATCTTAAAATAACTCAAGATGGCAAACACATCCAATCCACGGTTCTCTTCTGATTTTCCCCACAACATCAACCCTGTGAGGTGGGTTGGGCTGAGAGAGAATTTACTGGCCTGCTAAACATGGCAAAAATTAATACTGGTTTCTTATTTTAGTTCCCAGAGTGTCTAACAAAGCCAGGACAAGATGGTTCCTGTTCTATACACTTCTGAATAACCCCCGTGTCCAAAAAATCCGGAAGCTAAAACCTCTCTCTTATTCAGCGGACTGATGAAATCTTTTTTCTTTTTGACAATGTGTGCTAAATATGCTAAGAGCATACAGTTGCCTCTGTGGTTCCCAACAATTTAGTATTTGTTGTGATCAGGAGGGGCTTGCTGACACATTCATTTGTTTCCTGAATGAACCCTTGCAGCATGGCTAGTATTTATTATGTTACTGTACTGTATTCAATCCCAGTACCGCTATATGATAACTGCAGTGTGATTATTATATGTGCAAAAATGAAAAGATTCCGCACAACCCACAACGGAGGAATGGTTGGCGAAGATGACAGAATTTGCAACGATGGCAAAATTAACTTCCTTAATTAGAGAAAAGACAATATCAACACTTATTATTGACTGGAAACTCCTTATAGTTTTTGTTATTGTTGCTTGAAACAGACGAAAATAAATTGTAATTTATGGTTTTGATGATTAAAAAAAGAGATAATGATAAAAAGAGAATTTTTTTCCCTTAGATGAAGCGGTAATTTTGTATTGGTGTTTGTAATTACTGTAAAGAAAATTGGAAGCCACTTCTGTTTCTTTTCATTTTTTATTATTGCACCTTTGGCTCCCTCCCTCCCTCCCTCCCTCCCTCCCTCCCTCCCTCCCTTCCTTCCTTCCTTCCTTCCTTCCTTCCTTCCTTCCTTCCTTCCTTTCCTTCCTCCCATCCATCCATCCATCCATCCATCCATAATTTATATTAATTCTTGTTAATTTTTTATCTTTGTCTTAAAATATCTAATAAAAAATTATTTGCTTTAATAGCTTGTGTTGGATTTCCAAGTTGGAAATCATGCTGGGATTTTGTTTAGCAGACTTTCCAGATAATAGCAGTAGGAATTCTGGTTCTGCAAACCTGCTTTTAATGAATGTCACTGGGGGCTGCTTTCTGTTTGGTGTAGAATAAACATTTTGAACATCAGCTGACAGAATGTTTTGAGGTGACAGGAAACCAAACGTGTGTCTCAATCTGGGTCCCTTCTCCAGTTTTGCACCATTAAATCCAAATTTCTAAGATCAACTGATCAAGTCCCCGACTATGTCTCTAATAGTTGTGAAACTGGAGACAGGCCTCATGAAAGTGCAGTACTCAACGATTGAATCAGATTATACCTTTTTCTCCTTGGCCTTCTGCATTAATTATGAGGAATGATTTTCAGTCCACATGGGAAAAGGCTGTGGCAACTGAAATCGCAGCTTTGCTCTTCTCTCCAGGTCTTTTACTCAGCATGGGAGATGATCAAGCCAAAGCACTCCTTAAACTGTGTAACAGACACAGAGTACCAATGCACTCTGCCTCCCTCCTGGCACACTTAACTAACCACAAAGTATCTAAACACAAAAGTGCCTTTATTCTGGCACAATGACATACCTTCCCCTCAGGTGTCCTTGAAGGCCGATACAGGAAGATCCCCTGCCTAGAGAGACAGGTGATTCTGTGATTCTGACCATGTAGATTAGAAGGAAGAGAACATCTCCAATTGCCTGTACTATAGAGACATTCATACTAGGCTCATCTTGCCATTATTGCATAAATACCCAAATTACATCTCCCTGCTACTTTCAGACACTAACGCTGCTACCCATAAAATATTGCCAGGCTTTGCCCAGCAGTGCTTAAAATCTGTCAGGTGACCTGTGCCATGCACTAGTCTTAATGAGCATTTAGTTATTCAAAAGTGCTTTGTACTGTGATAGATTCAGTTTGCCATATACTAAATTGTATGCTCCCTCATATTGATCTAATATTTCTACCTCTCCCTTTAGTTTTTTTAATCTTGTTTTTATATATTTTAGCATTGTTTTTCTTTTCAATTCAATTTTGTTGTATCCTTTATACTTTTTAATCTTGTGTACCCCATCCTCCTTCAGTATAAGGTCTATAAGATCTATGACTGTATTAAAGGTTTGAACTTTGAAGCTGTATGTGTGTATGCCATAATATGATTCTTATATACATAACTCTTTGATGAAGCCACACAGCAGGATCAGGGAAATTCAATATGCCATTCAGATGCTGTTGAATACCAACCCCAATTCTCTCCATAGACATGTCTAGTAGTCATGGATAATGGAAGATGTCCCTCAGGAACTTCTTTAGAATGCAGAAACTTCCTGAATAGAGGTTATTTGCTGTGGTGGCACAGTGGTTAGAATGCAGTACTACAGGCCACTTCTACTAACTGCCAGCTACCTGCAGTTCGATTCTCACCGGCTCAAGGTTGACTCAGCCTTCCATCCTTCCAAGGTGGGTAAAATGAGGACCCAGATTGTTGGGGGCAATATGCTGACTCTGTAAACCGCTTAGAGAGGGCTGTAAAGCACTATGAAGCAGTATATAAATCTTAAGTGCTATTGCTATAGGTCATGGATGACAAAACCCATGGGAGTTGGGCGGCCTATAAGAACCATTAATAAAATAAATAAAATACAATAAACCCAACTTACTGTACTCATGTTGATGTTATCTTTGGATGGTATAAGACCGTGATGGCGAACCTATGGCACACGTGCCAGAGGTGGCATGCAGAGCCCTCTCTGTGGGTACATGTGCCGTCGCCAGCTGCTCTCTTGGTTTCTGGTGTGTGCACCAGAAACCTGGCCAGCTGCTCTTCACACACGCCGGAGTGCTGGAAACCCGAAGACCAGTTGGCCAGTGTACATGTGCGTGCCAGAAACCTGAAGACGAGCTGGCTGGGATGCGCATGTGCACTGAACAGCTGGTCTTCGGGTTTCTGGTGCGCGCGCACACACATGCACGTACCGGTTTGGGCACTCGGTGCTGAAAAGGTTTGCCATCACTGGTATGAAAATAAAAGAGAAAATTCTGTTTAATACCAATATATGAAAAAAAATGACTTATTCCTGTCTCATTCACGTGCTGGGGATGAAATAAAAATATAATAGAGAGAAAGGAAAGGAAAGGAGAAAGAAAGAAAGAAAGAAAGAAAAAGAAAAAGAAAGAAAGAAAGAAAGAAAGAAAAAGAAAGAAAGAAAGAAAGAAGGGAAAAGGAAAAGAAGAAAAGATAGAGAAAGAAGAAAAGATAGAGAAAGAAAGATAAAGAAAGAAAAAAAGAAAGGAAAGGAAGACAGACATATCTCTGCCAAAGTTAGATGCAAGTGAATAAAACTTTAAAACCGTTCTGTTGGCATCTTGTCCTCAGTAATCTTTGCTTGTCACAACTAGAAAGAAAATGTTAAAAGAGGTTTACTTTTAATAAAGCATGTTCTAAAATCATCTCTGTATGGGGGAACTTTCCACCAAACAGTACCTAAGAAGCATGAGAACTCTACAGGTAGTCCTCGACTTAAAACAGTTCATTTAGTGACTGTTCAAAGTTACAACAGCACTGAAAAAAGTGACTTATGTCCGTTTTTCACAAGACTGCTGCAGCATCCCCATTGTCGACTGGTTCATATTTCTGATGGTTGCAGTATCCCAGGGTCATGTGATCTTTTGACAAGCAAAGTTAATGGGAAATCCAGATTCATTTAACAACCAGGTAACTAAATTAACAAATGCAACTATTTGCTTAACAACTGTGGCAAGAAAAGTCGTAAAATGGGGCAAACTCACTTAACACATTTATTTATTTATTTATTTATTTTGTGACATTTATATACCGCCTCACAGTGCAAGCACTCTCTAAGCGGTTTACACCAGTAAGCAATGTATATTTATATTTACATTGCCCCCAACAATCTGGGTCCTCATTTTACCTACCTCGGAAGGATGGAAGGCTGAGTCAACCTTGAGCCGGTGAGATTTGAACCGCTGACCTGCGGATCAGTGTCAGCTAAAGTGGACTGCAGTACCTGCCTCTAACCGCTGCGCCACCTCGGCTCATGTTTCACTTAACATAAATTTTGGGCTCAATTGTGGTCATAACTTGAGGACTTCCTGTATTTCCATTGACCACACGTTTACAATAGGTAAGTGGACATTTTAGATTGATTTTGCAAATTTAGTGTTCTTGAGAGGGATATTATACATATATAGGAATATATACATAAGTCACCAAAACTGAAGCTCAATTTGAATATGATACTTTTTATACATAGTTATTATCACAGTGTATTTTCAAATACCATATATTACTTTTTTTCTACATGACCTATTCATCTGTGTATGGGTATGGTATGTGTGTATTTCTTGTATATATTAAGATACTATACGACTCTGATGATTTTGTTTCCCCCATGTTAATTCTCCCATCAATTGCTTTTCGGTAATGGAGAATACTACTACCACAACAGAGAGGTGGGGCCTCATGGATCCCTCTGATGTTTAGGTGAAATGCCACAAAAATCAAAACCAATCAAAGATCATGGATTGCACCACTGAAATTAGGGATCCTGCATTTTTCTGTATTCCTGTAAGTACGTGGATCTGAGGAGTATGAATTTCCTTCAATCTTACTGATAGATCAGAGGTTGCAACATAGATATGGCTAAACCTAATATTTTGTTTCTTACTCCTGCTACCCCTTCAGTAACTAAAAGGTTAGGAAAAAAGTCTGAATGTTCTGAGAAGCTGATTAATTCTTAATCTTATCCCATGATTGGTGCTGGTCAGTTTCTATGGCTACATAAGGTTATTTCTCCGCCCCGCCCCCCAGGTTTTTTATTTTTTTTACAAACATATCAAATCAATGCGTGAACAGTGTGGCACCTGGGTATCATACATTCTAATACAAATAAAACTGGTAGAATTAATCATAGTTATTACATTCAATCAACTTATATATTTCTAATAATAATACACATTTATATTAAGTTGCAATCTGTCATTGTTCAATTCCATGTTTTCTTTTGTTATTTCTTTTATTTTATTATATAAAAGTGTATACACTAATATTCCCCCTTCTCTTATTTCTATCACTTATTCTAACTTTTAATCATGTCACCCTTTATTAAAAGACTTTTTTCTTTCTATCCTACCTAGCTTCTAGTCATGTCACGTACCTAAAAAAGAAAAGAAAAGGAGAGAGAAAAGCAAAAGCAAATCAAAACAGCGAAAAGAGAAATCATCTATCCATCGTCTATTGTCCGCTTCAATACGTTAATTGCTATGCTTTTTTTGACTTGCCTCCCAAATTCCTCTCTTGGATCTTTATCTCTGTCTGCATCTGCTTTTTGGCTATTCAGTCTAGGTATTTCTCACACCTCTACCCTCTTCCACTGCCTAGTTTCCAAAATTTCTGCCCAGGCCCCTATCTCCCTTTCAAACGTATCTTCCAGCTCTCTTAATATATTTTCCCCCTGGTTTAATTCATCAAGCACTATTATTTTCATAGTTGTCTCCTCTTTTCTTCTTTCATTTCTTCTGTTGACTCCTCCCTTTCCTGGGCATTTTGGGCTTTACTCATCATAAGTAAAGTATGGTATTTTCCATTTTTCCCCATAATCTCCTAAAATCCTTTCTCCATGATTTCTTTTGTGTTTTGAAAAAGTAACGCCATGTCCTTCAAAATTCCACTAATTTCTTCCTTATAAAGCATCTTATTTTGTTGTTGTTTTTAAATTCAACTTCTGTCCAGCAGTCCAAGAACTATTTATTCAGTCCTTAAGTTGCCCTTCACGGAGTGCACTAGTCCCAGTTCTTTATATCCCATAGGTAAACTATCAGTTTCATTTAGATAGTCCTAGAGATTATCAAAAGCCTCTTTGCATCCTCATTATAGATTCAATCTTCTAGCATACCGGTAACATTTAGGGGACCCTTTAATTAAATAGCTTCCTTATTTTCATATTTGGGTCTCCAGTAGATATAGGTTAGCTAAAAATAATCCAATAAATATTTTCAAAGTCCTTCATATAGGTATTCCCAGACTTGTAATTTTTCCTTTTGTCAGCAGGTGACAACTTGCTTAAATTTAAATTACTGAAACTTAAATTTCAGTAAACTTTGTTTCATTTAAATGATCCATGAAAGTACCATCTCCTAAACCAGAATAAGTGTTGTAAGTAAATAATTCCAGCATTTTAAAATGCCTTCCCAGTACCACGAGTCCAATTTTCTGTATACCGTATTTCTCGGAGCATAAGACGCACCAAAGTATAAGACACACCTTAGTTTTGGGGGAGGAAAACAAGGAAAAAAGGCCTCTGCCTCCAAGCAATTTGCCAAACAGCAAACAGCAAACAGCACAGATGATATACACTCTTTGCTGTGTATTTCTGTGCATGTGTGCCTGACCCATAGAAATAGCAAAGAATTGGAGAAATGTACATTATGCCAGAAAGTTTTCTTAAATGTAGGCACACTAACTCTTCCCAATTATTTAAATAGATCTACTCCAAGGTAACTAAACTCTAATACTGAACAGGACACTGTTACATTTCATACTATACTTGTACAGAGCTGTTAAAATTAATTAAAATTTCTGGAAGTATACATTATTCTCTATTATTTAAAAGAAGATACAATAGCATTGGGCCTCTTCAGAGCAAGCATTTATTTTAAAAAGCTTTTTTATTTTGTTAAGTTGTCTAGATTTACAGGGGTCTCCAACCTTGGCAACTTTAAGACTTGTGGACTTCAACTCCCAGAATTCCACAGCCAGCAAAGCTAACAAAGCTGGCTGTTGAATTCTGGGAGTTGAAGTCCACAAGTCTTAAAGTTGCCAAGGTTGGAGACCCCTGGCTCTAGAACAATAATAAAGCAGTCTTTAAAAAATAAGTCTAATAATTTGAACATTCTACAGACATTTATAGTTATTCACTTACCCCTTTGCAGCCAGTTCAGCAAAAAATAAAAACCTGCGTCTCTCCCAGCTATTTGCCTTTTTGCAGTTAGTTTCACTTTCATTTTCCCACGTGGCAAACCTAATCAGCTGTTCATCGGGAAACTGCTACTGACTTGCTTGGCTTTACAGGCTCTTCCCTCTTTCTTGCAAGCAAGTAAATTGCTGGAAGACAGAGGCCAAAGGGTGGGGGTGGCTGGGTGGGTGGGGCTACATTCGGTGTATAAGACGCACTCAGGTTTTCACCCTCTTTTGGGGGGTAAAAAGGTGCATCTTATACTCTGAAAAATACGGTATTTCAAAATTTATTATTTTCTCTCTTGTGCCTTTCACTTCCGGTCTGGTATTCTCTCAGAATGCTTAGACGCCGCTTTAACAAATAATTCTGAGCCAATAGTTCTAAATTATTCCTTGGGGTTAAGTTTAAGCAAAAAAAATCCTCTCCCCCAGTTCCAGTCACAGTTCACCTACTTCACACCAGCACCAGTCTTAGTTGTTTTTTGGTTGTCCCAGCTTTGTGGCAGCCATCTTTAGGCTGCCTCTTCTTCTTGTTGTGGCTGAGAGGGAAAAAGAACTCCAGGTCAGACAGGAGAGTTGCGACTCTCCTCGACATTACAGGGTGTTCCTCTTTGCTTCACCACCTCTACAGGGCGGCTTTGGCTTCTCTTGGAGCCCACAAACTGGGAGAAGTCAGCACAGGGAACTGAGTCTTGTTTCCTGTGTCTGATATTGCTGCGACGTCAACCGGACGTCCCAGCTACATAAGGTTCTGATGAAACATATGTGATTAGATCTAATTTCAGGACTTTGATTTCCTAAACTATGCTTCATAACTGAATTTCTTCCTTTTATTTATTTGTTTGTTTGTTTTGGCAGGTTTGTAATTATGGCTATGCACATTGGACAGTGCCCACATGGAGAAGTTAGTATGTGCCTATTTAATAAAAGTGCAAAATGTGAATATCAGTCTCTCTCTCTCTCTTATTCTGTCTCTTTATCATCTGTCATCTTTTTATTATCTATCTATCTGTCTATCTATCTATCTATCTGTCTGAGTCCTCCAGATGTTGCCTAATATCCTCACAATGCCCAATCTAATGTCCAACATCTCCAATAGTTGAGCTGTTGGACATTTGAATTCAGGATCTGGAGGATCGTAGAGATCCATCTCCATTTTAAGGGATCTTTTTGACTTATTTCTAGTTCATCCATCTAATTCTGAGAAAAGAAGATGGACAATCTTATCAACAGCCACAACATTTTCTTAATCCAATATTTTTAAGATTTGGGTTTCCTTTATACATAATATGTGAAAGCTGAATACTATACAAGTAGTCTTTGGCAACCACTTGTTATGTTCAAATTTATAACGGTGCTGAACAAGTGGAACTTATGACTGGTCCTCAAAGTTCCGGCCATCACAGCACCCCTGTGCTCACATGGTCACCATTTGCGACCTTCTCTACCTTTATTTTCTTGCAAAACCATTCCAGGAAAAATGGGAGGTTGTAATTCAGGGGTGGGGAACTATGGCCCCTTTATGACTTGTGGACTTCAACTCCCAGAATTCCTGAACCAGCATGACTGGCTCAGGAATTCTGGGAGTTGAAGTCCACAAGTAAGAATAAGAATAATAACAGAGTTGGAAGGGACCTTGGAGGTCTTCTAGTCCAACCCCCTGCTTAGGCAGGAAACCCTACACCCCTTCAGACAAATGGTTATCCAACATCTTAAAAACGTCCAGTGTTGGAGCATTCACAACTTCTGGAGGCAAGCTGTTCCACTGATTAATTGTTCTAATTGTCAGGAAATTTCTCCTTAGTTCTAAGTTGCTTCTCTCCTTGTTTAGTTTCCACCCATTGCTTCTTGTTCTACCCTCAGGAGCTTTGGAGAATAGTTTGACTCCCTCTTCTCTGTGGCAACCCCTGAGATATTGGAACACTGCTATCATGTCTCCTCTGGTCCTTCTTTTCATTAAACTAGACTTACCCAGGTCCTGCAACCATTCTTCATTTGTTACTCACATTTTATTACTCAGATTTGTATGCAGCCCAATTCCCAAAGGACTCATATGTTTTAGCCTCCAGTCGCCTAATCATCTTTGTTGCTCTTTTCTGCACTCTTTCTAGAGTCTCAACATCCTTTTTACATCGTGGTATAAAGTCATAAAGGGGCCCATAGTTCGCCACCTCTGCTGTAGTTTGGTGACATTGCAAGCAGTGGCACCCATCATTGCTTCCATCTCTCATTGCTATGCACAAATATGTTGTGGAGGTGAAGATATTTTCAAGATAATTTCAAAGTACTTTGGATAAATGATACACTTTTATCTTCACACTAAAGATGAATTAAATATTGGACATTCCTATAAATCTGTACCCATTTTCTTGGAAAAGTGATGGTAGATAGCTTTTTCAAAGTCTTTAAAATGTTTTACGCTCTTCTAGATATAACAATATCAAAATGAGAAGCACTAGTCTACAGAATGGATGGGGACACACACACACACATTCATTCACACACTTAGCTCCCTGCCCCAGACTCCTCCTTGATTCTAAGTTGTGTTCTTTCCAAAGTTACTCAGGAGATCACTCCTATTTGTCTATTTATTTATTCATGTATTTATTAAATTTATTTGCCATCCATCTCACCACAGGCGACTCTCAATTGCTTACAACATTAAAAGCAATAAAACCATAAAACAGATAATTCTATCGTGTTTCCCCGGAAATAAGACCCTGTCTTATATTTTTTTGAACCTTGAAATAAGCGCTTGGCCTTATAGCCATGAATTCAAAAGCCCGATTGGGCTTATTATCAGGGGATGTCTTATTTTGGGGGTAATAATGGTAATGATAATGCTGCTGATAACAACAACAACAACAAATTATAATTAAAGATGAGGAGGGATGGAGTAGGATGCATGATGCGTGGGGAGGGGGATTTTTTTCCTGGTCCATCAACCACTTCTAGGGTGATACTCCTCTGTTCCTTATTTCTAACCATTTCTGACCTTTAAAAGGTGTTAAGTCCTAAAACAATAAATAATTATTTTTTTCTCCCCTGCAAGACAACACTACTTTACTGGAAACCCATGATGCTCAATACGTCCAACAATTGTGAGGACGCTCATTTTGTTTGAGGAATGTTTCTTAGGATGTCATATACACCATATATTCTTAATTTCTAGGGACAGTTCCGTCAATAATCCGTATTTTGTTTTCTGGGGAACCCCTTCCTAGCTCACATGAAGATGGAGGGAGGGAGGGAAGGAGGAAGAGCATTCAGTCTTGCAAGATTGTGTTACAGGTAGTCCTTGACTTACGACTACAATTCGGACCAGAATTTCCATGGCCAAGCAAAGACCACTCGGCAGGAGCAGGTTGCATGGAGGAGGGGCGCTGGGGTTGAGGGACCCCCTGCCCTCCCCACGCCTGACCTCCACGCACGAAGACGAACTGCTGCCTGCCCTGAACTCCTTGCTGCTCCCGCGCTAATGCCCTAGTGCCGTCACTGGGGAAACACCACACCGGTGGGGCTGCACATGCCTGCACATGACAGGGGGTACGCTGCTGCTGGACCAGGCCACCCGCCCTCCCAGAGCACTTTCTTCCTTCTCCCACCGCTGAGAGAAAGAAAGAAAGAAAGAAAGAAAGAAAGAAAGAAAGAAAGAAAGAAAGAAAGAAAGAAAGAAAGAAAGAGGGAGAGAGATAGAGAGAGAGAAGACAGAGAAAAAGAGAAAGAAAGAAAAAGAAAGAATGAAAGAAAGAAAGAAAAAAGAAAAAAGGAAGAGAGAGACAAGAAAGAAAGAAGGGAGGGAGGATGGAAGGAAAGGAAAGGAAAGGAAAGGAAGGGGGAGGGTGGGATAGAGAGAGAGAGAAAGAGAGAAAGAAAGAAAGAAAAACTTATGACCACAATTGAGCTCAAAATTTTGGTTGCTAAGAGTGTTGTTAAGTGAGTTTTGCCACATTTTACAAGTTGGCCACGCCCACCAGGTCACCAAGCCATACCCACCTGAAGCCACATCCACCTGAACTCCAAGCCACACCCACAAAATAAGCCATGCCCACAGAATCAGTAGGGAGGTTTTTTAGATTTCACCACTGGATTGCAGCATCCCAGAATCATGAGATTGCCATTTGCAACCTTCCGGGCCATCTTCCAACAAGCCAAGTCAATGGGTAGAAACCGAATTCGCTTAACAATCACATGATTCAACAACAATGGGAGGAATGGTCATAAAATTAGGTGCAACTCATTTAACAACCACTTTGCTTGGCCATGGAAATTTTGGTCCGAATTGTAGTTGTAAGTCAAGGACTACCTGTAACACAATCTTGCAAGACTGAATGGTCTTCCTCCTCTCTCCCTTTATCTTCATGTGAGCTAGGAAGGGCAGAAAACAAAATACGGATTATTGACGGAACTGCCCCTGGAAATTAAGAATATATGGTGTATATGTGGTTGTTAAGTGAGTTGCATCTAATTTTATGACCATTCCTCCCATCTGTGCAAAGGACATCTTATTTATTTATTACTATTTATTTATTATTAGGTTCTTCTATGCCGCCCTACTCCCTAAGGACTCAGGGCAGCGTACAACATTTTAAAAAAACACTAAACAATAAACATTCATTTAAAAACAATTTTAAAACATTAAAAAAGTTAAAAAATGTTCAACAACATGCATACTGGGGGAGATCTCGGATAAAAACTAGTCTCAACCGCTGCCTGCAGGAAGAGCCATGTCTTGACGGCTTTCCGGAAGGCCAGCAAGATGGGGATAATTCGGATCTCTGGGGGAAGTTGGTTCCAGAGCACGGGGCCCCCCACAGGGAAGGCCCTCCCCCTAGGACCCGCCAGCCGACATTGTTTGGCTGATGGGACCTGGAGGAGACCCACTCTGTGGGCCCTAACCGGTCGGAGGGAAGTATGAGGCAGAATGCAGTCCCGGAGGTAACCTGGTCCTAAGCCATGTAGGGCTTTAAAGATGATGATCAACACCTTGAATTGTACCCGGAGATGAATGGGCAGCCAATGCAGCTGGCGGAGTATGGGTGTTACGTGGGTATATCTTGACACACCCACCACAGCACGCGCAGCCGCATTTTGCACCAGCTGAAGTCTCTGAATACTCTTCAAGGGTAGCCCCATGTAGAGCGCATTGCAGTAATCCAGCCGGGAGGTGACAAGGGCATGAGTGACCGTGAGCAGAGCCTCCTTCTCCAAGTATGGTCGCAATTGGTGCACCAGGTGAACCTATGCAAAAGCCCCCCTAGCCACAGCTGTAAGATGTTGATCTAATTTTAGCTGTGGATCTAGGAGGACTCCCAAATTGCGAACCTGTTCCGAGGGAGTTAATTTTCCTCCCTCAAGAACCAAGGAGGGATAGTCGACATGGTCCTTAGGAGGCAATATCCAGAGCCACTCAGTCTTGTCAGGGTTGAGTTTGAGTCTGTTTCTCCCCATCCAGGTCCTAACGTCATCCAGGCATCGGCACATTACATCAACTGCCTCCCTGAATTGAGACGGGGTGGTGATGTACAGTTGGGTGTCATCAGCGTGCTGTTGAAAACTCACCCCGTGTCTACGGATGATCTTCCCCAGCGGTTTCATGTAAATGTTGAACAGGATGGGTGAGAGGACCGAGCCCTGAGGCACCCCACATGTCAGGGGCCTAGGGGACGACCTCTGCCCTCCTGTTAACACCGACTGCATCCTGTCGGCGAGATAAGAGGAGAACCACCGCAAAACGGTGCCCCCCACTCCCAACTCGCCGAGACGATGCAGAAGGATACCATGGTCGATGGTATCGAATGCCGCTGAGAGGTCAAGTAGCACCAGGATGGAGGAATTTCCCCCATCCCGGGCTCGCCAGAGATCATCCATCAGGGCGACCAAGGCAGTTTCTGTACTGTAGCCGCGCCTGAAACCAGACTGATAGGAGTCTAGATGATCAGTTTCCTCCAATAGCCGCAGAAGCTGAGAAGCCACCACCTTCTTCACAACTTTATCTATAAAAGGTAAGTTGGAGACCGGATGAAAGTTCTTCAAGTCCGCTGGATCAAAGGAAGGCTTCTTAAGGAGGGGTCTCACCACAGCAACTTTTAACGGCTGCGGTATGGATCCCTCCCTAAAAGAAGCGGTGACCACTGCCTGGATCCAGCCATGTGCCACCTCTCTGCTGGCCGAAACCAGGTGGAGGCACTCATCGCACCCACAGCCATGTCCACGTGGATCCAGCCATGTGCCACCTCATAAACAGGTGGAGGCACTCATCGCACCCACAGCCATGTCCACGTCCTCAGGAGAATCAGGCTCAAATTCCTCCCACAATGCTGGACTAAGACTTGCCCCTGTCAACTCAATGGACTCTGCCCAGCCGGAGTCCAGATTCGACCGGATCTGAGCGACTTTATCTGTCAGAAACTGCATGAATTCCTCAGCTCTACCTTGCAAGTGTTCCTCGCTCCCCCATTTTGCAAGGAGGGCGCGAGACACCCTAAACAAGGCGGCTGGGTGAAAATCTGCGGACGCAATAAGAGCGGAAAAATGAGATCATTTTGCCGCCCCTATCGCCACTAAATAACACTTGATGAAGGTCTTAGAAGTGTTCGATCAGATTTGGTTTTACTGGCTCTCCAGTGTGGCTCCAGACGTCTTTTGTGGCGTTTCATTTCTCGGAGCTCCTTGGTAAACCAGGGGGCTTTCCGGAATCCACTGCCACGGAGAGGTCGCAAAGGCGCAATCCGGTCTAATGCTCCTGATGCTGCGGTGTTCCAGGCAGCCACCAGGGTCTCAGCCGAATTGTGTACCAGGGTTTCAGGTATTTCCCCGAGTTCCCTCTGAAATCCTTCCAGCTCCATTAGGCGCCTGGGGCAGAACCACCTAGTCGGTCCCGCCTCCCTGCGGGGGAGGAATGGGGCTGCAAAATCCAACCTCAGTAGGAAATGATCTGACCATGACAACGGGGTGGTGACTATATCCCGTCTTCGGATCATCTCTCCACTGCCCCGAAAGAAACACTAGGTCAAACGTGTGGCCTCCCTCATGAGTCAGACCCTGGATTACTTGGGTCAGGTCCATGGTTGTCATGGAATCCATGAACTCCTGAGCTGCACCAGAGGTTCCGCCAGCCGAAGGCAGGTTAAAGTCCCCCGGCACCATAAGCCTGGGGAACTCCACCGCCAAGCTGGCTACCGCCTCAAGCAGCTCAGGCAGGGCCTAAGTAACGTAGCTAGGAGGCAGGTACGCTAACAAAATGCCCACCTGGACCCCTAAGTCCAACTTCAGAAGGAGCGTCTCACACCCGACGATCTCCGGGGCAGGGATCCTACGAGGATGCAGATTTCGGTGCGTTATAATAGCCACTCCCCCCCCTTCCCTGGGGTCATGAATGATGCTGCACTGAGAACCCAAACAATATCGGCTGGCGGGACCATGAACGAGGGCCTTCTCTGTGGCAGCACCAGCATTATTCCCACCCTGCCAGCCTTCAGAAAAGCAGTTAAAACATGGCTTTGTCGACAGGCCTGGGGCCAATGATTTTAATACAACACTGATCATTCTTGGCCCCATGAATAATTTATTGTATGGGTTTTTAAATTGTGGTTTTTAAATTTTTTTAATGTTTTAATATCTATTGTTTTTAATGTTTTTGATATTCATTGTTGCATATGAATTTTTACTGTTGTGAGCCGCCCAGAGTCTCTGTGGAGTGAGCGGCATACAAATGCAACTAATAAATAAATAAATAAATAAACCCATCTGGGCATATCTCGGAGAGAGCTACTCCTCCCTCCTGACCCAGCCAGGTCTCAGTTATACATACCAGGTCCGCCCCCTCTTCTGTGATTAAATCACGTATGGGGGGGGGCTTTGTTGACGATTGACCTCTGTCAATCTTGTGTATAACAGTGAACGTATATGCGCTTTTCACTAGAAGCCATGAGATTTATATCCTGATTTATCTGCAGCTCTCCAGTTGCAATTCAGTGGAGTTGCTTTTGTACAGATAAAATAGCTCAGACTGGTGGGTGCCTCTAGTGAAAGATAGCTGCCAAGGAGAGAAAGTTCATATGAGGTCATTCTCTGCTGCAGTTCAATGTGTTATCAAACATCCTAACATATTTTGCAGTGTGGTGTCCTGTAGTGCTATGAATTGTTTAGGTGTATAGCCTAAGAGTCTAATCCATTATTGAAAAAGGTGATATGACAAATGGGTTGCTTTAAGTGGCTAATTGATTTAGCAAGAGGCCAGGCTTGCTTTTAGTTAATTGTTTAATGATGCTTCTGAGCAAAAACAAAACAAAAACATTTTGCTGATGATTTCATTTCATTATCACAGTTTTTCCCCTTTCCTTTCTTCTTGAACAAGGAGCATTCAACAGGGGAAGCTTGTCCGTGGGTTGTAAATTTGCCTGCCACTTGAGCATTTCTGTTTGAAAAAAAAGGTGACATTTCTGAATGTATGTGAATTTAGAAAGGCCACCTTTTTTCATTTAGAAAATCTTTTTTCAATTATGGAAGGAGTACGTAATGCTGGGCTCTACATTGCTCCTGAATTCTTTCTGTTGGGCCACCTGATAGGGTGGCCAAATAATTCAAAAAGGTTCCTGAATCCTTAATACTTGTGTAGAAGCCAGAGCTGCAGCCTGCAGGATAAGTTGACATCTGAACACAGACTCATAGGGCTGGAAGGGACCTCAGAGGTCTTCTAGTCTGACCCCTCCTACTCAAGGCAGGAGACCTTATACCACGGGTGTCAAACTTGCGGCATCATGTTGCCGTCACATGACGTTCTGCAATGTTTCCCCCCCTTCATGGAGCTGGGATGGGCGTGGCCTGTGTGTGACGCATCCGGCTCATGGGCCGCCAGTTTGACACCCCTGCCTTATATTATTCTTGTCAAATGGTTGTCCAATCTGTTCATGAAAACCTTCAGTGATGGAGTGAGCACCCACAACTCTGGGAGCCAAGCTATTCCATTAATCAATTGTTCTCACTGTCAGAAAATGCCAGGTTACATTTGGGACCGCATCCTACCACATACCTCCCTACAACCGGTTAGGTCCCAGAGTTAGTCTTCTCCAGATCCCATCAGCCAAACAATGTCGGTTGGCTGGACCTCGGGGGAGAGCCTTCTCTGTGGGAGCCCCATCTCTCTGGAACCAACTCCCACCAGAGATCCGGACTATCCCCACCCTACTGGCCTTCCGCAAAGCCATAAAGACATGGCTCTTCCGGCAGGCAGGGTGAAGAAGATTGATTTTCCCCATGGATGAATGGTTTTGTTTTTAACTTCTGTAATGTTTTTAAATTGTTTTTTATTATATTGTATTGTTCTTATCCTTGCTGTACGCCGCCCTGAGTCCTACGGGATTGGGCGGCCTATAAGAACTTTTAATTAAATTAAATTAATTATATAAACAGTAATAGTGACATATTATTTTGCTGTTTTTCTTTTTTTAAATAATTTTTTCTTTTCTTTTTTCTAATACAAAAATTTTATTTTCAATTTAAACAATGTGTTGTCCAAGTGCTTATACATATATACATCAACAGTATACTTTCAAATTTAATTATATTCATTTAATAATATTTTTAACCTTTTTAACCTTTTCCATTTTAATATTAATCATACAGCCATCAAATCAACCAAAAAAGAATTATTTTTCTGTTTACTTTCTCATATTTATCATATTTCCCCGTTTTACAATCAAAACCATCCTTCCTTCTTTCCTCTCCTCCTCTCCCTTCCTACTTCCCTCTTCTCCTTTCTCTCCTTCGCCATTTCCATCTCTTCCCTTTCTTTCCCTCTCTACCTCCTCCTTTGTCTCTTCTTTTTTCGGCCTTTCTTCTCTCCTCTCCCCTACTTCTCTCCAATACCCTCCACTCCTCCGTTCTTCCCACTCTTACGTTCAGTTATCTACAATTTATTTCTCGATATATTACTAAAAACAAACATATTTAATATTATAAATTACATTGATATTAATCATTCTCATTTCTTTCAGTTTTATTTAATTTTGTTTTACTTCTTTTTTCCAATGTTCATCTTCTTTCTCCTCTTCTTCATAACTTTATTGTGAACAAGATGTTGCCCCGGTCTCTTCTTTTAATTTCAACCATAATTTTTCTTTTCCTTATTTTTTTATCTTTACTCATTTTATTTTTATACAAACAATATCACTACAAGCCCTTAAATTCTCATCTCTTACTATGTTAATCCCTGGTAGAAACTTTATACACCTGTATTTCTATTTTAGTATATGCCAGACCCTTCCCCCGTTTCACCCCCGGGATCAACTCGCGTTGAAATCGCAGCGGGCGGAGGGAAGAGGAAATCGCTTTAATCGAAGATGCCTGACTACGCCCCGCTAGCTTCTTTCGGCTGACTGGCACCTCTCCCGAAGCGACCATTTGAATATAAGGAACGCAGCAGGAGCTTGAAGTTGGTAGGCGGAGAACTATAAACTTATAAACGTGACCCACTTTAATCCAAGTTTAGAAAAGCGGCCCGCGTCTCCCTTTGCAATCGCGCAGCTCCTCGTCCAGCCGCCTTCTGCAAGATCATGGACGACGACGAGGAATTCGCGTAAGTGGACGTTGCTACCGAGGCAGATCTGGAGGGGGGTAAACCCAGAAAATTGGGTCGGTTTTCGGTTGGTGGAAAAAGCTGGGACGGAAGACCGCGCCCTTTCCCATTTGCTTCTTTGTATCTCTTGGGTTCAGTTTACGCGGCCCGGACATTGAAGGCTGGGGGGGGAGGCTTCGCTCTGCTGTCGGGGTCGGAACTGAGGGGGTTGGGCAGCGCTTAAAGGCCACTTGTGCAGCTGAAGCAAGAAACGCCTCATCCCACGGCCTCCCCTCCCGGTTAAAGAATAAAGTTGGGGGAGGGGGGAGGTTAGAGGGAAAAGCGAGGGGAAAAAAATAACCGCCTCCCAAATCTCCAAAGGATGTGGAGTTGAGATCTGGCTAAAGGGTCAACGCGCCATTACCAAATAAAAACGGACCGGGGGGGGGGGTTATTCACTCTTGTTGCGTCTCTCCACCACCCCCTTGCGTGTAATTGAAACAATTTAGGGGAGGGGGAGAGGCTTTTAACTCTTTCTTAGGTTTCTCCCTAATGGAGAAAACAGGTGTTTTTTTTTTTTTAGGAAAGATTGAGAAGGGCTGTCAGAAAGAGACTTGGAGTTTTTCCCCACTATCAAAATGCAGCACCCTCTAGGTCAGTGTTTCTCAACCTTGGCAGTTTGAAGATGTGTGGACTTCAAGTCCCAGAATTCCACAGCCAGCAACGCTGTGGAATTCTGGGAGTTGAAGTCCACACATCTTCAAACTGCCAAGGTTGAGAAACACTGCTCTAGATATTCGATGGGCTGCTCCTGTCACTATTTGAAGTCAGGCCAGGTCTTTTGACTACCGTCCAGGAAAACTCTAGGGTTGGGCTTTGGTCCATGAATATGCTCTGGCACACCTGTTTTTTCCCTTTTTCTGCTGGGCCTCTTGACTGCCTTAATTCCATTCTTAGCCCATGATGAAGCAGGCTTAAATTTAGCTATACCAGGGTTAAAACAGTGTGTTCCCCCTTAGTCTGGCAGAAGATGCAATCTAAGAGATCCTCAATCTGTTTAAAAGTCTAAAACAGAAGATTTACAAAAGACTAATTTTTAGAAGAAAGAGTTTGAAAAACAAGTTATCCAATAGTGAAACCAGGATAATTTAAGGATAATAAGGGATGCATCTCACCAAACTCATTGAAGCCCAGGAAAATTATGCTGTGAAAGAAGGGTATATGTAGTTCTAGAGTTAAGACCACAATTGAGCTCAAGTGAGTTTTATAACCTTTCTTGCAACAGCTGTTAAGTGAATCACTTCAGATGTTAAGTTAGCAACAGAGTTTTTAAGTGAATCTGGCAATTATCGTGCAAATTATCATTTTTTAAAGTCAAAATCAACCACTCTATGTTGTTTTCTTTTTTTTAAAACTATGCGTAGCAAAACAACAATGACAACAATTGAATTGGAAATGTAAGGAAGCTTCCAGGTATTGAATTCCATCTCTTAGGAGGTAAAATCAGGCTGCTACTGTCAATAACATAGTGTGGCATCTGCAAGACACTCAGCTTTTTAAAGTGGTTTAAGTAGTTTAGCTTACATTATTAAAGGCATCATAATCTCTTATATTCTATTATAATCTCTTAAAGGCACCGTCAGAAAGACCTCAAAAGACTTGCAACATTTGCAGTTGCCCCTAGTATAAAGGGAAAATCTTAAGGGGGATGAAATGTCATTATAGCTACCGTAATCAATGGCATAAAATGCTAACTCAGTGTTAAACTACTCAATACTGTAGCTCTAGCTCTGAGCTAAATATGAGAAGATAATGTTTGGTGTTCCTTTTGGATAGTGTTTTCCTTAATAGTACTTCTTCCCCAGAGGAAGAAAGATAAACTAATTTGAAGATTTACAATAATGTATCTAGGATTGCTCCATTCCCCCCAAAGCAAAATGGAAACCTCCTGAAAAAATACCTCAATTATGACTTCATATGTATAAATGCTAACTCAGGAAGAAAAAAAAACCTAAAAAATGCAGGGGAGAAAAAAAAAGGAAGAATTGAAATGGAAATGCAGAACTCTAAACAAAGACGGTCAACACCATTGCAGTTTGTTGCAAAGCTCCATTGAAAGTTGCTTAACTCTTCATTTATTTTCCAACAGTTTGCAATATTGGACACAGCCTTGCATTTATCTAGCCCCGGTATAACATTTCCCTGATGTGCTGTTTATTGTTTATTTTTTTTACATAGTCTGGATTGTATCATTTATATATTGCCTTAATACGATTCCGCATAAGCACAGAGAAAGCAAGTCCTAAACGTTTTCTAAAATAAATGAATAAATGGGCAGAAGCTGTTGGGGGTCGACTGGAGGGAAGAGGAGGCGGCTAACTTCAGGGCTGGCTGCATTTTATTCTTATTCTGGCTATGGAAATGGAAGGGCTTTGTTTTCAATGGATTCAACACTTCTCTTAATTTGCTATGGAATCTCTGCTTTCTGTTTAAGTGACAAATCACTGAAAATGTCCATCCCAGAAACAGATGGCTTATTGGTTATCACTGACTATTTTGACCATGTCCTAGGGACAGCTTGCAGTTACCTATCCAAATCAAGAAAAGCATATTTGGAGTCCATGTAGTAAATTTAAGATTCAGAGCTTCCCTGAGACAAAGTAAGACAGAGCTTCCCTGAGACAATTTAAAAGTAAAATTCTACATTTAGGCAAGAAAAACAAAATGCACAGGTACAGTATATGCAGTACCTCGCTCAATAGTAGTAACTGTGAGAGGGATCTTGGAGTCCTAGTGGACAACCATTTAAATATGAGCCAGTGGTGTGCAGCAGCTGCCAAAAAAGCCAACACTGTTCTAGGCTGTATAAACAGAGGGATAGAATCAAGATCATGTGAAGTGTTAATGCCACTTTATATTGCATTGGTAAGGCCACACCAGGGGTGGGTTCCGGTTTTCTTTACTGCTGGTTTGCTCATGGATGCACTTTGCGCACTTGCGCACATGCACAGTAATAAAACAAGGTGAGACATGATAGCAGTGTTCCAATATCTTAGGAGTTGCCACAAAGAAGAGGGAGTCAAGCTATTCTCCAAAGCACCTGAGGGTAGAACAAGAAGTAATGGGTGGAAACTAAACAAGGAGAGAAGTAACTTAGAACTAAGGAGAAATTTCCTGGCAGTTAGAACAATTAATCAGTGGAACAGCTTGCCTCCAGAAGTTGTGAATGGTCCAACACTGGAAGTTTTTAAGAAGATGTTGGATAACCATTTGTTTGAAGTGGTGTAGGGCTTCCTGCCTAAGCAGGGGGTTGGACTAGAAGACCTCCAAGGTCCCTTCCAACTCTGTATATTCTGTTTTTCTGTTTTAAGTGAATTTGGCTTCCCCATTGACTTTGCTTGTCAGAAGGTTGCAAAAGCTGATCACATGACCCCAGGACACTGCAACACCAGTCATAAGTATGAACCAGTTGCCAACCATCTAAATTTTGATCACCTGGCCATGGGGATGCTGCAATCATTGCAAGTGTGAAAAATGGTCATAAGCCACTTTTTTTTAGCGACACTTGAATGATCCCTAAAGGAACTGTTATAAGTTGAGAACTACATACTGTATGATAAGACACCCCCAAATTATCTATTTATTTAAAATATGATTGCTACACAATGAACGTGTAGAGCTTAATATCTTTTTGTCAGCATATTGCCCAGATTTATAGTAGGTAAGTTAAGCTATTTATTCTTTTAACCACCCTTTTTTGACCAAGTCCTGGTGTCCTGTAGAATGGATCAAAAAGCAGGTTGTGCATCTTTGAGAGTGAAATTGAATTTATTAACAGGTTGCAATATCTAGGGATTGAACACAAGGTTTTGTGTGTTAATGGACACACAAAATGGCCAATATTTTATAAAATGTTTAGGACAGAAAAAAAGTCACCGAAAAGCTTGTGCCAGGGAATCAGAAAAGCGACCAATTTGCTGTTACTATGTAAGTTCTGTTGCCAAAATTCAAAATAACAGATTCAGTTCTAACATATTAACGGAGTTGGAAGGGACCTTGCTGGTCATATAGTCCAACCCCCTGCCCAAGCAGGAGACCCTATATCTGCCTCTACCTAGGATTGAATTTATAACCTTCTGATTGTGAGGCAAGAGTCCACCTCGAGGCCACAGCAGCAGGGAATCATAGAAAAGCGACCAATTTGCTGTTACTATATAAGTCCTGTTGCCAAAAATCAAAATAAACAAGTGTAGACTAGCTGGATTCATACATCACATCAATCTATATACTTCAGCTACTAAATTATAATAGCTGGCTTCACAATCTCATTGAAACCAAAATCAAACAAACAGCATGATCTGAGATTCATTCTTGGAAAAGTCAATTTCTATTCTAAAATGATGGCCTCAAACGGAAGGACCAACTAGTTCAAGCTGCAATGGAAATGGAGCCAATCACTTGGTTGATTTGATTGTGCTGTTGCTGCCATGGGCGGTGGAGTAAGGGTTTTATTATGCAGTAGATTTTTTTTTTAAATGTAAAAAAAAATAGGGTCACCTATTGTGAGTTGGATGGCTACGTAAATTTTCTTAATAAAATAAAATACACATATTTCTCCCTCACACTGCTGTACACACATACACGGACAACCTCTTACACATAACTGAATATATAGGACAACCTCTCACACATAACTGAATATATAGAAAACATCTTTGATGTAAGAAATGGGTAACTGCCAAAATGCCTCTTTTCTCCCTGAGAATCAGATTAAAAAGCCTTCTGGTATTATTAGCATTGCCAGTGAAAGTGAAAACTGTTATGTTGAAGAGGAATGAATTTGTTTAGCTGATGTTCAGGTAGGATTGAGGAAGTCTTGAGAGGCCAGGAAACAAGTCATGAGCCGTTCAGCTGCATTGCCAAATTCTAAAGTATATGTTTGAGTTTAATGCGTGAACCAAGTCCACTTTGTTCTGCACTGAGAAGTAGCTCTGTGCCACTCTTACTCATAGATTCCCTCCAATGCAAATTATCTCCTTTTGATTGCTCTGCTATTGTATCTTGCTGACATAATAAATGCCATTTCTGTGCCTTGAAATAAGTATGTGAATACTCCAAATAATATACTGGAGCCATAAAGTTGGTTAGTTAGATCAATCAATCAGTCAACCAACCAATCATTGATCTAACTGTACATCTGACAGCAGTGACTCTGGGTGGTTTTCATTGTTAAAACTTTAACAATCCAAACAACAATGGTCAAGGTCATAACAGTAATCCCAGTTTATAAAAAATAGCATTACGCAGCAGAGCTCATTTCAGTTTCTGCCCCAGTGCCTGGGGGAACAGCCTGGTCTTAAGGGCCTTACCAAAGGCTAATAGGAAGGGTGCTGACTCCCAGATTTCCAGAGGGATGTTATTCCACGGGGCAGGCAGTGCTAAAGGAAATCATGATTCCACATGAGTTAATCTGGTGAGCTGAGCAGAAACAATGTTATAGCAATATCTAATGCTGAATCTAAATAATGCTTCTGGCCAAATTGCTTTGAAATACAGTGGCATTTTGCCAAATAATTACTTCTTAAGATCTTGGAAATAAGATATAAAATTTAATCAGATAGATAGACAGACAGACAATATTTAGGTATTTTGTATTTTTAGTTTATAGAGGTTTTTTTCTTTGCCTTCCTCTCCCCATATCCTGTTCCCCACTCTTGTTTCTTTTTCATGTTGCTTTCTACCTATTAAATTAAGGTGACCAGACGTCCCGATTTTGGCGGGACAGACCCGCTTTTTCATCATTTGTCCCGCGTCCCGCCCGCCCTCTAAAAAGTCCCGATTTCTTGAAAGAATGCCCGACGAAACAGCGGGACGTCTGGTCACCTTAGCAGTGCTCCCCAACTGGTGTGCCGCGGCACACTGGTGTGCCTTGAGGCCATGCCAAGTGTGCCGCGGCAAAAGGGGCGGGGCAGGGCGGGGCGCGCGTCCTACCTGGGACTTTTCCTGGTAGCTCCAATCGCGTTCCTTGCTAAGCGCCCAGAGCAGAGCAGCCCCTTCCAAAAGATCGCGAGACGTTATCTTTTGGAAGGGGCTGCTCTGCTCTGGGCGCTTAGCAAGGAACGCGACTGGAGCTACTGGGGAAAGTCCAGGTAGGACGCGCGTCTCTTGCTGGGGGTTGGGCGGGCAGGGCAGGACTGGCGGGCGGGACGGGGCGCGCGTCCTACCTGGGACTTTTCCTGGTAGCTCCAATCGCGTTCCTTGCTAATAGCGCCCAGAGCAGAGCAGCCCCTTCCAAAAGATCGCGAGACGTTATCTTTTGGAAGGGGCTGCTCTGCTCTGGGCGCTTAGCAAGGAACGCGACTGGAGCTACTGGGGAAAGTCCAGGTAGGACGCGCGTCTCTTGCTGGGGGTTGGGCGGGCAGGGCAGGACTGGCGGGCGGGACGGGGCGCGCGTCCTACCTGGGACTTTTCCCGGTAGTTCCAGTCGCGTTCCTTGCTAAGCACCCAGAGCAGAGCAGCCCCTTCCAAAAGATCGCCAGAATGATGGGATTTGCAAATGCCAGAGATCACCATGGCAACCACAAACGGTTGGGGGCGACGCACCCCTTCTAAAGGGCCGGCCCGGGCATCATCTCCGAAGCCTCCCTCCTTCCCACCCCCCACCCCCAACTACCTGAGCGATGGAGGCGCGGCGGCCGGTTTGGGGCTCGGGGTGGACCCCGGAGGCCCCACCACCCCCGCCGGATCGCACAGAGCAGACATGCAGGCACCGGCCGAGACGCCTAGAAACGGCTAAAAACCCCTTTCCGCCCCCCCGCCACTTGTTTTCCTCTTTTGTGCCTGCGCACGCTGAGCCCGAGCATGGGGGAAGAACTAAAACAGCGCACCGAGAGCGTCACCTGACGGTTGTAAGGATCTAGCCAGCCAGCCGAAGGGGAGGCGGGAGGCGAGGAAAGGCCTCCCGCCTCCCCCCCCCATCTGGACGCCAACATTTGCCTTCTTTTGCCCTCTGCGCATGCGCAGAGGGCAAAACTCAAATGGAGAAACCCACCCCCGTCAATGGTGTCCCGCTTGAAGAAAAAAAAATCTGGTCACTTTATATTAAATACATGAGTTTCCCCCCCCCCCATCTCTTCACTGTATAGCTTTGTTTTTCTATAATGGGTTAGGTTTCTTTTTTTAAACTACCGTATTTTTCTGAGTATAAGACGCACCTTTTTCCTCCCTAAAAGTGGCTGAAAATTTGGGTGCGTCTTATACTTCGAATGTAGCTTTTTTTTCCCCAGCCCTAACTAGGTGCTAACAGATCTTCCCAGCTCTTACCTTGCAGGCTTTTTCATTGTTACTCTCTCCAAAGAATGTTTTTCCAGCCCTAAGTCTTTGCAGGGTTTTTTTCATTGCTCTACTTGCTCCAAAGAAAGTTTTTTCCAGCCCTAACCAGGTGCTAACTATCTTCCCAGCTCTTACTGGCTTGCATGCTCTTTCATTGTTACTCTCTCAGAAGAAGGTTTTTTTAAGTCCTAACCAGGAGATAAAATAATGTGCTGAAGCTGATCAGACTAAGCATGCTAGCCAGATGAATACCTGGTAGGCAGATTGTTTTCCCCTATTTTCCTCCCCCAAAACTAAGGTGCGTCTTATACTCCGAAAAATATGGTATATATATTTTTACAGTCTCTGTAAAACAGATGTATGATGTAACAATATATTGTTCTTTAGTTTATAAATAATATCACAATTTGCTAAGGTTTCTAATAAGAAAAATCCCATGGTCCTGTGATCACCATTTGTGACCCCCCCCCTCTGACAAGCAAAGTCAATGGGGAAAGCTGCATTCATTTAATAACCATGTGATTCACTTAACAACTGCAGTAATTCGCTTAATAACCATGGCAAAGGTCATAAATTCTGGTACAACTCACAACAACCACCTTAGTTAGCAACAGAAATTCCCAAATATGGTAATAAGGACTACCTGTAGCTTCTCATCTTTAAAAATAAATGAATTCACATTTATCCATTTTCCTCTTTTAACCCTGAAATTGATCAAAGAAACCAACTTGATAAATCTTCCCTGAATGCTTAAGGGTGTTACTTTTTAATTCCTTCAGAAAGAGCCCCAAGTTAGTTTTTTGTTTGTTTTTATAGCCATAGTCTTTCAAAACTTTAACAGATTTAAAGTTTAAAACAACAGATTTAGTATATCCAATAGATAACTTTTGTCCTTTTGTTTATCCCTTCTACAAAATCATTCAATACCTTAGCAGAAATCTTTTGTATAGCTATTCATCCATTTCCTGAGAGTTGTGCACTACCTTTAGGGAATAAATCAATTCCATTTGTATGTCTATATTTTTCTCCAGATATCACAGTTAAATCCCCAAATCCACAGTTAAATTCAAAGTAATTTCAAAATTATCAACTGCAGCTTCCTTTTGATCTGTAACTTCATTACAACATCCTCAATCCATTTTATTGAGATTATATTTTTTTTTTAAACAACAGAGTAGCCAAAAATATACAATCATTTATAGAAATCTGCTCCATTCTTTATCCTGTAGCTCCCTCTAGTGTACAGCCTTCACGGTCCCCTTATCATAAAAATCCCAAAACAGACATTTTCTCATTTGTATTTGTATTTGTTTATTTGTCAAGCATATATGATCATAAGCAAAGTATAAACAGTAAAACATGATTGAATATATATGTAATAGTACAAGCATGAATAAGAGTAAAAGAGGTAAGAATATATGTGTACATTAGGACAGGAACTGTAGGCACGATTGTGCGCTTATGCATGCCCCTTACCGACCTCTTAGGAATGGGGTGAGGTCGATGGTAGATAATCTGAGGTTGAAGTTTTTGGGGTTTGGGGAAGAAACTACTGAATCAGGTAAAGTGTTCCAGGCGTTGACAACTCTGTTGTTGAAATCGAATTTTTTGCAAACAAGTCTGGAGCGGTTTACATTAAGTTTGTATCTATTGTGAACTCGTGTATTATTGCAGTTGAAGCTGAAGTAGTCGTTAACAGGTAGGACATTGAGACATTTGTGAGATAATTATTTCTAATTAAATCAAAGCTATAAAGAAAGTCCTCAACTTACAACAAGATGGTTTCCAGGCCTGACAAATTCATTTAGTGACCATTCAAAGTTACAGTGGCACTGAAAAAAGTGACCTATGACCATTTTCCAAAGTTAAGACCATTGCAACATTCCGATGGCCATGTGATCAAAATTCAGACTCTTGGCAACTGTCTCATCTTTACGACTGTTGCAGTGTCCCGGGATCATGTGACCCCCTTTTGCAACCTTCTGACAAACAAAGTCAATGAGGAAGCCAGATTCATTTAACAACTGTGTTACTAATTTAACAAATGCAGTGATTCACTTAACAACTGTGGCAAGAAAGGTCGTAAAATGGGGCAAAACTCACTTAACTGTTTCATTTAGCAACAGAAATTTGTGGTCGTATGTCAAGGACTACCTGTACTTCCAAATCAATCTAGACCCTTAATCCATTGTAATTTTTGAAATTTATATTCTGAGTACCCTTTTGCTATATAATCCAATACTTCATGTATTTCAAAGGTGTTTAAAAATCTAACTTGCATTGTCTTCTGCTAAGGGGGAAGAGAATAACTTGATGAAAACAGGAACTTTTTTTCTGATCTGAAGAGTCTTAAACTCTCCAACAACAATAAAAAAAGGAAATCCAAAAGTTGATTAAGAATCGAGGCTCAATCAAGTTTAATGTCCATAAAGGGCAGAGTTGCAGGATTGACCTTGGTGGAATTGTGATTCCCATCATAAGCTGCCTGCAGAATGGCAGTTTCTACTGCCTGCAGTTAGTCCTCGCTTAACAACCACAATTGAGCCCAGAATTTTGTTTTTAAGTTGTTGCAGTTGTTAAACGGGTTACAATGGTCATCAAGCAAGTCACTATGGTCATTAAGCAAACTATGGTCATTAAGCAGACCATATGATCTTTAAGTGAACCAGTATATCCAATGAATGTTGCAAATCCAAAACCCTGAAAATTGTGGTTACATAACAACGAGGCATTGCAATTGGTTTAAATGCGGGCCAGTTGCCAAGCACCCAAAATGCGATCATATAACTATGGGCCAGGGGCGGGTTCCTAATTTTTTTACTACCACTCTATGGGCGTGGCTTATTTTGTGGGTGTGGCTTGCCAGCCATGTGACCGGGTAGGCATGGCTTGCCGGCCATGTGACCGGGTGGGCGTGGCTTCTCAGACTGCTGAAGGGAGGGGAACTGAGATAGGTCCTGCCACCCATTCCCCCTCCCCTCAGCAGCTCATGAAGCCTTAAACGTGCGAAAATGCCTAGGATCATCACCGCGTGTTCGTGGCTTCTCGGACTGCTGAAGGGAGGAGAATGGAGATAGCTCCTGCCGCCCGTTCTTTCAGCGTCTCACGCACTCCCTCAGCCATCCTCCCCTGCTTGGACTCACTGTGGGGTAGGAAGGCAGTGCATGCGCAGTGCCGGAAGCTCGGCTTCTGGGCATGCGCAGAAGAATTTTTTTTAAAAAAAATGGCGACGCCCAGGCACTGGCAACTGACCACACCGGTACTGTGACATCTACAGAAATACACAAAACCAAGGATGAACACCTCCTAGAAACCATATGGGTCAATATAAAAGGAAAGAAAAATGACATTGATATAGGAGTATACTAAGGCCACCCAATCAAGCAGAAGAAATAGATGAACTCTTTGCTAATCAATTAACAAATGTATGTAGAAAACATACCACAATAGTAATGGGAGATTTTAACTACCCTGATATCAACTGGGAGACAAACTCGGCAGCAAGTGGGAGATCAAACAGATTCCTAACTAATTTAGCTGACAACTTTGTCATCAAAAAGGTAGAGGAGGGAACTAGAGGAAAAACTAGATTGGATGTAATTCTTACTAATAGAGAAGAAGTGATAGATGGAGTTGAAGTTGCTGGAACCTTGGGTGAGAGTGACCACCACGTCATACTGGAATTCAATATAATGCAAACACAAGCAATAGAATATAATCCAAACAGTGTCTTAAACTTTAGAACAGCTGATTTTAACAAACTCAGGGAGACCCTAAGCAAAATTTCATGGATAAAAATCCTAAAGGGGAAAAATGTTCCCTCTTATCAGTACCCATCTTATGTATATAAACAATGTTATATCTATGTATATTAACAACATGTACTTGAAATAAATAAATAAATAAAATAAATAAACAAGAAGCATGGGAAACACTGAAAAATATGACCATAAAAGCCCAGTTCAACACAACACCACTAAAAAATAAAAAAAGAAATCCATAAAGATATCTCTGATAAACTGAAAGACAAAAAGGATAAGTACAAAAAATGGAAAGAGGGACACATAACTAAGGCAGAATATAAGCAGATAGCTGGAATCTGCAAAGATGAAGTCAGGAAAGCAAAGGCTTAGAATGAATAAAGTCTTGGAACAAAAGCCTCGTCGCCTCTCTCTCTCTCTCTCTCTCTCTCTCTCTCTCTCTCTCTCTCTCTCTCTCTCTCTCTCTCTCTCTCTCTCTCTCTCTCTCTCTCTCTCTCTCCCTCCTGTGTCTTAAGTGCACTCTTCCCCCCCCCCTGCCGAGAGAGAGGGGGTGCATTTGGAAGAGACAAGGAAGCGCGTGCCCGGCTGCTTCTGCCACTGAGCCCGGCTAGAAGTTTGGCTGTCAGCTCGGCTTCCTCAGGCAGCCCGTGAGAGTTTCTTCCCCCTCCCGCTTCACTCGCGAGCCAGAGGTGGGGGAGGATCAGTGGACACAACACTGAGGAATGCGACGGAGGTACAAGTCCCATGTAGGATGTGCATCTCGCAGACCACCCCACCCAACCTGCCACCCCCAAATTGCGCCCCAAAGCGAGACACATGTCCTACCTGACACTTGTAGCTTTGTCGCATTCCTCGGTGTTGTGTCCAGAGAAGCCCATTGTAAAAGAAAACTTCTCACAAGTTCGAGAAGTTTGAACTTGCGAGAAGTTTTCTTTTACAATGGGCTTCTCTGGACACAAAGCTGAGGAATGTGACAGAGCTACAAGTGTCAGGTAGGACGCGTGTCACGCGGCCCAACATGTCCCACCTGCCAGAAATGAGTCTCTGTGAGACTTGTCATGCCACCACCACTGCCTTGTGGAGCAGGACTCTGCAAGGCTTGTGCCATTGCATGCACGAACGGCAGCAGGACTCCAGCTGTGCTGTATGATGAAGCTCGCGGCAGTCCTGCAGTTCGTGCATGCAACGGCACAACAAGCCTTGCAGAGTCCTGCTCCACGAGGCGGTGGCGGTGGGCCAGCCACTCGGCCGGTGCCAAGAACAGGGAGGGGCATCCAATACCACGCCGCTTGCTGCACCCCCAAAATAATAAGCCCCCCTGATAATAAGGCCAAGGCCATATTTTGGGCTTCAAAAAATATAAGGCCCTGTCTTATTTTCGGGGAAACACGGTAATGATAATGATAATATAAAAAAACAGATCTGTGAACATCTAGAAACAAATAAAGTTATAACTAGTAGCCAGCACAGGTTTGTTAAAAATAGATTATGCCAAACCAATCTTATTTCATTCTTTGACAAAGTGACTAAATTAGTAGACCAGTGAAATGCTGTGGACATAGTATATTTAGATGTCAGCAAGGCATTTGACAAAGTAGACCACAACTTCTTGCTAAGCTAGAAAAATGTGGGATAGAAAGCATCACCACCAGATGGATTTGTAGCTGGCTGACAAGTCATACTCAATGAGTAGTCCTTAATGTTACCACATCCACATGCAGGGAAGTAAACAGTGGAGTACCACAAGGTCCTGTCTTAGGCCCAGTACTCTTCAATATCTTCATAAATGACTTAGATGAGGGAATAGAAGGGGAACTCATCAAATTTGCAGATGACACTAAACTCGCAGGAACAGCCAACAGTCCAGAAGATAAGCTTGGGATTCAAAAAGATATTGACAGACTTGAACAATGGGTCTTATCCAACAAAATGAAATTTAATGTGGAGAAAAGCAAAGTTTTACACATGGGCAGAAAAAAACAAAGGTACAAGTACAGATTGGGTCAGTGTTGGTGAACCCTTTCGGCACCGAGTTCCAAAAAGGGAGTGTGTGTGTGTGTGCGTGTGCGTGTGCGCGTGTGCTGAAAACCAGAAGAGCAGCTGCCCAACGTGCGCCAGGAAGATGATATTCTGGTTTCCGATGTGCACAGGCCTCCAGGCCACCTGGTCTTCTGGTTTCTGGCGCAGATGCACACATGAAGACCAGGTGGCCGGTGTGCATGTGCGCGCTGGAAACCAGAAGAGTGTCAAAATTTGAATGTCAAAATTCACCCCGTCTGTCAGTGGTGGGGGAGGGATGAGCCTCCGCCAGCTTCGCCTGGCCTTTCGGGGATCCTCACGCCTCCCTGCCCATCCCCCTGCCTGTCCCTCCCCCGATGACCCGGACAGGAAGAGAAAGTTGTGTGGGTAAAGTTGTGTGGAGGGAGTGCCTCCCTCCACTGGAAAGCCAGAGCCCCTTCCCGGCCTCAGAGGGAAGGAGCGTCGGCATTCCCAGGGCTCGGGTTGGAGAGTCAGCAGGCGGGAGAGCTTCACCCCAACTCTGGCCGGGATGAAGCACCTCCCAGCTTGCCACCGAGAACAAGCCAGCGCAGCCCCCCCTCCCGCCACTTCTGCCAAGGAAGCGTGACCGCTTCCCAGCCGGCACGCCTCTTACCCCGATGCCAGACAGACATTCCTCCCATGCGGACTCAGCTCCTGTGCAGCTCCGCCGCCCCAAAAGAGCAGCGGCAACAGTGGCAGCAGCCACAGAGTGAGGGGCAGGAGCAACCTGCCAGTGAGCCGGGCCCTCAGTGGCATCTCCATGCATGAGAAGCTGCACTCTCCTCCAGCCCTCCTGGGGCAGATCGCCTCCCTGACGGCTCCTCCTCCCCTGGCTGCTCCAGCATCCTGGCCGGAAACGGCAGTGCAAGAACCGCCCCCACCCCCTCGCCCTTATTTTGAACCACTAAAATAAAGCCTTCAGTTTCTTTCTTTAGCATTTCTGATCTTAACCAATTCTATGTAGGTTTTTTAAAAAATAAACTTTTCCTTATATATCCTTCAAGTATTCACCTTGCATTGGCATAGGCTTGTTCTTCCAATTAACAAATATGTTTTCAGTTTTTTCTTTTTTATATTCAGCCTTCACCTTTGTGGTTTTTCAAGAGATTTCCTCGATTGGCTGCCTTTAGCAAGAGTTCTTGGCTCCTCTTAATGTACTGTCTGAGCAGGAGGTTGGACTAGAAGACTTCCAAGGTCCCTTCCAACTCTGTTATTCTGTTACTTCCTTCACAGTTTATTTCTTTTATTATTTTATTCTGTGTTTTCTGTAGTTTGGTATTTTGTCCATGTGCTCATCACAGCATTTTAAAAAAATCTGACAGTATCTAGACCCGATAATAAAGGAATATATCAAAAATATGTAGTACAGAAAAATTGGTGTTTGCTTCATTAATTTGGTCATAGGTTTATAAATGTCTGGGTTTATAGCTTAGCTATGAAATACAATGATAAAATATGATCCCTACCATAGTGTTTGGAAATCATGGTTTATGGCTGAGTGTTGTATGTGACTTTTCAATAAACGACAGTAAAAATAAATCCAAGACTTGGCACAATATGAGAAATCAACTATTTTTCTTTTCTTTCCAATGGCATTATCATATTTTGGTTTCTTGTAATTTGAAGAAAAAAATTATGAAAATTATAGTGGAACCCTATTTTCTTTTCTTTTCTTTTCTTTTTGCATTTTGTTGGAGAAGGTTAGGAACTAAACTGGTACTTTATTCTGTTTGGATACGTTCATCCTTTCAGATCCTCTTGAGTAGGCCCTGATTCTGGTTTTGGGGAGAATTTTGGTCCTTGACATGAAACGTGTTTCAGTGCTTGAATGAATGAAAGCTGCAGGCCCTTTTATTCAGTGGCTGAATAGTTCTTACACTTTTGTCCTTTAATGTTATTATTACTATAAATCTGCTTCATGTAAAGAAAGTGAAAATTAAATTAAAATAAATGTAAATTAAAAGCTGGAATCTCTTGTGTATGAATGGCAGTTTGTAGTTTTAAAAATAAAATGTACAGATACAAATCTTGTATTTTTCATCATGTTTCTTTAACAGGAACCTTTTTGATGGAAATGATACTTGCAAAAATGCAATTGAAATGGATGTTTTTCTACATTTTTCGCTTGTTCCATCAGTAAGTAGACCAATAATATGACAACCATTGACTGCTTGGACTGTCCTGATTGATGAGTGCACCCTTAGATTCATTGGAGAAAGCCCATTTAAAACCATTTCCAAAGCTGACAGACTCTGGATGCGTAATCCAGATGCAACTGCTATTATTCTCAGCAAAAAAGTTCTAGCTGCAAATGAGGGGAGCAATAGCAATAGCACTTAGACTTATATACCGCTTCATAGTGCTTTACAGCCCTCTCTAAGCGGTTTACAGAGTTCAGCATATTGCCCCCAACAATCTGGGTCCTCATTTTACTGACCTCGGAAGGATGGAAGGCTGAGTCAACCTTGAGCCGGTGAGATTTGAACTGCTGAACTGCAGTGCTGCATTTTAACCACTGCGCCACCTCGGCTCATTGTTTAATGTATGCCTATGTCTATTTATTTATTTATTTCCCACCATTATTATTTTTACAAATACTGAAGATAGGAATACCAATAGCACTTAGACTTGTATACCACTTCACATTGTTTTACAGCCATCTCTAAGCGGTTTGCAGAGTGGGCATATTGCCCCCAACAATCTGGGTCCTCATTTTGCTGACCTTGGAAGGATGGAAGGCTGAGTCAACCTTGAGCCTGGTGAGATTCGATCAGCCCAATTGCAGGCAGCCAGCAGTCAGCAGAAGTAGCCTGCAGTACTGCATTCTAACCATGGTGCCAAGATGGTGAACATATCCACTCCTTCCTCCTATTTTGCCCACAACAACAATAACTCTATGAGGTGGATTGGGCTAAGAGAAAGGGGCTGGTCCAACATCAACCAGCTGGCTTTGATGACTAAGTCAGGAACTCCATGGTCTTCTGCTTCCTAGCCTGGTGCCTTAACCATTAGACCAAACTGGCTCTCACATATCTAAGTATCGGGTTGAAGATGGCTGCCTTTAGGACAAGACAAAGCTTGCATTTATCTACATGCTTCACTGCCCCAAGAACAAACTTACAAAGGAGTATATGGGTGCTTGTGTTTACAGACATGAAAAGCAGAGCTCTCCTACCCTATAGCAGGAGAGAAATGATAATTGACTTATCAAATTCCTTAATTTAATCTATCCAAGGCACTAGGCAAGGTAAATCTTACTCTGGCAGATGGATCTGGGAGGGGATTTGAAGGATGAATGCTCGCTCAGAATTCTAAACTAGTTTTGACTTGCTTTGGCGGGTAAAACATGTATCCAGCTCTGAATTGTTGGGTACCTTAATACCTTCTATACTGAAGATTTATTGATGACTTAATTGTGGTTCATCATAGTTCTTCTTCATAATATTAATCATGGTTTTTTTCTGTTCCTGCAGGTTGTCATCATTTTGATTCTGGCCTGTCTTGAAAAGAGAACAAAAAGATTCTGGTTTGATGACAGATATCCCAAATGTCCAAGACGTTGTGGGTTACTGCTGTGAGTTGGACAATACTTGCTGGCCATTTCTGAGTAGCAGTCTGTGACATACAAGTTTGGGGACTCGTATCCCCAAACGGCAAGAAACTGAAGTTGCCTAAAGCTGTCCTTTAGGCCCTTGACATAAAACATAAAGTGATTCAGTTCAAATATCTCTTGCACATTTATATTTTGTGATGAAAACCACTTTTAATTATTCCAAAGCAGACAATTTATTTATTTAGCATATGGCACCCAAAGCAGGTAAAGGAAAAACACTTTCTAAGGCAATTGTGGCCTCTAGTTTTGGTCTGACTCTTATCAACCCTAGTCAGATGGGAAGCTATCACTGGAACTGTAATCTAGCACATCTGAAGGGGCATAGTACACTTTGCTTGCATCCAACGACAGCACAAACATGTGACAGGGACACTATTTTCTGCAGTTACTTATCACCACCTTACTTATCACCAGTTCATCAGATGTAAGAGCAACTCCACTTTTTTGTTGCTGTACAAATGTTTAAGAACTCTTTTCTTCCTTATACCGGCACCATTCAAGGAGAGCTTCAAGTTGCCTAGAAACGGTTAAGCTTTGACTTCCTTTAACTTGGATGGAAGGCAATAACTGGGACAGAAACAATGGAGCTACGATGAAAAATTAGTAATTCTGTGTCACTGGTGCTCTCTGAGCTTGGTTATTTTCTTGCAGATGTTTCATTACCCAAACAAGGTAACATTATCAGTACCACTATCATCAGAGAGCACCAAGAACTCCCCATTTCAACTCTGAACTACAAATATTCTCCTTTATTGGGATTAGTAATTTTATGCCAGTGTAATTCTCCACTAGTTCAAGATTGACTGGAAACTATTATAACTATAGTTTAACAAATTTAACAGATTAACAAAGTTGGAAGGGACCTTGAAGGTTATCTAGTCAAACCCCCTGCTCAAGCAGGAGACCCTACACCATTTCTGGCAAATGGCAGTCCAGTCTCTTCTTCAAAGCCTCCAGTGATGAAGCTCCCACAACTTCCGAAGGCAAGCTGTTCCATTGGTTGATTGTTCTCACTGTCAGAAAGTTCCTCCTTATTTCTAGGTTGAATCTCTCCTTGATCAGTTTCCATCCATTATTCCTTGTCTGGCCTTTAGGTGCTTTGGAAAACAGGTTGACCCCCTCCTCTCTGTGGCAGCCCCTCAAATATTGGAACACTGCTATCAGGTCTCCCTGGTCCTTCATGAATGGTGCATAATTCACTAGATTAGCCATGCCCAGTTCCTGTAACCATTCTTCATATATTTTAATCTCCAGTCCCCTAATCATCCTGGTTGTTCTTCTCTGCACTTTTTCTAGTGTCCCAACATCTTTTTTTGGAAAGGGTCTCAATGTCTTAAGAATTTTTTTCATTATTTTACAGCCCAATGGAATCTCCCAGCTCAATCAGCAACCGATGGTCTTTGGGATTTGCATTTGGTGCTACAGCTGATAAAATCTTATTTCTATTTGGGAAACAGTTCTTTCCAGTGGGACTTCCTGAATGGGCTAAAGGTAAAACTCATGATTAACAAGTGATAAGAGAGCAGTAGAGGAACTCTGTGTCTTTGTGTTCTCTGATTTTTCTGTTTAGCTTATTTTTTAATCTAAGGTTATCTGGATTCCAGACAATTAGTTTACTCAGGAGTGCAGTGAGGGCTAGACTTTAGAACCAGATATGATCTTTAAGAGGACAAGTTTTGAAGGCAGTGGCAAATGGTAAGAGATGGTAAGAGTAGGCAAGGCCTCCCCAGGATAAATACATAGCCATTAAAAGCCTTCCTCCTTGTAACACCATGACATTAAATATCTGTTTCTAGGAGCAGGCATTCTTATTTGGGACTGAAGATAAGGCCCTAACATCTGCAACATGTCAAGCCATAGGTGTAAGCAAATAACTTATAATTGGAGTGGCTTAGGGGGTTCATGATAGGGAAATGCCAAGTAATAGTGGGAAAAGTGCTTAACTTCTCCTCCTTAACTTTCCTTCTTCAAATTCCTCCTCTTAACACAATGTTTCCTCTCTGCTGACTTTCAGTTTTAAAGCCTAATAGGCGATAATGATAGTAAAAGTAGAAAAAGACTCTTGTCAATTATATATGTTTCATGGTGACTATATGGTCCATAGATCATAGACTATATGGTTATGTCCATAGAGCAGGGGTGGCCAAACTATGGTTCTTTGAGGACCTGTGGACTTCAACTCCCAGAATTCCTGAGCTAGCCATGCATGCATGGCTGGCTCAGGAATTCTGGGAGTTGAAGTCCACAGGTCCTCAAAGAACCATAGTTTGGCCACCCCTGCCATAGAGCAAGTCATTTTTGACTCCATATACAGTAGATAGATCTTCTCTGGGATGATCTGTCCCTAACCTGGTCTTTCAGGTCTCCCAACTGTGCACTCATTACCATTATGACAGATGAGTCCATCCTCTTTGCTACTGGTTGTCCTGTTAGTCTCTTTCCTTCTACCTTTCCCAGCATTAGGGCCTTTCTATGGAGCTAGGTCTTTGCATGATGTGTCTGAAGTAGCATAATTTGAGCCTGTTCATTTGCACCTTGAATGAGAACTCTAAATTGATTTGTTTGCTGACCTTTTTGCTGGCTTTCTTGTCTGTCCATGGTCTAAGGAATTTTATAATAGTCCACATATATTAGAACCAATAGTAGGTTCTAAACCCCGTTGCTAGCGGTTCGCTTGTGAGCGTGTATGTGCGCGTGACACTTCTACGCATGCGTAGAAGCGTCCTGGGTGGGTGGGCGGAGCCTTCTACCTCCGCTGCTACCAGTTTGCAGAAATCTCCTTCTTGTGGATACTTATCTGCATCTTCTGCCTATTCACTAGCACTTTCAGGTACATTTAGAGCTGAGAATTGCCCTCACTCATAATGGTAATGTTTTTAACCATGTTTTCCTGAAGAAGCCTATTGAGCTAGTTCACATATAATGTTAAGCTGTGGCTTATAAGTATCTAGGCTAGATTTATACATCATGTCAAGCCATAGCTAAACCATATTATAGTTTGGTGTATTATATGAATCTAAGTGCTACTTGTCCATTGCATATGTTTATGAGTTCCAACTCATTGTGCAATATACTATCCTCTCATGTTATCAGATCACCATCAATAAATAATTGATGATCACTCCATAGGAGGCTGGTAATTTTATTAGGACTCCCACCCCTGATGTCACAAAACAGTGTGCAAATTATTAAAAAGAAAGAAAACAGAAAATAAAATTTGAGAAATATCCAAACATTCAAAAATATCACCAGGAGACCCAGATAGGTAACAGTGAGAAATATTCGATTATTTAGAGTGCTCAAGATAATTTCTTCCAATTTTTAAATGTTCCCAAAACATGAAACATGTCAGCTAGATGTGTATATCATAGAATAAGTTAAAGCTTTTAAATATTTGAAGTGGCTTTTCAAACTATGAGAAAATGGCATGTTCATTTGGATTAAGTAACTCAGAATACCTTTAAGCTCAGCTTCAGCTATAAAATCTTATCATTTCATGAATGGTGCATAATTTATACCTACAACACTAAAGTTATTTGTAGCTAAAAGCTGATGGTCCAGTTGAAACGATATAACGAACATAGCTATTTTAGACAGCCTGTGATACAGATTTCTATGTCATATTTTTCAAGTTGTTGACTGTGCCAAACGTACTCATTCAGAAAGCTGGAATTACTGGAGAACATTATCTGAGTTGAAAATGTTTACTTATCGGTTAAAGTTATCCTTTTGCTTGGTGGATCTGGTGTGATTAATTGTCAACTTCAAAATGGAAAAGATCACTCTGTCAGAAATGGAATGGTGATGATTGCTCTAGAGCAGGGATGTCAAACTCGCATCATCACAGCGTCGTCATGTGACGTATCGGGACTTTTCCCCCCTTCCCTAAACCGGGCGTGGGCGTGGCCAGCGTATGACGCATCCAGCCTGCAGGCCTCAAGTTTGAGAGCCCTAGAGATGTTCTCTTGAGGCTGAGATTGGAGAATGTAAAGATGATAGATTAGCTACAGAAAGCCAAACAGATCTCATTCCCCCTAGAGAAGTTTACACCAATCATCAACCTATATACCTAAGACCAGCCCAAAATTTATGCTAATTGACATCTCCAAAATTTGAAACAGCCTTATCCTTAACTTGCCTTAACACTCCCCTGATAGAGCTCATGGGGAGGAGATTTAGAATTACTCCTTAAGTGGTTAGGCCGTTATCCTTCAGGTGCTGGAGCCTTGAAACCACAGTGTATGAGTTTAGTTTTGTGTTATAAGTGTTACAAAAATATCAACTTTTATCTCATAATCCCATTAACAAAATTCTCAAAGTGCACTGAGATTTCTTTTATTTGAAATATTTCTTTTTGTCAAAAATATATCAGTTTCTCAGTCTAAATGATGCAAAAACGGTTTTGTAGTATATAAAATTCAGCAAAGTTTAAAGAGCTAATAACAGTACATGTTGTCTTATTACTGTTGTCAACTCCATGTGCTTTGTTATTCCATATTGGTTGGTCAATGGCTGTCATAAAAAAGTTTCTCAAACATTCACTGCTGAACAATAGAATGAAGATATATTTATGTCCTTTCTTCTGCAGTATTTTGGATCCTCCTCATGGCTTTTGAAGTGGGCATCTCCTCATACCCATTCTTTGTATGTCTTTTAACAAAATATGAAGTTGTAGGAGCAGTTTTGGGATTTCTTTACACAGCATCTTGGTAAGCAGAATTTTAACAGGCTCATGAATGAGAGTGAGTCTCAGAGTGGGGATTAATTCTTGATATAACAGGGGAAATTACAATAAAGTGATTTCATACTAAAAATATTATCCAGAAATGACTTTTCAGGTGAATAGAACTGTGGACATTCATCCAGATCATAACTTCCAGAAATAATCACAATAAACGGTGAAGCAGAGATATTAAAGCATAGGTTTTTTTTAAAAAAAAATCTAATAACTAAATTTTTAAAATTTACAAATCAGAGGAGGAAGGAAATCTTTAAATAAACAATTCTGAATCTCAGAATTTAATGTGAGCTTCAGAGTTGTTCTGAGTTTATAGTCGTCTATAGTCGTTTCAGGTCTGCATAGTTACATGCCTAAATATGTATAAGCTTTTTTTGATCTCAGAAAAATAATTGGAATAGATGGAACAACTATTCTGATTTCTTGTTTGCTATAAAACTAAAATCCTTAATAATTTATTTTAGGTACTATCAGTACTTCCAGATCTACATTTTACTTTCCCTGCCCTGAAACCTGAGAATCACATTGCCCTTTTCTGGAGAATCAGAAAACATTCATGATGGGGAATGATATACATTCATGGTGGGGAATGATATAAACATTCATGGTGGGGAATGATATAAGATAACCCATTAGTGATGCGAAGTTTCTGGTAGTCCAACCTACCATTTTCTTTCTCTTTGCTCTTGAAGATAAGGAATTACCACATATTAAATCAGCCTTAAATTTGAGGGGCAAAACCATCAGCACTTAAATAAATTTACAATAGTAACAATATGTACTTAAGAATGACATGAAAAGGAGAGCCAGTTTGATCTGGGGAATAAAAGTATTGGGCTAGAAAAAAGGAACCTGTAAATTCTAGTCTTCTTTAGGCATGGAGCCAGTAAGGTGATATTGGGTAATTGACTCTAGTTCAATGGTACAGGAATATAGTAAACCACTTCCAAAAATATTGCCAAGAAAATTGCATGGAATTGTCCACATAGTTGCCAGGAGGAGGGAGGGAGATAGAGGGATGTATGTATGTATGTATGTATGGATGTATGTATGTATGGATGTATGGATGTATGGATGGATGTATGGATGGATGGATGGATGGATGGATGGATGGATGAAAGAAAGGAAGGAAGGAAGGAAGGAAGGAAGGAAGGAAGGAATAGATGAGTAACTTGCTGCTACTTAGAAGTCCTGCTGTTAAACAGAACGAGTGGGGAGTGGGGCATTGTGGGTGGCAAAACCAATAGTTGAGTAACATCTTAAATACTTTTAATGCATGAAATATATGGGGCTAGTCCTATATGGTTAGGACTTCCTTAGGTAGTCAAATTCATTTTCTTCTGCTTGGCTGTGATATAGATCAAATGACAAAATTGGTGTGGGCTTTTTTCCTATTTGTGGAACTCTTTATCTTACCCCATCGCCTACAGCCTGAATTTAGAACTCTGTAGTCAATTTCTCAATCTTTGAGTCTTTCATTTGAGTTTTCTTGCATATATATTGTAAGCACTTTCCAATCTCTGTGTTCAAGCAAGTCTTTATTATTACTCTGCTTTTGATACATAAGCATATAGTCATACTTTCTACACCTACGACCCTGATTCCAGCTGTTAGAAGACCTGGCTGTAAAATTATGCTGTCATGTCACTATCACAACATTCAAGTATGATCTTATTAAAAGCCAGAAATATTCTTGCTAGGTATAATACTTGAATAGTATGATAAAGAGAATCTGTATTTAATATTACATGTCTTGACAGCAGCAAGAATTGTATATGCACAATACTGGAAAAATGAGGAAACGCCCACAGAGGATGATGTAATTAAATTAAATTTTTTTTTAGATTGTGCAGAAATGGATAGATTGACATTAAAAGTAAAAGAAAAAGAAGATACAGAGTATTTTAGAACATGGGACTTGTTTTATAAATGGTTGGGCAGTAGAGGTAGAAATTAGGAGTGGAAAGAGTATTATTGTATTAAAATAAATTGATCCAGACAATACACTGTTCACTAAGCATTTATGTATGTAATGTGAAAATACCGTATTTTTCGGAGTATAGGACGCACCTTTTTACTCCCAAATACACCGAATGCAGCCCCCAACCCCCCCCAGCCCCCACCCTTTGGAGGTTTTCCCCGCTGCCGCCGCCGCCGCTTGCCCCCCCCGCTGCTTGCCCCCGCCGTCCCCGCTGTTGCTTGCCGCCGCCACCACCGCTGCTTGCCCCCGCCATCCATTCCTGAGCTAGCATAAAATCTAGCACCCCAGTCCTTTCGAGGTGCCACCGCTCCGCTTCGATCCCGACCGCTGCCCGCTTGCGAGCGAGTGGGCGTGCGAGCAGGCGAAGCGCGGCGGCAGGCAGGTGTTTTGGAAGCGCCGAGGGCAGCACGCGCGTCCGGGATGCCACTCTGTGCTTTTTGCTTAGCCGGCAGCAGCGGGCGCAGCGAGTCCCGTCCTCACGCTCGTCCCCGGCACTTGCTGTGGCGACGCTGTTTTCTCCGAGACCTTTGTCTACTGCTCCTTCTCCGAGACAAAGGTCTCAGAGAAAACAGCGTCGCCACAGCAAGCGCCGGGGACGCGCGTGAGGACGGGACTCGCTACGCCCGCTGCTGCCGGCTAAGCAAAAAGCACAGAGTGCTGCCCTCGGCGCTTCCAAAACACCTGCCTGCTGCCGTGCTTCGCCTGCTTCCTCAGCTGCTCTTCTCTAGCGAGCGCTCTTTGGCCGGGAAAACCAGGAGCCGCCGCTTTCGCCGCAGATCTGCTCAGCTCAAGTTGCAGCCCTTGAACTTCAGGAGGGAACTGGCTGCGAGACCGGGAGGACTTGTGGACTTCAACTCTAGCTAGCATGACTGGAGGAGGAATTCTGGGAGTTGAAGTCCACAAGTCTTAAACTTGCCAAGGGGGTGCAAGGGTCTTCAAACTTGTGGACTTCAACTCCCAGAATTCCTCCTCCAGTCATGCTAGCTCAGGAATTGGAGTTGAAGTCCACAAGTCTTAAAGCTGTCAAGTTTGAAGACCCCTGGGTTAGGGATGCAAGGGTCTTCAAACTTGGCAAGACTTTTTACAACCATGTACACTTTTTACAAACTTCAAACTTGACAGCTTTAAGACTTGTGGACTTCAACTCCCATTCCTGAGCTAGCATGACTGGAGAAGGAATTCTGGGAGTTGAAGTCCACAAGTCTTAAAGCTGTCAAGTTTGAAGTTTGTAAAAAGTGTACATGGTTGTAAAAAGTATACATGGTTGTAAAAAGTATTCTGCTACACTGGTATTTTATTAAATAATATATTACTACACCATTTGGTTCAGAATACTTTTTTCCTTGTTTTCCTCCTCTAAAATCTAGGTGCGTCCTATACTCCGGTGTGTCCTATACTCCGAAAAATACGGTATATAAATAAACTGTTTAAAAAAGTATGAACTAATATGCAGGAAGAATGACATCTTGGTAATCAAGGCAATTGTTCTTGTAGCTAATTTGTTTTGTTTTGCAAAATGGTCAAAGAAGTGCGTGCAACAAGTATTTTGTGTGTGTGTGTGTATGTGTGTGTGAGTTAGAGAGAGATATATATAATTTTGTCATACTACCAAGAGTTGTTAAGGCAAGGAGTCATACACTCTTGATTTGGATTCCCATGTTGTTTAGCTGGAGAGAGTACCAGTTTAGATAAGATAAGATAAGATGATAAGATAAGATGATAAGATAAGATAAGATAAGATAAGATAAGATGATAACCTTTGTTGTCATTTTTTACTATGAGCACACTGGCACACATTAAAAATGAAATTCTGTTGCCTGCTCTCAAAAGAAAATATACCGTATTTTTCGGAGTATAAGATGCACTGCAGTATAAAATGCACCTTAGTTTTTGGGGAGGAAAATTAAAAAAAAGCTGATTGGCGGGTGGATCGTGCTCCCGGAATACCCCCAATAAGCTGTTCTCAGAGGTGAATTTTAGCAACAGGTTCGTTGGTTGTGAGCGCTGCGCCTTTCTTTTTTTTTCTGCCTCTGAAACCTCCGTTTGAGAGGCTTTTTTTCTGAAGCTCTGTTTCAGAGGCTTTTTTTCTGAAGCTTTTTTTCTGAAGCTCCGTTTAAGATGCTTTTTTCAGTCTCTGAAACCTCCGTTTAAGGGCTACATTCGGAGTATAAGACGCACCCTCATTTTTTGGGGGGGAAAAGGTGCGTCTTTTATTCCAAAAAATACGGTATCTACCCATGCACATACTGGTACATAACACACATTTAGACATGCTATATACATGTAGATATTTAGACACATGCACGCACACATACATACATACATACATATATACATATACATATACACATACACATACATATGCTGCTGTCTATTTTGAATACATAGCGGAAAGAGGAAACTTGAGAGTTCACAAGTTTGATACTATATGGAACAAAGCTGTGACTGAATCTAGATGTTCTGCTTTGGATACCACAAAGTCTCCTCCCAGAACAAGGAAAATAGGTCATGAAGAGAATGTATAGCACCCCAGACAATACTGTGGACCCTGCTCAACCAGTTGGCTCATAGTATCCCTGGTGTCAAAGGATGGAAACAGTTGGGATGAGTAGTGAAAATACAGAAGTACAGAAGTCAAAGGGAAATTAAGTTCATAGCAAACATATACTGCCAATAAGAAAATCAGGATAGTTGCAGTGATCATATGCAAAGCATATTAATTATAATACAAATATCCAGATATTAGTAAATAATTTAGCATATTGAATGGAATTTATTAAGAAAAAAGATTTCTAAGTACATGGGAAAAATCAAAGCAATAAACTTGTAGGTCTTTCAGCATCTCCCTGTTTTCTACATTGCTGAAAAGGTAGCGAGATCTAATGGAGGTAGGGATTAAGAGATGAAAGTTATATTGGAAGCATCCACTAGCAAAGGTAAAAAAAAAGGTAAAGGAGTCCCTGAGGATTTTACTCTGCTAGTCGTTAGCCAATTTTTAGCGGGCAGCATTCATCTCTGTTTCTAGGCTATTGAGCCAGCACTGTCTGAAGAAGATTATCATGGTCATATGGTCAGCATGACATCATGCCACAGTGCAGAACATCCAGTGAAACATGGAGTGCTTCCCATCAAAGTGGTACCTATTAATCTACTTGCATTTACATGTGTTCAAACTGCTAGGTTGGCAGAAGCTGAGGCAAGTGACGGAAATCATTCTATCACATGGTGCTAGGGTTTGAACCTCCAGAGTAGAGGTGGGTTCATCCCAGTTCGGACTGGTTCACCCGAACCGGTAGCAAAAAGCTGGTAACGTCACGATGACATCACAGAACCAGTTCGGTCGGTGCCGGTCTGTGGGCGCCGCCATATTTTTTTTTGAATTTTTTCCAAATTTTGTTCCCCGAATTTTTTTTGAAAAATTTTCCAGGTTTTTTTTCTTCTGAGCACGCGCAGAAGCTGAGTTTCCAACACTGCGCATGCATGGCCATCTTGCTTTTGGCTTTTTTTAAAAAATGTTTTTTTGCCACTGCACATGCGCGCATACGAAGCACGGCCACGTGGCGCGTGAGGAAGTGAACCGGCAGCGAGGTAAGTTAGAACCCACCCCTGCTCCAGAGTATAGATCTTCTCTGGTGTCTTTTAAGCTGCTGAGCCACCATGCCTGTCAAGGAAGGGGTATGGATTGCCTTTAATGTTGGAACTTTACCATTGCCAGTGAAGATCTGTTTTCATGTAAGAATGTCCTTTTCCAAACAGAACTTTCCAATTGTATTAGCTGTTAATTCCTGGATTTTTCTAGTCAGATTTCACCAATGACACAGAAATCAAAGAAACAGTATGAAAGTGATGAGTGATGTTGATGTTGGATCTGATTTGAATATGGTGCATCAGAGGTTTGGCTTAACAAGTAGTACAAATATGTACCATATGTGTGTATTCTATAACTTCAAATGCCAATTTATGAAACTAATAACTCCATGTATTTTACAGGGCAGTTGTCATGATCTCCAACATTTTAAACTGCCCTGCTGATGAAGATGTATGTATTTATTTTTGTCAATTATTAGTGTTTTACTATGGCAATTGGAGGTTCACTTAAGGCAGGGGTGTCAAACTCAATTTCATTGAGGGCCGTATCCGAGTAGTGTTTGACCTTGGGGGGCTGGGGGAGGGGGCGTGGCTAGCTCGAGGTCCGTTTTCAACCGCGTCAGTCTCCTGGGCTTCGTTTTCACTGGCAGAGGGCTCCAGGAGGCTGTTGCAGTCGAAAATGGAGCCCTGGGCGGGCTGTGCTTGGCCCTTCCGAGCTCTGTTTTTGCTGATAGAGGCACTGTGGGCCAGTCTTTCACTGTTTCCAGGGCAGGCCTGCGGGCCATATCCGGCCCACGGGCCTTGAGTTTGACACCCCTGACTTAAGGTGTTCAGTGCATCAATCTAATGAAGGTTTAGCAGGTTACTGGTTTGCTGCTGGAAGAAAATCCCCTGAGCACAATGCACAAAAAAATGTAGTGTAAGCTAAGTTTAGGCCTATAGAAAATCTATTGTGCTTTCTATGCACGAGGAGCAAGTGCTCCAAAAAAAAAAGTACATGGATTCGGTATACTGAGGGAGGCAATAACATTGAAGAAGTAATAGAAAGTCGTGAAATCTCTCCCTACAGGTGAGTTTTTGACAAGACTCACTAAATGAATGGCGTCATAAATGCTGACTGAATTCCTGATACCAAATAACCATTGACTACTAGTGAAGTATTAGTGAACAATGTCTCTGAAATGTATACAACTATGCATATACCTATCCTTGCCTCCCCTGGGTCCAATTTTGGATCTACATGAGTTGGATTACAACTTCCCATAACCAATAACATGTCTACCAATAACATGTCTTCACTTATGCTGGCTGAAAGAGATGGGAGTTTTTAATCTAACAAATCTTGAGGATTCCAGATTTGACAAAGCTGCACCATACCCTTCCAGCATGTAGATTTGTTCTCCATAGTTGAGTTTACATAAAGACAGATCATTGGTCCATCAGCTTGCTATTATCTATGCTGACTGGCAAGATCTTTCCCATTAGACCAGACCACAAGATTAGAACAAACTTGGCCTTTGCGCCTGAATTAAGTCCTTTCCCTAAAGACCCAAGATTTCTGGTATGAACCTCAAGACAAGCTTCAGCGTTCACTACAATTAATTTACTGCATAACTTACCGTATTTTTCGGAGTATAAGATGCACTGAAGTATAAGACGCACTTTAGTTTTGGGGAGGAAAACAAGGAAAAAAGGCCTCTGCCTCCCAGCAATTTGCCAAACAGCAAACAGCACAGATGATATACACTGTTTGCTGTGTATTTCTGTGCATGTGTGCTTGACCCATAGAAATAGCAAAGAATTGGAGAAATGTACATTATGGCAGTATATTAATCCCAGAAAGTTTTCTTAAATGTAATCACACTAACTCCTCCCAATTATTTAAATAGATCTACTCCAAACATGACTAAGTCAGGGTTTAATTCAGCTGCCTTATTTTAATACTAATACTTAATACTAAAACAGGATATTTCAGATTATACTTTTGCATATCTTTAAAATTGATGTGGCTTTCTGGAAGGCTTTCTACTATTTAAAAGAAGATACAATAGCACTGGGCCTCTTCAGAGCAAGCATTTATTTTAAAAAGCTTCTTCATTTTGTTAAGTTGTCTAGAACAATAATAAAGCAGTCTTTAAAAAATAAGTCTTATAATTTGAACACTCTACAAACATTTAACAAACATATTAACAGAATTTGCCTCTACCTAGGATAGAACTCACAACCTCCTGATTGTGAGGCAAGAGCTCTTTCCTCTAGGCTATGTAGCTGTAGCTTACTATCTTGCAATTTCAGCAATGTAATATTGCCAGCAGTTTATCTCCCAGCATTTTATTTCATTACAGCCACCGTAGTTAGTTTCATTTTACCACGTGGCTTGCAAGCCTCTGTCAGCTGTAGATCGGGAGGCAAGTAATCTTTTAGTGTGCTAATAAGGCTTCTGTTTCTGTTCTGTTTGCTGCAAAGAGGTAAATTGTTGGCAGGCAGAGGCCAAAGGGTGGGGGTGGCTGGGTGGGGCTGCATTCGGTGCATAAGACGCACCCAAATTTTCACCCTCTTTTTGAGGGTAAAAAGGTGCATCTTATACTCTGAAAAATACGGTAAGTTGAATTTACACAGGGAAGGAAGAAGAGTGGATCATCTGCAACTTTGTTGGTAATTCTGCTTTCCGTACATAGATTTTTGGAAAGTACACTGAAGTAATTCTGATGTTGCCATCCTTGCTGTTCCTGTTCCTTCTGCTAGGACGTTTCCTTTGTAATTTTGTGAATGCAGTGAGACTTTCATCTGTACAGAACCAAAATGTGAGTATTTATAGCAGCATTGAAGTCCTCTCTTTTAATTACTTCATTTGGATTATTTGATTGTACTCCAATGGGATGAAAGTTCTTTAAATGCAATTGAATGCCAAAGACAAACCTAGAAAAAGAATTGTGAAATAAGCTTAATATTAAATCAGACTCACTGATTTAAGAAATGAGAACATGTCTGGCAATCGTATCCCTTTCTTACTATTTTGGCCATTTAAAGTAGTTAAAAGATGGTTGCTTCTACAAGACTTTGGAAATGGAGACTGATGATGCATTTGACCCCCTCCCCCTTGGGCTCAGCATGGTTATCTCCTACCATCTGTCCACATTTTGCACTCAAGACTGTTGCCTGCTCAGCTACTTGTAATAATCTCTTCTTGTGAAACTATTCCCTCTCTTTTTGGAGACTTTTCATCTAACTCCTCAGACAGCAGAGATTAATTAATTTCAGCTACTTTGAAATTGTTCCACGTTATAACACTGGTCTGAATGTTGGAGCTCTGTGCTGAGAGAAACTATCCTGAGGCAGACCAGACTAAATTTTTGAGGATTCTACTTGCTGTTTCTACTTAGGTTAGAAACTGGGATGCCAAAAAGTGAAGTTAGGTTAATGTTAAATTACTAGTTAAAACTCCACTTCTTCTCCTTGGGCTTAGTCCCATTAATAATAACTGATGACTGCCACCTAAGCTGGAACAATCTCATTAAATAAACACTGAGAACAATAGGATTACTGTCAGAGAACATTAGATTGTTGAGATACAAACATGTCAAACATACACTCCTATAGAAACTACAAGTAGTCCTCACTTAACGACAGTAATTTGGACTGAAAATTTGCCATTTGTGACCTCCTGCCAGCATCTTCATGGGCTTTGCTTTTGAAAGCCAACAGTGAAGGTCATAACATGACATGACATGAGTCTTTATTGATTAGCCGTTGGGCCATATCAAAGTGCAAAGTTCCAGAAACAAATTATTACTAAAATTCAATAAAAACAATTTAAAATGGAATTTGATAAAATACCATTCAAAATGAAATTGGAATAACATACAGTACGATTTAAAATGAAGTTGGAATAAAATACAGTCTAAAATGAAATTGAATAAAATACAATAATTTAAAATATAGATAAAATATGATAAAATTATATTTCGGTCACCCCTGCAATCTACCCCAGTCAGTCCCACATATGCAGATCTCAACCGAACTATTTTGTTTAAATACTATGCTGTGTTAAATGTTATTTTCAGTTTCTGGCCACACATAAGGTAAGTTGTTTTGATATGGGGATCCCAATGGGTCATTTGTTTGGTATATAGACCAAGGTACCTGTCTCTCATCCCCTTATGCAAGCAACAATCAAATAGGATGTGAGCCAGGTCTTCTACCTCTGCTGCTCCGCAAATGCAGAGATGCTCATTGTAGAGTATAGAATAGAATCTCCCATATCTGACCATTGTGTCAAGCTGTTCGAATCTTGCTCACGTAAATATCCCCCTAAGATGTTTTGGCAGTTGTAACTTCAAATAGCTGTCTACTTGAAAAGTACGTTTGTATTTACTCAGCCATTTCAAGTTACCCACCTTACTAAGGATAGCTATATCATTTTGTGCTTCTATATTCTTAATTCTTTGGGCAGCTCTTTTTTTGAGTTGTTCTCCTGTTACGCAAGAGATAGGAAGGCCACAGCTTCTTACAAAATTTGTTAGTTTGGTGATCCAGGAGATTTGTGATTGTAATTTTATTTGCTCTAGTAGACATACCGGTAACTTGGGGAGTCTATCAGTCTCCATTTCATTGACTTTGCACCAGTAGTTATATGCTCTAATTTTGGATAGTGCATGAATTGTGTAAATTCCCAATTCAGCTCTAACTGCTGCAGCAGATGTTCTTGTATCGACATCCAAAATACATCTCAAATACTGGGACTGTGTTTGTTCTGGGACTGTGGTTGAGTATAGACCCCAAACTTCTGCTCCATACAAGAGCATAGGGGTAACCTTAGCTTTATAAACTTTAATTAATGGGGCTAGGGACCCTGGGCAAATATAGTTCTTTAGTTTAAGCAGTAAATTCAAATAGGCTTTTGCTCTAAATGTACTCTGTTGATGATGATGGCAAGCCCAAGATCCAGTCTTGGAAAAAGTTACGCCTAAATATACAAAATGTTAACCTGTTCAATTGGTTCACCATCTAATTGCCACCTATGTCTCTGATGGTGTTTTCCAAACACCATTATTTTTGTTTTAGATTTACTAATGATTAGGGAGTTATCCTGGCAATAAGAGCTGAATCTTCTTAATAGCCTATGTAATCTTACTTGTGAATATGATAATAAAATCATATCATCAGCATAAAGCAAGCAGTTACAGTAAGTATTTAGAATCATCGGCATGTGTACTGTGGGATCCTTTATTAACCCTGGCAGGACATTGATATATAAACTAAATAATAATGGGGCCAGGATAAACCCTTGCCATACCCCTTTATTTGTGTGAATCCTGTTAGTCAGAGCCCCCATTAACCCCATATCGCACCCTCACACAGGTACTTGTGTAAAGGGATTTAATCAAAGCCAGGAGTCTATTTTAAGAGATATTAGTTTACTCCATAGTACTTCTCTGTTTACCATATCAAATGCTGCTGTAAGGTGTCTGTCTGTCTGTCTGTCTGTCTGTCTGTCTGTCTGTCTGTCTGTCTGTCTGTCTGTCTGTCTGTCTGTCTCTCTCTCTCTCTCTCTCTCTCTCTCTCTCACACACACACACACACGGTTTGTAATTCCTGGAAATATGTGTAAAGATGTTTTATTTACAATACAGGACAAAGATTCTCTTATGGAGGAATACCAGTCGCAGTATGTCCAGCAGTTGCTGAGAAAGCCTGTGCTTGGGTGAGGATCATTTTGTTCTTGGAGACATTTTTGCTTTGACATATTCTGATAATTTTTTTTCTTTTTTTCAGTGTCAGGTAATTGGCTGATACCAATATGAGCAAAATCCTTCTGTCAATAGAGCAATAGCTAGGCTCATATTCCATAAAATGATAACATTAGCTGAAAAGCATCTGGAATCTCATGGATCCCTAACGATTAATCAGTGTATTCTGGCTTAAGGCTTGATTTGATTCAATATAGACATCAGATGCAGGTATGCCTGTGAGTATATGGACTATACTCCTGAAAAGCTTACCCTAGAATAAACATATTAACCTATAAGCCCTTGGGATCCTCAGCAAAACCCACAATATCTTGCTGGCAAAGTGATGTGTTGTCTTGAAGCTTTCATTCTTGGTGACTTTCTGGTGAAGAGAGAAATATTTTGAAGATGCTGCTTATAGGTAGTCCTCAACTAATGACAGTAATTGGGATTGGAATTTCCATCACTGAGTCACGTGGCTGTAAAGCATGATATCATGTGATTGCATTGTTTAGCAGTAACAATCCAGCACTCCCCATTGCCATCATTAAATGAGGATTGCAGGTTGTTGAGTGAGTCCCAAATGGACCAAAATCAGGCCAGAAAGCAAGCAAGATGTGGCGCAAGTACAGTGGGGCTGGGGTGGCTTTTGCTGTGTGGGTGAATATGTATGAGTGGAAGGGGAGGATGTGAGTGACTTACCAGAGTCACCTGCAACCTTCCCTACCATCTTCTCCATTGACTTTGCTTGTTGGAAGCTGGGCGGGAAGTTCACACTTGGAGATAACTGTACAAAAATAGTTTGGGGAAAAATAGAGCATGTTGGTCACCCATATCCTGTTCATTGTTTTTGTTCTCATTCATAAATTCCCATTGTCTGCAATCCAGCCACATTGAGGGATAAAGACCCTCGTAATAAGAGTTCTGTTGATAGAACTAGGCCAAATAGCAATGAGAATTTTCAAATTCAGAGAACTAAAGGAAATGGACTTTCTTCTATCACATGCAAAGCAGCTTTGGAGAATGACCTGATTTTTTTTTGTTACTTAACACTCCTATATTTTTATCTACCAACAGGAATCCCCAGAAAAACTGGTTTCAGAGAAAGTTATATCAATGGGACCCCTACTTTAAATTCCCCAGCAGAATAATCAGCACAATTGTCATTATGTTCCTATGTCTTTACATGGTAAGGCAAGACCGTGCATGATGCTTACAGCAAGGAAGTCACTGTTGCTTTTGGTCCAATCAAATCATCTTTGAACTGAAAGCATTCTTGGGATCAGCTGTTATTTGTAGTCCAAAGAACAGGCATCGATCATTGAAGCTAAACTGTAGTGCATGCTATATTTTGCATGCTGAGCAAAATTCTAATATTTAAATTATCCCAAGTAGTCAATAATATAGGCATATGAGAATACTATACTATAGTCCAGTGTTTCCCAACCTTGGTAACTTGAAGATTTCTGGACTTCAACTCCCAGAATTCCCCAGCCAGCAAAGCTAGCTGGGGAATTCAGGGAGTTGAAGTCCAGACATCTTCAAGTTGCCAAGGTTGGGAAACACTGCTATAGTCTCTCCTCTTGTCCTTCTCAAGTGAAGCTATACAGGTAGTCTCGAGTTACGAATGTAATGGAGCCTGCCTATTCCATTCGTACCTCAAGGATTCGTAGGAGTGAATCTCATACCTTGAATGAAATCACTCCCTGTTTTGCTGCCCACAGATTTGCTAATCAAATGCACGGTTTTTTAAGTGCACATGAGATATCTCAGGGTGGGGAAGGCCATTGGGGGGGGGGCTAGTGATGGGACAGGCCCCCAAGGCCTCCCCAACCCACTAAGATATCTTATGCTTCCCCTTCCCATCCTGCCGTGCCGGACTCACCTTACAAGATCTATCTCCTTTGTGCTGTGGTTTCTGTGCCTTTGAGGAGAGGAGAGGAGAGGAGATGAAAGCTCCTGGGTGCTGTAATATTGCATGAGTTCAGGCACCTATCCTCTTTTGCAGAGACTGGGTGCCTGAACTCTCACGAGATCACGGACCCCAGAAACTTTCATTCTGGTCGTGAAAAGTTTTTGCAGTGCCTTTCTCCTGCTCCTTTCCACCACCACCGGGACACTTTTTGCCCAAACGGAGACCTTGACGCAGACTGGAATCTTTGTTTCCTTGCAAATGGGGCACTTCAAAATGGAGCCATCCGCTCTATTTTTAAGCGCCCCTTTTGCAAGGAAACGAAGCTTCCAGTCCGTGTCAGTTCTCCGTCTGGGCGAAAAGTGTTTGGGCGCCTATGGGATGCTTGGAAACGGAGTGGATAGCTCCATTTTTAAGCACCCCATTTGCAAGGAACTGAAGATTCCAGTCCACGTCAGTTCTCCAATTGAAAAGTGTTTGGGTGCCTATGGGACACTTCTGCTTGCTCATGGCCGCAACGGAGCAGGAGGCTGAATGAAGTTCCAGTCCCACAGCCATGAGGTGAGGCGGGGTGGTGGAGCTGCCCTATGCGCCCTGCTCCAGCTTACTTCAGGGCCCCCGCAGCCAGGATATCCATGCCCCAACAATGCCTTGCCTTGCGGCCGCGGCATTCAGCCTCCTGTTTTGTTGTGGCCGCGAGCAAGCAAAAGAAGTGGGCCAGTGGCCACATTGGCTCCTACTGCACATGGCTGCCAGTGCTGCCACTGCGAGGCAGGTGTAGGGGCATAGATGGCCTGGCTGTGGAGGCTCTGAGGTAAGCCGATGCAGGGCATGTGGGGCAACTCCATCCCCTGCCTCGCCTCATGGCCATGACACCATGAGCAACCAGAGAGAATGAGTGGTCGGCTGGCTGCGCAGGCTCTTAAGTAGGGCTTATTTTGGGGGTGGGGCTTATATTAGGCACACATGTAAAACATGCTAGGTCTTATTTTTGGGGAAACGGTGAATAAGAGGATAAACTCCTAGAAATAGAACCTTATTTGTTAAAGGAAAGATCAATCATAAATTAATTTCTAGATATATTCTTATATAGCTTTAATCTAGGATTGTAGTAGTCATGTGTAATGCTATTTGTTGCAGATTAAGTTCATCCATCAAGCCAAGCAACATTTGTTTTAAACACGCTTTGCTGAATAACCATATTTCTTGTAATTTGACAATCACAATTACTTGGCTTTATGTAACAGTTAAGACAAAAATATATTGTATCTTAATATTATATCTTGTATTAATATAAGCTATGTGAACACAACAAAGCCAAGTTATTTACTGTACTTGAAGTAGCTAGATATAAAAAATATCCAGCAAAATCCTCCCTTGCTATTTAACCTTAACAGATGGGATCTATTCCTGTTGAGGGATTTCGCTAACAGATCTCCCCCAACTTAAATTACTGTAGGTGTGAAGGTCTACAGGTCAATTGTGAATGCATTCTGACCTAATGGGAGTCCCTAAAGGTATCTATTATTATCTTATCATTTTCACTTCAGACATTTTTATCCATCATTATCTTTCATTTCTCTTCCAGTTTATTGGGCTCGAATTTATTTTGATCAATACACTTATCAAAGTACTTAAAGTACTGCATAATGACATACGTTTTTCAGATTTGGAAGCAGATTCATGGGTCGAAGACTTTGAAGAGTTTATTCGTGTGTTAGAAGGTAAAGGCATACTATTTTGTGACTATAGCATTACTTTTCCATGGGTGGTATAACGTACCAGTTGCATTGAAAAAGAGAATGACAAATTTCTAATAATGTTGTCCCTAAACAAAAACCTGATAGTGCTTGAAGAAAAAGAAAAAACAGCCAACAGCTCTTGTACATCCATTCTTTCTTTCCTCAATGGGAGGAGGAGCAGCTAGCTTGGAAAATGCCCTTTCTGGAGGGCTGGAACTTCAAGTCTCTAAAATTGAACTTGAAGAAAAGAAACTTCTCCTTTGTGCAGAACCATCTTCCTTTTTGGAACCCAGCATGGTTTGCTAAGCTGAATAAGGTAAAAGGAGAAGGCCACCATTTCTTCAGTGGAGTAGAAAAATGGCTTCTCAGGAGATGTTATATTCTCCATTGGCCCTCTATACCCACTGCTGTAAGGACTCTTTGGATGCAAAAATATGAGTTTCATACAAATAAAATAAATAAGTTCAGTGGTGGGTTCCTACCGGTGCGGTCCGGTGCGTAGCTCCAGTAGGGAGAGGCCGATTGCGCAATTTGCGCGCGACCGCTCCTGTGCCGTCTTTGCCGGTCCATCCGCGTCGCCATCTTTTTAAAAGAATTTTTGGTTTTTTTTGCTTCTGCGCATGCGCGGAAGCAAAATCTCGCCAAAATCTCGCGAGGGGATACGCGCGCAAGAGAGATTTCGGCAAGGTTTTGCTTCCGCGCATGCGCAGAAGCAAAATTATGCGAGGGGGCGTGCACACATAATGAGCACGCGCACGCACAAAATGTGGAGATACGCGCGCAGCGCACCGGTATTGGTAACTGAGCAACCCGCCCCTGAATAAGTTCATGGTGCTCTGGTCAGAGATTGACAACCCCCCAAATATAAGATACATTTCTTTCCTAAAGTTTTCCCATCCACATTTCCTACTGTATTAGCATTTTCTAGCTGGAAGGAAGAGGGTGTATTCTTTTTTCAATGTCCATGCTGGCAGGGAATAATTAAAATGTATATATTTTAAGGTGAATGGCAATTATATTAAAAAGATTGTGGGATGAAAGCAAGAAGATATAGAGTAGTATAAGGTAATTACTTACTTGCACCAGAAATTTCTGCTGTTTAGCTGCAGCCATTAGGCTGGTTTATTTTTGTCCTTACACAATGAGTAGCAAATGTTCAACAGAACTGTTTTTGTCAGATTTCCTTGGTCTTTGAGGTAATAGATACTCTTATACTTTTCTCTGTTAGATAGCTCTATGTGGATACAGTTCAGGTAGCAAAATATAATTGCCTTTCAAAACCTATGGCTGTAGCATTGACCTGAAAATGAGTTGTAAGGAGTTTTCAGCTGACCAGGAATCTTTTTTCCCTTAGTAGGTTTCATTCCCTAAAAGACTCAGGTGTTTGTTTGGCCTTTCTACCATGCGTAAGGTGTTTAGAAATGATTACAGCAGCAGCAGAAGAGCAAATAAAGACAACAGAAATGATAAGGGAGTTAGAATAGTTCCCTGTTTTTATCTTTGTGTGAAAACAGCTAAGGGAAGTCATGATTATGGATGGCTTTGATTACAGGTAGTCCTTGACCATTGTTCATTCATAGTTACGATGGCCTTGGAAAAAATGACTTGCAACTGTACTCACACTTATGACTGTCACATTTTCCTTGTACTTATATTGCCATTATTTGGGTGATTGGCATCTGGCTCGCATTTATGACTGGGTACAAAATCCTGTGGTCATGGGATTGTGATTCGAGACCGTTTTTTTTTTTTGCCAATTTCTGTATCAACCCCTAGGGCAGTGATGACGAACCTTTCTTTCCTCGGGTGCCGAAAGTGCATGTGCGCATGCTATTGCACATGCGCGAGTGCCCACACCCATGATTCAATCCCTGGGGAGGGCGAAAACGGCCTCCCCTGCCCCCCCAGAGGCCCTCTGGAGGCCAGAAATGGCCCATTTCCCAACTTCTGGTGGGCCCTGTAGGCCCATTTTTTGTCCTCCCCAGGCTCCAGAGGCTTCCCTAGAGCCCGGGGAGGGCAAAAATGCCCTCCCCAGTCTCCCCAGAGGCCCTACGGAAGCTGAAAACGCCCTCCCAGAGCCTCCGTGCAAACCAAAAATCAGCTGGCCAGCGCACACATGCACACTGGACCTGAGCTAGGCAACAGCTCATGTGCCGGCAGATATGGCTCCGCGTGCCACCTGTGGCACGCGTGCCATAGGTTCGCCATCACTGCCCTAGGGAATAACAGTGGTTGAAGAACCTCTTGTCCATGCTTGGTTCTGGGATGTGTTAATTGACCTCTCTGGTCAATCCAGAATGTCAGCCATGGAACTGACCGAAGATATCTTTTCTTCTGATCGTTCAGACCTTTCTTTATTCTAGAGATTGATTAGGAAGTTTCAGGTTTAGAAAGTCACATTTATGTTATAGTGTAAACTAGGGCTCTCCAAACGTAGCAACTTTTAAGACTTGGGGACTTCAACTCCCAGAATTCCACAGCCACCCATGATGATAAATTTGCCAAGTTTGGAGACTCCTGGTCTAGACAAATGAGAAGACATATCCAAACATTTACAACAGCATTTACATTATTTATATTTGTTAAATTAATATTCTGTCATTCTTTAAGGAGTAGTTAATGTTCTCTCCATTTGTCTTATTACCCATGCTGCAATCAGATGAGATACATTGGATTGAGAGATGACAGTTGGTCCACAGATACCAGTGAGTTTCTACAGCTGAGTGTGGATTTGGATTTGAATGTGTCCAGACCTACCCCAATAGCTGGCAAACTACACCCGCTAGCTAGAATTGTTCAGAATGTTAAATATTTACATCTACCCTAAACATTAACATTGGTGAATAAATCCTCTATCTATAACTGAATAACAAAAACCAAAACATTATAACATTTCAAAATTATAAAAAAACTGACGACGTGAGAATAAATCTCACAGAGGTGATGTTTGATCTTTTCCCGGAATTCAGACATTAGAAATGAAACCGCAGTTTAAAGTTCTAATTAAAATATTTATTTCGGTACAAAAACAATAAATTCTAATTAATTACATGTCTGATATAAAAATGCGACTCCTCTCATTGGAAGTCAGAAGAAGAAGGAAAGAATGGAGTTTGGAATGCACACATGCGTACAAGAACATATCAATCACGTGCTCAGGAATGAATCATTATATTAGATAGGGATGCTTCTCCCTGCATATAAATGTAACAGGCAATAAATCACACCGTGACAAAGACACAGACAGTTAAGAAATTAATCAGTTTATTTTCTTGAATTGAAATTGAAAAGAGACTGAAGAATGTTTATAGACTCTTTGGAAATTTTGTATTTTACCATGACTACCTCACTAGACCACGAGGTAGTATTTTGAGGGCATCATCTCTAAATTAAGGTTATGTTGTTTGTTTTATAGGCGTTTGGATTGTTACTACTGTTATTGCTTCTGCCACATGCATTGGATATGCATTTAACATCTTAGTCTGCTACAGGTACAGATATAGATTATATAACTCTTGCGTAGATGTAACATTGATGCTGTGATTAGGTGACTGAAAATATCTATGGCACTTGCCCAGTTTTGTAAAAAGTCATGAATAGTATCATTTCCACACTGTGTCTTCCACTATTTACAAGAAGCTAATATATCAGCATGGATAATAGTGGATAGTAATGGGTGTGGGGAAGAGCATTATGAAAACGGGAAGATTGTTCATTATTTCATTCAACAACCAACCTTCATCTGCATATTCTGTGCAAAGGGTTTCATAATTCAAGCCTATTTGCTCAATTATATATTTTATCTTAATCAAGAAATGTATAATACATTTTATTTCTCATATTATTACATTTCTCAGCGACCAGCTGAAGAAATATGTGTTAAGGTTATAACTAACCAGATTGGGTTTCCTAATATAAAAAATAAAACTGTAAATTCAAGTTTGTAAAATATGTACTGTTGCTTTAAGTGAATCTAGGTTTGTTTGCTAATGACTATAAAGAGAGAGCAAGAAAGCGCATATGCAGAGGAGTGCACGCAGCTTGGCTTGACAGAGAGAAAGAGAGAGGTTTGCTTGATTGTTTATTGCTCACTGTGTGTGAAGGACTAAAGAATCTATAACGTATAAAGAAGTTCAAGGTCTTCTACTAGAGATAAGTAAAGAACGGACTGTTTATGTCATTGTGCTGTTTATTTTAAGTAAAGCTTATTTTCTACAACACGTTATCAATTATGCATCAATAAAGCCGAGTTGGTGCAGTGGTTAAATGCAGCACTGCAGGCTACTGCTAGTTCAGCAGTTCAGCTGTTCAAATCTCACCGGCTCAAGGTTGACTCAGCCTTCCATCCTTCCGAGGTGGGTAAAATGAGGACCCAGATTGTTGGGGGCAATATGCTGAACTCTGTAAACCGCTTAGAGAGGGCTGTAAAGCACTATGAAGCGGTATATAAGTGTAAGTGCTATTGCTATGCATCTTCTGCTTGGTACAAAATTCACATATGGTTCCCAAATGTTGCTCATTGTTCCTTTTTTGTTTAGAATTCTGCCAGTACTACCAAACAGTGGTCTATTTCACATTCAGAACTTCTAGTTACCCTTAATAGACTTCGTTAAGTCTCCAATCTTTCAACATAAATCATTCATATTTTTGATTCATTCCTTTTCATAGGTATCAATATATTTTACGGAAGTGTTTGTACTGTATATAAGTGTGTATGTACATGTGTGCCTTTATGCCAGAGGTGGGTTCCTCCGGGTTCAGACCGGTTCACCTGAACTGGTAGCAACCCGCTGGTGATGTCGCGATGATGTCACAGAACTGGTTCTGTTGGTGCTGGTCCGTGGCACCGCCATCTTTTTTTGGATTTTTTTTTGAAAAAATTTTTTTGGGGGGGATTTTTTTTCTGGTTTTTTTTTTTTTTTTTTTTTTGCACATGCGCAGAAGCCAAGTTTCCGGCACTGCACATGCGTCGCCATCTTGTTTTTGGCTTTTTGGGGGGGAATTTATTTTTTATTTTTTGGCACTGGGCATGCACATGCATATGAAGCATGCATGCACTCACGAGGTGCGCCCATGCGACGTGGGAGGAAGTGAACCAGCAGCGAGGTAAGTTAGAACCCACCCCTGCTTTATGCGTATATATACATTTATATTTATATTTTTTGCTCTTAGAAAACAAATTAAACTGTTGAGAGCAGGCAAAAGATACCTACTTGTGTCAGAATCTATGAAAGTGTCGTCTTCTCAAAGCGTGGTGAGTTTCCAGCATTCAAAAAAGTACTACTGATTGGGGTTGTGGGCTACAATGCAAAATAAAGCATAAATAATTATAATGGCCTTTTATTTAGGTTAAGCTATGGAAAATATGCATGGAAGAAAGCAAAAGTAGTTCTTAATGTTAGGACCTGCAAAATACAACGTGCTCAAAACATGTTAAATCTTCATACATATAATGAGCAGGGTGCACTGAGTTCAAAAGAGTAGCTCATAGCCAGTGCAACCATTTTGACTTGGAAGCAATGTGATATTGCTGGAAAGCACTGTTTATCACCTGCCCTGCCAGAGTTTTGACCAGCTGCAATTTCTAGACCATCTTCAAAAGCAATATAATTCTGAAGTTACCAGTCTATCAATTAACTCATGCCAGACAGTTTTTCTCCAAAAGAGCTGAGGTAGCGCAGCGGTTAGAGGCAGTACTGCAGGCGACTTTAGCTGACTGTGATCCGCAGGTCAGCGGTTCAAATCTCACCGGCTCAAGGTTGACTCAGCCTTCCATCCTTCCGAGGTGGGTAAAATGAGGACCCAGATTGTTGGGGGCAATGTAAATATATACATTGCTTACTGGTGTAAACCGCTTAGAGAGTGCTTACACTGTGAGGCGGTATATAAATCTCACAAATAAATAAATAAATAAATAAATAAATAAATAAATAAATAAATAAATAAAAAGGGGGCACATCAGGCATGACTTTTTTTCTTCTTCAGATGGTATTAGTACTAGATGATTGTCCAGGCTCAGTTCCAGTTATGGGAGGATCTTTAAACTGTGAATTTAATCTTTAAGAGGACTTCGTAATTTTCTGGCATATTTCTGAAATCCTGAAGTCTAGTCCCCAGAACCACAACAACTCCACCTCGTCCAAATTCCGCTTCAGTTTGTTTTCTCATCTGCATTCCTTTTCATCCCTCTGAAATTAGGAGCGGTCAAGATACCTAGTCTTGAAGTCTGACAGAAGCAAAAGTACAGTCACATATCATCAGCATATTATTATAACTAAATGCTAAATCCATATATGACCTTTTTATGAGAGTCTTTTTAACAGATGTTAAATAATATAGAATATAAAATAGAACTTTTGCATAGGAAAAGTAGTCTGGTGGCCGCCATTTTGTCCCTGTCCGTTTGTGCCATGCATTGGCTGAATTTGTAAAACATATCCAGAACAAGAATTGATGCAAGTTAAAAAAAAAGGGACTTACTGAATGTACAGGAAACAAAACATGAATATTGAAATAAAGTAATAAAAACACGAACAGAATGCTAGCACAGAAAAGCATTACATTGTCAATTTCTACAAAGGATAGAGGGAAAAGTAGATAAAGATTAAACCTGGCAATGGTTTACAACTAGAACACTAAAACAAACTAAAGGCAGAACTGGAAAACCCATCAAATGATTCAAATTGTAGATTGTAGAAAGAAGTAGAAGTAGAAGAAACAGTCATTCTTATATTCAGTTCATGCAAGAAAATTGCACAATCTGGTTATAAACAATGAGATAACACAGTTGGCAAAGTGATTCACTGGAACATCTGTCAAAATTATGTGTCTGTAATGAAAAGTTAGTAGGAGCATATACAGTAGTTGAGAGAATAATAAAAAATGAGCAGGTTAAAATATTGTGGGATATGTAAATACAATCTGGTTATAGCAACTCCAGATGTAACTGGCTGGAAGGAAGGAGGTGTTGATAAGTGATGTGACAATACCAGGGGATAGTAGAATAGAAGACAAACAATTGGAGAAAATCGTAAAGTATCAAGATCTGAAAACTGAAGTTGAAATATTATGGCATAAACCAGTCATGGTGGTCGGGTATCAGCACACTAGATGCCATATTAAAAAGTCTTGCCTGGCACTTAGAAAATCTATACATTGACAGAAATTTCCTCTGTCAGTTACAAAAGACTTCATTGCCTGGATCCACACATATACTATCTATAAGATAGCCTGAATAATATTCTAGGGGGGCACTGGATGGTTATCAGCAGATGCAATAATGACGTTCTTATTACAAGATAATACCTTGTATAGGCTCTTTACCTGTGTCCAGTTAGACTTTGAGTCTTCCTCCAGCAGCGCTCCAGGCATGTCTCCTGGCACTTCCATCTCCTAGAGCTGCTTGATAAACCAAGCTGCACCCCAGGATTGGCACACAGGGAGAGACTGCATAGGAGTGATATGACCCAAGGCACCATTCCAGGCAGAGATTAGGGCCTCAACCAAAACGCCCAACATCTCAGGGAAAACCCCAAGCTCTCCACTGGGATGGGCTAATTGTACAGGCCCTGCTCCTTAAACAATAGACTTCCGAAAACAACAACCCGGCACTGCTGACCTGATGTATTGCAATACATCAGCTCAGCAGTGCGGGGTTGTTGTTAATTTGTGCCACCTAACTGATGGTCTTGTCACCAAAGGCTCTATATAAGAACTATTTTTACTTAATATTAACAAGTTGGAGACCATCCAGAATTTTGGGAGGTTGTTCCAGAGTGAGGGACTCAAAGACCTGAGCAGAAGTCCCTCAGCACTCCAAGAATTAAGAACAAAATGGTAGCGCCCGAAGAATTAAGAACAAAATGCCTCCAGATCTCAGCAACCTCAATTACTTCAAAGCAGTCAATAGTAACAAAAGCCACCAAAAGATTTAGGAACACCAGTATGGAACTTGGGGACCTATCACCAAGGTGATCACATTGGAAAATACTCTCTGGGTATGCACTACAGGTGGTGTAGGCTAACTTTTATGAACAATGTTCTTTTGTTTTTGTTGTGGCTATAATTCTCAGAATGTTCAGTCTTTTCCAATACTTTTAGAATAGAGAAATGGAGAAAGCAAGACATTCAAACAAATAAAACAAATGGCAGGGTTTAACCCTGAAAATGATAGGAAAGAATTGGATAGGTGCTTTTAGTCTTGGTGTTAAATTACAAATATAATAACAATCTAAGAAGAGGGCGAACACACACACACACACACACACACACACACACACACACACACACACAGAGTTGCTGGATTTAAGGTAATTATGCAAGCGAACAAAGAACTTTATGAATATATGATATGAATAGGTATCAACAAATTCATTTTGAGTCCTGAAAACAGATCTTAGGGAAGTTTTGATTGAGCAAAGTTAGCTTGAGAAAAACCATGTTATAAGAGATTGACACATTCTGATATGCAACTCACAGATACCACAAGATGAACATATTCTGTAGTCAACCAGAACTGAAGGCCCCTCCTCCTAAATGGAAATTTGGAGAAAGAAGAAAAAAAGCCTGGTTCCATTATTGTCTCTTCAGAAAATGCAAGAGACTTGTTCATGGCTTTCTTTTGACAAGCTCTTGGAAGTGGGAATATTTCAGAGGTAGCCTGTTTTCCACTAGATTGTGCCAGTTCTCCCAGTGTAAAATTATCCATTTTATAAGTATCTTTGGAGATTAATTCACTGGGTAGCTATTAATCAATTAATCATTTGAAATTTGTTTGCCCTCCTCCAACACCAGGCCATCTAATCAGTTTAATAACCCATAAACAAATAAGATTTGCCTTTAACTAATTTTCAAAACAAAGCACATTCTTGAGCCAAGCTGTCAGGATAATGCCAATTACAAATACAAGACAGAGCTATAGATAGAAGAACAGAAAACTAGCTTTCCTGCAGAATTCATCCATATTTCTGGTCATTTTTCTCCTTTAGGGGTTTCCTCTATTTTTGGAATTTTATTTGGGTAAAAATAAATGGATAGAAAGAAGTTGCATCTCAGGGTTTTGCATCCTATTTTCTACCCCGCAGTTTGATATAAGGCATTATGCTGACAGAATTGGTTTGTGTAGTTATACAGAAGTAGTTCTGCGGTTATACAAATATATCACTTAGATTTCCTGGAAATATTGTATATTTTGTTTGTATGTTTGTGAATTTCTAACTGAGCTCTCCTATTCTTTAACAGGTAGCACTATCAAAGTTTATCTCTTTTCAAGTTGCATACATAATGTGGGGTATGTGAACACTTGTCTTAAAGGGATTGGAATAAGTTATTGGGAGCTTCTAATTCTCCCCATTTGTTAACCAGTTGTAAATTTTCTTTTCTAGGATACCTAATCATGCATTTGGTGCAGTGGTTATTTGGAATGATATTTATGTATATTTTGATTGTACCCATGATACATGGCAAATGGATGGAGCTTTTAAACAAATGGGGAACTGTGATGTAAGTGCCTGCAGTCACAATAACAGTTTGGTCTTCCTGCCTTTCAAATTTACCAAGCTGCAAATGTGAGCATTATTCACATAATCAGCCCATGTTGAACAGTATCAAAGTTTAGAAGATAATTTGGCTGGGTGGGATTGGGTAATTTTGTGCAGTTACTCCATCATCCACCTCATTGGCTGGATAACAAAGAAGGGATTTGTACATCCTCAAAAAATATTTACAGAGCTGGTGATTTTCCTTGTTCTGCTGCTCTGATTGCAGAAATATTCGTAGTCAGAAATGAGATGTTATATCATTTGAACTACCATTTATCTGTTTGATAGGAAGAAATGCATAGTACAAATGACTCCAAAACCTGTGCCTTCATATGCAGTTCTGTACTATGTTCATAGGATTCCACCTTTAATCTTATTTTTATACTTTTGAATTTGGAAATTGTATAGAATTGATTACCAAGGAATTCATAATGATGAACATAAAATTTTTGGATCCCAGAGTAAGAGGATGGTAGCAAAACATAATCCTTTCAATATTATTTATATATTTTTGATTGGTTTAGCTTGGTTATAAAATGCAATGTTGTTCTCTTTGTTTTCTGTCTCTCAGCCTGACGTTTGTCATTGTCCTAGCGATCAAGAAGATACAGGTGCTTGTAGGTGCCAGGTTTTTCCTCCAGCCAAAAATGTCACCGAGTGACAGCGAAAAACCTTTGGCACTTGATAACAGGTCAGTGCTAGAGTGATATGCCTACTGCTATTCTGTGAATATAATTTACTCCATTGCATGGCACCTGGGTTTGATATGCTTCCAGATAAACGTATTTTAGCAGTGTCTATTGGAAGATACTTTTTAGTTTTGCAGGTGTTCTTTGCTTATTTTTAAAATGACTGTCTAGAAAAAGATGTGGGAAAAAAAGAAGGGATGTGAAAATTTGAGACATGATTCATATTTGCACAAATAAAAACATTATTTGAAAGTAATTGCCGTATTTTTCGGAGTATAAGATGCACCTTTTTGCCCCCAAAAAGAGGGTGGAAATGTTGGTACGTCTTATACACCGAATACAGCCATTTTTGGCCTCCTGAAGCCCCACCCCCGCATCCCATTTTTGCTGAAAATGGGCCATTTTTTGCAAAAACGGGTGTTTTTGCCTTCCCCCACCCCCTAGGAGCGCTCTGCAGGCTTCCCAAACCCTCTGCATGCCCCATTTTTGCAAAAAAAACTGGCGAAAAATGGGCGGTGTTTTGCAAAAATGGGGCCGTTTTTGCCTTTCCCCATCCCCTAGGAGCGCTCTGCAGGCTTCCTAAACCCTCTGCATGCCGTTTTTGCAAAAAAATGGGCAAAAAATGGGGGTGTTTTTTCCTTCTGATTACCCCATCTAGCATGACTGGAGGAGGAATTCTGGGAGTTGAAGTCCACTAGTCCTAAAGCTGTCAAGTTTGAAGACCCCTGGGCTAGGGGTTAGGGGTGCAAGGGTCTTCAAACTTGGCAAGTTTAAGACTTGTGGACTTCAACTCCCATTCCTGAGCTAGCATGACTGGAGGAGGAATTCTGGGAGTTGAAGTCCACTAGTCTTAAAGCTGTCAAGTTCGAAGTTTGTAAAAAGTATACATGGTTGTAAAAAGTATTCTGCTACACTGGTATTTTATTAAATAATATATTACTACATCATTTGGTTCAGAATACTTTTTCCCTTGTTTTCCTCCTCTAAAATCTAGGTGCGTCTTATACACCGAAAAATACAGTACTCAGGGAAGCTAATCTAATTCAGCCTCTAATTCTGCCCATTTGTTAGTTATTATGAGATAATCTAGGCAGGAAAAAGTTAAAAGATCAATGGGGAAAAATTAAGTACAAAAATACAGTTTCAGAAGAACTGAGTGGCATTTGTATTGTGCTGTTTCAAGCTATATAGAAAATAGGTTCAAATGCTTCTTCATGTTGAATATTGCATGAAGAAAACTAGAGAAGATTTAACAATATCATTCTCCTCAGTTCCTTTCTTTTTATCCTAGTCTTTATATGTTGATTGATTTATCTTATTCTACTGAAAAATCTTTTAATATTATGCCAATGTTGCAATTTGTAGGCAAATTTCAATTCAGTGAAATTTGTTTATGTATTTGCATTATATCTTGGTACAACAGTCTGTATCTCATCAACTACGATTGGTAGGACTTGTAAATAAACCTTATTCATCTTCTCATGGGCTCAGTAAAGTATTATAACTTTCTACAAGTACAACTTAGTATACTTCCTCAACTGAGCACTAGGTAGAACTACTAAATTTTCTTTTTTGGTAAAAGCCCATTGGGGGATGTATCTGCCTTCAAATTCTAACACAGCTCATGACTGAATTCAAAAGCAAAATTATCTGTTTCTGCTTCCATAGTTGGAGAGTTAGCATGAGACTTCTCAGTGATAGCCTCTTGTTTTGCAGGAGAGTCTTCGTAAACTTCAGTTATTTTTTATTCTTCCATTCGGTGGTCGTGGGCATAACTTCCTGTCTGATGAGACTGTTACGCAGCATCATTCTTGGGGCCTGGCTGGTTGGACGGATAGATAGACCAGTAATGCCAAAAGGTTATGAACAATATGATGCAGGTAAGCGTTTGAAGGACCTTACAGAGGAGACCTCATCTACTTTTACATAACAAACTGGATTTTCCACTCAGTAGTGTCTTTGGATGGAGTGGGTGGGATGGGAGAACAAGAAGCTGCATTTAACATGCAAAAAAGAAATGCTCATGATTTTCTTGCAGGATACACAGTTTGGATTGGAATGCTTTTCCTGGACCACTATCATACAAATCCCATCCTTGTGTGCTTCTGCCAAATCCTTTGCGACAAACTCAAACAGAAAACCCTGTCTGCCGATTCAGACTCCTCTGTGTTCAAGCCATTGGAAATAGGTAAGCTTGAATCACAGGCCACATTGCCTGTTGGGATGTTAAGCAATATGTAAGATACAGGGCAGGTTAAAATAGAATCTTCACTTCTGGGGAAGAAGCTCTGAACATTGCAGATTGTTTTCATTTAGAGAACTCATGAAGGTGGGTCCCATAACTAAACATTTCCATTTCATCAACAGTTTGACCTTTTGCACAGGCTTCTATTATGAAGATAAAACTATGTCCATATACTTTGTTAGAAGTTTCTGTTTCAGATATCTATGCTATCATGCACACTGGAGTTCAGGAATAGCTTTCTGAAGGGTATCTGTTCAGACATTTGTGACAACATTATCGCCAAATATTGTTTATCTGAGGGTGTAGCATTTCTTTGCAGGGTGGAGTTGTTTAGATAGTGAGTTATAACATTTGTGCATGGCTCTAGAGATGTTGTATTGATCTATCTCCTTTCTCCCCCAAGCTTTATACTTCGTATTAAAAAAATGTAACCTGCAATTCCCCCCCCCCCCAAGAAATTCCAAAATGCATGAAGATCAATTCTTTAGCAGCAAGGGATGAACTGAAATACAATGCATATGATATAGCGTCTCAGAACCTCACATACAGTTCTCACCTGAATATGTTGGTCAGTAATAAACAAGGGAATGATCTGGGGAATGTTTATTTTATTTATTGATATCCCACCTTTTTAATCTTACAAATAACTCAAGATGGCAAACACATCCAATCCATGTTCCTCCTCCGATTTTCCCCAGAACAACAACCCTGTGAGGTGGGTTGGGCTGAGAGAAAATGACTGGCCTGCTAAACATGGCAAAAATTAATACTGGTTTCTTATTTTAGTTCCCAGAGTGTCTAGCAAAGCCAGGACAAGATGGTTCCTGTTCTATACACTTCTGAATAACCCCAGTGTCCAAAAAATCCGGAAGCTAAAACCTCTCTCTTATTCAATGGACTGATCAAATCTTTTTTCTTTTTGACAATGTGTGCTAAATATGCTAAGAGCATACAGTTGCCTCTGTGGTTTGCAACAAAATTGATCCAAGATAGCGCTGCCGAAGGCTGCCTCAGTGAAATGCTTTCTAATGGTTTCTTTATTTTTTATTATTCTCTGCGACTCACTATGGACTTCATACTCACGAGACCATCTGCTAAAAATTAAGGAACGTTTCTTTAAGGAGCAGCTTTCTGTGATCCCACCTCCTCCTGTCTTTACAAACCCGGAGGAGATTCTAACACAGCAAGAAGCAATTTCCTTGGAGTTATGGATTACAAAAAAAAAAAACCAAACAGAGGAAACGAAGATGGAGAGGTAAAAGGGCGGGAATTTTAAATAGGCTAAGAAATAGGAGAAATACACCCCCCCCGCCATCAATCCTCCTAACCAACTTACATTCACTTGCTAATAAGATGGATGAAATACTCCTTTTAAACAGATACAATTCTGATTTTTACAACTCAGCAATATTATGCTTCTCTGAAACTTGGTTAAACGAATCAATTGATGATAGCAGCCTGCATATCCCAGGGTTTCAGATTCAACGATCAGACAGAATTGCAGAACATGTGGTAAAAAGAAGGGAGGAGGCTTATGCTTGTATATCAACAACAGCTGGTCTCAGGATATAACTATAATATATAAATTCAGTGACAAAAACTTAGAGTCTTTACTTATCAACTGTAAACCATTTTACTCTCCTTCCTCTACTAATTGCTGTGTATGTCCTACCACAAGCCTGTGTAAACAAGGCATTACGAACTCTAGCTGACCAAATTATGGAGGCTGAAGCCAAATACCCCGATTCACTGATCATTATTTCGGGAGATTTAAACAAGGCAAACTTAAGGAAAGAACTACCAAAATACTTTCAGCATGTCAATTGTCCCACTAGAGGCAAGAATACTTTAGACCAATGCTACACAACACTAAAAGATGCTTATCGGTCTTTACCACGAGCAGTTGTGGGACACTCTGATCATTGCATGATTCATCTTGTACCTGCTTACAGGCAAAGACTTAAAACCACAAAGCCAACAATTAAATCAGTGAAGACTTGGACTGAGAATGCAAAGTTAAAGCTACAGGCTTGCTTTGACTGCACTGATTGGAATATTTTTGAAGATACCTCTGCAGACCTGGATGAACTCACAGATACTGTAACATCATATGTCAGCTTCTGTGAACACCTATGTGTACCGATCAGGAACTTGTGAATATACAGCAACAACAAACCTTGGTTCACCGCAAAACTTAAGCAGCTACGTCATTCCGAAGAGGAAGCCTATAGAAAAGGTGATAAAATGCTGTACAATCAGGCCAGAAATGTATTAACAAGGGAGATCAGAACAGCAAAAAGAAGCTACTCTGAAAAGCTAAAGAATCAGTTCTCAACAAATGAACCAGCAAATGTGTGGAGAACTCTTAAAAATATCACTGGTTACGGCAAACCTCCTTCCCAGGCTGAAGGAAATCAACAACTGGCAGATGACCTGAACGTGTTTTACTGCAGGTTTGAAAGGAAACTACAGCCACCTATCTCCACAACCCCCATCTCAGACACACCAACAACAGCCAATCCTCCTACAACTGAACCCATACCATTGGGTTCACAACCCTAGTGATCACAGAAAAGGAAGTGCAAGACCTATTTCACAGACAAAAGCCAGGAAAAGCTCCAGGCCCAGACAAGATAACTCTTTCTTGCTTAAAAGTCTGTGCTGGCCAATTGGCCCCCATATTCACCTGAATCTTCAATAAATCGCTAGAGATGTGCTATGTTCCTTCTTGCTTCAAATGCTCTACTATCATCCCAGTGCCGAAGAAGCCCACCATCAAGGAACTGAACAACTACAGACCAGTTGCTCTAACATCTGCAGTTATGAAAACCTTTGAAAGGCTAGTGCTGTCCCACTTGAAAACCATCATGGATCCATTGTTAGACCCCCTGCAATTTGCATACCGAGCAAACAGATCAACCGATGATGCTGTTAATATGGCTCTGCACTATATCCTATAACATCTTGAATGTCCAAAGACCTACGCAAGGGTCCTCTTTGTAGACTTTAGTTCAGCATTCAATACATCATTCCAGACACTCTTCTAACTAAGCTAAACCAGCTAGTGGTACCTGAACACACTTGTAAGTGGATCATAAGCTTCCTAACAAACAGGTAGCAGCAGGTGAAGCTAAGCAGAATCACATCAGATACCTGTACAATTAGCATAGGGGCCCCGCAAGGCTGTGTGCTCTCTCCACTTCTTTTCTGTTCTATATACCAATGACTGCATCTCTAACGATCCATCTGTTAAGCTACTGAAGTTCGCAGATGACACAACAGTGATCGGCCTCATTCAAGACAATGATGAATCTGCATACAGACAGGAAGTTGAACAACTAACCTTGTGGTGCGACTGGAACAATCTGGAACCGAACACACTCAGAACCGTAGAAACAGTGGTAGACTTTTAGGAGAAACCCGCCCATACTTCCACCTCTTACAATATTAGACAACACAGTATCAACAGTAGAGACCTTCAAATTTCTAGGTTCTACCATATCGCAAGACCTAAAATGGACACCTAACATCAAAAACATCATAAAAAAAGCACAACAAAGAATGTTCTTTCTGCGCCAACTCAGAAAGCTGAAACTGCCCAAGGAGCTGCTGATACAGTTCTACAGAGGAATTATTGAGTCTGTCATCTGCACCTCTATAACTGGTTTGGCTCTGCAACCCAACAAGACAGACACAGACTTCAGAGGATAATTAAAACTGCAGAAAAAACAATTGCTACCAACCTGCCTTCCATTGAGGACCTGTATACTCCACGAATCAAAAAGAGGGCTGTGAAAATATTTACAGACATCTCACATCCTGGACACAAATTGTTTCAACTCCTACCCTCAAAATGATGCTATAGAGCACTGCACACCAGAACAACTAGACACAAGAATTGTTTTCCCCCCAAACACCATCACTCTGCTAAACAAATAATTCCCTCAACATTGTCAAACTATTTACTAAGTCTGCACTACTATTAATCTTCTCATCGTTCCCATCACCCATCTCCTCCAACTAATGACTGTATGACTGTAACTTTGTTGCTTGTATCCTTACGATTTATATTGACTGGTTCCTAATATGATTTGATTGCTTATTTGTACCCGGACTATCATTAAGTATTGTACCTTATGATTCTTGATGAACATATCTTTTCTTTTATGCACTAAGACAAATGTGCATATGCACTAAGACAAATTCCTTGTGTGTCCAATCACACTTGGCCAATAAAGAATCCTATTCTATTCTATTCTAGTTAGTATTTGATCCAAGTTGTGATCAGGAGGGGCTTGCAGACATATTCATTTGTTTCCTGAATGAACCCTTGCAGCATGGCTAGTATTTATTATGTTACTGTACTGTATTCAATCCCAGTACCGCTATATGATAACTGCAGTGTGATTATTATATGTGCAAAAATGAAAGATTCAGCACAACCCACAACGGAGGAATGGTTGGCGAAAATGACAGAATTTGCAACAATGGCGAAATTCCGGGAACTTCTTTAATTAGAGAAAAGACAATATCAACACTTATTATTGACTGGAAACTCCTTATAGTTTTTGTTATTGTTGCTTGAAACAGACGAAAATAAATTGTAATTTATGGTTTTGATGATTAAAAAAATAGATGATGATAAAAAGAGAATTTTTTTCCCTTGTAACCATAGATGAAGTGATAATTTTGTATTGGTGTTTGTAATTACTGTAAAGAAAATTGGAAGCCAATTCTGTTTCGTTTCATTTTTTATTGTTGCACCTTTGGCTCCCTTCTTTCCTTCCTCCCTCCCTCCCTCCCTCCCTTCCTTCCTTCCTTCCTTCCTTCCTTCCTTCCTTCCTTCCTTCCTTTCCTTCCTCCCATCCATCCATCCATCCATCCATAATTTATATTAATTCTTGTTAATTTTTTATCTTTGTCTTAAAATATCTAATAAAAAATTATTTGCTTTAATAGCTTGTGTTGGATTTCCAAGTTGGAAATCATGCTGGGATTTTGTTTAGCAGACTTTCCAGATAATAGCAGTAGGAATTCTGGTTCTGCAAACCTGCTTTTAATGAATGTCACTGGGGGCTGCTTTCTGTTTGGTGTAGAATAAACATTTTGAACATCAGCTGACAGAATGTTTTGAGGTGACAGGAAACCAAACGTGTGTCTCCATCTGGGTCCCTTCTCCAGTTTTGCACCATTAAATCCAAATTTCTAAGATCAACTGTTCAAGTCCCCGACTATGTCTCTAATACCAGCGCGAAACTGGAGACAGGCCTCATGAAAGTGCAGTATGGATGACCGTACTCAACGATTGAATCAGATTATACCTTTTTCTCCTTGGCCTTCTCCATTAATTATGAGGAATGATTTTCAGTCCACATGGGAAAAGGCTGTGGTAACTGAAATCGCAGCTTTGCTCTTCTCTCCAGGTCTTTTACTCAGCATGGGAGATGATCAAGCCAAAGCACTCATTAAACAGTGTGTAACAGACACAGAGTACCAATGCACTCTGTCTCCCTCCTGGCACACTTAACTAACCACAAAGTATCTAAACACAAAAGAGCCTTTATTCTGGCACAATGACATACCTTCCCCTCAGGTGTCCTTGAAGGTGGATACAGGAAGATCCCCTGCCTAGAGAGACAGGTGATTCTGTGATTCTGACCATGTAGATTAGAAGGAAGAGAACATCTCCAATTGCCTGTACTATAGAGACATTCATACTAGGCTCATCTTGCCATTATTGCATAAATACCCAAATTACATCTCCCTGCTACTTTCAGACACTAACGCTGCTACCCATAAAATATTGCCAGGCTTTGCCCAGCAGTGCTTAAAATCTGTCAGGTGACCTGTGCCATACACTAGTCTTAATGAGCATTTAGTTATTCAAAAGTGCTTTGTACTGTGATAGATTCAGTTTGCCATATACTAAATTGTATGCTCCCTCATATTGATCTAATATTTCTACCTCTCCCTTTAGTTTTTTTAATCTTGTTTTTATATATTTTAGCATTGTTTTTCTTTTCAATTCAATTGTGTTGTATCCTTTATACTTTTTAATCTTGTGTACCCCATCCTCCTTCAGTATAAGGTCTATAAGATCTATGATTGTATTAAAGATTTGAACTTTTGAAAGTGTATGTGTGTATGCCATAATATGATTCTTATATACATAACTCTTTGATGAAGCCACACAGCAGGATCAGGGAAATTCAATATGCCATTTAGATGCTGTTGAATATCAACCCCAATTCTCTCCATAGACATGTCTAGTAGTCATGGATAATGGAAGATGTCCCTCAGGAACTTCTTTAGAATGCAGAAACTTTCTGAATAGAGGTTATTTGCTGTGGTGGCACAGTGGTTAGAATGCAGTACTGCAGGCCACTTCTGCTGCCTGCTGGCTGCCTGTAGTTTGGCAGTTCGATTCTCACCGGCTCAAGGTTGACTCAGCCTTCCATCCTTCCAAGGTGGGTAAAATGAGGACCCAGATTGCTGGGGGCAATATGCTGACTCTGTAAACAGCTTAGAGAGGGCTGTAAAGCACTGTGAAGTGGTATATAAGTCTAAATGCTATTGCTGTTGCTATTTGCCTGTGACAACTAATTTCTCTAAGACCATCACTGAGGTGATACATGGGTTTTTCCCCATGTAGGGTAATATGGCTGGTTGATAAGAAATAAATATACAACTATAAACTGAAATAGGCCCTCCTCTTAGATGGAGGGCTCTGCACCAGTGGTGGGATTCAGTCGGTTCTGGCTGGTTCGGGCGAACTGGTAGTTAAATTGCTGGCTAGCCTCACCCCTTCCTGTCCCACCTCTTCCAGGAGTCTCCACATGCTCCATTTTGGCTCTCAGGCAGGGGTGTGTTCTAATTTACCTCGGTGCCGGTTTGCTTCCTCCTGCACCGCGTGGCTGCACCTCATGGGCATGTGCACACATGGGCAATAACAAAAAATAAAAAAACAAACAAAAAAGCTGAAAAGAAGATGGTGACAGCATGCACAGTGTCGGAAACTCGGCTTCTGCGCATGTGCAGAAGAAAAAAACCCAGAAAAAATTCTAAAACAAACAAACAAACAACCCCCCCCAAAGCCAAAAGCAAGATGGCAACCGCATGCACTGTGCTGGAAACTCGGCTTCTGCGCATGTGCAGAAGAAAAAAACCCCGGAAAAAATCCCCCCTCAAAAAATCCGAAAAAATAATAAGAAAAGATGGCGGCACCCACGGACTGGCACTGACCGAACTGGTTCCGTGATGTCATCGTGACGTCAGCAGCGGGTTGCTACCGGTTCGGGCGAACTGGTCTGAACTGAGAGGAACCCACTTCTGCTCCCAGGTAGGTGCAGGGAGGCCTCCTAGGCCCAAAATGGGGGGGGGGACATTTTCACTCCCAGGAGGCTTCAGGGAGGCTTCCTAGGCCCATTTTCACTTCCCAGGAGGCTCCAGGGAGGCTTCCTAGGCCCGTTTTCATTTCCCAGGAGGCTTCAGGGAAGCTTCAGGGAGGCTTCCTAGGCCCATTTTCGCTTCAGGGAGGCTTCCTAGGCCCATTTTCGCTTCCCAGGAGACTTCAGGGAGGCCTTCGAGGCCCGTTTTCGCTTCCCAGGAGGCTTCAGGGAGGCTTCCTAAGCCTGTTTTCGCTTTCAGGGAGGCTTCCCAGGAGGCTTCAGGGAGGCTTCCTAGGCCCGTTTTCACTTCCCAGGAGGCTTCCTAGACCTGTTTTTGCTTTTAGGGAGGCTTCCTAGGCCCATTTTTACTTCCCAGGAGGCTTCAAGGAGGCCTTCTAGGCCCATTTTCGCTTCCCAGGAGGCTTCAGGGAGGCTTCCTAGGCCCGTTTTTGCTTTCAGGGAGGCTTCCTAGGCCCATTTTTGCTTCCCAGGAGGCTTGAGGGAGGCTTCCTAGGCCTGTTTTCGCTTCCCAGGAGGCTTCAGGGAGGCCTCCTAGGCCCGTTTTCGTTTCCCAGGAGGCTTCAGGGAGGTTTCCTAGGCCCATTTTCACTTCCCAGGAGGCTTCAGGGAGGCCTCCTAGGCCCGTTTTTGCTTCCCAGGAGGCTTCAGGGGGGGCATCCTAGGCCCAAAATGGGGTGCGGTGGGTGGGGGTGCGGTGCGTCCCCCACAGCCTGTTTTTGCTCCGAGGGAGGTGCAGGAGGCCCTAATCCTGGCTATGCCCACCCAGTCACATGACCACCAAGCCGCACTCACCAAGCAATATCCACAGAACCGGTAGTAATTTTTGAATCCCATCACTCCTAAGTCTGCACCCATCTTTGAATTTGCAGAAAACTATTCACACCTGAAGGTGAAGGTCATGGATGACAAAGCCCAAATTATTGTACACACGTTGATATTGTGTTTGGATGGTATGTGAATAAAAGAGAAAATGCTGTTTAATAGCAATATATGAAAAAATGACTTATTCCTATCTCATTCATGTGTTGGGAATGAAATGAAAATATAATAGAGATACAGGAAGGAAGGAAGGAAGGAAGGAAGGAAGGAGAAAGAAAGAAGAAAGAAAAAGAAAGAAAAGAAAGAAAGAAAGAAAGAAAGAAAGAAAGAAAGAAAGAAAGAAAGAAAAAGATATATTCGTTAAAGTTAGATGCAAGTGAAGAAAACCTTAAAACAGTTCTGTTGGCATCTTGTCCTCAGTAATCTTTGCTTGTCACAATTGGAAAGAAAAATGTTAAGATGTTTATTTTTAATAAAGCATGTTTTATAATCTGTATGGGGGAACTCTGTATGGGGGGAACTTTCCACCAAACAGTACCTAAGAAGCATGAGAACTGTACAGGTAGTCCTTGACTTACAACAGTTCATTTAGTGACCATTCAAAGTTACAACAGCACTGAAAGAAATGACTTATGATCATTTTTCACACATACGACTGCTGCAGCATCCCCATTGTCATGTGATCAAAATTCAGATGCTTGCCGACTGGTTCATATTTCTGATGGTTGCAGTATCCCAAGGTCATATGATCTTTTGACAAGCAAAGTTAATGGGAAATCCAGATTCATTTAACAACCAGATAACTAAATTAACAAATGCAACTATTTGCTTAACAACTGTGGCAAGAAAAATCATAAAATGGGGCAAACTCACTTAACACATCTCATTTAACAACATACATTTTGGGCTCAATTGTGTGCGTAATTTGAGGACTTCCTGTATTTCTGTTGACTACATGTTTACCATAGAAAAATTGACATTTTAGAATGATTTTGCGAATTTTAAGAGATAGTGTTCTTGAAAGGGATGTGATGAAGAGCAGGAGGGTATTTGCAGTTCTGTATTCCAAATCTATAATATTTCACAGTTTTGTATTTATATTACATTGATATTCAATAAAAATTATTTAAAAAGTCAAGTTTTGTTTCTATTTCCTTTTGAAGGCTTGCAACTGTTCCATATTTGGAGGAAGCCTTTGCTTCCTCCAAATATGGAACAGTTGGTGTAATCTCTTCCTGCCTAGCCTATATTTCTATATGCCTAGACTATATTTCTGAATGGTCTAACAAGTGGCAACTATCAATCTCTATCAACAAATGCTCAGTTTTACACATTGGCAAAAATAATCAAAACATCAAATACAAACTTAATGATCATGACCTTGATGATGATCCTCACTCAGTAAAGGACCTCGGAGTACTCATCTAACACGATCTAAGTGCCAGAGCCCACTGCAACTACATAGCAAAGAAGGCATTAAGAGTGGTTAACCTAATCTTGAGCAGCTTCTTCTCTGGTAACATTGTACTCTTAACCAGAGCATACAAAACATTTGCTAGACCGATTCTTGAATACAGCTCATCAGTCTGGAACCCACACTTCATATCAGACATTAATACTATTGAGAATGTCCAGCGATACTTCACCAGAAGAGTATTACATTCCTCTGTTCACAACAGAATTCCTTATGAAACCAAACTAGAAATTTTGGGACTTCAAAATTTAGAACTCCGCCGCCTTTCTATCTGACCTAAGTGTAGCTCACAAAATTATCTGCCATAATGTCCTACCTGTTAATGACTACTTCAGCTTCAACCGCAATAATACACGAGCTCATAATAGATACAAACTTAATGTAAACCGCTCCAGACTTGATTGCAAAAAATTCGACTTCAACAACAGAGTTGTCAACGCCTGGAACACTTTACCTGACTCAGTAGTTTCTTCCCCAAACCCCAAAAACTTCAACCTCTTATTATCTACCATTGACCTCACCCCATTCCTAAGAGGTCAGTAAGGGGCGTGCATAAGCGCACAATCGTGCCTACCGTTCCTGTCCTAATGTACCCATATATTCATACCTCTTCTACTCTTATTCATGCTTGTAATATTATATATATATTCAATCATGTTTTACTGTTTGTACTTTGCTTATATTCATTTATGCTTGACAAAATAAACAAATACAAATACAAATATGGTGCCAGCTGTGTCTTTCTGTACATGCTATTGGCCCACATGTAAGAGACACTGAGATGTATATTCTTGCAAGGATCAGCTGTCATTAAGTGCTGAGTGGCAACACTGTAATATTTATCTTTTGAGAGGATGGATATTGTGTTTGAAATCCATCTAAAGTGTGGGAAGCCTTTTAGAAGGCTTACGCATCATTGCCCTTTCCCTTTTCTTCAAAAACGGATGGAAAATTTTTCTATAATTAGATCAGGAGTGTCAAACTCAAGGCCCAGGGGCCGGATCCGGCCTATGGGGTGCTTAGATCTGGCCTGGAAACAGCCCGTGGTGCCTCTGCCAATGAAAACGGAGATCATTGCAGCTGAAAACAGAGCTCATGAGGATGTGGGAGGCCCTCCCAAGCTCCTTTTACTCTGGCAGAGGGTCGCAGGGGGCCGGAAATGGAGCTCGGGAGCACGTTTTCACTAGCAGAGCGCTCGGGCCGCCAAAGGCACCCCCGACACAAGTGATGGCCACCCTGGCCACACCCATCCCAGCCCCCTGAGGTCAAACACAACCCTCATGCAGCCCTCAATGAAATTGAGTTTGACACCCCTGAATTAGATGATTTGCTTCTGAATCAGTGGAGTTTCTGAGACTGGATAAAAGTGGAGTTGAGAATTACATATTACTTGGGGTATTTCTTGCCCATGATACAAAGTACCTGAACTTTATATTAGAAATGTGGAAAACATGAAAGATGTTTTTTCAGTATCGTATCTGGCAAAAAATCTAAAAAATGTTGGGTTCAAATACATTGAATGAGACAAAGAGTTGTAAAAGAAATGAAAAGTAAACACAAATGATATTGTTTTTATTCTCTTAAAAAATCATTTAATAAAAATTATATACAGAAACAAAAAACCTGATTGCATTAAGTTAGTGTTGTTCTGGAAAATCATTTTAGTAACTGACCCACCAGTTATCGTTCTTATCAATTCACCTTGTGCTGTTCAAGTCATACTGTTTTGCATTTGGCATGTCCTCTGGAACTTTTCTTCTGAACTTTGTGCTCCTGTATTTTTCTGCGTAATGCCACCAATTGGAAGGCTTTTTTTGTGTAATTATAGTTGTAAAATCTAGTGTCTGCAGATAACTGGGAGACTCTTCCAGTTGGTTAGTTTCTACACAACTTCCTCATTGTTCTCTTACGACAGGCTAATATTTAACCAAATGTTTGCTTTATGAGTTGCTAGTTCTGTTGGAATTAGAAACAGCCTTGGAGTTACCTCTGCAATCTCAGATCAACAGAAGGATTAAGAAAAGAACATGACACAAAGAAGACGGAGACACTATATTCTTTCCTGGGGTTGCCTATAGAATTGCATACATCTAACATCTACAGCTCTTCTCAACATGGCCATTATACCCTCCCTGGAAACATGGTAAGTTTTGAATATGAGAGATATAACTATGAGATTTGCTGAACTCACAATTTTTATTTATTTTTTATTTATTTTATTTTGTCAAGCATGTACAGTATAGTAGTTGTTTGTATAAACATAACATAGGTATAAAAGAGGACAGTAGAACAGGGACGGTAGGCACAGTGGTGCGCTTATGCACGCCCCTTACAGACCTCTTAGAAATGGGGAGAGGTCTACTGTAGACAATCTAAGCTTAAAGTTTTGGGGGTTTGGGGAAGAAACCACAGATTCAGGTAGTGCATTCCAGGCATTGATCACTCTGTTGCTGAAGTCGTATTTTCTGCAGTCGAGTTTGGAGCAGTTTACATTAAGTTTGATTCTATTATGTGCTCGTGTATTGTTGCGGTTGAAGCTGAATTAATCTTGACAGGAAGGACTTTTTGATATATGATTTTATGAACTACATTTAGATTTAATTACTATGTGGTGTTGTGTGTTGTGGAGAGGAGGGCATTTTTATCAGAAAATTAGAGGGGATGCTTAATTCTTCCCCCAATCCCTTATTTTCTGTTGCGGCTTTCCTCCCCTTGAAATAAACTCAGGGGAGCATTGGCAGATGCATCTGGCCAATTGCAGAGGAAGTATTTGACTTGAATTGCAGAGGAAGTATTTGGCTTGAAGCAGACTAGATAACTAAGGGGAGTTTTAAGCACCAATTGCTCTTCGCTGCTTCTTCTATAGAAATCTTTCTCCATAACTTCCATGACTTAGGAGGCACTCGTTTGCTGATGGCATCTAGTGTAGGGTGCTTGCCAGAGATGTAAGGGACTGTCTATATTCTAAATTGCTTGACATATTACTTGAAGGGTATTGTAGCTTTTGCATGATATTCCCATAATTCCCATAAGAGCCGAGATGGTGCAGTGGTTAAATGCAGCACTGCAGGCTACTGCTAGTTCAGCAGTTCAGCTGTTCAAATCTCACAGGCTCAAGGTTGACTCAGCCTTCCATCCTTCTGAGGTCGGTAAAATGAGGACCCAGATTGTTGGGGGCAATATGCTGAACTCTGTAAACCACATAGAGAGGGCTGTAAAGCACTATGAAGCGGTATATAAGTCTAAGTGCTATTGCTATTGCTATTGCTAATAATACTTTATTTTCAATAAAAAGCTTAGCACATTTATTTTGAATGTCAATACTTTTAGCACATTTGAACAATACCGTAACTTGAAAAGACCTTCCTAATCCTCTTCTGTACTTTATGACTACTGCAAATTCCATCCATCTTTGCCCTACTCACCATCCCTGCTTGATCCCTTCCTCACCAAACATACTTTGCTCATGTTTGATTGCAATTTCTCTCTCTTGTTCAATTTTGACATGATACCCCAAGTAGAGTGCAAGTGTAATCCTACAGAAGAAAATTGTTCCCATCCTGTCCCATCTGCTGTGCTTTGTTTAGTGAAGACATGATGTTAGGAATAATGAATGGGAGGATAAACTAATTTGAGCATCCAGGTCAATTCTGCTCGGAATGAGTGATGGAATTAGAGACAAATCATGGCAGGATGCAAAGATGTCCAAGATGTCTCTGACTGCCTTCGCAGTGTTTATTGCTTATATAGTTTTCCAAGCAGCAAAAGGTAAGAAAGAGCAACAGCATTCTCATTGGTGAATTTCCCCCACAATCTCCCCCCACCTACCTTCTTAATGAGCATCCTGTTGTTTGCAACCTAGATGAGATCATGTACCAGCAAGAGAAGGTATCTTATCATTCTGGCTGTTTGAACTGAGTGAGATCATTCAGGAGTCAAGAGGTCCGCTTAGGGCAGGGGCTTTTCTGCACACACACACACACACACACACACACACACACACACACACACACACACACACACACACACACACACACACACACACCCTTCCTTTCACATAGCCCTTGTCCCTGCAAATGAGATGGTTGCCTTAGGCAAAACTTCGAACGGGGACATGAGAGATAGCAGTGGATACCTCTCTAGAGACCATCTTGGGGTTTCCTTACTTTCTTGGAGGACAGGGCCTGAGTTGTACCCACTAGCAATAGCAATAGCACTTAGACTTATATACCGCTTCATAGTGCTTTACAGCCCTCTCTAAGCGGTTTACAGAGTTCAGCATATTGCCCCCAACAATCTGGGTCCTCATTTTACCCACCTCGGAAGGATGGAAGGCTGAGTCAACCTTGAGCCGGTGAGATTTGAACAGCTGAACTGCTGAACTAGCAGTAGCCTGCAGTGCTGCATTTAACCACTGCACCAACTCGGCTCTTAAATAGTGTATTGTCCTTAAATATAATGGTGGATGATGTCTTATCATTAAGGCTAAAGGAAGATTTAGTTATAGATATGGTTGACTTCCTTATGGGAAATGGGAGGGACACATCATCTTGCTTGTAGCTTCAGACTGAATGAAAAGGGCATGGCTATTTTCTCTGAGTATGGTTAATGAAATTATTTCATGGACATAATTCATGGAAGTACTGGTGCTGATGAAAGAATGTTGGACCAAGTCTGTGTTCAACCCGCTGCTCAGGTGAAAAGCTCAGAGGGTGTCCTGGGTGAACCTCTTGAGTTTCAGGGTAACCCATTTGCAGGGTAGTTCTTGTAGCACAAAAGAGAATGACTTCCTCATAATATTTTGACTCCCCTGGAAAGATGAAAGAAAAAGTAGGTAGGTAGGTAGATACATCTACCTGTTATCCAATGGTGGTCTCTGTTTTTCATGTTCAGAAACTTGGAATACTGCATAGATTAGGATACAGATAGTCCTGACATTCACAGTTGAGCCCAAAATTTCCATTGTTAAGCAAGAAAATTGTTAAGTGAGTTTTGCCCAGGGGTGAAATCCTCCCGGTTCACCCGGGCCAGTCCTTCGGCGTATAGCCGATGGAACTGGCGGCGGTTGCAGCGCAGAGCTTCTCCCGCCCGCTTTCCCGGCTTTCCCGGCCCGGCTGAACACAATCATTTGGGTTATTTTTCCCTCTGTGCATGCGTACACATGCACAGACGGAAAAATAACCCGAATGGCGGCGTTCAGCCGGGCCGGGAAAGCGGGCGGGAGAAGCTCCACGCTGCGACCGCCGCCAGTTCCATCGGCTATACGCCGAAGGACTGGGCCAGGCGAACCAGGAGGATTTCACCCCTGGTTTTGCCCCATTTTACCACCTACCTTGCCATAATTGTTAAGTGAATCACTGGAGTCAAGTTAGTAACATGGGTGTTAAGTGAATCTGATTTCCCCATTAACTTTGCTTGTCAGAAGGTTGCAAAAGATGATCACATGACCCCAGGACACTGCAATCATCATACATACATGTCAATTGCCAAGTGGCTGAATTTTGATCATATGACCATAGGGATGCTGCATGTGAAAAACAGACATAAGTCGCTTTCTTCAATGCTGTTATAATTTGGGACACTCACTAAATGAATGATTGAAAGCTGAAGGCAAACTCTAGATCAGTGATGGCGAACCTTTTCTGGTTTGCGTGCCCATGCCCATTGTCCCCCCCACGCATGCGCACAATGGGCAAACCGGAAGTGCGGAAAAACGCACTTCCGGTTTGCTGATGAGCTGTTTTTTGCACTCCGGAGGGTTCAGGGAAGCTTCCTGAAGCCCCGGAATGCAAAAAACAGCAAAACAGGCAAACCGGAAGTGCGTTTTCCACACTTCCGGTTTGCCATTTTGCCGTTTTTTTGCACTCCAGAGGGTTCAGGGAAGCTTCCTGAAGCCCTGGAATGCAAAAAAATGGCAAAATGGGCAAACCGGAAGTGCAGAAAACGCACTTCTGGTTTGCCCGTTTTGCTGTTTTTTGCACTCCGGGGCTTCAGGAAGCTTCCCTGAACCCTCCGGAGTGCAAAAAACAGCTCACCGGCAAACCGGAAGTGTGTTTTTCCACACTTCTGGTTTGCGGTGGGCAACGCTCGCGTGCCCTCCGCTATGGCTCCGCGTGCCACCTCTGGCACGCGTGCCGTAGGTTCGCCCACTGGCATCTACAAGTACAGAGTTTTGCAATGAGGGGTTTTCTAGCCCAACCAGGTGATGCCAGAGATAAAAAAGCTGAGCTCTTTTGCTTACAAGTTACCCACTATATTATTGTGCTTTGACAGTTTCCCCTAACTTGATACAGAAGTTGAACCAAGAAAACTTAGACTGCACACATACTTAGAATTGCATTTCTTTATTTGTCCCACAAAGGCATTTTCCATTTTTTCTATTGGAAACTACGGTATTATTTAATCTACAGCAGTGGTGAGCTGCTGCTGGTTCGGACCGGTTCCAGTGAACCGGTAGTTCCAACCACTGGCTGGGCCCGCCCACCCGTCCTGGTGCTAGCCTGTCCTATTTATCTTAGGTACTCTCTGGCTTTGTTCCCCGCCCACAAAGCCCAGCTGATTGCCGCGCCTCACCTGCTCTACTCACCACGGCTGCCTGAGAAGATTTGCTGTGTGTTTAAAGCTGCATGAAAGTAAGGAAGGCGCGTGCAGACATTTCCGCCGAACCGGTTGTTAATGTATGTGCAACCCACCTATGATCTACAGCAGTGGTTCCCAACCTGGGGGTCGGGACCCCTTTGGGGGTCGAACGACCATTTCCCAGGGGTCGCCCCGGCATCCTCAGCTCCTCCCCCCCACTGCCACAAGCCTGGCCATATCGACTCAACTCGCCCGAGCCCTCCGATTGGTCAGGAGAGGTGCCATTCGGTGAGAGGCATTTGTGATGCCTGGCAGCCGAGCTTTGACAGCATCAGCTAAGGGCCAGCTTTGCTTTGAATTCTGGGAGTTGAAGTCCAGGCACCTTAAAAGTTGCTGAGATTGAGAAATATTGCTGTACACTTGTTGGTTATCAAGTCTAAATACAGAAGTAGACCTGTTGTGGAAGATGATATTCCTTGTGCTCTTGCAAAGACTGGCCCGAGAATTTCTGATCTGGCATAATTACATATTGTTTTTGTGATTAATCGCTATGCTTTAATTATTTTCAATTTGTAACAATGAAAATACATCCTGCATATTAGATATTTACATTACGATTCATAACAATAGCAAAATTACAGTTATGAAGTAGCAACGAAAATAATTTTATGGTTGGGGGTCACGACAACATGAGGAACTATATTAAGGGGTCGCGGCATTAGAAAGGTTGGGAACCACTGATCTACAGTATGTAGCTTTCAATTAAATATGTTGTTTGCATTTGTGTATTCTATGCAGTCAGTTCCCAAATGAAACCTATAACGAAACCTGTACAAGTCTAACAGACCTGGAACCTGTTTTGCATTATTCACTTCTTCCATCAGTAAGTAAAACAATAAATAACTTACCATAATTGCGAGCAATATTCCTTGACTTCTTGGAACCCATGGATTTTCTTTCCTTCTTTTGTAGATTGCCATAATTGTGGTGCTGTCTTGTCTTGAAAAGAGAGCCAGAAGAAGTGTAATTGATGAAAAATGCCATCTCCTCAACAGGAGGTGTGGGGTTGTTGTGTAAGTCTGCAGAATTATTTTGCTTCAATCTTCTTCTTTACTTCCTCCTTTACTGCTTTCAGGTGGTGAGGGAGATACAAAATTCTGGCTCTTGCTCTTTTTCCCCCCAATTTTTTTTTATTTTTTCACACTCCACACATATATATCAATACATATACCATAACATCTTACCAAGTATTAACATACATTTATACATTCTTATCAAATAAACAAACATAATAATCTTACATATATCATTGTCAAGTTGCTCATCTGCTTCCCCCATACCATATCGTATCATTCCCCTCTCCTCTCTCTTAACCTCCCTCCCTTTTCACTACCTTCTTTCTCCTTCTCTCCCTCCTTCCTACTTCCCTCTTCTTCCTTCCTCTTACTTTCTCCTCCTCTTTCTCAACTTCTTCTCTCCTCTCTCTTCTCCTTCTCCTCCTTCCGTCTAACCTCCCTCTCTCCTCCTCCCTCCTCCCTCCCTTCTCTCCTCTCCTCTCCTCTCCTCTCCTCTCCTCTCCTCTCCTCTCCTCTCCTCTCCTCTCCTCTCCTCTCCTCTTTCCCCTCTCCCTCCGTCTTATTTCACTCCAGAGTGTATCCATTCATATATATTTTATGGTTAACATCCGAGCAATTCATCTCACTAAACTTCCATAATTTATAATACTAATAATAACTTCAACTCTCTTCTATGTTAATACTTCTATACGTCTAATCATTTTTGGTATATTTTTATGCCAGTATAGTGCTACCTCCATGCTTCAAATAGTTTTGTCGCCTAGGTCTCAAATCTTTAACTTATCACCTTCCTTCCATTTCAATTGGTGTTAATTAATTTCTACCCATATTCATTTTCCATCCAGTCATAAAATTTCCCCCAAATACTGTAATATTCTGAATCCTCCTTATCTTTAATTATCATTGTTAATCTCTTCATTTCCGCACAATCCAATATCTTCCTGATTACTTCCCCTTCTGAAGGAGCTTTGGACGCTTTCCAGTTCTGTGCAAACACAATTCTAGCTGCTGTAATTATATGGATAATTAAATGTGTATTTTCCTTGTTATATTTCTCTGGTAAAATACCCAGCAGGAATATCTCCAGTCTCAGCTCTATACGTTGTTGCAACATCTTTTCTATCCACATTTGAATTAAACTCCAATACGCTTTGGCATCTGCACATATCCACCACATATGGTAAAAAGAACCTGGTATTTGATGACATTTCCAACATTTCATTGATCTATCCTTAAACATTTTTGCTAATCTCTCTGGTGACATGTGCCATCTATAAAACATTTTATACATATTTTCTTTATATGCCATTGCCATTGTCAATTTGTAGTTCCTTTCCCACAACTGCTGCCATTTATCCAATTCAATCGTATAACCAAAATTCCTTGCCCATTTTATCATCGTTTCTTTCACTTGTTCCTCCTCCAATTTAGTATACAATAAGTAGCTATTCAGTTTTTTAGTCAACCTTTTGTCCGTTGCTGTGAGTATTTCATCTAACTCTGTTTTTTCTAAATTAAAACCTTCTGTTTTCATATCTTGATTGTGTTTACATTCTCATATACCAATCCATTTTTATTCCTGGTTTCTCTAATTCTTGTTTAGTTTTCAGCTCCCCCTTTTCAGTTAAAATATCTTTATATCTTACAATATTCCCCATATTAAACATGTTTGAATGTATAAGTGCTTCCATCGTTGAAAGCCAACTTGGTATTTTCAGGTAGTGTTTCTCTTTTATTTTCTCCCACATCATCTGTAAAGAATTCCTTATATAATGTCTCTGGAAATAGCTGTGTATTTTACTTTTCTCATACTATATAAATGCATGCCATCCCATCTGCAAATTGTGTCCCTCCAATGTCAATAATCTTGTATTTCTTAGTAAAATCCATTCTCTCATACATGATAATATAGCTGCCTGATAGTATAATTCCCAATTAGGCAGTCCAAACCCACCTCTGAGTCTTGCGTCCTATAACATTTTAATATTAATTCTTGCCTTCATTCCCTGCCAAATAAACTTCAAAATCATTTTATTCAACTCATCAAAATATTTTTTCTCTAATCTTATTGGCATTGTTGAAAATAGGAACAGCAATCGTGACAGTATATTCATTTTAATTACCGCAATTCTTCCCATCAATGACAGTTGTAGATTTTTCCAAATCTATTTCTATTTGTTTTTAATCTATAATAATTATCTTCTTTAATTATTATACATTTTGCTATTAACAGGATACCCAAATATTTCACCTTCTTCGTTATCTGTATATCTAGCTTTCCCATCAATTCCTTCTTTTGCTTTTCAGTGATATTTTTCACTAATAGTTTTGTTTTATCTTTATTAATTTTCAATCCCTCCACTTCTCCATATTTTTCTATTTGTTGTATCAGTTTGGGTCCTGTCTCTAATGGTTCTTCCAAAATAAACACTAAATCATCTGCAAAACTTGCAATTTATACTCTTCTCTCTTAATTTTCATATCTTTTATTTCTTTATTCTGTCTTATACTCCTACTTAATACCTCTAATGTCAAAACAAATAACAATGGGGATAAAGGACATCCTTGCCTTCTTCCCTTCATAATATTTACCTTCTCAGTCATATCTCCATTCACCATTACTTTTGCTGCTGCTTGTGATAAATCATTTTAATTACATTTATAAATCTCTTTTCAAAGTCCAAATTCTGAAGTTGCATTATCATAAATTGCCAGTTCACATTATCAAATGCCTTCTGTGCATTCAAAAACATCAACACCACCTGTTTTTCTGGATGAGCTTCATAGTATTCTAATGTGTTCAATATAGTCCTCATGTTGTCTTTGATCTGTCTCTTAAGTAAAAACTCATTTTGATCTGAGTGTATGAATTCATTAAAAAAAATTTCAGTCTTTCCACCATTATTGATACAAAAATTTTATAGTCCTCATTCAACAGCGAGATTGATCTATAGTTCTTAATTTTCTGCAAATCAGTCTCTTCTTTCGGAATCAAAGTAATGAATGCCTCTGACCATGAATCTGGTGCCTCGGCGTCTATCAGAAATTCATTATACAGCTCCAACATTACAGTTCCTAGTACCTCCTCCAATGTCTTATATAACTCTGCTGGCATTCCATCTGGCCCCGGTGTTTTACCACTTTTCTGTCTTTTAATTGCCTCTGTTAATTTCATCATTGTTATTTTTCCCTCTAATAATTTTTAAAAATTTCCTGGTAATTTAGGTAGTTCCACTTCTTCCAAATATTGCTTTATTTTATCTTCTGAGACTGTTCGCTGTTTATATAAATCCTTGTAATACTCCCAGGCAATCTTTTTTTTCTCTTCATTCCGATGTTGTAATGTCCCCTCGACATCTTCCAGTTGTTCAATCCATTTTTTCCCTTTCCCTTCTTCATTTTATATGCTAGCCATCTCCCTGGTTTATTTGCCTGTTCAAAAAAAGTCTGTTTGGTTTTTTTTATTTTCCGAGCCACCTCTTCATTTTCCATCAAATTCATCTTACTAGCATCTGGCTTCTCTCCGCCACTACTCTCTCTTGGCTGGACTTTGCAGGGAAACTCCAATGTAAAGAAAAACTTCTGAATGAGCTGCCACTGCTCGGGAAAATAACGTGAGTAATGGGCTCTCTCGCAGCGCATCTTCTCTCTCTTCTTCTCCCAAGTGGCAGCGGTGTGTCCAGAGATCGACAGGCCAGATTCAGTGAGCCAGACACACCGCTGCCACTCAGGAGAAGAAGAGAGAGACGAGGTGCTGCGAGAGAGCCCATTTCTCATGTTGTTCTCTTCCCGGACGGCAGTGGCGCGTTCAGCTCCCCGAATTTTGCCTGCCGATCTCGGCCGGTGAGAAGGAGTGCCAGGTGGGGAGGGGTGGGGCAGCAGAGAAACAAGATGCAAGAAATCTTTCTCTCTTCCAAACTCCGTTAGAAATGAGTCTTTGTGAGACTCATCGCACCTGCTCTTGGAGCGAAAGGGGAGAAAGATTTCTTGCAGACTAATTTCTGTTCAATGAACAGGCTCATGAGCTCCATTTTTGCTGGCAGAGGCACTGCGGGCCAGATCTGAGCACCCCTGGGCTAGAGAGTAGAAGCTCAGGCAGCCTTTAGAATTATAGTCAGTTTCTAATTCTGAGTTAGAAGAATATAAGGAACTGCCTTGCTGGACTGGAACATAAAGCTACCTAGAATCACAAGGAATAGAAAATAATCAATCAATCAATCAATCAATCAATCAATCAATCAATCAATCAATCAATCAATCAATCAATCAATCAGTCAGTCAATCAATTAATCAATCCCTACTGAGATCAACAAGTCTAGTCAAGTAAATGCTATAGATATCTAAAATTGTAGCCATCTGGAAAAAGAAAATCCCCTTGCCTACTACTGCAGTTTTTTTTTTACTGTGAAATATTTCATTCCATGTAGACATTCTTCCTACGCCTAATTGAAAATTTAAACATGCAATTTTAATATCTTTTTTTTCTTCACAGACCCTTAGATTTAATGGGAGTATGCAGCAGTCGGTGGGCAATGGGTTTTGCCTTTGGAGCTACAGCTAACAAAGTCATGATACTGTTTGCGGATGGTTATTTCCCTCTGCGAGTGCTACCACAATGGATTAAAGGTGAAAGATTTTATTAGAACATTTTAGCCTAAAGCCTAAATTACTTCCCTTCAGATTCTGATCTGTTCTCATCTCTGTGAGGTAATTTACAAAAAGGCGTTGGGAATAAGGCAGGGGTGGGCTGCTGGGGGTTCACAGGGGTTCAGGAGAACCTCTAGCTAAGATTCTGTGCAGTTCAGAGAACCCCCAAATCCCACTCCTGGCTGGCCAAGCCCACCCCGCCCCTCCCCTCCCAGGAGTCCCCATGCGGCCCGTTTTGGATGCAGGTAAGTGCAGGGCATGCGCGGAGAGTGAAAAACAGGCCTGCTAGGAGTTTAGGATGGCCGGAAACCTCCAGAGGGCCTCCGACACCTGGGGAGACTGTTTTTGCCCTCCCAGAGGCTCAAGGAAAGCCTCTGTAGCCCGGGGAGGGGAAAAATCCCCCCCATGTGGTGCAGGAGGCTAACTAGGCTACACCCACCATGGCCACGCCCACCCAGCAACCGGGCAGAGAAGCCCTTGCTAAAGCCCTTACCGGAATAAGGTAAGGAAATAGCCAAAATGTGGAAATTCTCTCTCCAACATAAAAGATACAGCACAGTGGCTAGGTTAACCTGAGGCTACATTTAAATGTGTCATAAGGCACAGTTAACTTAGTTCTAACTTTTCTGTGTCACATTCATCTTTTCTCCTGATTCATCATCAATTTATTCTGCATTACCTTTGGGGATCCATTTAAGCAATATTCTCATTTAAATGCATTTGCTGAATCTTTGCAATTCAGTAAGAGGACAGCTGGCAAACGTCTTCCAGATCAACACCCTTGAACTATTAATTATTAAATTTATGTACTATGCAAAGTGATTCTGGGCAGCTAGAAAATTCTAGCTAGAACTAGAAAATGTACACCAGTGGCGGGTTGCTTCCTTACTGGTGCCGGTGCGCTGCGCGCGCATTTCCACACTTCGGGAGCGCGCATGCTTGCTACACGCGCGTGCCCCCTCATGCAATTTTGCTTCTGCACATGCGCGGAAGCAAAATCGCGCCGAAATCTCACAAGGGGATGCGAGCAAGAGAGAGATTTTGGTGCAATTTTGCTTCTGTGCATGCACGGAAGCAAAATCGCGCCAAAATCTTGCGTGCGCGCACATTCTCTTGCAAGATTTCAGTACAATTTTGCTTCCGCGCATGCGCAGAAGCAAAATCGGCCAAAAATTCACAGAAAAAAATGGCGACACGTGCGATGGACCGGACCGGTTGCGCGCAAATTGTGCAATCGGCCGCTCCCTACCGGAGCTGTGCAGTGGACAGCTCCGGCAGGAACTCAGGTCTGATTTACACCCAATTTAAGCATTCAGTTGTGCCAGTGTATTTTTAATTCTGGTACTAGAAATGTCCTGAATAATGAAGAGAAACAAATACTTCAAACTCTGGGCTTCAAGCTAAGTACATAGCAGTCCTCAACTTAACATGATTCATTTAACAAATGCAGTGATTTGTTTAACAACTGTGGAAAAAAGGTGATAACTCACAACTCACTTACCAACTGTCTTGTTTAGCAACAGAAATGTTGGCTCAACTGCTTCTAAGTTGGGTCTAGGACTAGGACCATGTTAAATCAACCTGGTCCCTGTAGATTTGTTGAGAATGCAACCATTTTGAGTATGAATTCTGGAGTTTGCCATCCAGTTTAGCTGTGACAACCATCAGTGCCAGCACCAGGAAATGAGTTTAGTAAAAGCCCACATTTTATTATCGAGATATGGGTTTTGCTAAGACTGGACCTTAGTGCATTTATACCTGCCAATTATCATCCCATTATGGGGATTTCATTATCCATTTTCTATCTTTTTACAGCCATTGCTATTCTGATTGGTGCCACAGAGGTGGGCCTTTCCTCCTATCCGTTCTTTGCTTGCCTGTCAACACCCATGCAGATCACGGGGGCCACACTTGGGTTCCTTTACACAGCAGCTTGGTAAGCATCCTGAGAAATTGGTTTGATTTGTGCATAAAATGATGAGCACCAGAAAGGGGGGGGGGGTTGTGGGAGAAACTGATAAAATGTCTGCCCACAGCTCAAATATACAGTATTTCCAGGAAGGGAATATTTATTTTATTTTATTTTATTTATTTTTGTCAAATACGTGTTGGTAATATACATAGATATAACATTGTTTATATACATAAGATGGGTACTGATATGAGGGAACATTAGGACAGGGTTAAGAGTTTTCATTACTGTTCAGATCTACTAGCCCAGCTTTATCATAGAAGGCTTCACAGTTTGTTTTCAAATTCAGTTGTTAATCATGAACAATGCCAGTAGGTTTCCACCATTGCTTCCTAAAACGACTCATTTGTTTTTGAAGGCACACCACAGCTAACACCGGAATGCCATAGTTTGCTCTGTCCCACTAGGCAGATATCCATCTGCTGAATGTCGCAGCTAAAAAAATCAATTGTTTTAAATGCTTTATGAATACTAGGGGACAATATGGAGCCGAGGTGGCGCAGCGGTTAGAGTGGGGTACTGCAGGCCACTTTAGCTGACTGTGATCCGCAGGTCAGCAGTTCAAATCTCACCGGCTCAAGGTTGACTCAGCCTTCCATCCTTCCGAGGTAGGTAAAATGAGGACCCAGATTGTTGGGGGCAATATAAATATACATTGCTTACTGGTGTAAACTGCTTAGAGAGTGCTTGCACTGTGAGGCGGTATATAAATGTCACAAATAAATAAATAAAATAAATAAAAGAGGAAGACTGAGCACTGAGTATGAGGCAACGTAACACTTGAGAAGTATGGAAAAGAATTCTGAATGAAAGAATGTTTAGAGAAATGGATTGCCTGCTGAGCCCCTTGAGAACCTAGGAGAAAAATCCCTGAAAAAAATAGATGGAGAGATCCCCATACGAGGAAATAACTCTGTGGCATAGATCATACAATAAGCTAGGCTGAAATGCAACTGGCAAGCTTGTGCTTCAGTGTTTTTTTTACAAGACGAGCCCATATGGTTTGTTTATAATTCAGTGTCTTGGGTGACTGCAGAAAATTGAGTAAAACAGGATCACAGATCAGTTAAGTATGTGTGGGGAGTATGACAGCTCATTACCGAGGCAGCTCTATGCATAGCCTTAGCTTCACACATTTTCCTGCCAGAGGTCAAGCAACTGCAAGCTCCTTCTCTATTTTTCTTTGTCCACAAGTCAAGGCAGAAAAGACCTGTCATGTTCTCTTGTTATCTCTGAGGAACATTAGATCCGGCAGCAATCTCATATTTCCTCATAAACAAGTAAACAACTAGAAAACAATGAGTGTCACGCTAGAAATCAGTGTTTCCCAACCTTGGCAACTTGAAGATGTCTGGACTTCAACTCCCAGAATTCCCCAGCCAGCTTTGCTGGCTGGGGAATTCTGGGAGTTGAAGTCCAGACATCTTCAAGTTGCCAAGGTTGGGAAACACTGCGCTAGATGTTTTGTCACTCATTTGCCAGTTTATCTAGTTTGGTCCTATGTTTTTATGATAAATCATGCTTTGTCTTACCCTCAGTTCACAGAGAAAACAGTTTAAAGTTGCTGTTCCAATTTTAAAATCAGTTTTATTCTGGAAGATTGAAATCTGTACCAAACATTCAAGAATGTTTACAAACTGAGGCCAACTGGCAAAGAAAAGAAAAGCCCGGAAAAAATAGCAATAGCACTTAGACTTATATACCGCTTCATAGTGCTTTACAGCCCTCTCTAAGCGGTTTACAGAGTTCAGCATATTGCCCCCAACAATCTGGGTCCTCATTTTACCCACCTCGGAAGGATGGAAGGCTGAGTCAACCTTCAGTCTGGTGAGATTTGAACAGCTGAACTGCTGAACTAGCAATCAGCTGAAGGTCGCAGTGCTGCTTTTAATCACTGTGCCACCTCGGCTCCTAAAACCCAGGAGGAATGCCACTTTGACAACTTGATGGACAGATGTCAGTCTGTTTGAAAGCAGGAGGAATCTGGTGGTGCATCCTGGCCATGGAGTGGCAGGGGTTTAATGGGACGGGGTGGGGAAGGGGATAGATGGATGAATAGATGGATGGACAGTTAGGCAAAGAGAAAGACAGAAAAAGATCACCACAATAAAATGCTGCATAACAATTAGCAGTTATAACTAATGGTCACACAGTTACTGTATTGTGAGTTTGCATACCCATTATAGAAAATGTTGGTGACACCCTGAAAGCCCAAGTATTGTCTTGATTATCAAATAGGTAATGGGATACTGTGAGCTGTAGTCCCACCTTAGGCATGAAAGCCAGCTGGGTGAACTTGAGCCAGTCATTCTCTCTCAGCCAACCCACCTCACAGGGTTGTTGTTGTTGTGGGAAAATAGGAGAAGGAACGTGGGCTGATATGTTTGCTGTCTTGAGTTATTTGTAAAAATAATAAAGGCGGATGCAAATAAATAAAATAAATAAAAAATAAAATAATAATCTACCTGTACTTTTTTTATTGGTTACGTAGGTACCCTTCATTTCAGTCATATGAACCTTATGCACGTTTATCATCCAGCTATAGATTTACGAGCTATGGTGGTGCAGTGGTTAAAGTGCAGTACTGTAGGCTACTTCTGTGACTGCCGGCTGCCTGCAATTTGGCAGTTCAAATCTCACCAGGCTCAAGGTTGACTCAGCCTTCCATCCTTCCAATCTGAGGACCCAGATTGTTGGGGGCAATATGCTGATCCTATAAACTGCTTAGAAAGGGCTTTAAAGCACTGTAAAGCAGTATATAAGTCTAAGTGCTATTGCTATAGATTTGAATTGCTCCTAATTAAAGTCCACTCTACCAGTCTTGTGAAAACTTGACCAACCACTGAAACAGGTGTGTGTGTGTTTTTGCATGCCATGAATCCAATAGTATTCATTGAACAGGTAATACAATGTGCCTTTTTGAAACCTGAAGATGATACAGACAAGGCCATGCAATGCTTGTCCGTAGCAACAATCCAAATGTTTTTGCTATTATTTCACACTTCTCTCAGCCTAGCTATGTAGAAAGACAACAGCTAACTGGCGACTACAGAGGACCACACCAGCCTGAAACAACCAAGGTGTGACTCACTGTTTATGCTGGATGGTGAAGAATAAGACATTTTCCCGTCCCTTGAGGCTGCAAATGAGCGGTGATGAAATAAAGGAGAATTACCTCAGGATACCTTAACCTTACTCATTCATGAGCCATGAGATGAAGGCAAGGAAGCGTCATGAGAACACAACAACAACAACAACAACAACAAGATGTTGGCAGGGCATATTTATAGGATTTCTCCCTCTGGTTATGTTTAAGTAGCAGGACTTGCTTATCTGACTTGAATCAGTTCCTTGGGCTTCTGTAGGCCCAGCCACTGATTCATTACCCTGAGGGCTTCCTTCCTTGAAGGGAAATACCCAACTCTTTTGCATTGCAGCATGTGAGTAACATAATGCTTTATTTCCCTTTCATTGGGAGATGCAGTTGTAACTAGTTGCTGAGCAACATTCTTGGAGAGATGCTCTGAGGAGCAGAAAGTTTCCATAGCATCGCTTTTCTTCTGTATGTCCAATGAGACATCTTTTCCCATGTCATTCTTGCAGTTTTGTCTTTTTCTTTGCATTGTTTACTCATTCTATTTTTCATCCCTTTTCTTAGTTTGTATTAGTTTTTACTATTGCAATTGTAAGCTTTAATAAAAAAAAATTTTTTTTAAAAAAAGTACGGGATAGGACACTGACAGGAAACACCACAGCTGTAAAGGAGATGGGGTAGTGAATGAAAGTCCCATCTTTCTCGGCAATAGAAAACAGGATTCTGTCTGGCAAGAAATCACTAGGAGTCAAGCTCATATCAAGAGAGCTTTATTGTACTTTTTATGTACATGAAAAACAAAAATAAATTGTAGATCACAGAATACACTCAGAGAATATTTGTAGCTCAGGGTTGAACTGTGAGTCCTTGGTGCTCTCTGAGGTTGGTTGTTTTCTTGCAGATGTTTCATTACCAAACTAGGTAACGTCATCAGTGCTAGTAGGGAATGAGGTTTGCTCTCATTTTATATTCTAGTGGTGTGCTCTGTCAGTGCTGGTGGTTCCTTAATTGGCCTGTTGTTTGCTGTTAGCTTCTTTGGCAGTTTCTTGATTGGAGTATTGTTTGCTTCTTGATTGTTGGTCTAATGCAGGGCTGTCAAACTTGCATCATTACAGTGGCATCACGTGACGTATCGCGACTTCCCCCCCTTTGCTTAACGGGGCATGGGCATGGTCAATGTGTGACCCATCCGGCCCGTGGGCCGCGAGTTTGACAGCCCTGGTCTAATGTTAATCTTGATGTTAATTTCTGCTCATTTGGGTGTTGATTGCTGGTGAGGAGATGTTTTGGCCTTTTTGATTTGGTTTAAAAAAAATTTAAACAGATATTGAATTGTATTAGTATTAAGAATTCTCATACTTTGCATTCAGAGGTAAGTTCCTGCCGGAGATGCCTAGTGCGCCGCTCCGGTAGGGAGCGGACGATTGTGCAATTTGTGCGTGACTGCTCCGAAGCCCTCTCTGCTGGTCCACCACGCGCGTCACCATTTTTTTCGTGAATTTTTGGCCGATTTTGGTTCTGCACATGCACAAAAGCAAAATCGCGCCGAAATCTCACGAGGGGACGTATGAGAGAGAAAGATTTTGGTGAGATTTTGCTTCCGTGCATGCTCTCTCTCTCTCTCGTGTCCCCTCATGAGATTTCAGCATGATTTTGCTTCCGCACATGCGCAGAAACAAAATTGTGTGAGGGCGCACGCGCGCGTAGCGAGCGCAAGCGCACTTGAAGCATGGAGATGCATGTGCAGCACACCGGCACCAGTAAGGGAGCAACCCGCCGCTGTTTGCATTGCCTTGGAATAGACTGGTGTGAGGATTGACTCTTAAGAAATCTTCCCCACCCTGTCATTCTATTCTAGAGGAAATTGGAGGCTGAGTCTAATTTCTGAGTAGTTCAAATAAATACAATCCTAAATCGACCCAGCATTGAGTCTGAGCTTTAGACCTTCAGTATAAGATGTTCTCGGATTCAGAGAAATGAATTTTCTTTTTAGTAAGAACCATGGGATATCTATCAAGTATATGTTCCTCCATGAATGTTTTCTCATTGGAAGGCAAAAAGAAAGGAATTTCTTTCTTTTCCAGTTAAAAAGCATAGGGCAACAAATTAGAAGAAAGTAAAAATAGTTTTAAATCGATTCAGATATAGTAGAAACCAGGTAATTAGACATTGTTCACTTTAATAATGTAGTAGACTATAAGGCACATCTCTTTGCAATGAAACTACAGTAGAAATAAGGGAAAATGAGTTCTGGAGCAGGGAAATTGTTATACCACTGTTTGGTTGATTATTGCTACGTAGACTCTTGATATGGCATCGAAATAATAATAGGAAAAAAATCAAACTGCTCAAACATGTTTGGATTATAAATATGTAAAAAATACTGTGACATTTATAAAATAAGTTTATCAGGTCTGAAGCACAGAAATCTGGATGTTGTTAGAAGGCAGCAGAGATGCAGTAAATTCTTAATACTTTGCTTCCATATAGTGGCAGTCGAGATTTTTGCAGCCCAGATCTGCTAGTTTGCTAACTTCACCATGCCACAGTATGGCTTAAGCATAGCAGTTGTGGTATAATGTGTATAATTTAAGGTAGAACTACAGGAAATATTAAGAATGATGGGAATTACATCAAAATTCCCATAGAAGGCGGAGATCAGTCAATTATTTGTTGCAGGTGACTGTGGATAGATCGTGGAACTATTGGATTTCCGCCTGCACAATTACTTCAGTGAATAAAATCTCTGGAAGCATTATGTCTTGTACAGATGCATTATAGATCATTTCTGAGGAGTGGCATCTCTATTAAGTGATGAAGGGAGGTTGGTATCAAGTGATTGGGGATTATCTGCATGGATAATTCTCCCCCCATCTCACATTTCATCTGACAGATTAGTGCTAATGGTGGATGCAAATTATTGTCTTAACATGTAATAGCAAATGAGGCTCAGCAAATTCTTTATACTTTATGATGCATGGCTATTAAGCATTTAATTTCCAATCCCTTTGTCTTTTGAAGAACAGGTCAGAACTGGAATAGACTTTACTCTCACTTTAACATAAAGGCTATTTTTGGTGACTGTGCATCCGTGTCCGAGAATTGGAAAAATCCTGCCATTAATTCCTTCTATAAAGAGAATGCTAGAAAACGTGAAAAAAAACAATTCCAGAAGAATTAATTTAAGTTTTGGCAGAATTCTGATAGAAAAGATACAAAAGATAAAACTAAGCAAAGTTTGGGAGTCATTGAATTGCTTTTAAGTTGGTCAAGGCTGCAAGTTCAGTTTTTGGTGTTCAACATGTCCTTGAGATTAAATAAATAAGAAAATTTATGGTATATTAGTTGATATAAAGAAGGCATATGATAAAACAAATAGGCTTGAATCATGAAACATTTTGTGAAAAAATGGAAAGATACAATGGAAGTAAATCATGTATGAGAATAAATGGGATACTTAGTGAACAGGTTAACACTGAGCAGAAAACCTCTTTGGGGAAGTTAGATATATGTTGGTTATGGATGTGCCTGTGCATGCATTTTTGTATTTGAACAATGTCACATTGATGACTCAGATGATTTGCAGTAAATGTTAGACACATTGTAAAATGAAACAAGAAGTGTGGATCTAATATTTTTTCCACTGATTGCATCTGACAGGCAAAATACAGAATACTGTTATAAGTGAATTAAAAAAGAGATTTTACTCTGTGTATCTTAATAGTCTGTTTATCAAAATGGGGAAACAGAAAAAAATTGTAAGATGTGCAAACGATAGTAGAAAAGTAGTGCACTGTTTATGGTGTGCTGCTTGTGTGAAAGAAATGAAAATTTATTTATATATTTTAAAGCATTTTTTTTACAAACTCTCACAAGATTCAGCCAGCCAATGATCATGTTTAACATGCTTCAGTGAATTTTACTGTATCATATAGAAGTGAGAGTTGGATATATTGAGAAAAACCTAAAATTGGATACAGTGGGAATATGTACTCAAGAAGAGTGTGTATAAAGGAAAGATGGAATCATGAATGAAGAATGCTGATTAATTGTGGAATGAATACAAAAGTAAGGGATCAATGCAACAAATGCATTGAGGTGGTTCGGTCACATAGAGGAATGGATGAGGATCATTCAAATGTATGGAAAAAAATGAATGAGTTGAAAAGAAAAGAAGTCATGGCTGGATGACGCTCATGGAGTGGGAAGTTTAAAGAACAAAAAAGCAGTATATGAAGGGCATGGATACAATGAAAACAAGATTTACAAGGAGCGAAGGATATGGAGAGGTATACTAAACAGTTTCTCATATATCTTGTCCATGCATTATTTTACTTTTTCCTGCACATTGAAGAATAGCAAATAGTGTGATGACTATATATACAAGTATAAAAATACAAAATATATGCACAGCTTGGGAACATCATCTAGCTAATACTTGGCTAACTCTGAAAAACGAAGTAAATTCAGGCCTGGTTAATATGAGGGCAGGAGATTTCCAGGAAATATCAGAATTAGAGGCTTCAAATAACATCCTATAATAACGTTTTGGGCATCGGTTCCATGGAGAGAGGTTTTCCGTGGACCAGAGGGGGCATGGTTTTGTGTGTTGCCTGCATCCTGTGGGTGGGCCTTCACTTGTTTGCGTGGTCCAATTTCTGGCATGCTGCGGACCGGTGCCGGTCCACAGATCGGGGGTTGGGGACCAGAGGTGGTATTCAGTTGGTTTGGTCTGGTTCGAGCAAACCGGAAGTAGCAACCTGTGGGTGGGCCAGCGCACCCACCCCGGCGCTATGCCATCCTATTTAGCCATGTTTTCAAGCTGCACTCATGCGTGCAAGCCACATGTATGAGCAAAGTGCATGCACAGAAGGCCGCACGCGAGCAAAGCGCATGCGCGGAAGGCCACGCACGACCAAAGCAAGCGTGCGCTGGGTGAACCGGTAGGGAAATTATGAGAATCCCACCTCTGTTGGGGACCCCTGTCCAAGAAAAAAAGCACTGGTCAACCACTTCCAATTAAATATTGCCAAGAAAACTATAGGAATATATACATGGTCACCAAAACTGAAGCTCAATTTGAATATGATATTTTTTATGCATACAGTTATTATCACAGTGTATTTTCAAATACCATATACTACTTTTTTTCTACATGACCTATTCATCTGTGTATGGGTATGGTATGTGTATATTTCTTGTATATATTAAGATACTATACGACTCTGATGATTTTGTTTCCCCCATGTTAATTCTCCCATCAATTGCTTTTCGGTAATAGAGTATACTACTACCACAACAGAGAGGTGGGACCTCATGGATCCCTCTGATGTTTAGGTGAAATGCCACAAGAATCAAAGCCAATCAAAGATCATGGATTGCACCATTGAAATTAGGGGTCCTGCATTTTTCTGAATTTCTATAAGTACTGTATGTGGATCTGAGGAGTGTGGATTTCCTCCAATCTTACTGATAGATCACACGTTGCAACATAGATATGGCTAAACCTAATATTTTGTTTCTTACTCCTGCTACCCCCTCAGTAACTAAAAGGTTAGGAAAAAAGTCTGAATGTTCTGAGAAGCTGATTAATTCTTAATCTTACCCCATGATTGGTGCTGGTCAGTTTCTATGGCTACATAAGGTTCTGATGAAACGTATGTGATTAGATCTAATTTCAGGTCTTTGATTTCCTAAACTATGCTTCATAACTAAATTTCTTCCTTTTATTTGTTATTTGTTTTGGCAGGTTTGTAATTATGGCTATGCACATTGGACAGTGCCCACATGGAGAAGTTAGTATGTACCTATTTAATAAAAGTGCGAAATGTGGAGATCTCTCTCTTTCTTTCTTTCTCTCTCTGTCTCTCATCTCTCTCATTCTGACTCTCTCTCTCTCATCTGTCATCTATCTGTCTGTCTGTCTGTCTGTCTGTCTGTCTGTCTGTCTGTCTGTCTATCTATCTATCTAATCATCATCTATCATTGTGGTAATGAAATTGTGAAACACTTTAAATACTCATCCTAGACATCTTACAATTCAGCTACCTCCATCTTCCATGTACATTAGTTTGCAATTCAACTCTACTTACCCAAAAGAAAGATGACCAACCCAAGAGGAAAAAATAAAGAGGATCAGGAAACAAAATGTCTACTACTACTTGGGAAAACCCAATATGAATTTTCCTCAATTCAATTCAATTCAATTCAATTCAGTTCAGTTCAAATATTATTTATACATTTGGAAATAGAAGCATTATTTATGTCACTTTGAGATTTAGGAGCAAAGGTGAGATATAAAATAAATAGGGAACAAAGGTGGCTTGAAGCAAGAGAAAGTTCAATGCGCAGATGTGCCCGGGTCTCTATGGTGAGTTTGTAAGCAAAATGAGATTCATATTTGGGATTTTTTGTTGTATGGTTCACTGTATTAATCAAAAGGCCTCTAACCCTTCTGGTATAATGGATATAATTTGAAGAGCAAACTTATAAAATGGTGACCATGGTGGCATCATGGTTAGAATGCAGTACTGCAAGCTACTTCTGCTGACTGCCAGCTGCCTGCAATTTGGCAGTTCGAACCTCACCAGGCTCAAGGTTGACTCAGCCTTCCATCCTTCTGAGTCGGTAAAATGAGGACCCAGATGAGGACCCAGATATGCTGACTCTGTAAACTGCTTAGAGAGGGTTGTAAAGCACTGTGAAGTGGTATATAAGTCTAAATGCTATTGCTATCTGTACTAGTCATAAAGCACCATGTATCAGAAGGCAAACAAGACCATTTCTATCATTGTCATGTCTAAGAATGCCATTGGGGTCTAAATATGGCCCACAAGGTGAAACAAGCTTACAGGTCACCAACTCCTATACATCCCTGAGTATATTGAGGGCCAAAATCGTAGTCATTGTTGCTACAACAGATGGTTGTAAAGCTGGTTGACATCCAGAAGAGAGTATAAAATTTGACACCGTTTGTACAGAATCAGTTTACAATATGGATACATACGTGAACTAGCATATACTATAAAAAAAAAGTAAAGGAGTCCTTGCGGATTTTACTCCGCTATTCATTGCCAACTAAAGGAGGAGGTGCTCATCTCTGTTTCAAGGCCATTGAGCCAGTGCTGTTCAAAGACATTTTCATGGTCATCATGACGTCACGAGCTTTCCCACCCGAGTGGTACCTATTTATGTACTTGCATTTGCATGCTTTCGAATTGCTAGGTTGGGGGAGCTTGGGTGAGGACAGAAACTCGCCCTGTTGCGTAGCGCTCGGGTTTCGAACCTGGGCTGTCCGCTTTCCAGCCGACAAGCCCAGCCTCTTAACTGCTGAGCCACTGTGCCGCTGATAAATATTATAGCAGCTACAAATGTTGCTACAGTAGTTAGTAAGCTTTTCCTTTAAACCAGTTATTTTTCCTTTTAACCATCTATTTTTCTTGCTTCTCAACCGCAAAGAGAGGAAAGCTGTGCAAAATATTTTATGTCCCATTAAAGCAAACACTTTTGACTTCCATAGTCAGTTTTTTTGGGTGGGGAGGACACTGGAGAATAGTTAGAAATGGCTGCTTCCTGAGTCCTTTTTAAATACTTCTAGCAATGTAATGGCTCCTGCCCACTTGCTCTTCTTCACTTGTTTCTCATGTACACCATCATGCTGGGTTCTTCCTTCTTTTATGGGGGAAAAAAGAGAGATCCAAGCAAGTGCTGTCATGTCACTTTTAAGATGACGATGTGCAGCTCCAGATGCAGCCTGGACAAAGATGTAAAAAAGAATCTCAGGGGTGCTTTGTAACATTTCCAGCTAACACCAACAACATGGGAAGCCTTTTTCGTCAAGCCAGCATGGTTTAGACATGTTTCAAGTTGGCAGCTGCAAAGCCACTTACGGATTTGCTGGCAGACGAAGTGAGGGCAGAAGGCCAGCTATTCAGCTGAGCTCTGGATTGATTCAGAGCCCGCAGTCCAACTGAACGTTCAAAGTGTTAATGTTGAGGCTCAGAAGGAAGAGAGATGTGGGCAGCTTTTGCGGATGGCAACATATGGCCGAAGGGCTAATCATTAGGAGACTGCCTGGCATAGAAATGACTCATTGTAACACCAGCAGATAACAGCTTGATCCTACTTTTCTCTGCACAGATTCTGGGGTATTACGAGAAGATCATTTTCTATTGGCCTTCCTTGGTCTGCCAGCTTTTCCTGCTAGGGAAATTCACCTATATGTTGATAAAAGCGTCATGGGCCCAGTTCCAGACAGGCCTTCCAATGGTGAGTATTCCTGGAGTATTTCTCCTTGACGGGTGGGATTTAGCCGGTTCTGAACAGTTCGGGCGAACCGGTTGTTAATTTTTTCCGCAGTTCAGAGAACCAGCAAATCGCACCACTGGCTGGCCCCGCCCTTCCCTTCCCTGCCTGACTCGCCTCTCCCACTCACTCCTTATCGCACCTCGACTGCCTTGGGCGATGCCTAGAGTCATGCCCGTGGCATAGCTGTTGCTGCTCTCTGGTTCCCTCACTTGCCTCAACCATGCAGCCCAGCAGATTTCTGCCTGGTGGTGAGCCTTTTCCCCCCCAATCTCTGCTCCTCACCCAGCTGCCTCCCATGCAGTCAGTGTTCACTTGGCCTGAGAAGGTAAGGCTGATGGTGGGGGAAGGGGCCCGCTGCACTCATCCAAAGGGCTGCGGGGGTGTGTGACACAATGAGGCTCGGCCGTCTTTCGGGCCCAGCTCCGGGGGGGAGGCCCAAGAGAAAGCACCTGGTCCACACAGTGCCCCAGTGCAGCGTTCTCCCCTGAGGGTCGTTCTCCCGACCCTCAGGGGAGGGTCAAAATGCAGCAGGTTGAGGGATGGCGGCAGCAGCAGTTGTTTCTACATGGCGCTGGTGGCAGTGAGAAAATGGGCTCCTCAGCATGCGTTCAAAGGCCATCGAGCTGCCCTTTGGCAACCGAGACCTGCCCGCCTTGGGAAAAGCCGGCACCTTGGGAAAGAGAAGAGGGGAAAGTCTCGAGCCCCACAGGTGTCGCGAGGGGAATGGCAAGCTCATGGGGGAGGGGGAAAGAAGAAGAGAGCGAGGCCACAACAAGAGGGAGGGGAGAGGAAGGGACAGTTGTAATGTTGGTGCTCAGGGCTGCGACGCGGTCTCAAACCCCTTCCTGTGCCGGGGAAGTGGACGGCTCTGTCCTCTATCAGGCTCACGCTTGCTTGTGAAGAAGTGGGGGGATGGGTAACAACGCACGCTTCCCATTTCAGTAGCCCCCCATAGGGAAAATAAAACATTAAAAAAAACCCAAAACCCCATGGCCCGGGCTGGGCTGCCACACTAGCGGAAGAACTTCTGTGCCCAGGATGGAACCGCCACGCCACCCATAAGTTCGTATCCGCCGGCAGCAGATGGTGTGTAGAAAATGAGAGGCGTTGCCTCCCTGGCCAGTGGAGCCGCATCTCTCATTAGTGCCAGAGAGGCTGAAGAGAAGGCATTGTGTGCCTGCCAAAAAGTATTTCTGACAGCCTCACCTGTAGCAGAGATGAGAATATCAACACACACACACACACACACACACACACACACACACACACACACACACACACACACACACACATCTTTCTTTCCTCCCGCCTCACCCACTGGAGATCCCTGGATTCCCTCCCCAACCCCATCTGGCCCATACAGGCACCACCCATGCGAGTGATGTAGAGCTGGCCACACCCACCCAGTCACATAACCACCCACCCACGTCCACCCACAGAACCGGTTGTTAAATTATTTGAATCCCATCACTGCTTGGCACTCCATGGGTCCCTTTGCAGGAGTATTCTGTGTCAATAGCTGGAGCTGTTGGACATTAGAATTTAGGATCTGGAGGGCCGTAGTGATCCATCCTTATTTTAGGGGATCTTTTTGACTTATTTCCAGTTCATCCATCTAATTCTGAGAAAAGAAGATGGACAATCTTATCAACATTTTCTTAATCCAAGAAAATGGATTTGGATTTCCTTTATACATAATTTGTGAAAGCTGAATACTATAAAAGCAGTCCTCAGCAACCACTTGTTATGTTCAAATTTATAATGGTGCTGAACAAGTGGTACTTATGACTGGTCCTCAAAGTTCCGGCCATCACAGCACCCCTGTGGCCACCTGGTCACCATTTGCGACCTTCCTGCCTTTATTTTCTTGCAAAATCATTCCAGGAGAAATGGGAGGCTGTAGTTCAGGGGTGGGGAACTATGGCCCCTTTATGACTTGTGGACTTCAACTCCCAGAATTCCTGAGCCAGCTGGCTCAGGAATTCTGGGAGTTGAAGTCCACAAGTCATAAAGGGGCCATAGTTCCCCACCTCTTCTGCAGTTGGTGATTTTGCAGGCAGTGGCATCTATCATTGCTTCCATCTCTCACTGCTATACACAAATATATTGTGGAGGTGAAGATAGTTTCAAGATAATGACACACTTTTATCTTCACCCTAAAGATGAATTAAATATTGGACATTCCTATAAATCTGTACCCATTTTCTTGGAAAATTGGTGGTAGATAGCTTTTTCAAAATCTTTTAAATGTTTTACGCTCTCCTAGATATACAGTAAAAATATCACAAAGAGAATCACAAGTCTATAGAATGGACACACACACACACACACACACACACACACACACACACACACACACACACACACACACACACATGCACTCATTCACTCACTTAGCTCCCTGCCCCAGACTCCTCAAATCATTCTTGATTCTAAGTTGTGTTCTCTCCAAAGTTACTCAGGAGATCACTGCTATTTGTTTGTCTGTTTATTTATTCATTCATTTATTAAATTTATTTGCCATCCATCTCACGTGGATGTGTGGGGAGGGGGATTTTTTTCCTGGTCCATCAGCCACTTCTAGTGTGATACTCTCTTGTTCCTTATTTCTAACCATTTCTGACCTTTGAAAGGTGTTAAACCCTAAAACAATAAATAATTATTTTTCCTCCCCTGCAGGAAAACACTACTTTACTGGAAACCCATGATGCTCAATACGTCCAACAATTGTTGAGGAAACCTCCACTGCAGTGAGGATGCTCATTTTGTTTGAGGAATGTTTCTTAGGATGTCATATACACCATATATTCTTAATTTCTAGGGACAGTTCCGTCAATAATCCGTATTTTGTTTTCTGGGGAACCCCTTCCTAGCTCACATGAAGATAAAGGGAGGGAGGGAAGGAGGAAGAGCATTCAGTCTTGCAAGATTGTGTTACAGGTAGTCCTTGACTTACGACTACAATTCGGACCAGAATTTCCATGGCCAAGCAAAGTGGTTGTTAAGTGAGTTGCACCTAATTTTATGACCATTCCTCCCATGGTTGTTTAGTGAATCACTACAGTTATGTGAATCATGTGACTGTTAAGCGAATCCGGTTTCCTCCCATTGACTTGGCTTGTTGGAAGATGGCCGGGAAGGTTGCAAATGGCAATCTCATGACTCTGGGATGCTGCAACCATTGTAAATACACACCAGCCACCCGAATTTTGATCACATGACTGTGGGGATGCTGATATGATTGCAAGGGCGAGGACCGGTTGTAAGTCATTTTTTTTCCAGAGCTGATGTAATTTTTAGCAGTCGTTAAATGAACGGTTGTAAGTTGAGGACTACCCGTATTATAGCTTTATAGTAAAATTATATTGCCCTGCATGTTTTTGGTTTCTGGTCTACCTTGAAGGACTGACAGTAAATAATCTCAAGCAATGACTTATCCATTGATGTGGGGAAAGACTCTTAGAAATACCGTATTTTTCAGAGTATAAGACGCACCTTAGTTTTGGGGGAGGAAAACAAGGGGAAAAAAATCTGCCTCTGCCTCCCAGCAATTTGCCTCCCAGCAAACAGCAAACAGTACAGATGATATACACTGTTTGCTGTATATTTCTGTGCATGTGTGCCTGACCCATAGAAATAGCAAAGAATTGGAGAAATGTACATTATGGCAGTATATTAATGCCAGAAAGTTTTCTTAAATGTAGTCACACTAACTCCTCTCAATTATTTAAATAGATCTACTCCAAACATGACTAAGTCAGGGTTTAACTCAGCTGCCTTATCTTAATACTAAAACAGGACACTGTTACATTTCAGATTATACTTGTACAGATGCTGTTAAAATTGATGTGGTTTTTAATAACTCTTAATAACTAGTTCTAGAAGGGATTGGCAGGGTGAGATTAAGCCAGGTGATGCCCTAGCCTTAGATCAATAATGCTGCCCTTTGGTAAACCAACAAATTATGAAGACTCAAAATTTTAAAGTTTAGTTACTCACCATGCCAAATAAAACTTTAAAAAAAACTATCTTGAGTAAAGTCAAATAGGGCAGTTAGGGAGAATGATGAAAAATATGAGTAAAATCATGTGTGGCAGTGAAAGAGTTAAGGGCATGATAGCGAAGGGCGGGAAACTCAATGGTGCCTGTTCCCTTGGTGCCCTAAGCACGTGTTTCTCTTGTTCAAGGGTTAATCCAGGCCTGGGAATTGGTAATCCATTGGGGTATCTTGATTAGTCCCAATTAAGTGCCCTTGCCTTTATTATGTTCCCTGAATGGCATCCTAGCTACATGGACTTCAACTCCCAGAATTCCCCTGCCATAGGAGTTGAAGTCCACATGTCTTAAAGTTGCTATGGTTGGGAAACTTTGCCCTGGAAAGAGAAAATAGCTTGAACTGACTGACAGTCAATCTAATATAGAAGCTCAATATTAGAGTTACAGTACATAAGAGTGGATAAAGGCATGTGGTATTGAAGAAGACTGCATTTAGATTAAGGGTGAAAGAAGACAAAAAGTGCATGAAGCCTTCTCCTCTTTTTCTTGTTACCCATCTCCTTCAAGCTGTCTATATTGTCTTCCTTAAAAACAGGGAACCTCAGAAATCTTGGATCCAGCAGAACATCTATGAATGGGATCCTTATTTTCAGTTTCCCAGCCGAATGATCAGTACAATGGTGCTTGCCATTATTTGTCTTTACATGGTAAGCCAAAGAGTTGTGGGTCATGCAAAACATGTTAAACTGAGAAACCGTGGGTGTTTCCAATTTTATTTCACTGATCTTAAACTCAAGGCATTCTGGGTTATCAACTGTTATTTGTAATGCACAGAATAGACATTGGATTATAGAATCTGTGTAGAGCTCAGTCTGTCTTCTGTCTTCTGTGCACAAAAAATAATTTATTCCAAATTGCGACTACTTAAGACTTATTGAAATAGCATTGTTGCAGTCATCCTTCTTCTTGTGCCTCACAAACAAAAGTATAGAAATATTCATGGAAAGACCTAGTCTCTATTGTTCTGTGTAACATCTTCCTGGGCAAATTGTGAAGAAACAGTCTGCTTTGCAGGAGCAGCCCTACTTAATGAAACTGTTGAGGGTATGTGAATTATGTTTTGTTATATCTGTTTATGAAAAGACATTTCATAAGGTTAAGTTCTCAAGAGTCTTGCTTTATAGCATCGGCCTTAATATTGTTCTCATACCATAAGAAAGAGCTCTATAAAAGGTTTATTGTTGTTATTCTCAGAGATATTTGCTACTGATGGCTGCTGATTCTTGATTCACTTTCTTCTACATAAAATATACATCTTGGACTTATGGTTTAAGTTGCATGTCTGCTTGTGGACCTGAAATTGCCAGCAATATCTCTAAATCACTATAAAGGGTATGTGAGAAAGACTTTGAGAAACAGGGTGAAGAGATGCTGCATAACTCTTAGCAGCATAATGGGCAGAGAAAGAGTCTCAGAAGGGACCCGCCCCAATTTCTCAGGTTTAAGAGAAAGACAACAGGAGATCTGCATTTTCAGACTTGCAAGATTGGTGTTAACCTTCCCAGGCAGATTAGACAGGAAACATAGCCAAGTGAGATAATTTTACTTTACTGTAAGGCTCAGGGGTGGGTTATGGATCATTTTGTGGCCAGTTCGCTCAGGGTTGCGCTGGGGACAAAAAATAGGCACAGAAGCAAAATCCAAGATGGCGGCGCCCACAGACCGGCACCAACAGAACTGGCTCTGTGACGTCATCGGCGGTTTACTAACGGTTCTAAAGAATCGGTTAGAACCGGTAGGCACCCACATCTGGTAAGGCTACATTACCAGAATCTTGCAAATTTGAAAGTACAAATCTTCCGCCATTTCCTTTACAGCCTGAGAAGTTGTGGGGAAGGGATCTTTTCTGAGCTTTTTCCTCTGTCCATTATGCAGCTGTGGCCTATTCCCTTATAGGTCTGTTCCCTAGGCAGCATTTTTTTGGCCCATTTCTCAAGGTCTTTCTCACACACCTTTACATTCACCGAATAACTGCTTCTCTCTTTCTCTTCCAGTTTGCTGTGATTGAGTATTATGGTTACAAGCTTATTTCATGTACACTGGTAATTCTGATATCAAATTACGAGATGCTTCCAGTTGCCAGCAATATATCAGATATCCAATCTTTAAAAGAATTCATTGAAGTCACGGAAGGTATAGTTATGAGCGCATCAGACTTTTAAATTAAACCTTGGATTTATTACATATGCAGATATTGGCCACAGAACTAATATTGGTAATTGCTTTTGAACCTTGTTTTATGGATTTCATGTTCAAATTTTTTAAAAAAGCAATGGTTACAGTTTTTAAAGGTGATGTTTTTAAACAAAATGTTAATTGTGAGGTCTTTAAAGTTTAATAAAAAATGATTTGTTAAAAAGGGATAGAAAATTATTTCCCATTCCTTATGCTAAGAAGACATATTACTGTCAAGGATACATAGGTATTGTCCATAATGGTTGCCTTTTCATTTGTACACCAGTTTAACTTCTGAGTTGAAAAACAACTGTGATATAAAAAGACAAGGATAAAAGAAATTACTCTAAAGTTTTTTACTTTCCCCCTGCTTGTGCTGGCTGAGTATGGAAACATAATTGGCACTTGATTATGGGGATTGTGGACAAAATAAATCACCAAAGCTGCTTCTCCATAGGTGTGTGGATCTTCACTGTTGGCTCTGCTTCTCTCACAACTGTCAGCTATGTGTTCCATATCCTCGCCTGCTACAGGTATGCCTTGATCTTCTTCCTGAGTTTGTGATCCTCTACTGCAGGGGTGTCAAACTCAAGGCCCGTGGGCCGAATCCGGCCCACAGGGTGCCTAGAACCGGCCCACGGGGTCACCCTGGAAACAATTTATTTATTTATTTATTTATTTATTATTGGTTCTTCTATGCCGCCCTACTCCCGAGGGACTCAGGGCGGCGTACAGCATTATACAAGAACACTAAATAATAAACAACAGTTAAAAACAGAAAAAAAATATTAAAAAATATAAAAAATTAAAAAATATTCATCACCAGACATACCGGGGGAGAGCTCAGGTGGAACTAGTCTCACCCCCTGCCTGCAGGAAGAGCCATGTCTTAACGGCTTTTCGGAAGGCCAGCAGGGTGGGGATAGTTCGGGTCTCTGGGGGAAGTTGGTTCCAGAGCACGGGGCCCCCCACAGAGAAGGCCCTCCCCCTAGGGCCCGCCAGCCGGCATTGTTTGGCTGACGGGACCTGGAGGAGGCCCACTCTGTGGGCCCTAACCGGTTGAAGGGAAGTATGAAGCAGAATGCGGTCCCGAAGGTAACCTGGTCCTAAGCCATGAAGGGCTTTGAAGATGATGATCAACACCTTGAATTGTACCCAGAGACCGATGGGCAGCCAATGCAGCTGGTGGAGTATAGGTGTAACGTGGGTGTACCTTGGCAGCCGCATTTTGCACCAACTGAAGTAGTAATTTTACTTACTACGGGACAATGAAGGTCCCGTCCGTGGTGCCTCTGCCAGCGAAAAGAGCTCGGGAGAACTGTGTGCGGAGCGGTTTTTGCTGGCAGAGGGTTGCAGGAGGCCGTCGCAGCCGGAAACGGAGCTCAGGAGCCAGTTTTCGCTGGCAGAGTACACGGGCTGCCACAGGCACACCCGACATGAGTGACATTGAGCTGGCCACGCCTACCCTGGCCATGCCCACCCAGCCCCCGGAGGTCAAACAAAACCCTGATGTGGCCCTCAATGAAAACGAGTTTGACACCCCTGCTCTACTGGATATCTTCTGTTCACAGACCAGGGTTCTTCTATTAAAACATATGGTTTAAAGAAGTTCTGAAATTCTACCTCAAAAATGTGCATTAATGCCTCCCCCCCCCCCCCCCCCAGAAAACATATCAAGAGGCTTCGGGCAGGACAGAAGGAATTCCTTCCCGCATTATTTAGTAAAGTTTCATCTTCACAAAGCGTGGTGAGTTCTTAGTTTTCTCTAATCCTGGTTAACTTCTTCATACCCAACTGATTTTTAAGCAAAAAATTTTTTTGTGGCCTTTCAATCAGAATTCTTTCAAACACTCTTCCACACTTAATAAACTAATCCCCCTGCAGTTTTTGTATTTGGTCTTGCTAGTTCCACTTCGTGTTGGAGGACAATGGCAGCATTCTTCTAATCATCAGGCTTATATTCAGATTTCACAATAACCAAGAATAGCCTGCATTTTAAGCAGAGAGTCGAATCTATTCCACTGTTGACCTTCAAAGAATCAAGAGATCGGAAATAAATGCTTAATATCCACCCATCGTAACGTATAAAGAATTTGTTATGTTTCACTTATAATTGTGTATTTAAAAGTCATGCTCATTGGCATTCACAGTTTGCAATTTTATCCACGGATAAAATTTGGACTGGGTAGGAAAGTCTCCAAGAAGCGAATAATCCCATTGCTTGATAGCAACCTTCTCCAATCACTTCCGGTAATGGAAATCTGCCTGAAAAAATATGCATATTGTGTATGCACAAGTCTGCTTCCCCCAGATTTTTCCTACTATAGGTAAATGTGTAGATAGAAATTCAACAGCTTTGTAATCCATCCATATACATTTCAGAAGATACAGCTGATGCCTTCTGTATTCTGAAAACTTTTCTGTTGCTAAGTTCCTGCTCCTGTAGCTTAAACTATGCTGTATAAATACTTGCTATTCTTAAATGTAGAGGCACGGTGATGTTTACACTAGAGCTACCCAGATCTGTAGAAATTTGGACAACTTCTAAATGGAAGCAAAACCTTTTTCTGTATCTCTGCTGATACGTAGTAGTGGTTTGAATTTTGCAGCCCTAAACAAACTCCCTCCTGAACTAATTTTACTTACCTTATTTTTCGGAGTATAAGACGCATCTTTTCCCTCCCTAAAAGAGGCTGAAAATTTGGGTTCATCTTATACTTACCTTTTTCAAAGCTTTCTTTTCCAGCCCTAACAAGGTGCTAACAATCTTCCCGGCTTCCTATTCCCTCCGAAGGTTTTTTCCTGCCCTAACTCTTTGCAGGATTGTTTTCATTCCTACTCCCTCTGAAAAAGGTTTTTTCAGCCCTAACCAGAGGATAAAATAATGTGCTGAGGCTGACCAGACTAAGGACGCTAGCCAGATGAATACCTGGTAGGTAGATTCTCCCCCCCCCCATTTTCCTCCCCCAAAACTGAGATGCGTCTTATACTCCGAAAAATACGATATTTGCTACTCTGGGACTTTTCTTTTACTCTTATATGAATTCTCAGTAAGTACATCGAATTCCAAGTTCGGAAGTAACCAGAATTTATGTATCAGTTTTAATTGGTAATTATTTTTTGTCAATAATGCTCTGCATGAGAGACATACTTGATCATACGTTAAGACTGTTCTTTGTATTTATGCATTTCTATGATAGGGAAGGAAAAACAGATAATTTCAGTAAGTTTTCAGAAAAGGGTGGTAGCTTTGTTTTTGTTTTTCTGCATTATATTTGGTACTTAAAAGGCACACTATAGTTATTTGAATAAGAACCATGCATTTTTATTTCAGTTAAAATCAGTGGAATTTCAACTGGTTAATTAATTAGTTGGCAAAATGCCTATATAAATATCTGTCCTTTTTGTTTTCACATTAACAGGGAGCAATTGCAAGATATTCTGGTTGGCAAATTGCTTATCTAGTTTGGGGTATGTATGCTATATCGTTTTCCCTAGCAGTGTGGAGTGCCCTTATATGGCCTTTTCAATTGGTTGCTTGTGCTTTCTTTTCTAGGTTACCTGGTCATCCACATCATACAGTGCCTCTTTGGAGTGATGCTCATTTATGGTTTGGTGCTGCCCGTAAAACACGGTCAGGGGATAGAAATGGCTAAAAGTTTGGGAACAGGCATGTAAGTGCCCTTGATTTTGCTAGGATTGCCAGTAAACATGTCCTTTACTCAGGTGTAAAATCCAGCAGGTTCTGACAGGTTCTGGAGAACCGGTAGCGGAAATTTTGAGTAGTTCGGAGAACTGGCAAATACCACCTCTGGCTGGCCCCAGAGTGGGGTGGGAATGGGGATTTTGCAGTATCCTTCCCCCGGAGTGGAAAGGGAATAGGGATTTTGCAGTATCCTTCCCCTGCCACGCCCACCAAACCATGCCCACCAAGCCACACCACGCCCACCAAGCCATGCCCACAGAACCGGTAGTAATAAAAATGGATTTCACCACTGCCTTTACTATCTGGTGGAGCACATGGAGAGGCCAGTTCTGAAGTGAGGGGTCTCTGGAGCATGAATATGAGAGGTATGTAGATATTCTACTTCTGGGGACCAAATACACAGGTTCAAAATTTGGACTCCCCAGTTTAGATATGAATACTTTTTTCAGTTAGCTCAAATCTCGTGCCAATTCTTAAAATATATTTCTTATACAGGTAGTCCTCGACTTACAACAGTTCGTTTGTACAACAGACAATGGTCGTTTGTACAACAGACTGTTCGAAGTTACAATGGCACTGAAAAGTGACTTATGACCATTTTTCTCCCTTATGACCGTTGCAGCATTCCCTTGGTCACATGATCAAAATTCAGATGCTTGACAATTGACTCATATTTATGACGGTTGCAGTATCTCAGAGTCACCTGATCCCCTTTTGCACCCTTCTGATAAGCAAAATCAATGGGGAAGGCAGATTCTCTTAACAACCGAGTTACTAACTTAACCACGATGATTCACTTAACCACTGTGGCAAGGAAAATCGTAAAATGGGGCAAAACGCAACAAATTTCTCACTTAGGAACATAAATTCTGGGCTCAATTATGGTTGTAAGTCGAGGTGGCAACACTGAAGCCTCAAAGATGATATAACCAATATATCCAATAAAACTGTTCTTTGAGGAATCTACCTGCCTCGGAGTTCTGTTTGCTGTGGGTGTTTTACTTGGAACCCTGACACGAAGACTACCTGTATTCATGAAATTAATATTAGAGGACAACTCCACCTGGCTGCCCCCCTTGTTTAAGACTTACCTGTGAGGTCCTCAAATTTTCAATGTTTTAAGATATTTATCTGGAAGGAGGCCTAGGCTTAGCTGTAGATGTGCCATTGGTCTGAGCAATTGGAATTCAAAAAGGAAAAATATGTGTGTGTTTACGTGTGTGTCTATTTATTAGATTTTATTCTGCCTTTACTTTGGTCAACTCAGCTTTGGCCATCTCTCTCTCTCTCTCATGTAAGATATATAAAATAAAGAGCTATAAGTACATAAAAGTATCTTCTTTCATCGGGGGTGTAGACTTCCACAGCTACAGCTTATTTGTGTCTTCTCCCCTTCAGCTTGGCCATTGCCATTGTCATAGGGTTCATCGTGCTGCAGGTTACGACCGCCAGCCAATTTTTTCTCCAGCCAAAGATTTTGCAAGATGACAAGGAGAAGCCTTTGGCTCTTGATAACAGGCAAGTTCCCCTTAATTAGGTCTCGGTTCTTTATTTTTAGGAACAATGCTTTCATTTCTGAAACTGAAGTAAACTTCATGAGGTAAAATGAGTATGTTATCGCATCAAACAATCATTTAAAAAAAACAGGGGTGTCACAGTGTCGTCATTTCGTCGTCACGTGACATATCGGGACTTCCCCCCCCTTCGCTAAACTGGGTGTGGGTGTGGCCAGTGCGTGATGCATCTTGCCTGTGGGCCGCGAGTTTGTCAGCCCTGATTTAAAATAAAATATTTTAGATATAAACTTCATTCACGTTTTACTTGGAGCTACCCCAAATTATATAGCAGCACATTCAAGAGAATATTTTTTCCATGTCTAATAAAAGTGATCCTCTGAAATGCTTCCTAATTAAATTAATAATTAACATATAATTAAAAAATAATCATCAGAAGAGGCAGGGACTGCTTGTCCGATTTCCACCATCAGGTCCTCAGCCATGAATCAATATGAATCTCTCCAATGGTCATTTATTTGTAATTTCAGAAAAGTGTTCCATAATTTCAATTACTTCCTGTTCTTCTCTAACGTGATGCTGGGCCTGAGCGCCTGTCTCTTCCGGCTGATATGCAGTGTTGTTTTGGGAGCCTGGCTGATTGCTCGCATTGATAGGACCATCATGCCTAAAGGCTACGAAGCGGCTGACATGGGTAAGGGCCAGAGTTTCTCAGGGATCTGAGACTAGACATTCCTTTGAATACCCCTGAATGGAAAAGCAAGCAAACCAGGAAATCAGTTTAGGTTATGTCCTTTCATCAGTTTAATGCATATCTTCCCTGAATAAAGTATTGGTTAATTATTGAGGTATGGTCAGTTTAACTACAGACAGTCCTCAACATAACCTTTCGTTTTGCGACCGTTTGAAGTTGCAACGGAGTGCAAAGAAGTGACTTACAACCAGGCCTCACACTTAACAACCATCGTAGCATCCTCATCATTGCAGGATCAAAATTTGGGTGTTTGGCAACCAGCATGTATTTATGATTAATGGTTACCGTATTTTTCGGAGTATAAGACGCACCTTTTTGCCCCCAAAAAGAGGGTGAAAACTTGGGTGCGTCTTATACACCGAATGTAGCCCCACCCACCCAGCCATCCCTACTCTTTGGCCTCTGTCTTCCAGCAATTTACCTGTTTGCAGCAAAGAGGGAAGAGCCTGTAAAGCCAAGCAAGTCACTAGCAGTTTCCCGACATACAACTGATTTGCCACGTGGGAAAATGAAAGTGAAACTAACTGCAAAGAGGCAAATAGCTGGGAGAGACAGGCAGATTTTTATTTTTTGCTGAACTGGATGGAAGGGGGTAAATGAATAACTATAAATGTCTGTAGAATATTCAAATTATTAGACTTATTTTTTAAAGACTGCTTAATTATTGTTCTAGAGCCAGGGGTCTCCAACCTTGGCAACTTTAAGACTTGTGGACTTCAACTCCCAGAATTCAACAGCAAGCTATGTTAGCTTTGCTGGCTGTGGAATTCTGGGAGTTGAAGTCCACAAGTTTTAAAGTTGCCAAGGTTGGAGAGCCCTGTAAATCTAGACAACTTAACAAAATAAAGAAGCTTTTTAAAATAAATGCTTGCTCTGAAGAGGCCCAGTGCTATTGTATCTTCTTTTAAATAATAGAGAATAATGTATACTTCCAGAAATTTTAATTAATTTTAACAGCTCTGTACAAGTATAGTATGAAATGTAACAGTGTCCTGTTTAGTATTAGAGTTTAGTTACTTTGGAGTAGATCTATTTAAATAATTGAGAAGAGTTAGTGTGACTACATTTAAGAAAATTTTCTGGCATTATGTACATTTCTCCAATTCTTTGCTATTTCTATGGGTCAGGCACACATGCACAGAAATACACAGCAAACAGTGTATATCATCTGTGCTGTTTGCTGTTTAGCAAATTGCTTGGAGGCAGAGGCCTTTTTTCCTTGTTTTCCTCCCCCAAAACTAAGGTGCGTCTTATACTCCGGTGCATCTTATACTCCAAAAAATACAGTATGTGATCACCATTTATGATCTTCCCAGCTGGTTTCTGACAAGCAAAATCAATGGGGGAAGCTGTGGTGATTTGTTTAACAACCATGGCAAAAAAAAATCATAAAGTTGTGCATGGCTCACTTAACAACCCTCTTGCTGGAAATTCTGGATCCAATTGTGGTGGAAAGGTGAGGATTACCTGTTGGGCTGGAAGCTGAGAATAGTCTGTAAAGTTCAACTCCCAAGCAGTTCTTATTAATTAGGAAGATGTTTTGAGACCAGAGCATATTTTGGGCCTCTATATTTCCCTGCCATTTTTTTTCTTACTGCAAATCTATGTATGAAGGAAGAGATGACCACCACATAATGCCATTTGATAGGTGACTTCACTAAAGCTTGAATAGACCAGGAGTTGTTATTCCAAAAGTTCCACAGATGAAAGTGTGAAAAGTTCCACACTTTGGGGCTAGTGGCAGATTGCACTGCAGGCTAGCCCAGCCACACTAGTATATTTGAAGAACGGTTGCAGGAACTGGGTATGTCTAGTTTAATGAAAAGAAGGACCAGGGGAGACATGATAGCAGTGTTCCAATATCTCAGGGGTTGCCACAAAGAAGAGGGAGTCAAACTATTCTCCAAAGCACCTGAGGGCAGGACAAGAAGCAATGGGTGGAAATAATCAAGGAGAGAAGCAACTTAGAACTAAGGAGAAATTTCCTGACAGTTAGAATAATTAATCCGTGGAACAGCTTGCCTCCAGAAGTTGTGAATGCTCCAACACTAGACATTTTTAAGAAGATGTTGGATAACCATTTGTCTGAAGTGGTGTAGGGTTTCCTGCCTAAGTAGAGGGTTGGACTAGAAGACCTCCAAGGTCCCTTCCAACTCTGTTATTCTATTCTATTCTATTCTATTCTATTCTATTCTATTCTATTCTATTCTATTCTATTCTATTCTATTCTATTCTATTCTATTCTATTCTATTCTATTCTATTCTATTCTATTCTATCCTATCCTATCCTATTCTATTCTATTCTATTCTATTCTATTCTATTCTCCTTATCAAAATCAGATCTCTAAACCTAAAGGTGGAGAACATAATCTGATCCAAAGGCAGGATTTCTTTGCAGAATCTTCCATGGTATCATAATCCCTTAATCAATCATCCTCAGTTGTTCCCACAGATATGATTGGCTCCTGTGAAGATCCTACAGCACCTTGAAGCCACGTTCAGTTGAGAGAGGATAGATAATCTTTTATAATGAATGGCCATAGGTCCTTTGGAGAGGGCGGCCATAATAAATTTAAATAAACAAGCAAAAAAATTCAGAGCAGAACCATCTCTGTATCTTTCTGTACCTACATCAATTCTTGCAAGGAATTCTTCCAACTTCCTTTTTTGTAGTTAGTTACTGCTGTCACTTGAAAGTCCTTCTTATTGGATATGCCTTCAAGTGCTGACTCTATGAGACTTACATTCACCCAGTCTGATGTTCCCTTTTGGGAAGAGGGTAGAGCTTGAGTGAAGCATCAGGAAAATTCTGCTGACATCTATAGCCTTTCACTGAGGAAACAGTTGAGTAGCTCTTGAGGAAGATGGGTGAATCTCATGGAAAGCACATAAGCTACCTAACCTCATTGTCTGGAATTTACATCTTTACTAAAGAGTGTATCAGATTGTCTATAGTTAATTGCAATCTTCTAGAAGTGCAATCAGATCCCATTTGTAGCTGAATTTTCTTCCCAAATAAAGGGATTGCTATTTCCTTGCAGGATACAAGACATGGATCGGGATGCTTTTTATGGACCACTATCACACCAATCCCATTCTTCTTTGCTTTGGCCACCACCTTGCAGCCAAATGTATAGAGAACCAGCAGCAAAGAAACTCATATTCTTGCCACGTCGATCAATCAACAGGTAAACCCTGGCGGTGGTTTGATCCGTGTTTACGTTGCAGTAGATGAAGGACATAGGAGAATATTGGGTTTTGAAAACAAACAGATTATAGAAAACGACAGAAAGCATTGCATTTATTATGTATTCCAAAGATTAGGAAATCCACGCTGCATTCAAACAACATAGTAGACGGGGAAGGGGGAATGATGGTACTGGAAATGCTTGTCTCATTTCACACCTGAAACCAGCAGGAGGGTGCCTTAAATGACTGCAAGCTCCCTCTGTGACCTAAGCCATGAAGATAGAGACTTGGGGCAACAGATTGGCCTTTCCTGACTGGTGATCTCCAGAGCTGTTGGACACCAGTTTCCATTCTCTCCAGCCATCAAGATCAGTGCTTGTAATAACTATAGGACTATGAGGTTTGAGATCCTTGTGCATCTGATAAGGGCCAGGCTAGAGAAATCTGGACAGTGCTGATAAGACTTCCTAGTTAGGTGGGTGAAGTCAGAGTCCAGTGTGCCTTTGGCCATTGCTAAAGAATCGCTAGGATCAGGGGTGGGTTCCTGCCGGTACCCTCTTACCTGTTGGTCGCCGCAGAACCGAAGAAGCTGGTGGTGTTCGCGGCGCGGGGCTTCCCCCGCCCGCTTTCCCCCACCCGCCTAGATGTTGCCATTTGCGTTCTTTTGCCCTCTGTGCATGCGCAAAGTGTTCTGCTTGCGCAGAGGGCAAAAGAACGCAAATGGCGGCATCCAGGCAGGTGGGGGAAAACGGGCGGGGGAAGCCCCGCGCCGCGAACGCCACTGGCTTCTTTGGTTCTGCGGCGACCAACAGGTAAGAGCGTACCAGCAGGAACCCACCCCTGGCTAGAATACTGGAAAGTAAACACTCATCCTTTCTCCTTTAGATTTTAGGGTGTCCAAGAAGGCCAGGACAAGATGGCTGCTGCTTTATACCCTTCTAAAGAATCCCTGCCTCTCTGCACACAGGAAGCCGAAATGAGGATCTATGAAGGGCCCCTGCTTTGTTTTATCTGAATAGGGCTGAATAGTTTCAGAGGTGCAGCAGAATTAACAGAACAGAAGACAGAACATTTACATAGTAGTCAGCATACGGTGATGAAGAAATCTTGAAGGATGTTCGCTATGGATATTTCTATGTATTGAAACCCATTTCCAGTTGATCTGGATTCAGACAAATATGACTGCTTCTGTGGCAGGCCACTTTCCTTTGGAATATTCAGGCTCCATTCATTTCAATTATTAAATGCGAAGGCAGAGGCCATCAGCTTTACAAAGAATAGGGTGCAAAGGAATACGTTTTATTATTGTTTTTAAATTTCATTGCAAATTCTTTTCAAAGATTTTCTGGAATGTGGATTACAAAAGCTTCAGTAAATAAGGAAGGAAACACATAAATAAATGTATTAGCGATGGAATCCCCAGGTGTTTATATAATAACTGATTGAAATAAGGATGCTGTTTAATCATAATCTGGGTGAATTCATCAAGATCTTGTCGCACGAAAGCTTGCACTCAAGAATTAATTTGTATACATTGTTCCGTTGCAAATCCTTGGTAGATCATGTCGTCTTTGATGGTTTCCCCAAAACTATACTTGTATTTACACCAGGGGTCCTCAAACTTTTTAAACAGAGAGCCAATTCACAGTCCCTCAGTCTGTGGACTGGCTGGGTGGGCGTGGCTAGGTGGTCATGTGACTGGGTGGGCGTGGCCAATTTAGCAGTCCATTTTGCCAATTTAGCAGTCCATTGTTTTATTTGCTTTTGTTTGCATGTTGCTCTTTTGGTTGGCTTTTCTTTTTACTAGATCGTTTTTTAACTTGTTTAGTGGTCCACTTCAGGATACTCAGTTTTGCAGCAATTCTTCTCAGCTCCAAGGAGCTTACAATCAACAAATCTCTCTCTCTCTCTCTCTCTCTCTCTCTCTCTCTCTCTCTCTCTCTCTCTCTCTCTCTCTCTCTCTCTCTCTCTCTCTCTCTCTCTCTCTCTCTCTCTCTCTCTCTCTCTCTCTCTCTCTCTCTCTCTCTCTCTTTCTCCCTCCTATCTATCTATCATCTATCTGTTGTGGCCCACCAGCAGCCCGTGCATTCCAACAACAAAGAGGCTGATATGGTGATGCGCCAGCTGCCTGTGCAGCTGGTACCCAAGTCGGACAGTGAGGAGGCTGGAGAGGACTCAGTGGCAGAGGTGGAGATTCAGCCAGGGCCTTCAGAACCACCAGAAGCTCCCATCAGTGACGAGGAAAAAGAGGAGGAGCCTATTCTAAATGCATGGGCACGCAGAGCTGCCAAAAGGCAGGAATGGTTCCTCAGGAGGAGGTCTTCTTGGGAGGAAGTCTTCTGGCTAATTGGCCACTCCCCTAACTTATTTAAGGGATGACGACGAAGGAGCCAATTTGCAGGAAACAACATTGTTCATATTCCTTTGTGTCTTGACTCCAGAAACGTCTGATCAGCTCTTGTTCTCTCTCTTGGCATTTTTCCTGTAAATTGCTTCTGGGCATTTTGCCAACCACCGTAAGATTGTTATCTACAAGACTGTTTACTCAGAATTGTGTTATTATTTCGTGGACTCGTGCTGGCTATTAATGAAGTTGAATTAACAGCAGGTGTTCAGAAAAGACTGCTTTTAACTGTATTTGTGTTTGACGACTACTAAGAAAGTTCATTAGTAGCCCTTAATTAGTAAACTAAGGTTTGTACAGATTTTGTGTGTGCTGCGTTCTTTGTGGTCTCTCTCTCTCTCTCTCTCTCTCTCTCTCTCTCTCTCTCTCTCTCTCTCTCTCTCTCTCTCTCTCTCTCTCTCTCTCTCATCTATCTATCATCTGTATGTGTGTGTCTCTCTCTTTTCATATCTCTCTTTCGATATCTCTTTCCACCACCCCCCTCTCCTGGGGCATCTTCTGCAGGATCCCCTTCAATCCTGGCAGTTGAATTCCATTCCATTCCATTCCTATTCCCATTCCCATTCCCACTCCATCCTATTGCTATTGTTATTGCTATTGCTATTCCATCCCATCCCATCCTATTCCCATTCCATTCTCTCATATTTCCATTCCATTCCATCCTATTCCTATTGCTATTCCATTCCATCCCATCCCATTCCACCCCGCCGCCTTCTCCCCCTCCCCCCGCCACTTGGATGCTCTTCCTGCCTCCCTCTCCAGGGGTAGAGACAGCCGTCCTCCTTCAGGGGCAAGCAGTCTCACCGGCCACATCCAGGACTGATATCTATGTGTGGTAGCTAAATTCCACAAAGGAAATACAGTAGATTTAAGCAGTGGGAGATTCGGTCCATCAAAAAAAACAAAAACAAAAAACCCTGCGGAAGGAGCCACCATGGGCAGTGGGGCTGGGCTCACTTCTGACATCCCAGTGCGAGTAACACCCCTTCACTGACACCGTGCGATGCTTCGTGGAGGCAGCTTTGCTCAAACTGGGGGGGGGGGTTTCAGCTGACACAAACGTCTCCTGACTGTTTCTTCATGGATCAAGGTGGGATTTTGCTAGCTCGGAAGATCAATTTTCTCTGGCAACGGTAAGGCAATTTGAGTTTGAGAGATTTTGGAGAGATTTTGGAGAGATTTTGGGTGCAGGAGATGTGACAGTTAGTTAAATGGGGCGGGGGTGAGTGTTCAAAGAATCCCACGTTGCGCAGATCCACAGAAAGGAGTGAGGTTCACCTGATTGAATTCTCATTGGATTCTCATTCCAAGCTCGAAATCTGAGCCGAGGTGGCGCAGTGGTTAGAGTGCAGCACTGCAGGCTACTTCAGCTGACTGCTAGCTGCAGTTCAGCTGTTCAAATCTCACCGGCTCAAGGTTGACTCAGCCTTCCATCCTTCTGAGGCCGGTAAAATGAGGACCCAGATTGTTGGGGGCAATATGCTGACTCTGTAAATCGCTTAGAGAGGGCTGTAAAGCACTATGAAGTGGTATATAAGTCTAAGTGCTATTGCTATTGCTATTGCTATCTCTCCCAAACTCAAATTGCCTTACCGTTGCCAGAGAAAATTGACCTTCGGAGCAAGCAAAGATCCCCCTTGATCCGTGAAGAAACAGTCAGGAGACGTTTGTGTCAGCTGAACCACCCCCCCCCCCGGTTTGAGCAAAGCTGCCTCCACGAAGCATCACATGGTGTAATTATGCAGCAGGCTCAGCCTCTCCCATTGGGACCCTTTAGTTCCCCCCCAGTGGAACGATGGTGGACTGAAGTCCCTGGCAAATCTTTGAGTTCTTTCCTTGGCTGGCAAAAGGCGTGGCCCATTTTTGGTCTCCCCTCCCCCAGAAGCACTCTGCCGGCCAAAAACAGGAAACATGGACGCTCTCCGGGGCCTCCCCGCCCCTTTTTTGGCCTCCCACACACCCCAGAAGCACTCTGCCAGCCCTCACAAACATAAGTCCTGCACTTGGCCAAAGGGTGGGGGCCGGTGGGTGGGTGTGGTGATGTGGGTGGGGCAGCCTTGTAGTCCCGCGTGGTCCAGTTTAATGGCTTTGGCGGGCCAGATCTGTCCCGCGGGCCATAATTTGAGGATGCCTGACTTACACGATACTGTCCAAACAGCTAGTCTATATTATGAAGTTCAAATTGCAATTATTACAAACAGCCACAGGAGGGCAGAATAGCATAAGAAGTCTGTGTGGGTCTCTGTATGCGTTCACTTGAAGAATAGTTAAGAAACTATATGGATAGAAGGTGTTAAAGTAATGGAAAAAGGTTCCTGGGGGTCAAATGCAGTTGGCTGGCATGGAATATTAATTTTTTCAGCACCATTTGTGCAGCAACTGTCCTTTGGGCATGAGAAATGAACTTAAGTATAGAGCAATGTAGGAGGGAAAAAAAGGATTGCAATAAATCGAGATGGCAATTACTTTTCCCATCTGTGCAGGTGAATGGAAGGAGGTCTGATTCCCCCCCCCCCAGAACCTTCTGTATTGTTGACAAAGAAACAATATGGACAGGAATTGTGCTGGTTTGGAAGTAATTTTTACTTTAATAAATGCTGATCTTTATAATGGCTTGGTTGTATGCTTTTAAATCTTGTTTACACAGCATACTTGACTTTAATGGCTGCCTATACCCTTCATTTTTGATGAATTGCATAAGGGTCTCACACCTGAATTCATTTGTACTGAACCGAGGGACTATCTCTCACCAATCCACAATATCTAAGTCACTATTTCTTGTGGGAAGACTTATGCATTTAAACACACTGGAACCATTCAGTTTTGTTGATACTGTTTGTACATTAAACACTTTTTAATTGGAAATGGGACACGGAGGCGCAGAAGCTTAATGATGCTAGATGAGCTGAGCAATTGTCAGCACTCTGGTGGTTAGAGTCAAGCTCTGCAGGATGGGGTGAGTTCCCGTCTCTTGTTCTTAGCTCCTGCCCACCTAGCAGTTCAAAAGCAGTATTTGTGAGTAGATAGATAAGTACCACCATTTCAGTGGTGGGAAACTGCTGGCTGCATTCTGCACTGTGAGCTGGAACCGGTGCTGGATATGCCCAGAAGTGATCGGCGGATGAGCGGTGGAGGAAAGTCCCGGATGAGCTGATTTCCTCTGAGAACACTGGAGGCCCTCTGGTGTGAAGCTAGTTCACCCTCTTGTGGTGCACTGGGGGTTGGCAACAAATGGACTAGCAACTGTTGGCTGCCAGGACTTCTACTGTCTGTACGCCGCCCTGAGTCCCATGGGATTGGGCGGCTTATAAGAGCGTTTAAATAAATAAATAAATAAATACTGCATGCATAACATTGTAGCCTTCCTGGCCTTGTATACCATACACTAAACAAATAAATATTTGGAGACAGCACTGGCCTTTCCTATACCTGCTTAATCCTGAGTTAAAACTGCATTTGAAGCCACTGATGGAGGAGCTGCATCAGATTCTAAGGTAACAGGATTCCAGGTTGATCTTATCTTGAGAACCCATCTCATTTTGGGAACCGATTGATAGTTAATGAGTACCGTATTTTTCATAGTATAAGACGCATCTTTTTCCTCCCTAAAAGAGGCTGAAAATTTGGGTGCGTCTTATACTCCAAATGTAGCTTTTTCAAAGCTTTTTTCCCCACCCCTAACGAGGTGCTAACGATCTTCCCGGCTTCATACTCTGTCCGAAGAAGTTTTTTTCCAGCCCTAAGTTTTTGCAGGCTTGTTTTCATTCCTACTCCCTCTGAAAAAGGTTTTTTCAGCCCTAACGTGGTGCTAACGATCTTACCAGCTTGCAGCATTTTTTTATTCCTACTCCCTCCGAAGTAAGTTTTTCCAGCCCTAAGTCTTTGCAGGCTTGTTTTCATTCCTACTCATTCGAAGAATATTTTTTTCAGCCCTAACCAGGGGATAAAATAATGTGCTGAAGCTGAACAGACTAAGGACGCTAGCCAGATGAATACCTGGTAGGTAGATTTCCCCCCCTATTTCCCACCCCAAAAAACTAAGTTGCGTCTTACACTCCGGTGTGTCTTATATTCCGAAAAATACGGTAACTCCAAAGCTTCTCATCTAATTTTCTGTAATTGATAGAACCAGCTGCAGAGCCACGTAACACCGTCGGTAAATGCCAAGAAATATCGCCATGACTTCATTTTGCTTCTCTGTATTTGGTTCATCTTCATGGCAGTATCACACAGCTTTATTGGTTCATTTTCTGTATGACCACGATAGCAATAGCACTTAGACTTATATACCGCTTCATAGTGCTCTACAGCCCTCTCTAAGCGGTTTACAGAGTTCAGCATATTGCCCCCAACAATCTGGGTCCTCATTTTACCCACCTCGGAAGGATGGAAGGCTGAGTCAACCTTGAGCCGGTGAGATTTGAACAGCTGAACTGCAGTGCTGCATTTTAACTACTGCGCCACCTCGGCTCCAGGTTGATTGGCACATAAGCAAGATATTAGTGTGTGATCAGTTGTGCAAGAACATTGAGTGCGCATTGGAACACGCATTCCCATTTTAAGCAACTGGGTGGGTAGGAGACGGACTGTGCAGTTGGATGCATATCTAATTCAATCCACTTCTTAGTCTGTTACTCATGCTTGCAAGCCTGTCTAGACCTGCAGACCTCCTTAGCTTGAACCAGGCATACATATTTAAAGGTAGTCTCTATGGAGATTTTCAGTCATCCAGGTCATGGTTGTCCCAAAGGTGCTTTTTTCAAGAGGCAACTGGACTTTCTGTTTTGTCTTTGAAGACGTTTCGCTTCTCATCCAAGAAGCTTCTTCAGCTCTTAAAGGTAGTCTCTTTCATTGCATATGATGAAATATAGATGGGTGGGGTTTTTTTGCAGGTTGTATGCCAATTTCTTTCTTGGCTTGTTATCTTGTGCAATTTTGTGTGCTTGGCCAAACATGGATCGGCATTAGCAAAACCCATCTTGGCCCTTCAAGGCTCCTTGCGTATCTTGTATCTCTCCATACCTAGCTCTTACTGTTATTTATGCTTGATGGCAATGCAGGGCTACTGTCCGTGTAAAAAGGTAGAAATGGCCTTTAAAATAGGTGGGATGTTGGCCTTCTTGGTCTTGACTTGGTGTATATCTCTTTTGAGCTGCTGTTAATTCTGTTGTCAGCGAGCAAAAAAGTTCCGCATCCCTACTAAGGTTGTCTTGGATGCTCCTTGTGTTAGCCTTGTGTTGGTATCTTAAACTCACCAGACATAGTAGGAAATGTTCAAATAGGGCAGTTGACAAACACCACAAAATGAATGATAGGTTCTGTCCTTCCCACATGCCATAAGCCTTAGTGTCCTTCAAGTCAAGATGAGCTAGATGATAGCTCTCATCACCTCCACTAATGGGCAGTGGCCATGGGAATTATATAGCAATGCTCCGGGGTCAGGTTTTCCTTCATCAGAATGCCTGCTCACAACTGCAAAAAAGACAAGTGTGAAATAACCCTATTTGATAGCTTAATTCCTAATGCTACCTTTTCTCAAAAGAGAGATGCGTGTTCCTCTCTACTTCCTTTTCTTGTTCACATAACAACATGAAATTATAATTGGAATAGGACTAATTTAGCAACCCCTTCCCCTTCAACTGCGGAGAAACAAGTGGCAATTAAATATGAAGAAATACAATCTCCCACTATGAATATTAATAAATAGCTGAAGGTACTATCTGTAGTATTCCAAGATTGGGGCTCCCAGCTGTTAATTTGGGAAACGACTCCATGAATATAAAACAGCTTCATGCAAATGCCGCAGATGATAAACAGGATTTCTTTGAGGGAGGCATTGAGAGCCAAGTGAATTGACTGGCCATGAGCTAGTATGACTATAGACAGGGAGAATATAATTCTTAGATTTTTGTGGAGAGAAGAGGCTGATAATGGCATTTAACATTGATCTCATAAGTTCTCTAGATTTGATGACCAGCAGTTTCATATGGACATTCTACCCTACGCTATCCTGACCCATTAGTAGTCCCTATCACTTGATTGCAAGGAAACAAATGACCAATACATGTATGAAAAAATGATCACTGGTGAAGAATAGCAATAGCAATAGCGCTTAGACTTATATACTGCTTTACAGTGCTTTACAGCTCTAAGTGGTTTACAGAGTCAGCATATTGCCCCCAACAATCTGGGTCCTCATTTTACCGACCTCGGAAGGATGGATCTGGCTGCTGTGGCCTAGAGGTGGAGCTCTTGCCTCACAATCAGGAGGTTGTGGGTTCAATCTTAGGTAGAGGCAGATGTAGGGTCTCCTGCTTGGGCAGGGAGGTTGGACTAGATCAGGGGTATGTCATGATGTGAATATTGTCAGTTGTGAGTCTATGCAGGGTGATGCACACCTATTCTAATATTATGGTACATCCCAATATAAGCAGAACACGTGATATGATGTCTGTGCATGTCTACATTCCTAATCCACCATTAATCACTTCTGCCTTGTCTTCCGACCTGAGAGGTCGTGTTAATTAGCAAAGATGTAGTTTATTCAGGATTTATTGTTTTATATTGTTTTGTACTGAAATAAATATTTTCTATTAGACATTTAATCTCGTTTTATTTCTAAGTGTTTATTTCTAAGTCTAATTCCAAGTAAAAGATCCAGATGTCGCCTCTACGGGAATATTCTTCCCTTAACAGGGTAGGCAAAGTTGGCTCTTCTATGACTCGTGGACTTCAACTCCCAGACTTTCTGAGCCAATCATGCTAGCTCAGGAATTCTGGGAGTTGAAGTCCATGAGTCATAGAAGAGCCAACTTTGCCTACCCTAGACCTGTAAAGTCCCTTCCAACTCTGTTAATCTGTTAAACCCATATGACTGAAGGCTGAGTCAAACTTGAGCTTGGTGAGACTCGAACTGCCAAATTGCAGGCAGCCAGCAGTTAGCAGAAGTAGTCTGCAGCACTGCACTCTAATCACTGCACCACTGCGACTCACACAGAAAGAAACCTAGCAGAACAATCATCTATATGCATTTTTGGGTGAATCCCTTTGAATATATTCAAACCCATTTTGCCTGGCTTTTTCACAGATGATACATGCCAATACAATATATTTGGATGTGTGTGTGTGTGTGTGTGTGTGTGTGTGTGTGTGTGTGTGTGTGTGTGTGTGTGTTTGTGTGAATTCCAGATTGCATATTGACCCAAGCAGAAAGATGTACTGGATCCTTCAATAATAATTATGCACACAGAATTTTCCATCCCGGATATGAGCGTTCATAAAAAGATGATCTCTCATAAACTCCTTCCCTTTGCCTTAGCAGAACACTCCCCAAAAATAAGGGTGCAGTCCTTTAGGTTGTTCATTAGCAAGGAAGTCAATCCAAGAAGCCCAGAGATACTTTCCTAATCAATTGGTGATGGCCTTCTCTCCAAGCAGAAATTTCATTTCCTACTCTAAAAGGAAGGTTCACATCCCCCCTTTTTTAGATGTTTAGTGCAGCTGTCTGATGCTGCCATGGCAGTCATGAATGGACAGACATCTTTGATGTTTTCTTAATTAGGAGGTATCGGTATTGGGATTTGTTTGAGCTGAACAGAGAATGTCTGGGAAGATAAGAAGTGATTCATTCCAACGAGATGGAGACAGTGCTCTTAATTATCAGACATAACTATGAATTGCACACACATTGCCAAATCTATTTCTGGAATGTTTGGTTTTTATAAATTATAGTTCTCTTCCATATTCTTTTAGAATCCTTTGAGATAGGGCAGTCCAATTGGCACAATCAACTTGGCCATTCAAGAAGGGTTTTGAAAGGCTCCCAAACAAATGCAGCTTCAGAGGAGGGGAAGGTTTTATAATATATTACTGAAGTTCATGGTTAATGAACATGCAGTAATAAATGATCTATGCCTGGAATAGAGACGAGAGACAGCCAGTTGGGTGCAATCGTTAAGGTACCAGGCTAGAAACCAGGAGACTTGAGAGTTTTAGTCCTGCTTGAGGCATGAAGCCAGCTGGGTGATCTTGGGACAGTCACTCTTTTTTGGTTCTAGAAAGGAGGCAAGGGTAAACCACTTCCAAAAAACTTTGTGAAGAAAATTGCAGGGACTAGTCCAGAAAGTCTCCAGGAGTCAAAATCCATCCATCCATCCGTCCACCCACCCACCCACCCACCCATCCATCCACCCACCCACCCACCCACCCGTCTGTCCATCCATCCATCCATCCATCCATCCATCCATCCATCCGTCCGTCCGTCCGTCCATCCATCCATCCATCCATCCATCCATCCATCCATCCATCCATCCATCCATCCATCCAGGGATGGAGGGTTATGTTATAAGCAATGGCACCATTTAAGAATTTGTTCTGGAATCAGTGGTTTTAATGGTAATCATAAGGGGCCTGGGGTTAGGAAAAAGGAACGGAAAAGTGGTGAATTCTGAGGACAACACCAAATTATTTAATATGATCAACACAAAAGGGGCAGTGAAGATCTTTGGAAGAATCTCTATAAATGATGGGTTTGGGTATTGAAATGGCAAATGTGGTTCAAATGGAAGCTTGGATAAATTGATGCATCTGGAAGTAATTTCTTTAAACAAAACAAAACAAAACACAGCTGACCTTTATAGATATGCTAATGGAACCAGAGTGGCTGAAACTGCTTCAGGAAAGGAATACTGTGGTTGTCGTGGATTATTCCACAGGAATGTCAGCCAAGTACAAAAAGAGTCACTTCATGTTGAATATCATTAGGACTTTTTTTTTTAAAAAAGAAGCCAAATATCTATGGGGTTCACTTCAGAGGTGGGTTCCTGCTGGAACTGCCCGGTGCGCAGCTCCGGTAGGGAGCAGCGGATTGCGCAACTGCTCCGGAGCCCTCTCTGCCGGTCCATCGCGCGCGTCGCCATTTCCCCCCGGTTATTTTGGGTCAATTTTGCTTCTGCGCATGCGCAAAAGCAAAATCGCGCCAAAATCTGTCTCTCTCTCACATCCCCTCGTGAGATTTTGGCGCAATTTTGCTTCCGTGCATGCGCAGAAGCAAAATCTCGCGAGGGGGCACGTGCGTGTAGTGAGAGCCCCCCCAAAACTTGGAGATGTGCGCGCAGCGCACCGGCACCAGTAAGAGGGCAACCCGCCACTGGTTCACTTGGAGTCCTGCATATGATAGGCAGCCTTCAACAATATGTAGTGGAGTGGAGGACACATTTCATCCTTACAATCCTCTCTTTAAAAGAAAAGTCTTCGTCTTGCCCACTTTTGGAGTGTGACATTAAAATGGCCCACAAGCCCAGAGTTACTCTTTGAGCAATGGAATTTACATCCTCTTGAACTCCAGATGCAAAGTCAGAGCATCAGAATAAGACTTCGCGGAGAAAGCCCAGGAAACCACTCAGTGGAATAAGTTTGCGAGATTCCTAAATATACATTTTATCCTAAGGAGCCAGGCACCCATAACAGCTAAAGACTAAAATTACCAATTGAAAATCAGCAGCTTTGTTTGGGGAAACCAGTACCTTCAACAGTATTATGAATGGAAGGGCCCAGTGGTGGGTTTCAATTTTTTTACTACCGGTTCTGTGGGAGTGGCCTTGGTGGGCGTGGCAGGGGAAGGTTACTGCAAAATCCCCATTTCCTCCCGATCAGCTGGGACTCGGGAGGCAGAGAATAGATGGGGGCGGGGCCAGTCAGAGGTGGGATTTACCGGTTCTCCGAACTACTCGAAATTTTCGCTACCAGTTCTCCAGAACTGGTCAGAATTGGTCAGAACCTGCTGAAACCCACCTCTGGAAGGGCCGCTATCTTGACAGAGAGCCAGTTTGGTGGGGTGATTCAAGAATCAAACTAGAAACTGGAAGGCCACGAGTTCTGGATTTGCTTTAGGCCCAAAGCCAGCTGTGCGACCTTGGGCCAGTCACTCTTTCTCAGCCCTAGGAAGGATTCCAAAATCTTGCCAAGGAAGCTGCCAGAATATGTTCAGGTGGTTGCCAGGCGTTGACACTGACTGAAAGGCACCCCAACATCAATACAAATAAAATTAAAATTAAACAGATAAACAGTATCTCAGCAGGTAAACCAGGCAAAATAGAGAAATAAAAACCAGAAATTGCTCTACTTTTGGATGTGGGTGGTTAAGCAGCATTTATCTCTGTTCACACCATCTGCAGGGCTCCCATTAGTAGCATTATCAGTCATTTATAATACCTCAATATTTTCATATGGAAACGATGGTTCCCTTAATCCAAGGGATAGGAAACCGTTATCTCAAGATATTTTGGATGACAGGACCTAGAATCCTTTGTCAATGTTCATGCTGGTTGAGGCTGATGGGAACTGAAAGCCCAAATATTGATTACTTCTCTGGTTTTCTCTCCCCGTCTCTGAAAATAGAGCTATTCAATCATACTTAAAATGAAGCCTGCAGTTTTTTTATTGCATTATAATCTGGGACGGGCGGGAACCCAATTAGCATTTCTGATTGAAAATGGATGATGAATAATCCACTAGGGCAGTGATGGCGAACCTTTTTTCCCTCGGGTGCCAAAAGCGCGTGCGCGTGTGCGTGCGCTGTCACGCACGTGTGAGTGCCCACACCCATAATTCAATGCCTGGGGAGAGCAAAAATGGCCTCTCCCGCCCCTGCAGAGGCCCTCTGGAGGCCGGAAATGGCCCATTTCCCGACTTCTGGTGGGCCTGGTAGGTCCATTTTCTGCCCTCCCCAGGCTCCAGAGGCTTCCCTGGAGCCTGGGGAGGGCGAAAACACCCCCGGAGGACCTCTGGAAACCTAAAATGCCCTCACAGAGCCTCCTCATGAACCAAAAATCAGCTGGCCGGCACATACATGCATGCTGGAGTTGAGCTAGGGCAATGGCTCGCGTGCCGGCAGATATGGCTCCGCGTGCCACCTGTGGCACGCGTGCCATAGGTTCGCCATCACTGCACTAGGGCAAGACCTGAAACATTCTGAAAATAATTCATTGGTCAAGCACAGAATACCTTTTTTTTTAAAAAAAAAATTCTGCTTCTTGATCTGCTTTAAAATCAGGAAGGAACTATTTTCCTCCTTGTTTTTTATTGCATCATTCTTTCCTTTGGCAGGCATCTTCATCCTTTTGTGACTTACTTTCTTCTCCTTCCTTTGGATAGGATTAATCATGTGGATGTTCCCACTCAATCAGGGCACACACAAAGAATAGGATGATCCCTAGCCAATCAAATCTGGGTGTGGTGTGGTGTTCCTGAGCTGTTTCAGGGTGGAAAGAGAAACGAGGGCAAGTTAAACGATTTAAGTAATTAAGGTCCTCGAGAAGTTATCTATCTCTTATTTCTCTCTCTCAGGGGAAAAAATGGAAAAGTCAATACTTGTAGTCTTGTCTAAGGCATGAGGCTAGCTGGGTGACCTTGGGCCCGTCACTCCTTCTCAACCCTAGCAAGAAGGCAACAGCAAACCACTTCTGAAAATATTTCCAAGAAAATTGCAGGGACTAATCCAGGCAGTCACCAGATGTCAACACTGACTCAAAGACACTCAGAAATAAAATAATAATAATAGAAGAATCCAATTATTGCATACAGGTCTTTCTTCCGACGCAAGTAGTGAGAATGACCTGCACGTTTAGGAATTTCAACCTCAACCTTCCTACGCCCTTTAGAGCCCCAACAGCCCTGCACTTCCAAGAGCTGCCTCTAGGTGGGAGCAGAGGGGATGTGAGACTATTGTCGCCAACTTCCTTTGCCTGTTCTTCCCCAAAGGTGCTAATTGACTTGCCTTGGGCTATGATGCGTCAATGCACGTTGTTTGCCAAAGCTTTTGTTGCAGGATGAGCTACTGGGAGGAATGAGGCTTTTGAAAAAGAAAGGTCAGGTTTTCCGGCTGAGATCTTGCTCAGCTTCATTCACTTTCCCACTGCTAACGGCCGGCCCAGCGTCCTGAAAAATCAAGGCACCCAGACATGGATGCTTCTGGGCTAGAATAATCATTGCAATTGTTTCGTGTGCCAGAAATGCTGAATACACCCTGACAGAGAGGAAATGGCCACAATGAGAGGAAGAAAAGGGAGAGGTTTATTACTTTATTTAAAGTAAACTGTTAAGGGATTACACAAGGCCCAGGCCCTGGGCTTTCTCTCAGCCACAAAGAATAGCACAAATCACTGCAACACAGCCATTGTTATGGTGGTTCTTGAAAGGAAAGGTCTGAAAACCGGAGGCAGAGTAAAACTCTTTGTAGAGTCCCCGATATAAAGCAGAGACAAATGAGTAGGATAAAAGGACAGTTTCAGTTTACTGTGTTGCAGTCAAGTCACACCTCTGACAAATTTATCTTATTCAAAATAGACGCTAAGGTCACATTAAAGTCAACGGAAGGCTCTCATGTGGCCCTTCCTGTTAAAGCTGTTACAGTATTTAATCTTCACACCTTGTTCCCTGCTGCCCAGATTAATGCAGCCAATCCTTACTGAGGGATACTTAGGGCAAAGTGAACTTCCATGTTAGCTGAGAGGAATGTTGACTCAATTGATTGAGGATCATGGCAATAAAAACCAACATAGCTTGAAGAACCCAAGTTGGGAAAGGATATCTTAAGGGATAGGGCAAAGAAAATAGAGTCGGGAACGACTAGCACATATGTGCGAGGAGGGGAACCTTTACCTTTACAGTTAAAGAAAATAGACACCACACAATGCTGAGGTCTTCTTAGCTAACATCCATTGAAGTTTAATCACATTACAATTATAAAAATTGAAATTCGATTCATGGTAATAACAGCTCAACATTCATAATTAGTACTGGAAGAAAAATGCACAGTAGAATGATGGCAGAGGCTGCAGTAGCGAATTACAGCAACTAATCAAAGACAGAACTTTGAGGGTTATCTGGCCATGTTGCTGCACCTCCGGATGGCTCAAGGATCAGGGTTTTGCAAATTCTGATCCAAAAATTACCTCAGATCAGAATTGTTTGCCACTTACTTATTTTGCAAGTTCTCCGGCAATAGTTCTTGGCTTTTTTTATTTTAAAGCATAAAAATAGAATGGAAATTTTATTCACATTTGAGTGAATATGCATGTAAAAGTAATTTAAATAAACAGACATAATTTAAACATCAATGGTATGACTAGCTGCTATGCTAATTAATGTGCAAATGGGAAAGAACACTCTATGGCAGGGATGGCCAAACGATGGTTCTTTGAGGACCTGTGGACTTCAACTCCCAGAATTCCTGAGCCACCCCTGCTCTATGGGTAGAAGAAAATGGCCTTTCATAACTGCTGGGCATGGGAAGATGCTTTTAAAAGGTGCCCTGTCTTTTCAGTTCCAGGGTGAAGTCCCACACAAAATTAGCAAAGGCGGATATAGAAATGAGTGCAATCTGTTGCCCATACAGACTGGACAGATCATGGGAGGGCCGAAGAAATCTGTTTTGATGCAGACTTGCTAAAAAATGACCATATGAGTTGATGATTTCTAACAAGCTGAGACTACCTTGTAGTGTTTTGTGCACTGTGATTGACATGGCCATTAGAAACCAGATCAGACTGGGTGTGAGATACTGCTGGCATCAAGAACCTAGGGAATGATGTGACAGTGTGTTATCTTTGACCAGTAGGTCAAGCAAGAAGTAAAAATATTGACGGAAGCTTCCCAAGGGTAGTCAAGGCTAAGGAAAGGAAAGGAAAGGAAAGGAAAGGAAAGGTTGCCTCTCTGGCATGAAAGGAGAAGAGACATAAAAATAACTAAAGTGGTTGTAAACTGGCCTCCTTAGACTCAACATATTCTGCTTTCCCTGTCTGCTCCTTCTAGAATATCCGGGGTGAAAGTTTGGAGAAAATATACAGACTTGAGTCAAGTTTCACGCCAGGTGAATTTATAGAGACGTAATAGTTTGCCATAGTCACTCTTGAACCTACACCGTGGGCTTTTGTGGTGACTTTCCAGCCAAGCATTAACCAGCTCTGCTAAGGTTTTGGTTGCTTTAGATATGCCAGGTGTTGCCTCTGTATGCCAGTTACAAGTGACAATGAGGACAAGTGGGTGTGTTATTGCTCTGCAGGAAGGAGAAGGTAGTGAGTGCTGCATGTTTGGGGCCCCAGGCTGATGAAAGACAAACTATTAAGTACAACATCCATCTGCTTTATATGCTGAAAATATATGCTTAGATGAGTAGCGATAATAGCACTATACTTATCTGAAGCTAGAAATGTACTTGGTGTTTATGAGAGGGTCTCCTGTGCAGTGTGCTCTTCCAAAGCCAGTTTCTTCCTCAAACTGAGGAGAGGACTCAAATCTGCCTTCATAATTTATATGTTCAGATCAGATCAGATCAGATTAACAGAGTTGGAAGGTCATCTAGTCCAACCTCCTGCCCAAGCAGGAGATCCTTACATCTGCCTCTACCTAGGATCGAACTCACAACCTCCTGATTGTGAGGCAAGATCTCCACCTCTAGGCCACAGCAGCTGTCCTTTTCAAATCAACTTCATTGGGTGCAGAATTTAATTCTGTTGGTGCGGAGTATATTATACAGGTTCATATCTATTGTCTAGAGCAGGGGTCTCCAACCTTGGCAACTTTAAGACTTGTGGACTTCAACTCCCAGAATTCCACAGCCAGCTTTGTTAGCTTTTCTGGCTGTGGAATTCTGGGAGTTGAAGTCCACAAGTCTTAAAAGTTGCCAAGGTTGGAGACCCCTGCTCTAGAGTACTGAGAAGGGATTCAAAATAGGGATGAGACAAGACTGGACAGAAGTTCCACATTCAAAAGAGGGAATCTCAATCTCTCTCTCTTGAGAGAAGGCAACTCAGTATGGTTGAGCTCCTGTAAGTGACCAGCATTGACCTGGTCCTGCTTTTTCTAGTACTTCCAGGTGTCCATATTTTTTCAGAAGAAGAAAAAAGGCAGTCAAAGATGATAAGTGTACCATAAAAATTGAAATAGAAGATTGAAGGAGGAGATAATTTGTACTATGATAGAAGTAGTAGTTATGGAGAACCAATGGATTCCTCTTGTCTTCAGGCCAATTCAATATTTTTGCGATTCAGGTAACACAGCTACACCATTACAATTCAGTGTCACGAAGGACTGGAAATTTGGTCCCCTGAAATTAGTAGCTAGGCTAAAATAATTCCCTCAGTGGCAAATGAATTTTATACAAAGACGACGACTTAAATAAAACCAGTAAATGAGAAAGTTGAAATAAATCCCCTATAACTCAATGTCTGAAAATAAAGTTTCCTCCCCACTTCTGGTATCAAGGGTTTAGGTAGTGCGCACTGGATTCCAGATCCCTCTACAAGAATTGCTAAATGGCATTCCAGAATAGTGGTTGAAGCCGAAGTCATGTTGGGAGGCTGGCATTACATGCTGTGGCATAGAAATGCCTTCAATAAAGGCATTCCATAATTTATTTTTATTAAGAGCTGAAGTGGTGCAGTGGTTAAATGCTGCGACTGCAGGCTGACTGCTAGTTCAGCAGTTTAGCTGTTCAAATCTCACTAGGCTCAAGGTTGACTCAGCCTTCCATCCTTCCGAGGTGGGTAAAATGAGGACCCAGATTGTTGGGGGCAATATGCTGAACTCTGTAAACCGCTTAGAGAGGGCTGTAAAGCACTATGAAGCGGTATATAAGTAAAGTGCTATTGCTATTGCTATTTTGTTGTGGCTGGAAAAGGACCACCAGAGTGAGGGGTTCTTGGTGCTGAACTTGGCTGTTTTCTTGCAGATGTTTCATTAGTCAAACTAGGTAACATCATCAACATCCTAATACTGATAATGTTACCTAGTTTGAATATTGAAACCTCTGTAAAAAAAACCCACCAAGCTCAGAGAGTACCAAGGACCTCTCATTTCAATCCCGAGCTACAAATATTCTCCTTTATTGGGACGCCAGAGTGTTCTCACCTTACCGGCAGGTAAAAACTTGTTTTATTCCTTCTGATATTTGAGAGGTCCAGGAACAATCATCCCTTAAAACAATTAAGTATGTTGGCAAACTGTGGTATATAGGCACCAAGTTTTTATTTATTAGATTTTTAAGAAAATCCTGCCTTTTTTAAATAAATAACTCAAGGCAGCGAACGTACCTAATACTCCTTCCTCCTCTTAGTTTCCCCACAACCCTGTGAGATGAGTGGGGCTGAGATAGTGTGATTGGCCTAAAGTAATTTTTGGCTTTCATGTTTAAGACGAGACTAGAACTCACCTCTCCTGTTTTCTAGCCTGGTGCCTTAACCACTAGATCAAACTGCTCTTCAGAATCCAGGGACTTTACAAACTTTAGTCTGCATTCCATAACAAATTGAAAAAGCGGCTACAAAAATGCTTCCAACAATGGCTGAACGCACCTTAAGTGAATGAATTCTGCTGTAACTTTTTACATGTTTTCATATATGAAGCTAACAGAGATTAAATTGTAGACCATTATTTAAATAACTTTGGGGATTCTGGAAGTTGTGTGGAGCAAAGATGCATTTTATGGCGAAAACCTGAGAAGAAAATAAAAAAGGGACTCAAGTGTTTTGATTTTGTTTTGTTTAAAATGGTTTTTTTACTTCATTTAAGGGAGAAAATCCCAGTATCTGTTAAAAAACAAATAGCAACAGGGACACTTGGCATGCAAAATTATTTTGAACATTCTTTTACATTAGTGGCAGCCAATTCAACACGCATTTTACAGAGATTTATTTCTATGTTCTCAAACAGGTAATTCAGAATTCTGTCATTCATACCATACTGAAAAATGGTCTATATGGGACGAAAATGAATCAGGCAACAAAGATACTATTTATAAACCAGATCATCTGAGGACTTTTTTTTTTCACATTGTATAGTACAACAAACCGTATTTTACAGTCATTGGAGTAACAATTATTCCATTATACTACTAAACCAGCATAAGAATGAAAGGAATTGTATTTTTCGAAGGCAGTCTAGTTAAAATGTTAGTTTTACAGTCTTACTGAAACAAAGAGAGAGTGAAAACTGCAAATTTGAATCTTGACTCAGATCACCAATGTAGAAATGGGTAGTGCTATAAACAAGAGTGATGCAGAAGATTGGGGCTCCGTATTTTAACAAATTTATTAAATTGCGGCTGGTTGAACACCTGACCCCAGTATGATGTGCTTCTTCCTATCTTAAATCCAGTTTATTGGATGTTTTAAAGGGAAAAACTGGTTCTGTAAGATGTATCTGCCATTAGTATAAAAGGAGGAGAAACACATCAAGAGGCTGCCAATTAAATTGGTTTTATGAGGGGGGAAAATATATGTCAGACGTGGCAGAAAAAGAGAGATGGGCCTATACTTTATAAATGAGGTAGAAGCCAAGCGTTGTGAGTGTGAAGGATGAGAGAGCTTTGGAAGCAATTATTCCAAATGGTTATGAAGAAAGTGACAAGATGTGTGGAGTACAGAAACTACCCCTATTTCTGTGCATGACAAAATATTTTTTGGGGGGTGGGAGTGACAAAGTAGGCCTGATTTACATTTTGTTACGCATTAGTAATTTTGAGAAACAACAACAGAAAGTTATCCATGGGTTTTCCCCATATCCCTGAGGTGGGGCCACTCTTCACACGGATGCCATTATCAACTTGAGGAAGCCTGCCTGTGGAAGGGTCATTAGGTCTGAAATATGGTCATGTAAACATCAACCCTCGCCACCCTGACCTTCCTTGGGAAATCAATGAACCATCACCACTTACATTGTACGTACACAACAAAAAAACAGAACTGAGTCATCGGCTTTAAATTAGGAATCGGCAAAAAAAACCCTTAGAACTTTATTGTTGTACCCCTCCCCCCCACATAAGGAGAGGGGAATAAAAATATATTTATATATGTATATATATTAAACCACTATTTAAGTACATACCCTATTCATAAATAACCAAACACTTTCTGTCATTGCAAAATTACTCATTGAGATCTTTAAAATGACATCCTTATTAAGACAAAAAAAACAGGGGGAGGGGGAGAGGGTTAATTTGCGCATGAAAACAACAACACAAATCTGGGGTTGAGTGTGTAATACGTAATTCCCAAGTCTGGAGTGTGTAGCAAAGCCAGTTTTCTTTTCCCCTTCCACTGTGCTCCCAGAAGGGAATGCGTCCATTTGCACTTTCGGTCTGAATGTATTCTCCCCCCCCCCCCCCAAACAGCTAGGAAGGGAGCATGTTGTGGGTCCACAGGCAGAAAGTTTTCAAGAGCTTTCTTTGGGTTTGGCAAGATTTCCATTCCTGGGAGCGTGGGAGGGTGGGATTCCTGGAAAAAGATGCATTTCTTCTATGTCTGAATCCATTTTCTCTCATATAAATAGAAGCCAACGTTTCCACACAGGACATGCAAAGTAGTGCAACAATTCCACTCATACTACTATACAACAGTCTGTTTCTGGAAAGACCGAGAGGGGTCCTCTGTTTCCAAGAAATGCTCCCGATGCCAATGCAGGGATCCTTCTGCTGCTGCAGCCTTCATCTCCAATCCACAGGAAGGAGCGTGATGCGTAGAACAATTATAAGGTCCGGACAGCTACAGGGTACAGGAGTGACAAATGTTCAGCTCCTTTGATAGGCAGTTTCTTTGCAGTGTAGTAGTGAATAACCTCAGGCACGCTGTCAAAGGGAGGGCTATTCTGACCCAAAATATACTTCTCTTTGGTCTTTGCCAACTTCATGTGCATAAACCCTTGGTTACTCCTGATGGAAAAAGAAAGGAGAGAGAGAGAGAGAGAGAGAGTTGATATACAAATTTCCACAAGCCACCATCGATAAGGGAATTTGATGATGAATATGTTATATGAATGTAGAACATGCTGAGTATATTAAAAAAATTCCCATCTGCCTTTGGCACCATATGTAACAACAGAAAAACAAAACAGAACATTTCGTTAAATAATTGCTTTAAAACTCCAGTGATCTGTAATTGAAATGACCATAACCTGTCTGCCAGCTGCCTAAGGGAGTATGGAATATTCAGTGCTTTGGTTTTGACAGTGCATTTATTATTTACTTATTAATTTGCTTATTATTTATTATTGAAATTTCCCAAGGCAATTTTATGATGGAATGCAGTATCTATCAGCAGCTCCTAAAAGCAATTGTGCCTTTTTCTAGGATTTTGGAGCTGCCAAGAGATCCCAGAAAAAGATGCATTTGTTTTAAGATTCTGTAGACAGACATTATATTTTCCAATAAAGGAGAATATTTGTAGCTCCAGGTTGAAATGAGGGGTCCTTGGTGCTCTCTGAGCTTGGTTGTTTTCTTGCAGACGTTTCATTACCCAGACTAGGTGACATCATCAATACTAGTTATTGATGATGTTACCTAGTTTGGTAATGAAACGTCTGCAAGAAGACAACCAAGTTCAGAGAGCACCAAGGAACCCTCACTATATTTTCCCTTTTCTGCTTCTAAATTCTGAAACACTGCAGACCCCCCCCCATTATGAAGTAGGATGCATTCTAAGGACTAAAGAGAAAGAGTTGTTGGCTCTGATCAACCATTAATATGTATAGTTGTGTGCTACATTACTGAGAATGATGCTATAAATATATATTGTCTATCCCTAATTAGACGAACCTCTGAATATACCCAAGTTAGGTTAACATGATAAAAATATAGACCAGTCTATGGGTGGCTTTGGACTTTATGACAAATATGCAACTGCTCTGCATTCAGCTGTCAATTTTTTCTGCAAAGTCTAAAAACAAATACCTCAGACAACAAATGCTTCACTAAATTTGAGGGGACAGAAACCCTCGTTGGATGATGCCTCCAGAGAAACATGTATAGCTTACCACTTAATTTATAATGAGCCAAATTTTTTTTTTTTTAAAGAGAGAGACAGAAAGAAAAATAAAAATCTAGGGAGATTTTTCTGGCTGCGCAGGCAATTGAAAGGAGGCTGAGAGACTGCAAGGAAGGTGTTTGAGTTTGCGTCTCAAGGGGACAAAGAGATAATTTTAAATTGAGAATAGTGCCTTTATCCCCTCTTAAATTGCTTAAGAAAATTCAGCTTTTTCATAGGGCGTGGGGATATCTCCATCCTGTGAAGAAGCTGAAGCAAATTTCAGGCTCATATTATTCAAATTTTCCAAGGCAATTTTGTGATGAAATGACCCTTCTCTATAGAGCAGAAATCACTGCAGGCATTGTAATTATAGCTCTGGCACGCTTAAAAAAATCTTGATTTAAATTTAAATTCTTTACGAGAATGATTCTCTTTTGAAACATAATTGTTCTCTAAACGATTTCCTTTAAGCCAAGGGTGACACCTCTAAATACTTATTATGAGCAGATATATTGTGGTATCCCTTCAAGTTTATTACGCATTTTTTTTATTCTCCTCTAGTAAACGCTCTAAAGTTCTGAAAACAAATTAATTAATGGAATTGTAAAAACAGGTGCATATTAATTTAAAACTAGAATAGAGGCCAACCTGATGAGAAGTCTTTTTAGATTTAATGCAAGAACAGAAGACACTAGTTAAATTTGTTTGTTTGTTTGCTGGCAGCTAGAATGATTATCCATTGATCTGGATCATATACAAGATTGGTTTGGGATTTAGTTTATATACTGGGTCATGATGAGTTTTTTTTATCACTATCCATTATGGTTTATAAATCATGTTTTATAGCTTGGCATGACATGTGAATGCAACCAACTATGGATCAGTCAAACCAACTATGAATAAACTATCTACGGCCTAATATTCAGACAATAGGAAGGTTTTTATTTATTTATATGGAGGGAATTCAGGGGTGGGTTCCTCCCGGTTCGGACCGGATCACCCGAACCGGTAGCAACCCACTGATGACGTCACGATGGCGTCACGGATCTGGTTCGGTCGGTGCCGGTCCATGGGCGCCACCATCTTTTTTTAAATTTTTTTTTCTGATTTTTTTTACTGTTTGGAAGTTTTTTCCTCTGCTGCTGCTTGAAAAAGGGCCCTTCCGCCCACCCCCGGGTTTATACTTACCTTTATTCCTTCGCCCGAAGAACAGCTGATCAGCTCCTCAGCTGTGTTTCGGGCTGATTCTAGCTACTGAGCATGTGCGGAAGCAGAATTGCACGAGGAGACGCGCGTGCGAAACGTGAAGGTAAGTGGAACCCACCCCTGAGAGAATTATATTGAAATGTCTGAAAGAGCCAGTGAAAGGTTGGCTCTGTACCAACTTTACACAGGATTCCTACTGGCAGAATATCAAGGAGAGAATATCATATTCCTGAATCCAGTTTTCCAAGCCTACTTCCCTGAAGCATATTGCATTGCCAAATTATATTTCCTTGTATTTGTAACTTTGCAAGACATGAAAATGCATCCCAGATTGTCTCATCATAGGACAATTTTTATTTGTTAGAGATAGGAATATAATATGCATGCTTTAGAACACCTTTGGGGCACCAGGAACTGGTTCCGTGGAGAGAGGTTTTTCCGCGGATCGGAGGGGTTTTGCATGCTGCCTGCCGGAACCCCCGGAAGAGGCTTTGCTTGTTTGTGCACACTGGTTGCTGGCATGCCACGGACCGGTGCCGGTCCTTGGATCAGGGGTTGGAAACCCCTGTTTTAGGAAACCTGTTAAATAGCAATAGCACTTAGACTTATATACCGCTTCATAGTGCTTTACAGCCCTCTCTAAGCGGTTTACAGTGTCAGCATATTGCCCCCAACAATCTGGGTCCTCATTTTACCCACCTCGGAAGGATGGAAGGCTGAGTCAACCTTGAGCCTGGTGAGATTTGAACAGCTGAACTGCTGAACTAGCAGTCAGCTGAAGTAGCCTGCAGTGTTGCACTCTAACCACTGCGCCACCTCAGCTCAATGCACAACGCTTTGAATTGATTGCTCTTCTTCCAGTCTTTTCACAACTGTATATAAAAGTTTAGGCATATTCTTCGACTCCTGAAGTGAACAGAAATTGACACAACTTCTACATGGTAAAAAGTTAAATGCAACATCTTTCGGAAAATGTGAATGGATGTCCTTATAATTTATGGATAGTTTATTTATTTATTTATTTATTTTGGTTTTCTTATATGCCGCCCAACTCCCGAGGGACTCAGGGCGGCGTACAGCAGAGAAAATACAAGAATAACCAACTATAAATATTACATTAAAAACAAATATAAAAATTAAAAAACACAATATTAAAACCATCCAACAACCATCCAACAACCATATATACTTGGGGGGTGAGCTCGAGTGGATTAGGCTCTACCCCCAGCCTGCAGGAAAAGCCATGTCTTAACGGCTTTTCGGAAGGCCAGCAGAGTGGGGATAGTTATTTACACAATAAGAAAAATCAACAGTCAATATGGCAGACCAAAAAGCTGCGCACCTTTTCAGTCAATACCTGTTTTGGTGGAAACAACAGCATCCAAATATTTCCTATAGCCACCTCTAACAGCTTTTAGTTCTTATTTTTGGATTTTGCCTTACTCTTCCTTGTGGAACTCTACTAGCTGATAAATATTCTTAGGTCTTGGAAATAGCCAACCTTTTTTAAAAAAAACTTCATTTTTTCACTGATTAGGGGACACTGATCTGCAAGGTAAAACCCACAATCACTGCAAAAGACTTGCCGAAATGTTTAACTGATACTGAAGTAGTTGCCCAAAAGTCCTCTATGCAGTACTGATTATACAACAATAATCTTCATCAGAGTGTTATCAGAAAGAAATATTTTCTCTAATCTCATCACAGGTCATTGTTTCAGTGATGCAAACACATAAACCAACAAACTTTGATAAGCCTGAAACCCTTTGGAACAAGGTGCTTTTGACTGATAAAAACCAATGTTGACTTCTTTAGGTACTGCACGAGAAACATTTGAAGAAAAATGTCTGAAGAATTTAAAGAAAAGGACATCAGGCATCGAGCAAGACGGTTATATGGCATCCAGTAGCACAGGAAGTATTGTATGGGCAAAAGGAAGGATGCATTCTACTAAATGTCAACATTTCCAAGAAGCTAATGTTCCATAGTCAGTGAATTGAAACTGAAAAGAGCTTGGAAATATTAGCGAGACAACAGTCCAAAATAGTTTCCCAAATCAATCATGAAGCAATTACAAGAGAGAAAGAGAAAGTCTTTGGAATGGCTGCCATGGTTCCCAAACTTGTATATTACTGTAAAAAATGTGGGAAGATCTCAAACATGAAGTGCACACAAAGAGTCCTCAAAATATTCTTGAACTAGAAGAATTCTGCAAAAAAGCACACCAAAAGTAAGAAAATATATAGCTGCTGTTAATGACTGTTAATGGATTTCTGCCAAAGAAGGGATACAAGGTGCTAACTGAAAGGGTGTCCAAATTTCCTTACCTGTTGTGTTTAGTTCCCCCCATTCTCATTAACCTTGATTTGATTAAATACAGAATTTAATAAGACATGAGATCAAATCAACTTGAATGGACCGTTTTCCATAATCATCCAGCTGACTGCATGAATTGCAAAAACTTTGATGTAACCCTCTTCCTGTGGAATTAAAACGTGCTCTTCTCTGCTCTCTCTTGCAATGTTTGCTGTTCGTGACCCATATTCAGCTGTGGTTATGTGCCCTTGTAAGACTGTTAATGGATTTTTGACAGTTCTTGTTCAAAAATCTATCAGGCTTGCCTTTCTAACTGCGGACACAATGAGTGCCTGTGAATTGAGAAGCCTATTGAGGAGTTCCCAATCTTTCATTTCTAGATGTGATTTGTCTTCCACCCTGTATAACTTTACCTAGCTTCCTCTTGCCCCTAGGATCCCAAGGTTCAAACGTTCCTTGCTCTGCCATCAGCTAAACACACAAATGACAGGGTTAAAACACATTCATTCACTTTAATGCCCATGATGTACTGTACCCTTAAAACAGGGGTCTCCAACCTTGGCAGCTTTAAGCCTGGCGGACTTCAATTCCCAGAATTCCCCAGCCAGCTTTGCTGGCTGTTGAATTCTGGGAGTTGAAGTCCGCCAGGCTTAAAGCTGCCAAGGTTGGAGACCTCTGCCTTAAAAGACAGGTATGCTAATTTCTCAGCCACATTCTCCTCAATCACTTAAACTTTACTGCATCTGGATCTACATATGCTACAAAGGTAGAAAAGAACAGCCGGATGAATTCTTCAAGAAGGTTTCCTGGGAAATTCCTACTTAAAGCATGTCTGCATGCAAAATAGCTACTTTGATAATGAAATCATTTCCAAGTTAACAGGAAGGAAGCTTTTAAAAACCCGGGAAATTATTGATTCCCCTTTTTTTTCAGTCACATTGTGGGGTTTCTTGCCAAATCCAATCTCAATTCAAAGCAGGTCTGGAGAAACTCCAGCAAATAAAACCAGGAAAGGCTAACCAGGAAAGCAGTTTAATGAGTAACTAGAGGAGGGAACCTATTGGATGCAATAGGTCACACTGAGATGTCTGTGGGAGAATGCTGGCAAGAGGAAAGCCAAAGCTGGCATGTCTGTTAGAAAAGGAAACAGCATATATGATTAGATAAGGGCAGTATTACAAAAGGTCTTGGAGGCAGAAAGAAAATGACTAAACAAACTTATGAAATCTCCTCTTGTTTTGGCAGCTAAGGAACCGCCTGGCTAATAACTGGTAAGGATTAATAAACTCTCATAAATTCCACCATCATACGCTACATCAGGTTTCCTCCTTGTCAATCTAAGGCCTTATGAAACCTTTGGACTGTAGCTACAATAATTCCATGGCATTTTGACCTGTGCTGATGGAGAATTATCAAAACTGCAAGCCAGCATATTTCAAGAGCTTCAAATTAAGAAGACAACACAGACAAGAAGAAATTACAAGGATATTGTGTAATGCTGGAGATTCTTTCCAAAGCTATATACTGTATTTTTCGGAGTATAAGACGCACCGGAATATAAGACGCACCTTAGTTTTTGGGGAGGAAAATAGGGGGGAAAAAATCTGCCTACCAGGTATTCATCTGGCTAGCGTCCTTAGTCTGGTCAGCTTCAGCACATTATTTTATCCCCTGGTTAGGACTTAAAAAAACCTTCTTCTGAGAGAGTAACAATGAAAGAGCCTGCAAGCCAGTAAGAGCTGGGAAGATCGTTAGCACCTGGTTAGGGCTGGAAAAAAACTTCTTTGGAGCAAGTAGAGCAATGAAAAAAAAACCTGCAAAGACTTAGGGCTGGAAAAACATTCTTCTGAGAGAGTAACAATGAAAAAGCCTGCAAGGTAAGAGCTGGGAAAATCTGTTAGCACCTAGTTAGGGCTGGAAAAAAGCTGCATTCGAAGTATAAGACGCACCCAAATTTTCAGCCACTTTTAGGGAGGAAAAAGGTGCCTCTTATACTCCGAAAAATACGGTAATATGATAGGAAACTTCTGAAGTGATTCCAAAGCTTGACATAAACAGAAGGTTTCAGGATATTTTACTCTATAAATAGGGACATTACATATAGACAAACATAACATGGTTCTCTTTGGCATGTCTCATTCACATACCATGGAAAGCCATCATGGTGTTTCTTCAGTTCCACTTAACATTCTGCATGAATCTAACCATTGCAATGGGTAGGTCACAGTTGATTGCTCAATGTGTAAAATCAACTAACTGTGGTTTATTCAGTACATCAAGGTAAAGCAAAACACGGCTTAGCACATTTTGTGAACAGAACCGTTGTGTAGGACTTGTTTCTGTGTGTGAAATTTCAAAATGCACTCACTGTATAGTACAATTATATTACAAACTGCCTGGTAGATTCACAAAACTACTTCAAATGTTAGTTAACCTTTCCAAATATCAAGTTCAATTTTCCAGCACTGACAAATGTTGCATTCCCATAGTAAGGAGTCTTGACAAATAATCTCCAAGAATTTGAACAACCAAGTGATGTTGTGTTGACCATGGCCACATAATCTGGGCTTAAAGCTTTCTCTCTAAAAATAAAGGAACCACAAAAGTGATACTGACAGCTGCATTTGGGAAGGATAGAAAAAAAGAGGCCAGTGCACAGCACTGAAAGGTTTAGAGGCAGGCTACAGACAGGAGCCAGATGGAGTTGTAAGCTGCAACAATTCAGCAAAACAGTATCTGCCGAAACCTAGTTAAATAAAGTGATGATTTTTCAGTCCATGTAACCCTGTCAACAGTCACTCAATTGCAATAATAATAGCAATTATGGGCTGCAACCCACTGACTCCAGATCTAAGAGTGAGTGTTCCATCTACCCAGAACTATTCAATAACACGAAAGCTTAGATTTTTTTAAATAACATGGCCAAGATACTCATGCAATCAGATGGGAATCTTATGTATATGATGAAAAAGTTCTGAGTTTTGTTTTCTGTAATTCTTCTATGTTACATGTTTGTACCTTCGCATTAATGCTTATCTTTGGTTGTTTGCTACAACCTTACATATTGTAAATCAGGAAATAAAACATTAAGAGCTGTTCTGCACACTCTAAAATCTTTTAATTGTAACACTGCAAGTTAGATTAGATTAGATTAGATTAGAATTCTTTATTGGCCAAGTGTGATTGGACACACAAGGAATTTGTCTTTGGTGTGTATGCTCTCAGTGTACATAAAAAGAAAAGATACATTCATCAAGAATCATAAGGTACAACACTTAATGATAGTCATAGGGTACAAATAAGCAATCAAATCATACTAGGAACCACTCAATATAAATCGTAAGGATACAAGCAACAAGTTACAGTCATGCAGTCATAAGTGGGAGGAGATGGGTGATAGGAACGATGAGAAGATTAATAGTAATAGTAATGCAGACTTAGTGAATAGTTTGACAGTGTTGAGGATGTTACCGTGTTTCCCTGAAAATAAGACCCTGTCTTATATTTTTTGGCCATCAAAAAAGGGACCAGCCTTATTTTTTTTGGGGGGGGGGAATGTCCTCCACTGACTCACCTCACTTGCGCATGTTGCCCCTGGCTTCCTTTTCGCTATCAGAGGTAATTAAGGAACTATTTCTGCAGCTGGCATGGCTTTCCTGAAGGCTGCAGCCAATAACAGAGCTCCAGATTGATCCGGGAGGTTGTGCTTATATTGGGCACATGTGTAAAATTCAAGCTAGGACTTACTTTTGGTGTAGGTCGTTTTTTGGGGAAACACGGCACATGTTATGGTCATTGGATAGGAGAAGATTCTATATAGTACTCCTGATTTGATAATTTATAACATGCAGAGAGCTTTTAAAAGTGGAAGAGTACATTGAAACTATACTCCTATCCCTGTTGTTGTACAATCCAGAATTCTATATTTCTTTTGTGAAATTCTTAGATTGTTAAAGTGCATTGCTTGAAAAGCAATGCATGAATGAGTTAAAATGCATTTGAAACCAGGCTGAAGAGGAAGCAGTGGTTGAGCAGAGTTCCATGTCAAATGGCCATATAGCAGCCAACACCAAAGGGAGTGAAAATGTCCAAAAACTATCCACATCTGGGAGTCAATCATCTAAACTGGCAGAACCATTAGCTATCAAATGAGCAATTCTCTTTCAGAAAAGTTGCTTTGTCCTGAAAATCAGCTTTCATTGTGATGAACTAGCTTGGTCCATGGCTGCTGATTTGTGGCATCAGATTTTTAGCAACCAGTCAGAGCACTGGAAAAATTAGTTGAGAACTGGAAAATGCGCTATGAAAGGAAAGAGGCTCTTAGTTTTCCCATTTAAAATTTCTAGACATGGGCCTCTGGATGATAACAACAACCCAGCATTTTCCTGGCTTCAATAATTGCATCAAAGCTCTGCCACACTTCGCAAGTGGAGTGTGTGCCATTCGTCACTATAATTGGAAGGAATCTATTTAATACTATTCAGCCACACTACTTATAATGCAGTTCCTGCCTATGAAAAAAATAGTTGTCTCAACAAAACAAATGGGACATTTTTTTAAATCAAAATGATTACGAAATACTGCACATGGCAGACACACTTTCTTCACCCCCCCCACCCCACCCGACCATTACATGAACCATCACCTTCCTAATAATTGTGGCATTTAATAAGGCTTCACACTTTTTTTTGCAGCTGCCGGGACACATTGCCCACAGCAGTAGGTTGCTTCCCAAGACCTCTTACTTTCAGTTATAATTGCTTAATGCATTTTTCATGAAGAGCACAGGGTAATAGTTATGTTAAATTGCCTTCTTTTTCATGATAAAATGACTTTAAAACACTCACACGTAACATTTATGCAATTGGAGAGAGAGCATTGGCTCAATGATTATGACTCTATTACTTGGAATCCCATGCATTGTCAGGCTCACTTCATCTCAAAAGGAAAAAAGAGAATTTTCATTCTCAATCACAACCACGCTGGCTGTATAATAAGCCATAATTATAGAGTGGCCACTGCTTAGCTCTGTCACATAGACATCTGCACACTTCTGAGATCACAAAAGCTTAGTGAGGGCCTGTAGCAAGGTACCGTGGTCCTTAGGACTGAGAATCAATGCTGTTTATAGTGCATTCATGGAGAATCCAAATAATGTCATCAAATTTTAGTCCCTGGTACATGTTTTAAATTTGTTTAGTTATGGTATTCCGATCTCCCTCAATGGAACAAAGCCCCTGAGGTAGAAAAACAGAAACGTTAAGTATATTTCTCAGAATGCAGAATGTTGTAGAGCAGGGGTGTCAAACTCAAGGTCCGGGGGGGCCGGATGCAGCCTGCGAGGTGCTTAGATCTGGCCCGCGGGGCCATCCTGGAAACAGCGAAGGACCAGCCCACGGTGCCTCTGCCAGTGAAAACAGAGCTCACAAGGGCTGCACACGGCCCTCCCAAGCTGTTTTCACCGGCAGAGGGTAGCAGGAGGCCGTCGCAGCTGAAAACGGAGCTCAGGAGCCCATTTTCGCTGGCAGAGTGCCCAGGCCACCACATGTGCCCCTGACATGAGTGATGTCATGCTGGCCACACCCCCTGCCCCCCCCAGGTCAAACACAACCCTGATGCGGCCCTCAATGAAATCGAGTTTGACACTCCTGTTGTAGAGAATTCTGCTTCCCTTTGGTGTTGGATGTGGTAGGTGGCAGCTTAAGTTTCAGCAGATCACTTCTGATTTGTGTTTCTTTCCCTTAATTGTCAAGTTGTTTTGAGCGAGCGCACAGGTGTTTCACACAACTGAATGCAAACTTTAAAAAAAAAAAGCTTTTACAGTACAGCAGCAAAAATAGTTTCAAACCAGGAGTACCATTTCCCCTCAGATCAATAGGAATGTATGATTTATGTGCAAGTAAGGATTCTTTAAAAAAAAAATCAGAATAACAATATTTCTGAGGAAGCTAAAAAACAAGACAAAGCAATTGCTACATTTTTTAACAGGCAATGTTCCAAAAATGAATCTTTAGGAAGATTTACCAGATGTCATTAGTTCTATAGTTCTGCATTTTTAAAAAAAATGTCATTGTAAATCATCGCTTCTTTACTACAAAACACAGGGATGCCAATATAATCAAAGGGGTCTTCCCTGATTAGAAATTACAGCATTATTAATATAGAAGGAAGACTTGGCGAAAGGTCAAACTCGGGGCCTGCAGGCCGGATGTGTCACGCGCTGGCCACGCCCATGCCTGGTTTAGTGAAGGGCAAAAAAGTTGTGATATGTCACGTGCCACCGCCGTGACAACGCAAGTTTACCACCCCTGTTCTAACATGTCAGCCTTCTCAAGTAAACCAGATAGGAAACATGACCAAATGAACTAATTCTGCCTTATTGTAAGGCTACTACATTAACAGAATATTGCAAGCCTGAAAGTACAAATCTCCCATTGTCTCCTTCGCAGCCTAAGAAGTTAGGGAGATTCCTCTTTCTCCTCCCATTATAGAGCTATGGGGTATGACCTCTCTTATCTGAGCATTCCCTGAACAGTATCTCTGCCTTGTTCCTCAAGGTCTTTCTTACATACCATCCACATAATTTGTCAGCTGGAATCTCTGTAGGATAGGCAGATTTTTTTTTGCAATTAAACACTTAAATGAAAGTATCTGTGTGGGTGCTGTACTGTAATTTCAGAAACTACAAAAAAACAAGAAAAGCTATGATATGATCTGAAAGAAGGCACATGTCTAGACACAGTTCACAATCACAGCCAACTCTACTAGTTTCAGCGTGGCAGAAAAAGCAAATGTAAGCTTCCACAGAGTGAAGATCCTGCATGATCATGTTGATTTAAAAATCACAAGACTGTCTAGGCAATTCCTTAGATTTCTTTTATGTTGTTTTTGTGAAGTTAAAAACAAAAGAGTCACTAGAAATTCCTGCTTGAGAGTCTGATGCTGTGCAAGAGGATTAGCAAAGAGGCAGAATTTGACAGTTGAATCCTACTAAGAGGTCTCCTTCCCCATCATCAAGCACACCTGTTATTTGCCTACTTCTGCTTCATATCACAGGATGTTTGCAGGTGAGATAAAATAACAACATGGATGACCAAACACTAGAGCAGTGTTTCCCAACCTTGGCAACTTGAAGATATCTGGACTTCAACTCCCAGAATTCCCCAGCCAGCATTTGCTGGCTGGGGAATTCTGGGAGTTGAAGTCCAGATATCTTCAAGTTGCCAAGGTTGGGAAACACTGCACTAGAGGGACAGGGAGATAGCTCAATCAGAGGCCATTTCTTGGATCAGCTTAATAGGCGATTCATCCTAAGGAGATGGGATGGGGGTCCATAATACACATTTCATCTCTGCCATTAACTCCTGAGAAGTGGCGCCTCAGCCAAGCCACCAGTCTTGTAACTTTACCTCCCCTACTTGCAGTAGCAAGTACAATAATATGAATCTATAGTAATATTATATGTTACGGTACAGTAGGTGATTATATTAGACTATATTACTGTATAGTATGTCATCTCCCCTGAAAGGTACCACACATATGTCTGCTCTGGGAGGACCAATGTTCTTTCTGCAAGATATCAAACTTTTATTATCAGTTGAATTTTAGGTTGCTACAGAGATTCCCTACTGACAATGATCTTGAAACCCTCTCATCATCTTTCAGATGCATGACTCAAAAGCTCTTCTTGGCTATAATGATGAGTAATGTCTAATGTCTTTGGTGACCTGTTTGGTCTCAATGCAGCTATTCCCCTATAGCTGTGATGGCGAACCTATGGCACGCGTGCCACAGGTGACATGCAGAGCCATATCTGCCGGCACGCGAGCCGTTGCCCTAGCTCCGCTCCAGCGCGCCAGCCAGCTGATGAGGGCCTCTGGGTGGGGGCGGGGCGGGCATTTTCACCCTCTCCAGGCTCCAAGAAAGCCTCTGGAGCCTGGGGAGGGTGAAAAATGGGCCTACCGGAAGTCTGGAAACGGGGGATGGTGTTGCGCGTGCATGCCCGGGGGCAGGGGGAAATTGAATTATGGGTGTGGGCACCCGAGGAAAAAATGGTTCACTATCATTGCCCTATAGCATCCATTGCTTTGCTATTTAGAGTATTGTCAAATTATAGATTTTAATCTGGGAAAAGAATGACAGGAGACTCTGAGACGCCTACTCACATTCCCTACAACTTGCCTGTTGGTTGACACTTCTATCTCTTCACTTCATTTATTCCCTGGAATTTATAGCTCCCATCCTATTCAGTAAAATGTTGTGCTTAGCATGAGAATGCAGCTGAATTCCCCAACAGAATAGCCTCCAATTAACTAAATGGCAATGACAGCCTTTAAAAAAAAACATTAACAAAAAGTAAATGGGAACAAGTAAATCTGAGCTCATTTCTCCCCCCACCACCAAAGAGGGTGGAAGGACAAGAGGAATGCAGAAATGCAACTTTGAACACATAGTTTTGACAGCAAAGTCAGAACTTCAATGTCTTTGCCAGTTTTTGTAGGTACTATTGGAAATCAAAAGAGAAATAGCCATTACTCACACGCATACTTGTGGACACATCTAACACCCAGCCTTCTGCTATAATTATCTTTATTATTTACTTCAAACAAGATTTTATTGGAAACTGAACCCACATGTTTCCCTTTCACCTTATTCTTGATTACTTTAGAGCTATTGCTCTCTTGTATTCTGAGTTATGAAAGGAAACAGTAAGAAAATAAAAGGTCTGTTGCAATATAAAAGAATTTCATATATTCAATCCATCGTTTTCCGAAAAAGCATACAGGGTAAGAAAGCAAACATAAACGCCATTACAGTCTGTTGGGAGTGGACAGAAAGGGGCTTATATTAAATATATGAATGGTGCATTAAAGATGTCAATGGCAAAAACTAAACAAACCAAGAACTCTGCCAGAGGCAAGCCCAGACTTGCGCTCAATGAAGCTATTTGGTTGCATCATTGCCGTGCTATTTTTCAGAATGTAAGAAAGCGATCGGATATAAGCCTCAGTGAATGCCCTACACCTGGAAGAATTGACTTTTTAAAATAATGTATGAAATTTGGGCAGAGGGACCTAGGTATATGATACCCAAAGTTAAAAGCTTAATAATTTACAATGGAGATCTAGTTTGTTGTGGTGGTTAAGATATCAGGGTGGAAACTGTGAGTCTTAGGTGTGAAGCCAGCTGGGTGACCTTGGGCCGGCCACTTTGTCAGCCTTTGGAAGGAGGCAATGGCAAATTAGTACTTCTAAAATATTTCCAAGAAAACATCAAGAACTCATCCCAACCAGAAGTCAATACTGACTCAAAATTACCGATGGAAGAGAATATTTGCACCTCAGGTCAATGGGGTCCTTGGTGCTCTTGGAGCTTGCTGGTTTTTTTGAAGGCATTTCATTACCAAGCTAGGTAACATCATCAGGTAACATTGGTCGGTTGGTGGGGCCACGGGGGAGAGCCTTCTCTGTGGGAGCCCCATCCCTCTGGAAACCAACTCCCACCAGAGATCCGGACTATCCCCACTCTACTGGCCTTCTGTAAAGCCGTAAAAACATGGCTCTTCCGGCAGGCGGGGTAAAAAAGAAGATCAGATTCCCCCATGAATGAGTGGGTTTTTTTAAAGCAATGTATTGTTTTTAAACTATGATGTTTTTATATTATTGTTCTTATTTATGCTGTACGCCGCCCTGAGTCCTACGGGATTGGGCGGCTGATAAGAACGTTTATTAAATATTATTAAAATTAAATTAAATTAAATTAATTAAAATCAGTGCCAATGATGTTACCTAATTTGGTAATGAAATCTCTGCCAGAAAACCACCAAGCTCAGAGACCACCAAGGACCCCATTGTCTCAAAGGGAAAAAAATTAGAATGACCCACCTAAAGTGCCCGGCAAATTCATGAGGACATTTCTCCTGCCCTCCTGCCACAAGACAAACATGGAGCAATATCTGATTATATATTAGAATTAGATTGTTATTCCCTTGACATAACAGACATCAAACCCTCCCTCCTACCTATGCTTCGAAGAAGAAGAAGAAGAAGAAGAAGAAGAAGAAGAAGAAGAAGAAGAAGAAGAAGAAGAAGAAGAAGAAGAAGAAGAAGAAGAAGAAGAAGAAGAAGAAGAAGAAGAAGAAGCAGCAGCAGCAGCAGCAGCTACTTTTCTAAAGAAGAGCTTTTATCATCTATTTTGAAAACAGGGAGAAATCTAGGGGGGATCCCTTCCAACAACAGGCACTTGGTTAAAAAACAACAACTTGCTAACTGCAGGACCCTCTGCCACTTCCTTGTAAATGCAAAGAGGACTTGAGGTATGATTTAAACAACAGCCCTTCAGCTGAAATGTTTATAGAGGTGGTGTGAAGTCCTTATGGCCTTCCCTGGATCCCACATCAAATAATTACATTTCAAGCATTTGGAGTTCAAACTCCAGTGGCATTGCTTCTGGATCCAAGCTTATGCCGGCTGTGAAGATCTTGAACGTTTGTTGGGGCTTAAAACCTGCAGCCAATACAGGTCTGGATTCTAGTTTGCTAATGGGGGTGCCACTGAGGACAGTTCTGCTGGTTGGCACTGTCTCCTACCCACATTTTCCAGTTATTTTATTGTGCCCTCAAATGTTTGCCTGAGAACACAGGGAGACCATCACAGGTTGGTATGCCCGCTAGCAATATTGCAGGGAAAGAGAGAGCTGGCTAAAAAATCTCCTTCACCCAGCAGGACTCGCTTAAGAAATCTAAGAACCAAGGGGTTTCTTTCATTCACGGATGTTCAGTTAGGACTTAAGCTATAAAGTTCCTCTCTTATCCCATGGATGGGAACTTTCAAGCAAAATACTGTGTTGAAAAGGAAAAATCAACAGGTCTTTGCAAATAAATAAATGGAGAGGAGAACCAGCAAGGGCTTAAGTTCACGCCATAGATATTCACTGTAAGACATATCCATTTCATGTTAAGGCACAAGAATTTTTAAACGCAGTTGTCCCGCTTAAAGAGAGATGAAAAAACATTGAACAAAACTCGACAGAATTCACCACTGCAGTGCTACCGTAGTCCCTGATCGGCAGAGTTTTTACAAAACAGCAATCCATGAATCTGTTTTGAGAAATCAGATCAACCTTTTTTGCTTGATGGCCACATCAAATAAATGGCCGATGAAGTGACAACTCTTGAACCTGGGCGGTTGTTTCCAGACAAATCAGATAATCCAAGGCAATATGGTCTGATTAGGAATTACTGTATTTTTCGGAGTATAAGACGCACCTTTTTACCCTCAAAAAGAGAGTGAAAACTTGGGTGCATCTTATACACTGAATGTAGCCCCACCCACCCAGTCACCCCCACCCTTTGGCCTCTGCCTGCCAGCAATTTACCTCTTACAGCAATCAGGGCAAAGCCTGATTAGCACAAGAAGAAAGTATCTGCCTCCCGACACACAGCTGACTCAGAAGCCATGTGGTAAAATGAAGCTAACTATGGTGGCTGGGAGGAGACAAACTGAAATAGACTGCTGGCAATGTTTGACTGCTGAAATTGAAAGGAAGTAAACTGCAAGCTGCTGTGGCCTAGAGGAAAGAGCTCTTGCCTCACAATCAGGAGGTTGTGAGTTCTATCCTAGATAGAGGCAGATTCTGTTACTTTGTTAAATGTTTGTAGAGTGTTCAAATTATTAGACTTATTTTTTAAAGACTGCTTTATTATTGTTCTAGACAACTTAACAAAATGAAGAAGCTTTTTAAAATAAATGCTTGCTCTGAAGAGGCCCAGTGCTTTTGTATCTTCTTTTAAATAGCAGAGAATGTATACTTCCAGAAAGCCACATAAAATTTAAAGATCTGTAAAAGTATAATCTGAAATGTAATAGTGTCCTGTTCAGTAAATTTCCTAACAGTTAGGACAATTGGAACTGAAGTTAGAACTGAAGTCGTGTAGGGTTCCTGCCTAAGCAGGGGGTTGGACTAGAAGACCTCCAAGGTCCCTTCCAGCTCTGTTATTATTGGAGGAGTTGGTGTGATTACATTTAAGAAAACTTTCTGGCATTATGTACATTTCTCCAATTCTTTGCCATTTCTATGGGTCAGGCACACATGCACAGAAATACACAGCAAACAGTGTATATCATCTGTACTGTTTGCTGTTTGCCAAATTGCTGGGAGGCAGAGGCCTTTTTTCCTTGTTTTCCTCCCCCAAAACTAAGGTGCGTCTTATACTCCGGTGCGTCTTATACTCCGAAAAATACGGTAAATGTTTCGCTATTCATAAAGAATTGAAATATTTCTCTGTTTTTCTTCTCTCTCACACTGTTTTTCATGATAGGAAGATGTTTATCTTTTTAGTAACCCAGACGTTAATAGCCAAATATGTGCTGGGAATTGTAAGAGCTATAATTTAATATAGTTTGAGAAGCCCAATTTAAGACAAGCTCTTTGCATCTACCCCAAACTTAAAGATAGAACTAAATGCAGTTAAAATAATCACAACAACAACAACAACTGTTTCTGGTAATTTTGGAGGAAACCCAAGCAATTCTTTTTAAGGCAAGGTGGATGACAGACTCTGAGGCTTCCTGGGAAGAGGGCAGAGGACAATGGAAAGCAATCTATTTATCTTAATAGCTGAAACATAAGAACAACACTGTCTAATGGGGAAATTTGGAATTGATAGCTTATTTAAAAAAAGCCATTGCTCTTTTTCAGGTACTTTGTCAATTAATTATAAATTGTGACTGGGCTACGATCATTTGAGACTTAATCTTCTGAAATAATGGGGTACACCTAATTATTTCTTACACAGATTGCCTTGCTTTGTTCTTCACCTTTAACAATTCTCTGTTATGATGGAATACAGAATTCTCTACCACACAACCATGTTGCATTAACAAATGGGATACGGACTGACAGGTAGTCCTCAACTTATGACCATAATTGGGATCACAATGTGTGTCACTAAGTGAGGTGGTTAAGTGAGACACAGCAGATTTTATGACCTTTTTTGCTGTGGTCATTAAATCACCAGAGTCATTAAGTGAATCACATAGCATCTCTGAATGACTTTTTGCCTTTTGGAAGCCAGCTGGGAACGTTGCAAATATTGATCACATGACCCAGGGACAATGCAACCATCATAAACACATGCCAAATGATCCGAATTTTGATCTTGTGATTCTGGGGAGTCTGTAACAGTCATAAGTGTGACCAGTTGTAAACCACTTTTTTTCCAGTGCTGTTGTAACCTTGAATGAATGGTTGTAAGTTGAGAACTTTCTGTATATCATATTGTTAGTTATTCCTCTTTTTGGAGGCCTCCTAATTTTAGTTAAAAAATAGTAACTGCATTTTGAACGAAGGGGATGGTGCTGTAAACAACATTGTTTTTTTGCTTCTCTGACAAGCATTAAAAACCACAGGCAGAACATTTACTTCTGGGCAACATCTAACGTTTGTAAAATTAATCAACTACAGCGATAGATTGACTGAAAGATAGTGTTAGATAACTATTATAAATTGGTGCAACAAATTAAAACAGATTTGGAGAAGTGGAAAAGAACCACCATAAAATGAGTATCCTGCAATGGCTAGCAGACAAAACAGGGCTGGGGGGGAGAAGGGGGGGAGAAGGGGGGGGGAAGGAAATATCAAAGGATTTAGGAAGATACATTAACTTGGTTAAACAAAAAGCATGATTATTTTTTCCCTAAAATGATTTGTACCCAGACAACACACTATTCAATTGAAATTGGAATTTATATATGTCATAAAGTAAAATTAAAAAGCAAAAATTACCCCCACACACATACACACATGCAAACACACATTTCCCAATTTTCTATGGTTTAAAGTAAAATTTAGAGGTAGGTACTCACCTTCTTTCCAAGCAGCCCTTGAATTCTGAACTCAAAACCCCTTTAAAACCTACTTCCCAATGGCCAAGGCCTAATAAATTTATTTAGGCCAGGATCATTGAAGAGGTTACTTGGAATCCATCTGGCTCGCCAATTGTTATAAGGAAATATCCTTTTAGGTTCAGTTCCAAGTGGGGAAAAAGACACTGGATTCATGAAGGTTGCTTGGAAGGAAGGTTTAATGGTGGACAGGAGCACATGGCAGGAGCCCCTGTACAGAAAAGGTAACTTACATGGTTGTGTGGTGAAGAGAAAAAAGAGGAGGAGATATATTGAGTTCCTGGTTTTTATAGTGTAAGTTGGGTCCCACCTCTTAGATTTCCTTTTCCTGTATAGAAATGTATCCCATTGGCTCTCAGACCCCCCAGGGGCATGCTGGGGTGGCTCTTGGCTTTTGTCTAATCCAGCTTTGGCTGAAATGGAAGGGCCTTGGGCAAATCCTATTATGGTTTTGTTATGCAGAAGACTTTCAGCCAGGTGAGAGGAATGTGTGAGCTTAGCAGGGGTGGGGGTTTCCAAGGAGTCTTTTGTCTGTTTAAAAAGCATGTTTCCAGATGTTTCCACAGAATATTTCCTACATTTTAATATCCCCTAGGATATCTCATTTCCTAGGAGAGGGGTGGGTGCTAACTTCCTACAATAGACTGAAAGATTCCATGCGTTTCAGTTCTACTGTTTGTGACTGAAGCTAAGCTTTATTTTCAGGTGCTCTAAAATGTTTCAGAAAGCACTGAAAAAAGGCCAGTGTCAGCCAGCAGAATAGGTGTTAAGATACGGTGAATGGAAAAGGCAGACAGAAGTGGCTTCAAAACAACAGCTCCTTATTTGGCAACTATTTACAATCCAGTGAAGGCTCTGTCTGACAGACAGCCCTTTTATAGGGAGCTGCCAGGCAGTCTAGCCAATCAGCAGTCAGTATTTTCCCTCCAGAATGGAGGACCTGACTGAAGCCTATGTGCTTCAGTCTGAGAATGTAACAATAAGTGTCTTGTAGACACTACTGTATGGAGATTTTTTAAAGCTCTGGAAAGCCTTTCTCTAACCAGTGAACTGAAGGCACATGAGTTTGCAGAGTGGCCCTTGCAGAACCTGGACCTACGAGGCTGAAGAGCAATGACATTTTTCAGCAAGAAGGACAACATCCCTATTTTGAATTTTTACAAAGTGCAGTGATTGGTTGAAATCTTACATTAGAGTATCCAAATCGGTAAATGCTTGGGTTCTGAAAGGAGTATGACTTACTCTGAAGAACATTTGAAACAAGTTAAAGTAATGACTTGCTATCTACTATTATATTTCAATAGCTCATTTAGCTTCAAAGGATAGGGATGAGGGTGCCAAGAAACAAATTATTTGTATTTAATTAAAATTAAATTAAAATCTCGAGGCATACACTATATATGTCTCTCTATTGTATTCACAATTATAATTTCAATTCTGGAGATGATGTTAGTAATTATGGGTGGGTGTCACATGAGATCCTGGGAGCTCAGATTATGTATTACTGTCCTAAGACTTCTAGTGTTGCAGATTTAATGCCTTGCTTCTGCTCTTTGGGTTTTGTTAAGTCTTTTCCTTTTGCAGACGTAGGCTTGTTTTGTTATTTTTTACACCCTTGTCTATTTTTCTCCAGAATGATCTAACATGTGCATTCATTATCTGAACCTCTCCATAGTTTAATCAACTAAAATAAGAAAATGGTAGATCACACTTCCAGGAATTTCTTTGCAAACATTTCAGCTGACTTTAGGCAGCTTGGAAAATGCAATTTGCAAAGGTCAGTTTTCATCTTTTTGTAATTTGGGCTTTGGATAGCAAAACCTCTCAGGGCTTGGTATTCTATCAATTTCCTGACAATTGATTTCCATAGGGTAGTTTCTTTCTCTTCCTAAATTAAATTTACATCTTTCTGCTTTCCAAATACAATTGATTTATGTACCAACAGACAACAAAACACTCTTATGTTTTATCATTTGCACCACAATAATATGCCTATTTAATTATATGTGTCTCTAGCCTGACTGCTGGAAAAAGTCCAAAATTTGTATTGATTTTTTTTGTATAAAACTAAAATGGCCACCTATCTTAGATACAATAATCCTGGCCGGCTCACAACAGGCAGTAACAATAAAAAAAATAAACATTTCTCACAAAAATATAACAAGAAACACATCAGGTTTCCTCTCATGGTTCCAAGATATCCTATTAACTCCACACTTGCTGGGCTCATTTATTTCCTAGCCTGGTGGATGGGCGAAGAGTCTTGACTGCCTCCTAGAAGGTTGTTCTGAAAGGGTGGAGGCAGCTATGGAAAAGGTACATAGTCAAGATCACACCAGATGATACCATTTAAGAGAAGGACCTGGCGGGATGGGTAGATACTCTCAGCAGTGGTAAAATCTACTACTTTCCCTACCGCTTTGGAAGCGCGCATTTTGCACCGTCGTGCATGCTTTTTTCACCCTTCGTGCATGCACAGAAGGCTTTGAACATGCGCAGAGGGTTAAAAAAAAGAAAATGGCTACATCCGGATGGGTGGGCAGAGCCTCGCACTGCCACCACTACTGGTTCTCCGAACCACCGCAGCCGCCGCTACCAGTATGCCTGAACCGGGCCAAACTGATAGCATTTCACCCGACTCTCAGAGAGAGGTGGTCTTGCAGATAACCTGGCCCCATGGTACACAAGGCGTATATGCGTACACAAGGCGTTATCTTGCAGATAACCTGGCCCCATGGTTAAGGTGACCAGATTTTAAAATTGCTAAAGAGGGACACCATTGACCGGGGGGGGGGTGTCAGTCAGGTGGGTTCCTGAGGGGTGGGTTCCTGAGGGGTGGGTTCCTGAGGGGGGGTCTTCTCCTCCTACTTTCTAACTCCTTCCCTCCTCCTCAACCCTCTCTACACCTTCTCTTCCTCCCCTTCTACTTCCTCTTTCATTTTCTTTGCCTTTCCTGGAGTGCTTTTATACTAAACTCATTTTATATTTGGCAGACTGATGCTAATCCCAATTTTAAACTAATCATATCTCTTTTTTTAAAAAAAACCATCATTATAGTTATATTATTATTTTTTTATGTTATACTCTCTTCTAGGTACATGCTGCTATTTCCATCTTACCTCCCCAAAAAAAGAAAAAAGAAAAAAAGAAAAAAAATCTAATTTCTAGTTTTGTCATCTGGGATATGCACCAGTTAATTCCAAATTTTCATCCAAATAGATCGCTATTCGCTTAACTTTCCAAGATAGTTACTGTCTCCTGTTTTTTAATTTTAAGCCAAATTGCTTCCTTTAATTCTTTAATCTCTTTATTCATCGCTTCTGTTTTTTATCCTTTGTTCTATCAAAAAACTAAATGCCCAATTATTCTTTTAATTTCTCATATTAATCATCAAAATTCTGTCTAATTTTATCCACTCTATAAATATTCAACAAGTAGTAAAGAAAAAATAAAATATAAAAAGGAAAGGAAAAAATCCAAATCAATTAACTTATCAACTCTCAGTTTAATAAATTTTAAAGTAATTAACATTCATATTTCCTGTTCATTATTTAATATTTAAGTAATTTCCCTTAAATTCTAGTGATCATATTTATTCCATATTTCTCTTATTGTCATTGTTTTATCCACATTATTCCAAAAGATTAAACATTGTTAATCTTTATAAAAAGAACGAAAGAGAAGAAAAAAAAAATCTTTGAATTTCTAACGTTATATTAATTATACACAATCATAATATATCGTTTCATTTACTAATCATCAAAATTCTTTCTAAATTTATTCAATTACATATTCAACTCTTAAAATAATACATTTTTCCCCTTTAAGATTTTTTCATTTGAACAAATTTCATGTGAAAAAATAAATTGAAATAAATGAAAAAAAATACACAATCATAATACATCTTTTGAGCTCTAATACTTATATTTATCATTCATACTTCTCATCTTAATTAACTTTGTTATATCTAAAATATCAAATCTTTTAATTTGTTAAACAATATTAATCTGTATATAAAAAAACAAATTTTTTTCTCTTAATAAGATAATTTTAAATTAAAAAAACATTTCTATAATATTCCAATATCATCATCCATTCCCTTTTAGTTTCTCAACTACTTTGTTTATATATATATATTTCCTCCACCCCATCTGCTTAATTTTTTTTATCTTTCTTTTAATTTTGTACCAATAAGTTCTCTTTCCCCACGCTCTTTTCCTCTCTCTTAATTTTACTTTCTGTATATATTTAATTTTCTTCATTCCTTTTTCCATTTTATATATCTCAAAATCCTTATCATCAATCTGAACATAATTATTCTTGATATCTTTATCTCTGTTATCATTATCACTGTTATCTTTATCTCTATTTTCACTGTTCAGTCCAGTAGAGTCATTGTCATTAATCATTAATCAGCATTACATTTCTTTCTTTCTTTCTGTCTTCCTTCCTTCCTTCCTAACTTTTCTTTCTTTCTTTCTGTCTCTTTCTTCTTCCTTCCTTCCTCTTTCTTCTTTCCTAACATCTTTTTCTTTCTGTCTTCCTGCCTTCCTAACCTCTCTCTCTCTCTCTCTCTCTCTCTCTCTCTCTCTCTCTCTCTCTCTCTCCCCTTCTTCTTCTTTCTCCTTCCTTCCTTCCTTCCTTCCTTCCTTCCTTCCTTCCTTCCTTCCTTCCTTCCTTCCTTCCTTCCTTCCTTCCTTCCTTCCTTCCTTCCTTCCTGGCTGTGGAGAGGAGCTGGCTGAAGAAGATCCAGCAGCAACCAACCTACCGAGGCTCCTGGAAGACGGGAAGCCGTCAGCCCAGCCAGGGGGGAGGAGGAGGAGAAAGGCGGTGATTTAGCCCATCAAGCGCACTCCACTTGGCGGCTCTCGGATGGAACGGCAGCGCGCGCGGAAGAAATGCCAGAGGACGGCGTCGAGCACACGAGGCTCTCACGGGCAGCCGCGCTGACCCTGCCTCCGCCGAGGAGGAGGGGGAAAGGGAAGGAAAGCGCTCCTGCATCCCAACTGCAAGTTATTGTTGCCCGTCCTGCCCAAGCGGCCGCGCGACGTGACCCCGGAGCCGGATGGGCACAAGGGCAGGAAGAGAGAGAAAAAGAAAAGGTGATGCTGTTTTAGCGAACGGAAGTGATTTCGACCGCGGCGCAGAGGCGCCCAGCGAGCGGGGCATCAACTTTTCTTTCTTTTTCTCTTCCTGCCCTTGTGAAAGAAAAGGTGATGCCCCGCTCGCTGGGCGCCTCTGCGCCGCGGTCGAAATCACTTCCGTTCGCTAAAACAGCATCACCTTTTCTTTTTCTCTCTCTTCCTGCCCTTGTGCCCATCCGGCTCCGGGGTCACGTCGCGCGGCCACTTGGGCAGGACAGGCGACAATAACTTGCAGTTGGGATGCTCTGCGGGAGCGCTTTCCTTTCCCCCTCCTCCTCGGCGGAGGCAGGGACAGCTGCCCGTGAGATGACTCGGCGCCCGCTGTCACCTGCCGCTGCCTCAGCGCCGTCCTCCGGCTTTCCTTGCGCGTGCGCTGCCGTCCCGCTCGCCGGGCAGAAAAGCTTCTGTCCTTTGGATGATTGCAATGCGCCACTTACAATCATCCAATGCGCCACATTTGGCGCATGCGCCACGGTTTGGCCACCCCTGAGGCCGCAAAGCAGAAGGCGGCAGCAAGGTTTCCTCCCCACCCCCACCCCCGTAGCTCGCCCTCGTTTCTTCCCTCGTTCGCCTTCCTCATCTCTTTTCCCCCACCTAACTCGGCTTGTAGTCGGAGAGCCGAGCGAGCCGCCCTCTTTGACGGTGCCGTGTGGACGCGCCTCTGCCCCCCCTTTCAGGCCCGTCCTCCCCGGCTGCTTGAAGTGAAGCCGACCTTCCTCAAAACCTCGGCTACTGCCTTAAACAATTTTTAAAAAAATCCTACCGTATGGCGGCTCAGCAACGGCGGCTGGGAGCAGGCTTCAGGCGGCAGGGGGGTTCGGCCAGCAGCGGGCAGGAACGGTCAAAGAGGGCGGCTCACTCAGCTCTCCAACTACAACAAGGTGGCAGCGTGCAGCGAAATGGCGGCGGGGAGCACTTTTAACGCTCCCCGCCTGATGTGAAGCCGCCGCTGATTGGTCAGAACAGTAGAGTAGACTCTGCTCTGACCAATCAGCGCCGGCTTCAAGGTGACCAGACGTCCCGCTGTTTATTTTAAAAAAAAATTTGTTGCCGGGCAAACTGAAAAAATCGGGACTTTTTAAGAGGGCGGGCGGGACGCGGGACAAATGATTAAAAAGCGGGTGTGTCCCGCCAAAATCGGGACGTCTGATCACCTTACCCATGGTACACAAGGTGATAACTGGCACCTTGAATTTTAAAGTCTTCATAATAAGATTTATTTTAATTTTTCCTTAAAAAGAGAATATTTGTAGCTCAGGGTCGAAAGGAAGGGGTCCTTGAAGCTCTCTGAACATGGTTGTTTTCCTGCAGTTTTTTCATTATCCAAACTAGGTAACATCACCAGTGCTAGCTTCATTATCTAGTTTGGGTAATAAAATGTCTGCAAGAAAACAATTAAGCTCAAAGAGCACCAAGGACCCCTTGAATACAAGCCACCGGCAATCTATTAACAGGAGTTATTCTCTCTGTGCTTAATAGCTTGATACCCTGTTCCCCCCAAAATAAGATAATAAGCCCAATCGGGCTTTTGAGTGCATGGCAATAAGGCCAAGTGCTTATTTCAGGGTTCAAAATAATTATAAGACAGGGTCTTATTTTCGGGGAAACACGGTAGGTACATGCATTTTAATGATGAACTGATTTTTTTTCAGTGGTTTCCATGAAGGCTACCATATTCTCCCCTTTTAATTGAGAAATTCACACCATTAACTGCTAACATTTTAAATCCTGGTTGCTGAGAAAAGGTTTTAAGTTTAAGAATAATTTCTTGCTGACAGTGCAGAAAACTGCTTTACCAAGTAAAAATTTGCCAAATTACATACAGGATTTAGAACGCTTATGTATCAAAACACCAAAAAGGAGAACACTTCATTATTCCACCCACTTCTGCCAAGTCCAGAAGAATTCCTGACTGAGATCTGAATTCAGGTCTTTTTGGCTTGTACGCTTATATCTAAAACATTAGAGCTGAAGTGGTGCAGTGGTTAAATGCTGCGACTGCAGGCTGACTGCTAGTTCAGCAGTTCAGCTGTTCAAATCTCACTAGGCTCAAGGTTGACTCAGCCTTCCATCCTTCTGAGGTCGATAAAATGAGGACCCAGATTGTTGGGGGCAATATGCTGAACTCTGTAAACCGCTTAGAGAGGGCTGTAAAGCACTATGAAGCGGTATATAAGTAAAGTGCTATTGCTATTACATGCTGCTCAACAGACAGCAAGTTTTATACCGTATTATAACTAGTCAACCCACAATCTGTTGGGTCATTGTTTCAGAGGTATTTCCTTACCTAAATAGAGAAACAAGAATGACCATGGACAAGCAAAAAATCATTGAGAGTGGGACTTCCAACTTCCTTCTGGCTTGTAGGAAGCTGGCAGGAAGCCTTGGAAATGATGATCACATGCTGGCTGACCACGGCAGAGCAGCAGCACTGAACTTTGCCAAAACTTTGCCAAATTATAGTTCCAAGGGAATTATGGATCCCAGATTTTGGATGCATTCTGTAAGGTACATTGATTCAAAAATTGTTGCCCTGTAATGCACGATTTCACTCAATTGAAAGTTACATACGATCAGACAAGACAAGATTTGGTAGATTATATATTGCTATAATACTGCAGTAGAAGTGCATGAAGTGCTGACAGATAAGCTCCCAAAAATAAACTTCCTAATTGCAAGTCCAAAATATATATATCCACAGAGGAGGATCTTTGTTGGTCCTCTACTTGAAACCCTGCTTTGGGATCGCTTCCTTCCTCTCAGGAAGGCTCAGTAACTCTGGGAAAGACATAGAGAGTAGTTTCCTATGAGAATGAGCAATTCTTTATGCGTTTGAAAAGGAAAATCTGTCTTGGATGAAGTGTTCCTGCAATTCTAATTCACAACTGGGACATAGTTAAAACTAGAAGTTAAGAAACAAGCTGTACAAATGGTTTTTTCAGGCTGATAAGCAAGTAAAAGGGATCTTGATACTCTGGGTATCCTTTTCTACTCTTCAAAATCTTTCTTTGGGAATTGCAAAATGATAGAGCGGCTTAATTGTCCACCAGTATTCAAATTACCTTTATGAGGATAACGTTGAAATGGATATATAACAAGCTAACTTCAATTTCCTTTATTTACGGGTTGGATTATTTATGCCCACCCCATAAATAACCCTGCCATTTTCAGAGCATATTAATTAAAACACACAAAGAGCAATTGCAGGCATTTAACATCATTTTCATTAAGCTGTTTCCATGGTGCTGCATTTATTACTCTTATTCCTAAGTGAAGTAATCTTGACGAAAAAGAAATCTATTAGCTCTGGAATGAGTAACTGCAAACTGTGACACTTGACTAGACAACGCTGAGAAGAAATTCAATAAATTGCTGCTTTGGGAATTTGTTCTAATGGACTGCAAAAGCTGGCGGGCTAGTGCACTAATACTGTGTGTGTGTGTGTGTGTGTGTGTGTGTGTGTGTGTGTGTGTGTGTGTGTGTAGAGAGAGAGAGAGAGATAACTATAATACTGGGTTACCTTCAGAAGCTAAAGGAGATTTATTTATGTTTTCTGACTGTAGAAGACTGCATTATTTTTGATCTTGTTGAACCAAAATGCAAGCACCAGTTATGTGGTGGTAAATGTCCTGGTAAATGTGTGATAACACTCCTAATTTTGCACTTTCAGGCAACTGGTTGCCTGAAACTTGATGAGTCCTCTTGTGGTCCACTATGCAACACTGCTGGGTCACATGTTGGTATGCCCGCTAGCCATGTTCTACTTCAGTCCTCACTGTAATTCCCAATTCAGAGTAATAATGTGTGCATTTTTTTTACAAATATCACTAACTTGCATTTCCACGAGGAAGTCATTGAGGGTGCAATTAAAACCCTAAAATCCATCCAAACGTTTATTCTGTCCTCATGACTTTTTTTTTGCAAAGTGTACCAATTAGAAGTATGATGTACGGCATTGTTTTTCAAACTTAGTAACTTTAAAATATTGAATTCCACACACCTTAAAGTTGCCAAGTTTGATAAACACTGGTGTATGATATTTCCCTGGTTTTGCCAATGAATTTATATTGAAAATTTGCCATTTTCAAAACAGATTCATTGAAATAAGCTATGGAACCCTATTCTTTAGTTTACCTTTCCTAAAAAGCATGATTTAGTTCTTTAAAAATGCTAGTATTTATCTATGCAAAGGCAGTAAAATACATAATACATATCAAATACTTTCACACCAAGATGCTAAAGATGCTTAGGATATATATTCAGGTTTATTTTTAAAAGCTAATGAAAAGAAAGGGAAAAGATAGAAGAGGAAAATGGGGATTGTGGGAGATTGCAGAATGTGGCTACCATGTAAAATTAATAAGCAGATGAGTCTGAGTAAGATAGATTACCCAACAAAATCAAGTTGCTTTTAACCGCCTCATTGCAATAGATCATATACAAGCATTAAAACTGTGTAAATTATTTCCACATTCTGGGCACATGCAGACATAACCAGAATCAAATGGGCTGCCTACTTGAATCTGGGCAAGTGTGTCTGGAGCAGGGAAATGAATTGCAAGAATTAGACCTGAATCTAAAAAAATCTCAGTGAGCATATGTATGGGTCGCCAACTTCAGGAGATCACTTCCAACTTTCCTAATTATGACCATCATTTCTGACATGAACCATATTTGTAAGCCAGTGAGATACTGCAACAAACTACAGGTAGTCTTTGCTTAGCTACCACAAGTGGAATCAGCAACTCAGAGGTTAAGTGAGATGGTTGCTAAGTGAAACAGTTTTCAGACCTGTGTCTGACGTTCACAGACCATCAAAGGTTGCAAATGTGACCTTCTGATTAAATTCCAATGATATGCAACTAAAGTAAGCATTGCAGGAAAGAGTTGCCTTGGCGAGGACGACGACATAGTAGTTTAATAAATAAATGAAATAACAAAGCCTGAATTAACAGAATTTCCAAGAGGAAAATTTTCCGCATCTGCTGTTTCCATAATTAACGCATTTGGTTTTCGAAGGGCTTTGAGAAAACTTTGTGCAGCAATGTAAAGAAGAGTTATCTGCAATTAACTTATCCAAAGACAAAGATAATGGTCTTTGCCAAAAGCCTACGTTGCATAATTGGTCCTTTGGTGGACACAAGACAGAACAGGTAAAATGTTTTAAGTATCTTGAAGCAATATTCCACACTTCTGGGAACATGAAAGCCAAATGGAACACGTAGCGCTTGGAGCTCAGAGGCTATTCTGAAATTCTTTGACACAAAAGGAGGTACTAGAATCTGCTGCCATCAAAATACTTCCGGGAAAATCCCTGCCGCAGCTGTCTTACGGTGCACAACATGGCTCTTATCCAATTACAGTCTACTCAAATCCGTGCAAACTAACAGCAATTTTCCAGTTGGATGTCTCCCAAATGCTGGAAATCAGGGGCAGAAACATGATTTGGGCCACTAACTGCCTACTGCTACTTGAAGCATAGTTTCTTTCCCCCCAGGTTTGATCTCGCAGGTATTCTTGATAACTTTCAATCTAGATGGAAGCAAGGTGGGCCTCTAAAGTTTTGCTCCCTGGTTCTCCCTGAATTTTGAGCAAGCCAAAGTACTTGAGCACGCCTTAAGTGCAAAGCACCAAGGTAGCAAATTGAGGTTACAGCTTTTCAAAAGAATTAACTCCACAAATGGTGGAAACTCAAGAGTAGGTTACACGCCTCTGAGGACAGCTTGCCAGCTATCGTTCCTTTCTTCTACTTCCCAAATGGAGAGCATTTCCAAAAATTAAATTTGATATGCTTCCAGTGGCAGTCCTATAGGGCAAATTCTGAAATATCTCCTCTAAGGAATACATTGACTTATCTGTATTAGGAATGATATAAAATAGTGCTTGTTTTTTTTCTTCTATTGCACTAAACAATTTACACCTTCCCTCTTGCATTTTCCAAGTCGATTAGAGCAATTTTATGTTCCCCTATTGCTATCAGACAAAAAAAAACACCTGACTTCATTAAATAGAATGTGGCAAAATCCTGTGTGATGGCATGCAGAGTCTAGTTCACCTTTGTGAATTGGCCTTTTGACAGCTGCTCACATTATAATTTTTATGTTTTACAGAATGTTTGAACTATAAATGATTATGTGTGTGTGTGTATACAGCTTTGATTATGCTGGTTATTCTTTAGTAAGTGATTTATTGTTTTTATATTACTGCTTATTATTGTAACACATTCTACATGGCTGGCCTTTAGCTATACTAAAGTAATAAAGTAAACCTGGAACTTGCTATTATGCGCTGGGTTCATGGCAGTGAAGTCACATGGTTTATAAAGTGCAATAATTATCTGAAATGAAGATGTCGGTAAATTTAAGAGAACACTTACTCTCAAAAGAATAGAAACACACACACATTATATAATATATATGTATGTATGTATGCATATATATATATACACATATACATACATATATATATATACATACACACACATACAGTATATATATATGTATGTATGTATGTATGTATGTGTGTATATATATATATATATATATATATATATATATATATATATATATATATATATATATATATATATATATATATATATATATATATATATATATATGCTATATTATGTGTACACGCACACGAGATAGACTATATGGTTTAGAAATCAATCAGTTGCACCACATTCCCTCAGACAAAGTATGGGTGTGATATTGTTAACCCCACTTGTAAGACCAGACCATGAAATCAGCTTCACACAATGGTTAAAACTACATGTAGGTCTTGGTTAACAGCCACTCGTTCAGCTACTATTCAAAGCTTTGACGGCACTGAACAAGGGGACTGATAGCCAGACCTCCAAGTTGCAGCCGATGCAGCAACCCTACGGTCATGGGATCACAATTTGGCCCTTGGTGACCAGCTCACAATTATGATGGTCGCAGCAAATGGTCGCAGCGTAACACAAGTCATGTGATTTACACTTACAACAATCACTGCCAGCTTCCAACAAGCTAAGTCAATGGGGAAGTTGGCATGAGGTTGCAAATGGTGATCATATAATTTCAGCCTTCCCATGTAAACCAGACAGGATAGATAATTAGTTGAACTAACTCTAATTTACTGTAGGGCTACATTAACAGAATCTTGCAAATCTGAAGGTATAAACTTCCTGCCGCCACTTTTAATTGCTTGATCCATTAGAGTGGATCCTCCCTAACTTTCTCCCGCTGACTGTTAAGCCACTGGGGGCTCCTGTCTCTCTTTTCTAATTGTTTCCTGGACAGCATCTCTGCCCCTTGCTCCCCAAGGTCATCTACGCATTCCATCACATCTGATGTTTTGCCTAGCAACTGCAACTGAACTGGCCAAAGCTGCCATTGTAAATTGACGTGGCTATGTAATGTCACACTTTATGACCACGTTGCAGTTCCCTCTTGGTCCCAATTACTATAAGTTATCCAAGGATTACCTGTATTTTTATTGAAACTGGCTAACTAACAGAATCTTGTAAATCTGAGTTTGCTGTTCCTTCTCCCCCTTATATTCTAGTGAATGAGGGAGGTGTCTGTCTCAGCTTTCCAAGTATTATCTGTGTGTTGTGAACATAAATAAGTTACACACACACACACACACAGCAGTGAATTTTGCATATTTCCATCAAGTTCATCCTCCTTACTTTCTATAGATATACCTCAGTATGTATCCATATACCAGCCACTCTGTCTCCTCCCAAAAAGAGGGCAAGACTAGAACAAGAAACTTAATATATATGAACAAATGCAAATGAAAAGACTGATTGATCCCTAGATGTATATTCTTCCACACAGAAACCTACAAATATATACCCACAGTCCTCTACTTTTCCCCAAGAGTAAGAGGAAAAAAGAGTTAAAAACTGTGATTGTGATGACTTGAGGCATATGGAGTAGCCACACAGGAAAAAAGAAAGACGAAAAAAGGAACAAAAATGCGTAGAGGTGAGCAAGGGGCCCAGGTACAGCTGAATATGGAGAAAAAAAAGACAAGATGTCCAATATAGGTATACCAAAGGGTTAAATTCATCAGGCAAGTAGCCTCCCATGCAAGAACTAATTTTCCAAGCCATTTGAGCTTTGCTGCAATGATGACTGAAGGATGTGCCCATCTTCCTCTTTACTTTGCTTTCATCAGCTTCTTCCATTTTCATCAGTAGCATGAGTATAAGACAACCCCTCCCCCCTCTGCAGATAATTATTTTAGAAAAAAAATATTGGAGATATAAAATTTGACCTGTGGATGTTGCGGATGCTAATTAAATGCAATCTTCATGCTCAGAGAATGTACATTTGTAAATATCTGCCTGGATAGTGACTGTGAAGGGCAGATTGCTGTAACAGATTTGGTCTGATTAAGGAGACCGGTTTATGCCCTTCCAGTGTGTTGTAAATATCGCTATAAGCAGGCATGAATGACAGACTATCTATAAATAATCCCCTGTAGTACCACTTGTAACACTAATTACTTAGCCTCCTGCAAGCGGCAGGATATGCTTGCCTGTCAAAAAATGGCTGAACTGGAAGTTTATAATATACTGAAGGTTTATAATCTGTGCATTTTTCAAGAAAGTCATTTGTGTGCAGAACATGGGGGGGGGAAATTAATATGCTCTATCTTGGTTATCGTTTCAGAAAATGTTCACTCACACAGTCTCTTCCATCTGTGGAATGTGATCAGAAAATTTAGTCCTAATTCATCAGGCACGATTTACTGATTACAAGAACTGTGCTGGCAATGGCAAAAACAGGCTGTAAGGGTATTTCTACAAGGCTGGGCAGAATAGTAACACTAAATCAGCCCATTTCCTGATGTACGGTTTTTAACAGAAGTTGCTGGAACAGTTTTTCAAAAATTCCCACTTAATAGCCTCTGCCTGTGAGTAAGCATCCCTGGTCTACTGGATATTGTCATTATGATGATATGCTGGCAGCTCACTTAAACAAGGTTGGCCTGTGGAAAAAAACCTAAGGATTAAATCAGTATTAAGTCAAAGCCACAAAATCACACAAAATCACACCACTCTACAGTCTTTGTGCTGTGAAAAAAGAAAAGCTATGAGCATCATTATTGCAAGTCAAATTGCAAAATTTTGGAGAAAGGAGAAATGAGAGGTTTTTGTGTTTTGTTGTTTTTATGCATATTACCCGGGTAGCATACGACTGGAATTGATTTTGGCTTGTCTCCTTCCTTAATATTCTCACTTCCATTTGGAACTGCAATCAAGACTAAGGAAGTGCATTTGCTCATTTTATGTTCTAGGTGAAAAGCTGAATTACATACATTCAAAACAAATAATGCATTTTAGGTTGTACCCTTAATAAATGATAACTGATGGAGTAAGAGGGTTAAGGGTTTCAACTGAAAAATATAGTTGAAATAATATGCCAGTAATCAATTCATTAGGTAACTTTTAGCTACCGTAATCCCCTTCACACAAGTGGAGTAAATAATGCTGTCTAGAAATCAGAGTCACTTATGCTTATCTCTTAGATCAAGCAAATTAAAAAATCAAGTATCCAAGCGAGGACTTACCTGCCTGAATGCAGTTATAAATTAGAAATGTAGACATTATTCTGAGAATATAAAAAGGATGTACATCAGGGAAAAGATCAGAATGAGTCTGTTGCAAACATATTGTGCCAGATTAATCGCATCTCCTTTGATAGAGTTACTAGCTAAGTTGATAATGCTATAGATACAAGAGATAATGTAGGGCTTTAGCAAAACCTTTGACAGAGTGCCTAATTATAGTGTCCTTAATAGAATGATCAAATACGGTCTAGATGATACTACTGTTAGACTGACTCACAACTGGCTGAATCATTGCATCAAAAAGTGAACATTAATGACTCCGGTTCAGCTTGGAGGGAAATACCAAATGGATCCTAGACCCCAACATTGTTGATTTTTATAGGTGTCTAGATGGAGAATTGAGAGAACTCTTACAAATTTGCAAATGACACAAAACTGGATGGCATAGCTCATATTTAACACAAACAAAGAAGATTTTAAAAATGTAGACAATTCAAGCAGTGGGCTGAAAAGAATAGGATGGAATTTATCAGAGCAAAATGTAAAGTTCTGCATTTGGGTAGGAAATGTTAAGGTGTAAGTACAGGATTAAGGAGACCAGTGGTACATAAAAATGGAATCTGAGTGTCCTTGCTGCCCCCAAATTAAACATGAGCTAGCAGTGTGGTACAGCTGTTAAAAAGGCAATTGCTATCTTGGAGTGCATTTCCAGAAGTGCAACATCCATGCCATGAGGAGTAATTGTTCCACTCTACTTTGCTTTGGTCATTTGGTCTCCCCCATGTATGTAAGATTTTGTATGTTTTTTAAAATGCATTTTAAATTGTTTTAAATTATATTGTTTAGTGGTTCTTCAAATGTTGTACGCCGCCCTGAGTCCCCAGGGAGTAGGGCGGCATATAAGAATCCTAAATAAAAATAAATCCTCATTTGAACTACTGTGTCTAGGACCATGACCAATGGAAGAATTTCACAGCAAGGCTACCAGATGGTGAAGGATTTGGAAAACAAGCCCTCAGAGGAACAATGAAATGGATTGGGCATATTTGGACTGCAAAAAACATGAGTGAGGGAAGATGCTTTAATAGTCTTTAACCATTCTGGAGGATTATCACAGAGAAGAGGGAGTAGACTAATTCTTTATTGTCCCACAGAGCAGTTTTAATCTATATCCTGAAATAATGTATTATTGAAAAAGCTTTAGCATCTTGTTTTGCTAAACCTCTCTCTAAGGCAGATGAAACATGACTTCTATTCCAAAAGAAAAAAGAAAAAAAAGGAGGGGGGGGGAGGGAAACATCTAAGATCCCTTCTCCTTTAACAACATGATAATCTATCAACAATCTTAAAGTGATTCCTTTCTTCATCATCCCTTTTAATGGAAACTAACTGGAACGTTGTATTAGTAGGCAGCAAAAGTCATTCCTACCTGCCCTCTGAAATTTCTGCCAAAATAACATAACTGTTGTACCCGGATCTTTTGATAAAATGTAAATATACGAAAGGGACATTCTGAATTAGACTGACACAGCCATTCAGTGGGAAAGAATGGCTTTTCTCAAGATTACAACCTTTCTTCAAAAATGAAATCTTTCTAGAAGATTACTTTGGCAGAATTCAGCTTAGCTAGCTTGATATAGAAAGATGACTGAAGGAAATGCAATTGACCTGTGCTATATATGGAGGTCAAAGGCAGATAGCTCAGTATGAGTCTCTGACCTTGTAAGTTTGTTCTGTAGTTCTATTATCTACTTCATGCATTGCAAACAAATTGGAAGCAAGCAGTGGCCTTCCATTACACCTTGCTTATTTACTACCATAAAGGCTTTGGTCAGCTGGTAGAGTGTTTAATGAAGAAAACTGTGTTGTCTTTCAGAACTCAAACACTTCAAATCAAGATTTATAGTCAGATGTTCTTAAGCAGAATAGAATGTGTCTGCAACTGGGAAGAAAAAGATGAACTCTCTGTATGTAATATAAATCAACAGAGAAAGCATAGACTGTACTGCATGTGTTGAAATTGCCACAGCTGATTTTTGTGTGTGTCTGTAACCAAATAACAAACTTGTCAATTGAGAAAGAAAAGGACATTCCAAAGGAAAGATACCTTACATATAGAAAATATAGAAAGGTAATCTCATTCCAAAGATTGATATTTGCAATAAAAGTTTGCCATGCTTGAAGAAAGGATCACATTCCAAAATTCTGATACTTTCAATAAAGTTTAAAAGAAGCCTTTTAAAAATTGACATTATTTTTTACATTAATCAATTGTAATTTCTTACTTCTGCTTTCCTAGAAACTGTCTTGTGCTTCTGAAAGATGCAATTACTTCTATCACAACAATGCAATGGTTTCAAAACCATTAACTGTATAAATCCTACCACAATGTGTACATGTACAGTATTTTCTTCCAAACTATTTTGTTTAAAAATTCAGGCAAAAGTAATCACATATTTTAAGAATTTCTTGTGGGGAATCAAATCAGCAACATTAGAAATGTTCTTTAAGAAAAGGCAGGGAAAGGTGTAGGGAATGTTACTTGATTACAAAGCAAGTTGCTTTTTTCAAAGCCAAGACTGAGTATTGTTATATGACAACTATATCCGTACCTTCTTAGATAAAGTCTATTGTGTTTAACATGCGTGAGTGCCTAAAAGCAGGGGACTCCAACCTTGGCAACTTTAAGACTTGTGGACTTCAACTCCCAGAATTCCTCAGCCAGCAAAGCTGGCTGAAGAATTCTGGCAGTTGAAGTCCACAAGTCTTAAAGTTGCCAAGGTTGGAGACCCCTGGCCTAAAGGAAGCATCTAACTAATCTTTGGCTGATCTTGAACAGTTGATCAGGGCTAGACCACTTGGTAACTAAGGTGAGAGCTGAACTGTAGGGCTCTAGGCTGAACTGAGAAACTGAAGGAATATTTTGAAGGAAACTACTGTACTTCCAAACTGTTGCCAAGGAAAGGCTACAGATTTTTTATGAAGTCATCAGAAGTGAGATCAAGTGATAATATACCTTGTGAAGGACTATAGCAGTGATGGCGAATCTTTTTTCCCTCGGGTGCCGAAAGTGCATGCATGTGCGCTATCGCACATGCACGAGTGCCCACACCCATAATTCAATGCCTGGGGACAGCGAAAATGGCCTCCCCCGCCCCCCCAGAGGCCCTCTGGAGGCCGGAAATGGCCCATTTCCCAACTTCTAGTGGTCCCAGTAGGCCCATTTTTCGCCCTCCCCAGGCTCCAGAGGCTTCCCTGGAGCTGGGGAGGGCAAAAACGCCCTCCCCCGCCCCCCGGAGGCCCTCCGGAAGCCGAAAACACCCTCACAGAGCCTCCATGCAAGCCAAAAATCAGTTGGCCGAGGCACACATGCGCGCTGGAGCTGAGCTAGGCAACAGCTCGTGTGCCGGCAGATATGGCTCCACGTGCCACCTGTGGCACGCGTGCCATAGGTTCGCCATCACTGGACTATAGGATTGTTTTTAGCAGTAAAAGCAGATATTAAATTGCTGTAAAAGCAGATTTAAAAAAACATCTTTGGTCATAGAGTGAATCATGAAATGATTTAATTCACAGATGCCTTTACTTTAAGCATTGTTAAAAAGTAAATGCCTTTACTTTAAGCATTGTTAAAAAAAAAACCAAATACATAAACTTGCCATTTCTGGCCTGGGAATGCAAAGCCCATTCGTTTGATGTATTAGCTATTGAAAAGTATCTAGGCTATTATTATTTTTTTAGTTTAGCCATCTTGGGGCAAATGAACCAAATCATACCGTGTGGAGAAAGGGGATCAAATAATTGCCTATCAGCCCTTCTGAAAACAATTTAAATCAAACATTTGTCTAATTTCTTATTTGTCAAAATCCATTGTCAGAAATGGACCAGAGAAAGACGACAGTACAGGTGTCTTCAACTTACAACCATTCTTTAGTGATTGTTCAAAGTTACAATGGCACTAGAAAAAGTGACTTATCAATTGTTTTTCACACTTATGACTGTTGCAGCATCCTCATTCGGATGCTTGGCAAATGGTTCATATTTCTGATGGCTGCAGTGCTCTAGGGTCATGCGACTTGTTCGGTGCAGTCAATGGGGAAACTAGATTCACTTAACAACCATGTTACTAACTTAACAACTGTAGTAATTCACTTAACAACAAGTCAAGAAATGGGGCAACACTTGCTTAATAACTGTCTTGCCTAGCAACACAAATTTGTGGACTCAATTGTGATCCTAAGTCGAGGACTACCTGTAAAATGCTAGTGCTGGAACTTGGACTGTAAAATATTTCCACTTTGTAAGAAATAAGCATCTTACATTCTCAATCCTAAGTGCTCTCACTCTCCCTTTCTGGTATTGTTCCTGTTATCACCAGCAGCTATGTTGCCTGCTTAGAAGACTGGTGGACTAGTGAAATTCACTTCTTTTATAATGGAAAGATGATTTAATTCCACATCTATTCATTTCAGAACAGATACATCAAAAATTCTAACACAGCTGTCAGCTTCAAGTATAAAACTCTGAAATCTTGGCAGTAGTTATTACAACAACATTCTTGTAGGTTTTCTTAAACAAAAGGAATAGGTACTAAAAGTGTTTTAAAATAATCACAGGGAAACTGTTCTAAGTCTTAATGCCTAGTGCAGATCATTGAACTGTTCTGTCTCTCAACGCCAAAGGATTTTCAAATTGTACTGCTAGTAGAGTCTACACCAGAGTTTAATTTTACTTAAGAAAACAACACCAAATATGTTCTCAATCCCCCAAAAACATGCTTTAGGGAAGGAGAAATAAAGACTTGCTATTTCTTCTTTATAAAACAGATTACAATATATGGCACTTTTAAAGTGTTTCATAAGAGCAAGCTTCCTCTCTTGAAAAACAAAGAAACAGTAAAGCCAGAATTTTACCCCTGACTTTGTTTTAGAATAAGGATTTCAGATCAGTAACCCAGATGTGTTGGTGGCTATAGAAGTGGTTGGGAATTCTGGGAATGTAAGTTTAGTACACCTGGGGTCCATAAGATTGGAGAAGGCTAATTTAGGTGTTTAGTACATGCAGGAATGTGGTGAAACTACCTGTGAATTAGACTTATGAACAACTTTTCACATATATCTTCTTCTGAACAAAAAAAATTGGAATGATACAGAAACACAGAATGTGCAGAATATTTTGTAGTTGGTAAGCTATAGAGCAATAAAGGTAAAGGTTCCCCTCGCACATATGTGCTAGTCGTTCCCGACTCTATAGCTTCTATAGAGCAATGTTTTCATGCTTAATCTGATTTCTACTGGCAGGATATTCACATTTCTACAACACAAGTCTGCTAAAAGGCCTTCCTGCACAGATTCAAGCACAGTACAATACTGCAGGACTCATTCTCCAACCTATAAAAGAATAAAAGTGAAATCTCCTTCAAAAGCATGGTAACTTCATGGACATACTTATAAAATTTTCTTCTACTGCTTTTTTTCCTGCACTCACCAGGTTTTGATTTGGGAGATTAAGTGCTAAGAGTGGGATAACACAGTTTGCCTTCCAACCCCTCTTGTCCCCAAAGCGTATTTTCTTTCTGTAATAACAAATCCTTGCAAATTCCAATTCCAAAACCAGTCAGCCTTCCCTTACCCTCTCAGCTGTTGTTGACATTCCAGTAGCCCAAGAGACTCTTACCTAAAATGGGATACCACAAAAATCATGTTGTAAAACAATCAGAGGGCTTATTGGTACAACAGCAGGAAACACGATGGGTTTGTTTAGGACCCACCATTTCTTCATGTGGTTGACCTAATAGCCACAGATCACCAGAGGAGAGTTTGTCACATTTGAGGGCATCTCTGAAATTGAGTGGAAAAGCCTGAATTCCTTGTACAAAGCTGATACCTTTAGTGAAAATCACTTGATATTTTTTTTGACATAGTTTTTTTAAAAGATGTAATTGTTAGATAAGAATTACTCTCATCAGAGGCGAAATAGATCTTTTCCTGAAACTCTGACATTATAGAAAGAAAACCGCAGTTTAAATACTAAGGTATAAAATATTTATTTCAGTACAAAAACAAATAAATCACATCCTGGCTATAAACATAGGTCTTGCTCCTTACAGAAGCAGAAGAAGAAGGGAGGAACAAAGAAAGGAATGTACACATGCGTACTAGGAACATATTAATCACGTGCTCAGGAATAAACCATTATATTTGATAGGGATGCATCTCCCCTGCATATACATGTAACAGGCAATATAAAATCACTGCCTGACAGTAATTCACTAGTATCATAAGCTAGTCACCATTCAATTATGCATTACTAAAGACTAAACTAAACTAAACTCATGCAACCTGTGATCCATTCACAGGTTGGCTGTCTAGTCTCTGTGAATGGTAGCCCATTAAAGCGCATCAAGTCTTCTGGTTTTGCTATCTGCCTAGAACCGTTCAGTATTTAGAACATACATTGTATTTGACTTAGTAAATGAATATTGTTGATCAAATCCTGCAATGTTTTTTCAACAACCTTTAAGACTGTGTTATGCAAGTAACTAAAGGACACCAACTATTCATGCAATACTTTTCTTTTCTTACTAGTAGATCACACACAATCGACAGCTGAACACCACCATATTTATGCCGCCCCATCGCTTCAACATACTACATGGTGAGATGACCAAGGTGTGAACAACTTTCTTAAGGGCTTCCCAGTCCAAGAATAGGTATAACTGGCACACAAGGTGAACTGTGCAAAGGCTCTCTTAACCTGTTACTACCTGTTCTTCCTGCAGGAACTGTTAGTTCAAGATGACTTCCCTCCCCCGATTGTTTGTGCAACCTCATCAAAGTCTAAAGGTGGAATGTCATTAGAACATAGAATAACAGAATTGGAAGGGACCTTGGAGGTCTTCTAATCCAGAGGTCTTCAAACTTGGCAACTTTAAGACTTGTGGACTTCAACGCCTAGAATTCTCCAGCCAGCTGTCCGAAGTAGTTTTTTCCCAGTCCTAAGTCTTTGCAAACTTGTTTTCATTCCTACTCCCTCTGAAAAAGGTCTTTTCAGCCCTAACGAGGTGCTAGCAATCTTACCGGCTTGCAGCATTTTTTTATTCTTACTCCCTCGAAGTAGTTTTTTACCAGCCCTTAGTCTTTGCAGGCTTGTTTTCATTCCTACTCCCTTTGAATAATATTTTTTTCAGCCCTAACCAGGGGATAAAATAATGTGCTGAAGCTGAACAGACTAAGGACACTAGACAGATAAATACCTGGTAGGTAGATTTCCCCCCCCTATTTTCCTCCCCCAAAACTAAGGTGCGTCTTATACTCCAGTGCGTCTTATACTCTGAAAAATACGGTAGTTTTACATCGTTGGCAAAGAGGACGCAGCTGCTTACAATATGATCACAAAGGTCGTTTATATAAAGCAGAAAGAGTGTTGGTCCTAGAACACTGCCTTGGGGAACACCACTATTAACTGGTGTTGGGTTTGAAATAGCATTTCCAATTTTAACTATTTGTTGCCTGTTTGATAGGAATGCAGCTATCCACTTGTGCAAGGATCCAGAAATGTTGTAAGAACTTAGTTTTAACAGAAGTTTGTCATGTACCACAGAATCAAAGGCTTTGCAGAAGTCTATGTAGATTGCATCCATTGCTTTACCCTGGTCAAGTTGAGAGGTCCAAATGTTTTTGCAATGTATGAGTTGCAGATTACATGACAAATTTTTCCTGAAACCAAATTGCTTATTAGAGAGTAGGTTATTTGTCACTAAATCGAGGGTGATGGATTGGTTTATGATGGCTTCCATGACTTTACAGGTGATGCAGCAAAGGGAGATTGGTCTATAATTCTCAACAAGGCCGGGGTCACCTTTTTTGAAGATAGGTATGACTTTTGCTAATGACCATAGGACAGGCAAGGAGCTCATGCTAAAAGATACTTCATAGATGGTGCTTAGAGGTTTAGCTATGGCAGAGGAGAGCTTTTTTAGAAAGTAGGCACATATTCCATCAGGACCAATAGATAGAGATGGCTTTAGTTTGTGTAGTGCCCTTTTGACGGTATCTTCAATAAAATCAATGTTTGTATGTACTCATTTTATGTGTTTATGGCTATGTTTTGCTTCTTTATATCCATTTATTTGTGCCATTTTTTCATGTGTTCTGTTTCCTTGCACTTGTTGATAGATAAATAAATAAATAAATAAATAAATAAATAAATAAATAAATATTGAAGAATACTGGGCCTAAAATGGAGCCTTGGGTTACCTCACTGCTTACTTCCCTCCATGTAGATGTAGTTCTATTAAGGATTACATGTTGAGTATGGTTTGTCAGCCAGTTAAAAACATAGCCACTTGTCACAGTTGTATCAGAGTCTGTTGCTCCCTATCCAGGTCCACCAGGCTCCAGACAGAAGACCAGGACTTTGGCAGTATTATCTTGTTGGTCCAGGGTCAAGATGTACAATTTGGTATTACCAGCATATTGATGACCCCAAACCAACGGATGACAGTTTCATGCAGATGTTAAAGAAGAGGGGAAAAATTGTTGAACTTTGAAGCACTCCACAAGTGAGCTGGGTCATGTGTGCAATCTCTTCTCTACCTCTCATTAATACTGATTGAAACTGGCCACAGAGACATGAGGAGAACCATTGCAGAATGGTGCTTCCAATTTCTAACCCCTGAAGCTGGTTCAAAAGGATACTGTCAATGGTGTTGAAAGCCACTGAGAGGTCAAGGAGCACCAAGATGGTTGCATTAACCCCACCCTGGCTTGGCCAGAGGTCATTAACAAATGCTACCAATGTTATCTCTATACAGTTCTCTGGCTTGAAACCCAACTGGAGCAGTTCCAAATTATCCAACTGATAATTTGATTCACAGTTAATACAGATCCATCCTGAGTGTAAAGAATGTAATTAAGAACATTAATCTAAAATATATTGGTCTTTCTGCAAAAAAAAAAAGGAATATATGTAACTTTTTATCTTTGTGTATCTCAGAAAATTAATGAAAAGAAATCTTAAATATATATGAACTTACACTGCAAATAAGCAGAAACTTTTATCAGTTGGAACAGAACAGCTGCTTTGGCATTCAACTACAGGGTTCACTAAGAGATGGGCTCAGGCACCAGATAATTTTTTGATTTGCTTGCCAGACCTTGGCAATCACAGATGAAACACATTGTTTAATTGGGTACAGCAACAATCTCTCCTAAGAAACCGGCTGCCTCTGCTGTCTATAAATTTCTGAAACTAATGTTTTAAAATGAGGGGAATCAACAGGAACTAATAATTGGAGGCCCAAAGGTTCTCTGTCCAAGTATTCGTTCTGTAGTGAACTCCACATCTGTGCTGAAAGGCTGAGTGCCAACTCAAGCAATTTGTATAAATAGTGGGACTAGCCCAACAATGATTTTATTTAGAATTTTGTTTCTGGGAATGACCTTTTCCCTTGTTTTACCTGTTATTCCCCTGTCTGAGGTAACCTCTTTTTAAAATTGAGAAACAGGGCCAGATTATTTGAAAAATAAATTTCTTATTAAAACCTTTCTAACGGATAAAATTGCACAGCTACCCTTTGTGTTTTCAAAATGTTCATAAGATTTTATTAATTTCTGGGCTTTGGGCAGGACCATCTTTTCAATTTTTTTTCAGAGATGGGCTATAGGGACTAATATTAGGTGGCTGAAAATTTCTCTGCTGCATAAATTGCAGAACTGCAAAATTGCTCTTCTCTCTCTCTCTCTCTCTCTCTCTCTCTCTCTCTCTCTCTCTCTCTCTCTCTCTCTCTCATCTATCTCTATCTCTATATGCATAATAAATAGCAATGCATTAATTAATAATTAATGCATTGCTCAACCAAGGCATAGATACTGCTTACATACTTACTATAATCAATATTTGAACAAACAAATGGCAACAATTTGCCTTAATGATCTTAAAGTGGAAATCAACATAGAACGAGGTGTACGACAAAGCGATACAATATCACCTGCCTTGAAGAAGTATTTCTCAGCCTGCCTTGAAGAAGTATTTCACAAACTAGACTGGGCAAATGATGGAATAAAAATGGCGCCTTTTAAAATCACTTAAGATTTGCAGATGATGTTGTCATCTTCTCACAACACCCAGAAGAGCTACAAAGAAGTATACAAAGGCTGCACAAAACAGGAGACCCATTTGACTTAAAAATAAACCTGAAAAAGAGCCAGGCTATGTTAAATAAATTCACCAAAGGAAAAATAAATATTATATCTGGAGAAGAACTAGGTGTAGTAGACCACTACATATACATTGGCCAACGGATCTCAATGGAAAGTGATACAATAAAGGAAATTGAATGGCATGTTAAATGTGGTTGGCAGGCATTCAGCAAGCTAACCATAATTTTCAAGTAAAACCTCCCCCTATGCCCGAAGAGAAAAGTTTTCGATCAGTGTGTGCTACCTGTTCTAACATATGCATGTGAAACAGGGACATTAACCTCACAATCAATACAAAAGCTATGAGTGGCACGAAGAGCCATGGAAAGATACATGTTCGGCATTACAAGGCAAGAAAGAAAGATCTGCACATGGATTAGAGAACAAATGAAAGTGTACAATATCATCAAGAGAGTAAAATAATTGAATTCCTTGTACAAAGTTGATACCCCCACCCTAGCTTGATTTTTACGCCTGTGCCTCGCCCTACCTCGTACAACTAGATGGTGGGCGGGGCTTAACTAGGGCTTATTTTTTGGTGTAGTGCTTATATTAAAATTGGACTAGGGCCTGTTTTGGGGGTAGGTTGTATTTTTGGGGAAACACGGTATATATATTCTCAATTCAGTCCTGAACAAGAAGTGAGCAGGTACATGTTACTCTAGTAACTTATTAGGTCTTCCGAACAGCTAACTGGTCATGGTTTGTTTAGCATCTCATTAAATAGGATTTCCAGCTTGAAGAATGAGCCCGAAAAAGGAGACAGTCTATGGTTTGTTAACTATTACTGCAGTTGAGAAAGACGGGAGCACCTGCAAAAGCTTCTTATCCATAGCTAAGCCAAGATCCTTAAGAGTTCTGATGTGGCAAATCAATCAAATGTATTATTAATAATGTAATTTTGCTTATTGCTAATAACAAATAACCTTCCAGTGACTCTAATATTGATAATGGAATGTTGCTGTTCCTTTTCCTCAAATACCTGTTTATAGTTTATAGATATTATTAACATGTGATTATAATGTATCTTTGGATTAAAATAATTTTCTTACTTGAATAACTTTCTAAATATGATCTGATTATATTACTTTTTATTGCTTACTTAAATCACTACTGAACAAACTTTGGTTTGATGTTAATTAGAAAGAAATAATTCCATGACTATGGGAAGAATAAAACTGGTATTAAGTCTAGGTTCTTAGAATTTACAACATTCAGTAAAATATAAATTGAAGGGGATAGAGCATTTTCACTACTACAAATCATAATGCATTCATTCATTCATTTTATTTCCTTCTTCAATTTACATAGCTGCCATCTCACATAGTGATTCTGGATATCTTACGGAATGAATGTTTAAGTATTACAATTGTTCCAATTAGTATTTATAGATATTATTGGCTGCAGAAACAAATATCTATATTTTATTTATATCTATGTATCTATTTAAAAATCTGATCCTTTGCATATTTATTTGGAAAGAAAATCTTAGTCAATTTAATAGGATTTAATTTTAGGCAAATGTATGTATGATTGTAGTCTAAAAATGTTAGTACTAGTTTTTTAAATGATTACTTACATTTTTTCCTCATTATTTTTAATGTAAATCAATGATATCTCCCTAACCTTAAAACTTTTTTTTTCTATTCCACTCCAATTTCCATTGCTTGTTTTACTTGGGGAAATTTTACATAGTAGTTTACCAGTCAATAAAACTAATCTTTTCATTCACTGTATTCAGTGCAATGCAAACTCTTTGTACTTTGTGGGTATACGTTAAGTTATCTGTCAAAGCAGGGAAAGAGGAGAAAAAACAAACTAAACAATTGCTTCATTAAATGTTTGAAAGAAGAAAAGTGTAGCAGAAACATTTTAATCAGCAACAAGAAGAGATAAAAACTAAAAACAAAACAAATCCAAACAAACCCCCCATGTTTGTCTCTGGAGCATTAAAACCAAACCTCAGAAGTGTCACTCAAAGCAATCCAGTCTGACATCTGGAATTCTAAAATTCCTATGGGGCTTGAGGAAGCCTTTTAAATGTCAAAATGAAGGAATGTTTGGTGCTGCTGCTGCACCCTACAAATCTGCTTAACACTGTGCCTATAATTTGTTTAAAGGATACTTACTTTAAAGAAAGTGAATAGTCATGCTTGCTTGTTTGGCTATTCCTCACTAGATAACTACATTCTTTACACAAGCGCAAGAGGTTTTCTGCATCTGTCCGACTGATTGCTCCATGATACCATCTACAAAAAATACAAGCAATTAACACTTAGAATAAATTCACTTTTAGAGTTTTTTTTTAAAAAAGACATTCCACTGTACTATATGATATGCAAGACAAAGCAAAGCAACTTTGAGAGATGTGTACTGGTCGCAGCCCTGCAAACTCCCAACAAATGCAAAATATCACTTTGATGTCAGTTTCTACTGCCCTATGTTTCCCTCCATCAAGTATCAGCAACTTACATCTGTTTTTCCAGTGGAATAGTTGGATCCACTCTCTCCCCCAAGATTCCACAGAATTCTGGGCTACCATGTTTGATGGGTTTGAAGCCTCCCCCGGGTGCCCGAAGCTGTCGGCGCCGATCACTTGAAGATGGAGAAGGTGAAGATTGCCTTATCTCTCCCCCGTTGAACTGGGCTGTAAGACATATTCAAGCAAACTGTTACTTCCAAATTAGCAAATACCCAAAGCATTTTAAGTATTGAACAGAAATAATGGATTTTAAAACAAATAAAAGTATATTGTACAGTGTACTATATGCCATGCTATGCTATGCTAATATAGTTGCCACTGTTATGGCAATGACTCTGAGCAAAGTTTATATAGAAGCCACAATATGAAACCATTAAAACTTTACATTCAAAACATATAACTCGAAAAGGAATCTCAAAAAGATGAGAGTAAAAGCAATAATAACATAATATAACATAAGGTATCATATAACGCAATATAAGAGCAATCCACCCAGGCTTCACTAACTTGATGAACACCCTTCTTAGGGAAACAACCAGGTTTTCAATGTTTTCTGGAAGATCAAGTGGGATTGGGCTCAATCTGATCGCAGATGGTAAGGTGTAACCAATCTGAACTCCTTGGCTGATAGTTCTTCACTCCATCAAGTGAAACAAAGCAACATTTAAAAAGTATGGTTTTATTTATTCATTTCAGTATAACAGCAGGCTGGCTTGGAATTTTAGGAGATGTATTCCCAAGACACCAAGGTCATGTGAGGTTGCAGAAGACTGATTAGCTGGCAGAAAACCAGCCCTCCAATTGCTCTTCCTGAGCCTTTATTTCCTGGCTGTACTTATTCCCCAAAGCCACTTATAAAATACTTGCTTCTTTTTGTTCTCTGCTACCTCATCTAGTTGCCTTATTCTGTTATACGCTGGTAGAATGATGCTGGCAGAACAGCTCAAATAAATAACTAGGGACAGGAGCAATCAGTCCTTTCCAATAAGACATTGAAAGTGATCGGGCATTGTTCTGTTTATGTTTTATATGCTGGTTTTCCATCTCATCCAACCTTATAACATGGATCAGCATAAAGTCTGATTTGACTCAAAACACACAATACCAGGAAAATAATAGGACTCAGCTTAGTGCAGCCTTTTCCAACTACCTCTCTTTTATATATGAAAGAACCACAATTCCTAGAACTATTTATTCAACTCATTGGGAATTCTGATCACTGTAGTCCAACTCCCCTGGAGGGAATCACTTGAATCCACCAGCAACTAAGCACCTTTTCTCTCAGAAAAGAGAGACACAAAACTCCAAGGATTAATTCTGGAAGAAGATAAAAAAGAGTTACCTCAATTCACAATAATAAATTAAATGTGAGGGAAGGGAGGTTGTGAGTCTATTGCGGTCACATGACTTGTCACTCAACAACTTCATTGTTTAGCAATGGAATTTTCAGTCCCAACTGAAGATTAAAGGGATAAATTCTGATTCAACTTCACAGATTTTTTTTAATAAAGTGGTCTATTATCAAAGCAAAGCTTGCCATTTACAGACTACCAAGTAAAGATACATAAACAAAGCAAGCCTGGTATATTATTGTTTCAGGGAGTTTAATGGAATATTTTTTCTTCAACCACCTTCCCATTGGAAGTCCAATACAAAATACATGTGACAAAGGATTAGAATTGCCCTGGTTCTAGTTCTCCTACCATCTGAAAGTTGGATTTCATGGATCATTACCAAAGAAAGCACCCAACAAACCCAGGACCAAGAAGTGTGACTTCCATAGCAAACAGGGGTCCTTAAGCAAAACAGAATAACAGAGTTGGAAGGGATCTTGGAGGACTTCTAGTCCAACCCTATACCATTTTAGACAAGCGGCTGCCCAGCTTTTTCTTAAAAGGCTCCAATGATGGAGCACTCATGACTTCATTCCACTGGTTAATTGTTCTCACTGTTGGGAAATTTCTCCTTAATTCTAAGTTGCTTCTCTCCTTGATTAGTTTCCATTCATTGTTTCTTGCCTTGCCTTCTGGTGCTTTGGAGAATAGGCTGACCCCCCTCTTATTGGTGGCAGCCCCTCAAATATTGGAACACTGCTATCATGTCACTCCTAGTCTTTCTTTTCACTAGATTAGCAATACTCAATTTCTGCAACCTTTCTTCATATATTTTAGCCTCCAGCCCCCTAAGAAACTTTGTTGCTCTTCTCTGCACTCTTTCCAAAGTCATGGTCCAACATGCAAATGAGAAAAAGTGATAAAGAAAGTAGTCACTAGGCAAGGCTATATGATTCTGTGTAACTGTTATTATCTTTGTATTATTGTAACACTATAAATAAAGACCACAAAAGTGACAGTCTTGTTAAGCTTACAATTAACCAGGTGAAGACAATCCTACAGGTAATAAAATGTTCACATGCTTTAACTCAGGTTAGAGTTGTTGTTCTGTCTACCTTTACCTTCTGTGGGCTCCCGTGAATAGCTGTTTAAGCATTTGAAAATGAAGGCAATTCACTCTTACTAAATTTTAGGATGCTATAAAATCTCTAAATGCTTCCAGCTAGCAATTTCAAAGGCGAGGAATACTTTAAAAAAATGGAAGTTACAACGAACTGTGGAACTCAAATGAAGATCTCAAAGATCAAGAAAGATCTCTGCTAGAATGGTCTTATCTGTAAAACAAACCCAGAGATCGCTACAAGTAATCTGCTGAAAAGTTTAGCTGACAGTGAAATAACTGGCAGTACAATAATGGTCCATATGGGACAGTTTTTCAGTTCTCTAATCTCATGACAAAATACATTGTCTAAAGTATGTAAAAGGAAACCCTGGTAAACTTGAAGTGTTTTGGAACAAAATGCTTTGGAATGATGAAATAAAAATTGAGCTATTCAGCTACAACCACACAAGACCAGTGGTACATAAAAATGGAATCTGAGTGTCCTTGCTGCCCCCAAATTAAACATGAGCTAGCAGTGTGGTACAGCTGTTAAAAAGGCAATTGCTATCTTGGAGTGCATTTCCAGAAGTGCAACATCCATGCCATGAGGAGTAATTGTTCCACTCTACTTTGCTTTGGTCATTTGGTCTCCCCCATGTATGTAAGATTTTGTATGTTTTTTAAAATGCATTTTAAATTGTTTTAAATTATATTGTTTAGTGGTTCTTCAAATGTTGTACGCCGCCCTGAGTCCCCAGGGAGTAGGGCGGCATATAAGAATCCTAAATAAAAATAAATCCTCATTTGAACTACTGTGTCTAGGACCATGACCAATGGAAGAATTTCACAGCAAGGCTACCAGATGGTGAAGGATTTGGAAAACAAGCCCTCAGAGGAACAATGAAATGGATTGGGCATATTTGGACTGCAAAAAACATGAGTGAGGGAAGATGCTTTAATAGTCTTTAACCATTCTGGAGGATTATCACAGAGAAGAGGGAGTAGACTAATTCTTTATTGTCCCACAGAGCAGTTTTAATCTATATCCTGAAATAATGTATTATTGAAAAAGCTTTAGCATCTTGTTTTGCTAAACCTCTCTCTAAGGCAGATGAAACATGACTTCTATTCCAAAAGAAAAAAGAAAAAAAAGGAGGGGGGGGGAGGGAAACATCTAAGATCCCTTCTCCTTTAACAACATGATAATCTATCAACAATCTTAAAGTGATTCCTTTCTTCATCATCCCTTTTAATGGAAACTAACTGGAACGTTGTATTAGTAGGCAGCAAAAGTCATTCCTACCTGCCCTCTGAAATTTCTGCCAAAATAACATAACTGTTGTACCCGGATCTTTTGATAAAATGTAAATATACGAAAGGGACATTCTGAATTAGACTGACACAGCCATTCAGTGGGAAAGAATGGCTTTTCTCAAGATTACAACCTTTCTTCAAAAATGAAATCTTTCTAGAAGATTACTTTGGCAGAATTCAGCTTAGCTAGCTTGATATAGAAAGATGACTGAAGGAAATGCAATTGACCTGTGCTATATATGGAGGTCAAAGGCAGATAGCTCAGTATGAGTCTCTGACCTTGTAAGTTTGTTCTGTAGTTCTATTATCTACTTCATGCATTGCAAACAAATTGGAAGCAAGCAGTGGCCTTCCATTACACCTTGCTTATTTACTACCATAAAGGCTTTGGTCAGCTGGTAGAGTGTTTAATGAAGAAAACTGTGTTGTCTTTCAGAACTCAAACACTTCAAATCAAGATTTATAGTCAGATGTTCTTAAGCAGAATAGAATGTGTCTGCAACTGGGAAGAAAAAGATGAACTCTCTGTATGTAATATAAATCAACAGAGAAAGCATAGACTGTACTGCATGTGTTGAAATTGCCACAGCTGATTTTTGTGTGTGTCTGTAACCAAATAACAAACTTGTCAATTGAGAAAGAAAAGGACATTCCAAAGGAAAGATACCTTACATATAGAAAATATAGAAAGGTAATCTCATTCCAAAGATTGATATTTGCAATAAAAGTTTGCCATGCTTGAAGAAAGGATCACATTCCAAAATTCTGATACTTTCAATAAAGTTTAAAAGAAGCCTTTTAAAAATTGACATTATTTTTTACATTAATCAATTGTAATTTCTTACTTCTGCTTTCCTAGAAACTGTCTTGTGCTTCTGAAAGATGCAATTACTTCTATCACAACAATGCAATGGTTTCAAAACCATTAACTGTATAAATCCTACCACAATGTGTACATGTACAGTATTTTCTTCCAAACTATTTTGTTTAAAAATTCAGGCAAAAGTAATCACATATTTTAAGAATTTCTTGTGGGGAATCAAATCAGCAACATTAGAAATGTTCTTTAAGAAAAGGCAGGGAAAGGTGTAGGGAATGTTACTTGATTACAAAGCAAGTTGCTTTTTTCAAAGCCAAGACTGAGTATTGTTATATGACAACTATATCCGTACCTTCTTAGATAAAGTCTATTGTGTTTAACATGCGTGAGTGCCTAAAAGCAGGGGACTCCAACCTTGGCAACTTTAAGACTTGTGGACTTCAACTCCCAGAATTCCTCAGCCAGCAAAGCTGGCTGAAGAATTCTGGCAGTTGAAGTCCACAAGTCTTAAAGTTGCCAAGGTTGGAGACCCCTGGCCTAAAGGAAGCATCTAACTAATCTTTGGCTGATCTTGAACAGTTGATCAGGGCTAGACCACTTGGTAACTAAGGTGAGAGCTGAACTGTAGGGCTCTAGGCTGAACTGAGAAACTGAAGGAATATTTTGAAGGAAACTACTGTACTTCCAAACTGTTGCCAAGGAAAGGCTACAGATTTTTTATGAAGTCATCAGAAGTGAGATCAAGTGATAATATACCTTGTGAAGGACTATAGCAGTGATGGCGAATCTTTTTTCCCTCGGGTGCCGAAAGTGCATGCATGTGCGCTATCGCACATGCACGAGTGCCCACACCCATAATTCAATGCCTGGGGACAGCGAAAATGGCCTCCCCCGCCCCCCCAGAGGCCCTCTGGAGGCCGGAAATGGCCCATTTCCCAACTTCTAGTGGTCCCAGTAGGCCCATTTTTCGCCCTCCCCAGGCTCCAGAGGCTTCCCTGGAGCTGGGGAGGGCAAAAACGCCCTCCCCCGCCCCCCGGAGGCCCTCCGGAAGCCGAAAACACCCTCACAGAGCCTCCATGCAAGCCAAAAATCAGTTGGCCGAGGCACACATGCGCGCTGGAGCTGAGCTAGGCAACAGCTCGTGTGCCGGCAGATATGGCTCCACGTGCCACCTGTGGCACGCGTGCCATAGGTTCGCCATCACTGGACTATAGGATTGTTTTTAGCAGTAAAAGCAGATATTAAATTGCTGTAAAAGCAGATTTAAAAAAACATCTTTGGTCATAGAGTGAATCATGAAATGATTTAATTCACAGATGCCTTTACTTTAAGCATTGTTAAAAAGTAAATGCCTTTACTTTAAGCATTGTTAAAAAAAAAACCAAATACATAAACTTGCCATTTCTGGCCTGGGAATGCAAAGCCCATTCGTTTGATGTATTAGCTATTGAAAAGTATCTAGGCTATTATTATTTTTTTAGTTTAGCCATCTTGGGGCAAATGAACCAAATCATACCGTGTGGAGAAAGGGGATCAAATAATTGCCTATCAGCCCTTCTGAAAACAATTTAAATCAAACATTTGTCTAATTTCTTATTTGTCAAAATCCATTGTCAGAAATGGACCAGAGAAAGACGACAGTACAGGTGTCTTCAACTTACAACCATTCTTTAGTGATTGTTCAAAGTTACAATGGCACTAGAAAAAGTGACTTATCAATTGTTTTTCACACTTATGACTGTTGCAGCATCCTCATTCGGATGCTTGGCAAATGGTTCATATTTCTGATGGCTGCAGTGCTCTAGGGTCATGCGACTTGTTCGGTGCAGTCAATGGGGAAACTAGATTCACTTAACAACCATGTTACTAACTTAACAACTGTAGTAATTCACTTAACAACAAGTCAAGAAATGGGGCAACACTTGCTTAATAACTGTCTTGCCTAGCAACACAAATTTGTGGACTCAATTGTGATCCTAAGTCGAGGACTACCTGTAAAATGCTAGTGCTGGAACTTGGACTGTAAAATATTTCCACTTTGTAAGAAATAAGCATCTTACATTCTCAATCCTAAGTGCTCTCACTCTCCCTTTCTGGTATTGTTCCTGTTATCACCAGCAGCTATGTTGCCTGCTTAGAAGACTGGTGGACTAGTGAAATTCACTTCTTTTATAATGGAAAGATGATTTAATTCCACATCTATTCATTTCAGAACAGATACATCAAAAATTCTAACACAGCTGTCAGCTTCAAGTATAAAACTCTGAAATCTTGGCAGTAGTTATTACAACAACATTCTTGTAGGTTTTCTTAAACAAAAGGAATAGGTACTAAAAGTGTTTTAAAATAATCACAGGGAAACTGTTCTAAGTCTTAATGCCTAGTGCAGATCATTGAACTGTTCTGTCTCTCAACGCCAAAGGATTTTCAAATTGTACTGCTAGTAGAGTCTACACCAGAGTTTAATTTTACTTAAGAAAACAACACCAAATATGTTCTCAATCCCCCAAAAACATGCTTTAGGGAAGGAGAAATAAAGACTTGCTATTTCTTCTTTATAAAACAGATTACAATATATGGCACTTTTAAAGTGTTTCATAAGAGCAAGCTTCCTCTCTTGAAAAACAAAGAAACAGTAAAGCCAGAATTTTACCCCTGACTTTGTTTTAGAATAAGGATTTCAGATCAGTAACCCAGATGTGTTGGTGGCTATAGAAGTGGTTGGGAATTCTGGGAATGTAAGTTTAGTACACCTGGGGTCCATAAGATTGGAGAAGGCTAATTTAGGTGTTTAGTACATGCAGGAATGTGGTGAAACTACCTGTGAATTAGACTTATGAACAACTTTTCACATATATCTTCTTCTGAACAAAAAAAATTGGAATGATACAGAAACACAGAATGTGCAGAATATTTTGTAGTTGGTAAGCTATAGAGCAATAAAGGTAAAGGTTCCCCTCGCACATATGTGCTAGTCGTTCCCGACTCTATAGCTTCTATAGAGCAATGTTTTCATGCTTAATCTGATTTCTACTGGCAGGATATTCACATTTCTACAACACAAGTCTGCTAAAAGGCCTTCCTGCACAGATTCAAGCACAGTACAATACTGCAGGACTCATTCTCCAACCTATAAAAGAATAAAAGTGAAATCTCCTTCAAAAGCATGGTAACTTCATGGACATACTTATAAAATTTTCTTCTACTGCTTTTTTTCCTGCACTCACCAGGTTTTGATTTGGGAGATTAAGTGCTAAGAGTGGGATAACACAGTTTGCCTTCCAACCCCTCTTGTCCCCAAAGCGTATTTTCTTTCTGTAATAACAAATCCTTGCAAATTCCAATTCCAAAACCAGTCAGCCTTCCCTTACCCTCTCAGCTGTTGTTGACATTCCAGTAGCCCAAGAGACTCTTACCTAAAATGGGATACCACAAAAATCATGTTGTAAAACAATCAGAGGGCTTATTGGTACAACAGCAGGAAACACGATGGGTTTGTTTAGGACCCACCATTTCTTCATGTGGTTGACCTAATAGCCACAGATCACCAGAGGAGAGTTTGTCACATTTGAGGGCATCTCTGAAATTGAGTGGAAAAGCCTGAATTCCTTGTACAAAGCTGATACCTTTAGTGAAAATCACTTGATATTTTTTTTGACATAGTTTTTTTAAAAGATGTAATTGTTAGATAAGAATTACTCTCATCAGAGGCGAAATAGATCTTTTCCTGAAACTCTGACATTATAGAAAGAAAACCGCAGTTTAAATACTAAGGTATAAAATATTTATTTCAGTACAAAAACAAATAAATCACATCCTGGCTATAAACATAGGTCTTGCTCCTTACAGAAGCAGAAGAAGAAGGGAGGAACAAAGAAAGGAATGTACACATGCGTACTAGGAACATATTAATCACGTGCTCAGGAATAAACCATTATATTTGATAGGGATGCATCTCCCCTGCATATACATGTAACAGGCAATATAAAATCACTGCCTGACAGTAATTCACTAGTATCATAAGCTAGTCACCATTCAATTATGCATTACTAAAGACTAAACTAAACTAAACTCATGCAACCTGTGATCCATTCACAGGTTGGCTGTCTAGTCTCTGTGAATGGTAGCCCATTAAAGCGCATCAAGTCTTCTGGTTTTGCTATCTGCCTAGAACCGTTCAGTATTTAGAACATACATTGTATTTGACTTAGTAAATGAATATTGTTGATCAAATCCTGCAATGTTTTTTCAACAACCTTTAAGACTGTGTTATGCAAGTAACTAAAGGACACCAACTATTCATGCAATACTTTTCTTTTCTTACTAGTAGATCACACACAATCGACAGCTGAACACCACCATATTTATGCCGCCCCATCGCTTCAACATACTACATGGTGAGATGACCAAGGTGTGAACAACTTTCTTAAGGGCTTCCCAGTCCAAGAATAGGTATAACTGGCACACAAGGTGAACTGTGCAAAGGCTCTCTTAACCTGTTACTACCTGTTCTTCCTGCAGGAACTGTTAGTTCAAGATGACTTCCCTCCCCCGATTGTTTGTGCAACCTCATCAAAGTCTAAAGGTGGAATGTCATTAGAACATAGAATAACAGAATTGGAAGGGACCTTGGAGGTCTTCTAATCCAGAGGTCTTCAAACTTGGCAACTTTAAGACTTGTGGACTTCAACGCCTAGAATTCTCCAGCCAGCTGTCCGAAGTAGTTTTTTCCCAGTCCTAAGTCTTTGCAAACTTGTTTTCATTCCTACTCCCTCTGAAAAAGGTCTTTTCAGCCCTAACGAGGTGCTAGCAATCTTACCGGCTTGCAGCATTTTTTTATTCTTACTCCCTCGAAGTAGTTTTTTACCAGCCCTTAGTCTTTGCAGGCTTGTTTTCATTCCTACTCCCTTTGAATAATATTTTTTTCAGCCCTAACCAGGGGATAAAATAATGTGCTGAAGCTGAACAGACTAAGGACACTAGACAGATAAATACCTGGTAGGTAGATTTCCCCCCCCTATTTTCCTCCCCCAAAACTAAGGTGCGTCTTATACTCCAGTGCGTCTTATACTCTGAAAAATACGGTAGTTTTACATCGTTGGCAAAGAGGACGCAGCTGCTTACAATATGATCACAAAGGTCGTTTATATAAAGCAGAAAGAGTGTTGGTCCTAGAACACTGCCTTGGGGAACACCACTATTAACTGGTGTTGGGTTTGAAATAGCATTTCCAATTTTAACTATTTGTTGCCTGTTTGATAGGAATGCAGCTATCCACTTGTGCAAGGATCCAGAAATGTTGTAAGAACTTAGTTTTAACAGAAGTTTGTCATGTACCACAGAATCAAAGGCTTTGCAGAAGTCTATGTAGATTGCATCCATTGCTTTACCCTGGTCAAGTTGAGAGGTCCAAATGTTTTTGCAATGTATGAGTTGCAGATTACATGACAAATTTTTCCTGAAACCAAATTGCTTATTAGAGAGTAGGTTATTTGTCACTAAATCGAGGGTGATGGATTGGTTTATGATGGCTTCCATGACTTTACAGGTGATGCAGCAAAGGGAGATTGGTCTATAATTCTCAACAAGGCCGGGGTCACCTTTTTTGAAGATAGGTATGACTTTTGCTAATGACCATAGGACAGGCAAGGAGCTCATGCTAAAAGATACTTCATAGATGGTGCTTAGAGGTTTAGCTATGGCAGAGGAGAGCTTTTTTAGAAAGTAGGCACATATTCCATCAGGACCAATAGATAGAGATGGCTTTAGTTTGTGTAGTGCCCTTTTGACGGTATCTTCAATAAAATCAATGTTTGTATGTACTCATTTTATGTGTTTATGGCTATGTTTTGCTTCTTTATATCCATTTATTTGTGCCATTTTTTCATGTGTTCTGTTTCCTTGCACTTGTTGATAGATAAATAAATAAATAAATAAATAAATAAATAAATAAATAAATATTGAAGAATACTGGGCCTAAAATGGAGCCTTGGGTTACCTCACTGCTTACTTCCCTCCATGTAGATGTAGTTCTATTAAGGATTACATGTTGAGTATGGTTTGTCAGCCAGTTAAAAACATAGCCACTTGTCACAGTTGTATCAGAGTCTGTTGCTCCCTATCCAGGTCCACCAGGCTCCAGACAGAAGACCAGGACTTTGGCAGTATTATCTTGTTGGTCCAGGGTCAAGATGTACAATTTGGTATTACCAGCATATTGATGACCCCAAACCAACGGATGACAGTTTCATGCAGATGTTAAAGAAGAGGGGAAAAATTGTTGAACTTTGAAGCACTCCACAAGTGAGCTGGGTCATGTGTGCAATCTCTTCTCTACCTCTCATTAATACTGATTGAAACTGGCCACAGAGACATGAGGAGAACCATTGCAGAATGGTGCTTCCAATTTCTAACCCCTGAAGCTGGTTCAAAAGGATACTGTCAATGGTGTTGAAAGCCACTGAGAGGTCAAGGAGCACCAAGATGGTTGCATTAACCCCACCCTGGCTTGGCCAGAGGTCATTAACAAATGCTACCAATGTTATCTCTATACAGTTCTCTGGCTTGAAACCCAACTGGAGCAGTTCCAAATTATCCAACTGATAATTTGATTCACAGTTAATACAGATCCATCCTGAGTGTAAAGAATGTAATTAAGAACATTAATCTAAAATATATTGGTCTTTCTGCAAAAAAAAAAAGGAATATATGTAACTTTTTATCTTTGTGTATCTCAGAAAATTAATGAAAAGAAATCTTAAATATATATGAACTTACACTGCAAATAAGCAGAAACTTTTATCAGTTGGAACAGAACAGCTGCTTTGGCATTCAACTACAGGGTTCACTAAGAGATGGGCTCAGGCACCAGATAATTTTTTGATTTGCTTGCCAGACCTTGGCAATCACAGATGAAACACATTGTTTAATTGGGTACAGCAACAATCTCTCCTAAGAAACCGGCTGCCTCTGCTGTCTATAAATTTCTGAAACTAATGTTTTAAAATGAGGGGAATCAACAGGAACTAATAATTGGAGGCCCAAAGGTTCTCTGTCCAAGTATTCGTTCTGTAGTGAACTCCACATCTGTGCTGAAAGGCTGAGTGCCAACTCAAGCAATTTGTATAAATAGTGGGACTAGCCCAACAATGATTTTATTTAGAATTTTGTTTCTGGGAATGACCTTTTCCCTTGTTTTACCTGTTATTCCCCTGTCTGAGGTAACCTCTTTTTAAAATTGAGAAACAGGGCCAGATTATTTGAAAAATAAATTTCTTATTAAAACCTTTCTAACGGATAAAATTGCACAGCTACCCTTTGTGTTTTCAAAATGTTCATAAGATTTTATTAATTTCTGGGCTTTGGGCAGGACCATCTTTTCAATTTTTTTTCAGAGATGGGCTATAGGGACTAATATTAGGTGGCTGAAAATTTCTCTGCTGCATAAATTGCAGAACTGCAAAATTGCTCTTCTCTCTCTCTCTCTCTCTCTCTCTCTCTCTCTCTCTCTCTCTCTCTCTCTCTCTCTCTCATCTATCTCTATCTCTATATGCATAATAAATAGCAATGCATTAATTAATAATTAATGCATTGCTCAACCAAGGCATAGATACTGCTTACATACTTACTATAATCAATATTTGAACAAACAAATGGCAACAATTTGCCTTAATGATCTTAAAGTGGAAATCAACATAGAACGAGGTGTACGACAAAGCGATACAATATCACCTGCCTTGAAGAAGTATTTCTCAGCCTGCCTTGAAGAAGTATTTCACAAACTAGACTGGGCAAATGATGGAATAAAAATGGCGCCTTTTAAAATCACTTAAGATTTGCAGATGATGTTGTCATCTTCTCACAACACCCAGAAGAGCTACAAAGAAGTATACAAAGGCTGCACAAAACAGGAGACCCATTTGACTTAAAAATAAACCTGAAAAAGAGCCAGGCTATGTTAAATAAATTCACCAAAGGAAAAATAAATATTATATCTGGAGAAGAACTAGGTGTAGTAGACCACTACATATACATTGGCCAACGGATCTCAATGGAAAGTGATACAATAAAGGAAATTGAATGGCATGTTAAATGTGGTTGGCAGGCATTCAGCAAGCTAACCATAATTTTCAAGTAAAACCTCCCCCTATGCCCGAAGAGAAAAGTTTTCGATCAGTGTGTGCTACCTGTTCTAACATATGCATGTGAAACAGGGACATTAACCTCACAATCAATACAAAAGCTATGAGTGGCACGAAGAGCCATGGAAAGATACATGTTCGGCATTACAAGGCAAGAAAGAAAGATCTGCACATGGATTAGAGAACAAATGAAAGTGTACAATATCATCAAGAGAGTAAAATAATTGAATTCCTTGTACAAAGTTGATACCCCCACCCTAGCTTGATTTTTACGCCTGTGCCTCGCCCTACCTCGTACAACTAGATGGTGGGCGGGGCTTAACTAGGGCTTATTTTTTGGTGTAGTGCTTATATTAAAATTGGACTAGGGCCTGTTTTGGGGGTAGGTTGTATTTTTGGGGAAACACGGTATATATATTCTCAATTCAGTCCTGAACAAGAAGTGAGCAGGTACATGTTACTCTAGTAACTTATTAGGTCTTCCGAACAGCTAACTGGTCATGGTTTGTTTAGCATCTCATTAAATAGGATTTCCAGCTTGAAGAATGAGCCCGAAAAAGGAGACAGTCTATGGTTTGTTAACTATTACTGCAGTTGAGAAAGACGGGAGCACCTGCAAAAGCTTCTTATCCATAGCTAAGCCAAGATCCTTAAGAGTTCTGATGTGGCAAATCAATCAAATGTATTATTAATAATGTAATTTTGCTTATTGCTAATAACAAATAACCTTCCAGTGACTCTAATATTGATAATGGAATGTTGCTGTTCCTTTTCCTCAAATACCTGTTTATAGTTTATAGATATTATTAACATGTGATTATAATGTATCTTTGGATTAAAATAATTTTCTTACTTGAATAACTTTCTAAATATGATCTGATTATATTACTTTTTATTGCTTACTTAAATCACTACTGAACAAACTTTGGTTTGATGTTAATTAGAAAGAAATAATTCCATGACTATGGGAAGAATAAAACTGGTATTAAGTCTAGGTTCTTAGAATTTACAACATTCAGTAAAATATAAATTGAAGGGGATAGAGCATTTTCACTACTACAAATCATAATGCATTCATTCATTCATTTTATTTCCTTCTTCAATTTACATAGCTGCAAGTTACAAGTTACAACGAACTGTGGAACTCAAATGAAGATCTCAAAGATCAAGAAAGATCTCTGCTAGAATGGTCTTATCTGTAAAACAAACCCAGAGATCGCTACAAGTAATCTGCTGAAAAGTTTAGCTGACAGTGAAATAACTGGCAGTACAATAATGGTCCATATGGGACAGTTTTTCAGTTCTCTAATCTCATGACAAAATACATTGTCTAAAGTATGTAAAAGGAAACCCTGGTAAACTTGAAGTGTTTTGGAACAAAATGCTTTGGAATGATGAAATAAAAATTGAGCTATTCAGCTACAACCACACAAGAAATGTTGGGAGCAAAAAGGGCAAAACATTTGAGGAAAAGCATACTTTGGCAACCATTAAGTATAAGGATTACTCTATTATCCTTTGGCAGCCAGAAGCATAGGAAATATTGTGGGCATAGAAGAATCATTCAGCCAAACACCAGCATGTTCTTTGCATCGAATGTCTAAAGCCGTGATGGCGAACCTATGGCACGGGTGCCACAAGTGGCACGCGGAGCCATATCGGTGGGCATGCGAGCTCAGGTCCGGTGTGCATGTGTGCACCAGCCGGCTGATTTTCGGGCCTTCTGGGCCCACTGGGAGTCGGGAAACAGGCTGTTTCCAGCCTCCAGAGGGAGTGGGGAAGGCCGTTTCCGCCCTCCCCAGGCTCTTAGAAAGGCTCTGGAGCCTGGGGAGAGCGAAAAATGGGTGTGCCATTGCATGCTGGGAGCAGGAGGGTCATGCGTGCATGTGCGGGGGTGCATGGAATTATGAGTGTGGGCACGCACACACGTGATCCCACGCATCCCCCCCCCTTTTGGAACGCGAACCAAAAAAGGTTCGCCATCACTGGTCTAAAGTCTTGAAGAAATTGAAGTTGAAAAAAAAAGTTTGATATTTCAGCAAGACAACAGCCTGAAACATTCTTCCAAATAAACCATGAAGTACTTATAGGAAAAAATATATAAAGGTATTATAAGGGTCTTCAGAGTCCTCAGACTTGAATGTCATTTAGAATTTGTGAGGAGATCTCAAGCATACAGTGCATGAAAGAAATTCTAAGAATATTTCTGAGTCCTAAGAGTTCTGCAAGGGAGAGTGGGAAAAGATACAAACAGCAAGAAAAGGAAGACTCTTTGTTGGCTACTTTAAATCTTCAAAAGCTGTTATTTCTGCTCAAGGAGCTATTGCAAAACACTGAATGAAATATTATGCCTTTTAATTTTAACCCAAACCTCATTTATTATGATTGTAATAAACATTTGAGTGAAAAGATTAGAGTGCCATGTGTAGCATTTTTATTTGATTCTCTAAACTAATGAACATAGATAGTAGCTATACATTAGGATTTGAAGAAAAATGTATTTAACATTGTACCATATGGAGGTTGTGTCAGTTTCTGTTCACTCAAGGATTTATTTAAACATATAATTTGAGCAGGGTGCCTACACCTTTACATGTTCAAGTCTACTTCGTCTCGTGACTATGCCAAAAATAGACATGTGTGCTGGTCATTAACACTGATGTAATATTCACATAGGAAGTCTCTTCTAAGGTGAGGTGGCAATGAATAACATTATCTGACATTATGAAATTAAACTATACAAATTAAACTATTCTAAGACAAACAGAATAATAATCAAGAAGCAAATATGCTCAAATGGTTCACAAAGTGGAATTAAACTGTAAATATTTATTGTGCAAAACAGCAATATTCTGTAATGTTGAGAGGTATATGCATAATTTCTTAAAAATATTGCTATAATAATTAAACTACCTACACTGCTAGCAGAAAGTAATCCATTTACAATAATCTGTACATAATTAAACGCTGCAAGCAATCATTTAATTGGAGAAGTCAGACAAGGAACTCTTGTCAACTCTGTGTGAAGATGATAAGGAAGTCACAGTTTAAAAAACATAATTGCATTTAAAATTTCCCTATGATGGTAATTTTACTATAGAACTCTATCCATTAAATGTGGCATGATTCCAGGAGCACTTCCAGATTTTTCAATTGCTAAGGAACAATTTCCTGAATTAAAACTGAAAGATGTTCTACTTTTATAATATAAATGGCATTAGAATGCATAGAAATACTGCTTGCTGTGTTTCAACATGTTATTGTTCATTGTACGTCTTCTTCTGGAAGACAGCAAGCTTAAAGCATTTGACTCATGCAAAGATGCGCCAGGAAGCACAGTTTTCATAACTGACTGTAATGTAAGGTGACCAGATTTTAATATTTGTAAAGCGGGACACCATTGAAGGGGGGGGGGGGTTTTCTAGGGAAGCAAGACGGGAGGGGTCTGTCTCTCTTATCTTGCAGCTTTGTGCACCCCCCCAAACACCCCCCTTCATCGCAGCCAGGGGTGGGTTCCTGCCGGTGCGGGCTTGCCTGTTCGTCGTCGCAGAAGCTGGTGGCGTTCGTGGCGCAAGGCTTCCCCCGCCCGCCGCCATTTGCGTTCTTTTGCCCTCTGCGCATGCGCAAAGCGTTCTGCTTGTGCAGAGGGCAAAAGAACACAAATGGCGGCGTCCCGGTGGCCGGGGAAAGCGGGCGGGGGAAGCCCCGCGCCGCGAACGCCACCAGCTTCTTTGGCTCTGTGGCGACGAACAGGTAAGACTGCCCCTGCCCCTCTCACTGCCCTCCCTCCCCGCCTGGCAGGAGGAGGCAGGCGAGGCAGGAGGCAGAGGGGTGTGCAGGGCAAATTCAAATTCAAAAAGCGGGACTTTTTTGAAACGCCGCGGGACGCGGGACAAATTATTAAAAAGCAGGACTGTCCCGCCAAAAGCGGGACATCTGGTCACCTTACTGTAATGTGTCTGCATCAGAAGAGAATGGCTGAGCCTCCCTTCATGGCATCTATACAACGATGAGTGAAAAGAATTACTATTTTGGTGTCACTGCAGTTTGCTGAGGATACCACTGATTATCATATGTAATGAACGCCTGGAGCAAAATTATTTTCTTTAGGAGAGCCTAATCAGTCAGAGGAAAAATGAGTGAATTATATGGATACATCTGCCATCTTATGCGGGTATTGAACTCACAGGATGTTTAATTAAAATATATACTGTTTTCAACTAGCAGTTATTTTACGGCCTACTACTAATATACTCCAGCTGGCACACCAAATGAGTATTACCAACTCAGAGCAGAAAACATCTCAGCTTGCCAAAATCAGTATGGGGTTTCTACAGATAGAATTATGTCATTCTGAAATGAAAGCTTTATTTAGCAGTAGAACTAAAAATGCATTCTATAATCTTTAAAGGTATAGAACCACCACCACCAAGATGATATACATATATTCATACATACATATACATGCCAGTGGTGGGTTCCTACCGGTGCTGTGCGGGACGCCGCACCAGTAGAAGCCCAGCAATGATGTCATTTTTAGGCGCTTTTTTTGAGCTGAGCTGTCGGAAAAAAGCCCTCCCACCCGCCCTTGTTTCAATACTGACCTTTATTCTTCCTCCGAAGCACAGCTGAGAAGCTCCTCAGCTGTGTTTCAGCTTATAATGTTGTCCGAAGCATGCGCGGAAGTGAAATCGCCCGATGGAACGCGAGTTTACTTCTGCGCATGCTCGCGATGCGCACTGGTAGCAAAAATAACCGGAACCCTCCACTGATACATACATACATACACACACACGTGTGTGTATAAGCAATCGTAGTTTTCTCTCTCCCTCATTATAAAGAACACTCCTTCACTGAGACAAAACCGTTTTTGTATGTGTATCTGTGTAGCTTTTTCCTCATTATTGTTTCATTCGAGCCTTTTCCTCTCTGGAGGCAGTATTGGATTGAATCTCCTAAGGTGATGGGAGTTTTCTAGTCCCATCATTTCCAATATACACTCCAATGAATACATCTCAAGGCCATCGGCTACAGAAAAGTAAACGTAATCTATCAGCTGCAGAAAAGTGACATGGAAGAAGCAGAGAGCTACTACACCTTCTGCTGTTTCTTAACAAAGCATTAATGAAGAAGAAAGGATAGTTTTTATAACAATTCACAAATGTACGCTTTCTTACTTAGCCACTTAAATGATTACTGTAAGAAATGCATGTATTGATGTTCTTGGCAAAATCTGAATTGACTGATGTTTTCTCCCAATTATAAAAAGGCTGTGCTAGAATCCCTGCTGATATTTGAAAGTTTGATAATACAAACATTAACATTACTTCAAAATATTATATGAAACTGTCATACATGAAAGTAAAGTACTTTTGAAATATTTTCTACACTAGCTTTTTGCTTAGAAGTGCAAAAGACAGAACTTGAAATCTTGGCGGATCTCAGAAAAAGCTAAACTAAGCTAAAATCATATCTAGTTACTGCTTGCATAAGAGACCACAACAAAATCCCAAAGTGTAGGATAGATTGGGAAATTTAAAAGAAAATCCCCCAAGAAGGCAGTGGCAAAGCAGTTCAATAATATTTCCAAGAAAAATATCCACATGGATTATCAAAAACAGTTTTTAGAGATTCTCCTGAGAAATTTCCATTGGGCCAAGAAACAGGCAGAGATACAGTGTTATACAGATAGGGCAAAAATAGTACCTTATGTTCTAACCCAGGGGTGTCAAACTCAAGCCTTGTGGGCCAGATCCGGCCCGTAGGGTGCTTAAATCTGGCCCATGGGCCTGCCCTTGAAACAGCGAAAGACCAGCCCGCGGTGCCTCTGTCAGCTCGGGAGGGCCATGTGTGGGCCTCCCAGGCTCCGTTTTCACTGGCAGAGGGGTGGAGGAGGCTGTTGCGGCCGAAAACGTAGCCTTAATGAGTGACATTGAGCTGGCCACACCCACCCTGCCCCCCAGAAGTCAAACACAACTCTGATGCAGCCTTCAATGAAATTGAGTTGACATCCCTGTTCTAATCTAATCCAATGATTTATTAAAAAATACATTTTTTGACTTCTGTATTCCTCTCATAAACAAAAGGACAGCTACAAGGCCAAACATATTTTATTATTTACAATTCAAAAAGGGTTTTTAGTATAAGAGTTTGTCTTCTTGCTGTAGGTATTTTGCTACTGTAACAATCACATATTAAATATCGAGATAGCTATTTCAGTGTCACACCACTATTTTGTCATATATTCCCTCCAGATGAGAAGAAGAAGAAAAAAATCCTATCTAAATCACACAGAATCATCATCACACCCTGTTCAAGCATCCACTAACTCTGGAAAATAATCAAAACTAACTTCAAAGACTCTTTATGTTTGCAATATAATAATGTATTAGAATAAAAACTGCAACCAATCTACAGAGTAGCAGTTTAAAAAAGATACTGTCAACTACGATGAAAAAAACAATTTTTCAGAATTTTTAAGAAACTACTTATAATGAAATTTCTAACATGCATTATGCAATAGTGCTGGGCTTGGAAGGATGAGTGAATGAAATTAAATGTACATCTCCAATCTTGCCTATCTACAGAAGGTTTCTAAGGGTATGGAGATGCTACTTTTACACCCAGACTGTTGATTTTTCATACCGGAACAATGGATTTTACAATAATGTTTGCCCTCAGTTTAATTCTGTATGTTGAGGGAATAGAAAAATAGCAATATCCGATTTTAAAAAGTGAAAAGAATGGCTGCTACTTAAATGGAATAGAAAAAGGTCACAATAACTATTCTCTTTGAATATCCATTTACCCTGAGTTAAATTCATATCACTGCACTACCATTTCCAAAGATTCAAAGATTCACTACCATTTCTAAAGATTGTAATTTCTATAAAATTTGTGGGGAAATGCCAGTATTTGGCTTCTGCTTTAAACAAGAGGAGAAAAACATGGTTATCTACTAAACACATATTTGGGATATAACCACTTCAACCGTCCTATGTGGGCAGAATATGAATGCTGGCTGTAGATTTATATGCTTTGCCTATGCTTCTCCAAAGTGCTATGCTTCTCCAAACTAGAACGGCTCTAGTTTTTTTAATCCAAGTAGCATAATTGTCTACATACATGTAAATACATGTAACATTCACTTCTGTATGCAGTGAGCAGAACAGGAAGAAAGCGATGACTTAACACTCAGAGTTATGGTATGTGTGGAAAGAGAGAGATAGCAATTGAATGGCATCTTATAACATACCAGAAGTAAGTATGAAGTTATTTGAGTAGACTTCTGCTTTGGCTCATAAATTAATTTGGGATTGGTTCCAAAGAGATGGGACATCAAAGATGGTAACACAATAGATTGAATTTTTAGACCTGGCATTCCATTCTGTGATGTTGCATGAGAAGACAGCCAACATTCCAAGAGTATTTGGATCAATCACAATTCCCAGCAGATGGCATTGGGAACAGCACCCTCCACTTAACATGAAGACATGCTCTTTTGTTCTCATTAGAGACAGTTTAGAGCAGGGGTGTGAAACTGGCAGCCCATGGGCGGATGTGTAACGCGCAGGCCATGCCCACCCCAGTTCTGCGAATGGGAAAAACATCGCGAAACGTCACGTGACGGCAATGTGATGCCGCGAGTTTGACACCCGTGGTTTAGAGATACTAGAGTATTGGGGATGAACAATTTGGGGTGCAGCATGAGGTCCATAACTGGGGCCCTGACCCTGAATCTTTGTAAACAGTGAGATAGTTGCTCCTCTTCTGCATTACTAGGAGCATGGATCGATTATGGTGCACTGGTTAAAGTTATTAATTTATGTTCAGGAAATCTAAATTTGTTGATTATGGTAGATAATTAGGAATCAATGTGACAAGGATCTTCCTGGCAAAAACTGGAATAATATGGGTCCTCAAATAGGTTATTTTGATGGTGGATTTTAACTGTTTAAAATATTAACTGGTTAATATAAGCAAATTAACTGGTTAAAATAAGCAATACAACTAGTCAGTTAGACCTTGCCGGGAATGTGTTTTCTAAGCAGACAAGCCCCTTTTTTCAGTCTGCCAAGATATTTAAATCAAATAACCAGCGCCTCTAAAGAGCTTGAACAACATTAGCACGTTTAAATGCCTTCCCAACAGCTGTGCCTGAAGGGAAATTTTATAAAATTTTTATGACTAAGGTTGCGCCCTTGGGAAGGACCCACTTGAATCCACAGCCTATGACCTATTATACTGCACCTTCTATAAGGATTCAAGAGCCCGTTTCATAATATTGTTATTAGGTGAAGTACCGAGACAATTCTGAATGTTTATGTACAGTTACCATTATCAGATCTGTATGATTTCTTGAATATGACAACAATTTTTATGCAGTTTGTAAAACTTGTCATGCCTTGATCACCAGGACAATCCACTTATAATTTTACTTAAAATAAAAACTATTTATTTTCTTAATTTGCAGAATTATGGTCAGTGATTACTAAAGAATGAAAACATAATACTATATTTTTAAGATTTTTATTTTTATAATAAATCTATCGCTTTTTAAAAAATGAATTTATATATTCCTGAACTGGGATTCAAGATCCAGGCTTCTTGTTCAATCTTTTCCTAACTGGCACACTTCAAATGTCTTAGTGCTACAATTCTCAGAATTAACAGCCATCATGGATTTCCTATAAAAAACTTGAATAACATAGCCTCTACGTTAGGGTTTTTTGTTTTGTATAAATAAAGCTTCCTTTGAACTAGAGACAATTAGTCCAATGTTCAGTTTCCAGTCTCAACTAGTAGAATGCTTCTAAAGATACAAAGATCGGAGAACTAAATTCTAGTTCAACTGAAAGACACTAGATTCTTGAAAACTGAACATCATAGATTAGATACCCCATAGCAGTAGGATCATCTCCAACTGGCTCTCCAGTCCTAAAAGCCTCAGTTTTTAGCATCTCCTACTTATAGACAGTAAGGCTCAACAATTGCTTGGACAGATTAAAAATATCTGCTCATGAGATAAAGTACCGTAGTAGCAAAAGTTTTATCTGTGTGTAATAGATGGCACTGTCTATGGATCCAATACATTTGGCTGCCTAGCTTGACTTCCCATATTTTTAAAAAGTTTTCTGGCAAGCATTATTATAAACTTATTCTGTTTCTGCAAAGCAGTGTCTGTTTTCTATATAAACCTATTCTGTTTCTACTAAGTAGTGTCTGTTTTCTATCCAAGAACCTTATAAAATAAATAATCCTTCTATCAAGCAAATATAAATGAAGCAAACCCATATAATTTTTTTTTCATTCTAGATGAAGAACTGCCATATTCTGCAGGTATTATGGTTAGCAAATATGATTAAACCAGGTTTGCTGAATTTAAACAGAAATCGATCCAGGTTCATGCTACCAACTGAAGCAACTGAGTACGAAGACATTTAAGGTACTTAATATGAAAGTGGCTTTAAGAAAAATTAAGAAATCTCTAGTAATACATCCAATTGTAATTACAGGCTGCAAAACAAAAAAGACACATTGTTGGCTTTAGCTCTGTAAGTGTTGGTTTGATTAAGTTTTACCTAATTCATGAAAAAAGAAGCACCACATGGTGCATTTTGTTCTTCCTATTAAGCAATAAACCAATTTTGACTGTGCTTTTTCTGTTGCGTGTTTAGATGTTGAACCAATAATTTCATACGATGTCTGATTTGAATAATTCTCAGCAGCGGGAAACTTCAAAGCTATACCCAAATTGAGGCAAGTTTCTGTCACAGAAATACATCACTATTTCCTTACATGCTCCAATAATCCAAGATCGTTTGAGGCAGGCTATTTCTGTTTGGTTATCAAGCTCAAGTTATTCTACTCCGGGCACATTATACAAAGACTTAGTTGACTTAGAAGATTTTAATGCTGGGAAAGATGGGAAGAAAGAGGGGAAGAGGACAATCACCAGCAGCAAGGTGGATAGACTTATAGTGACAATCATTTTCATCATAGAGAAACTCTATCTATCTGGATGCCAGGAGTCAAAAATAACTTGATTGCACATAATCAGTCAATTAATCAATGAACCAACCAACCAACCAAACAATTCCTGTTAAATTCATGTCTTAAGATACACTATTGTCTTTTATAAATGAAAACAGTTTTCAGTTTCATAAGCATTTCTATGTTGTTCATGTGTCTTAGAACAGGATCTTAACTTAAGGTGACCAGACGTCCCGCTTTTGGTGGGACAGACCTGATTTTAAACAAATTGTCCCGCGTCCCGCGGCATTTCAAAAAAGTCCCTCTTTTTGAATTTGCGCAAAGCGCCTCGCTTCCCTCGAGTGGATCTTGAGGGAAACAGCTCCGGGCCGGGCAGGGAAACCCCCCCCCACCGCGCTCTGACGTGCCCGAGGGCCCAGTTCAGCGCCTCGCACGCTCAGCCCCGCTTGACGGCAACAGCCAGAAATGGGATTCCGGAGACGTAGAGGGAGCAGCGGCTTTGGCAGGTCTGGCCATGTCCTTTCCCGGGTCTGCCACACGGGGGGAAGGAACGGAGGTTTGGGGCACCCGCCGGACGCCGCCCCGGAGAGAAGACCAGGCCCGTCTGGCAAGGGCTAGGAAGGATTTTTCCCGTGCCGCCACCAAGCTTGTCCTCTGGGCCAGACGCAGCAGAGGCTGCAGCTTTGTGCACACCCCCAAACACCCCCCCTTCATCACAGCCCTTACCGCTGCCATGGCCGGGGCTCGCCTCTGCTGCGTCTGGCCCAGAGGACAAGCTGGCTGGCGGCACGGGAAAAATCCTTCCTGGCCCTTGCCAGACGGGCCTGGTCTTCTCTCCGGGGTGGCGTCCGGCGGGTGCCCCACGCTTCCGCTCCTTCCCATGTGGCAGACCTGGGAAAGGACATGGCCAGACCCGCCAAAGCCGCTGCTCCCTCTATGCCTCCGGAAGCGCATTCCTGGCTGTTGCCGTCAAGCGGGGCTGAGCGTGCGAGGCCATGACAGCGGTAAGGGTCTTTAAATGTGGAGCGGGGTGGTGGGGCTGCTAAGTGAAGGAAGGGTGAAGAGCTTGAGGTTTCGGAGCGAAATCCGGGAAGTAATGAAAGTCCTTCCCGAAGTCTTTTGTCCTGGCGCGGAAAGAGGAGGCGTGGATCATCCCCCCCCCCGGTCAATGGTGTCCCGCTTTACCAAAGTGAAAATCTGGTCACCTTATCTTAACTATATGATTTTATGATAACTTATGATACCTATATGACTGATTAAAACTCCCACTTTTCTGCTTTTCTTTTCCTAATTTTTGTACCCTACAATACAGTCAAGATTGTACATTATAATTCATAACATAACACCACTGGTTCTCTAGAAGTGTCTGAACTTTAAAGTTGTGATGGTTTTTACATTTTTTATTTTTCTAAGACTATTTTTTCTGGAATAAAACCAGAATTATTTGAGCAAAATTTATTTTTTCTTCTCTATGAGAGTCAATCTGGTGGTTATTTTGTTTCAGAGGCTTAAACACTGGTACTCTTGCTTTGCAATTTTGATGTTTAACCTTGCCCTGGCAGTAGGTTGTTCAGCATGTAGAGATCTATTTGGTAGTTTTATAGTAATATCCTGAGAAGTAATGTTGCGGTACTGTATAATTTAAAACGGAGAAAGACATGAAATATGTAAAGTAATAGGTCTGGCTAGAAATAATTTAATTAGTAAAATGATGCTCAGAGCTTTTCATTTTTAAATAATAGAACAGGCCTAGTCATGCAGCAGAATGGAGCAATCTAGTTCACACTGCCCAAAACAGGAAGGGAGGAAGAAAAGAAAGGAAAGGAAGGAATGAATTTAAATGAACAAGACTGTTTAATGTTAATAGTGATGACAGTTAGGATGTCATTTTCAAGTTTTAAAAAGTTTTGGACTTTTTACATTGACAATAAAATAATGTCAAATTCTTGTCCGTCTTCCAAATAGCCATGCTGAGACGCTGGTTGGAGAAGGCTTAATTATAAAGCAATTGAATATAGTGGTGCTTAAAAGTTTGTGAACTTTTTAATTTTAATTTTCAGTATTTCTGCATTAATACAACTTAAAATATGATCTGTTCTCCACAGAAGCCCTACATTTTGATATGGAGAATCCAATTAAGCAAATGAGTCACAAACATTATACTTGTTCATTGATTTATTTAGGAAAATAAACCAAACCTACATATCTATGTGGGGCAAAAATATGTGAACCTCCAGGATTATGAGTTCATTTAAAAGAGAAATTAAGAGTCAGGTATTTTAATAAGTGGATGATGATCAGATGTGATAATCTGCCTTGTTTAAGTAACAACATTCTGGGTATTCACTATCAAATACTTATTTTCATAAATTAAATAAATTAGAAGAAAGCTAAGGAATGTTTTCGAATGGCCAAATCAAACTCTTGACCTTAATCCTAAAGAAATACTGTGGAAGGACCTGAAGTGTGAGATAGCTCACCAACATCCTTGAAGCTTTTCTGTTTGGAGGGATGGGCTAAAATTCCTCCAAGCTAATGCGCAGAACTAATCAACAACTATTGGAAATGTGCACACCTGTTACTGAAAGCAAATATTCACATAGTTTTTGCAACACAGAAATATGTAGCTTTGGATCATTTCCCTCAGATTCATGAAGAAGCACACAAGAAATTATCCACTTATGACCCTAATTTGGTCACTGATCGAAGCAGTCATTAAGTGAGATGCCATGTAACTACTTTGCTTAATGACAGCAATCCTGGCTCTCCAGTTGTTGTCATTATGCAACGGTATGGATTGTTAACTGGACCTCCAGGAGAGAGCACAAAGCCTCCCATGACGCTTAGGAGACCTGGAGCAGCGGTGGGTTGCTCCTGGTTCAGCCGTTCTAAGAACCGGTAGCGCCAGTGGCGGGAGGCTCCGCCCACCTGCCTGGTACGCTTCTACGAATGCGCAGAAGTGTTGCAAGCGCACGCACGAACCAGTAGTAAAGGGTTTTAGAACCCAGTACTGACCTGGACCCTCACTCTGCCTCACAAGAAAGAATACTCGCATGAATACTGATGTTCACTAGCATTTTTGCTAGATCTGAGATCTGTTCCTCCAGTGCACTATATGTTTTCTTCTTCCTTCAGTGAGTGAAACTTTTCTGAACTTTCCGGAGGGGAGGGGAAAACAACAGCCAATTCCAGAATTCTGAATGGCACAGCAGAATGCTGTTCGCTAGGATTTTCACCAGATTTGAGGATTTTCACCACTGAGGTCAGTGACATTCTTTCACTGTGAGTTATTGATATGTATTTATGTTGGGTTTGTGTGTGCACGAAGGAAGGCTCAGCCAATCTCATTGTACACATGTTGTACAATGAGTCACAAACATTATACTTGTTCATTGATTTATTTAGGAAAATAAACCAAACCTACATATCTATGTGGGGCAAAAATATGTCAACCTCCATGATTATGAGTTGAATTGAATTGGTCCTCTAGCGTGTGGGAGGATTTCCCCTCCCTGCATGAAGGGGAAGGGAAATTCCTTGTCATGCTGGGGGAATGGAACTGGAATCTAACGTCCCCTTGGCTTGCAACTTTTCCTCCAACTTCCCTATTGACTTTCTGGGGAAGCCAGCAGAGAATATTGCAAATGGAGAATCCATAATCGCAGGGCATTTGGCAACCAGCTGTAAATACAAGCAGGTTGCCAAGATCCCAAACTGTCATATTACCTAAAGAGGGAGTGGCAAAACGTTTTATGATGGCTGGAAGTGCTTTACAGGCAGTCAAGCAGCCATTTCTGATGCTGTAATGACTGCAAATGGTCATTAAATGACTGGTTGTAAGTCAGAGCTACTGTAATGTTTTGCCTCATTTATTTAACTGGGTTCTCTTTATCTAGTTTTAAGACTTATCTAGAGAACAGGCCACATTTTAGGTCATATTGATGCAATTATTGAAAATCTAAAACGATTCACAAACTTTTAAGCACTCATATAAGTGCTCATATATCCCCTTGCCCCAAATGAGAACATTCTTAAAATTTTATGACATCTTAAAAAATTAGAGGAGAAATCTACAATATTTCACGAGACATTCAGCTTTTCCTTTGTGGCTACAATCCTGAGCACTAAATACCTGTTTATTCTTAGTATGTACTGGATGAGCAAAACTGCTAATTATAATCTTCAGCTAAGCAGAAAATCAGTAGAAAGCATTAGCATACACAGAAAAGTCACCATTGATATATATAGCTATTTATCTTCTAAAAATGCAGTTTCACACAGGTTAAAAGTTCCACTCAGTTGTACAGAACAATACTTTCTAACAAACAGATGTTGCCTCATTAATTGCAACCAAATTAAGCATAACATCAAAATACAACCCTTTGCCCAGAAAGCTGGTTAGGGAATCTCTTCTGTTAACAGCAACTGCCTCAACACACTTGTACCAGAAATTCAATTAACAACAAGGAATCATTCCAGAATCTGGTTATATAGTTATGAGTTACCGTAGCATTGATTTCAAGTGAAAAGAAATGAAGTAGCATCTCCTCAGGGCTTATTATACACAGAAAGGCAATACCTTAGACAGCAGACACATCTACAACTCTGGTCTGCATCTCAATGATTTAGGGAGGCAGTTCGTTCCCCCTGCCAATCAGGTTGTTAAGCTTTAGTAGGAGAATAAAGTATGTGAAATTAAAAGGCAATGAGGGTTTTAAAATGATTCAAATTCAATTCTGAAGGGCATAGTGAGGAAGGGCAAGTGTGTTCTGCAATCCACCTCTGGGAGGTATGGAGGGTTTGCAATAGGAGAGACATCTAAGGCACAATCCTATCTGCTATAATCTATTCATGCATCTGTGTTTTGGATACAAATATACAGAAAATAGCAGAGAGAAAAGAGAAGGAGAGAGAAAGAAATAGAAGAGAAATTCCCTCACTAAATAGAATAGCCTCATAGGCAAAATACTGAAAGACAAAGTAACTTTTGCAATGCGATAAAAACAATCTTAAAAACAGGTCCTGAAATTTCATCTAATACTCATTTTTTTCAGCTGATATAGTTTCAATTTCCTACCTTACATGCATTTCAAGACAACAAAGGTGTGTTGAATAATCTCCCAAATGACTGTGTAGCAATCTCATCTACTAAACTGAATCTATATATGACTGATACTAAACTATGCCTTTTGGGTTGTGAGATTAATTCACTTTCAAAAAGCAATGTATCACCAGGAAAGAGAAAATTAAAAACTCCCTCTATGGCTGTCACTCCATCAAAAATCTAATTTTTTATGAAAATTTAAGTGTCTGTGAAGTTAAATATGGAACAGGCATAAGACTTTGAAAATCATCATTATTTTGGCTCCAACAAAATAAATAGTAAACAAATGTTACTGGATTTTTCTGCAACTATGAAATTCAGTCCTGCAACCACAAATCCATCCATGACAAATTCCTATCTATGATTTCTTTCCCTTTGTTTTCAGCTTCTGAAGCTTTGACAGATCCGGTTGAAGAGATGGTTATATTATGTGCAGATGGCACACTGTGAGACCTAGCTACCATGACTGACCCTGACAAACTGCCTATCAAATTGAATAGACCGCAATTCCCCAATATCTTCTGACACCTAGCCATATTACCAGTTAAAACCAAAGCTGAGATAAGAATTCAGATATGGAGCTATGACTGTTTCCAAAAAAGGTTTTTTAGTGGTCCTCTGTAGGATAATGCACATTCCACAGTGAATTTATGTACTGTGCCTGTAGCTATGGACCCAGTCTTGACAATTTCCCGTGTTGCCTCTGAACAGCAAGAGTTTCTGTTTGATTTTCTTAGATCACAATAAACATACATTAGACATCGCAAAATCGTTCTGTTATGCTCTAAAACAGTGATGGCGAACCTATGGCACGTGTGCCACAGATGACACGCAAAGCCATATTTGCCGGCACGCGAGCCGTTGCCCTAGCTCAGCTACAGCGCGCATGTGCGCGCCAGCCAACTGATTTTTGGCTCACACGGAGGCTCTGGGAGGGCATTTTCGGCCTCCAGAGAACCTTCGGGGGGGGGACGCGGGAGGGTGTTTTTGCCCTCCCCAGGCTCCAAGAAAGCCTCTAGAGCAGGGGTAGGCAAAGTTGGCTCTTCTATGACTCGTGGACTTCAACTCCCAGACTTTCTAAGCCAATCATGCTAGCTCAGGAATTCTGGGAGTTGAAGTCCACGAGTCATAGAAGAGCCAACTTTGCCTACCCCTGCTCTAGAGCCTGCGGAGGACAAAAAACAGGCCTACCGGAAGTCGGGAAACAGGGGAGCGGGAGGGGTCATACGCGCATGCACAGGGGCGGGGAAGCACGGGGGGGTCACACGTGCAGGGGGCATTGAATTATGGATGTGGGCAATCGTGCGTACACAATAGCGCATGCGCGTGCACTTTTGGCACCCAAGGAAAAAAAGGTTCGCCATCACTGCTCTAAAACAACATCAACACCCCATACTTTAATATCTCCTGCAAGACACAAAACAGAACTGCAATGATTTCCTTCAGAGGCTCTCACCTGCCAAAGCAGGAATGGTGACCTTATTCCATTCCCATGGCTGGTCATACTCATCTGCAGGCCTATCGTCATCCTGTGGCAACTTGCTCTCTCTCAGGCGTTGACTCACAGCACTTTCTGAATCCGATTCCACACCGTTGCCTTCAGGTTCGTAAGGTGTGTCATATAGCTGGATGTCTTTTTGTTGGGGCTTCACACTGTCTTGCCTCTGTAACTCTGTCAGAATGGGAAAATAATTGGATTAATTTTTCTGCTGGCATCAGCAGGCAAGGGGGAAAAAGTGTACGTAGTTTAATTTAATATAAACATTAACAGTAACAAGAAAAATGTGGATATATAAGCTGCTAAAGGTTTCCATGTTTAGCTTCCATGTTTAGAAGAAACAGAACAAAATCTTTGATAACAGTTTACCAAATGGCAGTATAAATCTAACAAAATGTCAGAAAAGTTAAGAATCTATAGGAAATAGGTTCCTACAATTTCAGCAAGATTCTAGAGCAGAAAGGACATGCCAAGGGCTCTGTATGTGAATCAAGAGAATTCTTTATGCTGGTCCTTGAACCCATCAGAATGGCTGGGCTGACATTTTCACCCTTCTTTCTCACTCTCATTCTCTCTCTCTCTCCTATAAGTTTCTTAAGTCTTTCAGAGGTTTAAGGTATACATTTTATCCCTTAAAACTCTTGAAATGGCCTAAAAGAATCTTGCCCTCTTATGCACATGCACAGTCTGAGGCTAGCCTCTGAGCTGGTGAAGTTGCAGCTTCCTGGCTTAACACCTCTCCTCCAATGTGGTAGCATCTAGATGCGATGATAAACAATGCTAAAATTTCCCACTAAGTTATCTGGAGTCTGGGAGGGGAAGGCTGCTTCACAAAAAGCTCACACAATTTGCTACCCAACAAATCTAATACAGGTCATGAACCTTGCTAGTTGTCATAATGCCATAGTTAAAGAAAAACGGAAGAACAATGGCAAGATGCTGTATCTGCATAGAACTGGTCTAAATACACAGATATCAAAGCACCTATGAGTTGTTTTGAATTTTAATTATATTCAATAGGTGTAAAGGGTTCCCCTGAAAGTTATATCAAAAGACACCTTTCCCTTTATAAGCTATGCTCCAAGCACTATGTTAACATGATGGACTTTGACAGCTTTGCCTGGTATAGAATATCTAAGCAGAACTGGGGCACTTTTTATCATGAAATTTATCATGCAGTTGCTGCAGTTGCTCTAAGCTTTAAAATGCATCTTGGTATGATCAAGAATTTACAACGTGTGGTAACCCAACTTACTAGGGGCCCTAGGTTTCCAGATTATAACACCATGGGAAATATTCCTAGGGGAGATGGGAATGGGGTGGCTAGAGCAAATCAAATGAATATTGTGAACAAAAGGGCTTTGTAGAAGCTACTTCAAATTCTCTTTGAAGATTACATCACAAAGCTTGGCATTTGTGATTATTAATATTATCTTTCGATCTCTTAATTCTAATGAAAAAAGTCTGAAAAATCATGCATATTAACCGAAGCTGCATTTGGCAATTATAAATGGATTTTACCTCTAAATATTAAATAAAAAGTAACTTTCTGGTGAAGGTAATTAAACAGGGATGTCCAGATCAGCCCCTTCTTGCCTGACGATTACTATCCTATATTTGCTTGTCTACTAAACCTTGGCCCCATAGCAGAGGTGGGTTCCTCCTGGTTCGCCCGAACTGGTAGTGACCCACTGGTGACATCATGATGACATCACAGAACCGGTTCGGACAGTGTCGGTCCGTTTTTACATTTAAATTTTTTTTCCTTTTGAGCATGTGCAGAAGCCGAGTTTCCGGCACTGTGCATGTGGTCACCATCTTGTTTTTGGCTTCTTCCTCTTCTTCTTTTTTTTGAATTTTTTTTTATTTTTATTTTTTTCTTCTGAGCATGTGCAGAAGCCAAATTTCCGGCACTGTGCCTGCGATTGCCATCTTGTTTTTGACTTTTAAAATTAATTTTTCAGCACTGCACATGCATGCACGCGCAGAGCGCGTGCGCTCCCACGCAGAGCGCCCACGCGGCGCGGGAGGAAGCAAACCGGCAGCGAGGTAAGTTAGAACGCATCCCTGCCCCATAGATATGATGTGACTGATACTATACATTTCCATGTTGCCTTTTCCTCCAGGAGACCACAGCATCATTCTTTGGTATATCTTATTTCATCTTAACATTGCTATGAGATAGTTACGTTAGCAATATGCAAGAATCCTTTGTCCAAGGATATCTGGATAATTTCACTGGTGAAAGTTAAATATTCTGGAAATAGATCTTGAAATTCTTGAAGAGGTGCTGTTTACAGGTGTGTCCTCATCCAGCTTTTCTACTAAATGAGTCACTGATGGTAATAACTAACAGCATCCTCTCTTTCCTTTTCTGGAAACATCTGAGTCATGCTATTCAAATGCCCAGAAACTTTTATACTCGAATATTAAACCTCATGAGTACTAAAATACACCATGTGGGGCTGCTAAAAAAGAATGGCAGGAAACTTCCCCTGCTACAAACTGTGGTGTCAGAAAAGTATCTTGGTAGACAGACCATCTGGGTCTCTGCCTACCCCTGAATTAAAATTCAAGGTGTTTGGTGGTGTCCCTGCTCCTTGAAGCGAGGTTGGTAGCCATCCATGAGGAAAGATTACTCACAATTTTGGTATTCCAAGTATGGATATTCCCCCCCTCCCCTGGCAAAACATATCTTGGCAATAAATTGTTTTAGCTTAGAAAAGGAATCCAATACTGTTGAGATATTTTGAAATTATGCATGGTATAGAAAACATAGACATGGAGACATTTTAACTCTGGTTCCCCTTGAAGTCTTTTTCTCATATTAGTGCTATGAGAAGCTAGGCAACCAGTTTCTCCATATGAACATCATTGCCTCTTTCAGACAACCCATTCAATTTCTTCCAAACAGGGGGTAAAGGAGAAAAAAGGGCAATAAAGTATTCATAGCAAGATATTTTTAGCAGCATGACACAAAAGTCCAACTAATGATACAACACCTTATGTCCACTGTAGATAGTGACATAATAGTTACATTCTACATTAGGAACATAAATAAGCACACTTGATTTAACCAATAAGCAACTAAGGAATATAGCAGAGATAATTAGCAGGTAATGTGCATATGGTACACTAATATTTGATGGCGAACCTGTGGCACGCGGAGCCATATCCGAGGGCACGCGAGGCATTGCCCTGTGTCAGCTCCAGTGCTGGCCAGCTGATTTTCGGCCTTCCGGAGGGCGGGGGGGGGGGGGAGGCCATCTTCGCCCTCCCCAGGCTTTAGGAAAGGCTCCGGAGCCTGTGGATGGCGAAAAACGGCCCAACGGGTTTTTCCCCATCCACAGGCTCCGGGGGCTTTCCTGAAGCCTGGGGAGGGTGAAAAACGGCCCAATGGGCCTACCGGAAGTCAGAAGGCCTCAGTGAGGCCTGCGCGCATGTGCGTGGGGCAGCGTGGGGGGGGGTTTGTGCAAGCATGCACGGGGGGGAGGGCATTGCATTATGGGTGTGGGCATAGACACGCCCTTTCGGCACCCGAGCAAAAGAAGGTTCACCATCACTGTGATAGGCTATACATTCATTAAAAGCTCCTTTGAACTCCAATGGTGCTTTTTCAACAGGCAACTGGACTTTCTTGTTTTTCTTTGAAGACCTTTTGCTTCTCATCCAAGAAGCTTCTTCAGCTCTGACTGGATGATGGGAAATGGAAGGATTTATACTCCTTGCAGACAGCTTGCATTCTTTTTAGAGAGTCGTTAAGGCCACCTGGAGGTTTATCTGTGTCCTCAGGGTCACCTGAGTGGTGCAAATGGGTGTGGAGCCTTCTTGGAACTGCTGAAAAGACTGTGTTGTAGACTGGAGATAGATTATGTCCTATCCCTTCCCCTCTGTTGAGAGAGGGCTATTCAATTTGGACATAGATGGCCTCTTTGACCCCCTCTTTCAAACCAGCGGTCCTCTCTATCCAAAATGTGGACTTTGCTGTCTTCAAAAGAGTGGCCTTTGTTTTTTAAATGCAGATGGACTGCTGAATCTTGTCCTGATGGGTTTGTTCTCCTATGCTGTGCCATCTGTGCCTCTTGAAAAAGCACCTTTGGGACAACCATGACCTGGATCAGGGGTGTTAAACTGGCGGCCGCAGGCCGGATGCTTCTTGCACAGGCCACGCCTACCCCAGCTCCGCGAAGGGAAAAACATCACAATATGTCATGTGACAGAACATGACGCGGCGAGTTTGACACCCATGACCTTGATTACTAAAATCTCCATAGACTTTGAGCTCTAAACTTGCCTATTCTGACTCTCCATGATTCGGTGCCTCTTTTCCTTTTGGTTCTCATTCAGCCACATTTCTGCAATTTTTGTGTGATAAGAATGAATTATGTTTCTGTTTTTTTCTTTTTAAAAAATGTCAAGTGATCTAAAATTGGGTAAATGAAGACTATCCCTTGCTCTGTTCACAAATGCATATAATAAAAAGGCGTTTTCTTTTTCTCCGAAGGAAACAGAACACAAAGCAGGAGCGAAAGGTTATTCCAGGCTCACTATTGCATCCCAAGAAAGTAAACAGAGCTTTTCTTAATGAGGAAAAATAGCAAACATTGGAGAGAATTGATACTGAAGAATTAGTCACAGAATTACGGAAGCCAGGAACAGCTGCCACCCAGCCAAGGCTACAGTAACATGGCTGCACAACCGTGTTTTCTGGATACTCTAGACATAGTTTCCCCCTTTTTCCTGAAATCCCCATTTGGAAGATAACTGTTTCGAATGTCATCATTCATAGATGTGCCAGGATGGAGTTATACATTTTATCAAAAGAGCCATGTCAACTTTATAAGAGCTGGGGTGGCGCAGCGATTAGAGAGCAGTACTGCAGGCTACTTTAGCTGACTGTGATCATTTGAGTTCAGCTGTTCACATCTCACCGGCTCAGGGTTGACTCAGCCTTCCATCCTTCCGAGGTAGGTAAAATGAGGACCCAGATTGTTGGGGGCAATGTAAATATATACATTGCTTAATGCTGTAAACCGCTTAGAGAGTGCTTGCACTATGAGGCGGTATATAAATCTCAATAAATAAATAAATAATAAATAAATAAACTCCGATTGTAATTTTGGGGCTCTGCCATGGAAAAGCAGCTTATGGCAGATGCACCAAACAAATAAATAATAAGGAGAGGAGAGGAGAGGAGAGGAGGGAGGGAGGGAGGGAGGGAGGGAGGGAGGGAGGGAGGGAGGGAGAGAGAGAGAGAGAGAGAGAGAGAGAGAGAGAGAGAGAGAGAGAGAGAGAGAGAGAGAGAGAGATCTTGAAATCCATTTTAAGCACCAGATATTTCTTAAAACATATCAAGATCGCCACCAGCAATATCTGAGCTTCACCTATCTGAAATTATCTTTAATCCTAGAAATATAAGATTTCCCTCACTATTCCACAATCATATTCAGTTAATGTGATCTCCAGTGTAAGCCTGAGCCCCCAAACATCCCCATTTTTGCAAATTAGGCAAAATAGGCACCGAAAAATAAACCAAAGGCAATCAATTTGGAGTAAGAGACAATTTCAGTTCAGTATGAGATACACCTCATACGCTGTGCTCTGGAACATGTCTACAATGAATTCCTTTGAACAGTTAATTCCACAAGAAAGGTATAGAAGTAATGTTGCCCCTCATATTTAGGACTAGGGCCAGTCTTGGAATTATGATCCTTTTTCTCTCAATACCAAATTTCACAATTCACAATTCGAAGTTCACACATATGTTAAAGTGTTAAAGATTAATTAAGTTTTAATTTTAAATTTTGCACTAAGTTTTGGTTGAAGAAGTGTTTTGGCTAACCTTAACACTGAAGTATAAAAGCCAGTCTGGTGTAGTGGTTAAGGCATCATGTTAGAAATTGGGAGACTGTGAGTTCTAGTTGTACCTTGGGCATGTAGCCAGTTGGGTATCTTTTAGCCAGTCACTTTCTCTCACTCCTAGGAAGAAGCAGGCAATGGCAAACCACCTCCAAAAACCATGCCAAGACAACTGCAGGGACAGTTGCCATGAGTCAAAATTTGATTTGAAGGCACTAACCCTAACCGCAACCCTAGTAGGTAGGGCTGCTAGAGTCAGTCTGCTAATAATGGATGGTGATAATTTTTTTGCATCAGTGCCATTCAGTGATCTAAAGAATATGGTAGGCTTGGTGTATTTTAGTACAAACTAATCAGTAACAAAGTTGTTATTCATCATTCTCAATGGGCGGTTTTGAGAATGCAGGGAATACTTCTGGTAATTACTTAGATAAGAGTCACTTTCCTGTACCAATTTTGTTCATTTCCTTAATGTGAGGATTTGACTCACCTTCCTAGGAAGAACACAAGAAATGCTGGCATGTGATGGAAATTCCGTGACAGCAAATATTCCTACAATATTTAAGGAGAAAGCTATCCAGGGATTTAAAAAATGTGTATAATCATTTGATACTTGGCAGAGCATGGCATGAATAAACATTGTAGCAGAAATCAAGTGTGGTGTATATTTCACATCTAGAGAGAATCGTGTTTAGCAAATGAATCACAGAACTAATCACCAAAGAGTTAAGAAGTTTAAGATTTTCCAAACTTAACACACAACAAATAATTAAAACAAAAATATAGACATGGAGGTATGTGGAGAGATGAAGTTACAGTTGCAATTTCCTCAGACAAAAGATTTTCCCTATGGTCATTTTCTTTCGCTCGTCCTTAGTTTTTCAATTTCCCAGTCCCTTGCCTCATTGCTCTTGCCTTTCCAACTGTGTTTACTGCCCACCCTATCTTACATATCTTGCCTCTAATACTAAAAGTTTAAACCAGTAATAAGAAGGGGGTAAGGAAACTGAATTTCAGGCGAGACTCTCAATCCGTTACACAGGTAGTCTTAGACTTAGAACCACAATTGGGACCAAAATTTCCGTTGCTAAGCAAGACAATTGTTGAAGTGAGTTTTGCCCCATTTTATGATCTTTCTTGCCACAGTTAAGTGAATCACTAGATCTCTTACGTTAGAAATGTGGTTGTTAAATGAATCTGGCTTCCCCATTGACTTCACTTGTCAAAAGGTCAGAAAAGATTATCACATGACCCCGAGATACTGCAACAGTTATAAATATGAGTCATTTGCTAAGCGTCTGAATTCCACGTCTATGGAAATGCTGCAATGGTTGTAAGTGTGAAAAACAGTCATAAGTAATTTTTTCAGTGCTGTTGTAATTTTGAATGGATGCTAAATGAATGGTTGTAAGTCGAGGACTACCCGTAACAAGTTGCAGGATACATGAAGGACCACATCTCCCTACTAGAATTAGTCTGATCAGTCTATTTGTGTTGGGAGAAGCAACTATTTGTTCCTTATTCTCAGGAGGTTAGGGGGTTTGAAGCTGGGACATTGTGTGAAAAATCGAGAGAATGGCATTCTCTCTATCGGTAAGGTCTGTTACCAAGGTTATGATCAGACAAGCATGTCTCAAGCCCAATTCAAGAAACTAACTGGAGAAAATGCCTCAGATCAGACCCACCCTAATTCACACAAAGATACAGTAAAGCAAAATTCTGTTACTACAGCTGTTGTAATAAAAAATAGTTCTAGACCACGGGTGTTAAACTTGCGGCGTCACATTGCCGTCACGTGATGTATTGCGATGTTTTTCCCCTTTGCGGAGCTGGGGTGGGCGTGGCCTGCACGTGACACATCTGGCCTGCTGGCTGCCAGTTTAACACCCCTGTTCCAGACCTATATGGCATTGGTTTCTTAGTCAGGTCTACCCTATGGGGCTAGGACACATCACTTCTTCTGATATAGATGACTTGATGAAATGGCCTCCCTTGGATGCTTCTTTGCCCCCAACATTATCAATCTCTGTTGAGAATGGGGGTGAGGTGGGGGCATGACACCAAGTTTTTTTTTAAAATGCATTTGTCTTATATGAGCTTATAGGTTCTCTGGTATTATTATGCTTTGTTGTTACTATGAGCTGCTGAGGATTTGTTTCTAAATGTGGTGAGGTAAAAATCAGATGATGGAGCTCAGGATTTTCCTTTCTGATATGGAAGTTCATCCAGTTCAGGTACAAGATAATGCATCGTTCTTTGACCTTCTTGAGAACAATAAAAGATACAAAGCATGAGCTGGAAAAATATATTATCATGTGACCTGTTTGATTACCTGAATACCTTGAGTTTTGGTCTTCAGGACTATTTGGTGTTTTGCCGTGGTGTATGACTTGGGAAATGACATAAAGCATTGAGTGGCCTGTTGATAAACACTGTAGGTGCCTGGGGTTATTTACTCAGACTGTATTCATTATTGCCCTCGAGACTACTGTTGCCACAGGATGTCTGCTAGAAGGACTAGAGAAGTTGTACACTGCCCCTGGAGATCCCCACTTGAGAGCCTTATTAAAATCCACAGAAAATGGGAAACATATACAACATAAACATATATAACTAGTCAGCTGAGGAACTGGGTATTCCCCTCCTATAAGAGGTGGACCCAGAACATCTCTAACTTTTGCCTTTACAGTGAGACAGTTGGTGGACTCCCACTTTTGGATGTCCTATCTCTACTTTTGGATGTCCTATCCCTAAGGGGAGGGCCTTCTCTGTGGGGGGGCCCATGCTCTGGAACCAACTTCCCCCAGAGACCCGAACCATCCCCACCCTGCTCGCCTTCCGAAAAGCCGTCAAGACATGGCTCTTCCTGCAGGCAGGGGGGAACAAATAAATCCATCTGAATTCCCCCCTTGGCATGGCTGATTGTGAATATTTTTTAATTTTTGTATATTTTTATTGTTGTTTTTAAATCACTGCTTATTATTAATGTTCTCCTAAAACTGATGTACGCCGCCCTGAATCCCTCGGGAGTAGGGCGGCATAGAAGAACAAATAATAAATAAATAAATAAATAAAATATTGTAAGAAAATGAACTGTGAGTGACCCAATGGGTTCCATACTAGTCACTCCCTGTTCCTCAGCTTTATGTTTTGATATATTTATTCCTGACAGGATCCAACATTAGCAGCAGAAGCATTCTTCAACAATGTAGCGGCAAATTAAAAACCCATGTAATTATTTATGCAAAAGCAAGATTTTAGGCAAAGACAAAAACATTTTAGTTTTAGCCCATCATTCTTAGGAAAAGTAATTATTTGGTTTTATTTTTCCTGTGATAGCATCAACTGCATTGCCCTGGATTTTTCTGTTCCTCAGTCAGCAACCGCATTTGAGCTCATCAAAACAAAAAGAATCCCACAATCAACAATATATCTTAGCTCCAAAGGAACTTTGGACAAACTTTTTAGGAGACAGCATTTCTATCTTAAGATACAGCTTGTGATATGACTTTTTCTTTTAAATTCGGGTCAGAAAGTGGCATTTTATTTCAAAACCAGTTTTGTGCAAGCTCAATTAATAGATTGGGGGGAAATGGAGAGAAAAATGAGGATGGGGTTGAGGCCTGGTAATGGAAATAGATTTAAAACATATACTTTACTTTCTCTCTCAATTGAATAAGGCAGTATTCTATAAAACGAAACGAACCATTGAACCTGTTAAATGATGACTCAGGCACATGCATCTTTTCCAAGATGGGCTTTATAGACCTAACTACAGAGGTCATGAAAGAAGATGGATGGAAGAGAAGAGAGATCTGCACTCTAAAGCACAGATGATGTGTGGAGAGAGTGATACCGCACATGCAGTATTTTTGTTACTCAGTGGACAGATACATATCGTGAGAAAGAAGTCAGGCAAGAGCAGAAGGGACATTTCTTAGGTCCATACCATTTGAGCTTTTTTAGCTGATCATCTCAGATCTAGCCAGGTACCAGGAAGAAACAAGACAGAATGCAAGCAGTTCTGTCCTGGAGCACTGTTTTTTTTTCTTCTCTAATGTCTGAAGACATTTTGATTGCATCCTAAATATCAGGTTCTGAGTTAATTCAGAATATAAGTCACATGAAATAACTATGGTAGAAGAAATCGCTCTCTGTATATTAAAAAACAAACAAACACTATATAAAGTTTGTAGCATTTCTACATTGTACCAGCAGAGGAAGTGAGCAGAGGAGCCCCAGATACATTTTTCCTTCATGTTTTCTATAGGCAAGTAGCCTTCTCCATACTAGGACCCTTGAAATAGTCCAACCTGTATCAGGATGGCACCAGTCTGGGAAATGTTGCATTAAGATGTTTTCTTCAAAACAATACTAATCTAATATACCGTCTCTTTACCCAGGTAATTCAGAATATAGCAGTCATGGGAAGTATTCTTGGACATGTTCATTTTTCAGACAGAATCACAACGAAGAAAGGCTGTTTATCACAAGATTTCCACAGGAATAAATACCATACCGTTTCTACAAAGAGGACACAGAGGCCAATTTACACTTCATGAGATACTAGTATGATCAGGACTGTATATGTGGAAATTGGCAACCACTGCTGTAACTACAGCTGGCAGGCAAAGAAAGAAAAGGCAAAGGGCAGACACAAGGTGGCTAACTATACATTAAAGCTGCACAATTCCATTGAAAGAGATGCTTCAGAATAGAAGGAAGCATATACAAAGCTTCTCAAATTGGAATCTGAAGCTACATCTTTTTTCAGCTTCACATGGTTGCTTCAAAACCCTCTGGGTGAATGTGCATGCAAGGCATTTGAGTTAAAGTATTTGCAGAACCCTTTCACACATAGAACTTAACTCATGCCCTCTAGTATCCACGCGCTCAGGGAAATTCAAGTCAAATATTTCACTGCTTGAAAATTCATCAGACAAAAACTCTTGCTTTTTATACATATTTGCATTCCAAACTGTATTATGTAAAGAAAAGTCGAATCCAAAAGTTGCATTTTGCTCTCATTAACTGTACTATGAAGCAAGGAACTAGAGGTGTCTACAAAACCTTAGCTTTGACCACTGGAAATCCTGTTCAGGCAGCTCAGGCAACTCAGTCTGAGTTCTGAGTCAGCAGGCACAAGTAAAAACCTGTTCTTTGTAGTGAAATGAAGAGCCAAGAAAGAAAAGAAAGCTCGACGTTTTTCAGAAGGAAAAATGTAACGCTTAGTATTACATTCTACAGAGGGTTTTTTGATGTTTCTGAGAACATTCACTGTAAGTGAAGAGTTTGATTTTTCACGTGGGAGAGGAAGCATGCTTTAAAAGGTACCTCCATTAAGAAAATATAAGTTATGCACATTTTATGGCTTTCTTTCTGTAGTTTGCTTTAGAAACATCGTTCTCTGAATATGAAAATAATATCCTTCTCTTCTTTATGGAAAAGTCTTTTCCTGTAATCTTGGCCTCAATTACATAATTGCTAGTTTGAATATCCAGCGCTCTCTTTTTGAAAGCCAAGCCTCACCATGTATTGCATAAATCACCTCAAAGCTTAGAGATGCCTCTAACCTGCTGCTTTCTGACTCCGGCTATAAAACTACCAGACAGGTTTAGCCACATCACTCAGGCTGCCACTTGATGAGAATATCAAACCAAGTCCACCGTTCCCAATCAGCCAACTTGTCTCACCTCATGCTGGGAACCATCAAAACATGACAAATGGTGATACATCCTTCAGAACTGGTGTTTGATGTAACATATTAAAGGTTAACCCATGCATTTGAAGATGATGGTGTTCTTGATGATGAGTAACAGACAGACTAATAATCTGACTGCATTTGGTACTTTTCTCTATTAGATACTTCCTAGGTATTTAGGATAACTAAAATATTGTTAAAATATATGCACTGTTCCAGGCAGTGCAACTTTTTGAAATGATGAGCTATCCATTCCTATTATGTCCAAGTGCTTTTAGATATCATTTGGCATGGCACCAAGAGTAGCAATTATTACTGGTACTGCAAAAAGATTATTTTTTCTACATTTGGTCAATCCCTCTTTGAAGGTCTTTATATTTCCCTATTTTTTTCTAGTTCTGCCTCAACGTCCCTTCTTCAGCTATTGTAGTATTTATTATCTATACTTGTTTGTAACTATACCAGAGATGGGTTTCAGAAGGTGCTGATCAGTTCTGGAGAACCGGTAGTGGAAATTTCGAGTAGTTCGGAGAACCGGTAAATACCACCTCTGACTGGCCCCGTTCCCATCTATTCTCTGCCTCCCAAGTCCCAGCTGATTGGGAGGAAATGGGGATTTTACAGTATCCTTCCCCTGGAGTGGGGTGGGAATGGAGATTTTACAGTATCCTTCCCCTGCCATGCCCACCACGCCACACCCACAGAACCGGTAGTAAAAAAATTGAATCCCACCACTGAACTACACTCGTATTTGGGTTATTAAGAACCCACAATTATTTTCACTGAAATGTAACTCATTTAGAATATTAACCAAAGAAAAAGAGAATGTATCCCCAAATGTTAACTCTAAAAGTATGGCAGCAGACAAACAAAACAGGTTTTCTAGTTAACTTGGGATGGAATCAGTAAAACAGTTGTATATGCTTAGACTTCAATAGTCACTTCACATATGAATCACATGCATGTCAATCAAAATAATTGACACCAATTTAATATCTTTATATTCTGGGAAAAGCTAACATGTATACGCTTATGCATGAAGACACACTATCTGTTCCAAAACTTTACAGGCATAAGATTTTTCCAACCAAAATACAGGGAACAGAGCCAGAAGAAATGTGACTATTGTTAACCATTATTCTCCTAATTAAGAACAAAGATTATCTTCAGCATTTTTAGCCCCTATATTTAATTTTTTTCTTTTCCTTTTTTATTATAATACAATATACAAAGCAAAATGAGCCTCAGAATAAATAGCATATCTCAATTCCATTAAGTTACAATGATGTTGGTATCTTGGCTCCAAACAACAATTGTTTTTAATGATTAATTTATTTGTAACCATAGCAGGTTATCTCTACAGTTATTTTAAAACTAATATCTACGCTGTTAATATTTTGTATATTCAGGTTGTAATCTTCCTGAATCTCACAGATTGGTACCAATTCCTTGTTCTTAAACTAGGAACATGATAGAGTGAAGGAGAAGAAATATCTAATGCTCATGAGCTCATTTTGGCAGCTGTGAGTTATGAACAAGCATGCTAAAGTCAGTTTAGATGTTATGGCCTTCAAAAATTGAGGTTGGCAAAAATCTAGGCCAGTGATGAATATATGTAATAAGATAGGAAAAAAGAATACTTGTATCATTTAAAAAATATGAAATATTTCTATTCAGGGCGGTTCAATGCACATGCAAATAAATGTAACTTGACTGATAAATCATATAATTCATTGAATAATTTTTTTCACTGGGGATTCAGACAATGCCATTCATGTAGAATAGGGGTCCCCAAACTTGGCAACTTTAAGACTTGTGGACTTCAACTCCCAGAATTCTCCAGCCAGCATTGAGCATAGAGAATTCTGGGAGTTCAAGTCCACAAGTCTTAAAATTGCCAAGTTTGAAGACCTGTGATATAGAAACTAGAATGTTTATTGCATTTATAATCTTAAAATTATATGCCACCCTAAGTAAGATAAAATGATCAATTAAAATTACACAAAGATAAAAAGACTAGAGTTAAAAGGAAGATAAAGTAACATCTCATTTTCTTTTTTTAAATATATTATTTATACATTTTTCTTTAACATACATAGGTGCTTAGTAAACAGTGTATTGTCTGGGTCGGTTTACTTGTACATAATAATAGTAATAATATTATTATTCACTTATACCTAGTAATAATCTTCCAACTTCTAATTTCTACCTCTATTGTCTAGCCATTGATAAAACAAATGACCAATCAAAATTACACAAAGATAAAAAGACTAGAGTTAAAAGGAAGATAAAGTAACACCTCATTTACTGTTATCATAGCATAGGAAACAGACATATGGTGTCCGGAAAGCCTTATCTATACAACACTAATATAGATATATTGCATCTTTCACAGCAAAACTAAAACTATCTTTTGTTTTCCTCAAGAACTTCAGAAGTTAAATGAATTATTTTACCAGATATCTCAAGCCAATATCTCTCACAGAGTGTACTTTTTTTTAAAACCAACCAACTGAAACCATCAAATCAAGGCTGATCAGTTTTCAACGCTCCCTCCCTCCCTCCCTCTCTCTTCCCAGTCCCCACCCACCCACCAGCAGAATTGCTCACTTGAAATTCCATTCACGTCCCATTCTTTGCTTGAATGCTTTGGTATCTGAGCATCACAAGACCACAAGAAAATTTAATGCATCTACCATCGGAACAGTGTAATTAAAGATAAGAAATACTGTAGATCTTATTCTTCTCCAGATTGGTATTTTATGGTATAAACAGCGTATTTACTTAGATAGAAATCTCAATAAACTCAGCAGGATTTGAGTACAGAGGAAGAGAAAGACTTTAGCCTGTCACAATACTGTATACTTATTTTCTTCATTATTTTAAAGTATCATACCTGTGCAAATTCCAATTTACCCTCATGGTTACAACCTGAGCTTGCACTGGAATATTTTCCAGCTAAATTGATATTTAAAAATCCTCTTAATAAACTGCAGTGAATAGAGCTCCTAGAAGGCTGTAGCCAAAAGACTGACTAGTTAGTTTAAGCCATTATATTCATATAAATTGTATATGTATGTATGTATGTATGTATGTATGTATGTATGTATGTATGTATGTATGTATGTATAAATACACACACACACACCAAATTTCTTGAAAGTACCTAAGTAGAATAGCAGATTTCATTTCCTCAGAAAAAAAGCAAGATGTTTTAATAAAAATATTAAGAACATAAGTAGCGTTTTGCTGGATTTGACCCATGGGCCTGGTGGCCCAGCAGTCTGTTTTCACAGTGGCCAACCAATTACACAAGGAGGCTCCCTTGTCTTTCAGCAGACAATTAGATTATCTTGTCTTGGCATCTCAGCCAAGTAATGCTAGTGTTTTCATCTTCATGATTGAAATATAATAAGGATATTGAACATGAGAACACTACCAGGATTGTCCCAAGAGGTATCCCCTCCACAGTTTATATAAATTCCTAAATGAGATGTCAACAACCTTTTTTTATTGTAACTTTTGAGTAGTATGGAAGAGGCTCTATTCTAAAAAACAGGAGAAAATGCATGTGGTCGAGGCAAAACCATTTCTGAACATTCTTATTGTACTTAAAATTGAAGTAAACAAATTAAATATGGTTGCCATGATTATTCCCCATGTATTTAATTCTTGATATTAAAATATTACATCTCATTGATAACTTCTGAAGAGGCTCTTGAGACCTTCTCCAGGAATGGTTCTAGGGTTTTGAGAGTAATTTAGTCCCCCATCTCCAAAGCATGAAATTTCAGGCATATTTCAACAATAATTTAGTTCTGTAAATGAAGCTGAAACAAAAGTATGCACAAATGTCTCATAACACATTCGCTGTAGTTAATTTTTAATGCAACTGGAATGCAAATGGTATATTATAGTAACAATGTAACAATTTTTGACATAAATTCACACGGAGTAGAAATCTTTGAAAGTTTTAATTAAAGATTTGTTGATTGAGTGTACACTAGTCAATGTTGACTCTTAGCAACCATATAGTCAGACCTTCTCCAAAATGATCTGTCCCCAATCTGGCCCTTCAGGTCCTCCGATGGTATGCCAATCACGGCTGCAACTGAGTCCATCAACTTGGCTGCTACCGTAGTTGCCCTTGTCTTTCCTTGCACTTTTTCAAACATCAAGGCCTGTCCATAATCAATGAAGTGCATATTGATCTATTATTTATTGGTATTCTTTGACTTTTTCAATTAACCAGGGTACAATAATGTATCTTGTTCTTTAGCTTTTTCTAAAACCAGCTTGAACATCTAGCATTTCCTTTTCTATGCAGTGCTCTAATCTGTGTTGGATGTTCCCAAGCATTATTTTGCTAGCATGTGAATTTAAGGTTATTGTAAAATAATTTGTACACTGTGTTAAATCTCTTTCTTTGGTATTTGTATGTAGACTGACCTCTTCCAACCTACTGACCACTGTGTCAGTCTCCAGATTGGTTGGCAATTTGTTTTCATTATTCTGTTTTAGTTGACTTGGATCTTGCATCTGAACAGTCTATGACTGTGATGGCGAACCTATGGCACGCATGCCACAGGTGGCACGCGGAGCCCTCTCTGCAGGCACGCGAGCCGTTGACCAGCTCAGCTCCACAGCACATGTGTGCGTGCCTCCCGCTGGCCAGCTGATTTTCGGGTCAGACACTTGCATGCTTTCTCCTCGCTTTCTGCAGCCCGTGGCTTCCCAGATCTCTGGAGATTCCACCCCAGCACTGTTAGAGCACACAAGGCTTCCCCCCCCCCTCTCAGCTCCGTTTGGGGACGGGAAGCTTCTCCCACTCCCAGCTCCGTTTGGGGAAAGGAGGCTTCCCCGCCCAGCTCCGTTTGGGGAAAGGAGGCTTTCCCCCCCCTCCCAGCTCCATTTGGGGAAAGGAGGCTTTCCCCCTCTCCCACTGCTGTTTTGGGATGTGAGGCCAAAACAGGGGGGGTCGCACACACATGTGCAGAGGGTGGGACGTGCAGGGGGGCATTGCATTATGGGTAGTGCCAGCGCACACACTTTCGGCACCCGAGGGAAAAAAGGTTCGCCATCACTGATCTATGATCTTCCGTGATCTATCCACTCCACACTGCAGAATGTTTCACTGTGTTGGGGTTTCCCATGATAATGTTTCTTACATGCTATATTTCCACAGTAATTCTGTCTTTTCCTGCGTGGCAACTAGGTCTCCCAAAGGCTTTAATGTCATGTCAAATACAGGAGTATTTACCAATGCTTTCTCCCACATAGTATGAAAATATACTTTGTTGTTGTCATTAAAATGATTGTAGACCTTCAGCATCTTCCGATATTGCTGCTACCCAAGATATCTTTAGCTGGGCATCTGGAATGACCTTCACACCTTTGGTGACCCTGTTGGGAGGACATCCTCTTGGTGTCCACTTCTGGCATTCTTTGCTCTTTCCTGTCAGGAAACTCCCTGCCATAATGAGGCAGCACAGCAGGAGAAGTTTAAAATTTATAAGGCTATGTTATTTATCTATATAACTTATGGGAGCTGTATTATAGCAGCAGCAATGACTCAATGATTCTCATTCTAGATCAATATGTGCTTACCTGTGCTTCTTCTTTCCTCTCCTACAGCCAAGCTGCCACCTCAGTGAATTATTCACTGCACAGAGAAGGCCAAAACGTATTATGGGGCTTTGGAACTTGAGACCCGTCATTCTGTCTCCTAAATAAGGAATCTAAGGGTCCCCCAACCCCAAAGCATCTTCTATGGGTTTCAGGGACTCTATCAGAGGTGGGTTCCTACTGGTTCGGACAGGTTCTATAGAACAGTTAGTAACTTGGGAGGCCTGGGTCGCTGGAACCGGCAGCGACCCAGGCTTGCCACTCTCCGAGCGGTGCCGTAGGCGGCACCATCTTATTTTTTGCTTCTGCGCATGCGCAGAAGCTTTTTTTTAGTACTGTGCAACGTGCGCGCACCTGCGCGGCGCATCCCTGAGCGAACTGACAGTAGCAGAATCCGGAACCCACCCCTGAACTCTATATAAACTGCAGCCTTAGGCTGTTCTAAATCCTTAGAAATTTTAAGCAGGTATCACTTCAATGCACATTTTAATTTCTGTCTGTAGATTTGGAAGGAATCAATAGAATAGAATGACAGAGTTGGAAGGGACCTTGGATGTCTTCTAATATAATCCTCTGCTCAGGCAGGAAACTCTATACTATTTCAGACAAATACTTGTCCAATCTCTTTTTAAAAACTTCCAGTGTTGGCGCATTCACAATTTCTGGAGGCAAGTTGTTCCACTGATTAATTGTTCTACCTCTCAGGAAATTTATCCTTAGTTTTAGGTTGCTTCTCTCCTTGATTAGTGTCCATCCATTGCTTCTTGTCCTGCCCTCAGGTGCTTTGGAGAATAGCTTGACTCCCTCTTCTTTGTGGCAACCTCTGATATAGCAATAGCAATAGCACTTAGACTTATATACCACTTCATAGTGCTTTACAGCCCTCTCTAAGCGGTTTACAGAGTTCAGCATATTGCCCCCAACAATCTGGGTCCTCATTTTACCGACCTCAGTAGGATGGAAGGCTGAGTCAACCTTGAGCCTGGTGAGATTTGAACAGCTGAACTGCTGAACTAGCAATCAGCTGGAGTAGCCTGCAATAGCTGCATTTAACCACTGCGCTACCTCGGCTCAGGTGGCTCGGCTCGTCACCTCGGCTGATATATTGGAACACTGCTATCATGTCACCCCTAGTCCTTCTTTTCATTTCATTAAACTAGACATACGCAATTCCAGCAACTGTTCTTTATATGTTTTAGCCTCCAGTCTGCTAATCATCTTGGTTGCTCTTCTCTGTACTCTTTCTAGAGTCTCAACATCTTTTTTACATTGTGCTTACCAAAACTGGATGCAGTGTTCTAAGTGTGGTCTTACCAAGGCATTATAAAGTGGCATGAACACTTCATGTGATCTTGATTCTACCCCTCTATTAATGCAGTCTAGAACTGTGTTGGCTTTTTTTTTGGCTGCAGCACACTGCTGACTCATATTTAAGTGATTAGGACTCCAAGATCCATCTCACAGTTACTACTATGGTGCCACCTATGCTATACCTGTGTATTTGGTTTTTCTTGCCTAAATGTAGAACGTTATTTTTTTCACGATTGAATTTCATTTTGTTAGATAGCGCCCAATGTTCAGGTCTGTCAAGATCCTTCTGTGTCTTAAGCATATCTTCTGGAGTGTTGGCTATTCCTGCCAGCTTGGTTCTAAAAACAGGCTCTACTTTTCATAGTATGTGTAAATTCCTGAGCAATGCATCTTTGTTGTTGAAAAGATAGGGTCTGTCTCTCACTTTTTCTGCTTGTCTACAATGAACAATTACAGTTTCTTGTAGTTTTTGTTAACTTTTACGGCATTAACCTTTTGAGCTGACAAGGACAGCTGCATTTCCATTAGGTGACTATATAAATGGGACACCCTGCCACCGTCTCCCTCTCTACCCTGTGATTCAGGGCAGATTTAATTAAAAGAAGTAAGGTCTATTTGTATGGAAACAGCCTTTGAGTTATTACCACCACAATGCTACCACAATAAAAGGTGAAGGTAATTAAAAAAAAAGGAAGGAAGGAAGGAATCATATTGCTTAATAGTCCTTGCGTTTCACAATAGCTCAAAGATGACCAAGCTGAAACGCATTTCTCTCACTCTAATTCTAATAATTCTGCATCTCTAATATATGAAAAAAGGAAACTTTAGAAAGGGCAAGGATTGTGACAACCAATTGCACAGCTTTTGTTTCTTATCACATCAATTCAGCTTAGTTCTGTAACCTAATATGAGGGAACAAATTATACTGAATAGTTAGGCTAAGCACCCATCAAGTTGATATTTAATTGCTCCAAAGCAACTGGGTGGAATAATGTCATTGTTTATTTTATACATCTCAAGTAAAAAAATAATAATAAAAAGATTAGAACCCAACCAATCCTTAGAGCAAACATCTGAAAACTATGACAGTAAACCAGTGGAGGGTTCCAGTTACCTTTGCTACAGTGCGCATTGTGACATTTCGCACGTGCGCGATAGCTCCGTTCACACACGTGCACATCCCATTGCGCTATTTTACTTCCGTGAAATCTCAAAAGGATGTTTCAGCCCGAAACACAGTTGAGGAGGTGTTCAGCTGTGCTTCAGATGAAGAAATAAAGGTCGGTATTAACCCGGGGGTGGCCAGGAGGGCTTTTTTTCAAAGCAGAGGACGAGGAGAAGCCATCCAAACCTGAAAAAATCGCCAAAAATTCCGATAAAAATTACGTCACCAGCAGGCCACTACTGGTGCGCATGTACTGGGCGGCACCAGTAGGAACCCATCCCTGCAGTAAACAGAGTTTCTTTATACAGGAAAGTGTATCTTTGAATATCAGAAACTGTGCATTTCACAAAGCTGTTTAAGTCTGATTTTTATTTATTTTTCAAATGTTCAAAAATTAGGCTAATGCCACTTGGCCAATGACGCTAAGTGACTAACATAAAAAGAGAGGGAAGAAACACATTCAAAGAATGGGTCATCTGGAGAAAACCACTATCAACTCTCTCTCCAACCATAGAGATAAAAACTGACAAAGGGACCCCTCCCAATCACCCTAATCACAGGCATGTGGGGAGAAAGCATGATGTTGTTAGTGCCATTTTGAAGGTCAGTAAGGCAAGGTTCATGTACATCTCCAAGGGGATGCAGAGGACAGGTGCCATAAAAGCCTTTCAACTCTTACTTACAGGATCCACAAGCAACATATATTCTTCCGGTCTTTGTAGCTTGAAACATTATAGTAGTCTTTCAGTGCTGGCCTTGCTCTTATATTTGACTAGAGCTAGTGATTGTGATTCTTTCCTGCCTTCCTCCACTTGGTTTTTGACTTAATAAATTTTCTGCATTCATATAATACATTAAATTATAAATTAATGAAACAGGCTTAGCTGCATAATACAGTAAATTGTGAAAAAATTTCAAAGGTTATATTTAAAGAATCTGCACTTGTTTGTGCAAGTGTATCCATCATATAGGGATGAGCGCTAGTTGAAAATCATGTTAACTTGGTTTGAAGATCTGAACTCTTGTTTTCAGTCATCTAATGTGAAAACAGATAAATCTTTTTGTGATAGTTGTGAGGGTTTTTTGGTTTTTTTTTTTTGCAACATTGAAACTGATTAGCAATCTGTTCTTCCATTGGTGGAATCTTTCTTTGCCTCCCCCCTTTGGTCTGAAGTAAGCCATTTTGTTTCAACACAACCACTCAAAAAATAAGGATAGAAATAAAAATATAATAATACAAAGCAACAGATCAGCATTTGCAGGATGACTCTCTTATCAAAGAGAAGACCAATGTTACTCCTACTTTACTTCTCCTTAGCCACAAGTGGGAGGAAGTATAACATATTATTAGTAAAAACTCATGATCAAGCATAGTTTTATTTTAAAGTAGAATTCATGGATCCTGTGTTATTGCTTAGAACGTATCTGCCTCTTTCCCCGTCTTACCATGCAATCATGGTCAAAAGATATCAGAAAAATAAAGATATTGATTGACAAACTACTGATGTTGCAATAATGTTGGCATGGTCATCGTGCTCTTTTTTAAATTATTCTTTTTTTTTCCAGACCAACAAAGCTTCCCTTCATAACAGCATGGGTACACTAGGAAAAATGTTTAAAATTTATTATATTTCTTTTTTTCACAGAGAGCCAAGAGGTGCAAAAATTTTGGGTTCTTTCTGATCCATGGCAGCCCAGGATCAGATAACAGCAGAACACACATTTTGTATCTTCCTATGGGACTATTATAAGGACCAATGGCAAATTCATGATGATTTCAGCTTTTAAAACCACACGGAGTGACAGATCATTTGCAAACACTTTGGAGAATTGGGAAGTAATAGTGTAAAAATGGCTGAAAATGCCTAAAATCTTCCGTGAACCCAGCCATGCAGATAAAACAAAGTACAATAACTATCGTATTTTTCGGAGTATAAGACGCACCTTTTCCCCCTAAAAGAGGGTGAAAATCTGAGTGCGTCTTATACACCGAATGTAGCCCCGCCCAGCCTCTGAAACGGACCTTTGCAAGGCTAAAACAACCTCTCAAACTGAGCTTTGCAAGGCTGAAAAAGCAGCCTTTAAAACTGACCTTTGCAAGCCTGAAAGCAACCTCTCAAACCAAGCTTTGCAAGCTGAAAAAGCAGCCTCTGAAACGGACTTTTGCAAGCCTGAAAACAACCTCTCAAACCGAGCTTAGAAAGGCTAAAAAAGCAGCCTCTGAAACGGACCTTTGCAAGCCTGAAAACCACCTCTCAAACCGAGCTTAGCAAGGCTGAAAAAGCAGCCTTTAAAACGGACCTTTGCAAGGCTAAAACAACCTCTCCAACCGAGCTTTGCAAGGCTAAAACAACCTCTCCAACCGAGCTTTGCAAGCCTGAAAAAGCAGCCTTTCAAACGGAGCTTTGCAAGGCTAATATACCTGTTCCTATAGCTAAGGACGCTAGCCAGATGGATGCTGGTAGGCAGATTTTTTTTTCTTATTTTCCTCCCCAAAAACTAAGGTGCGTCTTATACTCCGAAAAATACGGTATTTCTAAGCCTAGAAGAAAGCAGACATCAAATTTGGAGCATTTCAATTTCCCCATTTTCTGCCAATACAAATCTTCACTGCAGTTATTTTCTTGTCACTAATCCATTTGTGCATTTTGAAACCTGTAAGGGAAAATTAGCAGGTGGCACAATGGTAAAGAAACTACGGTACTTTGCCTACTATTGTTTCTGGAAACAAGACCTATTGGGGAGTATTTTAAAGTTTACTTTCTTGTATCTGATGGCTGCTACTGTCCGCTCTTGTTTTTTGATCTGAAGCTGCCCTACAGATGGAATATCCAGGGAGACTGGACACTGTTGGATGGATGGCTGTACAACGAAAGACCAAACTCTCACAAATATCCCTTGGCCATTTTGGCATTAAAACAAATTCATGAGAATTTAGCAAATATTTCCTTCTCATTTTGAAGGAGGGGCGAAGAATCAAGAGCAATTTTAATTTGATACCAATCAAATTAAATTGGCAAAAAGCACTCTTAGGTTGAAGAACTCTAGATGTTTTGAACCAAAACCTCTTCACAAAGAATATACAATGATTAGTTGGAGATTATAGTTTTAAATCAACACATTTGGTAATCCCCCCAGCTAAGGAAAATTGTCTTAAAATTCCTCTACACAGCTCTAGTCAGAAGAAAGTGAGTGGCCACTGTGAGCCATTTGGCTCACAGCTAGTTGGCTACTGGGGGTCAGGCTTTATGGAATAAGATAGCAGCCTATATAGCCCTAGTAGGCATAGCTGCCAACATGAAACTGCCTGGGAAATTGAAAGGGTCTATGTCTGAGTCCTTTGGTTTGCAGCTCTCTGTTGTTGTGGCACAAAGAATTTGAAAAAGAGACATGGGAAAGAAAAAATATTGATGCCTAATCAATTTTCTTTTTTCTTTTTTCTTTTTTTTGCAGAGATGATGCAAAAATCCACAGCTAGAAATCCAGGAGACACCTGTGCAGATTAAGGGTTTTGCAAGGAGTGAGTCACAGGAACCTAAAACATCTGAGGTTGCCATAAAGCTTGACATTACATGTTCAGACAAAAAAACTAGTTACAAAAGGAACTGGCACCTAAAGGTTTGCCTCAAGTACTTGCAGGATCCTGGGAAGGCCAGTTTTCCTGCACTCCCAGGCTATTTCAAATATAGTTTCTGAAAGAAAACTGCAATCAGAAGGCAACTGTATTATTTATGGTCAAAGCAATAACATCCATGCTTCTGTAAACAGGGCCGACCACACTGCTGGTATCATGCAGATGATTATGAAACTGCTGGTTGCTTCCAAAGAATCTTGTCTTGTGAGACCAAGAGTACTGATTTATCTAACCACTATAAGTTCTCTATAAAGAATGCTACTTTCTAATATATGAATACAATATAAGAGAGGCCTTAAGGTGGTTCTGCCCCTATCCCCTCCCACACACACACACACACTCTTGGTGAAATACAGGTGTCAAGCCGAAGCCATCTTCGTTGGAAGCCTTGGCTTGCCACACTTACGCTTAGAACGTATTCTTGCCATGGGAACTTGGGAGGGGGGTTGCATGAGGGATGTAGATGTAGCCATAACAAATTCCTTTTAGATTCTGAAGGTCATCCTTTGTCCAGCACCTGCCGGAAGTTGCTGGGAGGAACGAACATGTTGGCAGAAGATGAGTGGGCAACGTGATGGACTTGGGGGTGTGGGACAAGGGAATGAACTTTAAACTGGGTGGGGAAACCTTGATAGCTTTAGATTCGGGTTTTCCCCAGATGTGCCAACATGGCTCTATTAATAAATTGGAACTTTGAGGAATACTTTGCCTCGGACTCTGATTTAATTTTGGACGCTATTTGGAACCTTGACGACAGGTAGTCATCCACTTACAACCACAGCTGGGACCAGATTTTTTACTGCTAAACAAAATGGTTGTTATTCGCATCACACCCAATTTTACTTCTTTTTTTTGCCACAGCTATTAAGTAAAATGCAGCAGTTAGGTGGATTATGCGGTCATTAAGGAAATCTTATTTCCTCCCCCGTCTTTGCTTCTTTGAAGCCATTGGAAAAGGTTGCAAATGGTGATCACATGAACCCAGAATAAATTACATGTCGGTCGAGAAATGCTCAAAATTTTGATCATGTGAGCCTGGGGATGCTGTGGCAGTTGCAAGTGCGAGGACTGGTTATAAGTCACCTTTCTCAGTGCCATTGTGACTTTGAACGCTCATTAAATGAATGGTTGCAAGTCAAAGACTACCTGTATTACTTATTTAATCCAGATACACTAAAGTCAATTGTGGCTTTAGCGGGTTCTCTGTTGAGCAAACATGGGTTGAAATATAGTTCCAAAAAGCTACAGGGCAAGCCAATTTACCAATTGTGAGTGCTAATGCTTCACATTTCAATGAGGAATTAGTATACTATAGTGGATAAGGTGTTGGACTAGCAGGAAGACTCAATACTTGTCCACCCTCAGCCACGGAAGCTCATTGGATGAATTTGAGCCAGTTATTCACAAGTCAGTCCAACCAATAATTTGAACACTCAGAGTTGGAAGGTTATCTAGTCCAACCCCCTACCCAAGCAGGAGACTGCCTCTACCTAGGATAGAACTCACAATCTCCTGATTGTGAGGCAAGTGCTCCACCTCTAGGTAGGGAAAATAGGAGGAAGCACTACAAATGCTAGCATTCAGCTCCTGAATGAAAGCCAAGATAAAAAAAACCAGTCACTCAATTAAATAAACAAACAAAACAAACACTCGTCCCTAGTTTTGAAGACTATATCAAGTCTTGGTCAGCCTTAATCAGCCATAAACTACAAGGTTCCTAAATTCAGCCCTTGATGGAGGCACCTTCATTTTCACAGACAAACTCCCCAATTTTCCTGGATGTGTGTTACATACCAAACCTGAAAAACAGGAAGCCAGTCCTGTCTGGACAAGATCTATAGCAAGTATGTAGGATCTAACCTGGAAGCAAATAAAGATTTCAATTCAAAAGTGATTCCAGTTTGAATTACTACATTGAAGGGAAAATCCCATGATTATTACTAACATCAGAAGATAGGCTTTAGCTTCACTTTCTCAGTGCTGAGAACTGGCATGGTACAATACTTAAAGAAGAGTAAACTACAAATTCCTTGACTGAATTTTTATCCAGTCTCAGGTTCACTAGTTATTCAGAGGTGAAGTATGATTCCTTTTCCCTTACGCCAGTGGCTCCCAACCTATGGTACGTGTACCACTAGTGGTACGCGAGGGCCTTCCAGGTGGTACGCGAACACTTTCGGGGTCATGAACGATTTTTAGTTAGTTATTTTTTACTTCACAAAAATGTTTACTGCCTAACACAAGATAATCTGGCAACGATTTGCAACTGTTGCCACACGCCACCCACCTGGTCCCAGCGGCCCGAGAATCCAGTTGCTGGATGCGCGGGGCCAAAAAAGGAACGGTGACTGTTCTGAACTCTCAGCAGTCGCGCAGTAGAACCCTTGCGAGAAGGTGCGCGTCGTAGCGAGCTCTCGAACTAAGGTTAATCTCACTCTGTTATTGTTAGCACTATGTTCTCTTGACTCAAATTACCCTTTGATATTCATTACTGCATCTCAGTGTGTATGTTACTATTTTTATTATTATTTTGTATACTTATTTTGTATACTTATGCCCTCGCATTGAGTTGTTGTTTTCGTAGTTGGTTTGCGTGTTCTACTTGTACAATTATGGAAATAAAGTGATATCTGATCGAATTTAGTTTCTCTGGAACCAGGTGGTACGCGGCGACTGTACGGGACCTCCAAGTGGTACTCGATCACAAAAAGGTTGGGAACCACTGCCTTACGCCTTTCTTATTCTAGAAATAATACTGGCCATTTGATAAGGTTGACACAAGATTCCTGAAAAAAAATGTTTGTAATGTATTTTGTGCTCTCTAAAGTGAAATGATGAGCTGAGGTGGCGCAGCGGTTAGAGGCAGTACTGCAAGCCACTTGAGCTGACTGTGATCCGCAGGTCAGCGGTTCAAATCTTACCGGCTCAAGATTGACTCAGCCTTCCATCCTTCCGAGGTAGGTAAAATGAGGACCCAGAGTGTTGGGGGCAATATAAATATACATTGCTTACTGGTGTAAACCGCTTAGAGAGTGCTTGCACTGTGAGGCGGTATATAAATCTCATAAATCTCATAAATAAATAAATAAATAAATAAATAAATAAATAAATAAATAAATAAATAAATAAATAAATAAATAAATAAATAAATAAATAAATAAATAAATAAATAAATAAATAAATAAATGTAATTGCTAAATATTGGCAATGGACATGGAGACTAAAACATCATCTTTTCTTGTATCTTGGCACCCAAAACACACAGATCTATACTATCAGTGCAACCAGTGTGGTTTTATACAAAAACACTGGAATAAACACATCAGTTCATCCGAATATATAAGAAACTGCATCTTACAAAAAATATCAATCAGAACAGTTTATCAAAGCTTTCACATATTTCTATAATTCACAACAAATTATTGTGAATTACCATATTACATATAGTTTGTTCCTCTAAAAACAAAATCATATGTAAACTTTGTTGACCTCCTTTCCAGCTTATCATATACTTCATTTTTTTTAAATACAGTACTTAATTTGACAGTCTGAACCCTATAAAAGCCATAAAAATTAGCAGGTTTTTTTCTCTACACTGGCATGAATTTAGGTCCTGGTGCTCCAAATTACAAAGACAGACCCCTTTAACATTAAGCCAAACAATAAGAGGCTATTTAAAAAAAAGGGGGGGGGGAATGGCAATTAAAAGCATGAGGCAGCCTTCTCAAGGACAAGAACAGTCCTGCAACAGAATGTAGTTACAAACAGGAAAGAAGAGGAGATATAACAAATTGCAGTGGAAAATTAATTACACAGATTAGCACAGATAAGGATGAGGCAGTATTCACTCAGGTCATGAAACTCATCTTGGGAGCATGTAGATGGGAGGAGATGATGAGATATACAAAGGTCGGAAGAGACAAAGAAAGTGTTTGACACCCAGCTCCAACGTGAGAGGGGCCTCGTTATGAATTCCAGACATCTCTGAGATCAAAATTTAATCCAAAATGCTTCCAGATTTGCCTATCTCCTGAAATGTAATAACCTTTTACCTGCAGATCTTATGGAAATGAAGGACTGCAGCACTTCAGCTAGCTGGGAAGGATTTCCTTTCCTGGAAGCTGGTGGAGATTCCTCTGCTAGCAAATACAGAGATGAATAAGTCCATCTGTCTGCTTTGTGAAGCACGCTGAGATGCTTACAAACATTTCTGGTGCTGTTCTCTGTACTTCCGAAGAGAGGAACATTCGGGGAGAAGAGATATTCAAAGGCTTAGCCCTAAATGAGATTCCCGAGATGTTTTGTTCACAGATTTTTCTGCCACAATACATAATATTGTGTAACGGCTACTGAAGCCCAACCATATTTTAAGCATTTCATTAATAATAAATGTGGTATGATTTTACATCTGGACTTTTAGCGAGAGGGCCGTAATTCTTCCCTTTTCATGGATGTTCTATCTCCCTGAAGACTGAACGAAGATCCCATGACACAATCTAAGCTAATATCCCATTGTTGGCAGGGCTGGAGAAATGCATTAGAAGACTTTTCAAAGCGCTATATCCATTAAACTTTGCACCCTCAGGGGAAAAACTAAAAGCAAATCTGGAATAAAGTAAAGAGCATAAATTTAGCAAGAATAGGATTGCTGAACACATTTAGAGAGCTACAGCCCAAGGGCAATTTTTTGTTGTTGTCATCTTAACTAAAGATTAGCTAGCCACAATAAGACAAATGAAAAATCAGTTTTATTGTTCTGTCCCACTGCTCAAGCTATTAAATAATCTTAACAAGACCATTGCCTAAGTGCTGCTGTGACATAATTAAACAGCAGGCTGTCTAGCTATAGAGAAATCGATAGAGACATTAGCATCATTTTTTTTTTCTACGTTGCTTTTATTCTTGCTTTGCGTACACAATTATGTTTTGAGTGAATATTCTCTTGCAAAATTTTATGCATTTAAATTTTACCACTTTTACTGAAATTAAAAAAAACTTTAGTTTGTTATACAGTAGTCACAGACAACTGTTCCAAGCTTAACTGCATGAGAGAAGAAAGGGGAGGATGGATGGATGGATGGATAGATAGATACAGTAGATAGATAGATAGATGATAGATACTTACAAACATACATAGATTAATAGATACTGTAGACAGATTAATAGATACTGTAGAGAGAGAGAGAGATAGATAGATAGATAGATAGATAGATAGATAGATAGATAGATAGATAGATAGATAGATAGATAGATAGATAGATAGATAAAGGTAGGTAGTTAGGTAGGTAATTTCTTTCTCCCATTAGAATATATACACAGATACTTCCCCTAAAATGTGCTACCCTGCTCGGGGTTCCTTCCAATATTACAACTTCAGATAAAGTGTACTGGGCATAAACAACACTGAAAAAAAGGTCCAGTTACAGCTTCTGATTTTGGCTTCATAGGAACTAAAGCACATTAAAAGAGATGGCTATACTAGAGAAACTTTTACCAGTATCAAAATTCTATTTGTAACCACAGGATGGAAAGAAAACCCATGTATCATTCTTCATTCCCTCTAAGAAATTTAATAAATAAGGCCATTAAAAAGAGAGAGAAGCACAATAAGTGATTATAAAGTGAAATGTCTGAAAATGCCATTTAAATGTGTGACTCTCAAATAACACATATAGCGAAGTGAATGTGATATACAGATTTGTCTCCAAGCAAGCTCTAAACCAGTGGTTCTCAACCTTCCTAATGCCCCACCCCGCCCCGCCCCACCGTCGTGCCCGCCACCACGACCGCCGCTGCCATTTGGGTTCTTTTATCCTCTGCGCATGCACAAAGCGTTCTGCACATGCGCAGAGGGTAAAAGAACCCAAATGGTGGCGTGCGGGTGAAGTTTCCCTACCCCTGTGAAAGGGTCATTCGACCCCCAGGTTGAAAACCGCTGCTCTAAACTGTTCCACTGAAATAGTTTCTTTTCTTTTTTTTCATATAAAAATAACTCTCTGATTTCATCAGATTCTGGACAATTAATTATTAAATGCAAAGCTAACCCCCAAGTCTCTTTCAGGAGTATATATAGTAATCCCAAAAGGGATGCTACACAAAACCATGATAAGGAATCTCAAAAACCAGCAAGTTGAAAATATCTTGAGATCTTACGGCAATTGTATGCTTTGGAAATTAGTGTTTTATGTATAGAATGATTTATATGCAGTCTAAGCCAGCAAATTTGCTCCAACTCACCTTTCCACTGTTATAACCCTAAGAAATTTTAGAAGTGGCTTCAAATATGGAGCAAGAATGATGCACATAAGATTAAGGGACTATCAAGACTATAAATCAGCCAAGAAGTTGTGCAATGATGCAGTATCTAAAACCGCCTTTTGGCTTTATTTATTTCTATCATGGACTATAGATGTGAATATTATTTCTATCCCTTTAAAAAAACACCTTTAAATCCATCATGATTCACTAACATTTTAAAGTGTTTCCCTTCCTTTACACAAATGAATGAATTCAGGTTTGCTTTAAAAACTTCACTGTTTTTCTGAATTCAGGTTTGCTTTAATTTTTTTTACTGTTAATAAAAACAGGCCAATGAGGTTGTATTCTGTCATTCCCTCTTTTGTTTAATGCAGGGGTCAGCAACCTGTGGCTCTGGAGCCGCATGTGGCTATTTCATCCCTCTGCTGCGGCTCCCTGTTGCCAGTCGGCACCACAATTTTGAGAGGAGCTTCCGGTTTTTTGGGGGGGAGGGAAGCAGGGCATGCCAGGAGGAGACTCTATGGCAAGGGGTGGGTTTTCCGGTCAGCTCCACAGTTGATAGGGCTTTCGGTTAGGACTGGTAGAGGAAAAGATGCCACGCTAGGAGGAGACTCTATGGTGAGGGAACCGGACTTCCGGCTGGCTCCAGAATTGAACAGGGGTCTTCCGGCTAGGACCTTTGTGGCTCTTTGAGTTTTTAAGGTTGCCGACCTTTGGTTTAACGGGAAATTCCCTTTCATGAAAACTGTAGAAGATAGCAAGACAGGTGACTACATATGGTTTCATCTTCCACAGAGGATGAGAAATTTCCATCTGTAACCATGAATTTCTATCTTCACCATTTCTCCTTCTAGGCACTTTGATCAAAGTGCAGAAATATGAAAGATTAACTGAATAAATAGGTTTTCAATAAAATAGCAGAGTTCTAAATTTAAAGCCAATATTTTGTTTAGGTTGTTTAATGATCCTGCAGTGTAGAATTGATTACACTGCCCTGAACAATGTTAATTACAAAATGCTGTGCTTAACAGAAGTCTCCCAGTTTTTACATCTCAAGCAAACTAAATGTACATATTGACAGGGCAGCTACAAGAGCCCACGGAATCTACTGAAAAGAACAACCTGACACATCAAAACAATACTTGTAAATCTAGGAATTCCCCTATCAAGTTAGCTATTAAAACGGCAGAAAAAAAGAACATGTACAAGGAAGTAGAAATTTCAGGTTCAAGGTCCCTGCTTAAGGCAGTTGGAACAGCAACATAAAACACAAAACCATTCAAACCCTTTAATTTTTAAAATGAGCAATACCTATTGAATTAATAGAAATGGTTTCCCCCCCTTTTTTTTACATTTTTAGGGATGCCTTCCTAAGCGCTTACCCTCTTGTAGCAAGGGCAAAGGATCTCATTCTAGAAGGGCAGCTTATCCTAATTTAGTTTTCCAAACAGGGTAAGTTTGGTGCTGCTCTAGAGATGTTAAGGACCCAATTGAAATTTCTTTGCTGTGTCTCGGTCAATAAATTTTTAACAAATCATTTGTTCTGGGGAGTTAGTGCTCAGGGGCACGACATTGTAAGCCCAGAATCTATGCCTGTCCTTTGGGGAATATGTGTACTTTTAATCTTTTAGTGGAAAGTGCAATCGCTCATCAATTACCATGGATTTTTAGAAATGGTTATGCCTTTATACCAAAGAGCCCTACAGCCCTGTATATAAATCAGCTGTGCAGCCAACTTGCCTAAACCTCATAAAATGGCAACAAATTTACAGCTGTTGTCTTGTCTGACATGGTTGTTAATGTACATCATGATTAGCAATGCATCTCTTATGGCTTTTCCTACATTGCTTTTATTATGAATTTCTTATTCAGAGTGATAATTAACATTTGAAGAACAGAAGTTCAAGTCATTAAGTGTCATTATCTATAATGAATGAAAAGACTCTCTGCATTAGACTTAAAAAAATAAGAACCTATTTGTGGCACCTTAAAAACAACACCAAGCAATTAAGACTGCATATATTCACACATACACTGTATAGCAAATGCAAAATAAAGACTCCTGAATGGAAGAAAATGAAAGTATTACTTAGAAACATACATTGAAAATCTCCAGATTAATAGGAAAAGCAAAACGAACATATTGATGTTTGAGAAGAATAATTTAATTCATATAAGCACAGAAGATGCATCAGCCTTAAATACTGCTCTTACCTAACCCTACTAAAAGGTCAGTTGTAGGGAAATAGAACTGATAGAAATGTGGCTTCTACAGCCCTATAAATGCTCCTTGTGACCTCCTTACCTGTCATGATCCTCTGAGCTTCATATGGTTCCATATAGCCAGTGTTTTCTCCTTTGCCCATTTTATTGACTTCACTCTTGGCATCAAATGGATCAGAGTAGTCATCAGCTATTAAAACCTGAAACAGAGGGAAAAGGTAGACACTTAGCTTTGGGTACTATTTTTAAACAGCCCCTTTCAAGTTATTTAAAACACTTCAAAGCATCACAGATTCAAACTCCTAAGTTCTTTTCTGTGATGCAGCTGTCCGATTCCTTTAAATAGTTTCCTAGAAAGTTTAAGTGGTCCTACTGCACCTCCATTAGCATGTACTTCACTGGCAGACAGGAGATCAATTTCTTTGTAGAGTCATCAGTTGTGAAAAAGGGTTTTACTAGTGATGCTTCTAAGCTCTATACCAGGGCACCCTCAACCTTTTGGGAGCCAGGGACCAGTTCCATGGGAACCAGGGACCAGTTCCATGGTTTTTCCATGGAACGGGGTGGTTGTGGTTTCGTGAGCTGTTTGGATCCCGTGTGTGCATAAATGGTGCTTTGCTCACTTGCGTGACCCGGTTACTGGCAGGCCATCGACTGGTACTGGTCCGCAGCCTGGGCATTGGGGTCCCCTGCTCTATACTATGTTCCCAATATGGGTAGTCCTCGGCTTACAACTGTTTCCTTAATGACCATTCACGTTTATGATGCCCACAAAACCAGAACTTTATGGGAAGCGCAGCACCCCCAGCTATGGTAAATGATTGCACCCGATGGTCATGTGACACATGTCGGGCACTTGGCAATAGGTCACATTGTGATCATGTGACTGTGATTCACGATCAGTTTTATGCTGGTTCCTAGCATTTGTTTGCCGGTTTCTGGTGAAAACAGCCCATTCAAATGAATAAATCCACATTTACGACTGCTAACATGGTATTTGCTTAATAACAGCAGCAAAAAAAAAGGTCTTAAAAATCACTTCTGGTCATGTGGGCGCCCCAACTTACAACCAATTTCCGGTTCCAATTGCAGTCATAAGTCAAGGACTACCTATAGATATTAGGCAAGTCATATTTGGACACTTCCATAGAGCTATGAAACATTTTGCTTCATTTTTGGCTAAATACAACACCCCTATACTAGCTGTATAGGTGTGTCATGAAAAGCTATCTATGGCTGAATAAAATTAATTAATCCCACATCTTTATTTTATTGTCTTTAAAATGATAAGACTATTGATTAAGGCCATCAAGTTTAATGTCCTGCTCCCTTAGGGTTGCAGAAAGGAAAGGAAGACACAGACAACTGGAAATGAGGACAAATGTAGAAGGGGACATGCAAACTGATCTACTTTCTTACAAAAGCAAAAAAAACCCTCCAAGAAAGAGAGAAAGAGATGGATGGATGGAGGGAGGGAGGGAGGGAGGGAGAGAGAGAGAGAGAGAGAGAGAGAGAGAGATGGAGGAAAATGATTTTACCCCTAATGGCTGATCTCTTCCTCCAGAGATTCCCCTAATAAAAACATTTCAATAAGCTGCTATGAGAGATGAAATCACTCCAGCATCCAAGACTGGTTTTTCAATCCTTACATTTTTCCAACAAATATTTATTTTCAATATGTGAGTGAAATTTCTTACAGGTAAAAATTTTCATGTTGTATTTGATAAGAATGATTCTTTTGACAGAATCAGCTAGTGATCATAGATTGAAAGCGCTGGATTGAAGCTGGAATCAGGAAATAAATTAAATAATGCCAATCTAGGCTGTTGATAGATGAGGGAAAGAAAGAAGCAGACAATATACAAAGTCACAACACAAGAAAGCTTGAATATCTACTGTTGTGAAAACAATCTATTTTTTAAAAAAAATATTTGTTTGAATACATAAAATGGAAAAAAAAGTCCACAACTAATCTGGCAATGCCGGTAGATTCCACTCCTCTTCACTGTTATACATTTTCTTCCTAATCACCAACCAGAACATGTCTTTCTGTAAAAAAAATAATAATCTATCCTTCTGGGTTAAAAAAAGAAATATCTTGATCTTTTCCTGTGTGACATCTTTTCAGATATTTGAAAATCGTTACTATAACTGTCTGTGGTGTTCTCTTCTCGGAGATAAATATTCTTAGCTCCTTTAATCCTTTTTTTATGACTGACTTTTAAGATCCCAATCATTAAGGTTGCCCTTCTCTGAATCTGAAACAATTTGTCTGAATATTACTTAAAGCACAGAATAGGAAGTAGTACTTGACCAACAACAACAAAAAAGTGAATGTAATTATTTCCTTTGATTTAGAAAGTATGCTTCTGTTGATGCAATGTAAAATGGCATTTGCCTTTTTTGAAGGAGTATATTTATATTCACTTCAGTATCAACTACTAGTCCACATTCTTTTTTATAAATGTTTTATATTCCATCTATCTCCTCATCTAACACATCAATACAAATGTTGAAGAGTGCAAGACAGAATTGGGATTTCTCCCTCATTACTCTCCTTCAGTTTTCTAAATAACCACTGAATGCCCTCTGAACATAATTATTTATTTGTATTCTGCATTTATTATTTTTACAAACAATCCGAGGCGGTGAACATATCCACCTCCTCCTCCTCCTTCTATTTTCCTCAAAACAGCGACCCTGTGAGATGGGTTGGGCTGTGAGAGAGTAACTGGCTTTCTTGGCTAAGGCAAGACCTGAACTCACAATTTTCTACTTTCTAAGACTGGTGCTTTAGCCACTTAATTATCATGTCATTCAGGCAGGGGTCTCCAACCTTGGCAACTTTAAGACTTGTGGACTTCAACTCCTAGAATTCCTCAGCCAGCTTTGCTGGCTGAGGAATTCTGGGAATTGAAGTCCACAAGTCTTAAAGTTGTCAAGGTTGGAGATCAGTGATTCAGAGCATAAACTGGCTTCTTCATAAGAACATCAAGATACACTTTATGTATTACAAGTAGTTCTCAACTTATGATCAAACTGGAACTGGAACTTCTGTTGCCTGGTGAAGTGGTCATTAAGTGAGTCACACTCCATTTTATGATCTTTTTGTTGCAATTGTTAAGCAAATAATACAGTCTTTAAATGAATCACTTAGTCATTAAGCGAATTTGGCTTCCCCATTGACTTCGCTTGTCAGAAGTCACAAATGGTAATCACATGACCCCAGAACGCTGCAACTGTCAGAAATACATAATAGTGCTCAAATTTAGATCACATTGACTTACGGGGATGCCACAATGATTATAGGTGCGAGAACTGGTTGTAAGTCACTCTTTTGAGCACTGCCATCTCTCTGAATGGTCACTAAATGCATGGTCGTAAATTGAGAGCTACCTGTACAGAATTTAGAAGCCTTTGAAATATTTTATGTGCTTGTTTGAGCTGTCTAAAGTAATTTACTAATTACTATTTAGGATCTGTTTACTTTTTTAATATGTTTATCCATTTTTAGCAGCAAAGCCATATATTCAGAAACAAACCTTACTGAATTCTAATTATTACTGCTTCTTAAATATATTCAGATGGCCTCTAAAATATCTTATAACTGTACATTAACAGTTCTAATCAAGCTTAATATTTTATTTAAATAATAAATTCAAGCCCCACCATTTTTCATATTACTGCCCATAGAAATTGTTCATAGACAATTTCTATGAATTGTCAATAAATCTGTTTACATGTTAATCTAAGATAATGATTTTTAACAGTGCTCTATAGTGAAGCTAGCAAAATAATTGAGAGATATGACTTGCAAGTGATCTAAAATGGTTTTTAACTCTAAATTATTCTATAGTAGCAACAAAAAGAAATTCCTCTTCATTTTTTTTTATTGTTAAAGACCTTGATCTCAGATATGAACTTGTATATTTAAGCCTTTCCAGTATCAGATTAATGGGATGCAACATGATTTCACTTGCCTGTACTACCACTGTGCACCGGGCTTTCCCAGGCCTTACTTTACATCAGATTTGAGTTAACAGGCTGGACGTTTACCTACATTTGTTCTAGATAATTTTCTCTGAAGACTAGTAATTATAACAAAGCTCTGCAACTATCTGCTTTATACCCATCACACAGCAAGGCAAGTACACCACCAAACAAGTCTGCTAATGTTCCACATGAACTGTCCCGTAACTTACCCAGAATCCCCTATAGTGTACAATGGCATTGAAGAAGATAAACTAGATCTCCCTAACAGACAAGGAGAGAATTCCCAAAATAGAGAATTCTAGGAAAACACTGGCCAAGTGTCATATATGAAGGGAGAGTGCAGATTAACAGGAAACAAGACATGAGTACAGCTGAGCTAGAGAGGCCTTTGTGTGATTAAGCAAAGCAGCTCTTAACATCCTAATATTTATTTATTTATTTATTTATTTAAACGCTCTTATAGGCCGCCCAATCCCGTGGGACTCAGGGCGGCGTACAACATGAATAAGAGGCGTACATTTAAAAACAGTCGTCATTAATTTAAATTAAAAATATAATTAAAAAGAAGACATTATAAACACAACATTCAGGGGGAATCTGATTGTCCTATTCACCCCATCTGCCGGAAGAGCCATGTTTTTAAGGCTTTACGGAAGGCCAGTAGGGTGGGGATGGTCCGGATCTCTGGTGGCAGTTGGTTCCAGAGGGACGGGGCTCCCACAGAGAAGGCCCTCCCCCGCGGTCCCGCCAACCGACATTGTTTGGCCGACGGGACCCGGAGGAGGCCCTCTCTGTGGGACCTAACCGGTCTTAGGGAGGTATGTGGTAGGATGCGGTCCCGCAGGTAGCCTGGCCCTGAGCCATGTAGGGCTTTAAAGGTAGCGACCAACACCTTAAATTGCACCCGGAGGCTGACTGGTAGCCAATGCAGCTGGCGAAGGATAGGTGTTACGTGGGTGTATCTCGGTACACCCACTACTGCACGCGCAGCTGCATTCTGTACCAGCTGGAGTCTCCGGATGCTCTTTGAGGGTAGCCCCATGTAGAGCGCGTTACAGTAGTAACAATATTCTTCAGAGCCCTTGCCAACTCCTCCCTACTCTTGTAGGATGACAATTTCCAGAGTAATTATTGTTTCATCTTCAGGGTTGGGTTTTTTTTTTGTTTTGTTATTTTGGACCACTCAAGTGTAAGCCAACTCTGTCCCTCATTTGACATGTAATTTAAGCTGCATTCAAGGGGTTCATTAAATGCAAATTGCTAAAGATGACAAGTGCAAAATGAGGGGGATGCCCCCTTCCTTCTCTTTTTTCTTTCTCTCTTTTTCTTCCCCCACCTCCATCCCCCCACTAAGCATTTGTAATGACTGGCTGATTATTGCCACTTTAACAGTTCACTTAAAGAAAGACCGTCTGCTCTGCTCTCGCTATCTCCTGTCTATGTGGGTCCAAACTGTAATCAGCTGTGCTGTCAGAGCTGTGTCAAAGGCCGGGTGCTTAGCTCAAAGACAACAGTGTGCATCAGGCAAGAGTAATTTTTCCCCTTAACAGCAGCAGGTTTTATCTGCAGAGGCCCTGCAGCTGAAAACCCCCATCCATTTACTTCCCTGATTGGCTGCTGATAGATAAGTATCTTGGGTGCTCTCCTGTAGAATAGCTGCCTTTCTTGGGGTGAGTAGGAAGCCTAAAATGAGGAATGCATTTTTTTTAAAAAAAAAGATCATTCAGCTTTCACATTTGCCAAAAAGGAAAAAAAAAGAGTAAATTAAACTTATAAAAAAAACCCTGTCAAACGGGCTAGTGTTAAATGCTGGTTTTGTTTAAGGGCTTCTCAACTCCGCAGCAGCACATCACAGCTTTGTTCAATCTGGAGACAACCCCCTCCCCTGCAGTAGGCATTGGAATGACAAAAGCCCACAATTCCTAGCTAGGATAAGAATTGGAACTGGGTTACAAGTGCTAAAATGCTGGAAAAGAAGGCAAGGCATTATATTTTGAAACACCGATGAAGAAAAGATGATGCTTGTTAGAGCTGTATTTTCCCTTCTCTTCACCCATTCCTGTGAAGTAAGCCCTCGCCACTTGCTACTTTTTCTCCCCACAGTAACAACGCACTAGTCATTTTATTGTCACTTTAGCAATTCTTCTGCACATGCCTCAAACCTGTCTGCCTTTTTAAATGTTAGGTAACATTTCCCAAATAAAACACACCTTTGGATAGGGCAGAGGACAAGAGATTTCTCAAAATGTAATTTTGAAGTGGCAGCCATGTCCTGCAGAGGGAAATGTTTCTTTTTCATTGTTTGACTACAGAAGCAAAATTCCAAGAATAGAATCTTAGGTCATTGTAAAATAATGAAATTCAATTGCAAATCAACTAAATCCATTACTGCTAGATGATAATGTTACACTGAGTTCAACAAATACTTGCATTTAGATATTATGAGACTAAATCTTCTCTGGCAATATTACACTGCTAACCAGAGCATACAAAACATTTGCCAGACCAATCCTCGAATACAGCTCACCTCTCTGGAACCTGCACTGCATATTGGACATTAATACAATTGAGAGAGTCCAGAAATATTTCACAAAAAGCGTCCTCCATGCCTCTGCTCGCAACAAAATACCTTATTCCACCAGACTTGAAATTTTGGGCTTAGATAATTTAGAGCTATGTCACCTTCGATCTGATCTAAATGTAGTTCATAAAATCATCTGCCACAATGTCCTACCTGTCAATGAATACTTCAGCATCAACACACACACACACAATAGTTTCAAACTCAATGTAAACCGCTCGAAACTCGACTGCAGAAAATACGATTTCAGCAACAGAGTGATCAATGCCTGGAATGCACTACCTGACTCTGTGGTTTCTTCCCCAAACCCCAAAATCTTTAACCTTAGACTGTCTACAGTCAACCTCACCCCATTCCTAAGAGGTCTGTAAGGGGCGTGCATAAGCGCACCATCGTGCCTACTGTCCCTGTCCTACTGCCCTATTGTCCAAGATTTACCTATACCTACTTTGCTTTTGTTTATGTTTATACCATACCTGTTATCTTGTACACGTTTTGACTAATAAAATAAATAAATAAATAAATGAAAATAAATAATTGGTTGCTGAACTATATGTACCAGTAGTGGGTTCTAAAACCCTTTACTACCAGTTCGCACATGGGCAGAAGCGTCTCGGGCAGGTGGGCGGAGCCACCCACCACTGGCACTACCGGTTCTAAGAACCGGGCCGAACCGGGAGCAACCCACCGCTGATATGTACCCTTATGAATGGAACAGAACAACACGTGCGCTTTACATACAGATATGCCCCCAGCCATTTCTAATATTGGAACGAGGGGTAAAAAGCCTTCCTCCTTCCTTTTCTACCAGATAATAATATCAAGCAAGTGAAAAAGTCAAGCTGCTGTTTACAAGAGACTGTCCTTAACTTCACAGAATATTTGACCATTACTGAGTTGAGTCAAATAAAGGACTGTCAAGGAACTGGTGGATCCAAACCAAAGCAATACTCACAGAGATCCTGAGATTTGTAGAAAGTACCACTCAATGCAACTGGACCGACGAATAAGCAAATTCAGTAAACCAAGATTGATGCTTTAACTATCATGGCCTGGTTTTAATCTGAGTAACAATTAGATAAGACTGGTGGATGCTTCTAAAAAACCTTTCATCAATTCAAAACTCCATATATTAAATTAATCAAGGGATTAAGCTATTGCAAAAGCATTAACACTGGGGGGGGGGGAGAAAATCAGATAATCTGGATAAATTTGGTAAACCTTGTCTCTTTCTAAGGCAGCTACATATCTCCATTCTTATTAAAATACAAATCAGGAGCTGTCAAAAGATCTTCCAGCTGCCCAATTCTATTTCAGTTTAAATTACAATTTAGAATTTGTAGCTTGGATAAAGCAGCTGGCCTGAGCTGACACATGGTTTATTTCATACTTGCCTACAGATTTTTTTAAAAGTTTAAGTCTGGAGCATGGGGGACTGGGGTGGGAGGGACGGGAGGATGGTCCCTTTGTTTGCATGGCTGAGTTTTAATAATGCATTTTCAGTTGCAAGATTTTAAAGGCACATTCCAGGTATAAAACCAGACAAGATGTACCTGGACCAGTATTCATTTCAAGCAAAAATTAACCTAGTTCCTAAACGCAATGAGAATTAATTAATTTTTCTCCAAAGTGTTGCTGATGCTGGAATAGAATAGACAGACAGAATATGTATCTTCATTGGTTACCGATTTGTGCCCGGTTCATTTACATATAGATCCTAGATTTAAAACTTAAATGAAAAAAATCCTTGTAAATCATAACAATGATTATATATTCTTCCATATATTCTGATTAATCCAGGAATTCTCAATGTTCCTTCCCCCACCCTCCATGTGTAAACTGAAGGTGGAATCCTGAACTTGGTTGTTTGCTTGCAGATATTTCATTGCCCAAGTAGGTAACATCATCAGTGCTAGTGAGTGTGGAGTTTGCTCTCTGTTTATATACAGTAGCACTCCAAGTCTGTAAGCAAACAACCAAGCTCAGAGAGCACCAAGGACTCCTCACTTCAATCCTGATCTACATATATTCTCTTTTATTCAAACTGAATGCGGCAAAACACAGCATAAAATGCTTTCCCCAAAGAAACCATGCGACATCCACCATAAGATTACTTTTCAAATGAGGGCTTTCATCAAAATCATTTTCACTGAACTTAGATTTTTTTAGTCTGCATTCTTCTGTAAAGATTGTGGGAAGGACAGCTACACAATCATATACAAGTCATGGTGATAACCACCATCCTAGATTACTTTAAAAGTTAGTCAAAATCATGGAGGGGAACCGTATGAATTGCTATTAATTACCGTGCTATGTTCAGGTTTCAAAAACAAGATCCTTAGGAGCAATAACGAGAGATTTGCTTCTGATGAAAAAAAGGATGGTTATTACCTCAACTCTACACCTGTTTCTTACTCTTAAAACAAGGTGCCATTCTAGACGAAGCTCTGGTTTGTTCTGGCAAAGCTCTTCTGGCCTTTACAATATATCAAATAATTTTGAGTTTAAAAAGTTCTCATTAATGCAAAAAAAGCATACAAGCAAAGCTGAACATCAAATTTGGAAATTTCAACACTTTTCTAAATGAGCATGTCTCCCCACCCCACCACTTCTGAATTTCTAATAGGAGAGGGCAAGGAAGGAGAATAAACCAGTGAAGAGCATCTACACCAGGGGTGGCCAAACCGTGGCGCATGCGCCAAATGTGGCGCATTCCACGATTTCAAGTGGCGCATCCACCGTCGCGTTCCTCGGTATTGTGTCCAGGGCAGCCCGTTCTAAAAGAGATTGTCTCGCGAGTTTGAGAAGTTTGAACTCGCGAGACTTTCTCTTTTAGAACGGGCTGCCCTGGACACAATACCGAGGAACGCGACGGAACAAGTCCCAGGTAGGACACGCGTCTCACAGCTCTCCCCGCCGCGCGCAGAGCCGAAGGGGTGGTGGGAGGCGAGGAAAGGAAGCGGCCGGCAGAGCCGAAGGGGAGGCTCTGCTGGCCGCCTCCTTTCCTCGACTCCCACCGCTTTTTGGCTCTGCCGCCACCTCTGCCTCCTCCTTTCCTCACCTCCCGCGTGCGGAACTTGGCCCCAGCCCACCGCTCCCCAAAGCCCAGCCTCCCCAGCCTCCCCTTCGGCTCCCACCGCTTTTTGGCTCTGCTGCCGCCGCCTTCTCCTTTCCACGCCTCCCGTGTGCGGAACTTGGCCCCAGCCCGCCGCTCCCCAAAGCCCAGCGCCGCAGGTGCCTTCAGGAGCCCTGAAGCTCTGCCAGCAGAGCTGAAGGGGAGGCGGGAGGCAAGGAAAGGAGGCGGCGGGCAGAGCTTCTTTGTGTCGGAGGTCCGGGGCTGTTGCGGCGACGGAGCCTCCCCTTCGGCTCCCACCGCTTTTTGGCTCTGCTGCCGCCACTGCCTCCTCCTTTCGCCGCCTCCCGCATGCAGAACTTGGCCCCAGCTCGCTGCTCCACAAAGCCCAGCGCCGCAGGTGCCTTCAGGAGCCCTGAAGCTCTGCCGGCAGAGCCGAAGGGGAGGCGGGAGGCGAGGAAAGGAGGCGGTCGGCAGAGCTTCAGGGTCGGAGGTCTGGGGCTGTTGCAGCGACGGAGCCTCCCCTTCGGCTCCCACCGCTTTTCGGCTCTGCCGCCGCTGCTGCTGCCTCCTCCTTTCCTCGCCTCCCGCGGCAGGAGGCGAGGAAAGGAGGAGGCAGCAACGGCGGCAGAGCCGAAAAGCAGTGGGAGGCGAGGAAAGAAGTCGGCCGGCAGAGCTTCTTTGTGTCGGAGGTCCGGGGCTGTTGCGGCGACGGAGCCTCCCCTTCGGCTCCCACCGCTTTTCGGCTCTGCCACCGCCACTGCTGCCTCCTCCTTTCCTCGCCTCCCGTGGTGGGAGGCGAGGAAAGGAGGAGGCAGCAACGGCGGCAGAGCCAAAAAGCAGTGGGAGGCAAGGAAAGGAGGCGGCCGGCAGAGCCTCCCTCCCGCCTCCCCCCTGCCCACCTGGACGCCGGCATTTGCGTTCTTTTGCCCTCTGCGCATGCGCACAGCGTTCTGCGCATGCGCAGAGGGCAAAACTCAAATGGCAGCATCCAGGCGGGCCCGCCCACCTGGGACGCCTGGGCCAATTGGCGCATGAGACGCTTCAGGTTGGCCACCACTGATCTACACAGTCTTCTTCTTTTCAGCCAAATGACAAAAATGATGTTGCAACTGAAGCTCCTCCCATTTTGAGTGTGTGTGATATCACAGGGCATGTAAAAAAAATAGCGGGGCTTTCATTGCAGTGCCATGATGCTGCTTTTGGTACTTCGCCCCCCTTGTTCCCCCATGGACACCACTGAGATCAATGCAAAAGAGTAATGTGCAAAAATGTTGGACTACAGATTCACAATTATTGAAGTCCTTTAGCTGTTGCCATTCTATCAAATTCCCATGCTGAATTGTGAACTTTCCCCAGTTTGCATCCTTTTCAAAACAAAACCCATCACATTGACCAATATTTTTTTTAAAAAAAAAAGACGTTGGCAGAGATTTTCTAGGGTATTATATATACATTGTGTTTTTTTTTTCAAAAAGTTTTTTATTTTCTTTTAATATTCTTCACATAAAACAACCATACATATACCATAATATATTAACAAAGATTTAACCTAATTTCCCCCCACATCCGATATTACTACTAAATTGCCCATCTATCCTGCATGTTATTTCTAATCACTCCCTTCCCTCCATCCTTCTCCCCTCCCTCTACCTTCTTCCTCCTTCTCTCTCCTTTCCTACTACCCCTTCTACCTTTTCACGTCCTCTCCTCTACTTCCTCTTCCTCCTCCTTCTCCTTTCTTGAGTGTGTTATTATCATTATTATTTTTGATTTTGTTTTAACAGATAGACAGCCAATACACTGTGTGGTTTTACTGATCTGGCAAAGAGCCTTCCCTTGGCCATGACCTCCAAAAGCAACCACAAATGCCAATGCAGATGCCAGAAATTGGGCGTTTCAAACTGCTTTTCTGCAATTCAAATATAGCAGGATGGCAACTTCATTCACTCACAGGGAGGCTCCGAAGACCACCATGCTTTCTGATCAATAGAGCAAGGATCATCTTTCCATCGTGCCCTTGCCTACTCAGCAAGAATAAAATTTATATTTCAGGTGTAAAACCCACTTCTAATCTGTTTAACTGCTTCAGAAACCAGAGGCAATTACACCTAATGGAAGTTACACGTCTCCATTAAGATTCATGTCAAGCAACTACTGATAGATTTTTCCTTCATAAAGCTTTAGCCCCTGGGGAGCAGTAGTGCAGGGGACACCCAAGAGAGGAAGTGGAAGACACTCTAACAAAAACCAGAAATATTTCTTGGAATAACAAAATAACAGAGTTGGAAGGGTCTTAAGTGTAGATTGAATCTGATGGGACTTCTCCACTGTAACGTTAGAAATTAACGCAGCCAATTTATTTTTCACGGCTTAATTCTCACACAATATTAAGACCAAATGTACACCCTTCTATACTTTTATACATCCTGCTTCTTTCCCAAAAGCTCATAGCTCAATAAGTAGGGCTATCCCTCTTCCCTCTTATAACAACTTTGTGCAGTGTCTTAAAGAAAGAAGGGCCTCCCTGCAACATTTGCACAAGCACCTCTGAAGTACTACACAAAAGCTCTCTTTTGTTTCTTGAATTGCCTACTGCTGCTTTTACAATGAGGCCTTGTTAAGATGCCACCATTCAGCTGCCCAGTGTAAACTCTTCTATGACTTTTCCTGATATGTGCTGACCTACAAAACAAACACCACTCTAGATTGGATGAGAAGCAGTAAAATGACAGATTTTTCTTTCTTTCTTTCACATCCATATGGTTTGAGCCTCATTCCCAGCCAATTCTGATTTTTTTTAAAAAATTTTTTTTAGCAATAATAATAAAAATTCCTGGGAGAGATCTTACTTCCCAACACATTTGGCTAACAACATGAATTGCAACAAGCCCCTCTGTAGAATCATCAGTTATCCTGCTTTTCCACAGAGATTTCGCCAATTTGATTTGTTTTCTGTCTCTCACACTCCGTTACTACTCTTTGCTTTTTTTAGATCCCAAAATTCAAAATCCTACCCACTGATACATATTGCCAGATCAGTCACATTTTCAAAACAGCTTCAAAAGTCTGATATCTATGAAGATCATAAGGAAAAGTATTTACTAATGCATTGAAGACCATGTCAACTGGAACATTCTCTCCCGAGAAGTGAGGTGGGCCCCCACTCTTTTAGCCTTTCAGAAAGGTTTGAAAACATGGCTCTATTCTCTTATATTTGGGGCTCACAGAGGAGAACGCAGTTGTGAGGTTGGTTAGCACCTTGAAAGCTCCCCCCTATCTTTTAATCAAGTTTTAAAACTGAATTTTAATCATCCTTATCTCTTTTTTTCAATTTTATACACTGTTTTTATATTTAAATATTTTGATTGTATACCACCTGGAGATGGGGGATTTCCAAATTTATAAATAAATAAATGTACCAGAAATCAGTATGACTTTGTCAAGAACAAATCTTGCCAAACCAAACCTACCTTATTTTTTGATTGGAAAATATCCTTAATAGATTGTGGGAATTCAGTAGACATAATATCCCTTGACATCAGTAAAATATTGGACTATATATCTTATGATATGCCGATTATCAAAGTGTTGTGGCCCGCCAGCAGCCCGTGCAGCTGGTAGCTGATTCTGACAGCAAAGAGGCTGATGTGGTGATGCGCCAGCGTCCTGTGCAGCTGGCACCTGAGTCGGACAGTGAGGAGATTGGAGAGGACTCAGTGCTAGAGACAGACATTCAGCCAGGGCCTTCAGAACCTCCAGCACCTCACATTAGTGACAAGGAAGAAGAGGAGGAGCCTATTCTAAATGGCACGCAGAGCTGCCAAAAGGCAGGAATGATTCCTCAGGAGGGAGTAAGGCTTGGGGCTAATTGGCCACTCCCCTAGCCTATTTAAGGGATGACGACGAAGGAGCCAATTTGCAGGAAACAACGTTGTTCATATTCCTTCGTGTCTTGACTCCAGAAACGTCTGATCGGCTCTTGTTCTCTCTCTTGGCATTTTTCCTGCAAATTGCTTCTGGGCATTTTGCCAACCACCGTAAGATTGCTGTTATCTACAAGACTGTTTACTCAGAATTGAGTTATTATTTCGTGGACTCGTGCTGGCTGTTAATGAAGTTGAATTAATAGCCGGTGTTAAAAAAAGACTGCTTTAAATTGTATTTGTGTTTGATGACTACTAAGAAAGCTCATTAGTAGTCCTTAATTAGTAAACTAAGGTTTGTACAGATTTTGTGTGTGCTGCAATCTTTGTGGTGCGTAACTGGGGCAGAACACAAGGTAGTTAAATGTGTCTGGATAGCGTGACAGTTAAACGTATATATATCTGATTTGGCAATTGTATAAAACAGGTGTCACCAACCCCTGGGCAATGGCCACTACTGGGCCATGAGCCATATGGAACCGGACAATGGAAATGGGGGACGAACACATGCACATGTGCATTCCCACTTGCACGAGCACACTCCATTTGTGCGAGCAACTTGCACACATGCTTGCTGCTCATGCAAATGGAGCTGCACACATGCACACTTGCCCACTGCTTGCACAGATCCATCCTCTCCCCCCCCCCCCGGTCTGCAAAGCCGGAAACGATTGGCAACTCTAGTATAAAAATAATATCATTGTTCTTTATTATTAAATTGGAAAGAGGTACCAACTGGGCTACAACAAAGATCAGTCCTAGAACTTCTATTTTTGAATATTTTTATTAAAAATTCTGATAAATGTATGTAAAAGTAATGCTGGTCAGAGTCAGATGATACAAGATCGAGTGGTGTAGTTAATACTCTAGAAAAGGAATATGCTCAACCTGTGCAATGTAACATTTTCCACAAGAAAAGTGGGAGCACTGTCAAAGTTTGCTCTGGGATCTGACATTACCCCAAAGTAAGCAACTATGATATTGCAACATATGATAAGCTGATGAGATATATTTATTTTCCAACCCTATCTACAATTATTTTGTTTGTTTTACTGGGGAGAAGAGATGTCACAGAAGTTTATTTATTATTTTAAGGGATTACAATATTGTAAAATTTAGAACTTTAAACTTTAGAACTCTTCTAGAAGAGAGAAATAACACATTGAAAAAGAGAGTCGAAAATAACAATATGAAATTTAACACAGACTGTACTTGGTAACAAAAATGAAGTGCATAGGTGCATAAGTGCATTGAACTGGATAGGGAATATTGACTTGATAATAGTACTTGGGGGAAAAAGCTCTTGGGATAGTAGATTAAAATTCAAACAGCCAGAATTTTGATGAAGCTGCAAGGAAGTTTAGGCTGCATCTACAGGAATATAATTTCCAAGATGTGCAAAAGTAATTAATAATCTATTCTAGTCATACCTTGCCTTGAGTGCTGTGTCCAATTCTGGTGCCACACTTGGAAAAGGATTCAGAAAAATACATGAAATTCAGAGAAGCACAATGAAGATGATGTAATAACTACTGTAGAAATTGAGTCCGATGAATAAAGACTAGAGGAGCTGAATACATTTAGCTGAATATAAAAGGTAACTAACTATGGGATGATGTAATAGCACTCTTCATATACTGTACTTGAAATGATGAGTCTCATTCTAAAGTATGGGACACAAAATAATGGATTTAAATTACATGAAGGCAAAATTTGATTGAGTGCTAACAAAAATTTCCCAACAGGAACAGCAGAACAAGTTTTGAAGAGAATGATGCCCTTCCCTTCATAATTTAATCTTTGGTCTATAAAATTATATTTTCAAGTATTTGAAATGATGATTGGATAGCTTGCTTAATGCTATTTATTTTTACTTCTGGGTGTTAGTTTGTGTAGCAGAGAGTGAATTAACATTATCTTCTTAATCAGGGATATATGTAATTTAGCCCCCATCTGTTTTTATTGAACAAGCCCATGCCTAGGAGTTAGTATATAGCGCTAGCTACCCAATGTTGCTCACTTTCCCACTACTAATTGTTTCTTCCCCATATTCTCTAATGCAATACAATGGCATCTGGATTGCAAAACTCCCAGTAATCATTAGTTGGCAGTAAAGAGTTAAGAGGCTTAAGAAAGTGTGATTGTGCCTCAAAATGAGTGTTTGCTTGACTGCTGAGGAAGCAGAGTATAGATTTGGATGGACACCAAAATATAGTGAATTCTCAGCAACACATATTTCTTCATTGGGAAGATAACATGTAGACTGACCTTGCTTGTAAAGATAATAAACAATATTTAGCACAAATTAAGAGACATGAAGGCAGATGGCAGAAATCAATGACAGCAAGGGAGGAACTCATACCCAGAAACAGACATTAGATGAGCATAATAAAATATCCCAACATAATATGTCAATTAAAATGTGCATTTCCATGTTATTCAATTGTCTGGTATACTAGCCCAGAGCATGAACATTTAATGGAGAAATTGATCCTTATCCAGTTTATCCATAAGCTAAATGACATTCTCATCTGGCAAAGAAAAGAACATTAAGATTGTCAAAGAATATGGAATTTTATTTGAGAGGAAACACTACCATACTGATGTTCAGCTCTAGCAAATTGCTTGAGGATAATTCAAACCATTTAGATAATAAAGAGAAAATACTCCTATCTGATAGGTTATTTTTTTTTTTTAAAAAAAGAGTATCTCATACTGGATAATTTTCTGGTGAAATGTTAACATTTATCCGTTCTTCAGACTTTTCACAGCCACCGTTAAACTTTTCAGTACTTGGTAACTTGTTTTTTTAAATGTGCCAATGTATATTAAATCTGCATATTTGCTTATTTATATCCATTTTTATAACACTATAGTTAAAAAAAAATCTGCACAGTAGGCTTTGAAAAACAGTAACTGATATCATGAATGTGAAGTTATAAATGTGAAGGAATCTATCAGTTAATATTGTCCCTCCCCTCCTTTTAGGAGGAAGAAACACAATATTACAAATCTTGATGAGGTTCAGATTGAACTGTGAAAAAGCCAAATGTTGTGCATGTGTTAATAGCAAGGGCCTCCGGCATCACATATCCTAATACAAATGTATTTTCAAGTTTGTTAAAATGCTTGTGAACGGGTGAAGGATGAATACCTATATTCATTACAGGGTATATCCAATTAAGGATAAAAGATAGATAGCTCACGTAATAAATACGAAGCAGTGTTGAGAACTGAAATTTCCATGAGAAAAAGCAGGGGAGATGAACCAAGCTGTACAACTGGGCCTAATTTTAGATTAGCCTCCCTTAACCCAGTTCCTTCAACTTGTGTTGAATGGCACTCCCATCACCCACAGCAAGATTGCCAATGGCTGTGTTGACTGGGGGATGGGAACTTGGTTCAAACCTACTTGGTACCTAGCAAGTTGTGTTTTGATGATTCAGTGAGAAAAAAAAATGAAATGACACACCTATCTTTGGACAGAATTACATATAAAGCTCAACTTATATGAATACTAGTTAACTATATACCGTAGTAGACATTTCCATTAACCTTTCCTTGTCTGGTTGTTTTTACTATAAAAAAGTAAGCAAATTCTTATCTGAAGGATTTTTGTCAACATCTTCCCAAGATATTAACACTGTCAGATACTTAAGATATCTAACTGTTATGCAAATATAAAATCAAGTATAGATGTCTTTGAAAATGCAGCTTTCAGCAAGGGTTTTCCTGCATTTTATTTTACAAAATACGTCACTTTTCCCGCATATTTCCACAGCCACAAATAGAACATTTAACAGGAGCAATCTGCAAGTGCCTAACGTCTGCTGCATTTTTTGTTTGTTTTTTAGTGTCTTCAGTGCAAATAGAAGCATCATTTGCAGGGGTTTCAGGAGACAAAACTAAACTGGATTCATAACCAAGAATCCCCTTCCACTCCTAAGAGAATAGGCTAAGACCGTGATGGCGAACTTATGGCACGCGTGCCACCTGTGGCACGCGGAGCCATATCTGCCGGCACACGATCCTTTGCCCTAGCTCAGCTCTAGCGCGCATGTGCGCACCGGCCAGCTGATTTTTGGCTCACGTGGAGGCTCTCGGACGGCATTTTCGGCCTCTGGAGGGCCTCCAGGCGGGCGGGGGGCTCCAAGAATTCCTCTGGAGCCTGGGGAGGGCGAAAAATGGTCCTACCAGGCCCACTGGAAGTTGGGAAACAGGGGAGCGGGGGGTCACACACTCATGCGCAGGGGGCATGGCGCGTGGGGAAGCATTGAATTATAGGTGTGGGCATGCGCACGCGCGCAATAGTACCCGTGCGCGCGCTTTCGGCACCCGAGGGAAAAAAGGTTCGCCATCACTGGGCTAAGATATACATGCAAACAGACAAATCCCTCCCATTTCTGAACAAAAAGAACATCCATCCAGATTTCACATACATTACAAGTAGTACTACAAATAAAATCTCTATATTTTGTTGATTGCCACAAAAAGTTATTTATAAGTAATACTTCCATCTGGATTGATAACCCAGAACAGAACTACCAGTATATACTTCTGATTTATAAATCATGGACATTACATATGGACATAAGTTTATGTATATGTAAAAGAGAACACACAATAAATATATATTTTTTGGTGATCAGACTTGTCCCTGTACTTTGAAAGCCCCTTGTCTATATGCTCCTTTAATTTTCTTCTGTCTTGAGGATAATCTTATTTGTTCCTTCTTGACAGACCAGAACCCTAAAACTACCAGGAAAATCCCATAGTTTCTCTCAGCCGCCACTGCCCTATGCAGGCTATTTTCTTAATTTATAATATATGAATATATAATTTACCTTGTTTTGGTTTTTTTTTTACTGCATCTAGGTTTTAGTTTCTGTCCTATCTTATTTGTCATTGACCAATAGAAGTTTTATCTGCATCTATTTAGATGCACCCAAACTCATGGCCTGTAACACAGTAGAGACCCTGTTAGCTATCTGATCACATGGGTTTGCCTTCCTTTTCAACTAAGCACATCACATTCTTAAACCTAGCAACTGGATTAATTTTGTGTTCTAACACAGTTGCTCTCCTAATCTTAGGGATTAGTCTGGATATAATCTTATCATGATTAATTACTGAATCGCAGGTGGATTAGGCGAGCTCATTACTCAGAGGGCTTCACGCATAATCCACATTTCTGGCTGTCTACACCAGAAATATACCAATTACAATATTTATGCTGCTAGATATTTTTCCTATGTAAATCCAACTCCATATGTACGCAGTCACTTGTTTTCAAATCTTTTTCAGAACCCTATCAAACAAACCTGATTTGTTCTGGCTGATGCCAAATAACTCCTGAGGGCAAAGCCACTGCAGATTTTACTGTTTCAAAAGGGGGGAGAAGGAGAAGGGAGAAATACTCAAACCACCAATTATTTCCCCATCAAGCTTTGATTCAATAAAGAGTTTGTCAACACTGACTAGAGACCCAGTAAAAATTTCCTGTCTCGGCATTTCAGGTAAGAAAGACTATAAATTTTGCATGAAAACAATTCTTAACTGTTCAGCTAAGAACTACATTTGCACTTGATCACTAGGTCTGATTTACAACTCCCTTGTGTAAGTGATGCATAGTGCAGTGTGCTGCTCATATGCCCAATCCCAGTGAGCTACATGCACATCTGGGTTTCCTGACTCTTCTCTCTGATTTGTGAAGAACATTTTTAACAAATTTGATTTTTGGGTTTTAAGAGAATTACCCAGGCTGAATCATACTACGCTGATTTGACTTTGGCTCTCTGTGTTGTATAAATCTAGACTGTGTTTTGCAACTGATAGCTGTAATTTCCAGTTTAGTCTGCTATATAAAAATTCCAGTTTAGTCAATATATTATAATGAGAGAAAATGGCCAGCAGTTGAATTTGATTTATGGCCAAGGACAAATGGTAAATCTAGCAATTATGGCTTATTAAGCAAACCATGATTTAGTCTGTGTTCATATATCATCTGGTTGTTTTTATCATTATTTGTTGAATAAGCTAGAGTAGCTGTTTCACACAATATGGTTTAGCATTTATGAGTGTAAAAAGATTTTGTCTTGTAATATGAGGTCTCATGAGATTACCTACTGGAATCTGAAGGCTGATCTTGACAATTAGAAAAGACTCCATATTAATCAATTCATTATCTGCTACTTATGAATCTTATATTGTAGAAGACAGTAGCTGCTGCATTTCAAGTCCAGGAATGTCTCTAGGCCAAGATTCACTGTTTGATCACTAGGCTTTCGTATCAGTGCTGCCAAGAAAAATTAAAAGTATAAATTTGGCAGAAATATTAAAATTATTCATTGCTTAATTTTCAACTTGTTCTCAAAATAAAGCTGGGCCACTGCAACACACACACAAAACCGGAAATCTGCACACTATGCGTTGAACATGTTTGTGCACATGTACACACATACTCAAAGCAAAATCAGCAGCCATATCAAATATATTAGTCCCACGTTTTATGATCATACAGTATACACACCCATAATCCCGGATTCTTGGCTTTTCAGTTGATTAGAAGGGCCCTGATCAGAAGTGTGTAAATGTGCATGTGTAGAAGAAAAATCTACCAACGTTTTTACTTTACAGGAATACAAATTTTAATAAATCCAAAGCTTTGAGCTTTAGATGCACATTTGATATGAAGGAAATTTTCTTTTAAGTCTGAAAGGTGGTTGTGCCAGTTTTCAAAGGACACTGCCCTGAGCATCACAGATTGGCTTCATGTACCACCGGAACATGCTGAATCATACCTACCAATGAGTAATAACAAGCTGTATGATGGCATGAGAGCACCTAAGGGCCAGACAAGCTCAGACATTTTACAGCAGAACATAATTCTTTATCTTCTGCCAGATTTCGAAAATTACCATGAAGTGGTTCCCTTGTGCAATTGGAATAACTGGCTATTTCAAACCCAAGTAAGCACTAGCCACAACTGCCATGAATGGATTTAAAAAAAAGTTTCCACATAAGGAAGTGTTCCGTAAAAGAACAAGGCAGAGCTCCCCAAACTTGTGCCTTCCAGATATGTAGGAATTAAAACAAGGTTTCCTTCAACTAAGCCAAACTCAATCCCTGGTGAATTCCTCACTTTGTGGCTTTTTAGCTAAGATCAAGTGTAGTGTGTGTATTTGCATGTGTAATTTCTGCTGATTTCATGGATATGCTCATGTAGTTGTCTTGACAGCAATACAGAACTGGTTTGCCTCTTCTAAGTTGTTCCCACTCAAGCTAACAACCCCTCCCTGGAGGCCTCCTCGCTGGATACTAACTAGATCCAATCCATCTTACCTTCTGAACACAGGCAAGGTCAGACTAGACTAGAGCTTCCCCAGCCAACCCAGAGGCTTTAGAAGACTCAATAATGAATACTAAATCTAATATTCATACACTCATATATTTAATATTAATATTACATCTAGCACAAGTCCAAGTATTCAGTCTGCTTCACATACAATGTTTCCCAAGGAACCTTTTTTTAAAGCCCTGTAAACATACAAACAACAATAATTAAGAAAGGGATTGTTGAGCATGAATTTCCTCTCGGTTTATTTCAGCCAACCGCCCTTTAATCAATCCATTTATAACCCATCTTTTTCTTTCTATAAAATTCAAAATAGATTGCCTAGTATTTCCAGTCTGATTCCCGTTCAAACCATGTGGAGTGAGCATAATTTTACACAGTCATGTCACCTTCAGACCATCTTCAAGAAGGGATTGAAAATATGAATTATTAAATAAACTAACACCTCTACTGCCTTGCATGTAACAGAAGACCTTATAATTTCCATAGAAAAAAAAGACAGTTCTGCTCTTATGTTCAAGTGCAAATCTTCCTTCCTTCTGAAACTGTCTCAGAGGGGGAATTTCTATTGCCTTGGACGTTGACCCTGATGGTGGGTCAGGGAGGCAAACTGATATACAGGTAGTCCTCGACTTACAACCTCAATTGAGCCTAACATTTCAGCTGCTAAGCGAGACGTTTAAGTCAATCTGGCTTCCCCACGTCAGAAGGTCACAAAGGATGATTACATAATCTCAGGTCACTGCAACAGTCATAAATATGAGTCAGTTGCCAAGTGTTTGAATTTTCATCATGTGACCATGGGGATGATGCAATGGTCATAAGTGTGGAAAACGGTCATAAGTCAGTTTTTTCAGAGCCATTGCAACTTTGAACGGTCACTAAAAGAACTGTTGTAAGTCAAGGACTACCTGGAATTTCCAGTTTCTGCCAAATCCAAAGTCCTGTCAAACAAGAAGCCCAAATAAATCCTAGACCAGTGATGGCGAACCTATGGCACGCGTGCCAGAAGTGGCACACAGAGCCATCTCTCAGGGCACACCAGCTGTCGCCGGTTGCTCTTCCGGGTTCCGGTGCGCCAGCCAGCTGGTTTTCGCGTGCGCAGGAGTGCCGGAAACTGGAAGAATAGCTCCCTGGTGCGCATGTGCGCGCTGGGAAGCTGAGCTTCCGGTTTCCGGCACGCTGGTCTTTGCGGGTGCATGCGTGCCATAAACTGGAAGACCAAGTGACCGGCGCGCATGTGCACGCCGAAAACCGGAAGCTCAGCACGTGCCGGGGAACTGCTCTAATGCACTCAGTGCCGAAAAGGTTCGCCAACACTGTCCTAGACTTTCTTCAATCTTTGTAGAGGGGTGGTGGAGGAAGAAGGAAGGAAGGGCAATCTTTTCCTATAGCTTTAGGCTCAGGGTTCATCATGCTCAGTAGGAGTCAGTATTAAAAAATCATGTTATTTCAAAAATGGCCTCAGCAAATAACCATGTTTCCTCAATATGGAGGTTAAAAAAACAAATCGAAACACTTTACTTGAGCAACTATGTTGACTTATCTTTAATACGGCCACACGGTCATGTAACTGAAGGCTAAGGTGGCTTCAAATGAGCAATGTGATGGTTTTGTTCTACAATTTTTCTGCACAACTAGCAAATGCTTTGGCAACAGGCATTAATAAACATTTCTAAAATAAATCTGTGATGTTCCACATGCTAGCTAATAATATAATGTTCGAAACACATTCACAGGCGCTGAATTAAAGAAAATTTAAAACACTCTTGACAAATCTGAAGAATGTCCACACTAATGAACCACTTATGGAGACCCCAAACACGAATGAAAAACTGCAACTACACCACCCAAAGCATCACTATAATCTTGTTGTACAGCATTCTTTTCCAACCTAATGCTCTCCAAATATGCTGGGGTTGCAACTCCCAGAATTCCTGTCTCCCCAGGCAGGGAAAAGCTGTCTGTTGATTCCCACAGAACGACAGTAAGATCCAACTGGTTTGGCAAGCAGCCCATAAAAACTAGGTATGCAGCTTACAATATATTCTAAAGCCTTTGCAATGTGCTGATGTTCTTCAGCAAACAAGCGCCTACAAAAAAGACTTCCCTGATGGTACAAAAGATTGAAAACCACTGTTCAACTCGATTATCATTATCCTGTTGGAAAACTGGATCAGACCCAAATCACAACTGTTCATTAAGCTAATAGCACTTCTTTGACTGCTGCTAGAGATCCACAAAATCTTTCCACTTAAAGAGTTTTCCCATATATTAAATGAATGAGTGTCATGTTCCAGGAAACAGATGCCAAACCAATTCATTTTTTTTTAAAAAGCCAGTATTACTTATTCATATACTTCAGTGAAGCTCAAGATGGGACTTTAGAGTACACATTCAACAGTAGTGGGTTCTAAAAACCTTTACTACCGGTTCACGCATGCGCAGAAGCGTCCCAGGCGGGTGGGCGGAGCCTCCCGCTGCTGGCGCTACCGGTTCTTAGAACCAGTCCGAACCGGGAGCAACCCACCGCTGAGGTCCATAAGTCTTATGCCTGTTCCAGACAAATGGGGGTTACAACTTACAACATATATGATATAACCAGTCTTTGAAATTGCAAATAGAGAAGGATTACAGAAAATGAAATGTTTATTTTAGTGCATTAATTTCATTAGTTGATGCATGACTCTGATATTTTATTCACTTGATATACTGCTGACAATGACATTAGAAAATTTCATTTTCCAACAACTATGGAGATATTCCAAGCCCCCATAATTATTCTTACTTACTGAAATGTCCAAAAAAGTATGACAAACCATAAAGATGGGTTGTTTTTTTACCTCTTTTTCTTTCCCTTCTCTTCTTTCCCATTTTTTCCCCTCATGCTATTTCTTAAGACTTCTGTCCCATCTATTTCTTTCTTTTCCTATCTCTGCCTCCTATTTCCACTCTCTGTTCCTTATTTTTTTCTGAATACTTGTCAATTTTAGTTAATTCCTGTGGACGTCTATGGAGATTCTCAATCATCCAGGTCATGGTTGTCCCAAAGGTGATTTTTCAAAAGGCAACTGGAGTTTGTTTTTTCTTGAAGACGTTTCGCTTCTCATCCAAGAAGCTTCTTCAGTTCTGACAGCTCTTCAGCACTTCAGTCAGAACTGAAGAAGCTTCTTGAATGAGAAGCGAAATGTCTTCAAGAAAAAACAAACTCCAGTTGCCTTTTGAAAAAGCACTTTTGGGACAATTCCTGTGGATATGATAGCCATGAAAAAAGCAGTATCTTTGTCACACCAGCCATCAGTGATCTTTTTCCATCTCCTCACTTAGCTCTGCTACTTGTAGATAAATCTGAATTGAAAACTGGCATTGGTCTAATGAATGATGATGTCACAAAACCATTTCCCCTTCCATTAAACTGGGAATTGGTCCTATTTTTCCAATTTAGTTCCTTCTTCTACTAGAGCATCCTTCAGATGTTAGAAGGGAGCTGTAGTTGAAGAAGGAATTAAAGTACCTTTCAGGATCCTTCAGTTCAATTCCCAGATTTTTCAGCAAAGATCTCAGCTCCACTAGGAAGACCAGACCAGAAAATCAATTCCAGAGGAAAGTTAAAACCTACTTTTATTGAGAGTGGCTACAAAAACAGAATCTTGCTGGATTGGTTGGATTGGGCTGTACCACTTCCCGCTTCATATAGTTCAGTGAATTGGAGAGGCTTCTACCTGAGTTGCTTCCAAATGTGATCCTGTTGTGGACTTACATGCCCCTTTGCCTACATAAGTTCCTTCATATCTCCATCAAGGTCAACTTTCTTACTTTCTACAAAAGGTAATGACAACTGCAGGGATAGGTTCTACTTACCTTCGCCACCTGTTCGCATTGTGATGTTTTACACGTGCACTCTCGCTCTGCTCGCGCGCGTTCATAGTATAAGGTTATAGTATACTATTTGTCCATAGTATAAGGCAGACCTGGGCATTTTACAGCCCTCAGGCTCCATCCAGCTCTTCAGCTGTCCCTGTCCAATCCATGGCGTCAGCTGTGAGAAGTGGGGCATTGATGGTGGTGGGGCAGGACTTTGGCAGGGGGAGGGCTGTGGAGGGCAGGGCGTTGAGGGCCCTCCACAACAGTCCTGAAAACAGTCCCTCCCAAACTGTTCTTCTGTCTATATAATAAAGATTTAATTGATTGACTGATATCTAATGGTTTTTTAACGTTCACATTGGTTTGTTTTTAAACAGTTGACTTTTTTAGAAAAAAATATGCAATACTCAATATGTTAGCTTGGGGAGAGCTTGTCTTTGCTTACCAAATGAAGCTGAAAGCTGCCTTCGAGCTAAATGAGTTCCTAGAGCCCAGGAAAAGCCTGGCTGTCTAAGGGCCAGATAACAGACATAGCCAGGTTCCCCATAATGGAACCAAAACGCCTATGCCTACTTATAATCTGAATACTACACAAACTGTACCAGCAATTTTGGACTTTCTTATAAACTCACTGGCCATTCACTGCATTCATTCCACTTGCCCACTGCAACACCACTACCCCAAAGACAAGTATTTACAACTGTTGTACGTATAAATATAAAATAACCTCTTGCTCCGTGGTTACAGCTTTGTTTGCATTTTTTCTATAATCTATTGTTTTTATTCTAATTCTCAAAACCATATTTTTTTGTTTCCCACAAAAAGTCAATAAGGGATTTCCAATCATCACTAAATTTGGACAGCTTCCGATTTCTAATTAAAGCAACCAATTTGGTCATCTCAGCAAGTTCCATCATCTCCTTTGTCTTTTTCTTAGGTACAGTGGGGGACCGGGTGTGTGTGTATAAATTAACTTCTACAGAGGATCTTTCTCCATTCCACGTGGGGAGAATCACTGCCACAGAGGACAATGGACAGGTTTCAATTTGTATTGGTGACAATGAGAATATTAGAGTGAGCTAATCCAGATTAATGAAAGCAAATTAAAGAAAGGAAAGAAAAACATTTGTAACAAATGTTACTACAGATATTCCTTAGCATGTTTGAAATTAATGCCTTTTCTTCTTTTCTATAACCGGGGACATGATGAAGTGGAACACCTTTGGCCTAAAAGAGAGGAGTTTAGTCTCTGTGTTATATGTGTGTGTCACAATACAGAAGTGGGCTGCCAGTGATTAAAGAGACGGATTGCAGAGCTGATACTATTGTCTTTTTTTGGGGTGGGGGAGGTGTTGGTCTTTTTAAAATTCTGTTTCTGTGAACCTTGGAATCATAAAAGAACCGTTCTCTTTCTGCAGCTTGTTTGTGCAGACACGCTCCCCAGGTATTTCCAATGCACCAACTTTACATACTAGTTGCTACATTTGCAAGCATTTGGGCTTTGAATTGCAGCCTTCATGCTTTATTGAGGATTTGCTTACAGATTCCAATTTTACGAGGAATTGTGAAGGGAATTAAAATGGTATTTAGTGGGGATGGAGACAGATTGGGGCTAAAACTCAACTAATTTGAACAGACAATAAAAGCAGGGGAGAAATGCATTTGAATGGATTTTGACAAGGTGTGGATGACTCAGGAAGAAAAAGTGACGATGAGCAGCCTAGCAAACTTGGGCAGGATGTTAGGAAATAACTCCAACCATGGGATTCTCTGGTGTGTTGAATGCCTGTGAACAGAGCATTTGGTGCCTTTCTTCCACCAATATGCCCTGGTAGGTTTACTTGGTAATGGCAGCAATATTAAAAACCCAAAACTTATTACAGGTTTTTCTAAGCCAGTTTAAAAAATAAATGAAAGTAATTCCAAATTGGATGTGATGGGCAGTCTCTTGCCTTCTCACTTGCAACACACTGAATATGGAAGTCAATCAAGTCACTGTTCTTCAACACTACAATTGGTAAAAAAGCTAAGTGGCTAAAAATCATTGAACAGAGAGACATACTGTCTCTTCGTATAAGCTGACAAAATGAGAAAGAACAATTTTCAAAAAAGCCATGTTGAAATTAATGGAAAACTACACTACTAAATCAACAGACTTGGTCTTGTGAATCTAGATTTAAATCTGGATTTTAATCTAGGTGTGCATCTAGAAGCAAATATGTTGAAAAAGCAAAAAGAACGGTGATTGGAATAGATTTTCGTGACCCACACTTGACAATATCCAACTGCAGTACAAATATTTGGCAAAGCTTAAAATACCTCTGTTTATAGGGCAGCCGGTCTTTTTGATTGCAAAGACAAGAGTGAGGCCCGTCTGTCCTCCATTCTTAGCAAGAACTATATATATAAAAGTGAAGTGTTTCATGTGATACAAGGCCACCCTAACAGCCGACTTCATCCAAGTTCGGTGACTAATGAATTATTGATAAACAAAGGAAATTTATTCATTGCTATTTAGGATCATTTACTTTGTTTAGAAAGTCTTATTAGCAGCTTTGTGTATATTAGGTTGTGTTGAGATGAACGTTTGCTTGTCCTAGATTTTTAAGTTTTAAATATTTAGTTTCTAATTGGATTGCAAAAATTAATGAAAAATAGACTGTGCAGCATGACAAAATTATTTCCAAATATGTTGGGAGAACAATATGCTGAAACTTTTTCATCTGCTCTGCTGGTTTTCTCCCTTTTATTATTGATTTTTTTTTTCATTTTTACTGATTGATGTTTCTCTAGATTCAACTTGCCCAGACAGTTAGAAACAGGAAAATAGAGTATAAATATCAAACTATGAAAGGAACTTTATGCTGGGAAGGAGGGAGGTCTAAGAGTACATCAGCACTTAGAATCTGTTACAATCCAAAAATTCATACAATTCCATATGTTTTCTTAACTTTTACTGGATTCTTTCAGGATTACAGAAACACAAGGTTTAGGCAGATACATTTCCCCATGCTATGTAATCTCCTGATACAAAATAGGCCATTCACCGTTTTTTGAGAATTCTGTTAGAAAATTCCCAACCAGAATGAAGGGTGGTGGAGGACTGTTCCCCTTGTCCCCTCTGATTCCTAGAAGGGCTCCTAAAATAAACCTGATTTTTTTGGGGGGTGGGGAAGCTTACTGGTGTCAGTAAATATGAACTATGAGTCAATGTTCTAAGGCAGGGGTGGCCAAACTATGGTTCTTTGAGAACCTGTGGACTTCAACTCCCAGAATTCCTGAGCTAGCCATGCATGCATGGCTAGCTCAGGAATTCTGGAAGTTGAAGTCCACAGATCCTCAAAGAACCATAGTTTGGCCACCCCTGGGAGTCTAAGCATTCTTTGTTCTGGAAGGTATAACTTTCTCAGAAGGGAGTTAAAACAGCATGAAACATGCCTTTCCTCTCCTCTACAGGAGTGTAAGCCACTTCTGCCTCTGAATATGGACTTTGACATCTAGTAGACAAACAGGAGCATCACAGTTTGAATTTCTCTTGTATAAATCTTTCATTTTATGTTACAATTTGAAGCTAACACACCTTTTTTGCAAAATGTTCATCATTGACCAATAAAAATACAATCAATGAAATAAACAACAGAAAACTATCCCCTAACAACAAGAATTATTAGCAACCTTTTGTGGGAAAAGCTTACACATAATATGGCAAAACGTTGTTACTTTTAGCGAAATAAATTTATCTTGATTGTTTAACAGAAAGCACAGATAAAAGCTATCAGAGTGCCCTGTGAATTTAGATAAAAGAGTAAATGTTAGCTGCATATCGACACACTTACTGTCTCATATTTTAATGGAAAATTATGCAATTTTGCATATAACCTGAAATAAATAAGATTGTGAGGGCCTCCAACTTAGCTTCATCCTTTCCCTTTCACAAAATCTGGAAGAAAACTCTGTAAAGAAATACCGTTAGCTATAACTGGATCCAGAAGAGTAAGTATTTAAATGCACCAGAGTACAGATTATTGTACCACAAAAATTAGTATGCATCTGTAAATTCACTCAATGAACATTAAGGCAATAATACAAACAAGGAAATTATGCTCTGCGGATTTGTAACTAACGTAACATCAATGGTGCTTTAGTACAGCAATCCCTAAAGGGAAAGTCAAGCTGAATAAGTATGTGGAGGAATGTTTTTATCTTTGTGGAGACCGAGAATTTATGCACGTTGGAGTTGAGCTTATTACCCTATTTGCTTCATTTTATTTCCATTTGGTTCATGCTTTTGCATATAATGATGGAAAATGTGTAATTCATATATTATGTAGCAGATGGGGTGTTAAATCTGAATATAGAACTTCTACCTTTTATTCTACTCTTCCACAAAATTCACTTGAAATGAATTTAATGGTTTTATCTGTAATTGTAAACTTTCTTACCAATTGTTATGTGAATAAAATGTTACTCTCGCTCCAAGATACAAAATAAATAAATAAAACATTGATAAATAATGTGATAACAAAGCAAAAGTAATTTCTTTAGGTTTACAATTTTCTCTGTCAACTGCTTCACTTTAAACCAAATGCACTCTCTCTCTCTCTCTCTCTCTTTTTTTGCTCTTGACCTGTTTCATGTCAGAGAAATCTATCAATTAAGAGACCTTGGTATTAAGAAGTTAGTTCTAATGCTTCACATAAGCCTTGTTCCTTTACTTAGGAAATGCAGACTGAATAAAAAAAACCACCTATCTTTAATTTACATTGATATAAGAGATATGTTGGTAAAATCAACGTGTTTATATTTTAGATATGTCCAAAAGTTAGCATATAAAATATCCCCAAGTTAATGTATACAACAGGGGTGTCAAACTCACGGCCCCTGGGCCGGATGCATCACATGCTGGCTATGCCCAACCGCCCAGTTTAGCGAAGGGGGGAAAAGTTGCGATACGTTACGCGACGACAATATGACGCCGCAAGTTTGACATCCCTGGTATACAATAATGTACAGCGAGTCAAGCACCGTTTGCAAGCCTTCTTAGTATACAGTAACAAGATTTTATTTTTAAAAGTTATGGTAAATCTACAGTAACCTTTTATCTTTGAAGTGGTTTTGTCCAAGAGGGGAAAAATACAATCAACATTTACAACTTAAGCAGGTTTTTGAAGATGACAGGTGAGCCTTTTATGGTATTCTGAAAACTCCTCTCAAACTTCAAGGCTGGTTTTAGGAGGCAGCTAATATACCGAGACAAACTTGAAAAGGATCTCTCTTCTCTCCCACCCACCCACCCCCTTTACTTTCTTTCTTCCCAAAGCAAAAGCAGAGGCAGCATCAGTGGATGACATGCAGTGTCTTGGCAGAGAAATTGTCTCAGCTGGATTTGTTGGTGTTAACTTCTAAGGAGACTGCTAAAGCTTTGCATGTCTTTGGCCAGAGCCATGGAGCTGCCAGGTGCAGCAAATCCCCTTAGATGAGTTTCAGGCTTTAAGCTCCCTGGCAAAGGGAAGAGTCCACATTTCGAAGAGATCTGATGTGGGAGATTTTTGGCTCAAATTGCAGACAGTCAGTTCAATGTGAATCTTAGCCAGCTCACTGCTTTAGCAGACACTTTAAAGGGGGAGGGGGAGGGGGAGGGAGAGGAGAAAGGTGAATTTCAGAAACTTTCACTGACCATCTGCTTTCATTCAGTCCCTATTCATAGATGCTTTGAACCATGCAGAAACAGGATTGCAAAGAACATGGTAAAATACAGAGAATGCCTAATTGCAAGCATAGCTTATGCATGGTCATCTAGAATGATACAAGTGCTTGCATCCTGTTTATGTAGCTGAGATGAGATGGCTGGAAAGCACTGAGGTTAAGGGAGTTTATGTAATGCTTAAAAGTCTGAAACGGATAGGAACCCAAAAGAAAACAGCGACCATTACAACTTAATATAGCTCTATTGTGCTGCAGCATTTGATATCACTTAAATCAGGCTGGGAAAGGTGTGGAAATGGACAACCAAAATGATCAGAGATTTGGCACTACTCTTCTAATCAGGAAAGATTAAAGAGGTGTAACTTTGGGGGGTAATGCTAATAGGAAACATGAAGGGTATGTAAAATTTTAAGTACAAACCCAATGCATTACTACTAATGGAAGAAACTATACAGTACTAACAAAATCACAGAGAATGAATCTACTAGTGCTGTGAGCCATGCTAACAGCACTGGTAGATTCCATATTCAAAGGCACTGTGTCTCATCTACCAAATATTTGGTTCAATAGGACAGGATCAATCACTTTCTTCTCCTTGTGAGCTTCCCAGAGATAATCTGTTATAGGAGATGATATGCAGGCCATTGTGAATCCTTGTGCAAATTCAGGGCATACCTTTTGCATTTTGTGCAGGACTGGTGACCTGTGGCCACAGTCTGAGCATAAGCAGGAGTACAGTAGCCATTCACTATTTTAAAGGGTTATCCCTGATCCCACTGTGCCAGAAGCAGCAGTAAGAACCATTTCAACTTTATTGACAATTCCCATTGGAAGCCTTGTAATTGCAAAAGGTAGATGTGCTTCAGCAGTTAAACCAAGCTTCTTGTTGCTTTGTAGTTGCTAGTTCGTATCTGTTTTGCTTTGTTACTTGAAAATGCAAAATTGATGCAAATGAAGGTGTTGAGCATCTGGCAAGCCACAAGCAATTTCTGACATATCTTAAACTGTGGAAACGTGTCTTAAACACATTAAGATGTCTTCCAGGAAATTGTAGAATGCTGGCACAAGGGGCCTTTGTATACATCTATTGAAGACCTGCAGAAGCCTTTCCAAATTTGTTGCAAGAGGACAGCTCCCATTACCCCAGGTGGCCTCCTGGGCCTGTTAATGTCATACATGTAAGGAACCAACTCAGGATAATTAAGGCAAATACAAAGGCCATAGGAAGCATCCCTCTTGACAGGCTGCAATCCCAGAGTGAACAAACCTTGATTCTTTTCATCTTTATCCCCTCTCCTCCCAAAGTTAAGCCATATCTCAAAGAAAAAATAGGCTAATTCCCATTGCTGTTCCTAATACACACAGCTCCAGGTTTTACATCAGCTGTAGAATAAGTTTTGGAAACAAAGGATTCTGAGGGCACGTGCATCTAGAAAACTCATAAAGTCTCTAACCCAGGGGTGGGCAAACTATGGTTCTTTGAGGACCTGTGGACTTCAACTCCCAGAATTCCTGAGCCAGCCATGCATGCATGGCTGGCTCAGGAATTCTGGGAGTTGAAGTCCACAGGTCCTCAAAGAGCCATAGTTTGCCCACCCCTGCTCTAACCACAACTGTGCTGCTGTGATTCAGGCATTATTTAAAAGAGAGAAAGTTGTCACCTATCATTTTCAGTATTTTTTTTAGCCCTTGATCTATGGATGTCAAAGTCTTGGCAAACCTAAGCTTTATTTATTCTATGTCACAAGAAATATCCACATAAAACCAGTACTGGTGGGAACTTCCCCAAAACCTAGCTTCCAGCCACAGCCAACCCTAGGAAATACAGATTTCTGGAACACGCAGCTCCAAGTACAGACATTTCAAAAGAGAATGGGTGGCGCCTCTTTGATTTTCAAATAAATTACAGATTTCCTCCAGTTTTTGTTCTGGCAGCTCTGGCTATGTCATTTCATATCACACAAACTTAACTTTCCACATTCAGCAGTGGAAGGATTTTATTTATTTCTTATATGTATTAACTTGTCATAGCCCAAGGGTCTCCTGAATGAACTTGGATGGTATATAAAATTTGTAATAGCTTTTGAAGTTATTAAGAAACTGAGCAAGTAGCAGAAAACTCTTCTTTGCATGTTTAGAAGACTTTGTTAGAAAGCAGAAGGAAGAAAAATTAAAAGGAGAACTCCTCCTTGGAATCCACTGCATTCCAAATTTTTATTAGAAGTAATTTACAATACAGAGAATGAATAGAAATGAGTTTTCTTTAATATAAATTTTTACAGTACATCTACCTTTTATCGTTCTTAATATTTACTACACAAATACTACCTACCAAAAATATAGTTAATTTCTGAAATCTTGAAGAATTATTGTAGTGCCCAAAGTCTACCAGTTTTACTTCTGGAAGGTTTTGATCACCATCTATACCCAATTCTATATTAGTTTGTGGAGTTTAAGGCCACTATTCTAATGGACTTCAGCATCTCTAAATGTTGATGAACTGCAGCCTTAACTTACCTGACCTTGTTAGCATTTTTAAATTTTGGTAAAAAGTGCCAAGAAGAAATCTTTAATCTCAAAATGCTAAGCAGTTTAATAGAAAATGCATATGACTTGACCAGCTTTTAAAAAATGTTCCCAGATAGTATAAGCCTTTATTTAATTGGTTCTGGAATTTGGAAACCTAACTGAAATCAGCTTTGGGCTGCTAGATTAGAGATCCAAGTTTGCACAAAAGAGTGTACACATGCTTAGGATAAATGGGGCATTGGTTGTGTTTCTGGCATACTGGCAAAAATGTGCCAAAAGTAATGGTACTTTCCTTACCATTAAGTAAGCACATGGCTTGGATTGTTACTAGGGCTTAGTACTTTAAGTCTTATACCTGCTCTTAGTACAAGGAATTATTTGAAACTCTTGTCTGATTATGACAATGAGCAGTAGAAGTCACTACCAATGGAGTCCGCTGGTGAGAAAGCTAGATTGAATAGTATCTCCTTTTCTCTTTCTCTTTAAGTTCTATGACATACTATTTTTCACTCCTTTTGATTAACACTGATTGCATTGAAAGGGAATAATATAATGGGTATGTGTGCAGAAAATTATAACTACTGTAGCAGTTCAAATATATTCTGCCAAAGAATAACTTTCCCTATATTAATTTGGAGGCAACAGTGACCATGTGGAAATCTATATAGAAATTTACTTTTAAGGATGCAGTTGCTAGCATCTTCTATTAGAAGTTAAACTCATTCTCTATGATCGGTATTATTCCATTTGTTTTTTTAAAAAAGCCAAACTTCTTAGTAGGCTCTACAGAACGGGTGTCAAACTCGATCGCGTCACGGGCTGGATTGTGACGTAGCATGATGTTTTTTCCCTTTGCGGAGCCGGAGTGGGTGTGGTCTGTGTGTGACATATCCGGCCCGTGGGCAGCCAGTTTGACAGGCCTGCGTCTACAGGATGGAGGAAAGAAAAGAAATAGCAAGTGCCAGAAACAATTTTAGTAGACATTTATATTTGCAGACAACTTCAGTACCAAAATTGTAGACACTGCAGCTATGCATAGAAAAATCTACCTTTAAGAAAATAAGTTGTGCGCCCTCCAAAATGAACATGAAATTGTGATCGTTTATCCAAATTGACAGATAAAAATGCAAAACCATGAAGGAAATATAACATTAGCAAAACAACAGCTGCCCAATTGTCATACTAGTGCTTCTGCCTATCTCACATTATAATTTCCAGAAATACTCAATAAACTCAGTTGCATAGGCTCAGCTCAGATACCTTACAAGTCATGGGTTGCTCATGTATATTTTGAATTCTAAAGACTACAAGAACAAACCATACCATTCATGTGCTCTCCTTATGCATTTGTTCATCACTGCAATGCTATGCCTTCTAGATTCAGCTATGAAAATGTTTGAAATAAAGACAGAATTCAGTGACATATTATACACATCCTCTTTGTATTGTAACCTTCAACAGACTTAAAATGGTTCACTAACCATACAAGATGCAGGCCAAAAACTGAGTCACTGGAACTCATAGAATGAAAATGATTAAAATATCATTATGTGAATCTATAGTGCAGTTGCAAATGGAATAAGTGCACAGTTCTGAATTGGTCCTTATCAACCTATGATCAAGGACTTAAAAGTACCTTCATTATTTTAAAGATATCCTTGAGTTTGCTCCACTGAAATACTATTATGTAGTTCTTTGGCAATGGATTGTTATTGTCCTTATCTGGAAAGTGTTTTCAATTTCCCAATGTAGCCTACAGCCTGCCAATTTCCTGATGGCCTCTAATCTGTAGATGAACCAGGTCAGATCCTGATAGCAGCTGCCATTACTGAATAAGGTAAATACTACCTCAAACTGAGTTTGTCTCCTGATTACTACCTGGTCACAATGATATAGTTTTCCACCACTTTCTTCTGGATGGTTTTTTGACTTCCCAATTCCCAGCCCATAAGATTTGCTCGTAGTCTCTCATCCAAGAAAACTTAGTTCTATTTAGACTATTTTTACATCAGATAACTACAACACATAATCAGAAGGGTGCAAATTATAGCAATAGCAATAGCACTTAGACTTATATACCGCTTCACAGTGCTTTACAGCCCTCTCTAAGCGGTTTACAGAGTTCAGCATATTGCCCCCAACAATCTGGGTCCTCATTTTACCGACCTCAGAAGGATGGAAGACTGAGTCAACCTTGAGCCGGTGAGATTTGAACAGCTGAACTGTTGAACTAGCAGTCAGCTGAAGAAGGTTGCAGTGCTGCTTTTAACCACTGCGCCACCTCGACTCCTCTCACATCTTATAAAAGATGTGAGAAAGGCAGGAAATTTTCTTCCCTTAAATAATAAAGTAATTTCAGGTTATTTAATAATAAATGATCTCAGCACTACTTGACTCCAACTCACTCAGTATGGCTCACAGTATAAAAATCAAAATTCAAATACAATATTGTATTTATTGTATAACAAATATAATAATACAATTCAAGTACAATAACTAAGTTGGAAAATCTGGACAATAAATTCCAAAATATATGCAACATGTTAAATATACTTGGGGTACCATTCACCCTACTCCAATGGATAGGGGAGAATGGTACCCTTATCCTACCTTCCTTGATTGGGAGATCTGCTTATTTTTCAAGGCCTTCCAGAACATCATGAGAGCTGGAGCCATTTGGACCGCAGGAGGAAACCTTCCAGAAGGCTGGCACCACAACAGAAAAGGTGACCAGCACCTTGAATGACATTTGGAAGCATATTGGCAACTAGGGGAGCTCATGAAACAGGGCTGTCATGTGGGGATGCCAAGGAAGCCCACCTTTGCTCATGTCACTGTGTCCTTTAGACCAGTTGAAGCTTCCAATGGTCATTAAGGGCAGATCCATGTACAGCACATTGCAGTTGTTGGTTACCTAGCATGAGTGACAATCTAGAGAGCCACCTGATCCAGGAAGAGGCACAATTGATGCACCAGATGGAACTGTGCAAAGGCCTTCTTGGCCACAGCTGCTACCTACTCTTTGAACAGGAATCCAAGATGACCCCCAGATTTTGCACCACCCCTAAGCAGGAAAGTGCAATCCTACAGCCAGGTGTGCCTGGCAAGAGATTCATACCAAACCAATAAGGAGAATATTTGTAGCTCAGGGTTGAAATGAGGGGTCCTTTGTGCTTGGTTGCTTTCTTGCCTGGTTTCATTACCCAAACTAGGTAACATTCTGATGACTAGCACTGATGATGTAATGAAACGTCTGCAAGAAAACAACCAAACTCAAAGAGCACCAAGGATCCCTAATTCATACCAAGAAAATAACAAAGATACTGTGAAAGAACTATGGAAGTACTTACCATAAAATAAAGTTATGACTACTAGTTCAGAAAGCTTTTTAAAAGTATCAGTAATGCTGATGGTGAATATATCTGGTAGATTGTTCAACATTTCAGATTTGAAAGTGAAAAACTGTTTTGAAGCATACGGAAGTGTGTACACAGCACTCTGTCTACAAAGCCCTCAACTGAATGTGTCCTTTCCTGGTATCATACAGCAAATGTTGATGGGAGTTATCCAGTTAAATATGCATCAGACTTTTTAAGAAATTATAAAAAGGTGCTATGGGGTGCATCCCTATAGCACAGTTTTGCTTTTCAATCTACACTGCTCAGATGACTAGCAATGGCTAATTGGCTATGTAAGCTAAATGTACTACCATATGGGGAGGCAATACAGTATGCTTCAAGCTCCCTACAGGTTATCCAACCAAACACTGTTCAAAATAAAATCCTACTTTAGCTGAATCACCTTAGTTTGAATCACCAGATCTCTCTCTTAGAGGGTTTATTTCTGACTTATAGGTTCTTGTGGGAGGAAAGCATACATTATTTCACAGATTGAAGCACTCTGTAATTAAAAGTGTATAAGTTTCAGTAACCAAAATTCAAAGTTTTCCCCCCCCAAACGTTAAATCAACAGCACAAGAATTTTAGACCTTGAAGTCTTACGTATAATGTACAGCCATCACTGTCTCTTCATTTCCAGTGATTTACACTGTGGCTTCCCATTACTCTCTGATATTTCCTAATACTTGCTAATTTTGCATGAAAGCAATATGGTCAAGGATATTTAAGATGAAATTGAAAGAACTAAGAGAAAAGGATACAGAACAAAACAGCTGGTGTGAATGACAGTGAATATACCTGTCCCAGGATAATGTTGCAGGATTTATTTATTTATTTATTTATTTATTTATTATTTATTTATTTTTTATTTATTTTTATTTATTTATTTATTTATTATTTATATTTATATGCCGCTCAATCTCTCAGGGACTCTGAGCGGCTAACAGGGATACAAATAGAATTTATATTAAAAACAGAATTAAAAACACAATATAATACTTTAAAAATTCCAATAATCCAATCCAATCCATAACAGCCATGGACCAGCAGCAAGAGATCGTTCATTGGCCCCAGGCTTGCCGAAAGAGCCAGGTTTTCAAAGCTTTTCTGAAGGCCAATAAGGTGGGGATGGTCCGGATCTCGGGGGGCAGTTGATTCCAGAGGGTAGGAGCTGCCACAGAGAATGGCCTCGCCCTCGGGCCCGCCAGCCAACACTGTTTAGCTGACGGGACCCGGAGCAGGGCAGCTCTATGCGATCTAACCGGTCACAGGGAGGTATGTGGTAGCAGGCTTCAATCTAGGTCAGGATTCAATCTAGGTCAGTCACTGGGACCAGAGGTTTTGTCTTCTGAGCGTTCAGACTTGGGTTGGAGCCCATCTTCAGGGAACTTCTCTCTAGCTAGAAGATGGGCTCCTGCATGAGTCCAAAAGCTCGGAAGACAAAACCTCTGGTCCTGGTGACCAACCCAGATTGGATCCTGCAAAACAGCTGGTAGGTGACATTGGGACAGATAGCCCTGCTAAGGACTACAGAGCAAGCTAAAAGTTCTCTAGGTGAAGCTCCATTCTATCCCCCCCCCCCCAGATTCTGGTCATATGTTCTCTGGAATACCAATCTCATATACCAAACTTCTGCAACAAGATCTGGGAATCAGGAAATATAGTAAACAATGGGACAAGCCTCCTCTTTTCTATCCAAGCAACAAACCATTAAGAAAAGGCACCAATCACCCATTTCCCACAATTCTAATAGCTTGTTTGTGGCCAACACTAGTTCAAGTAGTTGATGTTCCTCTCATGCTATGAAAAGTTGAACATTGTCAATAATTGTAAGGAAAGAAGTATCAATTTGCCCATCTACTGCAAACAAATAGTGCTTCTTAGTTTGTTCAGCATCTTATGGAAAACTGAACAAACAGGTTTTCCTATGCAAGTGATAAAATAGTGAAACCATATTAATTGTGATTGATAGATTGTGGTTTTGTATTTAAAGGAATTCCATTTTCATAATTTAGGGCAAACCCATTATTTCAACTCTAGAAGGAAACATTTCAATACTCTGCAATGGCCGAATTTATGGGAGAAGCCTAACCTGATTCTGTTGTTAGGTAATGAGATGGAGCTGCGATAAGGTAGGATGTGCCTTGATTTGTCACCATAATCACTACATTTGGGTTATTAAATTTTCCTAGCAATCATCATGTGATTCATTAAGGTTTATTTTAATGAAAAGATGTCTGGTCTGCAGCTTAGTTAAAGTAGCCCCAAAGTCAAACCAAGCAAAACTGTACTACCACAAATCAACAACCTGTCAAAGTTGTAGTTTTTTATTAATATTGTACATTGCCTAGAGCTGACTTGGCAATGAAAGTGGATTATATATTCTCATGAACATCATCACCATTTTTGTTGTTTTTGGTACGACAAATGAGTGCTAGAACCCATTGCAATCAATGGTTACAATTGTCCATCTCTGTGCTACATTAAAACTATCAATATCACAAAAGAAACCTAAACCAGTGGTATTATAATAAGCAGAACCATTTTAGAATAATCCAGTTTAAAATGTCTTTCCATAATGTCCCTGGCTTTTAGAATAAAAGGGAAGGAGCAAATAAAAACTATAGAAAAACAACCCTCTCTTAAATTCTCAGAAAAGAATAAAATCTTGTTTAGGTAGACCAACTTATTCATCATTTGTTTTATCTATGGGCTCCATGGAAGTTAATTCTTCCATCTTGGCAAATAATGTGATAGGTAGTTTTAACACCACCACCCCCAGCTTGTTGTCATCCATTAAGTGTGCTAGCTCATAGAAGCCTACCCATCTTTCCTGAGCCCCCCCCCAAAAAAACCCTCCATCAACTGATCAATACAACTGATCAAAGAACTACTTGTCCAAAGGGTCTACAAGTTCTTGAGTGTATGAAAAGTCCAAGAAACTGAATTTCATATGCCAAAGCTTGATTCTTGGAAGGCAATCACTAAGGTATGAATCAACCTTATCTACAGGGAAATTTCTTACATTGCTTTCTTTATTCTATAAGCAATGTCTTCCACCATCTCAAAATCAGTGTCACAGAAGAGGGCAAGTGTGAATATCTCAGCCTTTTATGCAGTGGAAACTGAATACATATCTGGCCACTTAAGAGTTATACCTAAAGCTCAGATAATCTACTTAAGGTCATATTATCTTTCTCTGGTGCTGTCAACAATATTTTTATAATACAAAGCTTCTCTTCCCAGAGGTCACTAAAAGACATTGCCAGTAAAGTTTGGGTCAACTTATAATGGGCATGCTCCAGTTGCCAATATCCTCCTCTGTTGTACCCCCTTTTATCCTATGCTTATTTTTGTGGAAAAGAATTGCAGAAAGGCCTTGTATTTAAACATTTAGATCAGGGGTGTCAAACTCGATTTCATTGAGGGCTGCATCAGGGTTGTGTTTGACCTCGGGGGGCCGGGTTGGGCGTGGCCAGCTCGACGTCACTCATGTCGGGGGTGCCTGTGGTGGCCCGAGCACTCTGCCAGCGAAAACGGGCTCCCGAGCCCCATTTTCAGCTGCCACAGCCTCCTGCAACCCTCTGCCAGCAATAACGGAGCTCAGGAGGGCCATGCAGGGCCCTCACGAGCTCCAGTTTTGGCTGTGATGGCCTCCTGCAACCCTCTGCCAGCGAAAATGGAGCTTGGAAGGCCACGTGTGGCCCTCACAAGCTCCATTTTCACTGGCAGAGGCACCACGGGCTGGTCATTCGCTGTTTCCAGGGCGGCCCTGCTGGCCAGATCTAAGCAGCCAGATCTGGGCCGCGGGCCTTGAGTTTGACACCCCTGAACTAGATTCTAGTGCTTCTAATAATGGGGCAGCATGGAACACAGAGTTTCTGGGAGCTGGATCTAGGCTTAAACATAACATTTTTGCCTCTATAGTAAACACTTACAGAGGACAAATTTTGGAAAAGAGAGACTCACAGCAAAGTGTTCCACTGCATAAGCAACCTTATATACTTTGGTAGAGATATTAGTGGATTTTTTTAAATATCCCCAGAGTTATCTGGGAAAGGTCAAGAAAACTATGGAGCACCCATCAGTACCCATCAACAAAGAAAAAGTCAGCTTATTCATTTAAAAAACAGCTTTTCTCTAAAGTAGCAAACATCAACTCGGAAGTTACCATTTGCCTATCAGTATTCATAATACTGCCTTTTTAAAGAGCTACAATCAAGACAACTGAAATAATATACATTATTCTTATAATTCTTATAATTAGGGATGTGGGAAACATTAAATATTTTGTTTTACTTCCTATATTACAAGAATCATTTCCCATTTAATTTTTAAAAATTTATGAAAAGTTTGCTTCTTTAAAAGCTGCCTTTGTTTTGACAATCCAAAAACATGCATTTATTAGACAAATTTCCAACAAACAGTTTTTTGTGCCTGTTTTGTGACTTCTCTTGCTCTCAATGTTTGCAACATCTCTCCTTCCCAGTCTTCCTTTGATCACTTGACTTTTTTTAATTATTAAAAAATTATTTTGCTTGTAAGAACAACATTTAGGTCTACAACAAAAGTAAAAAAAATCTCATCCTCCATTTTATTCTCTGTGCAAATCGAAACACCAATGTGTTGATGTTTGGGCATATACAACCTGAAGCCAACTGTTTCATGCAATGGAATGTTTTTCACGTCCTAACTACGCACCACCTTCACTTCTCTGCCAATTCCCTAAATACATGGATTGACATTTTTTGTCTTCTTAATAACATGAACTCATTTTCCCCATTCCAATTTCTTTGAACAAATGATATGGTCCCATCTCTAGGTCTCAAATTGTTAGTATTTTGGCCTTCTATTGTGATTTCAACTGTTTTTCAATCTTGCCAATCTACTAATACATTTACTATGTCTTAAAATATATGGGGACGATTATATACTTTCAATTCCTATTCAATTCCCCTGGTCTGAACCCTCTCCTTTTCTTATTTCAATCCTTACAATGGTTTCTAGATCATTATAAGGTACGCAAAAGAATCCTCAATAAACAAGCATAGTGATACACAGGTTAACCCCAAGATATTTCACATTCTAACTTGACTTTACACTGTCAAAGTTCCTGCTGCAATAAAACAAAATGAAATAAACAAAATGATAAATCTTTGTATCTCTCCATTGTCTACCCTAATTAGCTGTCTGATTTCATGTTACTCCGCCTTTAATGAAATATTGTATGTATTTGGCATTTCTCTCTCTGAAAGGCTATATTCTTTGTAAGATCATACACAAAACTTAGTTTAGCATTAGTAGTCTGGTGTGGTAATTTCCATGTTCTCCATCTTCTTTCAGATATATGGATATATACATCAAACTTTTCTGATTCCTTGGCCATATAATATTGTTCCATATTTATTAACAGAGGTGTTAGCACTTTAATGGTCTTTTCTTCAACAACTTTAAATAGCTCAGGGCTATCCATCTAGCTAATACTGATGTTGATAACCATTATTTATTTTAATAGATACGAATATTTATTGGGTTAGAGTTGAGAAGATACACTAATGTCCCTTTTGAACATCACTGTTGCGTCATTCCTTTGTATGGAGTTATTCCCTGAATTATCATACAATTTTCTGATTTAACGTGGGTGATTCCAATACATTTATTACAACATAATCCCTTATAGCTTCAATTGGCCATTTCATTATCTCGAGATCTACTCATGAAGGCTTAGTGTTCTTCCCCAGTGACCCTTCCTGTCTGAGGAGCCCAGCATCTGGCATCTAAATTTGTTTAAGCATTTCAACTATGGCCAGGTTTTTTTGGGGGGGGGGGGCAGCAATTCAGAACTGTTTGCTATTGTCTTCTTCCATGGCTGATTATGAAGTTCCTTCTCCTAGGTTGGTTGGTTGGTTGGCTATTCATGCTTGTCTTTACAACAACTCTTAATTAAACTTAGTCTTCCTCTCCACTTTTGAGTTTATTAGCAACAGTGAGATCCCACTAGCATGGGGTCACTGAAGATTGTGAGTTCTATTTCTGCCTTAGGCATGAATACCAGCTGGATGACTTTGGGCCAATCATTCTCTCTCAGCCCATATCAGGAGACAAGCTGGTGGGTCAGTTCCTGTCACAACTAATGAATCAACCCTCAGTTGATCTAGGCAAAAAAAGAGGACCCTGCACTTGTAGAGAAATGCTAGGAAGAAAAAAGTGTATACTATCTATATATATAAAAGCGAAAAACACTCACGCAGAATCATGAAATCTCCAGAACCGTAAAGCCTACAAACTTGAAATTTGGTATGTATATTCCTCTTGGTTCCTAGGTGCTCGCTAAGAAAGGATTTTTCGAAATGACCATCGGAGCATTAGTATTTCGTATATTATTATTAACATGCTCTGATGCTAATTAGTTAGATGTTCTACTCCCCCTCCCAACCTGAAAATAACTCTGGAGAGAACAGGATAGCATAAGAGAGGCTTCTGTGGGGCAAGCCTGAGGGAGAGAAGGGGATAGGGGAGGGGAGGCTTCTGTGGGGTAAGGCTGAGGGAGAGAAGGGGATAGGAGACGTTTCTGTGGGGCAAGGCTGAGGGAGAGAAGGGGGATAGGAGAGGATAGGCTTCTGTGGGGCAAGGCTGAGGGAGAGAAGAGGATAGGATAGGGGAGGATTCTGTGGGGTAAGCCTGAGGGAGAGAAGGGGAGAGGAGAGCCAATCGTAACTACTCATTAATTTTCAAGCTGTAAGTGTCAATTTATGAAGCCCGATCACATAGTTTCATAGCGGAACACGGGTATTCAGCTAGTTTTTAATAAAAACTAAGTTGTCAGAACTAATTAGGTAGTCTGAAACCCTAGAGACAAGTTTTGAAGAAAACGAGTATACAGCCTAAAACTGAGGCTGATTTTAATTTCTCACATTATTATTTTTGTATACAGACTTTACAAAGAAATAAATTGAAACATCAATGGGGCACTGAGGATAAGTGAACAGGAGTGCTCAATCTCTTCTTGCTAGCCAACATTCTTCGCCCTCTGCTAAATAGGGTTTTTTCCCTCCGAACAAAACACATATTAGCAATGACTGCTTTCCCAATTTATATCCTTACTGTCTAGAAATGGACAAAGCTCGTATTAGTAAGGAAAGTGTCACACTCTTAATCATAAATTATTCTTACATGCACAACCTTCTACATTCATGTTAAGAAAGCACACATCAAATGATTACTTCATAATACCTTGCAACATCTTGGCCTGCAGGCACATGACACAATTATACTTCTTGACCCTGTATGCTCCTGTGTGGATGAAAGAATGCCAAGGAAACATCTCTAAGCTATTCTGGGATATTAGAAAAACAAGCAATAAATCAACATCAACAAAGACAAGGTGTTCTGTGTGTATTCAACACAACTGAACGTCAAAAGCCTGGCATTTTCTGGAGAAGACCGGTTAAGACCAGCCATCCCCAATCAGACCTTCCTCTATCTATGCTAGAACCTCATCCCATAGAATCTCCAGTTTCAACAGTCAAAGACCAAAATTTGGTCAAAACAGGAGAAATATAATCTATGTGGTTCAACCTAAATACTGTTCTGTTCTTATGTTTCTTTAGGAAGTTGCAATATCAGCTTTAAGACAAAAAACTTGATTTATTCTGAGACAGACAGACAGATGGATGATAGAAAGATGATAGATGATAGCTAGCTACCGTGTTTCCTTGAAAATAAGACCCTATCTTATATTTTTTTGGCCCCCGAAAGATGGCCTTGGCCTTATTATTGAGAGGTGGGTGCGCGCAGGCAGTTTTACCAATTTCCTCTGCCGCATCATTGCGCACACCCCACGGGACCGGATTGGCTCCTCTAGGCTCTGCTACTGAAACGCGCTACTGCCTGCACTTTATATTTAGAGTTGGAAGACCAGTATTAGGATTGTGGAAAGTGTGCACATTTGAAATGTCTTTTTGGATGACTCAGTTGAACTGACTTACTTAATCAAAAATAAAGGAACATAGTTTATAGGTTTTGGATATATTAAAAAAAAACCACTCTCATCTGATCATATAGTGAATATTTAGGAAATATTGGGCAATGAATAAAGTAACAGATTTAAAACTGGAGAAAAGTGGATTGAGCCCTTGCATCTATGATGCTCACAGAGTAACCTTATGGTCAACTATTAACTCTCACTCAAATTTATCCATCATAATTATTGATAAGATAGAATGGGTATAATTCCTCGAAGAGACAATAACGTTCAAATTATAGCCATTTATTTGGAATTTATGAATTATTTTTACCACACAGAACTCACAGATTTAAAGCCAAATTTGCATTACAGAAATAATACAGTACATATAAAATATGAAAAGGTTGCTTTGACTCAAGTGAACTACCCACAAAGCAACATTACAGAATTTGCTATTAGGAGCAAAGTGAAATGGCCATATTATTACACTACATTTAATCTGGCTGGTGCTCCTGGAAGATCCAAGAACTGGAAAAGGTTTCTACTGATTACTGGACACTCTTAAAATTGCCAACTCAGGTTTTAAGGTGAGACTGACAAGACAAAGTTAAGTTGCCTTGCACAGATCTAACATTTATTGCAATCAGGGTGGATTTGATTTAAATCAAGTCGATTTAAACCATAATTTTAAAAGAGCAATTGTGATCTCTGCCCTGCAGGGGCTCCTCCTCTGACCCACTGTTGACTCACCACAGTCCCATTCACTTTAATGGGACGGCTGGTGATGTGGCAGTGACACAAGAAGGTGAGGGACATGGCGGGCAGCAGGTGAGTGGATGCCTGCTACATTCGCTGCCATGATGGATCTGAAATGACAGGCAATGGTCCCTCTAACGTTTGAAAACGGTGCGCGGCAACTGGAAACTGCTGCGTGCCATTCTCTAGTCATGTGCGCGGGCGCGCAGCCTCTGGTATTAGAAAACGGCACGCGGCAGTTGGAAACTGTGCACCGTTCTTTTGTTACGTGTGCGGCCGCGCGGCTGCACAGCTTTGAGGGAACATTGATGACAGGTGCTCTTTAATATTATATTTATAAGCTGCTTAGAAGGTTTCACTTTCATTTTTACTGCTTGCCCTTCCTCCTCACACTTAGAGCCTGGTGGTACAGATGCATTTCTCTTCAAACAATCATACAGTTTGTAGTGTACATAGATTTGCAAAACAATGGGATAAAGGAATATTCCTGAACTTTGTTTTATGATTTATCTCATGGTTACTGTGAAATTGTGTGAATGCATCAATGCAGTGCATGTTATCTCAGCTTGCAAAGTTTGGATTCATTGAATGAGTTTACCAAAATATAAATATTGCAGAATATACAATCTCATGTACATAACTAAGCTCCATTTCATGCTGAATAAACTAGATTATTAATATATCTTAAATAGAAAACTGTCTTTAGATTTTTACTCCAAATGCATTTTATTAACATAAATTTGATAAAAATTTAAAAAATCCAATTTAAATTTAAAAAATCCAATTTAAATTTTAAAAATCCTAAAAAAAAATCATAGATTTTTAACCACCCTGATTGCAATACTGTATTGTAGGACCTAAGGTTTAGTAACAAATTAACACTGAAATATTCTATCCACAATGTATTGTGTAAACTATTATATACCTTGCTCTATCGCTTTACTCTTAATCCTAACTGTGACTAAGGAAGTACCAAGTTTGCACTGGACCTTTGTCAAGTATTTCTAGAACATTTTATTACAATCTGCAAATTGGTATTAAATCTCAGAACTTTCCCACCTCTTTTATGCACTAGAAAATCCACAGAGATCTCCTTGCTGTAAGTGAGGAAACAGAAAATATTTGCAGGAATAATTTGTAGTTCTCCTTTGTGAATGCTAATACTCAGGAAGTTAACTCCCACAAAAGTTTGGAGGAATATCTCTCTAAACAGGAAAGTAAGGAAAGTTCCATTGTTAGTTCCATGTCTTTAAAGTTTAGAGAATTCTTGCTGCAGATACAGCATATCTGTATAAATACTCTGATTTATGGTTTTAAAATCCTTCATGTTTGACTTAAAGGCTTGTTTAATTAGCACAGCTGATTATCTATCACAATTTCAGTATTTTTAAAAAATAAAAATATTTTAGCCTTGGGCCACTCAAACTTTAAAGCACCTAATTCATATGAAAAAAAATTGTATTTACTCAATAAAATTTGAGCAAGGAGTAGTAAACTATCCAACCAAATCAAGAGGATGGACAAAGGATATTAACAACAACTCCAACAGAAAAAGTAAAACATACCTTACCTACAGGCTAGTAATAACAGATACATTTAATAATAACAGATACATTCAAAACTGTTCATCATTCAAGGGCCACCCAAAATTGCTTATGAAAGGATTATCAGCAAAACAAACATAGAAATTAACAATAACATTTTTATTAACAGAACCTAAGTGTTAAATGTTCTAGAAAATACTTTTCTATATAGGAGGACTGTCATCATCATGTTAACAGTTATATTAACGTTTACAGTTTGTTGGGGTACTTTTTTTGAACTTGTTTAATGCAACTCGCAAATCCCTGCTTTATTTAAGTAATAAGAAAATGTATAAAGCCAGAATTGAGAAGACCATAACAGACAGCTTCTGCAAAGAAACTGAAGAAACAGTAGCCCACTTGATTATCTGCTGCAAGAAGATCTCATAGACGGACTACAAAAAACTGCATGACAAAGTAACAACAATGGTCCATTGGAAAATCTGCAAGAAATATCGTTTGCCTGTAAGCAAAAACTGGTAGACCATAAAATAGACAAAGAAATAGAAACTAAAGAAGCTAAAATGCTCTGGGACTTTAACAACTGTTGATAAGAAAGACAAAAAAGTCTGGATAATGGGCATGGCAGTACCTAGAGACTGCAGAATAGAGAAAGGAAGAACCGGAGAAGATAACAAAATACAAAGACTTTCAGAACCAGCACCCTACCCAACCTATGGTCACTAGCCACGGTCATCATCCCTGTCTTCAAAAAGGGAGACCCCAGCCTACTTGAAAACTACAGATCAATCTCTTTATGTTGCACCACCTGCAGAGTCATGGAATCTATCATCAATCAATCCATTACCCACCACTTAGAGACAAACAACCTACTCTCTCACAAACAATTTGGTTTCAGAAAAAAGTTATCCTGCAATCTACAACTTCTACATTGTAAAAACATATGGACTACAAAACTCGACCAGGGCAAAGCAATAGACGCAATCTACATAGACTTCTGTAAAGCCTTTGACTCCGTAGTACACGACAATCTGCCTATCCCAGGTTCTGGGGAAGGATTGGATAGGTGGATAAAAATGCCAAATCCTGCTTTAACATCTGGCTGACAGTGCACACAACAACAACAACGAGGCAGACCTTCCTAGCTCCTTACCTCACAGCCCTCCCTATCCAACTTGCATGTTAATATCTCAGAATATTTTTTTCAGGGTAATTAGTTTATATCTTCAGGTGCAACACAGTTGGTTCAGAATCATGTGATGTTTGTGATATGCTATAATTTTTTATATTTGGGCTAATAATTGGCAGTGATATTGTGACAATCCCGAGTTTAATTTCAAAACAAATTTTAGACGTTGAAAGACAATTTCATAGGATAGGAAGATTCATCTCTGCAATTCTGTCAACGATCGTCATCCCGAAATGATTCAGATTGTCATTATTCATGATCGGTGTTAATGCTTTACAGCTCTGCACCATAATCAATGTGCACTATTTTAAAATACAAATAAAATCTATGTAGGTTTTTTTTTAAGAAAACCTTTGCAATATGAATTTTTCCAGCATAACCACTCCCTTCCCTAAAAAGAATTGTTTCCAGTGGTTCAAAGGTGTATGACTAAAACAGCAATAAAATACTTTAACATTAATTTTCTGTCTTGGTGGAAGGGTGAAATTGCATGTGGACAGGAAGTAGTAAACTCAGAATTACCAGAGAACTATGTCATCATACAATTCAACTCTGTTATACACCCTTGCATACCAACATTTACTCCGTGTGTTGCGGGTACACTCCTTCTGTACTCAGGTTAGAAAGAAAAGATAAAGGCATGAAAGTCTGTTCTTGTTTACTTCACATTCGTTTCAGGGAAGATTACACACAATAGACTTTGTCCTTCATTGCCCTTTGTGAGAGATGTTTTTTCTCAACCTACTACTCCCACCATCCTCAACAGGGGACCTTGGAGGGTAGTTAGTACAAAAGTTCCCAGTACATTTTGTTTCATTCTTTCAGAATCCTTACTCTCCTGCACTGATCTTTTACTTTTTGCTTTGGAATGATGAAAATCATAGCCCAACACATTTTAATGGGTGTAGCAGCAGTGGTGGGTTCCTACCGGTGCGGTCCAATGCGCTGTTCCGGTAAGGACCTGCTGATTGTGCAATTTACGTGTGAAGGCTCTGGTGCCATCTTCGCCGGTCCGTTGCGCAGTGCCATCTTTTTTCTGGAATTTTTGTGCTTTTTTTGCTTCTTACGCATGTGCGGAAGCAAAATCTCGCAAGGGGACGCGTGCGCGAGATTTTGGCGATTTTTGCTTCCGCATCTCACGCGCGCGCAGGAAGCAAAATCGCACAAGGAAACGCGCATGCATAGCGAGCGTGCACACAAAATGAGATGATGCGCGCGCAGCGCACCAGTAGGCAGGTAAGAGGAACCCGCCCGTGTAGCAAAGCAAAGTTTCTTACTCCAAAGAAACTACTCCGAATTTTTGGACTACAGTACTACAGTGTGGTCATGCTGGGTGGAAACAATGGGAATTATAATCCATTACTAGAGGAGCATACTATGTAACATGAACAGGAACTCATGACCTGGTTTTAAAGAAGCTTCTTTCTCTCAATCTGACCCTTCAATTTGTATTTCAGAAGAAATAACAATCAGGGCTCTCCAACCCCTGGGCCATGTTAGGAACCGGGCAGTACAGTTGGAGGTCAGTGGCAGGTGAGCGAGAGAAATTGAAACTGTCCTCCCCAAAATTGTATTCCACGAACCGGCCCCTGGTGCCAAAAACGTTGGGGAGTGCTGCTGAACAGCATTGTTGTAAGGAGAATTTAACATATGTTCATAAATGACAATTATAGGTAGTCTTTGACTTACAACCACAATTGAGCTCAAAATTTATGTTGCTAAGTGAGACAGTTAAGTGACTTTTGTGCCATTTAACAACCTTTGTGGCCACAATTGTTAAGTAAATCACTGAAAATTAGTAACACAGTTGTTAAGTGAATCTGGCTTCCCCATTAACTTTGCTTATCAGAAGGTTGCAAAAGGTGATCACATGACCCTGGGACACTGCAGCTGTCATAAATATCAGTCAGTTACCAAGTGACTGACAAGATAATTTTTATCACATGACCATGGGGATGCCACAAAGGTCGTAAGTGTGAAAAATGGTCATAAGTCCTTTTTTTCACTGCCATTGTAACTTCAAACTGTCACTAAATGAACTGTTGTAAGATGAGCACTACCTGTAGTGACATTAATAGTAGTAGCAATATGCTTATTACTACCATTGCTTTTTATCAATGAAAGAGTTACTATCTACTGAATCAAGATTTGGATTAAATGTGTTAGTTTAGTTGTTTGCTGACTTCTGAAGACTCAGGTAGAGGATACTCATTATATGGTCCAATTTCAGTTTGGGATTTCAGCAAAATGGTGGAATCAATAAGACTTTAGATGAAGGACCACATAAGAACTGCATGAGCCTGATTAGTACCTTTCCAGTTTGCCTGATTTTGGCACTGGAGTTCTAGTTCTGTTGAGTCTAGAACAGGGGTGATAAACTCACGGCGTCATGGTGGTGTCACATGACGTATCGGGACTTTCTCCCCCTTTGCTAAACCGGGCATGGGTGTGGCCATCACATGATGCATCCGGCCCATGGCCCGCGAGTTTGACAGCTCTGGTCTAGAAGAAGGGCTAGAGGATACTGTTGATGTGAAGTGCTCCAAATGCATCTTCCAGAGTTCTATTTATGACTGTTACATTTTTTGTGTTTATGTGAATTCACGGAGTTATATGGTACTTAGCAGTGAAGTACACCATAAATGCTGTCATCATTTAACTCTACTGCTGCATGTCACTAAATGCCAAGACACAGATTACATAAAGGTTAACAAGCTGAAAATTGTCAGGCGCAAACAACTAGACCAACACTTGAAGTCGTTTTATTGCTCAAGACTATACACAGAAACTTCTCAGACTAATGGTTTGCAGCTGAGTGAGACTAGATAAGTTTCAATAGCATTGGAGGAGGGGTTGGACTTTACCCCCTTGTGCCCACATAGGGATTCTAGACTAAGTCCCCATTTGACTCCTCCCCCTGGCTCTGCCAGTCTCTCTCCTACAAAAATATATTCCTACAGTATGTCCACATACCGGTAGCAGCAGCACGACCTCAACCCCTGCCGTCCCCCATCTATTTCAATTTTTGTGAAATAGTAGATTTGCAGATTGGAATTAAGCTGTTCTAGGAAGGATTGTTCCCTCTCTGCAGAAAATATAAACACTTCTGGACTAAATTTCCAGTGGTAGCAAGAAGCACGTGTTTAGGTATCCCAGTTCAGCATTACTGAACTGATGTAATCTGGAAAGTGTTTTCCAAACCTGGGCTATACCACAACCAACCTACTCCACCTACGTGAAGGCTACATATTCAGAAGTTTTGATAGAATACAGAACTAAACTGCATTATGAAGAACACTAAATAAATAAACTGATAAGTGGTGCACAGCATCATAATACAGGTAGTCCTTGACTTACAACAGTTTGTTTACTGATCATTTGAAGTTACAATGGCACTGACAAAAGTGATTTATGACTGTTTTTCACACATATAATCTTCGTGGCATCCCCATGGCCACGTGATAAAAATTCAGGTGCTTGGCAACTGACTCATGACAGTTGCAGTATTCCAGGTTCATGTGATCACCTTTGCAACCTTCTGACAAACAAACAGTAACTGTGTTACTAACTTTAACAACTGCAATGATTCACTTAACAACTGTGGCAAGATAGGTCGTAAAATGGAGCAAAACTCACTTAACACATGCCTCACTTAGCAACAGGAATTTTGGCCTCAATTGTGGTTGTAAATCAAGGACTACCTGCACTTAAGAATATACAGCTATTTTCAATGTAGGAGTCAGAAAATGTAAGAAAGAATGTGCATTTAAATATATATATATCAATATATCTATCCCCTAAAAAAAGAATCATTTTTTTCTGCCAACAGTCCCACATTTAATTACCATTTCCAGTGTTTAAAACACAAAAAATGCAGGGTGAAGAGTTTCTGAAAACTGCAGTCCTGATACATATGGTCAGGTAATCTGCTATGGAATTTACAGGATATCTGAGGCAGGCCAATGGAAAAAACCTCCATGAAAATAAAAAAGAGCAGTGTGGAAGACAATGGAGTTAAGTATTGTAAATTTTTTTTACAATCTCTTATTGAATATCTCACAGCAGTCTTCTACAGATCACTAGTGTTTCTAGGCTTCAAAACCACCGTTTTTGATTGACGATTCCTATTAAGGAAAACTGCTTCTCACTCTACTTAATTTTTTTCTTAATATGCCAAGAACATTGAACTCACAGCTTAGGCAAGGTCTCCAAACCCTACAGGGTACAAGTTTGACACAAAAGTTACAGACCTAGAAGTGATTTCAACATTTGGTAGTTATGTCAAAGTACTTCTGAGCAAAGCAGGCTTTTTTCTATTTATGCCTCTAGCATTCGCTTGCTCTGATACTGCCTTTTTGCACTGAAAAGCTCAGGAACGTAAATATGTTGCAACTGTTAATAGCCCTTTAAACTTTGATCTCTGTCTTACTTCTGTGAATTCCCCCCCCCCCCCTTTCTCCTATTTTCATGGTATTTCTATGTCTTATCACCATCTGTTTTTCTGCACTTTATTTATCTCATATTCTGGATATAATTAAGGAACTATGTACATAGTCCACATATTTACATCTACCTGAATCTTTCTGAAAAACCTAAAAGCCCAAATGTCCTTTGTTCTTTAAAAAAAACTGTGATGGAAAATAGCAGCTGCCTCTTCCAAAGGACTCCAATTCATCCCTTAAAAAAACAATCCCACATGACTGAGCAGAAGACCAATTTCCAACTGCCTATTAGAAACCAGATAATTAGCTCGGACCATCATCACCTCATTCTAAATAAGACAGATTCACACATGCATCTTAGCATCACCTTCTTTCAGATCAAAAAGTGGAATCATGAAATATCAGTACTGTCTCAGATAACTGTCTCCATTGCCTTTGAGAACCACAATTCAGAGACCTACACAATTATCATTCCTTGTACGAGCCCCTACTGGGATTATATGACAAGACCCCCCCCACACACAAAAAAGAATAGGGCTTTTCATAAGTATTTGATGATACAGTCTCCTGTTTTTTTGAAGTGGTGCTATGCAGAATTCCATGGAAGCATATCAGCAATTAGTTCATAATAGTTTCCCAAAAGAAAAAATAAGCATAAATAAAAGACAACTTGTCCATCTACTCTAATATATCCTTCACAGTGAGCAGTTATAGAAGAGGGTTGTTTGGAAACCCAGTGGTCACAGGTGAGTGACAAGTAAGAAACAAAATAGATAATACCAATACATGTACAGGAGAGTAATGGGTTTCACTTACCTTTGCTACCGGTTCGGAGATGTGCGCGCATGCACAGATTGTCCGTGATGACGTCCGGGTGGGTGGGCGGAGCCTCCCACCGCTGCCACCACAGGTTCACCCGAACATGCACGAACCAGTAGCAACCCACCACTGGTATAGGGGAAAGAGTTCTGGCAATATTTCATTCTTCTGATTTCATTCATTTAGATACCGCATTTTTTGGAGTATAAGACGCACCTTTTTACCCCCAAAACGAGGGTGAAAGCTTGGGTGCGTCTTATACACCGAATGTAGCCCCCCCACCCCCCCTTTGGCCTCTGTCTTCCAGAAATTTACCTGTTTGCAGCAAACAGGGAAGAGCCTGTTAAGCCAAGCAAGTCCTTAGCAGCTTCCCGATCCCTAGCTGATTTGCCACGTGCTAAAATGAAAGTGAAACTAGCTGCAGAGGCAAATAGCTGGGAGAGAGACACACAGATTTTTATTTTCTGGTGAACTGGATGCAAGGGGTAAGTGAATAATTATAAATGTCTGTAGAATGTTCAAATTATTAGACTTATTTTTTAAAGACTGCTTTATTATTTGTTCTAGACCCAGGGGTCTCCAACCTTGGCAATTTTGAGACTTGTGGACTTCAACTCCCAGAATTCCATAGCCAGCTTTGTTAGCTTTGGAATTCTGGGAGTTGAAGTCCACAAGTCTTAAAGTTGCCAAGGTTGGAGACACCTGTAAATCTAGACAACTTAACAAAATAAAGAAGCTTTTTAAAATAAATGCTTGCTCTGAAGAGGCCCAGTGCTATTGTATCTTCTTTTAAATAATAGAGAATAATGTATACTTCCAGAAATTTTAATTAATTTTAACAGCTCTGTACAAGTATAGTATGAAATGTAACAGTGTCCTGTTTAGTATTAGAGTTAAATCCTGACTTACCTTGGAGTAGATCTATTTAAATAATTGGGAGGAGTTAGTGTGACTACATTTAAGAAAACTTTCTGGCATAATGTACATTTCTCCAATTCTTTGCTATTTCTATGGGTCAGGCACATATGCACAGAAATACACAGCAAACATCTGTGCTGTTTGCTGTTTGGCAACTTGCTTGGAGGCAGAGGCCTTTTTTCCTTGTTTTCCTCCCCCAAAACAAAGGTGCCTCCTATACTCCGAAAAATACGGTATGTAGTTTCAAGCAAGACCACAACAAAAATATTTCATCCATCCAGATCCAAACAATTCTTCTCTAAAATATTCCAGCCCAAATTATCTTACAGATTATCCTTTTGGGAAAAATAATTGGGGGAGTACTATGTACTTAAGATACTGAAAGAAAAGCTGAAGATAAAATCTACCAAGTAAATAAAAACTAAATATCTTAAAAACTGTAGCTGTACCATAAAATCTCACATAATATGTAACATAGTTATGGCTTTCCAACAGAGTCATGGGTAACTGGTTAGGAATTTTGTTCTAATTTTCTGAAAATGGAAAAATGTGAAATGGTGATAAATGATTTCTGGACTTGACAATTGAAAAAAGACTGAATGAGGAGCTGAAAGTATTATTATAATGCTAAGGAGGTACAAAGATAATGAGCTTGTCATCATCATCATCATCATCATCATCATCATCATCATCATCATCATCATCATCATCATCATCATTTTAGCTATTGTCCATTCACTGCAGGATGAAGGCCTCTTCCGGATGTTTCCAACCAATATGGTCCTGTGCTTTCTTTTTCCAATTGGGCCTGCAGGTGGCTTCTTTAACTATCTCCTCTTTCTTTAATTGTATTCTTTCCTCTTTTTTCTTTCTTTTCCTTATATACTTCTGTATTTGTCTTCTAGCTATGTAAAAAACTTTTAATAAACATTAATTAAAACGGATTGTTCTCATTTTCTGTAGTCTTAAATTAAAATAAAATTAAAAATAAAATTACATTTGTCCTTGCTACACTATTACTTAAGAAAATTAACGAGAGAGCCCAATATAGAGGTCTTCTCTTTCTCAACAGGTTGACCAGCAGCTGGAAACAATGGAGTTCAACTCAAAGAACCTTTTCCGAAATCCTCAGGGCAGCTCTGCAGTAATCCACAGCAGACATGCAGCAGCAATGCCTCTCCATTCAGGCCTATGTGGAAAGTGTTCCCCCCCAAGGCAGAATGTCTCTTTTTGAAGACATAAACGTTGTAAAAGAATGGATATGCAGAGGTCTTGACTTAAAAACTGTTCTTTGAATTTTGATCAAACAGTGATGAAATCTGTCTTAACTGTAGCATTATCTGCAAGATGATCTTTCTCCCCCCACCCCTCTCTCATATACATATACATCTCTCTCTCTCTCTCTCTCTCACACACACACACACACACACACATCTATCTATCTATCTATCTATCTATCTATCTATCTATCTATCTATCTATCTATCTATCTATCTATCTATCTATCTATCTATCTATCTATCATCTATCTATCTATCTATCTATCTATCTATCTATCTATCTATCTATCTATCTATCTATCAATCTATCTATCTTCTATCTACACACACACACACACACACACACACACACACACACACACACACACACACACACACACACACACACACACACACGATGGGCCATGAAGCTCCCTGTTAGAACACAAGCATTTCTCAAAAATGTTGGTTCTGATGAATGTCAAAAACATGGGAACAGATGAACATTCCACATGAACAAATTGCTAATATTAAGATGTTTTTGATATCGTAACATACTACCGATACATATAAGAGTTAAAGTTAAAACCCAAATGGATTAAAACATATTTTTACCTTTCCCAAAAACTGCTGACACAAGCATTCTATATAAAAAATTAAAAACCATGCAACAGCAGCTTGACTCTGCAAATGCTTGAATGCTTGCTCCTTAAAAAAAAACACCTTAACATAGCATCTATAGTGACTCAAGCAGTTAGAATTATTTTCATATGACTCAGGTTATTGCAGTATAAACAAACCTTGTTTCCCTAGCGCTTTATCTGAGGGATTAAAGTTTCTTTTCTCTTTTAGAGATCTGAAAATATAACCACTATCTGTTGCGTACTCTTACCACAATTGCAACAAGTCATGTGAACTCTCAGCTAGGCAGCTGAATCACCAAGCAATTTGTTCTTATTCACCAGAAAAACCTAAAAAGGTGAACAGTGCCCACCTGTAATATTTCAAATAGGGAATTAGAGTCCAGCACTTCACAGGATATGCAAATGGATAGAAAGTTCCAAAACCAAGCATAACCAATCGTAACTGGCTTGCCTAAAGACAGCACAGTGACACAGAGTGCATCCATCAAAAGAAGAGAAGGAGCTGTAAACTCTAAAATGTTTGAAGCTTGGTTTAAGAGTTCATCTACAGTATCTGCCTCTCAGAAGGAAAGATGCCTCTCAGAATCACTGTTATTAACTGTTTCCCTAGCAAAAAGGGAAAAAAAATACTTCAAAGAATTCTCTCCTATGAGGAACAAATGAAGAGAGCATCCATATCAGAAAGACTTTTTAAATAGATCCATACTGACATTTTACAATGTATTAGTTCAGACAACTGTATAATGCATACTTAAAGGAGAAAATGTGAGGCCACAAAATTTGACTTAACCAATGTGTCTCCAGTAAGAAATTGGTTCATATTCAGGCTCGGTAACAGTAGCACAAACCTCTGTCTAACCACACACAAGCTGACAAAGTTCACTCATACATACACATTTATTTCTAGACAGAAATAGATCCAGCATAGCAGATTTGCTTAGGGAGACCAAGGTTCACCTCCTGATTCAGCCATGAAGCTCACAGGATGCCCTTGAAAAAGTCACTGTCTCTTGACATAACTTATACAACAATGGGGATGGGAATACTATGGGATAAGCCCATACTTAGCACCATGCACTCCACTCCTTGAATGCAATAAGGGCAAAGTCCAAATGTACACTTATGCACAAATACTTTTCAGGAGTCCACACCTCCATGAAGAAAGGGACTGTTCCTGGCTCACACATGCAGTTTTGCATACAATTGATTCAAGCAATTACAAATATTGCAATAGCTGGCCCTAACTAGTTCACACTCACTCCCATCCTCAGCCTATTCTCCATCAGTCTTTTTCATCCACAGATATTCTTTCCTAGCACACTGCCTATCAAAACAAATATGCATACTCTAGGGTTTAGGTTAAACCCTAAAGTCCACAGATTTTTTTGGGGGGGGGAGTAATATTGACTGCTGATTATTGCCTGAACAAGTCCCTGCTGTTTTCTTTGCAAGAATTTTAAAAGTATTTTGCCATTGCCTTCTTTTCAGGGCTGTGTGTGTGTGACTGGCTCAGGGTCACCCAGCTGCCTGCCTGCCTAAGGTAGGACTAGAACTCAGATTTCCTAGGGTTTAGCGGGATACCTTAAGCATTACACCTAACTGGCTATCACATAAATATGCCAAAAATTTATTGGGGTGGGGAAGGGGCTCTCAAATAAGCCTGAACTGATTTCATGTCACAGAAAGCACTTTCACATCACCTTTAAAATAATGCTTCTGAACAGCAGTTTGCTCACTAACAAAAGGCTGCATTATAAACACTCCGAGGGAGAGCCTAAACGTGAAAATCACGCAAGTGTGAATCAGCCAGTTAATGTAAGCAAAATACCACGAAGTTTCCCTAGCCTTCTCAAATCTAATTAAAGTTCATGCATCCGAGCGTTAATCAACAATCGCACAGCAATCTAGTGCGTGGGTAGAAATCCTACACATGCCTCCGAGAACCAGGGTTGCAAAATCAGCAATTCACCCTGGCACGTGAGAACCAGACCAAAAAAAAAAAAAGGCCGTGCCTTCCCCGTTTTCAAAGACAGGAGTAGGCAGAGGGGGGAGGGTGTCACTTACTTTCTCCTTCTTGGTTAAAGAGACGCTGCCACCGCTGCCCTCCCCTTGTTCGCCACACTTGTTGAGCTTCTTCTGTCCGGCTCCGCCAATTCCCGGCGGGCTCCAGGTGATGGGGCCGCCGCTGCCGCCCTTACCACCTTCGTTGCTTTCTATTTTGATTAGCCGGTGCTTGGGGGAAATGTACTTGACCGACGCGGAGTCGGGCGGGGTGGCAGCGCGGCGTTCGCTGTGGCTGCGGAAGAGCTGAGGCGAAGCCGAGGCCGTCGAGGGAGTGGAGGCGGAGGCGGCGACGCTGCTCCCGCCGCTGCTTACTCCACCGCCGCCGCTGCCGCCGCCGCCGCAGCAGGACGAGGACGAGAAGGGCTTGGGACCGGCCGACTCCACCAGCAGCTCCTCCGGCGCGCAATACTCGGCTCGGCAGAGGGCTCTCAGTTTGCGCAACGACGAGCCCGGCCCGCTGTAAGGGTCCTCGAAGTCGCGCTCCTTCTGAGCGCGGTAGGCGCGGAGCAGGTCGCTGGTGTCGTGGCGCGGGAAGCACGGCGACGTGTGGTGGTGGTGGTGATGATGGTGATGGTTGTGGTTATGGTTGTGGTGCCCTCCGCCCCCCGCTCCCGCCGTGCCGTTCCGCTTGTCCCTATAGTCCGGACGGGGCGGTTGCGGAGGGCTCTTGGTCTTGTTATTGCCCAGGCTAAAGTATTTGTTCAGCCATTTGGCCATGACGGCACCGAGGCGGGCGCCCGCCTGCCTCCCTAAAACACGCCGCCCGCGCCCATGGAGACTCGAGGAGCCGTGCGCCGCCGCTCAAGGCTGCACGCCTTGGCGTCCCTCCGGCTCGGGCGGCTGTTCCTGCAGCTCCCGTCCCTCCATGGGACCCGCTTCTTCAGTCCAGCCGTCCGCTCCCGGCCCCGCCAGAAACTTTTCCCCCGGGGAGATGCCTTCGCACCCTCTAAAGCGAGGATTGGGAAAGTCCCCCCCGACCTGGCTCCGGGCTGGGCTGGGCTCGCTTCTTCTCTCGCCTCAAAGGCGCCGCTTTCCTGCCTTCCCTGAACTTTGCCGAGTTGCCCGCAGGACCTGACGCACGCAGGCTGGGGCTGCAGCGGCTCCTCCTCCGCCGCGATACGGCTCCTCCCCGGCGCCCTTCCTTCGCGGCCCTACCCGGACCGCCGTATCCAAGCTCCTGAAAGAGACTCCCTTCCGCGCTCGCGGCTGGCTGCCTCGCGCGTCCTCTCGCGCTGGTCTCAGCTCCTGCCTGTCCGCCCGCTCAAGGCAGCTGGGCCTACGCTGAGCACGCACCGGCGGGGAGGGGCCTGCGCACCGAGATGCCCCCGCCCTCTTCTCAAGCGGTGAGAGTGGAGGAGGAGGAGGAGGGCGGGTGTCTTTTCCTCCTGGCGGGCGATCGTTGCCGTTGAAAGCGAGGAATTTCCAAATAGGACCCGACTTTGCGGTTGCGCTTGTGCCCCGGGACGATCGCCCCCTAGTAAGGGTCGTGGAGGAGATGCTCCCCGCCCGAGGGCCGATCTGTGATGCCGAAGTTGGTTTGCTTACACCTTGCGCGATGATCTTTTCCAATCTTCGGTTGTCATTGTGCGTACGCGAAGGGCGGTCCTGCAGTTGGAGAAGCACCTGTAACAGCATCAGGTTTTTTTTTTTAAACGGGATGAGAAACCTGCTGGAATGTGGATGCACAAGCCCAATCGCATACTAAAATGTTTGCTCCGTGCAGTTTTTGCTCACTAGCGAACAAGGTATCTGCCTAAACTACACTTTTAAATCCTCATTCAATCCAGAACATTTTCCAGAACTGAACATGGAAATACTTTGCTAAGGTTCAACCTTTCCTGGTTTAGGATGGTAGTAACAGGTGCTGTTTCATTCCTTTTTCATTCCTTCGCATTCATTCCTCTCCTTTTCCATCACAGAGAGCAACTGCTGCATGACTGATTTCTGGGCTTTGCAGACAGAAATTAGCACACCTTGAAATTAGCAAGATGAGCACAAAGCCTGCTGTGAAATACCATTTGCAGAACTGGACTGCTATCTGCCATATCTTTATTATATTTGTACTCTTTATTAAGCCAGGTGTACAAAAATACACTTTCGGGATCTTCAAATCACTTAATCAAAGGTTGGAGGAGGAATGAAGAGAATCTAAAAAGACAAATAGTAAAGGCATTAAAGCCCACATGGCCAAAATGTCATTTTTAGGTCCACTACTGCTTTAGGCCAGTCAACCTGTCATTGATCTACCTCCAATCTGTAAAATGGGAATGCAGGCTACTTATAGTGGACTTCACAGTGAAGTCTTGCCTCTAGTGAGCCGTGGTGGCACAGTGGTTAGAATGCAGTATTGCAGGCTAATTTGCCAGGGGTTCGATCCTCACTAGCTTAACGTTTACTCAGCCTTCCATCCTTTCGAAGTCAGTAAAATGAGGACCCAGATTGTTGGGGGCTGATGCTGTTAACCACTTAGAGAGGGCTGTGAAGCGGTAATGGCCCAAGTCTAAGTGCTATTGCTATTTTCTGTGCAAACAAAAGCTGCTCCAACCACTGAAGCAATTGCACAGTCTGAAATGCCAGGGGCCAAGGACTTCTGCCACAGCAGCATTAAGCTACTGCGTGGAAAGATAAAGTGTACTTTGGGAGAAAGTTTTTTAAAATTTTCTGTACTGTTTTTATTGCTTGTAAGCCACCTATAAGAAAGTAGATGGCCATATAAATTTAATGAACAAATGAATGAATGTGTATGTTGCTGCGGGGGGGGGGGGGGAGAGTGTTCCCACACTGAATAAAATATATTGATTTGGTTTTATTATTTATTAACTCTATATGCCGCTCATCTCACTATCGAAGCAACTCTGGTTTTGGTTTCATGCAACATTCGAACGTGTGGTTGATAGCTTAGCTTTTTTGTTGTTTCTAGATTTATGTTGTGCCTTTCATTCTGGAGATTAAGGCATGTATAGCACACTTTTCCCCCCCTCCACAACAACGACCTTATGAAGTAGGTTGGTCTGAGAATGGCCCAAATCACTCATTGAGCTTGAGGTGGGTAACTTTCTACAGCTCTACAGTAATCCATTATTAAAGCAAATTAGTGATAACAAAGGGAATCTAGAGATTCCACTAACTGCCTCATGCAGATGCAAGCTGTAAGTGAAAGAGATAAAGAAATGTGCTGCACCAGCATGAGATTTTAGCACTTCAGTCTTACCAAAAATTGGCAGCCATCAAAATGTTCTACAAGGAAGGTAGCTGTTGTTATATGTCTGTTTAGGCCAGGGGTCCCCAAACTCGGCAACTTTAAGACTTGTGGACTTTAACTTCTAGAATTCTCCAGCCAGCTACGCTGGCTGGAGAATTCTGGGGGTTGAAGTCCACAAGTCTTAAAGTTGCCAAGTTTGAAGACCTCTGGTTTAGGCCATGGATTTCTTTTTAAAATTAGCATGGCAGAAGAGAAACCAGCAAACAACAAAACCTGCACCTCTACCTGTTATTCATCCAGTGGTGTTTAGCATTGGTAAAAGCAGGAAGGAGCAAGAAATATGTAAATGCATAATTGACACCTGCCCACTTCTCTGTGATCCTGTATGTAGCTCCCTATACTTAACCAGAGATTGTTTATGTTCAGCAGAAAAATTGAAATGTCTCTGATGGGTATGGCTAATCCAGTGATGGCGAACCTTTTAGAGACCGAGTGCCCAAACTGCAACCCAAAACCCACTTATTTATCGCAAAGTGCCAACACGGCAATTTAACCTGAATACTGATGTTTTACTACCTAAAATAATAATAAACCAGGCAGAGTTCAGCTAATTGTTCTAAGAAAAATGTGATAAATCCACTTTTATGCCCCTTCGGTTTTTTTTCTGGTTTTGAAATAATATGTTTAGCAACAATAAAAAAGAAAAACTTTTGTCATATCATTTCTCTTTCCCTCCCTCTCTCTCTGTCTCTCTCTCTTCCCCCTTTCTTTCCCTCCCTCTCTCTTTCCCTCCCTCTCTCTGTCTGTGTCTGTGTCTGTCTCTTCTCCCCTCTTTCTCTCTCTCTCTTTCCCTCCCTCCCTCTCTTTCTCTCTCTTTCCCTCTCTCTCTTTCCCTCTGTTTCTCTCTTGCCCTTCCTCTCTCTCTTTCCCTCCCTCCCTCTCTCTCTTTTTCTCTCTGTTTCCCTCCCTCTCTCTCTTTCCCTCTCTCCCTCTCTGTCTGTTTCCCTCCCTCTCTCTCTCTCTCTCTCCCTCCCTCCCCTGGGGTGGAGGAAGGAACCACTGAACTGGTGCTGGGTGGTGGGAATCTGATGTCTGGAGGCCGATGAGCCCAGGAGCAGCGCACCAACGCTCAGCTGACTGGCGGGGAGGCAGGGCATCCCAACACAGGCAGCTCTGCAGGAAAAGCAACTGACATCTGGGAGGCCAGAACTAGCCGAGATGACGCAGGGTCGCATTGTGGCTCCATGTCGTAAGGGGCTTTAGGAGGAGGGGACCCCGTGTCCTCCATTGTGAAGTACGTGAGTGAAAAAGTTCACTCAATCCCAACTTTGCAAGATCTTTTTCTTTCACGAGAAGTTGGAATTGATTGAGTGAATTTTTTTTAGTCCCACAAACTTCTGTTTCCCTGAAAACGACGGCGGGAAATGCGACGGAGAAACGCGATGGAGCTGGGCTGGGGTGATGGTGCGTGTGCCCACAGAGAGGGCTCTGCATGCCACTTCTGGCACGCATGCCATAGGTTCGCCACCACTGGGCTAGTCCGTCCTCAAAATGACACTTTTAATACATAGCAGTTTACAAGGTTTCGATCAATTATATTTCCATATCTGCGTACTTTTAATAGATGCTTGTTCCTCTGTTATTCAGGTTCACATGTACTGTTTCAACTATTGATCTCAAATACAATATGCTTATCCAATAATACGGTTTAGAGTTCGTGTTCTTTGGATTGGCTGTGCCTCTTTTCCTGCTTATCATTCCTGAGATTTCTCGGGCCTGAAAATTAATCTAGTTTTGATGGACTAAACTATTGCCACAGAGAATATATTCTTTAATTGTCTGCCATTAGGTTTTATGAAACAGAAATGAAAAGCCAGAAGGAATACAGATTGAAAGTCAAAGTGAAAGCAGCGCAGAGACAAAACAATGAACAACCACACTAGCGTACAAAGCAGATGTAGGAATAGGTGATGGCCTGGGGCAGGGGTGGGCAAACTATGGTTCTTTGAGGACCTGTGGACTTCAACTCCCAGAATTCCTGAGCCAGCCATGCATGCATGGCTGGCTCAGGAATTCTGGGAGTTGAAGTCCACAGGTCCTCAAAGAACCATAGTTTGCCCACCCCTGGCCTGGGGAAATGAAAGGTGCCAGATTGTTTTATTGGGGTGATCTAAAATAGTAGATTCTTGAGCCCTTTTGAAAAAGGGAACATGAATTTGAATTATGTATGCCAACTCCACAATTAACCCGCACACATCCAAAACAGAAGTTCCTCATAAACTCAATATTTATCCTGGAAAGATATATGAATTTCCTCTGAGTAGAGTATCCATTGGTGCTGTCAGAATGCTGAATTTGTGATAGTCAAGATTAGAATATATTAATTTGTATACTGGTATTTGGTGAACACTTGCATCAAGAGTTATTTCCATTAAACATTGGAGTTGAGTTCTAATTGCAAAGTTAAATGTAGAAAAAGTAAGCACTGTTGGATGGGAACTTGAAATTTAAATTCCACCATCACCAAATTGGAGTCAAGAAAATGATGCAGCATTATGGTCAAAGCCAGTTCAGAAATACTTCATGAGTGACATTCATATATTGCTAAACTGAGCCACATTTGGCTATGGTTAAGCCACACTATAGAAAACAGAATAAAAGAGTTGGAAGGCACCTTGGAGGTCTTCTAGTCCAACCCCCTACTTAGGCAGGAAACCCTACACCACTTCAGATAAATGGTTATCCAACATCTTCTTTAAAATGTCCAGTATTGGAGCATTCACAACTTCTGGAGGCAAGTTGTTCCACTGATTAATTGTTCTAACTGTCAGCAATTTTTTCCTTATTTCTAGGTTGCTGCTCTCCTTGATTAGTTTCCACCCATTGCTTCTTGTCCTGCCCTCAGGTGCTTTGCAGAATAGCTTGACTCCAGGGGTGAAATTCAAACTTTTTCCCTACCGGTTCTGTGAGTGTGGCTTGGTGGGCGTGGCAGGGGAAGGATACTGCAAAATCCCCATGCCCTCCCCACTCCTGGGGCCAGCCAGAGGTGATATTTGCCGGTTCTCCAAACTACTAAAAATTTCCGCTACCGGTTCTCCAGAACCTGCTGAATTTCACCCCTGCTTTACTCCCTCTTCTTTGTGGCAGCCCCTGAGTTATTGGAACACTGCTATCATGTCTCCCCTGATCCTTCTTTTCATTAAACTAGACATACCCAGTTTCTGCAACCGTTTCTTCATATGTTCCAGTCCCCTAATCATCTTTGTTGCTCTTCTCTGCACTCTTTCTAGAGTCTCCACATCTTTTTTACACCGTGGCGACCAAAACTGTATGCAGTATTCCAAGTGTGGCCTTACCAAGGCATTATAAAGTGGTATTAACACTTCGCGTGATCTTGATTCTATCCCTCTGTTTATGCAGCCTAGAACTGTGTTGGCTTTTTTGGCAGCTGCTGCACACTGCTGGCTCATATTTAAATGGTTGCCCACTAGGACTAATGATATTTTTGATTTTGCTTTAATTATTAGAAAGGCTCAGCCATTATGACTAACTTAGCAATTTATCTTTAAACAGACTGATTTTCATGATGTGCTAGCCCAATCACTGACCTTTGCTGCCCCAAACAAACGTAATAAGATGTACATACTTGAATCACATCACAAGATAAGACTTCTAAATGTTACAAGATGGCATTTAACTGTGGAAGGCATGCTATTTTTGACAGCCGTGCTGCTAGGTTACTAATGATTTCTTCATTCTTCAGACATGAATGGCAATTCTTCAGACATGAATGGACATTTGAGGGGCTGCCACAATGAAGAGGGGGACAACCTATTTTTCAAAGCACCAGAAGGCAAGGCAACACATAGTAATATAGTAATAGTAATATGGATGGAAACTAAACAAGGACAGAAGCAACCTGTACCGTATTTTTCCGAGTATAAGACACACCAGAGTATAAGATGCACCTTAGTTTTTGGGGAGGAAAATAGGGGAAAACAATCTGCCCACCAGGTATTCATCTGGCTAGCGTCCTTAGTCTGATCAGCTTCAGCACATTATTTTATCTCCTGGTTAGGACTTAAAAAAACCTTCTTCGGAGAGAGTAACACTGAAAGAGCCTGCAAGCCAGTAAGAGCTGGGAAGATTGTTAGCACCTGGTTACGGCTAGAAAAAAACTTATTCGAAGCAAGTAGAGCAATGAAAAAAAACCTGAAAAGACTTAGGGCTGGAAAAACATTCTTTGGAGAGAGTAACAATGAAAGAGCCTGCAAGGTAAGAACTGGGAAGATCTGTTAGCACCTAGTTAGGGCTGGAAAAAAAAAAGCTACATTCGAAGTATAAGACGCACCCAAATTTTCAGCCACTTTTAGGGAGGAAAAAAGTGCGTCTTATACTCCGAAAAATATGGTAATTAAGAAGAAACTTCCTAACAGTGAGAACAATTAACCAGTGGAAGGGCTTGCCTTCAGAAGTAGTGGGTGCTCCATCACTGGACGCCTTTAAGAAAGAGACTGGACAGCTGTTTGTCTGAAATGGTATACAGTTTCCTACTTGAGCAGGACTAGAAGACCTCCAAGGTCCCTTCCAACTCTGTTTATTCTATGTTCTTGACTAGTATCCTTTGACCCATAGTGGCATGGAGGCTTGCTGTGTTGCCAGCCTTTCTTCTCCTTTAATTTTATAAGTCATATGTTTTATGTAGAGGACATTCACTTTCAAACCCCAGACATTTCCAGGTAAGGATGTGAGAGCAAGACTGCCTGAATTGCTGGTGCAAGTCAATATCAGCAATGCAGAGTTAGATAAAAAGCTATACTGTCAGCAGATCACCAAGATTCAGTACAGAGTCTCTTCTGTTTTTAGAAAAATGCGGTTGAAATTATCATTTTGCAAGGCAACCCTCTCTAACAGACTGGAATAGAAACTATCAATAACAATACAGAAATTAAAAAAAACGAAGCTCAGTAACATATTGAAAAAGAACATGCACGCAGACATCGACATATATAAATTCAGAAATAAAATATTTAATTATCTATATTCATGTTTATGACTACATTTGAATAGATAATGCTATAATTCATTGTCAGTAAATTTGACAGAATTTGTCTATTACTTTTTCAAAGTCCGTTGCCCATTGAATTTTTTTGGGCCAATGTAATTTCACACATTTTTAATTCAACAACAATATACTTTAATTTTCCAGTGACTGCATTAACAAAGCTAGCAACTTAGATAACTGTAAAGATTAAATCATTTTTTATGCTGGATAGATTTGTTTGCTACATAGACAATAAGCCTGCTTCAGGATTCATTTTAAAAGACTGTTGGGTGATTTTTCCAAGTAGAGTACTTGGTGCTCTGTGAACTTGGTTGTTTGCTTGCAGACATTTCAATATCCAACTAGTTCAGTGTTTCCCAACCTTGGCAACTTGAAGATGTCTGGACTTCAACTCCCAGAATTCCCCAGCCAGCATTCGCTGGCTGGGGAATTCTGGGAGTTGAAGTCCAGACATCTTCAAGTTGCCAAGGTTGGGAAACACTGACTAGGGTATACCCAACACCCAGATAAGCAGGGATTAACATCAGGCAAACAATCAATCAGAAAACAATACCATAATCAAGGAACTATCAAGAAGAAAACAATACCCCCACCAGCACTGATGGGATAAGCTACTGATTACCTGATATAAACAGGGAGCAAACTCCATACTTACTAGCACTGATGATGTTACCTAATTGAGTAATGAGATGTCTGCAAAGAAAACAATCAAGCTCAGGTAGCACCAAGGACTGCACAGTTCAACCACGAGCTATGTATAGTCTCTTCTATTGAATTTTCCAAGTGTCTTCCCAACCTAAAACAGTGATTATTTGCATACTGCTGTCAACTATCACAATTCGTTTACAATTACCGATTTGTTTACATCCTTACCAACATAATCTGAAGAATTGCAATTTATATAATGCAAACTTAATAGATAGTACTATCAACCTGCAGCTTATTTTTAATAATCAATTCATTTTGGCTTGTTGAAATAGATTTAGGACCAATTCTCTGCCACAAAAAATCCTAATGAGATTCATCAACCACAAAACAATTTTCTAATGTTAAGATGATCAAGACAAAATATCTGAATACTGTATCTTAATAGTGTATCATGTATTGATCCTGACTTAGGTCTTATCAGAAATGCTTGAATTTAACATTTGTAATTTGGTTGGTATTTACACCCATTCAAATTTCCAACATTTATTCAGAAGTTATAGAATTGCCATTGACCGTTAACTTTCAAATTCTGTAACATTTCCTACTTCTTATTTTATGTATTGAACAAATCGATTCTGATTCTTGTGATTGTCCAAGGACTGTGAGAAGATGAGATAAGAGACAGGCCCAAAACTTATTCCACTTATTCCAAACTTCTAACTTTTTAAATATTTCAGATAGTAGCTATTCATTTCTTACTTTCAGGAAGGAATGACATTGTTCTAACCAAAGAAGAATCCAATGCTAACTTAATTTCTTCAATTCCTTGAATTTGTCATGATATGAATGGTCTTAATTGAAAAATAACAAACTATTGTTTACAATTGAATATGCTGTCATGTTTTTATTCATATTGTAGATCTAGTTTGATCCCAATGTTTTTCATAATTAAATATATGTTTGCCATACATGAAAACAAACAAAAGGCAACAGAACAAGAAGTGGTGGAAATAAAAGTGATTTTTTGTTGAGCAGTCATTTTAACTGCTGCTATTCTGCCAAGCAACAATAACCGGAATATGGCCTTATAGTATGTTTCACTTTAATTTTGCACAGAAGGGGATCATAATTCCATTTTAATCTTTTGCAAAGATTAGTCCAAGATATCAAAATCCACATGTTAAATTTGTTTCTGTGATTCTTTATCAATGCTAGTCAACATATCTTCTAAATTTGACGCTGCTTGAAATGTATTTAATTGAAACTGAATATGAAATATGTTTCTGGATTCTTAAGAAAAATAAATGTTCTGTTTTTATAGTAAGATCTCAAATATGCTCATTTTTCTTAATACGGTATTCTTTGCTTATACTTCAATTACAAGATTGAACAAAATATTTGAAAGTGAGCATCCTTATTTGGTAACCTCTATTTATTTGAAATAGATTCCAAATCCAATCATTTACGCTAATTACTGCTTATGCCAGAGTACATAAATGAATAATTATAAAAATAAGCTTACTTCTAATAACAATTTTTGAGAAATGTACTTTCCATTCTTTCAAATACATTATCTAACGGTAGCGAAGCTGGTGGAGTTTTATTATATTTAGTATAGTATATTATATTTAATGCTCTCCTAATTGGCTCCACTGTATTTCTTTTAGGAATAAACCTAATTGATCTGAAGAGATATATCTACTTTAGTCTGTACCAATGCTTTGGCCAATGATGGAAAAATATTTTTGATTGGACAATGCAATAGGCCTGTATGTTGATGGTCTTTATGTAGATATAAGATTTTCACATTTATGGAAGACTAGCTAAATACCTGTGCTTTGCTACGAAACTATGTGATGGGGCTTGATAAATTGACACTTAAAGCTTGAAAATTAATGAGTAGTTAAAAAAGGGACTGTATTATTTCATTAGAGATGGTAAGCTAAGTTTCTGTTACAATGAAGACATTATTTGCATAGCATAGACCAGTGATGGGAACCTTTTTTGGTTTGCGTGCCAAAAGGGGGGAGTCATGCGCACGCATGCCCACACCCATAATTCCATGCCCCCCCTGCGCATGCACGCTTGATCCCCTCCCTGCTTTTGGTACGCGATGGCACGCCCATTTTTCGCTCTCCCCAGGCTTCAGAGCCTTTTTAGGAGACTGGGGAGGGTGAAAACGGCCTCCCCCCCCAGAGACCCTCTGGAGCCAGAAAATGGCCCATTTGCCAACTTCTGGTTGGAATGGAAGGCCTGTTTTTTTGCTCTCCCCAAGCTCCAGAGCCTTTCTAGGAACCTGGGGAGGGCGAACATGGCCCGTTTCCCAACTTCCAAACTCTGGAGCTTGGGAAGAGCAAAAAACGGGCCTTCCCCACCCCCTCCGGAGCTGGAAACAGCCTGTTTCCCGACTTCCAGTGGGTCCAGAAGGCCCGAAAATCAGCTGGCCAGACCTGAGCTCACGTGCCCACCGATATGGCTCCGTGTGCCACTTGTGGCATGCGTGCCACAGGTTCGCCATTACTGGCATAGACTTTCAATTCATCCCTCAGATGAATTGCTCAGGACCTCCCTGTAAACAACATTCCTGGTTTTGGTCTCTGGCTGGAGGATGACCAGGCTTTCAGGTGAACTGACTCTGGAGCATGCCACATAGAACTGGCCATGGGAGAAACAGGCAGCTTCCCTTACTTGTGTTCTTCTAATCGTATCTGTAAATCTTTTCCTGCATTTTTTGTCTCTTTTCCCTTTAACTGGTGTTACAGTAGAAGGAACAGATTCGTCTGAACTGAGGAGGAAAATAAGGGGGAAAATATGTCTCTGCCTACCAGCATCCATTGGTATTCATCTGGCTAGCATCCTGTTAGTGTGTGAGAGAGTTGAGGGGTGTTTGGAAACTCAAACAGTATTTGCTGTGTGAGCAAGAAGGAAACAGGAAGGAGTCTGTGCGTGGCTTAGCTCAACTGTTCTGTAGTAAAGCTGCTTGCTGCTGTGAAAGCAAAAGAGAAACTGAAACTCCTCTGCTTGTGTTTTGCATTTGGATCAGATTTCTTTTCAGGTAGGGAGGGGGGAGTGGAACTCCTTAGCATCAGAACTTGTTAATAATAATATAAGAAACACTCATGCTCCGATGGTCATTTCAAAAAATCCTTTCTTAGTGAGCACATGGAAGGCAAGAGGAACATACATGGCAAATTTCAAGTTTGTAGGCTTTACAGTCCTGGAGATTTTGTGATTAATGTGTGAGTGGTTTCCCCTGATATATGTATAGATATCACATGAAGTTAAAGGGCACTTTTCTAGTGTATTGCTGAAATTCCTAATTTACAGGTTTAAGCTACAAACCATAGCCATAAACTTATAACAGTCCTTTTCATGGTAAATGTCAATGCAACCGTTTCAGCTCAGAGTTTATTTCCATATAAAGGAATTAATGAGAAATTCCTCTTGTCCTTCAACACACTAAAGTTCCAAATGCAAGCTGAACCATCTACCCAAGCCTATCCATGCAAAATAGCTTTTAGCTTCTGTTGGTTTGCTTGCTGCTACTTTTTCCAGATTATTCTAGTTCTAGCTGGAAAACTCTGCATGACCGCAAACAAACCAAGATAAGGTTTGCTAGCTTTGTGAAAAGCCCTAACTGTAACATGTGGAATCATTTATTTATAGGGGCTACAATGAACAGGATAGAAAAACTTAGAAAGCCACTAGATAGTAGCAGAGAATAAGAGGTTTCTGTAACTATTTATTGGAAAGACCACAGAACCCATGATTTGCACATTGAGGGTCCGAGGAAATTCCTAGGGTGATACTGAAAAAATTATAGAGTTATTGCCATTGCCAATCTTTTTGAGCTATGTGAGCCAATGAATTGACTGAAAATAAGGCAGCTTCCCTTATTCCTGTATGCTTCAAGTGATGTCACAGGGATTAGATGAAATTCTTTAAGTATGGTATTTAGATTCTGGGGGGAGGGAACACAAACACATTAACATTTAAGAAGAGAAGCTTGGTTGGCCCAGTAAATTCAACTAAGAATAGAAAGGGAAAGGAGCATGTGTGGCAAGTGGGGGCATGTTGCATCACATATCTTTGTTCAAGTGATATGAATTCCATAATTTGTAATTACAAATGACATCATTTGCACAATGGCATGATTACTTATGTATTCAATTAGCAATAATTACATCTTGAATAAGCTTTGTTTTGGAATTGTTATAAAGTAAAGTGACCAGATATTTTTTTTTAAGCGAGACATTGACGGGGGGCGGGGCCGCCTGGACGCCGTCATTTGAGGTTTGCCCTCTGCGCATGCACAGAACGCTGCGCATCCGCAGAGGGCAAAAGGATGCAAATGTCGGCATCCAGGTGGGTGGGTGGGGGTCGCGGGAGGCCTTTCCTCACCTCCCGCCTCCCCGCTTCGGGAGCCGGCAGTGGCTTGGGCTGGCTCCAGATCTCCTTTCTCCCCCTGTCACTCCAGCAGCCCAGCGCTGGCAGAGGGGGAGCAGGAGAGCGAACAAAAGTGATTCCGACCGCGGAGCAGAGACACCCGGTGAGCGGGGCGAGAGGCGCGGGGATGGCAGTGCCGCCACTGTACGTCCTACCTACCTGGGACTTTTCCCGGTAGCTCCAGTCGCGTTCCTTGCTAATAGTGCCCAGAGCAGAGCAGCCCCTCCCAGAAGATCGCGAGACGTTATCTTCTGGGAGGGGCTGCTCTGCTCTGGGCGCTAATTAGCAAGGAACGCGACTGGAGCTACCGGGAAAAGTCCCAGGTAGGACGCGCGTCTCGTGCTGGGGGTTGGGCAGGCGGGGAAGGGGGCGCGTCCTACCTGGGACTTTTCCCAGTAGCTCCAGTCGCGTTCCTTGCTAATTAGCGCCCAGAGCAGAGCAGCCTCTTCCAAAAGATAACGTCTCGCGATCTTCTGGGAGGGGCTGCTCTGCTCTGGACGCTATTAGCAAGGAACGCAACTGGAGCTACCGGGAAAAGTCCCAGGTAGGACGCGCGCCCCGTCCCGTCTGCCAGTCCTGCCCCGCCCGCCCAACCCCCAGCGCGAGACGCGCGTCCTACCTGGGACTTTTCCCGGTAGCTCCAGTCGCGTTCCTTGCTAATTAGCGCCCAGAGCAGAGCAGCCCCTCCCAGAAGATAACGTCTCGCGATCTTCTGGGAGGGGCTGCTCTGCTCTGGACGCTATTAGCAAGGAACGCGACTGGAGCTACCAGGAAAAGTCCCAGGTAGGACGCGCGCCCCGCCCTGCCCCGCCCCTTTTGCCGCGGCACACTTAGCATGGCCTCATGGAACAAGTGCAAAGTGGCGCTCCCCCCCGCCCCAGGGTTCGCTCTGCCCCGCCCCGCGCCACCCTGTGAATAGAGGGGACTGAATCAGAAGCCTGTCGCTCGGGCGCGCGTCTGGCTGGAGGAAGAAGCGGGGGCTCATTAGACGGAGCCCGACCCAACATGGCTGGCTTAAAACTCTCGGAGTTTTAACTCTCCCTCAATCTCGCATGCCCCCCCTTCAGGCTGATTTTTGGAAAGAATGCCCTAGCTTGTCGTGCATTCTTTCAAAAAATCGGGACTTTTTAGAGGACGGGCGGGACGCGGGACAAAGCATTAAAAAGCGGGTCTGTCCCGCCAAAATTGGGACGTCTGGTTACCTTATTATAAAGACATCAGTGTGCCTTTTTTTTAAAAAGGAGAGAAATTCACTTAATTTATTTTTTATAATTTTGTTTTACAATCTGTTTTTCTTAGCGAGGAAAGAACTAAAGTCTACTCCCTTTGTTCAGCATAACAAAACTATTAAATAACATAGATCAAATTAAAGTATGGCAACACCATCAACATGAACAGTTAGGGGTGTTCTTGAAAATACAGACTCAGTTGTTAGCGATTACAAGTGGAATAGTAGCTTGTAGCATGTTCTTAGATGGGTGTTAGAGAAGAGAAGGCCCAGATGCAAATTTCAGCAAATCTTTGTTCTAAGAAAAATGGAACATGGAATAAAACTTTACTTTCTCCTGAAAGATGATGGAATAGACAAAAGAGAATGAAGCATTCCATAAACAAGGCAGAATAACAGAGTTGGAAGGGACCTTGGAGGTCTTCTAGTCCAACCCCCTGCTTGAGCAGGAGACCCTGTACTATTTCAGACAAGTGGTTGTCCAATCTCGTTTTAAAAATCTCCAGTGATGGAGCACCCACACATTCTGGAGGCAAGTTGTTCCAAATTCCTCCTGATTTTTAGGCTGGTCCCCCCCTTGATTAGTGTCCATCCATTGCTTCTTGTCCTGCCTTTAGATGCCTTGGATAATAGGTTGACCCCATCTTCTTTGTGGCAGATCCTTAGATATTGGAACACTGCTATCATGACACCCTAGTCCTTTGCATTTTTATATCATGGCAACCAAACCTGGATGCAATACTGTATTCCAAGTATGGTCTTAACAAGGCATTATGAAGTGGTACTAACACTTCTTGTGATCTTGATTCTGAAGGATAGACTTCAGACTAACAGGAATTGTCCCAGAACCTGGAAAATTATTGCAGGAGCGTAGTTAGATTAAAGTGACCAGATTTATTTATTTTTAAGCGGGACGGGGGGGCGCCTGGGCGCCGCCATTTGTTTTGCCCTCTGCGCATGCGCAGAATGCTGCGCATGCGCAGAGGGCAAAACAGCAAATGACGGCGTCCAGGTGGGGGGGGAGGCGGGAGGGCGCCTGGAGCTCGCGACAGGTAAGCTGCCGGCTGCCTCCTTTCCCTGTCTCCCGCCTCCCGTTCGTTGCTTGCCAGCCCGGCCGAAGGGGAGGCGGGAGGCGAGGAAAGGCCTCCCGAAGGGGAGGCGGGCTCCCGAAGGGCTGCCGGCTCCCCGCCTCCCCTTCGGGAGCCGGCAGCCCTTCGGGAGCCCGCCTCCCCTTCGGGAGGCCTTTCCTCGCCTCCCGCCTCCCCTTCGGCCGGGCTGGCAAGCAACGAACGGGAGGCGGGAGACGGGGAAAGGAGGCAGCCGGCAGCTTACCTGCTCCAGGCATCCAAGCGCCGCGGTCTCCCGGTCGCCCGCCCGGCCCCAGTATTACCTTAAATAGAATGTTCACATTTCCTCCGTAGAGATAAGTACATGACAATTCTCATAGTAATCATGCAGGTTTTCCCTTGAGTAAGGTGACCAGACGTCCCGGGGAAGAAAGGGGAGGGGGACAAGGAAGGGCTGTTTGCGCCGCCGGCTCCTCGTCCCTCCCCCCGCATCCCAAAGCAGCGGCGCCTCCGAGGGCGGGGCTAGGGATGGGGCGGGGGAAGGAGAGGAGGAGCAGCCTCCCTTCCCCCTCCCCCCAGCAGGCAGCCGCCTCGCTGGAATTCCGCCCGACTTCCCCTCTAAGGTGACCAGACGTCCCGCTGTTTCCGCATTCTTTTCAAAAAAAGCGGGACTTTTTGAAAAGAATGCGGGACGCGGGACACACGCTTGAAAAGCGTGTCTGTCCCGCCAAAAGCGGGACGTCTGGTCACCTTAAGTTAGATACATGATGATAATAATGATGATGATGATGATGATGATAACACCACAGAAAAGGTGACAATTATTCTTTGCAGTCCTCGAGGCATTCCAGTCTTCCCCAATCTGGTACCCTCCACATGTATAGGATGAACTCACAGAATTACTAGATGGCATAGCCAGCGGTTGCCTAAGATTAAGTTATACACACCGCACTGACAAATATGAATCTATGTGAATTATTACAGAGCAAAAAAGTATACAGATTTTAAAGAGGGCTTTGGAATGGAAACTGACCAGCAGATCTTAATTTATTCATGTCTACGTTTTCTATAAAGTATGCAGGTAGCTGCTTTAGGAACATTAGTTAGGGCCCCAGCTGGAGATTGTGGAAAACTGCCTAAAGGTAATCACTATTATCTTGAACTGGATCTAGAAACATATTGTAATTCGAGTTGGTAGAAGTTCCATTTTTTTTCCAGTCCGTTGTTTCAGTAGACAAGGGAAATTTTCTTAACTGCATTCCACAGAAAGCTCATAGCGTAATCCAGATTGTTTTTCCTAACATCTTTCCATCTCCAGATGCATAATTCTGAATGCAATAAAACAATGCTCTTTCACAATTCAGAAATGTAGATAAAATGAAGCCATTCTTTGCTACACAGATTTACATGGGAATGAACGTTGACATAAGACCTGCTGCATCAATTCCTCCAGACAGAACAATTTAAAATTACTTTTATTTTATCTACAGTTCTGAAAAGGGCTTGAAACTTACGATTCTCATTTTCTCCCAGTTGTTTAATGATGGAATAGTCTAATTTATTGACTTTCAATGTACTTTACTGCATGCTGACAGAGGACACAACCTAACGATCGCTGTACAAAACTGAAAGTTGCATGAAAAAAATGATGATGCATTTTTCTGTGTATCTACTCAGAAGTAAACTTCACTGTTCAGCTGAACGTATGTCAAGATAAGTATATATAAAATTACAGTCTTAGTTGTTATTACTTCATCACATTAATAAGCCTTTATAATTTGTACAAATGTTTATGACTATATTTCTATTCTGCCTTTCTTAAATATACAGTATAACTCAAGGCAGAAAACACGCCTAATACTCCTGCCTCCTGTCTTCCTCACAACAACAGCTCTGTGAGTTGAGCTGGGCTGAGAGAGAGAGTGGCTGGCCCAAGGTCACCCAGCTAGCTTTCATGCCTAAGGATGGTCTAGACCCGTGATGGCGAACCTATGGCACGCATGCCACAGGTGGCACGCGGAGCCATATCTGCTGGCACGCAAGCCGGAGGCTCTGGGAGGGCGTTTTCGAAGCCTCTGGAGGCAGGGGAGGGCAAAAAACGGGCCTACTGGGCCCACCGGAAGTTGGGAGATGCACCATTTCCGGCCTCTGGGGGAGCAGGGGAGGCAGTTTTCACCCTCCCCAGGCTCCAAGAAAGCCTCTGGAGCCAGGGGAGGGCAAAAAATGGGTCTACCGGGCCCACCTGAAGTTGGGAAATGGGGGAGCTGGGGGGGGTGTACGCGCATGCGCATGGGGTGGGGCAGCACAGGGGGAGTTATGCACGCATGCACAGGGGGCAGGGCATGAGGGGGCATTGAATTATGGGTGTGGGCACGCGTGCGTTTGCTATCCCGCGCGCACCCGAGGAAAAAAATGCACCCAAGGAAAAAAAGGTTCTCCATCACTGGTCTAGACCAGGGGTCTCCAACCTTGGCAATTTTAAGACTTGTGGACTTCAACTCCCAGAGTTCCTCAGCCATCTTTGTCTACAAGTCTTAAAGTTGCCAAGGTTGGAGACCCCTGGTCTAGAACTCGCAATCTCCTGGGTTTTTATACCAGCACCTTTACCACTACACCAAACTGACTTTCTATTTATATAAATATGTTTATATATTTATAAATATAATAAACTCAGATGGCTAAGGTGGAACCTGAACACATGGTCTTCCTCATTCTAGCCTTGTGCCTTAACCACTCCATAGAACTGGCTCTGGTTAATGATAATTTGAAAGTTTGTTAGTGGTTTTAATATTGGCTTTATGCAGTGGTGGGTTCCTACAGATGCGGTCCACTCTATAGCACCGGTAGCGGCCCGCTGGTGACGTCACAGTACCGGTGCAGTTGGTTGCCGGTGCTTGGGCGCCGCCATTTTTTAAAAAAAAAATTAAATTTTTTTTTTAAATTTTCTTCTGCGCATGCCCAGAAGCTGAGCTTCTGGCACTGTGCATGCGCTGCCTTCCTACCCCACAGTGAGTCCAAGCAGGGGAGGATGGCTGAGGGAGGATGTGAGATGCTGAAAGAATGGGCGGCAGGAGCTATCTCCATTCCCCTCCCTTCAGCAGTCCGAGAAACCACGCCCACCCGGTCACACGGCCAGCAAGCCAAGCCCACCTGGTCACATGGCTGGCAAGCCACACCCACAAAATAAGCCACGCCCACAGAGTGGTAGTAAAAAAATTTAGAACCCGCCCCTGGCTTTATGTAAAGAAACACAATCTAGTCTACAATGTTCTATGCCACCAAATGTTTCTCGCCATAAATCTGATTCTGTATTTGATTGTTGTAATGTGTTTTGGCATATTAATCTGTAATAACAAGATAATTACAGATGCCAAAAAACAAAACGTTAACCTATAATTAAAAAAGGACAACAACCTATGTCCCAAAGAGGTTGCCTGGTCTGTCTCTGCATGATTTAGTGCAGGGGATAAAAATAATTTTCCATTGGTGCTTCATAAATCTATTATATCACTGCCACAGTGAACTAAATCATTTGACTAAAATGATGTTGCAAAATTAACTGCCTATAGAAGATGCTACATATTGCTTTTCTTCTGAGTCATCATTCCTGGTTTTTCTTGTTATAGACAGGAACTATATTCTTATATAATTTCATTCATTTCATTGATCTATTCTTTTCAGTTAGTGTTACTTTTTACCACTTAAAATAGCTTGTCATCCACAGCTTTGTGGATTTGTAGATCAAATAGTAAGGGACAGTAGTACATATTCAGTCTTTTTTAAAATCCGCTACCTAGTCCTGATCTCTAGGTACATTGCAACTTTCATAATACAAGCATCATGAAAGGTAAAATTTGAGAAACTATTCTTGAAAATTTTTTGTACTATACAGGACTGCATTGCTTATAAATGAGCAAATATACCAGCCTTTACCAACCTGATACCATCTAGTTTTATTAGCCACAATTCCCAGTCTTTGTCCATGTAATCTTGGAATTATTAGACCTGTGGTTGACCAAAAGCCCGAAATAGCTAGCAAACCAAGAAAAGGGGTGATTTATGCACACTTTAATATTCAATCGTCTACTTAAACAATAGGAGTACAATAGATGATAAACAAGTTAATGTGCTCTTGGTTATTTGTTTAGTTTATTTGAACATATTAGAATCTACAATAAGATTTTGATCCTGAATGTGCTAATTCAATTCTATTACAAAAAGGTCTCCCCCCCCCCCAAAGTTAATCAAGTGAGATCTAAAGAATAAATTTATCACTCCACCACCACTCCCCTCAGCCAGGGTGTTAAACAGGAATATAACACTTAATCCAAATATCTGCTCAAGTGTGAAAAGTGTGAAAACATCAAAACTATTGCTCTAGCACCAAGGGGAAGACAATTCTTTTTTGTATCCACCCATAATCTCCATTCATCTTGAGCTCCGTTTCAATTAAGGGTAGAGGGAGCATTAGGAATGAGTTGGCCTATCCCTCTGTGCAGAACAATGACAGACTGGCTTCACTAACATTTACGACTGTTTCTCTAATGCCAACAAAATCACAAAGGACAACCCGACAGGTAACAATGGGAGAGATTTAAGAGAAATGTACTCCCATGGATATCAGTGGGATTAAGTCAGAGCTTGCTTAAGGGTTCCCTTGTTCACACCCAAAAAAATAGAGTTAATCTCTTTTGCACTGTAAAGGTCTCACAGAGTTGACTGGGCTTTTTTTCCCCCTCAGATGAAAGAAACGTTGGGGTTATTCTGTGTCTTTTAAGGCCTACAGTTTGTCTGCCTGCCTGCCTGCCTGCCTGCCTGCCTGCCTGCCTGCCTGCCTGCCTGCCTGCCTGCCTGCCTATCTATCTATCTATCTATCTATCTATCTATCTATCTATCTATCTATCTATCTATCTATCTATCTATCTATCTATCTATCTATCTATCTATCTATCTATCTATCTATCTATCTAGCCATTAGATGATATTTCAGAAGCTATGTCAGATATTTTTACAGCCAGGGTGGGTCGACGTCAAATTTAGGATTGGCTTCAGGATCGCAAGGAACTGTGGCAGCATCATGGAAGGTTCCCTTGGTTGGCTTCCCATCCTGAATTGTGAAAGTAATTGCCCTCATGCTCTCAGGTACACTCAGGAACTGAGTTTAGGAACCATTTAAATTTTCCCGAAGACAGCATCATGCAGAAGCCTAGTAAAATATTAAATATTAGTAGCATCCAGACCCAGCTGCCAATGGTTAACATTCTTCGACGTATTTGTGTCTTTTTCTCATGGCCAATTCTGAGAAATCACTGATATCCGTGGGATATTTCTTAGGAGTTACAGAAAAACAAAAAAATGCTGTATATCTAACGCAGAGCAGAGTTGAGTACTATGTCTAAATGGGCCTCAAAGATCTACCAGGGATGACATGTAGAGACATCAGTTTATTCTTAGTGCACACATGGGTGGTTACTGTGGTAATTTGCTTAAGATAACCTACTAAGCTTGGCACAGAAATAAACCTAGAACCATGGTTACTCAACTCCAATCAACTCAATTCTATTTGCCATCCATCCATCAAGCCAACTGTAGCTCATCACTCATCACTCATCTCCCACTAGTTCATTGGTAATCTTCCTTCTGCCTCCATTTTGGTAATTCCAATTTCTACCAAAGGCAGGTGGTTTGGTAGGACCCTACTCAGCCACTGCAAAAAATTGGTAGGCTAGGTTAGATTCAGCAAGCTAGAACTGTGCAGTATTTGAAAAGTATCTGCTAGATTAGAAATAGAAGATTTGTTTATTCCATGTCTGGGAGCCATATTAAAAACTTTGGGAAAGGTAATTGCAGATGAATGGATACATTGTGCTCTCGACTTCCTTTTGTATGGCTAAACTACCTCTAGCCCCACCTTCCTTCAAGGAAGTTGTGGGTTCTGAAAGGATGTTTTGTTTTCTGTTATGCAATTCTTGCAACCTGCACTTTGTTTTGTTTCTAAGGAGCACCACCTGTCCATTGCAACCAGAGGGCTTACTACTAATCCTTGCCAAAGCCAGCTTCTTCCTGTTTTTCCTCAGCCAGTTGAGATGGCTGTAGTTTGTTTGGGTAAGCTCTTTCAGAACTAAGATAGTGATGCTACTAACAAAAGAGGGAGGCAACTCTGACAACACTTTTATTTAATTGCTTATTCAAACTCCATAGCTGCCCATCTCAAGAAGTTGACTCTGGGCGGTAAACAATTATAAAACAGTTAGACACAATTATGAAATAATTCAAATTTGGCAACTGAGGAAAAAAATCAGGATCAATATCAATATAGCTAGGAAACAGTGCCCTTCATACTCTTGGGATTCCAGGCCTTGGCACAAAGTCAGATCTTCAAGACATTACAGATAGATTTCCCTTGAATTCTGTTCTTGCATTTTACTTGACACTACCATTTGCTCTTCTTTGGGGCTTAAATTGCTCCCTTAAAATCCCTGTCAGAAGACGAGCAGGTTTGAATGGCCTATTTCCCATCAAGAAATCCAATTCAAACTTTTCACCAAAGCTGTCTCGACATTTTGTAGCTGCTCTTTGCTTCTGGCTAGCCTGAGTATTCTCTACTTGGTTTTTGCTCCTCCTCTCATCATCATTTATATGCATTTTTATGTCTAGTTGGACAGATCTAAAACATTGGCTGTCAAGTGTAAATCAGCTTAATGGAACCCTTTGGCTACTATACTTGCTTACATGGTATTGGCCTCCTTACAACTGGGCTAATAATGAATGTACTTTAAAATCCTTGTAATGCAATAACTTAGGACTGACAACAAGACAAAAGGTTAAGAGAAACTGTAAGTTCCCATGGTGCAAAGAGTGAATTGACACCCTATAAATTTCAATATATAATTCAATATATTGTTATGCACTAAGCCACAATATCTCGGTTTGATTCAATGTGGTGTGAACTCAGAATGTTGGAACTTGCAAACCATGGTTTGGTTTAGTTAATTCTGGTTTATTTAATCTGTATCTTAACAAAGGATGTGAAGCCACTTACTGTGTCGTATGGATGTTATGAATTAAAGATCATCCATTTCTCCAATGTATAGTTCTTCAGAGCAACCATAAATTAATTTCTTACAACTTTTTTTTCCTTACAACAGTCTTGGAAACACTTATGAGTTTTGGAAGTTTCCCCTATTCAGACACTAATGTTTCTGCTATAGGTGAAGAATTGTTGGCATTTTCAGAAATCAACTGTGACAAAAGACTTTTCATATTGCTCTGTCACTTATGTCTGGTTGATTCACAACAAAAGCATTATACATCACTTCATTTCTCTAGCTGATCATCACATTGGGGTAGTTGGCAGCTGCACATTGAACTGACTCCATTCAAAATCACAACATTTTGTTGGACAGAATTGGTGCTGTTGCTGCAATGATTCAGCCAAAATATAGAAGAAGATTTGTTTATTTATTTATTTATTTATTGGTTCTTATATGCCGCCCTACTCCCGAGGGACTATAAGATTCCATATAGCTGCTACATTAAATGGCATGCATGGGCTATGGTTTGCCATACAGTAGTTGTGAAGAAACTACAGGATCTCTTAGGGATCAAAATCAAACCAGTGTATTTCCAGTCTCTGTCTTTCAGTTCTATTTCCATTTTTGAAATAAAAAAACTTACTGTTAAATTCATATTCAAATACATTTTTCTTTTACCAATCTCTTTCAAAATATGCATTTCCAAACGTGTGTTTCGAAACAAGCGCTCCAAGCATATTTCCCCCCTCAAAATGCCTACTTTAAAAATATTTTGTGTAAGTTTTATTACACCTGAGAATTGTATGAGTAAGTATAAAGTCAGAAGATAAGAATCAGCTCAGTTTGTATAAGAATTTGCAAAGACTGAATTCCTGAAACATAGATTGCTGATCTCAGTGGATTTTCTTTCAGATTGCCTTTGTAAATAACTGCTTACACATGTGGTCATCTCAGTTGGATGGTGTATTGGCTGGAAAACTGCTGGTTAAGATTATAAGTTACTTTTTGGAGCAGGGCAACCTTTATTACCAGAAACATTTTAGTACTGCTATGATTACCAGAGGCTTCCACAAACTGGCACTTCCCTAAATACACGCTGGCTGAGAATGATGGAAATTGTAGTTTCTACATCTGGAAAGCTTGTTGTCTGATAGAAAACTTGTAGCTATGGTGATTTGAGAAATAGATTGATTTAGAAATAGCTGTGTCCCCCCCCCCAAATATAATGGTTGCACCAATTGAAAGTTAAAAGGTGTAGCTTGAATTTGACAGTGATATATTTAATTACAGAGTAATTCCTGCCCACATTTGGAATGGAGGAATCAAGCTGTGTAATTCAGTGACAACTAACGCAGTACAAGATTGGTTGAAGAGATGCTGTCAGCAACCGCATACTCTTTCTAAAGCTCTTCTGTTTTAATCCTATCTCTTTTCAATCTTAGATTTCCGCAGGACCGATAGAGTGGAAGAGATGGATGGAAAAATTTCAAGTCATGTAAATGTTGGGAGAAAAATAGTGGGCAGCATGCAGACTGTTGTGAGAGAAGCATACTAGTCAAAAGAAGTGAAAATGGATAGATAGCTCTGTGTTTGTGCATGTGTATGTGTGTGTGCGTGTGCATGTGAAAAGAAGTGAAACTGGATATATATATACTAACTGGGCAAAGGTATATAAGACCATGCCTCATACATACATACATACATACATACATACATACATACATACATACATACATACATACATACATACATACATATATATATATATATATATATATATATATATATATATACTGTATATGACCATGCCTTTGCCCAGTTAGTATATATATATCCAGTTTCACTTCTTTTCACATGCACATGCACACACACATACACATACACAAACACAGAGCTATCTATCCATTTTCACTTCTTTTGACTAGTATGCTTCTCTCATAACAGTCTGCATGCTGCCCACTATTTTTCTCCCAACATTTACATGTATATAAGACATTTATATATATATGTGTATATATATATGTGTATATATATATATATATATATATATATATATATATATATATATATATATATATATATATATATATATATATATGTATGTATGTATATATATATATGTATATATATATGTATGTATATATATGTATATATATATGTATATATATATATGTATATATATATATGTATATATATATATATATATGTATATATATGTATATATATATAAGACCATGCTTTTGCCCAGTTAGTCATACAGAAATGAGAGTCGGGTGTATCTGTCAAGGAAATCAGAAGATTCAGTTAGTTCAAATGAGTATAAAGATTTATTGCAGGCTTAAGCTCTCTACAAGAATCTGACCAACTGGCCGTTAAGGGAAATGAACGGGAGATAAAACAGGCGGGCAGGACTTATATCTCTTGTGGGCATGCAGGGATTCATGACTTATGATATGTTTGACCCCTCCCTCTGGCTCAGCCTGGTCATCTCCTACAGTATTGAAAGACACATAAATTCCAAATGGAGAGGAGGATGATACCTACTTCTCGGTGATGTGTAAAACAGGAAAAGATATGATAGAAAAAGTAAAGAATGAGCACTGTATGAAGGTAGATTAAATGCAAAAGTGAGTGTGGAGTACAAAAGAAGAACATGGAGGTAGTTTGGTCACATAGAAAGAATGAACTGGGATTAAATTGCAAAGCCAATACATGAAGGAAGAATGAGCAGAAGAGACAAACTAAGGAAGTAATGATAGGGCAGTTTTAAAGAGGTTCTCAGAAAGAAAGACGTGGCAAGTTTAAAGAACAAAAGGTGTTGCATAATGTATGGTCTACTAGAAGTAAGAATAATTTGTAACAATAGAAAAATATGAAGAAGTGTAATATATGATGTTTTCCTTTTCTTTTATCCCCTGGCTGTAATTTATTTAGCTTGCTCCTTCTTATTCTTGTGATATACTTTTATGGATCCCTTACTTTCGAAGCCGTTTAGTCTATTCTTCTGAAAGCCATACTTTTTTGACCCTTACTCAGCTTCAAGTCTCTTGCTCAGTTAGAGCTTGGCTGCATTTCTCTTAGGGCCCACCTGAGACTTTGATATCTCAGATTTTGGCTGAAACAAATCTTTGGGGCAAGTTTCTGGTTCACTTCACCCTACTGGATAGGTTTTCCTCAACCTAGAGGAGGCAAATTGATTGTGATGTATTGATGCTGGCTGGGGAATTCTGGGAGTTGAAATCCACACATCTTAAAGTTGCCATGGTTGAGAAACACTGTCTTAATCAAACTGAAACAGAGGGATTTAGACTTACAAAAATGTCAGAGGCAAAATCACCTCCCTTATTATGTGGCAATTGCAGGCTCTCCTTGGATGTTTCCTATGTGTGTCTGTAATCTCTCTATATAAAATCCAAATCCACTCACTTATCACGAACTCTCTAGAACCATAAAGCTTACAAACCTGAAATTTGGCATGTATGTTCCTCTTGGCTTCTAGGTGCTCATTAAGAAAGGATTTTTTGAAATGACCATCAGATCATTAGTAATTCTTGTACACTAATTAACTTACTCTGATGCTAAGGAGTTAGACATTCTACTCCCCCTCCCCACCTGAAAAGAATTCTGTTCCAACTGCCAGTGGGCGTGGCCAGCACTTGACTCATCTGGCCTGCGGGCTGGGAGTTTAGATATGCTACTCCATGCTAAGGAGTTAGACATTCTACTCCCCTTCCCCACCTGAAAGGGAGAGAAGGGGATAAGATAGGAGAGGCTTCTGTGGGGCAAGCCTGAGGGAGACAAGGGGATAGGAGAGAATCAATGGGGCCAGCCTGAGGGAGAGAAGGGGGATAAGAGAGGAGAGGCTTTTGTGGGGCAAGCCTGAGGGAGAGAAGGGGAGAGGAGAGGAGAGGCTTCTGTGGGGCAAGCCTGAGGGAGAGAAGGGGAGAGGAGAGGCCGATCGTAACTACTCATTAATGTTCAAGCTTTAACTGTCAATTTATCAAGCCTGATCACATAGTTTCGTAGCGAAGCACGGGTATCCAGCTACTAATAAGTTATATATATATATATAAAAGCCAAATACCACTCACTCATCACGAAATCTCCAGAACTGTAAAGCCTACAAACTTGAAACTTGGCATGTATGTTCCTCTTGGCTTCTAGGTGCTCACTAAGAAAGGATTTTTTGAAATGACCATCAGATCATTAATATTTCTTATACAGTACTATATTAAGACATTCTACTTCCCCTCTCCACCTGAAAAGAACTCTGTTCCAACTGCCAGTTGCCTTATACAGTATTAACACACTCTGATGCTACCCCTTTGCTAAACTGGGCGTGGGCGTGGCCAGCTCGTGACTCATCCGGCCTGCAGGCTGGGACATTCTACTCCCCCTCTCCACCTGAAAAGAACTCTGTTCCAACTGCCAGTTGCCTTATATTAACACGCTCTGATGCTAAGGAGTTACACATTCTACATACATTTTCAAGCTTTAAGTGTCAATGTATCAAGACCAATCGTAACTACTCATTAATTTTCAAGCTTTAAGTGTCAATGTATCAAGACCAATCGTAACTACTCATTAATTTTCAAGCTTTAAGTGTCACTTTATCAAACCCGATCACATAGTTTTGTAGTGAAGCATGGGTATCCAGCTACTAGTAAGTTATATTTTCCACATAGGATTTTTTTTGCCCTTTCTTGTATTGGTGTACTGTTAGGGAGACTACAAGACTACAAATGTATTCTGTACAATAATTCTATGTTTGTTTGCAAAGATCTAGAAGTCTAATCAGTAACCCATGTATTGTTATGATACCCATCATACCACTCAGGGCATCTGGCACTCCTAAATCCATCGTCAGAAATTTTAGTTGTTTCTCTAATCAAGAAATCAAATCTTCCCTTTGTAAAACCTCACTTAGACAACCATAAAGGTTTCCCACATTTTTAGCAATCATAGCTATGATTTGCAGAAGCAGGTTGATACTCTTTTCCCATTATTGATTCTTCAGGCTCCCCCCACCCCATGTTTAAATTTTGTATTTGTGTTTTATTAGTCTGGGACCGAAAATAAATAATTTGAATTTGCTGCAATTTACATAATGCTGCTTATTCCTCCCAAAAGGGATTGTATGATGGCTATTTATGTTATGTAAATGTGTTCCTCCAAAAGCTCCTTGAATATAATTCTTTTAAACAATGGCATAACTGTTTATAAAATAGTCAGCACTTTTATCACACATCCAAAAGGTCATTAGGAAAGTGGGATCTGCTATCAGGTAATTTATGTCCAGGTCCATCGCCTCAGAGGTGGAATATTTCACTTCATTGGGCAAAGCAACTACCGTACCTGTCTCCTTGGGAGCTAGCTTTCACTCCCTCCAAATGGAAGAATATCACTCTCCTTTGTGTTTTTCCTGGATTGGTTGGGTTGGTGGGAGAGTTCTTGGCACAAGAGCTAGAAACTGATCGGCTGGATCAACTGAGGGTTGTCAGGAAGTTCAGCCTGACTGAACTATCATCTTTTACTAGAAAATCCTTAGAAGGAGAGCATCACCAGTGTCACCCAACTCATGACAATTTCTCTGAAATGTTTGTTACCCAGCATGGGACATATTGACTCTTGCTTGACTTCCCAAACCTTTCTTCTCAAGGTTTGAGAAAAACAAGAGTAGCCTTATATGTACTGTACATCTGGTAAAAGTCAATTTCCATTTTTGGAACTTCTTCCTCACTCTTCTTCAAAATTGAAACTGGTGCAGATCTAGCTGTACATTTCCTTCCTTCCTTCCTTCCTTCCTTCCTTCCTTCCTTCCTTCCTTCCTTCCTTCCTTCCTTCCTTCCCTACTTTTAGTCATCTCACCAGATGGAGAATAATTGAAAATCAAGAAAGTTGTGTGCGTTTCGTAAACTGTATCTGATAGCCTAATGAATATACTGATTCCATTTATATAGGGCTACCACATGTTCCATATTTCCTGGACATCTCCTACATTTAAGGCATTAAATTCTCATCCAGCCGCATTTGGAAATTATGGGGAAAAAACCTCCAATATGGCAATGGCAGTTTTGGCATTGATGACTACTACTATTTTCTTCTTCTTCAAAGCAGTCCTAGACAATTTTGGCTTTGAGGCTGAGGAAGATGACAAGATCAGGGTCACAGCAACTCTGGTGGGTCCAGCATTTGAAGAAGAGATGCTGGGAATGAGTGGCCACGCAAGCATCCACGAAAGAAAGAATAAATGAGCAAAAAATGTAATTTCCCAGGGCCTTTATTTATATTGCTCTACATACGTTGGATGCATAGCTTCAGTGCACTGGATAAGAAGGTTTACTGCTGTCTTTACTGCACAAAGGAAATGATCTTCATGCAAAGTAGAGATGCGAGATGCAAATTAAGCTACTGCTGCTCCCTTTCCAAGAAAGCTAACATCCCAGGAAACACCCTAAAGGTATAATACAGTGATGATGCTTTGTGGTTGCAGGTGTTCAGATTGTTGTCCCTTGAGGGCAAATTGCATTGGTGGCAAAGTTAGGAAAACCTTAGACCCTGGGTGTCATGTATCAAAGGAGAAATGAGGCGGTGGGTGGGGGACACACATCAGATTCATAGAGGAGGAGAAAGCAGAGAGAGTGAAGAATTGGTAATCTAATTCTGTACAACAGAGAATGATGTTCTTTCATAGCAGTTTGAAATTTGGGGAGGATTCTAGGGACATCATTTCTTCATAGTTTATGGTAATCTTGAATGTGGACCAAAAAAAAAAAAGACCAGCTTGCACTAACAAACAATTTTACAGAGGATGATTGTACAAGCCTCCCTGCCTGCATGAGGCTTGAAAATCAAGTGTTTCTATTTAGTCATGCCCATCTTGAATTGAAGATCAATCAAATCAAGAGGCCAGTGGAGATCCAATTGCTGCTCCACAAAACCCAGTGCAGATACAGGTGGCTTATCTTTTGGCTTTTAAATTATACATATTGTATTTTTCGGAGTATAAGACACACCTTAGTTTTGGGGGAGGAAAACAAGGGGGGGAAATCTGCCTCTGCCTCCCAGCAATTTGCCAAACAGCAAACAGCACAGATGATATACACTGTTTGCTGTGTATTTCTGTGCATGTGTGCCTCACCCATAGAAATAGCAAAGAATTGGAGAAATGTACATTATGGCAGTATATTAATGCCACAAAGTTTTCTTAAATGTAATCACACTAACTCCTCCCAATTATTTAAATAGATCTACTCCAAACATGACTAAGTCAGGGTTTAACACAGCTACTAAACAGGACACTGTTACATTTCAGACAATACTTGTACAGAAGCTTTTAAAATTGATGTGGCGTTCTGGAAGTATTCTCTGCTATTTAAAAGAAGATACAATAGCACTGGGCCTCTTCAGATCAAGCATTTATTTTTAAAAGCTTCATTTTGTTAAGTTGTCTAGAACAATAATAAAGCAGTATTTAAAAAATAAGTCTAATCATTTGAACATTCTACAGACATTTATAGTTATTGACTTACCTCCTTGCATTCAGTTTCAGCAACTCATTAGCACAAGAAAATAAAATTCTGCCTCTCCCTGCTAACAATTTGCCTCCTTGCAGCTTTAGTTTCACTTTCGTGGCTGCAGCCTCTCAGCTGAGAGTCGGGAGGCTGATAATTGCTTGTGCTAATCAGGCTCTGTGCTGTTTGCTGCAAGGATGTAAATTGCTGGGAGGCAGAGGCCAAAGGAAGGGGGTGGCTGGGTGGCTGGGGCTACATTCGGTGTATAAGATGCACCCAAGTTTTCACCCTCTTTTGGGGGGTAAAAAGGTGTGTCTTATACTCCGAAAAATACGGGTATGTGGAAGATATTCATAGGCTTGAAGAAATTTGATGATGGATTGGCAAATGGATAGGAGACTAGATACGAACTTTATTCATTTAATTTATGTGGCTGCCCATCTCAAATACAATTCTGGGTGGCCAACAATACTTAAAAACAGAATATATCTACTTACTTATATAATTTATATGGCTAGCCATCTCAAAAACATGACTCCGGGTGGCTAACAGTACTTAAAAACAGAATAAAAACAATATAACAAAAATATAAAGGACAAAAATAGCAGTGAAGGAAAAAAAACCAACCAACACCAATTAATATAACTATGCAACAGTCTCTTCATGGATGAAGTTATCTATGATTTGAGATGCACTGGAACGACTTCTTGCAGTGTAAGTCTCCCTGTTATATAGGCAGATTTTTCTGAAATTTCTTTCTTCAACATTAAACCTTAATCCCATTAATCCAAGGATTTCTCTAAAAGCTGCATTGGTTTTGCTGCCATCACAAATCTTTCCTGGTGTAAAAGTTCCTTTACTAATCTTGTGAACCAAGTATTTTGACGATCCATGACAAATTGTTTTGGCAGCATTTATTCAGTTACCAATATATAAATCGAGCCCGGACAAAATGAAGCACCCTCAATCCTATTTGGGATTAGCATTTCCGCCCCTTTCACATGATTCTTTCAGCAACAACTTGTCTGAAGTGCTGGATAAATGATTCCCATATGAAGCAGCGCATTGTTATATTTTGAAACTTCTGTTGCTTTCCTTCTTGGGAACTACTGTATACTTCAAACTTGTCAGCAATCATGCCAGAGCTGTAAGGATCTTCCCTGTTCAGTTGATTTATTTATTTCCATCAGACTTTTGGGCATCCTCTTGCATGAACAAATGGGAGAGCTACAATTCATTGAGCCCTAGATATTCCCTGATCACATTTCTATTAATCTAAGGCATCATTCCTGCCCCTTCACTGCACTCCTCCCAATTGTCTTCAAATATCCATAATTCAGATTGAATCCCAGTTAGTGATCTACAGCTGCGGTGTCAAACTCGATTTCATTGAGGGCCTCATCAGAGTTGTGTTTGACCTTGGGGAGCCGGAATGGGCATGGCCAGCTCGACATTATTCCTGTCGGGGGCGCCTGTGGCGGCCCGAGCGCTCTGACAGTGAAAATGGGCTCCCGAGCTCCGTTTTCGGCTGCCTGAAACCCTCTGACAGCAAAAATGGAGCTCAGGAGGGCCGCCCGCGAGCTCCTTTTTCAGCTGCGACGGCCTCCTGCAACCTTCTGCCAGCGAAAACAGAGCTTGGGAGGGCCGAGCTCCGTTTTTGCTGGCAGAGGCACCGTGGGCTGGTCCTTTGCTGTTTCCAGCTTGGCCCCGTGGGCCAGATCTAAGCACCCCATGGTCCAGATCTGGCCCGCGGGCCTTGAGTTCGACACCCCTGATCTACACTGTGTTCTAGCATCATGCAGCCATCCTTGAGTGAAGATATGAAAGATATGAGTACAGATTGTAGGAGGTGGGGGGTTTTTTGGTTAATTTTTTTGTCCTGGCAGAATGATGATTAGATGACTGCAGAAGATACTGTAGGCCACTAAAGGGTGGTGGGTTCTTTTTCAGCCAAAATTGCATTGACTTCCTGACTTTTCTTTGTTGCTTGTTAACGTCGTTCATGGAGAAGCTGGTTCATAGATCCCCCCCATTCTATTTTAAACGTATCTGAAGAATACCTTTTTTGCTGATCTTCTCTTTGTTTGCTAAATGATTGGGTTACATTTTCTATTCCATTTTGGGTGGTGTGTGCCTATTTTCATTTCCTATATAATTTTTTTTGTTTGGCTTCGTATCTTTACTCTTTGTGTGAACATAATGCTGTTTCTAGCATTTTTGCCTGCCTGGAATTGCTCTTTTAGGCTTTTTCATTTTTTAAGAATTCCCACCTTGGCAAAGTTCAGATACGAATATTTTACTTCTGCTGATTTGGTCTAATAAAAGACGTTTGAACAAGTACAGAGTATTTTGTTCTCATTCTTGCTGCGCTTCCCCATGTTTTTGAATGAAGATCCCAATTTTTTTCGTAGATCTCAGTCTTGGAACCTCCATCTCTTTTATCTCTTTATACTTCCTTTTTTCTTTGTTAGATCTGTACCCTGATTTTGTTTTAAATGTACATAGCATTCCTCACAACAACAATGCTGTGAATATGTTGGACATACACAAAGAAAGGAGAGAGAGAGCACAATTGCTATAATTTCTGTTCATGCAATCTGACTTGTAAGTACAGGTAGTCCTCGACTTACGACCAACATTGAACCCCAAATTTATGTTACTAAGCAAGACAGTTGTTAAAAATAATTTTTGCCCCATTTTCTGACTTTTCTTGCCACACTTGTTAAACGAATCACTGTGGTTGTTAAGTTAGTAACACAATTGTTAAGTGAATCTGACTTCCCCACTGACTTTGCTTGTCAGAAGGTCTCAAAAGGGGATCACATTAACCCCGGGATACAGTAACCGTCATAAACATGAACCACTTGCCAAGCATTCAAATCTTCATTGTGTAACCATGGGGATGCTGCAATGGTTGTAAGTGTGAAAAATGGTCATAAGTCACTTTTTTCAAGGATGTAACTTGGAACAGTCACTAAATGAGCTGTTGTAAGTCGTGGACTACCTGGACTGTATATTATGGACATTATTTCTAGCATTGCATTAAATCTCATCCGGGTAATCTGAAACCACCTTTGTTTGCCCATTTTTATCTTTAGAACTGCATTCCATCCTTTTCTTGTTGTTTAGCCATATCATATTTATCCCCAACTTTATTCGAAACGAGCTTCTATTGTAAACTGATTCTTAGTTGCTGTCTAAATGTTCTTTGGGTTCCCCATTGTTTATTAGCATCTAGATGTGTTGTTGCTCCTGCCAGCTACCTTAGTCAGTTGGAATCAGCAAACCACCGAAAAGCATTTGCACTCGCACAGTGCCATGCGCTTCCATCGGCCGTTTTGTATGCGAACATGCACGGAAGTTATGTACTTCCGTGCATGCTCGCGATGCGCACCAGTAGCGAACGTAACAGGAACCCTGTCCTGGGCCTCACAGCTTATGGATTGTAATTTTAGTAGTGTAGACCATGTGTAATTGACAGACTGGATTTTATCATGGATTTTATCTGTTATTTATTATTTTATTTTATAACTTTTAATTGTATATTTACTGAGTGTTTTTGTTTGTTCTAGTCTCTGGTCTATGACTGTAATAAATTGAATTGAATTGAACGGGAGAACACAGAGGAAATGCTTTATTGACATCAACTTCTTAAACACAATTGAGCTGGCTGGTGAAAAAAAGACTACATATATACAGACCACGCTCAGTGTTAATCAGACCGAGCCAAGGCTATCTTTACTCAATATAGAAGGCAGAGAGAATATAGCAAGGCTAATTGCACACACCGAGACAGCAAATCAAAATATTTTGACTTAAACTCTGAAATATCAAGCTGTTTGGATTTTCAAAATGCCAGTGGTAGTTAGGCGTAAAAATAAGGGTTTAAACGACAGGGAAGTTTTGTAATCATTCTTACCTTTCCCATTAGGCCAGTATTTTGCCATATATAATGAGAAGAAATGCTTTTGTCCTAGATTTCTGGCAAGGAATAAGAATTGGAACTAAATGAAGCCAATACTGGTAGTCCTCAACTTCCAACCATTCATTTAGTGACCCTTTGAAGTTGCAAACACACTGAAAAAAGCAATTTATGACCGTTTTTCACACTTAAGACCCTTGCAGCATTCCCCCATGGTCATGTGATCAAAATTCAGATGCTTGGCAACTGGCATGTATTTATGACGGTTGCAGCGTCCTGGGGTCACGTGATCACCTTTTGCAACCTTCTGACAAGGGGAAGCCAGATTCACTTAACAACCGTGTTGCTAACTTAACAGCTGTGGTCATTCACTTAGCAGCCGTAGCAAGGAAAGTTGTAAAATGGGGGCAAAACTCACTTAACAACTGTTTTGTTTCGCGATGGAAATTTTGGGCTCAGTTGTGGTCGCAAGTCAAAAACTACCTGTATCATTTTTTGTATGTAAAGATCTGGCTTAAATCCAGTTCCTCCACGTGAAACCTGGATTATTGGCCATAGCCCAATGAAACAAAGTAATTTTTTTTTAAAAAACTCAGTTTTAGGTAATTCTTTAGATAATTCTCTGAATCTTCTGAAAAGCTGTCCCCAAAGTTTGATGGAACTTTCCCAAAATGCCATCGGTGGAACCAATCTTGTTGCAGAAAAGACCTTCGGTGCATCGAATCCATTATTTACTAATTATGGTAGATTTAATCACTTAATCCCACTAATCTTAGAAGAATAATATATAGCTGGTTTCTGCCATTAGTCCCCTGCTGATAGGAAATTGATGAACGAAGGAGGGCTCCTGTTAAAGCGCTTAATGACTTCATAGCAAAAGTGGCAATTTTACCAGGCTTCGATTCACATGCATAAATCACTTCGGTTATTATGACAGTGCTACCTACCAGTTTTCTACAGGTAGTCCGTGATTTAAGAGCACAATTGCTAAGCAAGACAGTTGATGAGTGAGTTTTGCCGCATTTTACGACCTTTGTTGCCATAGTTGTTAAATGAATCACTGCAGTTGTTAAATCGTGAAGTGAATCTGGGTTCCCCATTGACTAGTCAGAAGGTTGCAATTTGACCCCAGGACACCGTCACCGTCATAAATACGAGTCATCTGCCAAGTGTCTGAATTCTGCTCACTTGACCATTGGGATGCTGCACCAGTTGTAAGTTTCAAAAACAGTCATAAGTGTTTCAGTGTCATCATAACTTTGAACGGTCACTAAACAAATGGTTGTAAGTCAACTACTTGTAGAGGGCAGAGGAAAGTAGGAAGAACCACTATCAAGAGAAGAGTTAGATAAGGGGCCTTGAGTCCATGCCAAGAATGAGTAAACATCTCAGATAAGCCTTTCCCTATTTCACACAAAGATTAAAGGTGAGAGAAAGAAGAACATTCAGACTTTTAAGATTCCATAACAGTAGCTTTACAATAAAAGTAATACTGACCTACATGTCATTGGTTTCCCAGTATAATCTAACTTGAAGTGTTTACCCAAGGAACTGTAAACGAGTCTCTGTCTGGTAGCCCAACCCCATGCAAAGGAAGCTTTATTTCTTGACCTCAAAGAATCTAATTTATATAAGCACGGCTGCTGATAGCTAGGAAGGCTCTTCAAATGTTTATCAGAAGAAAGATTGATTCATTTTCCCTGGGATTCATTGGTTTCATTTAGACTCTGTTCGAGCTTTCTTGCTTTCTTGCAGACGTTTCGTTACCCAAACTAGGTAACATCATCACTGTTATCTAGTTTGTTAACAACATCGCCAACAATCAAGTAAACAATACCTCAAAAAAAAAAATCAACAGACACAGACTTCAGAGGATAATTAGAACTGCAGAAAAAAACAATTGCTACCAACCTGCCTTCCATTGAGGATCTGTATACTGCAGGAGTCAAAAAGAGGGCTGTGAAAATATTTACAGACCCTTCACATCCTGGGCACAAACTGTTTCAACTCCTACCCTCAAAACGATGCTATAGAGCACTGCACACCAGAACAACTAGACACAAGAACAGTTTCCCCCCCCCCCCGAACGCCATCACTCTGCTAAACAAATACTGTAATTCCCTCAACACTGTCAAACTATTTACTAAGTCTGCACTGCTATTAATCTTCTCATCGTTCCCATCACCCATCTCCTCCCACTAATGACTGTATGACTGTAACTTTGTTGCTTGTATCCTTACGATTTATATTGACTGATTCCTAATATGATTTGATTGCTTATTTGTACCCGGACTATCATTAAGTGTTGTACCTTATGATTCTTGACGAATGTATCTTTTCTTTTATGTACACTGAGAGCATATGCACCAAAGACAAAGTCCTTGTGTGTCCAATCACACTTGGTCAATAAAAAATTCTATTCTATTCTTTTCTTTTCTTTTCTTTTCTTTTCTTTTCTTTTCTTTTCTATTCTATTCTATTCTATTCTATTCTATTCTATTCTATTCTATTCTATTCTATTCTATTCTATTCTATTCTATTCCATTCCATTCCATTCCATTCCATTCCATTCCATTCTATTCTATTCAGAAACTGCCAAAGAAATCAACAGCAAACTGCCCAACCAAAGAATCTCTAAGACCACCCCCACCAACACTGACAGGGCAAGACACTAGACTAGAATATAAATTGAGAGACAACCCCACTCCTTACCAGCACTGATGATATTGTCTACTTTGGGTAATGACACATCTGCAAGAAAAGAAGCAAGCTCAGAGAGCACCAAGGACCACTCATTTCAACCCTGAGCTACAAATATTCTCCTTTATTGAGACTCTTGTTTTTCCAGCATCTATAGCTAATGTATGACGTAACAGAATCAGCAAAAGCTATATAAGATTGGATTTGGTTGGCATTTGGATGGAGACTTGGGGTATCTCACAGTTATAAACTAGATTGGTAAGTAAAAAATAAATCCTTCAAGAAAGTATAAGCCAACTATATTGCTACCAAGAAAACCATATGAGTATCTTTATGTAGCTGCCAGATGCTGCACCTTTTGGGTTTTTTTCCTCTTGATCTCAGAAAATATCAGCGGGTTGTAATTCGGCTCAAACTAGCACAAAGATCAACTGAGTTTTATGTCTGAATGGAGTTTGGAATATGAGCCTTCCCAGTTCTTATCTGAGCACTCTGTATTAGTTAAGCCTTATGGATTGGTTGATTTGGTCTATTTCAAACTGTTGAATAGATGTTCTGGGCAACCATGAAGTCTTGCTTGCAATTTGCAAGCACCATATCTTCGTTTGTATAAGTGTGTATCTTTATAATGGACATTTTGATGGTTGCTTGGTTTGCGGTCTGTGAATTTTAAATTGAAAGTAAACTATTTTTGTGAATCACAGGAATAGGCTATATTGCCCCATAGTCTTCTTCCACTCAGCAGCTGTCAGGCCTGTGGACTACAATCCCAATAATCTTATCCCCCATAATCTCTAGTCAGCACAGTTGCCTCCGGATGATGGGGAATGTAGTTCAAGTCATCTGGAGGGCTCTGAGTTGAACAAGACTTCTACACAGCCTATTTTAAACCTTAGAATACCAGGATATAACACTTCAAATGTGCATGTAAAGTTTTTAATTTGTTTCTCATCTTTCATCTCTTTATCTACTTTTTCTTTCTCTGTTTCCATGAGGTTTTTTTTTTGTTTTTTTGCAGAGAACAACAGACTCACAAGACCCAGAAAGAAATGGGTAGGAGGATAGCTGGAATTGCCTCATTTTCCATCTGATGATCAAGAACATAATGACATATGACTGTTTCTGTGTATATCCTGACTCTCCTACTGAAAATAAAATTGGAAAACAACCTGTCTGCCTCTTACAAATTGTCTCTGCTGTAAGAACAATGTGGCAGAGACCACAAATGCAAGGCTGATTTGTTTCAACATTAGCACATATAATGCCAAGATGCTATCTCTCCCAGGTGTGATACGGAAATGTCCCTGAATATAAATGTAGATATGATTACAACATATTGGCTTGTGGTGACTGCTTAAAGAGGTGGCACAGAAATTACAACACAACCTACTTATTACAGTGGTTGCAGCCCAACTTTTATCAAAACCTGTTAATTGTATATTGTACTGCAAATTCTTCCTTTCTCTTGTGGTGTGTTGTCCAGGTGGTATGCATGGAACAGCTCCAGTTTCAGCACCCCACACAAAGTAGGTCAGGAAAGACATAAAACCATTTCCAAGTAATTTACAATAATTTTACTTGTATTAGAAAAAAAGTGTACTCTACAAGTCTTTTCAAAGATTAAGTGCTTTCTTATGCCCAACTTTTGACATGTTTAACTACTGGTATTAACACAGTTAAACATTACAACATGTAAAAATGCCCTAAGACTTGTCTTAATGTTATTAAAACTAAATTTTTTAAAATAAAATAAAATAATATATTAAAATATATTTTACAATTATATTTTAGAATAAAAAATGTACTGCCCTTTTTTCAGCCAGTAAGGCCAAACATCTCTCCTAACCCTATCTCAGATGGGGGGAAATATATCTGCAAAACACCAACTCTGGTATCTGGTTAATGATACAGATTTCAGAGTATTAGATTTCTTTAAGAAATGGAGCTTAGCTTTTGTATTCCTTAGGGATGGTGATGCCCGCTTCTGATAAATTTGGGAAGAAGAGGAAAATGCAATTTATAGCGGTGAAATCCAAGGCAGGAGGAAATTGCTTCACTTGAACCTTACAAATGTCCCCCTCCGCTGCTTCTCTTTGGTTCACACATATTCAAATACATATGTAAATATACTCTACATTTGTATTCTTTTTCTTCTGCTCACTTAATTTGTGTGAGCTCTGCCTGGAGTTCCATTAAGAATCAGTTCAAGCCCAGTGTGAAGTGTTTTATCTCCAGAAATTGTATAGCTCTCCTAGAGAAGTGTTTCATGTCCAGAACATAGATGACAATTAATCTCTCTCCCTCTCTCAAAATATAAAATGTTTCCTTTTTTTTTTTAAAAAAAAAGAGATTTGTTGTTTTACAAAGCATACAGTGTGTAAAAGTGCTAACAGATACAGATAATGATAAAGGCCAAGAGTATCACTTGATTATTGTACAGAACAAGAAACGTTATTTTAAAAACAAGTCACTTTTCTCCACTTTTTGTTATTACCAGTAATCTTCACATACCCATCCTTGGTAGATCACTGTATAGTTATATGGAAAATATTATAATCCATTTATTAGTCTGGTTTCGGTTTACTTTTCCAAAGTCATGCTGAAACAGTTTTAGCCTTGACAGACTGATTTGCTGTCCATTCTTGGAAATCTCATTTCTTTTCATTATCCTAACTATTACTGTTAGCAATAGCACTTAGACTTATATACCGCTTCATAGTGCTTTACAGCCCTCTCTAAGCGGTTTACAGAGTTCAGCATATTGCCCCCAACAATCTGTCAGGCCTTCTTTGCTTGTAGACTACTATTCTGATATATCTGAGCTGCGGAACATCCAAAATGGAATAGATTTGCCCTGAGAAACTACATTGCCTGCTAATCATATTCCTACTTTTAGGCACCACACACATCCAGGGAAACACTAACTATCGGTATGAAAGAGCTAACTATGGAAAGAGATTTTCAACGGCAAATAATTCAGTTCAGCCCTGCTTTGCCCAGACAATTGGCAAGCTCTCTTCCTTCCTCCCTTGTGCCCAGTGGCAAAAATAACTATAAATCCTGCTGTGATTCAGAACCAGGATATATGTTGCCAAAACCTTTCTCTTTTCCAGGTTGCCTAGTTTTGCTGGCTCTTCTGGGATTTCCTCAAAATCTTCCCCTATTAAAGTAACCTAGATAATTTCACATGATCAGCAAAAATTGGCCAGCTCACTATTCATTCTGTCTGAGAGGTTATTACTGCTATGGAGTATCAGCATTCCTCAATTTGATCCCACAAGCCGCTTTGCTCATTATGGGTCTCCTCTCTTTCTGAGAAGTCTGAGCCATTTATTTCTAGCCTTTCCTTCCAATCTCTTAACCCAACTCTAATCCCTCCAAGGACTTTTAAACTCCCACTCCAGAGTGACTTCATTTCCTCTAATGGCCATGTGCAAGGAGTTTGATCGAATATCTAAATAAATTAATAGCTGCAGGTTCCATTTAATCCACTACACTTAATTCTTTCTGAGATGCAAAGTATATTTTGGAAAGAAGGAGCCTTAAGACTAAAGTGGAAGATGCTTCTAGCTCCTCCTGAAATATACGTCTGGGGTGGTGGTGGAGTTTTCACATGACTGCTTTCTCTCCCACGAACTAGTCCTGATGCTTCTATCTCTATCACTTTAGGCTTCCGTTCCATAAGAATTTCCAGGGCATCAAATAGCTGTGGCCTTACGCATTGTTCTTAACCATTAACCACAGTTTACAATTGTTCACTGAGGATGTTACATAGTTTGGGTAATGAAATGCCTGCAAGGAAACAACCAAGCTCAGAGAGCACCAAGGACCCCTCATTTCAACCCTGAGCTACAAATACTCTCCTTTATCAGTTTACAATGAGTTTATATGTTCCTCAGTGTGTTGAAATCCATAACCTTCCCCACCACTGGCTTTTAGAAGATATTGTAAGACATTTATTCCCATAGTAAAGTGGATTTTAAACTCCCACTCCAGAGTGGGGTAAGCTAGCTAGTTGGCTAGCTTACCCCACTAACTATACTTGACCTTTTGATTTAGGAATGGAGTGTTTGTTTTGGTTGTTTTTAATATTTACAGTACCAATCAACAGATAGAAACTCCACAACACATTATAAAAACATTATACTTGGTGACGCAGAATTCTTTTCCTTATACTCTGGGATGGGTCTGGCATCAAACCCCGCAAGCAGCAATTCAAAACAACATTGGGGAAACAAAGAACAGAGCTTTGCCCAGTCACGTAACATGCACAGATAGAATTTAAACTACCTATGGCATTAAATGCCTTCAATTGTCATTTACCCCCAAAACAAAATCTGAGACTGGCAACTCACAAATTGCATACCATGATAACCTAAAAGTTTGGCACAGTGTAATGGCAAGAACATCCTTTTGCCATCTTTAGTCCTGATAGGTTGTAGAATTACAACATTTCTCAAGGTTTTTTAAAAGAAGAAAATAATGATGCAATCAAAAGGACAGGACACAGTGGACCAGAGAAACCCAGGAGAAGTGATGTTGGGTCTGTTTTAGTTGGCAACAGAAGCTCTTTGGAAGACACCAATCCTTGTAGAAGTGGCTGGCCAGGAATGTGGGAAAGGGTTCTGCTCTGTGGTCATATTCCTACAAGCGAGGAATAATCCAACAATCAGATATAACCCAACGAATTAGAATAATACAACAATCAGATTGCCAAAACAACAGAAATGAAGGCTGGCTTTTTATCTTCTCAACATTGGATGGATAATGCTGCTAAATCACTGTTGGGGAAAATGGCATGTCTCTTTTCTGCACTGTGGAATAAATAAACTAAGATATTTCTAAATGCCTCCAACTGACCCTCCAAGCAAAGTCTCCATATTGATACACACATGATTCAACTTGTAAACATACAGCCTTGAGCACTGGGAATTTTATGTGGTCCTGTCTCTCTGAAGAATATAGCGATTATTAGCTGAGATGGCAAACAGGTTATTCACCTGTGGAGGAGCTGTGACAATAGGTTCAATTCTCAAAGAACTGGCTGTCTCCTTATTGAATTGCTGATTTGGTTGATGATGGGGCTACCACAGCAGAAATTGGACTTTAAAGAAACACAATAGGAAAAATATTAATGCTTTTGAACTTAGTTGTTGTAGAAGACTCCTGAGTATACTATGAAAAAAAACAGCAAATGGATCATCAAACAGATCAATCAGAATTATCACTTGACCCACAAATGATGCTGCTCAAATTATCATTCTTTGGACACATGGCAGGAAGATCTATCTGTCTGTAGAAGGCTCTAATGCTGTTTAAAGTAGAAAGAAAGAGAACAAGAGGATGACCAGTACCAAGTTGGATGAATTCAGTTACAGCAGCTATGAATGCAACTATTGAAAGATCTAAAAGAACTGCTTAAGTTCAGATCATCATGGAAAAAACTATACATTGTGGTTGCTAGAAATTGACTGTGGCTTGATCGCACACAATCTATTAATGCATGTAAGAAATAAATTGAGTTGGGAAGAAGGCAGTTGTAAAGAAACAAAAGAACTATGGTAGTAGCAAGGAAAGTTAAGAGTGAAAGATGAGATTTACTATGTAGGCATCACCTCTACTTTAAATCCATTATCAGCCTTACTAACTCTTTTCACTAGCTGATAAGCACTAGCCATCTCTACAGGTATCACTGTTTTCCAAACCTTAGACTGTCTACAGTCGACCTCTCCCCGTTTCTAAGAGGTCTGTAAGGGGCGTGCATAAGCGCACCACTGTGCCTACCGTCCCTGTCCTACTGTCCTATTGTCCTCTTTTATCGTTACTTTTTACTTATGTTTATACAAACTACTACTATCCTATACATGTTTGACAAATAAATAAAAAAATAAATAAAAATAAAATAAATAAAGAGCTTTGGTTGCCATCTAGAATAGACCCAGTATCACCTCCAATTTTTTTGTAAATCATGTCCTTCTATTGTTAATATTCTCTTGTTTGTGTTACCCATTCCTTCATCCTGTTATAGTTGCTGCTTGATGATATAGTTGCCAGTCCAGTAATCCAAAACCTCTCCTGGAAATGCCTGATATTTCCCTCAACTCTTAAGATGCTGATGGATGTCATATCAAATCATGAAAACGGGATAACAGTGTATGACCTAATCTTGAGAAGATGTGTGGATCTCACAAATGTAGTTGAAACATGGCCAATGGGAGGAAGAAGTGGCAGTTTCCCCCAGATATGGCCATCCCATCTGTTTTGCAGCACTGAGTCAAGGTGGTGAACTAGCCTTGGTCTATAAAAGAAAGGTCAGTTATTGTTGAGGGAAGCATTCGTCCGAATGCTACCATGTGAGAATGAGAATAAATCTCATAGAGTCGATTTGGATCTTTTCTTTGGAATTCAGACAGATAGAAATAAAGCTGAGATTAAAAGTCTAATAGAAAATATTTATTTCGTTACAAAAACAATAAATCCTGACTAATTACATTTTTGCTAATAAAACGTGACCATTCAGGTCAGAGTCAAAGTAAAAAAGTGATTAATGGTGGATCAGGAATGTGTACATGCGTACAAGATCATATCACGTGTTCTGCTTGTATTGGAATGTACCATAATATTAGAATAGGGGTGCATCACCCTGCATAGACATACAACTGACAATATTCATTACCTGACAGTTATGGACACATGAGATACATGTGGCTCCAAGAACTTCCTTCTTATCACATCATTGAGAATTGATGACATTCAGCTTTAAGCTCCCTCCACCCCAGTTTTGGACGTGCCACTGATTTCTGGGGGGGGAGGTAGAGAGCATTTTTGTTTTGTTTTTCTTAAATATTTTTTTCACTTAATGCAATTTCCTTTTTCGAAGGGAGTTCTTGGCATGTCAGATGTGACTCTCGGCCCACCACACCTTGCCTACTTCTGGTTTAAGAGGATTTTATCTCTGTGACAAGATACCTTTCCTATGCAAGCAAGAGCCAGGTTTGAAAGAGCCTCAAGGTAGAATAGGGATTTTGTTGACATCAACCAAATATTCTAGAACTCTTGTGCAAATGGACTAGAGGGGCCTTGTGGGACTCCAAAGCAGTGTTGCAGAGGTGGCTTATGAATTCATGGCAGCTGCCCATTAGTTTCCAAGCCTAGATGAACACAGCCTGTTAATCCACTATGCCCTGCAAATCAGTAGTGGGTTCCTGCCGGTACGGTTAATAGCTGTTGTTTGGCGCAGAGCCGAAGACGCTGCTGCCGTTCGTGGCGCGGGGGCTTTCCCCGGGCGCTGCCGCCGCCCGCATGGACACCGCCAATTGCGTTCTTTTGCCCTCTGCGCATGCGCAAAGCGTTCTGCATGCGCAGAGGGCAAAAGAACGCAATTGGCGGCATCCATGCGGGCAGGTTTCCCTGCGCCTGGGGAAAGCTCCCGCGCCACGAATGGCAGCAGCGTCTTCGGCTCTGCGCTGAACAACAGCTATTAACCGTACCGGCAGGAACAGGCAGGAACCCACCTCTGCTGCAAATGTGCCAGTGTGCTTTTAATTTATAAGCCTAAATGAATGCACTCGAGTTTCACTTTAAGAGCGTTAGTCCAGGGATGCACAATGCGTAGTCTCTGAAGGCCCCCTGAAAGTTCCCATCAAATAGTAATTTTCAATAGGATAGGAGGGAAGAAATTATTAAATACTTGGCAGTGATCATATTAACTCTAATGAATTAGTGTAATGTAATTAGGTTTTTTGGAGTGTGGCCTCCAGCAAGCCAGTCAAAGCCAAATTAGACTTTTAGAGCCTGGAACAGAGTGTGCGTTCCAGTTGTACACAGTTTGCAGCCAGCTTGCATAACCAGCTGTACATAGGTAAATTTATCTCCCAGTAAGAACTATAGGCCTCTTCTGTTTTCTGTGAGATGTATGCACTGTTCCTTCCCTGGCTCTATTAAAATGGTATCTAAAGATCTAGATACTAACCTGCTTTTAAATGAATGAATGAGCAATTTTGTTTTGCATTTGAAGATTTGCCTACTGCTGTTATTTGAACAATTGTGCCTTTTGTTTTAGTTTCTCTGGTTTTTTTTTTAGAAATTGTTCAATATTTTAAATTTCTTTTAAAATGCCTTAGGATCAGTGGTGGGTTTCATTTACCTTTGCTACTGGTTTGGGAATGGGAGCGCGTGGGAGCACACGCGTGATGCTTCTGCGCATGCGCAGAAGCTCCGTGATGACGTTCTGCTGGGTAGGCGGAGCCTCCCGCTGCTGCTGCTACTGGTTCGCCCGAACCGGCACAAACCGGTAGGAACCCACCACTGCTTAGGATGGCTTTGCCTCCAAAGGCAGAATAAATATGATTTAATCAAAAAGAAAGAGTGTGAGATCAACAGGGAGAGGAAAAGTAACATTTGTGCTGAAAGGAGTAAGAAGAGTCCTAATATTATTCCAAAAATGTTACATTATATTTCCTCTTTGGCTGTCATATTCTCCTCATTTTTATTTTTATTTTATAACACTAAGCTTCAGGAATTCTATTGCTACTCATTACTTGGATTTTACTATGAACTTCTAAATCCAGTACTTAATCACAACACAGTTTGGACATCATAAGCTGTTGTTCTGGACTGCTTTTGGCTGTAAAGCCAGACTTTGATCTTGACAATTAAAACATCAGAATATTATCTTGACATTCAATTTCCAGAACGTACAAGGAAAACAAGCACTAACAGGGAAAAGAAGCTGGAATTTTTCAGCTATAGCCATTTGTTGAGTTGCATTAGTATGTAGGAAATGAAACCAAGTGAAAAATAACATTAAATAGTTAAAGAGAGGAATTGCATTAATAGATAAAAGGAGCTTTGAATTGGAATCAGGAAACTAGCAGAACTCTTAATGAAAGAGGTATGACACATGGGGTGGGATTAATTATCTCAAAGGACAAGAGGTGAAAAACTTGGAAACAGGAAAGACACAAGAATCATACCAGGCTTATGCAGGTGTTCAGCCTGTTGAAGATCTAAGATTGTGTAGGGGTGAACCAGATGGAAGTAAACAGTCTTGAAACTATTTTATTACGCTAGGTAAAATTATTTTATTCTTCCTCCACTCCTTTCAAAGTTCTTGTTTTGAAAAGGCAATGGACTCTTACCCGATTACAAAGTGTTGTTTTTCAGCGAGGCACAGAAGAGTGCTTGCTTTTGTTATCTTTCTATTGAGGTTCTCTATAGGGTCTATGACAACTTGCTGCAGCCAACTCGCTATGGCCAACTCATCACGGTCCACTCACCATGGTCAATTCACCACGGCCAACACACCACAGCCAACTCACCATAGGACAGCTCACCATAGGACAGCTCCACTGCTGGACAATTCAACAATTCAATCTAATTATTTAAAATAATTTAAAATATATTTTAATTTTTGTCACTCACATTTCATTTTGTCCCTCCTTTGGCATCCTTTCTTTAATGATTCTATTCCAATATTTCTTTGATATTATAGTATAACTCTTATCCTGCAGTGAGTTGTCCTACGGTGAATTGGCCATGGCAAATTGTCCCGTGGCAAATTGGCTGCAACAAGTTGGCTGCAATGAGTTGACTGCAGCGAGTTGACTGTGGCAAGTTGGCCACCTTGAGTTGGCTATGGTAGGTCGTCCCATTCTGTTCTGTATATGTACACACTTTCTTTTTTTTAAAAAAAAGTTTTTTTATTTATAATACAATTAAAAACAAACAAAACAGAAAAAACAAAAAGACATGAACATGATGTGATAATCCAGTTTACATATTTTTCATCTAATTACTTCTTTCCTAAATATAAGTCTTTATATCTATATAAATCTCTCTTTTATATACAATATTAATTCCATTTACCTTCTTTAATAATATGAAAATCTATACATCTCCAATTTATTGCTAGTTTATAATCCCAATGTTCCTCTTAATTTCCCACCAATAGTATAATTTGTCCCAGATTTCAAAATATTCTGATTCATTTTTATCTTTTAGTATATGTACACACTTCAACGCTCTTTTCTCAAACCTTTTTCAAAGCTCTTTCTTTACAACTTGGAGCTTTCCATGTGTATATTTCATCTTGCTATTAAAGATTTTCATGGATTAACCTGTTTGGATTGGTTTGAAATCAGTCAGGATATAAGCAGCAACAATGGTATAGGCCAAATGCTTCAAACCATTTATATTGCATCCTTTAGAGTAAGGATTGACATGTTAATGTGGAAAGAACCATAGATACATGAGGAACGAGATCATATTATAAATGAAGACTGGGGTAATTTCATCATGTCATATATTTGACATAATAATAAGCAGCAAGTCACTAAAGTGGACGCAAGTACCATAAATGTATAGCAATTGTTTGGAACTGGAGAAAAAATGTTTGTATAGTCAGTTTTACTAATTCAGGATAGATGGAAATGGCAAGTTATTAAATGTCTTTTGAGGATGAATTCCTTCTCCCTTCCATCCCTCACATTTCTGGTTTTTCATTCCTTTCTTGATTACTGGTTTAAAAATTATTTATTTATTAGAATTTGTCAAACAAAAATGAGAACAAGCATAAAAGAATAAAAATACAGTGACAGGAACAATAGGCACGTTAGTGCACTGATATATGCCCCCTCTGCTAACCACTTAAGTATGATGTAAGGTCCATGGAAGTCAATTTGTGACTGAAACTGTGAAAATTTGTAGCTGAAACAACTGAATCAGGTAGAGCATTCCAGACTTTGACAACTCCATTACAGAAATCATATTTTTTACAGTCAAGTTTAGAACGATTTACATGAAGTTTAAAGGGGTTGTTAGCACGCGTATTATTGCGATTAAAACAAAAAAAGTCATTTACAGGTAAAACATTACTATGTATAATTTTGTATGCAATACCTAGGTCTGACCGCAAGCATTGCAGTTCTAAGTTATCCAAACTGAGAATTTTGAGCCTAGTAACATAGGGAATTCTATTGTGTACAGAAGAGTGCAAGATTTTTCTCGTGAAATACTTCTGAACCCGCTCAATTGTATTGATGTCAGATGTATGGTGGGGATTCCAAACAGTTGAACAATACTCTAAGATTGGTCTAGCATAAGTTTTATAAGCTCTGATTAGCAATACAATGTTTCCAGAAAAAAAAACTGCGCAAAATTAAATTTACAACTCTTAATGCTTTTTTAGCAACGCTGTTACAGTGAACTTCGGAGCATAGATGGTCAGAGATAAGTACACCTAGGTCCTTGACAAAGTGAGGGTCAACAGCTAGTTCAATGCCACCTGGCTTATAGAATTAGTATGTTCATTTTCATTATCAATAGAAATTTAAAGCAAACTAAACCAAAATTATCATAAAAACTTCCCCTCCTTATAAAATTATAAAATTTCCATTATTTTTTCTAACTGTGCTTTTATTTCTATCTACTCTCTATTTTATTGTGTGCTAAAGATTCAGGGGCCTTGAGCAGCAAAAAGAAGAGATTTGTTTTTCTTCTCCTTTCTTATGCAATTCTGCAAGCGTCTACTTAGGAAAAGAATGTTATTGAGTTCAATATGACTTACTCTTAGTAAGGAAGTATAAGATTGCAAATAGCATAACTTGACATCTACACCAAGTGATTACAGGTAGTCCAGAATTTATGACCACAATTGAGCCCAGAATTACTGTTGCTAAGTGAGAAAGATGTTAAGTGAATTTTGCCTCATCTTATGACCATTCGTACCACAGTTGTTGAGTGAATCACTGCAGCTGTTAAGTTAGTATCATGGTTGTTAAGCGAATCTGGCTTCCCCATTGACCTTGCTTGTCAAAAGGTTGCAAAAGGTGATCACATGACCGCAGGACACTGCAACCGTCATAAATATGAACCAGCTGTCAAACATTCAAATGTAAATCATGTGACCACGGGAATGCTGCAATGGTCATAAGTGAGAAAGATGGTCACAAATCACTTTTTTTCCAATGCCCTTGTAACTTTGAACGGGCACTAAACGAACTGTTGTAAGTTGAGGACTACCTTTACTTTATTTTCTCAAAAGCTGAAAGACTATGGATGCAAAGGAGATTGATGAAAAATTTGAATGTTTAGATTAAAAATGATATTTTTTTAAATTTTTTTATTGATTTTCAACACTTTTCTTTAAAATAACGATTACCATGGTTCCTTAAGCATTTCTACAATCATACAAAATTGTTTTTCATTTTCACATTTCCATAATACAGTTAATTCTATATCACATATCATAATTACACATATGTTTTTATTTACATATTTACATTTTACAACCTATGGTTTCACTATTTCCTTTCTTTTCTTCTTAATTTAGCCCATTGATACCATTTTTCCTAGATAATATAATGTTCTGAATCTTTTTGGTCCTTTAGATACATTGTAAGTCTATCCATTTCTGCACATTTGTAAATTTTTTTAATTACTACATTTTCCGGTGGTGTTTCTGCATTTTTCCAAAGTTGGGCAAAGGTTATCCTGGCTGTGGTCGTAATATGAACTAGATACTTAATGTTTTTATGATAATCTTTTTAAAATATACTCAAGAGAAATAGTTCTGGGGTAAATTCTATCATCTTGTTAGTTATTTCCAATAACCATTTGTGTATTGTATTCCAGAATTTTTTCGTTTCAGAGCACAACCTCCACATGTGAAAGAAGGTACCCTGTGTTTTTTTCCTTTTCAATCCGGAGTGTGGGACCAGGATGACGAGAAATAGTGCAACAATGATTTTCACAGGGGTCTCTGTTTCTGTGTGTTCTCTAGTCTTAATCAGTTTTTCTGGTTTCAGAAATGACATCGGGGCAGTGATATCAGATACACTGGCATGTAACATCTGGCTCGGCCCTGAAACTCATACCCAGCATAGCAGAGCTTCAACATTTATAACCAGCTGCTGTGGCCCAGAGGTAGAGCTCTTGCCTCACAATCAGGAGGTTGTGAGTTTGATCCTAGGTAGCAGCAGATGTAAGGGTCTCCTGCTTGGGCAGGGGGTTGGACTAGATGACCTGCAAGGTCCCTTCCAACTCTGTTAATCTGTTATTTGGGGTTTTTACAAAAAGCAATGCTCCAGGTTCAGCTAGTTTCCAGAATTGCAAGACAGTTCTAGCTGGTTGAAGGGAAGATTGCACTTACCTGATTTTTAGTAGAGTGGAGAGATGGGAGCAGTAGTGGGTTCTAAAACCCGTTGCTACCGGTTCGCGTGCGCGCTTGCGTGCACATGTGACACTTTTGTGCATGTGCAGAAGCGTCCTTGGTGGGTGGGCGGAGCTACCAGTGCTACCGGTACACTAAAACGCTGGATGGGAGAATAAGTGAAAGAAAGAGAAAACAGAATTATCAGTTCCTCTCTGTTGTTGGGTCCTAAAATGCTTGGCAGGTCCCATTGCTTGAAATGTTTCCCAACTCGGTCTAAGCATGGATTGGGGTTAATATCAGCTGCTTGAATCAAAGCAATATTCATTTAAACAAGGGGAGTCTCAATTAATATCTGGAGGAGAAGCCAACTCATTTTCTAGGGAGGCTAAGCTTGTGTTGCAGTCTGTCATCGCCTGGAAATTAACTTGTCAAATCTGATTAATAGTATTAGGGAAGAAGACTACCATCCTGGAAGAGGATTGTTCAGCTATGAGGTCAGGAAAAAAAAAAGATAACTAGTCTCACTGCTTTCAGCAGAGGATGTTACTGTTTCAAAGGAAATTGCGTGGGTTATATTCCTGTTCCTTCCCTTCCTGCTGAGACTTGGTACTGGTGAGAACATGGCACTTTTCTTACTCAACAATGGAGAGTTGTGTGGGTGTGTTCAAGACTGACATTAGTCTTGTTAATTGTGCTGCTTTTAGAATGCAATAGGACAGTGATGGCGAACCTATGGCACACCTGAGGATACGCGAGGCGTTGCCCTATGTCAGCTCCAGCGCGCATGCGCGTGCTGGCCAGCTGATTTTTGGCCTTCTTTTCGGCCATTTTCGCTCTCCCCAGGCTTCAGGAAAGCTTCCTGAACCCTGGGGATGGTGAAAAATGGGCCAACGGGCCAACCTTTGCTATTGGTTCGGAATTGTGAACGCACACGCGCGTGTGCTCGCTTCGCTCTCTCGCAGCACTTCTGCGCATGCGCAGATAGTCTGTGATGAAGTCCGGGCGGTTGGGCAGAGCCTCTCGCCGTTGCCGCTACCCGTTCGCCCAAACTGGGGTGAACCGATAGCAACTCACCACTGCATCCAATGATCCTATCTGGGTTGGTCACTGAGATCAGAGGTTTTATCTTCCGGCTTGTGCTGGAGCCCATCTTCAGGGAACCTCTCTTTAGAAGTTAGGCTAGCAGGGGTCCCCAAACTTGGCAACTTTAAGACTTGTGGATTTCAACTCCCAAAATTTTAGGAGTTGAAGTCCACAAGTCTTAAAGTTGCCAAGTTTGGGGACCCTTGGGCTAGAGAGACATTCCCTGAAAATGGCCTCCAGCACAAGTCTGAAAGCTCGGAAGTCAAAACCGCTTGTTCCGGTGACCGACCCAGATTGAATCCTGCAACATTGTCCTGGGACACATATATTTGCCTTCATTCGAGAGCCATCCAAGTTGAAAAAAGAGATTTCACTCAATATGATCAAGTTGTGGACAATTAGGCCCAAAGGAAGAAACCCCTAGACATGAGGATACCATTCGATTGTGAGTGTGAATGCACCTCCCCAAAAATAAATCTCAAATTAAAAAGTCTCCAGTTTTCGAACCCAACATCTAAGAAATTGAGCACCAATATACTTCATGAGCAAAATGGCTCACTGCAGTTGCATGAATGGCCATAAAAGTCAAAGAGCAGACTGGATGGGGAATGATATCAGGAGCAGAAATCATGCCAGCGATCAAATGCATTGGAGAAGGACTGGAACATCTCACTTTGCCAAGAAAACTAAGACAAATCCTCATCAAATGATGTGTAATGTTTTCTAGAGACATGCAACATTTTTGGGTCAATATAGCTCATTCTTGTTAGAAACATTTTCCTAACATTCCATTGGAATACGCCTTCCTGTGACTTCAATCTGTTATTCTATTATCTGCAGTTTTGAATGGGTGAGAAAACACGTCCTGACAGTTATCTGTATAATATTCCTTTAGGTATTTTAAGATGCTATCATATTCCCCTTCAGTCATCTTCTGTTATCCCTGTGAGGTATACCAGATCAGCAAACTGACTCCACAGGAAGATTAAAGCTATAATTTATTGAGATAAGATACAGTAACACAATCTGATTGTGCTTTCCTTTTATATCTCTTTTTTCTTATATGCCAAAGAGTTAAGGAGGCATTTGCCTGAGTTGCTTCCAAATACTATCTTGCTTCCCAAGATTTAAGGAACGGTTCAGCCCTTTTTGCTTATTAAATAGCTGTTGCTTATTTCCCATGGGATGATCTCTCTCTTCCTTTTCAAACTACAGTGCTGAGGGTAAGATGACAGATGTAGTATCATTGTGGGCGTGGGACTTGGATTATAATGTTGTATCTGAAACCTCTTCTGTTTTGACCCCTCTCCCACAGATGCTACTGCTTCCTTATTCAAAGAGAGGACTATATTTACTTTCTTCCAGGCATTTTGCTATTGACTATTTTTACAGGATTTCTTGTAATTAATATAGAATGGTTTGGTAACAATTTCAGCCAGTTCCTTCAGCACACGAGGACTGACTATTCTTCCGGTCCAAGATATAAACAGATATTCTATATTAAAATCAAGTTTTAGTCCTGCACCTTAATCTTTCTCTTATCAAGAGTCGTGGTGGCGCAGTGGTTAGAGTGCAGTACTGCAGGCTACTTCTGCTGACTGCCGGCTGCCTGCAGTTTGGCAGATTGAATCTCATCAGGCTCAAGGTTGACTCAGCCTTCCATCCTGGGTAAAATGGGGACCTAGATTGTTGGGGGAAATATACTGACTCTGTAAACCGCTTATAGAGGGCTGTAAAAGCACTGTGAAGCGGTGTATAAGTCTAAGTGCTATTACTATCAATGTCTTTCAGGAAAGCAAAAAGTTTATTGAAGAAGACAAAACTAAGAATTAATTTGCTCCCTCTGCCTTTTATTTGTTACCTATTAGCATTTTGCCACCTTCATTGATTAGCTGATTTCCCCTCTTTCCCTTTTATTTAGTGCACATATAGGAAGCACTTTACATTTTATTAATACCCTTTGCTGAACTCAGCTTATTCAATTCCACAGTTCTGAACTATCCATCTCTACTCTTCCAGTAACCTGGCCTTCTTTTCATTTTCTGTATGTGTGTTTTTTGCTTTCCAAATCCTCCCTATAGATATACTGTAGATATAGATGATATACTGTAAATAAAGATAGATAATTTTAATTCCTCTTTTTTAATGACTTCTCACCCATCTTTAGTTCATTTTCCCACTGACTTCTCTGACCATGGGAATCTGCTCATCATTGGTCAAACTTACAAACTTCTGGTGGTCCCCCCCCCATCAGATTCTGCATTTGATTATGGTCAGGTTTAGTGTCCTTTCAGATCCAGAACTCCAACATTGTAGTGTCACATTTTCCCAGTATTCCTGGTACTGGTATTTGCCCAATGAAGTGTTCCCTCTCCAGTGATCCTACAGGATTCTTTGGATGCCACATAACTGATCCTTAGATTATATGATAGCCTGCAAAATATTTTAGGCAGTGATATTAGTCTGCATAGAGGAACCACAGATGGAAATCTTACCAAATAGATGCATGAATAATTTAAATTGGCTTATAACATCTTCCTATGTTGCAAAGTAATGCTACCTGGATCTTACCTGATACCTTTTGTTTTGATCATTGTAAATATTGGTAACAATAAAATACTAATTTTCCTCTCTCCCCCACCTCCCGTCCAAGAAAATAAATAGAAACAATTTGCTAACATTACGGTTATAGGAATTGGATATGTCTAGTCTAATGAAAAGAAGGACTACGGGAGACATGATAGCACTGTTCCAATATCTGAGGGACTCCTACGAAGATGAGAAGGTCAAACTATTTTCCAAAGCACCAAAAGGCGAGACAAGAAACAATGGATGGAAACTAACCAAGGAGAGAAGCAACCCGGAACTAAAGAGAAATTTCTTAATGGTAAGAGCAATCAACTAGAGGTGGCGCAGCAATTAGAGTTCAGTACTGCAGGCTACTTTAGCTGACTGTGATCAGCAGTTCGGCTGTTCAAATCTCACCGGCTCAGGGTTGACTCAGCCTTCCATCCTTCCGAGGTAGGTAAAATGAGGACCCAGATTGTTGGGGGCAATATAAATATACATTGCTTAATGGTGTAAACCGCTTACAGAGTGCTTGCACTATGAGATGGTATATAAGTCTCATAAATAAATAAATAAATAAATAAATAAATAAATAAATAAATAAATAAATAAATAAATAAACAAACAAATAAATAAATAAATAAATAAATAAATAAATAAATATACATTGCTTAATGGTGTAAACCGCTTATAGAGTGCTTGCACTATGAGATGGTATATAAGTCTCATAAATAAATAAATAAATAAATAAATAAATAAATAAATAAATAAATAAATAAATAAATAAATAAATAAATAAATAAATAAATAAATAAATAAATAAATAAATAGATAGATAGATAGATAAATAGATAGATAAATAGATAAATAAATAGATAAATAGATAAATAGATAAATAGATAAATAGATAAATAAATAAATAAATAAATAAATAAATAAATAAATAAATAAATAAATAAATAAATAAATAAATAAATAAGTAAATGGAACACCTTGCCTTCAGAAGTTGTGGGTGCTCCATCACTGGAGGCTTTTAAAAAGAGACTGGCTAACCATTTATCTGAAATGGTATAAGGTCTCCTGCTTGAGCAGGGTTTTGGATTCGAAGCCCTCCAAGGTCCCTTCTAACTCTATTATTCTATGTTCTATTTCTTTGTGTTCCTGTGTTTAGCATTTTGGCAAGTCTCCATTGCTCTCCAAATTCCTAGTATTGGTCTACCAGCAATTCTGCATTTGGGTTCCTTTACCTAATTCTGTTGCTTTGAAGGGACCTCCAGGAGCTGGTAGTCAGAGTGAGACATGAGCCTCCTGCAATGGGAGCACAGATCATCCCTGCAAGCACAAGGCTTTGAAGTTATATACCTCCATATTTCGGGGGGGGGGGCGGAATTCACTACCTGGTAAAGGGTTTTTGTCAGCTGCACATATTGCACAATGTCACTACCTTTGGGTTATGATGTCAAGGGATCAACAGGAATAGCATTAGCACTAGCACTTAGACTTATTACTCATTCATAGTGCTTTATAGCCCTCTCTAAGACACAGCCTATTGCCCCCAACAATCTGGATCCTCATTTTTACTGACTTCGGAAGGATGGATGGATGAGTCAATCTTGAGCCAGTGAGAATCAAATTGCTGGCAGTCGGCAGAATTAGCCTGCAATACTGCATTCTAACCACTACGCCACCACTGCTCCTAACTCATCTAACTTCACTACCAGGTTTGCACCTTCAGCTGGTAGATTTCACTACCAGGTTTGCACCTTCAGCTGGAAGACAGTGTCTCCTATGGCTTATGCACAGCGGCTTCTTTGGGGGAGAAAAAGGACAATGAGCGAAGCCTGTCTTTGTTAACTTGGATACAGATCCCTGTCGTCCTTTCCTGTGCAGCCAGCAAAGATTCAGGCCCTTCCCTTTTCTTTTCTGTGAAACTATTTGAAAGGATTGTACCTGGGAGGCATTAATATATTTCTCATCTGCAAAGAGAAGAGGCTCAATAAATTATCTGAGAAGACTCGAAAGTTTGAAGCGAGACACAGATTGCACTTTCTATCAATAAAGACTGCAAGCTATTATGCATGCACCGTTCTTTGGAGACAACAATTTGATTTTCTTGGTGGCTTGTCTTTTGCTTTAGCCCTTGGAAATCTAAAAGCTGATATACACAAAGGGAAGATAAAGTGTGAAGTTACTCATGTGGAAAGGCTAGTGCTGAATGAGCCATTTTCAAATTAAGTTCCCTCTTTCTCCCAGAAAAGGAACAATGTGGAGCTCACAGCTCATCAATACAAATGCTTGCATAGAGTTTTAGGTTGTTCGTCCTCTTCAACGATGAACAGGGCTGAGATTTTATTTTCCATGTTGCAAGTGGAATATTTACAGGATAATCTGCATTGAAAAATTAATTCCCTTTATAAAGCATGCAGATTAAGCCATAAACCCAGATGCTATGCTTGCCTTCAACAGACCTGAGATTTTTCCTGGATTGTGCGACCTCAGACTTCAAGTTGGAGATTGCTAACTTCCTCATAAGGAAGAGGAAGAGGGAACCTTTTATACAACCTTTTGATACTTTTTATTAGAAGACATGAAGAAACCAAATTTAGTATAAATTACAAATATATAACTCTCTCCTTTCCAGCAAGCATTGTCTATTTGTTTACCAAGACTAATAATAAAAAATACAGTGAATACCATAGATTAAAAAACAAATTAAGGGATGATCAATGAAAAGACAACCTTAAAGAAGAAAGTGCCCAATGACCTCTATACATCATAGCTATGGATAAAAGTTAACAAAATTGGCTTGTTACTGGAAAAGCATAAATAGAGTATTTTGCATAGTGAGGACCTCGGATAAAGCAGGGTCCAGTTGCATTAAGGCAAGGGTGTCAAACTTGCAGCCCCCGGGCCAAATGCATCACATGTTGGCCATGCCCACCCTCATTTTAGCGAAGGGGAAAAAAGTCACGATACGTCACGTGAGAACATGACGCCGCGAGTTTGACATCCCTGCACTAAGGCAAACAGAATTTCCTGGAGATACCTTGCTTTGAAATCTGGAGGCCCCAAAAGGGCATCTTCAAGGGTATTAAGGGTGGATTTAAAGGTAAAGGTAAAATGTTCCCGTTTCCAACTCTAGGGGAAAGTTTCCACTCATCTCCATTTCTTAGCCAGGTGAGCCAGCATTGTCCAAAGACATTTCTGTGGTCATCTGGCCAGCATGATTATATGCTGAGGTGCATGGAATGCTGCTACTCCCCCCCGGAAATGGTACCTATTTATCTACTTGCAGGTGCATGCTTTCAAGGTGCTAGGTGTGCAGGAGCTGGGGCAAATAACAGGAGCTCACCCGGTTGCACAGCTCTTGGGTCTCAAACCCAGGCCGTCAGCTTTCCAGCTGACAAGCTCAGAATCTTTAACCACTGAGCCACTGTGCCCCCTTAACCACAGATTTAGGTATTCCTTTACCCTGTCAATCCATAAGGCCTAGATAGGCTTTTAGTTTTCACTCAAACAGAATGAAACCATAAACCTGAGCTTAACCCTAAGGGATATCTAGGCTTTATAGAGAAATACTACTCATAGCAATACAGATAGTTGAAGATAGAAATTTTAGGGCAACTAACACCATCCCTCATCAGCTCTTTATCATTGATGGGCCTTTCAACTGTAAAAAAAAAAGACAAAGGAGTCCCTGTGGTTTTTACTCTGCTAGTCGTTGCCAACTATAGGGGGCAGTGCTCATCTCTGGTTCAAGGCCATTGAGCCAGTGTTGTCCAAAGACATTTCCACAGTCATGTGGCCAGCATGATGTCATGGAGCACTGTCATCTTTCCACCAAAGTGATACTTATTTATCTACTCACATTTGCATGCTTTCAAACTGCTAGATTGGCAGGAGCTGGGGCGAGGATGGGAGCTCACTCCATCCTGTGGTGCTTGGGTCTTGAACCTGGGTTGCTGGCTTTCCAGCCAACAAGACCAGTGTCTTAATTGCTGAACCACCATGCCACCACTTTCAACTGTAGGAATTCAATATTTAGCTGAAATAGATGTTCCATTAATTTGATGCAGTAAGCACAATGATTTAAACCAGTGCTTCTCAAATAGTGGGGCGGGCTCCCCTGGGGGCGCGTGGAGCAATGCCAGGGGGGGTGCATGACCCCGGGGAACGTGCTTTTTTTTGCCGCAGGGAGTAGGGTTTTTTTGCACCGAACAATAGCACACAGCACAGAGCAGGATATATGAAATGCAGATAACAAACCCTTAAGAGACACCATGGAAAAATATTTAACAGGGATGAAAAGAAAGGAGGAGAGAGGCAGAGATAATGAGACAAACGTAAGTCTCCCGAAAGCTAAGACGAGGAAATATGACGAAGCGTATGTAGCGCTTTGCTTCACTGTGACTACTGTGGGAGACGAGGAAAGACCGGTATGTTTACTGTGTCTAAAAATGTTGGCAGTGGACAGCATGAAGCCAAATAAATTAAGGCATCACTTAAACACATTACACCCCAATCACGCTGATAAGCCGCTTGAGTTTTTTCAGCGAAAACGTGCCGAATAATCGTCCCCGCAGAGAGTTGGGGGCATGCGAAATGTTTACTTCTTCCTGGGGGGGGGGGCGTAACAGAAAATAATTGAGAAGCACTGATTTAAACAGATTTTGTCAAGGAATTATCCAAGGGAAATGTACAATTGCTTTCATCATTGCTCACTAATTCAACCAAGTTTGGTTGAAATGATAGGTAGCCAGGTAGTAGCACCAGTTTGGGAAATCTAAGGATCAGTGAAATCCAGGATCAAAGTGCTACTAGAAGTTCACTGGATATCCTTTGGTTATTCTTAGTCCAGCTACTTGACTAAATAGAATTGGAATCTGTAGACTTGGAATCTTATTATGCTGCCCAAAATCTTTTGGGAGAAAGGCTGAGACAAGACATCATGAATTGTATTTGATTAACAGAACAGGAATTTGTGTGTTTAATCCCCCTCCTATAGGCATCATTATACCATATGAGATATGATGTATCATATAGTAGCAAACCCCAAAAGCTTAGTGTTATTCTTTGTCTTTAAGTTAAAGTGACCAGATTTTTTTTTCTTCAAGCGGGACACCATTGAGGGGGTGGGTTTCTCCATTTGAGTTTTGCCCTCTGCGCATGCGCAGAACGCTGCGCATGCGCAGAGGGCAAAACAGCAAATGTCGGCATCCAGGTGAGGTGGGGGGGAGGGGGGGGGAGGCGGGAGGGCGCTTGGATGCCTGCAGCTCGCGACAGGTAAGCTGCCGGCGGCCTCCTTTCCCCGTCTCCTGCCTCCCGTTCGTTGCTTGCCAGCCTGGCCGAAGGGAAGGCTGGAGGCGAGGAAAGGCCTCCCGAAAGGAGGGGAGGCTTCGGGAGCCCGCCTCCCTTTCGGCCCGAAAGGGAGGCGGGCTCCCGAAGCCTCCCCTCCTTTCGGGAGGCCTTTCCTCGCCTCCCGCCTTCCCTTCGGCCGGGCTGGCTCGCCTCCCCTCCTTTCGGGAGGCCTTTCCTCGCCTCCCGCCTTCCCTTCGGCTGGGCTGGCAAGCAACGAACGGGAGGCGGGAGACGGGGAAAGGAGGCCGCCGGCAGCTTACCTGCTCCAAGCATCCAAGCGCCGCGGTCTCCCGGTCGCCCGCCCGGCCCCAGGGCAACGGCGGCAGGGAGGCGACGGGGGGAAGAAAGGGGAGGGGGACGAGGAAGGGCTGTTTGCGCCGCTCGTAAGCTCAAAGCGGCGACAGCTCCTCGTCCCTCACCCCTCCCAACCGCAGCGGCGCCTCCGAGGGCGGGGCTAGGGATGGGGCGGGGGAAGGAGAGGAGGAGCAGCCTCCCTTCCCCCTCCCCCCAGCTTCCAGCGCCCGCCCGCCGCCAACGCCGGCCCAAGCTGAGAGGCCTGCTGCCTTTCAGGCCGATTTTTTGAAAGAATGCCCTAGTCGGGCATTGTTTTAAAAAATTGGGACTTTTTAAGAGGGCGGGCGGGACGCGGGACAAATGGCGAAAAAGCGGGTGTGTCCCGCCAAAATCGGGACGTCTGGTCACCTTACTTTAAGTGCGCATGGTGGGGCTAAATACGCTTTAAAACATTAAGCATTTGATATAATCTAACCAAAATTAGGTGAGCTTGAGTTTGCTTATCTCAGTTTTTATATATTTAAAAGCTATATATCCATAGGGAATTGACACAGTTTTAAAAAAAGTTTCATTGATTTCATTGTGTGATTAAGTATGTGTTCAAGTTTATTCAACACACACATAAATCTCTCCATGGAAGCTATTGGATTGAAAACATCCGCCTTTGGTTAGCCCTTTTTAAATTTTTTAACATATTTATTTTGGTCTCCCCTTAACCTATTTAAAAATATTGTAATAATTTTGTTTCTGAACCTGAAATATGGGCCAGGATATAGATTGTTTCAAACCTAAAGGATATATAACTATAACTTGATTAATTAACTCATTAACTAAATTTAGCACCTGGCAGATCATTTCCTGGCAATGCTATAAAGGAGACAGAATGATTAAAGACTGCATTTTGAGCTATATTCTTTCCTTAGTCAAATGCACTGAAAGATGTATTTATATGAAGAGATTGGAGATACTGCTTAGAAATAGCAATGGAACCAATGATGTTACATTCTCTAGGGGAGACTGAGATATATTTGGCTTTGGTCCAAGCTCTTTAAAGAGGATGGCAGATGTCTTTTCAAAGGCAAATGCAGTTGAATCAAAAAAGATTGATGGTTGACTTGAGGAAGTCCTAAGCAAGGCCCTTCCTTTCCTCCTGACCTCCCAGAAACATCATAATGCCAGAGCCAAGCTGGTATGCTTAGCTGGTGAAAGGTAGCAGTGCTAACATAAACACTGTTTTAAAAAATTATTTTAGGGAATGACCTTTTTTTCTAAAGAAAAAGAAAAGAAAAAGAAATTAACTACCAAATAAGAAGGCGAAGCAAAATCACATGTCAAATGTGCATTGTTTTTAAAAGGTTTGTATGAAACATGTTTAAAAATCATCACTTGCATTTAAATAGAAACAGAAATGTGGTGTGTGTGTGTGTGTGTGTGTGTGTGTGTGTGTGTGTGTGTGTGTGTGTGTGTGTGTGTGTGTTGCCATTGTCTCTTTCCCAGGACTGAGAGACAAAAACTTTCACCTTAAACAGAACGTGAGCTGGAAAGCCCTTTAGCAGAAGATGTCTTCAAAATACAAGACAGGGCTTCTCAAACATAATTCAGTTCATGAAGATAAGGTTCAGAGTGCTCCAGAAGGATGCTTTGTCTGGGGCAGGGGTCAGCAACCCTCGGCTCTGGAGCCGCATGTGGCTCTTTCATCCCTCTGCTGCGGCTCCCTGTCACTGGTCAGCTCCACAATTGATAGGTCTTTCTGTTAGAGCAGGTAGAGGAAAAAGGACACCGTGCTAGGAGGAGACTCTATGGTGGGGAAACCAGACTTCCGGACGGCTCCAGAATTGAATGGGGGGGGGGCCCTTCCGGTTAGGACCTTTGTGGCTCTTTGAGTGTTTAAGGTTGCTGACCCCTGGTCTGGGGTGATCTCCAGAAGCATTGGGGTGTGTATGTCTTGCAATGTAGCCTTTTTCTGTTTGTGATTATAACAATGACAATAACTGTGATGAAGACAATGATGGGGCTTTGCTTAGCTCTTTGATTTCCTCCCAATACATAATTGTCCTGGAGCAAAGTTTATCTTCAAAGCAAACTGCAATGCCTTCCTGGATATTGGATTTTTGGAACTGCTTTTCTTTTCATCTGAGTTTAATCCCCTTCTTGTGAGAACACAAGTAAAGTACCCTCACTTAAGCAACATTTTCCTAGTTATTTATCAGGATATGAATTCCCAAATGGAGGTACTCAATAGGATTAAAACTATTAAATCCTACACTTTGCAGCATTTTAAAAAACTAGGCCAACAGTAGAACAAGAGCAGCAAAAGGTACAGCACAATTACAGTTTATTAAAATCCTGGCTCAGCAAAGAGTTTTTGTCTGGGGATAAAAACAGAATTAGCATCAACCCTCCCTACTGAGAATGTAGGGACTCAAGATTCATTTCACCTTGTTGGCTTCATAGAGAATCTCTGGCAAATGTGACATCTCCAGGATTGTTAAAACCTGAACAGGTACATAAAAACAAGGAAAAGTCTCTCAGAGCATTTTAGGAATGGATTCCATAAAACTCCAAGATGGAACCTTAACAGTTATCCTTTCCTTACAAGAAAGTTGTGGTTGGTTACAAAGAAGAATAGCATCAGTGACTCACACACTACTGCTTCTCATGGTCCATCACTAGAGGCTACAGCACTTGTGTTGATCAGAATGGAAGATCCAAAACTGGCTCACACTTGTCAACTGTAGACTGGACTAGGAAACCAAAATTATGACTGTTAACAACTTTTATTATAAGATTAAAGAAGTAACAGAATCTTAACAAGTCTCAATGTGCTTCCCCCCTCCCTCCTTCCTTCTCTCTGTCTAATAAAGAGAAAGAGAGAGTCATGCCTGAAACACTTTCTCAAATTACATTTCTGCCCTAGACTCAAATTTCTTTTATCTGGCTGTTGTCTTGGTTGAGGCTCTTACTCCAGTTCCTCAAGGTTGCTCTTACAGGCCATCGGCTGTAAGCCGGCCAAGTAGCTTAGTTTGAAATGAGAAGCCAGAAAACTGCAGATCATTCAACCATGACTTAGTATGATGCATGAACTCAGTCCTAATGTTCCAGTGCATTTGTCTATGGAGATTCTCAGACATCCAGGTCATAGTTGTCCCAAAGGTGCTTTTTCAGGAGGCAATTGGACTTTCTTATTTTTCTTTGAAGGTGTTTTGCTTCTCATCCAAGAAGCTTCTTCAGCTCTGAAGAGGCTTCTTGGATGAGAGGCGAAACGTTTTCAAAGAAAAACAAGAAAGTTCAGTTGCCTCTTGGAAAAGCACCTTTGGTTCCAATGCATTGTTCAAGTAAGGCCAGGTTGCATTCATTAAAGTGCAGCTGGATATACAGAATATCAGCTGAACAAGGATTTCTAGGAATGATAAAAAGGAATATCCAGATTCCAATCCTCTTTATTTTAAATGTGATTCCTGGCATTGTTTTGCAAATGAAAATCCAGTGCTGAAAAGATTCTGTCCTTCCCCTTTCCTGGTCTACACCCCTTCCCAAAACAGGTCCCAACCTTCCTTCCACTTGTCAATCCTTTTGCATTTTAGTGCTCTTCCTACATTGCCACATTCCAGCTATCCAAGATCAAACATGACAGTGGGGGCCAAGAGGTATAATTTGAAAAGCATTTGCATTAAGCCTTCCAAACTTCTGACAACAGTAAAAAAAAAAAATCCCTTTTCCTCAGTTTCCGTAGTGTGTATTTTTTTAAATGGAGCTAATTTAATGAGGATACACCCCAGTGTTAATAAGTATCACTTTGTGGTGTATTACGCAGCCTGGGGAGTGGCACCCCAGAACCTCCCAGGTTTACTGGAGAATTTGAAGCATGTGTATAATTAACTGGTACCAAAAGCAGGGCTTATAGGAAGTGGTTTTCACCTCCCCCTTTGTCTGGAGACGAAAAATGTCCTACAGGCCGTCCCTTACAGTATCGTTTGATTTGGAAACAGATAGGACATTTTGTGCTAAACTATGGCTTACTGAGCTCTGTTCACATGCACTGTTGGCCCAGCAGCCATGGCTTGCATACCATAATAACTGGATTCATGTATGCTAAACCCAATCAATTGCATCTTTTAGAAAAGGATAAAAGTACCCCAGGATTTCAGGCTATAATGTAATTACCATATTTTTCGGAGTATAAGACGCACCTTAGTTTTTGGGGTGGAAAATAGGGGGGAAAATCTGCCTACCAAGTATTCATCTGGCTAGCGTCCTTAGTCTGGTCAGTTTCAGCACATTATTTTATACCCTGGTTAGGGCTTAAAAAAACCTTATTCGGAGGGAGTAGCAATGAAAAAGCCTGCAAGCTGGTAAGAGCCGGGAAGATCGTTAGTGCCTCGTTAGGGCTGAAAAAAAGCTTTGAGTATAAGACGCACCCAAATTTTCAGCCTCTTTTAGGGGGGAAAAAGGTGCGTCTTATACTCCGAAAAATACGGTATTCCTCAGAAAGTAGGCAAGAAAATTGGGAGAAGATTGTAATCTGGATTGTAACATGTTTTTTTCCCCTGTCTTCCATATTCTCATCATATAGATCACCCGCTCTCTCACTTTCTTTGGGCTTCCAGTACTCTTTTAGCCTTTCCCTTCCTTCCCTTTCTATTTAAGGGACAGTACGAGATTTATGTACTTAATCATTTACAATACAAATCTACATTGGTCTGTTCAGAAATAAGCCCCATTGCATTCCAAAAGCCTCGCTCCTAGGGAAGCAGCATAGGTTTGCAGCCTTCACCTCCTTCACCTTAAAAATGCAAATCTTCAACACTGAGTTGCACAGAGGCTGAGAAAGGATGATGGTGTAAGGTGCTAACCAATTAGAGCAATCTCTAGGCAATCTTTCTCTGTTCCGATGAGTCACTCTGAAAAAGACGTGGAACCAGTTTTTGCAGTGCTTGCCCTGGTACTGAGAATTATATATTTGAATTATATGTTGTAAAACCTGCCTCCAACCAATCCCTCTTTCTTATAAATGGTACATTTTTTTCTTCCTAAAGTTTTTAACTGCACTGGTAGAAGATTGGGAAGAATTATGAAGCTCTCTATCATTATGGCATATCTACCTCCCCAACACATTTTAATTGTGGCAGGGAGGGGGAGGTGTTGCTGGGCTTGGGTACAATTGGGACAGCAGAAATGAGAACGTACTAATCCCCTCTTCTTGAAAGGCAGCATCTTCCAGCTCCAACTGGGTCCCAGTTAGCCCAGCTGCTGTGGTCTAGAGGTGGAGAGCTTGCCTCACAATCAGGAGGTTGTGAGTTCAATCCTAGGTAGAGGCAGATGTAGGGTTTCCTGCTTGGCCAGGAGGTTGGACTAGATGACCTGCAAGGTCTCTTCCAACTCTGTTAAAGCTGAGTTAAAGCTGAGTCCCCACTTAGGGAATTCAGAAGAAATGAGGAACTATAACAGAATGACAGAGTTGGAAGGGACCTTGGAGGTCTTCTAGTCCAACCCCCTGCTCAGGCAGGAAGTCTCAGATTAAAATCCTTACCAAGCTGTGAATGACCTTGAGTGATATCTAAGAACCTTAGTTCCAGTGGTCTCACCTGATGACCGGTACAATCATACCATATATCCCTCCCTTACTTCTCTGCCTCATAGACTAATGGCATTAGCCTCATTGCCCACCCAACCCCCTGAACTGATGTTCTGGAGCAAGATCTTGACGGGCGGGGAGAGGAGGAAAACAAGAAGGCTGTCTATTCCTTCCATATAACTCTGCTTAGAATTGTTAGTTTCTGTGTCATTAGCAGCAGGGATATTCACCACTGAGGGTATTTGTAAAAAGTAGGTAGGGCTTCCAGCAATTCCATAATGTGCAGTTAGATTACAGGGGTCTGCAACCCGCGGCTCTGGAGCCGCATGTGGCTCTTTCATCCCTCTGCTGCGGCTCCATCGCTCAAAATATGCGTCACAACTGCCAATGTGCAACACCCACTGGCACGTGATTTATTGAGCTTTTCGACCCATCTTTTTTTCGGAGTTCAAAATGTTTTTGTTGCATGCAAAAATAAAAATGTGTTGTCTCTATAGCAGGTCATTGATTTCACAAATGCAACACACTATAGTTTTTTTATACATAGCATAACAGTAAAAAATGATACTGTATATGCAGTGTTATCTTCATTTTAGATGTCAAAAGGGTTTTGTGGCTCCCGGTGTTTTCTTTTCTGTGGGAAACGGGTCCAAATCACTCTTTGAGTGTTTAAGGTTGCCGACCCCTGAGTTAGAACAATCAGAAACTATTACCCACCTAGGCTTTCTAATGTCTTTAGTAGTGTGATACATAACCAGTGTGGCAGTAGGGTGCTTTGGGGAGTCCACCCGTTATCTGCCTTGAGTAGTCTTAGGGCTGCAAAAACACAGCATCAATCTGACATGAGGGCACCTAGCTGACCCTCAGTCGGCTGTGAGACAACCTGCAAGTGTGTGCTGATTTCCCCCCAGCTTGATAGTGCTGCCTTGCAGCCTGTCAAGCACCTCCAGGGGGCCATCTAAATTCCAATTACCAGGCATACATCAATAGTAATTTTGCCCATTTGTCAGGAGGGGAGGACCTGATACCATGCTATGGAATTAAGCATGACACTCTGCTATTGCCTGCAGATTCATTATGTGAAGACCTGGCTCTCTAGAGAAGGCTCTAAAGCTGTGAAAGATGGAAGGAAAGAGGATGACCAGCAGCAAGATGGATAGACTCAGTTACAGCAGCAATGGGTACACCTAAGGGAGTCCTGAAAGATTGTCACAAAGTAAAATCTATCTATGTGGTTGCTAAGAGTCAACACAAACTTAATGGCACATAATCAGTCAATGACTACAGATTAAGGAGTTGTTAAAAAGACCTCCTTTAAATTAATTAATTCCTTCCTTCCTTCACCACCAGTTCATTTTAGGAGCTCATTCATAAAAAACAATGTTGTGCTTTCTACCTGTTCTTGACTACATGCTGTTTTCTTGGCAACAATGTAGAAGTGGCTTATCACGATTGCCTTCTCCTGATAGTGAAGTCTTCTACATGGTTACCTTAATATTATTTCCTCTTGGATTGGCAGAAAAATATGTTGATATAAGTTGTGGTGACCCCACAACTGAGCTTTAAGCACTTTAGCAATGTGATCAATTGAAGGATGTCTTGGTCTCCTTTCTTCTTCCATGTAGCATCACCAACCAGCAAGAAAACAAACAGTTGTTCTCCACAATAAGTGGCATGGTGGAATTGGGTGATTCTACACGGTCTTTTCCATTTAAAATAGCTATGAGGAGATCAATAGAGCGATAGTAAAATTTAACTTAGATTGTTAATATTTGGCATTGGTATAAAACTATATCAAAGGAGTAACTTTGTGACTGGTAGAACCAGAAGTATCCTACGGAATGTATGAAATGCAACATAATCTCACACACTGAAAACAACACAATAAAGTAAAAATCATGGCTGATATAATCTTGTTTAGAAAACTGGCAGTTGACTACTTTAATAGTAATTTTATTAAAAATTACAATTTCAAAGATAAAAAATAGAAGGTACAGAAAAGAAAAAGAAAATAGAAAAAAGAAAAAAGAAAAATTAGAATATAGTAAAGACAAAGAAAGGAAATATTATGTAGAAATGACTTCCTCCTTCATCACAACACTATCAGCAATTTTTGTAACTTATTACCTTTTTTAAAAATACAACAAATGATCTCTTTCTCCCATATTTCATCTTTTATCCACAAACAAATCTTTAAAACCTTGTCATTTCAGCAAAAGTCCATTGAGGGTTGCTAAAGATAACAAGACAATAACAATCTATTTTAACCTTGATCAAATAAACCAACGTTGTATTCTTTTCTTCATCTTTACTCCCTTCAAATAATGTCCTAAAACTTGATTTCTTTTAATTTCTTCTTTACCCCTTTCTCATAACATTCTTCAAAACTTTAACAAGCCTCCTTTGTAAATCCAACATAGGAAGATTATCCAGGTCACTCTCTTGGTTTGCTATTTGTATGTACCTTTTAATTATGAAAACATAAGCTGGTTCTATTGTATGTCCGGTGTAAGATCTTTTTCCATATATTTCTTGTAGCCTGTGATTTTTAAGTCCATTTTAAAATCCAAGTCCAGATTAAGTTTTGTACAGTAAAACCTGATCCTTTTTTAAGCATCTTTTAATCTTTAGAGGCAGACACTCTTAAAATTAACTTCTGGGTCCATTTTTGAAAAATATCCTTTAACATGTCAAATGTTAAAATATTTTATTCCATTCTGTATTAGTAAGTCAAATTTAAGTTTTCTTCTCCTTTAATTGAGGTCCTTGGTTCTTTCTAATTCCCTCTACTGTCCAACCTTCAAATGTTCTATCATTTTTAAAGATTAAAAATAGCAATAGAATTACAATGCCTAGAGACTATATGGAGGGAAAGCCATGCCCCCAGCATATTTAAATAGCCAATAGGAACTGGCATACCCTTGTCTCTGACTATGCCATTGCTAGTCTCATCACTGCACCATTGTAGATTTGTCCTATGGAAAACTATATCAGGATAACAGGGGAAAAGATCGCTCCAATGGTAGAACAACAAGTAGGACTGTAGGCTGCCTTTGCAGCAGGCTGGGGAAGAGAAAGAAGTGTCATCATGTGGAGGCCTTCATGATATGTTTTTATTATGAGGACATCATGAAGCATCATGAAGCATTTTCATGCCATGGTTAGGGGTAGAAGATGATGAACTTTTTTTTAGTCTTTTTAAAGACTAAAAATACTGTATTTTTCGGAGTATAAGACACACCTTTTTCCTCCCTAAAAGTGGCTGAAAATTTGGGTGCGTCTTATACTTCGAATGTAGCTTTTTTTTCCAGCCCTAACTAGGTGCTAACAGATCTTCTCAGCTCTTACCTTGCAGGCTCTTTCACTGTTACTCTCTCAGAAGAATGTTTTTGCAGCCCTAAGTCTTTGCAGGGTTTTTTTCATTGCTCTACTTGCTCTGAATAAGTTTTTTTCTAGCCCTAACCAGGTGCTAACGATCTTCCCAGCTCTTACTGGCTTGCATGCTCTTTCATTGTTACTCTCTCAGAAGAAGGTTTTTTAAAGTCCTAACCAGGGGATAAAATAATGTTCTGAAGCTGACCAGACTAAGGATGTTAGCCAGATGAATACCTGGTAGGCAGATTGTTTTCCCCTATTTTCCTCCCCAAAAACTAAGGTGCGTCTTATACTCCGGTGTGTCTTATACTCTGAAAATACGGTATAATGTTAATGAGCTGTATTAGTTTTAGAGTGCATACCCATGTGGATCCAGGATTATAATACCTCACTTATAACCATAGCTTTTCTTTGAGAGAAACATATTGGAAAAAGGGGCTGGGGGAGGAGTTTACGTGTTTTGCTTTGTTAAAAACTATGTTTAGACCACTTTAAAGTTTACATTATTATTTGGGGTGTTTTCACTTATAAGCTGATGGGAAGCAAAGCCCCCAAGTTGTTTTCCAGGGTTAGTCAGAGGAAGCTTAGAGAATGTATGTGAAGAAATGAAATTAAGGGGCCATGGGAATCAGAGGAAAGTTGCTTGTTCTTCAGAAATATACACAAGCCCATCAAAATTGCCCTCTTGGTTTTAAATGACATTGAATGCTTATACCATAGACTAGAACTTTGCTGAGAAACCTGAAGGATGAAGATAAAAGGATCATAAGGGAGAGCACCATAGTTCTTTATAAGGAGACATACATCAAGTAAATGCAATAATTAACATCACCATCACAACAACCCAAGTTGGTTGCCATGTCCTGTTCTTATCTTGAAAAGTCCTGACATCGTAGAGGGAATTAAACTAATTTGAGCATGTAATTTTAATGGCCCTTTTCATACAAAACATCCTTAAAGCAATACTGTATGTTTCCAGCTCTATCCATCTCCAGTTCTATGGTCTGCGCTCTCTCTCTCTCTCTCTCTCTCTCTCTCTCTCTCTCTCTCTCTCTCTCTCTCTCTCTCTCTCTCTCCTCTCTCTCTCTCTCTCTCTCTCTCATGGACAGTTGAGTGTTATGCAGAAAAATGTTTAAAAAATAAGCCTATTTGAAATCTGAAAAAGTATGTGCAGTCTATATTACAACATGAAACAATGTCATATGGTATGTTTTCAGATTCTCACCACCACCACCATCACAGTTGCATAACTGTATTGTAGAAATTATTAATGTGCTCTGTTTGGTAGCTCTGTTATCTTTCTGTGCTTAAGGGCAAATATCTGCCATTCTTCCCTGTCTCCTTAATAGTATGTCAGAGCCTCAGCAAGGCATTAATACTTGGTGCCAGAAATTGGGAAGAAGAGTGCTACTTGGCTTGACAAATCCATCAAAACTGGGTTTGACCATTGATGGGTTTTTTCATTGAGCAAATGTATGTAATTGTCTGAGGGAGCTAACCCATTGCACAAATTTCCACTAGTAACTTGACATATCGCCTCTTGGTTGCCTCATCCAATTATTCCATCCATCATTAAGGCTAACAGAATGAAAGAGTGATGTTTTATATGAAGATCATTTGCTGTACTATTTCTATTTTTCATGCACAGTTTAAAATTTCCTCTCTTAGGCACTTATAGATTTTTACTTTTATCTTTCACCATTAATATTTACCACCAAGGAACTGAGAGTCAGGAAGAAGTCCCAGTTGTCTAGTTCGTATTTATAATGATATTGGAGGAATTTGCTCAAAAAGTCCAGTATTTTATTCTTTTTTTATCAGCTTGTCCTGTCCTGTCATAACTCATGCCCTCCCATATATAAATAGATAGCTTAAAAATTATATGGTTTTTTTTTTCATTTTTCTTTTCCTAAACTAATCAGTAAAAGAAAAACAATCAGTCACCAATTAATAACATGCCCCATGCCTTGTTTTACAACTTTGTTAAGTCCTTCAAAGTAGATGGTTTGTTGCATTCTAGGAGCAGCCTCAACTCTGATTGATAATAATAATAATAATAATAATAATAATAATAATAATAATAATAATAATAATAATAATAATAATAATAATAATAATAATAATAATAATAATAACAACAACAACAACAGAGTTGGAAGGGACCTTGGAGGTCTTCTAGTCCAACCCCCTGCTTACACAGGAAACCCTACACTACTTCAGACAGATTGTTATCCAACATCTTCTTAAAAATGTCTAGTGTTGGAGCATTCACAACTTCTGGAGGTAAGCTGTTCCACTGATTAATTGTTCTAACTGTCAGGAAATTTCTCCTTAGTTCTAAGTTGCTTCTCTCCTTGATTAGTTTCCACCCATTGCTTCTTGTTCTACCCTCAGGAGCTTTGGAGAACAGTTTGACTCCCTCTTCTCTGTGGCAACCCCTGAGATATTGGAACACTGCTATCATGTCACCCCGGTCCTTCTTTTCATTAAACTAGACATACCCAGTTCCTGCAACCGTTCTTCATATGTTTTAGCCTCCAGTCCCCTAATCATTTTTGTTGCTCTTCTCTGCACTCTTTCTAGAGTCTCAACATCCTTTTTACATCGTGGCGACCAAAACTGTATGCAGTATTCCAAGTGTGGCCTTACCAAGGCATTATAAAGTGGTATTAACACTTCGCGTGATCTTGATTCTATCCCTCTGTTAATGCAGCCTAGAACTGTGTTGGCTTTTTTGGCAGCTGCTGCACACTGCTGGCTCATATTTAAATGGTTGTCCACTAGGACTCCAAGATCCCTCTCACAGTTACTACTGTTGAGCAAGGTACCACATATACTGTACCTGTGCATTTTGTTTTTCTTGCCTAAATGTAGAACCTTACTTTTTTCACCATTGAATTTCATTTTGTTTGATAGCGCCCAATGTTCAAGTCTGTCAAGATCCTTCTGTATCTTGAGCCTATCTTCTGGAGAGTTGGCTATTCCTGCCAGTTTGGTGTCATCTGCAAATTTGATGAGTTCCCCATCTATCCCCTCGTCCAAGTCATTGATGAAGATGTTGAAGAGTACTGGGCCTAAAACAGAGCCTTAAAGCCTAAAAAGGAGCTGAAGTGGTGCAGTGGTTAAATGCAGCCATTGCAGGCTGACTGCTAGTTTAACAGTTCAGCTGTTCAAATCTCACTAGGCTCAAGGTTGACTCAGCCTTCCATCCTTCCGAGGTGGGTAAAATGAGGACCCAGATTGTTGGGGGCAATATGCTGAACTCTGTAAACCGCTTAGAGAGGGCTGTAAAGCACTATGAAGCGGTATATAAGAAAAGTGCTATTGCTATTGCTATTGCCTTGGGATACTCCACTGCATACTTCCCTCCATGTAGATGCAGTTCCATTGAGCACTACACGTTGAGTGCGGTTGGTTAGCCAATTTCGAATCCATCTGGTGGTGATGCTGTCTAACCCACATTTTTCTACTTTATCTAGTAGTAGATTATGATCTACTTTGTCAAATGCCTTACTGAAGTCCAAGTAAACCACATCGACAGCATTCCTCTGGTCCACTAATTTTGTCACTTTATCAAAGAATGCAATAAGATTAGTCTGGCATTATAATGCCTGGCATAGTCTCCCTTTCAGCATATGGTCACTGTCTTGTCCAGTTGTTTTGACGGAGGTTGTTGGCCTCTATGTTCTCTGCTAGTCATCAGTTGTTGGTTTTTGTTTTGTTTGTTGTTGTTTTTGTTTACTAAGCTTTGATCAGCAACCAGTCTGTGAGTCTGGTTGCAGAAGTCGGATCAATCAGTGTTCAACCAACGATGGCATCAACCACCAGCTGACTCACATGACCTCCAGCCAGGGTGACCCTCACCACCAGATGATCCTCATGTGGTGTGACCAGTTGGTCAGGTAACCAATTGACCACATAAGACCTATAGAAATGGAAGAGAACTGAAATAAGACACTTCAACTGAAGTTCTGCCGATGATAATACTTAGCCTAGTGATGAAACGTTTGGAAACTAAACAACAAGCTTGAAGAACAAACCATCACCACCAAGCTTGTGACTGATCCAAGAATGACCTGTTATGTGAAAGATTTATCATCAATTCTAGAAGCTTATTCTCCATTCAGCCCTCACATTTCCCAGCAGGTACCATTTTGGATTCATGTTCCCCTTGTTTTCTATTATCTACCCAGAGTCCTGCAAAGCTTCCCTTCCTGTTCCTTAATTTTCAAAAACATCTTTAAGTTACGTTGTTACTTTGCTTCTATGAACCTAAAAGATCAGTTCTTCCTTTGCCACAAAATTTTCGTAGACCTAAAGGGGAAAGTAGGAAAGAACAAGCGAATCTATTGTCTACTGCTTTGATTATTGAAGCATGGAACTATATTGGTACATAGGGTGGGGGAGAGAGGAGAAAAAGAAAAAAAAGGGAAGAGTCTTTATTGGTGCCAAATGAGATGATGAGGGAAGTGGGGGTTGGTTGGGGGAGTGAAGGCATCCAGGTGTGCAAACATTGGGGGCAAAGCACAGGAACTAGTGAAGAAAGAACAATTCCGAAAAGGAAAAGACAAGCACTAGTAGACCAGTTGATACAGAAGCCAACCAACAAGATTTGCCTTCCCTGCAGGGATGGGAAGGGCAAGAAGCAGGAGAATGACTAATCAGATCTCACAATGGCTGCAGTCCAGGTGAAGAACCAACAAGCCCCTTTGCTCAACCCACTGCAAACTCAGACTGGAATTTCTGAGGTTGGCTTAAGAATCAGCCAGCGGCATCATTGGAGAGAAGCAATTTAGGCTGCTGTGCGGAATTGCCATGAATCTCAGAATAAAAAGCAAGCTCCTAGCAATAAATTAGCAGAGTGACTTGGTTACATAGGAGAAATGCATCAAAGAAAGACAAAAATATGTAGATGCTTAGATGCAAATTGAGAAATAATGACTATTAATAGCAAAACAGTTCATTTAGTTTGGTAGGGAAGATGATGTTCAAGTGCTTGCTTAGTCTGTTGATGAAGAGCCAACTGACCTTTCCTGTTCATTTGTCTTAACATTCTTTAAATATTGGACTTGGACGGAACAAATCCAGAGGTGAAATGCTACTGGTTCAGCCTGGTTTGCTGAAACTGGTAGTAACAAATGCTTCCAGTTTTCCAAACTGTAGTAAAAATGCTTTTAAAAAGTTTTTTTTAAAAGGTTCCGAGGATCGCACAGCAAAGCTGATTGTCCGAATTATCCCCACCTTGCTGGCCTTCTGAAAAGCCATTAAGACATGGCTCTTCCTGCAGGCGGGGTGATTTTGACACAACTTTCCCCCATGTATGCATGGTTTTGTATGTCTTTTTAAAACTCTTTTTAAATTGTTTTAAATAATTTTATTGTTTAGTTGTTCCTTAAAATGTTGTATGCCGCCCTGAGTCCTCAGGGAGTAGGGCGGCATAGAAGAACACTAAATAAATAAACAAACAAACAAACAAACAAATAAATAAATAAATAGTCACAGATGATGAACCTTTTTAAAAAAACCTTTTTTAAAGCATACTTTTTTTTAAAGCATTTTTTTAAAACTACCTATTTGCCCGAACTGTGACTCTGTGAAGTTCCTGCTTGTTGCAGGGGCCATTTTGTGTGAAGTCCAGCTGCTTCTGCATTGTGTGTGAGTCAGTTGTGTAGGAGTCAGTTGTGTAGCTTTTGTGTTATTTTTGTGTAAAGTATGATAGTTGGTTTTTGAGCTCTCTGTGACTCTGTGAGGTTCCTGCTTGTTGTTGCAGGGGCCATTTTGTGTGAAGTCCAGCTGCTTTTGCATTGTGTAGGAGTCACTTGTGTAGCTTTTGTGTTATTTTTGTGTAAAGTATGATAGTTGGTTTTTGAGCTCTCTGTGACTCTGTGAGGTTCCTGCTTGTTGTTGCAGGGGCCATTTTGTGTGCTTTTGCATTGTGTGTGAGTCAGTTGTGTGGCTTGTGTTGTTTGTGTGTGAAGTGTGAAAGTTGGTTTTTGAGCTCACCCGTCACATGACCATGACCACCAAGCCACGCCCACCCAGTCACATGACCACCAAGAAACACCCACCAAGCCACGCCCACAGAACCTGTAGGGAAAATGTTTAGATTTCACCACTGACTCCAGATAATGTCTTTTATATCCTAGACTCCAGACAATGTCTTAAATAGAGGACAATACGATAATCTATAGAGCTGAACTTTTGGCTAACATATTGTTGGCCAAGCAGAAGTCCATTCTAAAAGGGAAACCATATTCACTGAGGTTAGATAAATGGATTTTCTCCAGGGTGTATGAAACCATGACTGCTCAGAAGATGCTCTTATCGATAGCCTTGGTAGTTAGCCCACATGAGATAGATATCAATAGAAACAGAGACCATGCAGAGATTGGAGCCTTTGGAGGCTTATTTATGACAAGGCCTTATTTCTATCTTTTATTTCTATAGCCTCGGTCCCTAGGATGGTGTTCAGGGACACCAATGTGCCTTGTTACATCTTCCCTGAGACTCAGCAGGCTTCTTTCTATGCCTGATTTTATTTAACTTTGGCTTCGTTTGGGGTAGTGGCGTGTGCTTATTTGTTTTGAAGCAAGACAGCTTGTTATAAAACAGACCACCGGCTTTGAGGCATCATTTTTATTTTCACACAGTTCCTTAAGGGCCTATCTAAGGTTTCCACTTTAGCACCCATGTGTGACCTCGCCTAATCTTTTTCTCCCTTGGGTTTCCATGCAGGGGGTTAAGGTGCATTTACGTCTTCAAAATGTGCCAGAGAGATGTCTGTGGATCTCAAATCCAGCCAGTGAGGTGAGAGTTAATAAGCTTGTGACTGAAGAGAGTGCCTCGTTATAAAGAATGGAATGGGACAAAGGGCAGAAGCCAGCAAAAGAAGCCAGGAACCTTGGTCAGAAACATTTTCTTTATCTTGCTGTCCCTCTGAACAAGCCTTTTATTGTCTTCCATTTTGGCAAAGTCAAGAAGCGTATTTCCAATTAGGACAACTCCGCTCAGCTCTCTTGACTTCCCTGGAGTTCACCTGACAGACACCATCTGTAGATCAGCTTTTTAACAAGCCTGCAAGTGCCTGCATGTAATTCTGCCATGCCCTTCCCTTGTCTTTTGCATTTTAGAATCACCATTAATCTTTAAAGGTCTTTTCTTATAGCTCCCATGGAAAAAAAAAATTCTGAAACGGCTTTGTAATTTATCCCTGTGATTCACAATCTTGTCCTGGTGTGGAAGGAAGCTAGATCATCATTAAGCAATTACAGAATGAAATAATGTTTCGACTGAAGATCTCACCTCTAATAAGCTCTGTCCTCTTTCCCATGTGAAGTGTGGTTACTCTGAATAGCAATAGCACTTAGACTTATATACCGCTTCATAGTGCTTTACAGCCCTCTCTAAGCGGTTTACAGAGTTCAGCATATTGCATACCCCCAACAATCTGGGTCCTCATTTTACCCACCTCGGAAGGATGGAAGGCTGAGTCAACCTTGAGCTGGTGAGATTTGAACAGCTGAACTGCTGAACTAGCAGTAGCCTGCAGTGCTGCATTTAACCACTGCGCCATCTCGGCTCTGAAGTTAGCATGCATACTTTGATTTTCTCATTCCCATTCCACAAAATACAAAATGGGGAAGGAGAAAGGGAGAAAGTATAAAATGGAGAAATGGAAATATGTAGCTAATGATTTACAGTAATTGCCTTCCTGCGGTGATGTTACTATTTTGCCTACATTTGATGTACATGTAGTCTTCGACTTACAACAGTTCATTAAGTGCAGAGGTGTCAAACTCGTGGCATCACAGTGGCATCACGTGACATATCTGGACTCCCCCCCCCCTTTGCTAAACCGGGAGTGGGCATGGCCAGCGCGTGACGCATCCAGCCTGCGAGTTTGACAGCCCTAATTTAGTGACCATTCAAAGTTACAAAAGCACTGAAAAAAGTGACTTATGTTCTGACCCAGGATTCCACAAACAACGAAGCAGACTCCTTGTCCCGACAAAAACCCCTTTTTATTAAATTACTGTGACTTCTTCTCATTTACATCCAGTAAAGTCTTTCAAGGGTAAATTTACAGTCACAGACCTTATCTGGCTTGGAGTGCTGCCAAGCTGATATCTTCAAAACTTGGCAAGGACTCTCTGAGATTCACGAACCAATTAAGAGAACTAATTGTCTCCTGCAAACTCCCATCCCCTTTCGCTCCTCTTTTATTCCCTTTGGGAGGGGCCATTCATCGTCCACCTGTTGCCTTACTCCCAAGTCGACCCTTGTTCCTTAGCTGTTCCCTTCGTCTAGCAGCTCTGCGCATGCACACACTGGGAACAGGCTCCAGCTGTTCGTCTGCCTCACTGATGTCTGACTCCAAAGGCAGCTGATAACTGTCAGACTACCCTGGCCCAGGGGTGGGTTCTAACTTAGCTCACTGCCGGTTTGCTTCCTCCCGTGCCGTGTGGGCACAGGTGCACATGTGCAGTGCTGAAAACTCAGCTTCTGCGCATGCACAGAAGCAAAAAACAGCTTCTGTACAAGCGGGGAAGCTAAAAAGAAGATGGCTGTGCCTATGGCACCGCCGAGAGAGCCGGTTTGGGGACGTGGCCAGCCGGCCATCGCTCCCCGTTCAGCAAGCAGGGGGAAATTCCCACTACCAGTTCTAAAGAACCGGTCCAAACCGGGAGGAACCCACCTCTGCCCTGAGCCCATCTCTGCCTCCGAGCACTCGTCAGAGCCTTCCCCAGACTCCAGGACTGGCCCATATTCCTCTCTAACCTCCTTACTGTCCGAATCTGCTGCCAGCTCCACTGGCCTCTGGTGGACCACAACAACTTATGACCCTTTTACATACTTACCAGTGCAGCATCCCCATGGTCACGTGATCAAAATTCAGACGCTTGGCAACTGATTCATATTTATGACAGTTGCAGTATCCCAGGGTTATGTGATCCCCTTTTATGACTTTCTGGCAAGCAAAATCAATGGACTAGCCATATTCACTTAACAACTATGTTACCAATTTAATAGCTGCAGTGATTCACTAAATAACTCTGGCAAGAAAGGTCATAAAATGGGGCAAAATTCACTTAACAAATGTCTCACTTAGCAACAGAAATTTTGGGCTCAGTTGAGATCGTAAGTTGAGGATTAACTGTGGTGGTGGTAATCTTATAGCGATGTTGTTTGGGGCACTTTGTGATTTCTGAAATTGGTAAAATCTTCCCACATAGGTATGAAGTGACCACCGTATCATCAAATCAAAGCAGTTTATGAGGTCATCACTCAGTTAGATTTTAATTTTCCGATTGTCTTTATTTTTTTATTGCCACATCCAAGATATCAAGGTCTTTCTTATTTGAAAGAGGATTGGAGCACCATTTATCACATGTGTTTTAAAAGACAGGTTGTGGCAAAACCAAACAGCACATTTTTACTGTAAAAACTGCCAATGGACAACAAGGAAATAAAATGTACTTTTGCTGGAAATATGTAAACAGCTATCATTCATCCTGCAGCAGTAAGGTTCAGGTTTTTCAATTAAATGCAAGTCAGCCATGCAGGGACGATGTCATTCAGAATTAAATGCCTTACTTGAGGGCTAACAGTGTTGAAACTGAGAGGACATTCTTGTAAATCACATATAAATGCTATTTGCTACCTTGCATTTCAGAATGATGCGGAACTATTTAAACATATTTCACAACGGAACTAAGGCCTGTTGATTAATTAAGGCATTTTATTTGGTTCATCTGTCTTCGAAAAAAATTATCAGATAATCACTTTTTAAACCTATTTTCAAATTTTCATATTACCCCAAATCTCAATGAAACTGCAGTTTGAAGGAAAGATGGGGCAGCTTGTAACATATTAAGTGCATGCCATTAGCTCGAAAATACATACCAAACTGATCCTGAGGACAGAAAAAAAAATGAGTGGGGCTTCAATCATGTGGCCCTGGCCACTTTCTTGACTATTTTATTCCCTCCAGGCAGAGATATCCCTTGTGGCCCTTGTTTTCTTTTTCCTTCACTCCGTGAAGAGAGATGAATTATGCAAATAGGCATAAATACAGGCAGTTTGGTGTAGTGGTTAAGGTGCTGGCCTAGAAATCAGGAGATCATGAATTCTAGTCCCATTTTACGCATGAAAACTGGCTGTGTGAATTTGGGCTAGTTACTCTCTCTCAGCCCAAGCCACCTCACAGTATTTATTTGTCAATCAGTTGAAGTTTAACTGCACATCTCCCTCACAGAGGGGTTGCTGAGGTGGGGAAACTAGGAGAAGGAAGTTGTATCAGGTATGCTCGTGCCTTGAGGTACTTATACAAGTAATAAAGGAAGGATACAAAACAAATAAATAAATAAATAATATAATCCCACAAATGTATGAAGGACACAGAAATTGATTTGTCCAAGTTTGGAAACTTGTTCAATCTATACTCTCCTGCTTTTTTCAGCTTTCACAAAGGGTATGGGCTTAGGCTCTTTAGGTAAATGTAAAGGTTCCCCCGCACATGCGTGCTAGTCGTTTCCGGCTCTAGGGGCAGTGCTCATCTCAGTTTCTAAGCCGAAGAGCCAGCGCTGTCCGAAGACGTCTCCATGGTCATGTGGCTGGCATGACTAAACACCGAAGGCGCACGGAGTGCTGTTACCTTCCCACCAAAGTGGTCCCTATTTTTCAACTTGCATTTTTTACATGTTTTTGAACTGCTAGGTTGGCAGAAGCTGGGACAAGTAACGGGAGCTCACTCCGTTACGCGGCACTAGGGATTCGAACAGCTGAACTGCCGACCTTCTGATCAACAAGCTCAGCGTCTTAGCCACTGAGCCACTGCGTCTTTGCAACCCCACAATTCCACTGAATACAGTAAAGATTCTATGTCAAACAAATAAACAGCCAAAACAAAACACTAAGATGGCAATCAAATATAGTTTTTAGAACTTGGAGGTGAGGAGCCTCAAGTGGCCAGCAACAAACCCACCACTATTGGGTCACTGACAAATAGTTGGTGTAGCACACCAGATTTTACATACATTGAAACTGCTGTAGATTGTTTTTGGCTTCACAGAGTAAACCCCAGTTTAAGTATAATTATATACCTGGATGGTTTTAGGCAACTATGTAAATGAGAGTGAGATGAAGCCATGTTCATAAGGAGCATAGCACAGTTGTTGCCAGGGCTTGTTTGTCTTGATAGATACAAGCAAAGAAAGGCCCTTAGAAATGACAGTGATTTATTTTACTTATTGAATTTATTTGCCACCCATCTCAACCCCAAAGTAACCCTGGGCGGCTTACCAGGGGTGGGTTCTAACTTATCTCGCTGCCGGTTCGCTTCCTCCCGAGCCACGTGGCCGCGCGCGCATGCGCAGTGCAGGGGTGAGATGCTCACTTACCCAGACTGGTGCGCTGCTCCGCGGTCCTTCGTGCTTTGTCACGCATGCGCACGCTACGCGCGCACGCCCCCTTTGGCGCGATTTTGCTTCTGCGCATGTGCGGAAGCAAAATCGCGCCGAAATCTTGCAAGGGGACGCACGCGCATGCGAGATTTTGGCGTGATTTTACTTCCGCGCATGCACAGAAGCAAAATCTCACTGAAATCTCACACACACGCGTCCCCTCGCGAAATTTCGGCGCAATTTTGCTTCCGCGCATGCGCAGAAGCAAAATCGCCCGAAAATTCACAAAAAAGAGATGGCGATGCGCGCGACTGCCCAGTGGAGACGGTACCGGAGCAGTCGCGCGCATATTGGGGTATCAGCGGGTCCCTACCGGAGCTCCGCATTGGACCGCACCGGTAGGATCCCACCCCTGGCGCAGTGCCAAAAAATCTGGAAAAAAAGTTTTTAAAAAGACGAAAACAAGATGGCGACCACATGCACAGTGCTGGACACTCGGTTTCTGCACATGCTCAGAAGAAATTAAAAAATAAAGAATTCAAAAAAAATTCAAAAAAAAAATTCAAAAAAAGATGACAGCGCCCACGGACCGGCACTGACCGAACTGGTTTCATGACGTCATTGTAACATCACCAGCGGATCACTACCAGTTCGGGCGAACCGGGAGGAACTGGGAGGAACCCACCTCTGCGGCTTACAACATTAGAAAGAATTACAGAATGCAACAATATGAACATAATAAGAGTAAAACACTATAAAAATACAGTATAAGTGCTGAAACTACTGCTCTCCAGTATGTTCCCCTAAGTAATTACTCATAATGTCCTAGCAAGTTGTGAAGACAATGTTACTGCATCTAATTAGCAATCCAAAGGAGAAAGATTGTTCTTCACATATATTACACACCTTACTTTATGGCTCCTCCTACTGGTCTATGAAATAATTATTACTCCAGTATTTTGGAAAGGCATATTTAGACTTATTGAAAGATTCACAATAGCCAGTGACAAAATAGGAAACGGAATACCTGAGCCATTGTAATTTATGAGATCACATTATTGGGGGCATCTGAGTAGCCTTATGTGGGGAAAGCACTGGCAGAACTTGAGGGCAGAGTTAAAGAGGGATCAGCCTAGAACAGGGTGTCAAACTTGCAGCATCACGTTGCCGTCATGTGATGTATCCCAACATTTCCCCCCTTCGCAGAGCTGCGGTGGGCGTGGCCTGCACATGATGCATCCGGCCCACGGACCGCCAGTTTGACATCCTTGACCTAGAACCGTGATGGCGAACCTATGGCACGGGTGCCACAAGTGGCACGCGGAGAAATATCGGTGGGCACGCGAGCTCAGGTCCGGTGTGCATGTGTACACCAGCCGGCTGATTTTCAGGCCTTCTGGGCCCACTGGGAGTCGGGAAACAGGCTGTTTCCAGCCTCCAGAGGGGGTGGGGAAGGGCGTTTTTGCCCTCCCCAGGCTCCTAGAAAGGCTCTGGAGCCTGGGGAGAGCGAAAAATGGGCGTGCCATTGCATGCTGGAGCAGGGGGGTCATGCGTGCATGTGCGGGGGTGCATGGAATTATGAGTGTGGGCACGCACACACGTGATCCCCCGCATTCCCCCCCCCTTTTGGCACGCGAACCAAAAAAGGTTCGCCATCACTGACCTAGAACCTCTAAGTAGCCATAAGTGAGCTAAGTCCCACCCCCCCACCCCCTTGAATGCTGTTGATCCTTATCTATCAGTAACACCTAGCAGTCATAACTAACTATATTGCTGTACATAGGCTGTTCAGCAATAAATCAGTTTATCTGGACCTTCACATATGGACCTGATCTTTTGCACCTGACACCTTGTTCAGAATAGGAGGAAAACTATATACAGTTGCTTCCACCAGTGAGGATCTGAATACATTCCCCGCCTCCTTTCCTACTGTTCGTTCTGAGCTGATTTCTGAGAACTGCTGAAAGTTCACTGATGAATCTGTGGTCTTAGTTTGTTGTAAAGTATTGTAAAATGTCGTGTGATCTGGAAGTCCCATTAAGGGCACTTGATCTCACACATTCATGTCATCATTAGAAGTTGCAGTATGAACTGGCACATTATATATATATATATATATATATATATATATATATATATATATATATATATATATATATATATATATATATATATATATGTGTGTGTGTGTGTGTGTGTGTGTGTGTGTGTGTGTGTGTGTGTGTGTGTGTGTGTGTGTGTGTGTGTGTGTGTGTGTATGTATGTGTATATATGTATGTATGTATGTATATATATATATATATATATATATATATATATATATATATATATATATATATATATATATATATATATATATATATATATATATATATATATATATATATATATATATATATATATATATATATATATAAATTTGGAGGATGCAGAAACTTACCTTTGAGTTTTCCTGTGCAAGTAAGTACTCAAAATGGCTACCAGAATAAACAGAATCAACCTAATCACCCCAAATATTGTATTTTTTTTAAAAAAAACCTAAATTAACATTTAAAGTAATTGTTTATATTGTTTCTACCTGTCCCATCAATCTGGCAGGAGGGGCATGCTGGGAGGCCATATTAAAGAGAGCCATTTGACAGGATTCAGCAAGAAAGAATGCCTATTCTGTTATGGTACCATATGGATCAGTAAGGTCAGCTAAGCTCTAGAATGGCTGCATATTAGAGTGTTCAATCAGTACAATGTCCATATCTTCACAAAGCTGAAAGTCTATAAAGCTGTGGTTATCCCTTCTCTTCTATATAAATGTGAGTCCTGGACTCTGTATCAATGACACATCAAACTGGAGGAATTTCATATAACAGATTAACAGAGTTGGAAGGGACCTTGCAGGTCATCTAGTCCATATGTGCCTTCTGCTCCATCCTTGGCATTCACTGGCAAGACTGTCTTCAACCTGAAGGTCTTGGATCACATGGAATCTATCCACTGAATCCCTAATTGTTAGATCCATATGGGCTGGGTGGAACATGTCATCAGAATCGATGACCACTGTGTGTCTCGCCAGTTGCTTTATGGTGAAGTGGAGACCAGAAAGGGAGCAAGCACTGCAAAACTCTGTGCAAGAAAGCCTATGCCACTGTGACATCAAGTCAAGGGAAATAGAAGTTGTGGTTGCTGACAGAACCAGCTGGCAAGCCTTGTGCTCTGAAGCCTATCAGCTTTGAAAACAAGTGCTGCCAAAAATGGAGCGGCATCACAAAACAACACCCACAGTTATTGTAACAATGGACTTCCAGTGCCCCCATGGTGCTCGACTCTGTGCTTCCAGACTGGGACTGCAGAGCCATCTCCATGTTAACAGATGATCTGCATCAACAAGGTGTCTTCTTCAAACCCAAAGGACTCCATCTCTAATCTCTAACTCTATGATCTCTATCATCTATCATCTATCATCTATCACCTATCTCCATCTCTATCTCTATCTCTATCATCTATCTATCAGTTTCATCTTGGCTGCTGCTTTCTGTATATTTATTGTTAAATTGCTATTATGTTGTGTTTCTAACTAGTGTTCACTGGAGTCATGATATTAAGATGGGCAGCCGTATAAATTGAAATTATTAATTAATTAATTCTCTAGCTGGGAGAAAATAATCTTCTGGATGCAAATTAACCAGCCTCTAACTACTGAGGCATCTTCCAAAGGGCCTCTCTTCTAGATGTTAATGGCCACTGTATTCATAACAGAAGACATGACTCTCAAATATTTAAGTTATAAACTGTAGGTTTAAATATTAATACTCGAACCTTAAATTATGTCCATTAAGCAACTGTTACAGATCTTTCAGCCCATTTCATATGATTTTTTTAAAAAAATAACCAGCTAAGATTTTGCATTTTATACCAACTGCCATGTTGCAAGAAGTAATAGTAATAAATGGCAAAGATTACTTTTATCAGATCTGACTGGTTTAGGAATGTCATGGCATTATCAAACTTAGGTAATGTCCAAGTGTATCAATTACTTTCTGGAATGGGAAAGACATGTAGATCTGGGACCATCAGATACTGACGGTATCTCCTTTCAAAACTGCAAACCTCCTCCAAAGTTTTGTGAAGAAGATGATTAACCAAGAAGACAAAGTGAAATGTTATCGAAAACCATAGGTCAACAAACTAAATCTCAAACATTGTGTGAAGGAACCCCTAAAATGGCACACAATCCTTGTTCTGATCTCTCCTGAGAGTTTTTTCACTTGCACTCCGACAGTTGTTCTGTTTGTTTCATGGCTTCCAGCTCTCTCTTTAAATCAAGATGCTGATCTGATTCTGCAAGAAGAGGCAAGACAGTGAAAATGGCAACTGCCATTATTTCACAGATCAGCCTGGGTTTCAAAAATATGACTGACAGATAAAATGGGAAGTTCTTCAAGATAGGAACCATCAGGTGTTTGGGCCAGAGCATTTTAACCAGCCATCAGTGGTGAAATGTGCACCTGGAGAAGGAGTGGTGGGAAAAACTTGGCAAGAGCACAATGGTTTCTTAGGGAGGAGGCAGTACATTCCAGAGAGCAGCCCAACATAAGAGACTGTGCAGTCCTGGACTGGATGGGGGATGAAGGAAGAGGTTTAGGATAGCCACACCCTAGAATCTTTCAGAGTATATTAATTAGGTTAGAAGGTTCCAGCTTTAATCTGGCAAGATTCTGTCTATTTGATGTAAGCAAATAAAGAACTGGACTTATTTGAATTTGCACAGTATCATCTTTGGGCTTGGGCCTGACACCCTCTCCTATTCACAAATTTATACTGGCAGCCAATTGACCAGAGAGTGATCTGTCGAGGTCAAGATTTGCAGAGAGCTACCCTAATTTGCAGTGGCTTCTGAATAGCATGTTAATTCCTGCTTTATGGACGAAGCCAAATATAGTTCAGACAATTCCTTAGGCATTATGGAGGATAGAAATTCCTGAATCACTCTTAACTAGATATCCTCAGTATAAACACTGAAATCTCCTGGGCAAGAAGCCTAGGGTAATTCTGGACCATGCTCAAGACGCCTGGCTATTTCAGGGAAAGAGATTGATCAAGCTATCATGTCCTTACCAGCCAGATTCAGCAGCATGCCCTCAAAGTTGGCTGGTTTTCAGCTGGAGCAGTTGATCAGCAAGGTGGAATTTCTATAGCCCACAGTCATTTTACCTCCCCACCCTTCTGTTCTAACCTATTATAATGATGTTGTATGTTTATGGTTCTTTCACTAACATAAGGTGTCTCTCAGTCCTGCAGCTGTGTGGTTCAAAAGTACAAACCAATTCTGAGGTGTTTCATCTATGGTAGTCATTTGAATAGAAGTTATCACAGCGATCAACACATGAACAGCCTAACCACAACAAAGCTAATGAATATGTGTGCATATATAAGACTTGTCCTTTGAATTGGACTTTGCCTCCTTCTGTGATCCTTCAAATCTGATTTTCTGAATCCAGGATTAAGACTCAGCAATGATAGTTATGTGTATTTCAACTTTTCCAGAACCATTTAGTAATCAAAGAAGCCAGCGTTAGGGCAGTATGAAGATTTGCTTTCATGGGAACATAAGCAAATCAGAACAGTTCTTCCTTCTTCCTCCTCCCTCCACCCTCCCCTTCTTCTTCTTCTTCTTCTTCTTCTTCTTCTTCTTCTTCTTCTTCTTCTTCTTCTTCTTCTTCTTCTTCTTCTTCTTCTTCTTCTTCTTCTTCTTCTTCTTCTCCTCCTCCTCCTCCTCCTCCTCCTCCTCCTCCTCCTCCTCCTCCTCCTCCTCCTCCTCCTCCTCCTCTTCTTCTTCTTCTTCTTCTTCTTCTTCTTCTTCTTCTTCTTCTTCTTCTTCTTCTTCTTCTTCTTCTTCTTCTTCTTCTTCTTCTTCTTCTTCTTCTTCTTCTTCTTCTTCTTCTTCTTCTTCTTCTTCTTCTTCTTCCCCCCCTCCTCCATACACATGCCCTATCTAATAAAAAAATAAACCAAATGATTTATTTCTTCAGAGTTTTTCTTATCCTTCCTCCAATGAGTACATAAGATAAAACAGAATAAATAGCTGTGGCCATATTGTTTCAGCTGCCATGCCAGAAATCCAGAGAACATTTATACTCTATTTCAAATCTACAGTTTAGGGCATTGCCTCAGTGTTATGAGCAAGCTAGGACAATAGGCCAGTGTAGCAGTTTGAGATTATCATGACTGCTGTAAGCAACAAGCATATTCATCACATATAGAATAATGATTGCATGTAAAACCTAATCCTATTGCAATTTTGCTGAATGTCAGACAACAAAACAAAATGTCCATCTCATTCCAGACAGCATGCATAAGAAAACTGGCTGGTGTGTGTTGTGTGTGTGTGTGTGTGTGTTGTAAGATCTAATCCTGTAGATCAAGCTGATGGGGAAAGATACTGACATTGTGAACTTTATGTCCCACTGCTAATCCAGTTTAACGTGGCCCCTACTCCTCTCTCTGCTTTTCAGCTGCTGAAAACTATATGTTCAGTGTCAGGTTAGACTTAATTTCCATTTAGGTTACAATTTAAATAATTACAGTGTAATCAGATTAGGACAATGTGTCAGCTGTTTTATATTTGGCCTTGATACATGGGATGGAGATTTGCTTTATCTCTCACATAGCTGTGTTCCCAGCCAGCTTGTTAGTACTTAATCTTTTACTAAACAATAGATTTCACTTTTATTCATGAGCTATTAGATAACAAATCACTTTGTACCATTCCCAAGAGACACCAAAGCTTACTCGGTCTTTTTTTTAAAAAAAAATTAGGAATTATCAGCACCAATGTAATTCGGTTACAAGACAGTTGATAAAAGATTATGTCCAGCTTCCATGCTCTGCTCTGAAAGTTAAAATATCAAGGAAGCCAGAAATCCTTCCTTCCTTCCCCTCTTCTCTGTGTTACATAAAGACAAAATGTACATGACAAAAAGAACATGGTTATTAAACCAACCAAATAAAACCATCCCTTACCCCTGCCCAAATAGTAGATCGATTCTACTGTAAAAGTGTAATCGTGGCCACCAACTGATAGCCATCTTTTCCTTCAATCAAGAAACATATCATTGTGGATAAAGAGATGTGAAAAGTAGGACTTTTCAGCAGAAGGGTGAAATCCAGCAGGTTCTGACAGGTTCTGGAGAACTGGTAGCGAAAATTTTGAGTAGTTTGGAGAACCAGTAGTGGAAATTTTGAGTAGTTCAGAGAACAGGCAAATACCACCTCTGGCTGGTCCCAGAGTGGGGTGAGAATGGAGATTTTGCAATATCCTTCCCCCAGCAGTGGGGAGGGAATGGGGATTTTGCAGTATCCTTCCTCTGCCATGCCCAAGCCACGCCCACCAAGCCACACCATGCCCATCATGCCACACCACGCCCACCAAGCCACGCCCACAGAACCGGTAGTAAAAAAAATTGGATTTCACCACTGCTTTGCAGTAGGAAGTTTGTCAGATTTTGGCCCAGCATTTGATTCCATTATTTTCAATGTTTTTATTGTAGGATTCATCAACAGAAGAAACATTTCTCTGCCCACAGCACAGCATTATACAGTATTTTAATTAGGCAACCCACGACTTGTCGGGTCATCATTCCAGATTTCCTTACCTGAATCAATAAACAGAATGACCATGGGTGGGCAAAATAGCAGCGGGAGAAGGAATGAGTTCTGACTACCTGCTGGCTTCCCCATTGACTTTGCTTGTGGGAAGCTGGCAGGGAGCATTGGAAATCACATGTCTCCAGGTTCTTGCGATGGCACAGCGGTGCTGCAATGGTCACAACTTTGTCAATACAACTATTCTGAATAACTTTGAAATTTCAATACCATGGTAGTAATGGGTCCAGGATTTTGGATGCATTCTTTAAGTTAGCCCATTTGAGGTAGCTTGATTCAAAAACTGTTGCTCTATGATGCACCATTTCACCCAATTGAAGGTCCCAAAAGACAGGAGAGGTTTAGCAAGCTATATATATAAAAGTGAAAACCACTCACACATTAATCACGAAATCTCCAGAAATTTCAAGTTTGTAAAGCCTACAAACTTGAAATTTGCCACGTATGTTCCTCTTGGCTTCTAGGTGCTCACTAAGAAAGGATTTTTCAAAATGACCATCGGAGCATGAGTATTTCTTATATTATTATTAACAAGCTCTGTTGCTAAGGAGTTCTACTCCCCCCTCCCAACCTAAAAAGAAATTTGATCCAAATGCAAAACACAAGAAGAGGAGTTTCAGTTTTGCTTTTGCTTTCACAGCAGCAAGCAGCTTTACTACAGAACAGTTGAGCTAAGCCATGCACAGACTCCTTCCTGTCTCCTTGTTGCTCACACAGCAAATACTCTTTGAGTTTCCAAACACCCCTCAACTCTCTCATACACTAACAGGATGCTAGCCAGATGAATACCAATGGATGCTGATAGGCAGAGACAGATTTCCCCCCTTATTTTCCTCCTCAGTTCAGACGAATCTGTTCATTCTACTGTAAAGGGAAGTTAAAGGGAAAAGAGACAAAAAAGGCAGGAAAAGATTTACAAATGCGATTAGGAAAACACAAGTAAGGGAAGCTGCCTGTTTCTCCCATGGCCAGTTCTATGTGGCATGCTCCAGAGTCAGTTCACCTGACAGCCTGGTCATCCTCCAGCCAGAGAGCAAAACCAGGAATGTTGTTTACAGGGAGGTCCTGAGCAATTCATCTGAGGGACGAATTGAAAGTCTATACTATGCAAATAATGTCTTCATCTGTAACAGAAACTTAGCTTACCATCTCTAACAAAATAATACAGTCCCTTTTTTAACTACTCATTAATTTTCAAGTTTTAAGTGTCAATTTATCAAGCCCCATCACATAGTTTCGTAGCGAAGCACGGGTATCAGCTAGTATATAGATATATACATTGTAAAACGTACCTCTGCATCACAAAAATATAGGGATGCTAATTATCTAGACTTGGTTTTCCAGCAAGTCTCAGGATTGACAATTTAAGACCTCAAAAATTTGTCTGTTCATTGCATTTAACATCAGTGTTTCCATTGTGGGTTAAATGTCGGACTGGAACCGATGTTCAGCCATCTTAGGAGCCCTCTGAAATTGCTATATTTACATTTCACTGTCTTTCACATGCCTGGTTGCTGAGGGTAGAGAAAATCTAATTCATCTTTAAGTGGCCATTTTAAAAATATCTCTCCCACCCCACCCCCGGGTCTTTATAAGAAATAGATTATTTAATTAGTGCTAAATAATTTTTCTCTGTAATAGAAATGCTTGATTCATCTAATGTCAAAAATGTTTAGTGTTTGATTTGGATCAAAGCTGTAAATCTGCAGTATTGAATTAGAAGTAGAAAAACATTACCCAAAATGGCAGTGCCTGGAAAGATCAATTATTTAATTAGTGCTGCAATGCTTTTACATTATTTGCCGTAATGCTTTTACATTTTACATTATTTTGTTTCATAAATAGTTTACTCTGTGTATTTGTTTGTGTGTGTGTGTGTGTGCGCGCGCGCGCACATGAATAGATAAATACCGTATTTTTCGGAGTATAAGACGCACTGAAGTATAAGATGCACCTTAGTTTGGGGGGAGGAAAACAAGGAAAAAAGGCCTCTGCCTCCAAGCAATTTGCCAAACATCAAACAGCACAGATGATATACACTGTTTGCTGTATATTTCTGTGCATGTGTGCTTGACCCATAGAAATAGCAAAAAATTGGAGAAATGTACATTATGCCAGAAAGTTTTCTTAAATGTAGGCACACTAACTCTTCCCAATTATTTAAATAGATCTACTCCAAGGTAACTAAACTCTAATACTAAACAGGACACTGCTACATTTCATACTATACTTGTACAGAGCTGTTAAAATTAATTAAAATTTCTGGAAGTATACATTATTCTCTATTATTTAAAAGAAGATACAATAGCACTGGGCCTCTTCAGAGCAAGCATTTATTTTAAAAAGCTTCTTTATTTTGTTAAGTTGTCTAGATTTACAGGGATCTCCAACCTTGGCAACTTTAAGACTTGTGGACTTCAACTCCCAGAATTCCACAGCCAGCAAAGCTAACAAAGCTGGCTGTGGAATTCTGGGAGTTGAAATCCACAAGTCTTAAAATTGCCCCTGGCTCTAGAACAATAATAAAGCAGTCTTTAAAAAATGTCTAATAATTTGAACATTCTACAGACATATATATTTATTCACTTACCCCCTTCCATCCAGTTCAGGAAAAAATAAAAATCTGCCTGTCTCTCCCAGCTATTTGCCTCTTTGCAGTTAGTTTCACTTTCATTTTCCCACATGGCAAATTAGCTGTACGTCGGGAAACTGCTAGTGACTTGCTTGGCTTTACAGGCTCTTCCCTCTTTGCTGCAAACAGGTAAATTGCTGGAAGACAGAGGCCAAAGAGTGGGGGTGGGTGGGTGGGTGGGGCTACATTCGGTGTATAAGATGCACCCAAGTTTTCACCCTTTTTTGGGGGGCAAAAAGGTGCATCTTATACTCCGAAAAATATGGTACATATATGGAGAAAACAAGAGACAAAGATTTTTTTTTTAGTATTTACAAATAATTCAGTGCAGATTTTGGCACTAAGCTCCATGATTTATACTGTTTTTCATACTATAAAAATAACTCAATGTACCCTATTTTCCCCAAAATAAGACATCTCCTGATAATAAGCCCAATCGGGCTTTTGAGTGCATGGCAATAAGGCCAAGCGCTTATTTCAGGGTTCAAAAAAATATAAGACAGAACACAGTAGTTGTTCTGATATGGTCAATCTTTTACTAATGTTATTTCAAGCATTGTGTTTATATATTTAGTAATTTCTTTTGTCCACTTATCAAGATTATATCTTTTAAAATTATAACTTTGTTATAAATAAATAAATAATAAAATGAAGGGTGGGAGGGGAAAGGAGAAAGGAACAAAGAAAGAAAAAAGGAGAAAGAGAAAGTGAAATTGAGTCCTTGAATCAAAAAGTACTTTATTTCTATCCAAAGTTAAAAATGAGCAGGATAATAAATACAGGATCTGAATCACTGCAATCATTAAAACAATTTGAAATGTAATGTTGCGTGTAAATATGTGTATTTGTTCGTGCTATATGTGTTATGTCCGTGTGTTGTTGTGTGTTGTTCGTGTCTTTTTTTATTGTAAAATTTCAATAAAGATTTTTTTTTTTAAAAAAAACAATCTGAATCATTATAGTAAAGATGTGTGTGGCAAGCCATAAGCCAATGTTGCGTAGTGGTTAAAGCTTTGAACTAACTCTGAGGAAAGCCCTGTTCAAATCTATCTTCAGCCAAATTTCACTAAATGATTTCTTTTTTTGCCCAACCTGGATTGTTGCTGAAGGGAAAACAAAAGATTATGGGACATTCTCAAAAGACAAGAGATACACTGACAAGATATACACTGAATAAAAAAAATAACCCTCTTTGTATGCTACTGTATAGGACTGCCTGTTGGAAGGACAGAACAGTTAAAACCTGTCTATATCTTGGGAGATTCTTCTGGTATTTTTTGTTATATATTTGCGTTTTATTTAAAACAAAGATATAGTTTCAGAAGATACAATCTTGATAAGTGGACAAAGAGAAATATTCCACTTTAAAAAAGATCAGCATTTCTACAATCTAAATATTGGAAATCTTCCTCCTATTGATGGTAGTAACACTGGGAAAGAACAGAAGGACAGTGATGTGATGACTGTGTTCCACGAATGTGCTATAACAAATGAATATTTATTCAATTTTCAAAAAGAGAATGCTTAATCACTATAATGCATTTTTGTGAAGGACTCATTCCTTGGTCATAAGCGAAGTCCAAACCAAATGGGAATACTGATTGTGGGTGGTTCATCAGTTCTATAAATTTATTCTCTTTTGGTAGCTATCAGATGTCTAGTTGAGGGTTGCTGTCACATCTATTTTCGAGCTTTGTAGGACTACAAAATCTTACCACTAGAAAACAGCAAAGAGTTAAAGCTTTTTGTGTCTCTGTTTCCATCTAATGGTCTTTTAAAATTTTGTATCCCAGATCTGGAAGTTCCAATGATTTGACAGGCCTTTTATCAGTTCAGCTGGTATAGTAACCCCTCATTCTTTCCGAGTAAGAAGTTTGTTGTTTGACAATTATTACTTAGGCTTGTAATTTCTGTTTATTTTATTGCAACATTATTATTTATTAAATATTATTTATTGCCTTTGAAAATTTTCCATCAGTTCCAGCTAATCCAAAATGGGGATTGGCAATAAAATCTTAATTTGCTAGTTATGTGCCATCTGCACTAGCTATATTTCAGCGGCGTGTTGCTCCCTTACTGGTGCCAGTGCGCTGCGCGCACATCTCCACGCTTTGGGCACGCATGTGTTCGCTACGCATGTGCGCCCCCTCACATGATTTTGCTTCTGCGCATGCGCGGAAGCAAAATCGCACCGAAATCTCACAAGGGGACGCATGCACGCACGAGATTTCAGCATGATTTTGCTTCTGCGCATGCGCAGAAGCAAAATCTCACCAAAATTTCTCTCTCGTGCGCATCCCCTTGCGAGATTTCAGCGCAATTTTGCTTCTGCGCATGCGCAGAAGAAAAATTGGCCAAGAATTCATGGGAAAAAATGGCGACACGCGCAGTGGACCGGCAGAGAGGGCTCCAGGGCGGTCGTGTGTAGCAGGAACCCACCTCTGCTATATTTCCATTGCTAAGGAAAATTCATGTACGTTTTACAGATTTTAACTTTTAAAACTCCAGCAATCTAGGACATGTTTTCCTGCAGGAGTATTGCTGACCTCTGTATCATCTAGGGCCTTCCTCTAAATTCCCAAGCATTTCAAGAACTGTTTAATGCCTTTTGAGCTTTGCTTTGTACTGTTCTTAGATTTACTTTATTTGTTTTTACGCTGATAGGTTTATTTTGGTATTATAATATGCTGTTTTGTGTAATTGTTTTTGCTTTGCGTTTTCAGTGTTCATTTTATTGCTTAGACAACTCAAGTTACCCCACAGCCTAAAAACTGAATGAATGAATAAGTGAATGAATAATCCCTCATCATCTTGCCTCTTTCTTGATTTAGACCTAGACTTAGACTTAGACTTATGCTCTGCTCCAAATCAAGAAAGAACCTTTGGATATACTTGGACCACATCTTCCATAGTCTTGACCATTGGAGTTTTGATTGGGACATATAATGTCCCAATTAAATGTTTAGTTATAACAGCCGTCAGCTAACAACAATTGGGACTTATAGGGATCAGAGTACAAGGCTACCTGACGAACAATGGGATTCTCAATCTTAACTGCATTGTTAGCAATGTCATCATTTCCATAGACCTTGATATTTGCAGGAAGGTGAATTCTTGCTGTATTCCTTCTTGGCCTTTTGAATTGCTTGCGATAGCCAAAGGAATCACAGTAATTGCTTTGAAGCTGGGATAAATTCTCTATCCCTTCTAGTTTTTCTAAGCAAAGCTGGGAACTCCACAGAAGAAATACCATCTCGATTCTTTTTCTTTATGCCTTCTTTTAAAAAAAATCAATAAATCATTTTTTTTTTAAAATGTTAAAAAGCCTTTTCATCTTATCAAAAGCAGCCAAATTGGGAAAGCCAGGAGATTATTTGAATGGTCTTACAATCTGATTGTTAATGTTCTAAGTGTGCTTGAAGTGTCTGCTTGTTTAAACTCTGAGGGACTGAGTTTTTTATTACGTTGTCTGAAGTGTGACTGGCAAAGAGCCATTCAAAATGGGGTAGCTTGGCCAGATGTTGAGCTTCATAAAGCCCGGCTATACAATATTTATTTAAAGCAGATTTTGGCTTGACATAAAGACAGCCTGATGGTAGCAGATGTGAGTCAACGCCATGCTTCTTTGACAATCCTGCAAGTTGTGCAGCTGCTTTGGTCAACCAACCGCTCTTTAGACTATAATGAATATTTGGCAGTGAAACAAAAACACAACAGCTCTTTCCCCATGGAGGCATGTGCCTGAACTGTTCAATGAAAGTACACAAAAGAGCTTTTGGCAAACAGTGAGGAAACTGGGCCAGGGACCTTGAGGACTGTAAAATACAAACGTTATTTGTTCTTGGCATGTTTGCTTTCAGGCTGTTAAATGTATGGAAATCTTTCTGACTTCAGTATCCCTCTCGTCAAAATGCTGTCAGGCTTTTGGCAATTGGTTTTGTTATCAAGCCATTTTCAAACTCTCTATCTTTAGGGATTCTTTTGACATTGACTTGTTTGTTGAAAACATCCCTGCCTAGCTGCATCAGGCCAAGAATTCTGGGGCAGACTTGGAGAATTGTGTACAGCTTTGCATTCCAGCCATTGGAGACTAAGTCTATTTGATTTTCAGGTCACCTTGTATAGACAAAACACACAACCTAGACCAAATCCAATGTTCTCCATGTAGATGTGACTCACAAGGGAAAAATTGTATAAGTACTTGAGGGAATTGTACGGTTAATGTTTTCTTTCTGAAGAAGGTTAAAAAAATCATGAAATTCTCCCAGAACATCTTGATTTATATGATCTAACCAATTCAAATCAATCACAATTCACAATCCTTGAATAATGACATAATAACATTTTCATTAGGTGTGCTCTATTTTCAAGTAATTGTCTTTGATACAATCCACCCCCCTTTTTTTTCCTGCTAGGGAGATTCTGAAAAACATATGCCTTTAAAACTGTGTCCATGTACGGTGGTACCTCAGTTCACATCAATTTGTTTCAGGAGGCATGATAAGTACTAAAAAAGATGAGTGCCAAACAAACCATGTGACTTACCATGTGACCCTTTGTTTCAGTTGGGAAGGACTTCCTGTCTGTCACATTTTCTATGTCAGTGACCTTTTCAATATGGCTGACTTTCTGTCCGCTCTCTTTGGCCATCCCCCCCTCTTCCTTTTGCAGCAACCTTCCTGACATGGCTGACTTCCTGTTCATTCTCTACACAGTGCATTGAGTACCAAATAACCAACGAGTAGCAATGGCGCTTAGATTTATATACCGCTTCACAGTGCTTTACATTTCTCTCTAAGCGATTTACAGAGTCAGCATATTGCCCCCAACAAACTGGGTCCTCATTTTACCGACCTTGGAAGGATGGAAGACTGAGTCAACCTTAAGCAAGTGAGACCCAAACTGCTGGCAGCCTGCAGTCAGCAGAAATAGCCTGCAGTACTGCATTATAACCACTGTGCCACCATGACTCAGTACTGGGACAACATTTTCACATCAAAACGCATTAAGCACCAAATTCAATGAGTTTTGAAGCAGTCGTGTACTGAGGTACCACTGTATATTTGTTAGAGCTATGAAATTTGAGCTGCAAAACTGTAGACAACCACAAGATGGCAGGAAAGAGTTGCATTTTTCTGTCTCTCTCTGCTACCATCTAGTGGGCATCTCAGTTTTGCAACTGAGACATGTTACAGTAGTCCAAATATATGTATGAAACAATTCTGGAAATGAGCTACAATTTAAAAATTTGAAGGACAAATGTACCTTCGCCATCTGTGCATTATTAGCATACTGGTCTCTTCCTCCCTTTCCTCTTCAAATCTTCTACCTTATGCCCTACCCAGTTAATATTATGCCTTATCCCATTAATAGGTGTTGCTAAGCATGGTTTCATAGCAGTTGGGCATTATTATGTACAGTCAGGTTAATGCTGACAAAACTGAGGCTGAAATTCTATTCCATTTTTATCTGAAATGTGGTGCATTTAACCCCATCCAGTTTACTTGTAAGTAAAATAAACTGCACACATTCTACTTAAACATCCACAAGACTATTGTAGACCATACGTGGTTAGCACTAGCAAATCCTGGCTGTGGCAATTACACTGACCTGAATCCAGTCTTGTAATTTCTCAAAAAGTTTTCTTGGCCTGAAACAGAGGTCTCTATTTTCCTATTTTATTCTCAGGAAGCTTGAGACATTTCTGCCAAATTTCTCTGGGCGGCATTTTTGAAATCATTTCATTATTAGGAGTCATGGAAAATGCCGGTGCATTTTTCATTACCGTACATTCTCCCTGGTTATCTAAGCTGAAGTAAAAACATAGAGGGGAGAACTATCTTATGACACATATATTTTCATCTGTGAAACAATGGAATATGTATCAATATAGTATACAGTTTTTCGAAATCTTCTTGACTTCTGCTTTTCTCCCTCCTTTCCTCCCTGCCTCTCTGTCACATGTGTGTTTGTGTGTGTGTGTGTGTGTGTGTGTGTGTGTGTGTGTGTGTGTGTGTGTGTGTGCGCGCGCGCGCGCAAACATGAGCATTGGGTGGTTATCTATATTTTAAGCTCCAAATGCTAGTGGGTGGGAAGCAGTATGGCATGAGGGATTAGAGAATTGCTTTGGAATTGATGCCTCACTCCTTCTCCCCCCACCCCCGGGATGCCTTGTCATACTGTTATCTTGCAGTTCCAGGCTTTATTCGACAAATATGAATATCTAAATAAACATCTACATCAGTTATATTTGAAATTCAAAACACCAACTTTACATTCTGAAATTTTCAGGCATACAATTGGATGAAATTTAATTTCAGTTCAGATTGCAGTAGTATTTCTTGATCGTTTTCCTTCTTATCTGTAGCAAAGCATTTTGCAGCAAGGGCCAAATATGCAAAAGTCACCTTCAGTTAAGACCAGGGTGAAACTACAGAAAGTTTTGTTCCATCATTTGATGTCTGACTCACGAATAAGACATGCTCCAGCCCCCTTCATTCCCCTCAGCATTGTATGTGTGTCTGTGTTTAATGATATTTATTATGGGTGATGGTGTATCAAATATATGTAGTCCTTGACTTACAATTGAGCCCAAACTTTATGTTGTTAAGTGAGATATTTGTTAAATGAGTTTTGCTTCATTTTACAACCTTTCTTGCCATAGTTGTTAAGTGAATCAATGAAGTTGTTAAGTTAGTGACAAGGTTGTTAAGTGAATCTGGCTTCCCCATTGACTTTGTTTGTCAGGAGGTCACAAAAGGGGATCACATGACCCTGGAACACTGTCACCATCATAAATATGAGTCAATTGCTAAATGTCTGAATTTCGATCACGTGATCATGGGGATGCTGCAATGGTCCTAAGTGTGAAAAATGGTAATAAATCACTTTTTTCAGTGCTGTTGTAACGATGAATGGTCACTAAATGAAGGGTTGTAAATGCAGGTCTACCTATACTTCAGGGGTGAGTTCTAACTTACTTCGCTGCTGGTTTGTTTCCTCCTGCACCGTGTGGGACGTGCGCAGTGCCGAAAAAAAAATTCCCAAAAAAGAGCCAAAAACAAGATGACGACTGCATGCACAATGCCGGAAACTTGGCTTCTGCACATGCTCAGAATTTAAAAAAAAAATTCAAAAAAAATCTTTTTTTAAAAAAAAAAGATGGCGGCGCCCACAGATCGGCACCAACCGAACCGGTTCTGTGATGTCATCATGACATCACTAACGGGTCACTACCGGTTCGGGTGAACTGGGAGGAACCGGGAGGAACCCACCTCTGCAGCTTACAACATTAGAAAGAATTATACAATGCAACAATATGAAAATTTTTTAAAAATCCAAAAGAAAAAAAAATCCAAAAAAATTAAAAAAAAAGATGGTGGCATCCACGGACCGGCACCGACAGAACTGGTTCCATGACATCATTGTGATGTTACCAGCGGCTTGCTACCGGTTCAGGCAAACCGGTCCAAACCGGGAGGAACCCACCTCTACTGTACATTATGTTTCAATCTTACAATAAAATAATTTACCCATTTCATAGTCTACCTGTGTTAATGGGCAGAAAAGGACTTGTTTGCTTAAGGATAGAGTTGAACGAGTAATGGGAATCTGAGGGTATCTTCAGTTTGTACCTGTTCAAAATGGCTTTTGATGAATTTGATTAGATCACATTGCTTGTTTTGTGACCCATGTTGGTGGCTTGTCCTTTTTCTTTCAGTTTATATGAAGCCAACACAAAGCTGGTCTTTTCTTTTGCATTGGTTGGAGCTTGTGGGCGGTATGCTTGCCTCTCAAATCCCCCAGCAACCTGATACTTTATACACAGGCTGATCCCTTGCTTTAGTCAATGTCCTCTTTGATTGGCAAACTAATCCAGGAGAGAAGCAACCTAGAACTAAGGAGAAATTTCCTGAGAGTTAGAACAATTAAACAGTGGAAGAATTTGCCTCCTGAAGTTGTGAATGCTCCAACACTGGAAGTTTTTAAGAAGAGATTGGACAACTTTTTGTCTGAAATAGTATAGGGTTTCCTGCCTGAGCAGTGGGTTGGATTAGAAGACCTTCAAGGTCTCTTCCAACTCTGTTGTTCTATTATTGGCTACTGTGCTCAGAAAAAAAGTTACTGTCCAGTGATAGGGATCTTTGAAACAGTCAGACTTAATTTTGGCAGTGTTATCCCGGAGTCTGTCCATACTATTTAGCCACACAGCAGCAAACAACTTTTTTTAAGGAAAAAAAAAACTAGGATATACATCTGAGTTAGGCTTAGGGTTGCAAAACTGTCAGTATGATATCATCACATCTTGAGATGCTTTTATATGCCATGTAAAGATGATGTCATGGTTGCTTGGATCTTCATCTTCGTTTTTATGAACCATCACCCCTCACATAGCAATTAATCTTAGAGGAGAGCCAGGGAGAGGAGATTTCTGTTTCATCTGAATCTATAGCAGCTCAGTGGGTGGGAGCCCGAATAAAATAATGAATTAATACTATTTTTCATGTTTTCCTGCCGATCAGCTGGAGGGAACATTGGCTGGCTGAAGGTGACCTCAGCAAGTTCCATGGCTTTGGAGACCACCAGCAACGAAAACAACTCCAGGTTGATTTGTAAGAAACTGTGAACCATTAAATAATCAATTTAACTGCTTAAATGGTTCCAGTGTGGAGCTACATGGGGTTTTTTTTTATGCTTAAGCTTTTTAAAAACACTGAACAAATGTTAGCAATTGGAGCCCAGGCTGATGTAATCTCATATGGTCTTTTTGGAAGTTCTTAATTCTCAGAGTGTCACATCGACACTGCTATGCCCAAATCTGAAATAGACTCTAGTGTGCTATACTTACTCAAGGCAGTTACTGAGCAGCAAATGTATTTTTAAGAAATACTACTGCCCCCAGGGCGATTTGAAATCTATTAAAGGGAGACCAGTGCAGATTCTGTCCTAGGAAACTATTTTGAATATATTTATTCTCCCACATTAGCAGAGCACTATGTATCATCTCCTTCTTTCTGTATATAAAAACAACTCTTCAAACAGAATCTTCATTTTGAAAGATAATTATTCTGAGTTAAGAAGCTAATACTGAAGACTGTATACTTAACATTTGTAAGTATACCTAGTCGGGTCTTTTTTTTAAAAAAAAACTATCGTCTGGAGATATTTTTTATTTTGCTTCACCTTGATTCTGTATGTGATAGAAAAGTAATCAAAGTTTTGCTCCAACTTGCAAAGCTGACTATATAAAGAGATTAAATATGAATAAATTTGTTCTATAACTGAAATGATGTTTTATGCTGTAGGCATTTGAAATGCATATATACATGCACATGTATGTGTATATATACACACACATACACACATACATACAAACAAATGTGTGTGTGTGTGTATACACATACATGTGCATGTATTTATGCATTTCAAATGCCTACAGCATAAAACATCATTTCAGTTATAGAACAAATATATATACACATATACACATATACACATATGCACATATACACATACACATACACATACACACACATATACATATACACATATACATATACAGTGCAATTTGCAAGCTAGGGATCAGGTGTCTGTCAATGCATGCAACATGATTGTGTCGTAGAAGATTTCTATGGGCGCAGTGTATGCAGGATTAGACCCATAAGAGATGGAGAATGATAGGAAAGGAGGAGAGAGATAAAGAGGCATGGAAAATAAGATGAGCAGATGGTTAAGCAGGAAGAAGAAAATGAAAACATTTGCAATGGCACAGAAGTGTAAATAGAATGTGAGATGAGCTGAAAACACAAACAGAAGTGGTATTTTAAAAAAAGCCATACTAACAAGTGGAATCAATTAAATGTTCTGAAAAACCAGGAATAATGGTGAAGGGTTTTGTGAGATGAGTATGATGATTACTAAGCCCTAAAGAAAAACCTGTTTGAATACTCAGAATTGTAACAACAACAACAACTACTACTACTACTACTACTACTACTACTACTACTACTACCAGGGTTCTGGGTCTGCTCCATATAATTTAAAATTGGAAAGTTAGGAAGGGAGCAGAGGGAATTTTATCTGGAGAAAATGAATGCAATTGTCACTAGAGAAAGGTCAAGCCCCCCCAATAAGCCTACATAGAAATTGATGCTGCCATGGTTCATTCAACCATTCTGTGGGCAAAATCCCCCACATTTACTTGCTCTATAGCAGTGATGGAGAACCTTTTTTTCCTCGGGTGCCGAAATAGTGCGCGTGCGCACTATTGCATGTGCGTGCGTACGCACACCCATAATTCAAAGCCCCTCACTTGCCCCACCCCCCTGCACATGCATGCGTGACCCCCCCACTCCCCCATTTCCCAACTTCCAGTGGGCCCGGTGGGCCCATTTTTCGCCCTCCCCAGGCTCCAGAGGCTTTCTTGGAGATTGGGGAGGGTGAAAACGCTCCCCCCACCACCCTGGAGGCCCTCCGGAGGCCGAAATCGCCCTCCCAGAGCCTCTGCATGAGCCAAAAATCAGCTGGTGGGCACGCACATGTGCACTGGAGCTGAGCTAGGGCAACGGCTCGTGTGCTGGCAGATATGGCTCCGCGTGCCACCTGTGCCATAGGTTCGCCATCACTGCTCTATAGGAATCAATCTAGCAAAGGTCTGAAGGAGAGCTATGGAGAGTTTGGTTTTTTTATTGACCAGGCTGGGAATTGCAGCTACTCCTCTTGAAGTAAATCATTTTGATCAGCAGCCATTCCACTGTTCATTTGGGAAGTGATCAAACTTGTCCTCCACATGAGCACTTTCTATTTCTCTTGTGTCACTTCCATTGGGTTTTAAACAGCTGCATCAAGAACCCGTCTTCTTTTATTGCTTACATGGAATGTGAAGACTTTAAAATGAACATTGTCCAGGGCCAATAGACAGAAAACTGTTTATATATGTTTATTATGGAAACAACTTGAGAAAAGGTAAATTCAGAATAGATACCATATTTAATCCAAAATGCTTATACATATAGTAAGGCTGCCTGCCCTGTTGGCTCTGCTGGAATTCACTCCACCTTCATTTTCAAGAACAGCTTGGATGGAATTGAGAAGCAATAGCCCCCCTCCCCCAAGAGCTAATGAGCACCTGCAAGTTTGCCTGTGCCTGGGGCTAATGTCACTACTAAGCCCATGGGGCATGTTGATCAACAGTCAGTCAACACTGCATCACATCTGGTGCTTAAATATGGTCCTGTCTCAGGATTCTGACATCTGGTCTGTTTCTTTAATTAATCCTACTTTATATGTGTTCGAAGGTCTCCAACTGCCAATGCAATGGTTGGAAACACATCTAAGTGTCCGAGGCAGGAAAAGTCATCATCAATTAACAGTTACCATATATGGGGTTAGCAAATTTTAAAAGTTTATTCTGCAGGTCAGATTGGCAGTTAATTGTCTTCTAGTTGTTTTTCTTCTAAAATGCAGTTGGAGTTTGGAAACGCTGGAGATGCTTACTGACTTTGCTTATAGATGCCGTTGAGAACTTATGGGCTATTCTACTTATAGAGTGATGGGAAGGATGGAAATCCCAGTTACAAAGTAGGAGATATAAGAAACATACCCAAGACTCATAAATGACTCAAATGTCTTTACACCAATGCTCAAAGTTTAGGGAACAAACAGGGTGAACTTGAAGTATTAGTACATGAAGGCAGATATGATATAGTTGCCATTACTGAAACCTGGTGGGATGAAACTCATGACTGGAATGAACTGGTGGAAGGATACAAACTATTCAAAAGAAATAGACCTAACAAAAAAGAAGGTGGAGTCCCATTGTATATAAAAGATCACTACATCTCTATAGAAATGTGCAAAACCAAGGATGAAAACACCTAGAATCCATGTGGGTCAATATAAAAGGGGGGGGGGAGAAATTACTATAGGTGTATACTACAGGCCACCCCACCAAGCAGAAGAAATAGATGAACTCTTTGCTAATCAATTAACAAATATATGTAGGAAACATATGGCAGTAGTAATGGAAGACTTTAACTGCCCTGATATCAACTGGGAGACAAACTGTGTAGGAAGTAGGAGATCGAACAGATTCCTAACCAACTTAGCTGACAACTTTGTCATCCAAAAGGTAGAGGAGAAAACTAGAGGAAAAGCTATACTGGACCTAATTCTTACTAAAAGAGAAGAAGTGATAGAGGAAATTGAAGTTCCCAGAACATTGGTCGAGAGTGACCACATTATATTGGAATTCAATATAATGCAAACATGAGCAATAGAATATAATTCAACCAGTGTCTTAAACTTTAAAAGAGCTGATTTTAACAAGCTCAGAGAGAGCCTAAGAAAAATTCCATGGATAAAAATCCTAAAGGGGAAAACAACTCAAAAAGTGTGGGAAACTCTGAAAAATATGATCATAAAAGCCCAGTCCAACACAATACCACTGAAAAATAAAAACAAGAAATCCAAGAAGAAACCAACTTGGTTGCACAAAGATCTCTCTGATAAACTGAAAGACAAAAAGAATAAGCACAAAAAAGGGAAAGAGGGACATACAACTAAGGCAGAATATCAACAGATAGTCAAGAAAGCAAAGGCTCAGAATGAACAAAAACTTGCAACAAAAGTCAAAGATAATTAAAAAAAGTTTCTTTCAACACATAAATAACAAGAAAAAAGTCAAGGAAATAGTCGGTCCACTAAAAAGAGAAGATGGCAAGGAAGTAACAGTCAGTAGAGAGAAAGCAGAGCTGCTTAACTCATTTTTTGCATCAGTCTTCAAGCAAAAAGAAACTATAGCCCAATCTACCAAAAACATAACTATAAAAGACAGACTTGAAATAAAAATTAAAATAAGCAAGAAAATGGTAATAGAACACCTGTCTGATCTTGATGAATAAAAATCACTGGGATCTGATGGTTTACATCCCAGAGTTATGAAGTTGATGACAGATGTTATCTCAGAACCATTGTCCCATATCTTTAAAAAATTCTGGCGCACCAGGGAACTACCAGAGGATTGGAAAAGAACTGATGTGGTTCCTATCTTCAAAAAAACAGACAAAAAAACCAAACAAACCCAGGAAACTGCAGACCAATCAGCCTAATATCAATACCTAAGAAGATACTGGGGGGAAAAAAACAGATCTGTGAACATCTAGAAACAAATAAGTAATAACTAGAAGTTAGCATGGGTTTGTTAAAAACAGATCTTATTTCATTCTTTGATATAGTGACTAAATTAGTAGACCAGCGAAATGCTGTGGACATAATATACTTAGACTTCAGCAAGGCATTCGACAAGGTAGACCACAACCTACTTCTTGGTAAGCTAGAAAAAAGTGGGATAGATAGCATCACCATCAGATGGATTTGTAACTGGCTGACAAACCATACTCATCGAATAGTCCTTAATGGTACTACATCTACATGGAGAGAAGTAAGCAGTGGAGTGCCACAAGGTTTTGTCTTAGGCCAAGTATTCTTCAATGTCTTCATACATGACTTAGATGAGAGAATAGAATTAATTAATTAATTAGTTTATTAATTAGTTTATTGTCATTGTACATATATACACAGAATACCCATATAACGAAATTCACATAACAATCCCAAAAACACATCCCCACCTGCCACAAATTCCCCACTCTGAACCACCCAAACATCCACACAACAGACTAAGTAATACTGTCCAACAGCTCACTGATGGTGACACTTTAGTTCATTGTTAAGTGCAATTGGAGCTCTGGGATAAAAACTATTCAGAAAATGGGAACACATCAAATTTGCAGATGATACTAAGCTGGCAGGAATAGTCAACAGCCTAGATAATAAGCTCAAGATCCAGATGGATCTCAACAGACTTGAACACTGAACCCTATCTAACAAAATGAAATTCAATGTAGTAAAAAATAAAATCTTATACAGGCAACAAAAAGCAAAAGTACATGTACAGATTAAGTTTAACCTGGTTTAATAGGAGTAACTGTGAGAAGAATCCCAGTGGACAATCAATTAATCATGAGCCAGCAATGTGCAGCAGCAGCCACCAAAAAACCTAATACTTGGTTGTATAAACAGAGGCATAGAATCAAAATCATGTGAAGTATTAGTACCACTTTATAAATCCTTAGTAAGACCACACCTGGAATATTGCATCCAATTTTGATCACCACACTACAAAAAAGATGTTGAGACTTTGGAAAAAGTTCAAAGAAGAGCAACTAAGATGATTAAGGGCATGGAGAAAAAAACATACGAAGAATGGTTGCAGGAATTGGGTATGGCCAGTCTAGAAAAAAGAAGGACTAGGGGTGACATGATAGCAGTATTCCATTATTTGAGGGGCTGCCACAAAGAAGAGGGAGTCAACTTATTTTCCAAAGCACCAGAAGACAAGACAAGAAGCAATGTATGGAAACTAATCAAGGAGAGAAGCAACCTGGAATGAAGGAGAAACTTCCTAACAGTGAGGACAATTAACCTGTGGAACAGCTTCCTTCAGAAGTTGTAGGTACTTCATCAATGGAGGTTTTTAAGAAAAGACTGGACAGCCACCTGTCTGAAATGATAGGTGCTTGAGCCAGTGGGTTTGGACTAGAAGACCTCCCAGGTCACCTCCAGTCTATTCTGATTGCTTGAAGATGGGTATGTTTATATACTTTTGAAACTCTTTTAAAAGGGCACTTTTAAAATAAGCACATTTGGTTAGAAATAGCTTTATTACTACATAACAAATGGTAAGTTTAATTTAAGGAGTTATCAGTTCCTCTAGTAGAGTATTTGGGTGGTAAGTGCTGAGAAAATTGGGGGCAAAACAAGGAAAGGAACTATCAACATTCTTAAGAGGTTATTGAGGTGGTCCTCTAAGTCCCTCTAAAACTATTTCTAAAAATGAAGAGAATTCTTCTTAAAATTCTGAGAACATCCCATTGTCCCAAAGTGATAAATCTCATATGGAACTGGGACACATTTCTTGATCATTTTCCAGTTTATTGTAACTTTCCCCAATCTGACCCTGAGGTGTTGCTAGAATTTTAGCTGCTGCCCAAGCAGATCTCTCCAACCTGTTGATCTTTCAGATGTTTTAGAGCACAATTGGCAAAATCTCCAGCCACTAATTTGAAGAACTGCAGCTGTTTGAAGAGCATCACTTTGGAGAAGTCTAATTTATAGAACAGCTTCACCATCTGGAACTCTGACCAATTAGAACCATCTGCTGCATATTCTAATTATGATTATTAAGAACCTCCCTCTCAACATTATTAATGTACACTACACCTGGACCTCTTTTTTCAGTAGAGGGGCTCCAGCGTACCTTTGATCTGCAGTCAGCAAACTAAATACACCCAATGTGAGTTGCAAACCTCACAGAATTGATCTATTATGGTTGAAAAAACAGGATAAAATAAAAGAGACCTGGATGTTGACCAGGAATACTGAGGTTTAGAACTCTTGACTTGGACAGTTCTTTTCTTTTCATGGCTAAATTTATAAAGATTGACAAATCTTAATAATAATAATTCACACCAGCTATCTTTAGAGAGACAGGCAGGCAGACAATGTGTATGTGAGTACCGGTATATGCAATATCCTGGTATAGGGATATTGGATATATATTTCACTTTGCAAGATTCCCATTCCACTGACTATGCTAGTGGGAGGATTATGGGAAGATGGTCCAATACATTTGGAAGGCAATAAGATGTGTAAAATAGCTCTTACAAATCAGAAACAAAAGACATATAAAGCTGTACTTGAAGTACAAAAATTAGACATTAGTACTATCTTGACTCTCAGTGACTTCACTTAGACCTGTGAGGAAAGTGGATATATTCTTACATATATAAGATGGACCATGGGTCTGATTTAAATATAATTTTAGTTGTGATACTTTACTGGACACATTTGAACAAGGTTGTCTTTTCCCTGGACTTGTACAACACACCAGCAGAAAATCCTAAGTGTGTTCCTTTATACTTTGCTATGAATTTAAATTGTTCTATTTCCTGCTACGGAGCAGAGTGTGTATGTGTGGAATACTGCCATGGTACAGATAAGTTGCTTCCATTGTTGACTCTGGATATTCTAGTCCACACAAAGACAAATTTTAGAAGCAAGTAAAACAATCAGGGGGGGGGGAGATGTCTGCTTTTTATTTAGTATTACATGTTTCACATATTTATCCCAGGAAGGAGTCAACAGGGCTAACAACAACAAAGAGCTTTCTTGATCTCTGGCTGTGGCTGAGGTGTCATCTTCTTTGCAAGTTCCTTAGGCTCTAATGTGTGGAATGGGAAACTTGCTGCAGTCAACTTGCTACGGCCATCTTGCTACGGTCAATTCACACCATGGCCAACTCGCCAAAGGCAACTTGCTGTGGAACAACTCACCACAGGAGAATTCAACAATGCAATTTAATTAATTTAAAATAATTACAACATTATTTTCATTTTTGTCACTTCTCTGGCATCCTTTCTTTAATGATTCTATGCCACCATTTCTTCAATATTAGTGTAACTCTTATCCTGCGGCGAGTTGCTCCACGATGAGTTGGCCATGGTGAGTTGGCCCATGGCAAGTTAGCTGTGGCGAGTTGTAATGTGACCCTTTGCTCCAGTCCACCCTACATCAGATCTGTGTTTTTCCTTGCTGGACAACTGTCCCATTCATTGTTACAGCTAATGTTGTGTTAGAACTCTCTGGATGAACAGCATGGATTCAGCTATAATTGAGTGCTGGCATTCAAATTTAATAGAATTACTACTAAAAGCACTGACTCTGCCATAAAGATTTATGGTATGCCATTCTCTATGTATCCAATACCATTGCAACATGCCTGCCTGTAAAATCCTGAGTTAGTTTACTAACTTTTCTATCAGCAGTTTGCTGATGCAGAAGCCTATTTTGACATTCCAGTGACTATCAGTAATCTCTGATAGGAAAGTAATTTCCCAGACTCATTTCTCTTTCCATAATCACCCAACAAGTTCCCCAATCTTACCTGTCCAACGTATGAGACACTGTTGTCTATCACATTTCAAAATATGAAATTCAAACAAAGGCATTTCCCTGACAGGACTGATGTTCAAATGTTCCACTTCATGTTTTGCTTTGTATAGACTTCAGCTGCAACCATCTGCTTTGTGAATTTGCATAACCCTGGAGCCGGCTGACTTCAAATGCAGAGCAAGGAACAGATGATTTGCTATTCAACTAATGGAAAGGGGCCTGATTTGAGGAGAAGGAGACTCCCACTGCTGGACATCAGCCTCAAAGGTCACCGTTAAATTGCTCACGGTAGGAAACTGATAGCTTAAACTGCGATAGGCTCCCCATTCTTTATAATGGCCTGATTCTGGCAGCTGCTGAAAAGTGAAGTGTTGTTAGAGGCAAGATTTAGCGCTACGACCTGTGCCAGGGAACCCATTTCATCAGCAACCTGGACATTGAACTAGGGCATTAAGGAAATCAGATAACTGAAAATAACCAGTGTGGTGCAGTGGTGAAGTCGTTGGCTTAAGATTGAAGAGTCCCAGGTTCTAATCCACTGGATGACTTTGGGCTGGTCAATTCTCTCTCAGTCCAATTTACTTCATCAAATTATTGTAGGGGGAAAACTAACTTTTGTGCCGGCCCTAGGTACAAGCAGCTACCAAATAACAATATTACTAAAATCTTTATTGCCACTGCCCATAATGACAATTCTCTCACATGAAATATAATAGCCATTTGCCAATGGCTAAAACCTCTGTCATGCCCCGTTGGAGTCTGAATCTGAGACGGAAGACAAACAGCTGACAGAGAGCGGGAGAGTGGCTCCATTGGATGTGGAGGAAACTGGGGAAGGGCAAAGTCAGGCTGGGCAGAGCAGGAGAGAGGTAGAACAAGGAAGAGGGGGTTCAGAGGGCCATCCCCTCCTCCTCCTCCTAGGGCACGCAGGGAAGAACACAGAAGAGAGCAACGTGGGTTGTGTGGCTTACGAGGAAGGAAAGAGCCCTGATTTCCTTCACAAGGCACACCTGGGGATGGAGTTTAAAGGAGAGGCAGTTGGGAGGGTCGTTTGTCGGGAACAAATGCTGAATTCATCTAGTGTTGAGAGTTGGGCCCTGCATTCCTGGCATTCCTCCTGACTGTTTGAAGTATTGTCGTGCTTCTGTGTGCTTATCTTGTCTTACTGGAATTATTGCCATGAATTATTCACTTCTGGGACTCATTATCTTGCCCTGCTGGAGTGATTGATTTGCAGTCATTCTGCTTACAGCGTTTGGACTGGAGTATCTGCAGTCAGAAGCTGCTGCAGGTTTGTGGGAGAGCTTTTCTCCAGGCCCGAGAGTAAATGGGATGTTGGGGGCAAAGTTGGTGCCAATAAAGGGATTCATACCGGTTTTCTGGCTGTGTTGCCTTCGTGCCACGCCCCAGGTCATCACAAACTCTATGTCAAAAACTTTATGTCAAAAAACTCTAGCTCATTGTTGATTCACTCTGTAATTTAGTAGTTTGATTTGGGTATAGAATCTAACCAAAATATTAAACAATACTGGTTTGAGAGGCTAAACTATGCAATTAGCATGATCAATACTGCTCTTGTAGTTGGTTTTATTAACAAATATTGTTATAATTTGTTATATTCATCTCAATTCAGGGAGGCAGTGATGTGCCGATGCTTGGACGATGTTAGGATCTGGATGGGAAGGAACAGGCTCAAGCTCAACCCTGACAAGACTGAGTGGCTATGGATATTGCCCCCTAAGGACTATGTCGACTGTCCATCCTTGGTTCTTGGGGGAGAGAAACTAACTCCCTCGGAACAGGTTCGCAATTTGGGAGTTCTCCTAGATCCACAGCTAAAATTAGACCAACATCTCTCAGCTGTGGCTAGGGGAGCTTTTGCACAGGTGTGCCTGGTGCACCAATTGCGACCCTACTTGGAGAAGGAGGCCTTACTCACGGTCACTCATGCCCTTGTCACCTCACGACTAGACTACTGTAAAGTGCTCTACATGGGGCTACCCTTAAAGAGTATCCGGAGACTGCAATTGGTGCAAAATGTGGCTGCGTGTGCTGTGGTGGGTGTTCCAAGATACACCCATGTAACACCAATTCTCTGCCAGCTACATTGGTTGCCCATTAGTCTCCGGACACAATTCAAGGTGTTGATCATCAACTTTAAAGCCCTACATGGCTCAGGGCCAGGTTACCTTTGGGACTGCATCCTACCACATACCTCCCTATGACCGGTTAGGTCCCACAGAGTCAGTCTCCTCCAGGTCCCTTCGACCAAACAATGTTGGTTGGTGGGACCAAGGGGGAGAGCCTTCTCTGTGGGAGCCCCAACTCTCTGGAACCAACTACCCCCAGAGATCCGAACAATCCCCACCTTGCTGGCCTTCTGAAAAGCTGTCAAGATATGGCTCTTCCTGCAAGTGGGGTGACAGAGAGACCATTTGAATACCCTAGGTCTCCCCCATGTATTAATGATTATGCTTGTAATTTTTTTAAATTTAAAATTTTTATATTTGTATATTTTTTTAATGTTTATTATCGGTTTTTTTGTAAAATGTACTTTTTATGTTGTAAGCCGCCCAGAGTCCTGCAGGAGTTGGGCGGCCTATAAAAACGATAAATAAAAAATATATAATAAAAATAATTATACTTGAGAAGCTGGTGAACTGGGATATTTTTCATGTGGGTGAAAACTTGGGACATTCCCTGATTATTTCCTCTTCCTATGTAACCTCCATCACATCATTGCCCTCGTCTCTGTTTTAATTCCTATAGGATGACTAGAGCTTATTTATCCTCCATGTTGATCTTCTAATTTTCAATTATAATTACACACAGTCCTAGCGACCACAACTGGTAATGCAACTCTATCAATAAACATCAAGGTAACTAAGGAGAAAATCCTGTAACTGCAATGGGTTTATAACATTAATTCCCATTCTGTTGTTAAGCAAATTTCTGTGCTAGTTAATCAGGATATGATGTGACTTTGACTTGCAATTTTACTTCTGCATTTTCCACTAACTCTGCTTGTCGGAAGCCGGTTGTGAAGCACACAAATGGCGATCACATGATTGTGGGACACTGACATAGTTGTAAATGTGAGAATTGGTCACAAAGCCATTTTTTTACACCGTTGTAATTTCAAATGGTCATTAAACGAGGCAGTCAGTAGGCGGGAACTATCTGTATGTCTCTCTGACATGATGATTAATTATTAGTAGTATTAATCATCTTACAGAGTTTGTTATTACAAAGCTATACATGTTTTTAAAAATCCTAGTTATACCACAGACCAAGGATAAAAGAGCAAAATAATTAGAGAAGTCAACCAATCTCTTTTCCCTAACAATAGTTTAATATATACAGAAAACTAATCAATATATTCCTGGTGAATATTGAACCAGTGTGACATCCAGAAAGCGAAAACATTGCATATAATAGAAATGGAAATAGAAACAACATCTGAGCAAACAGAATTTATACATAGCAAATAAGGCAATGTATGATTAAAATAGGCATACTAGGCAGCAGTGGACCCAAAACATTATTTTCTGTGGATTGAAACTGTCACCTAAACAAATGAGGGTCTTCTCCTGAATTAAGAAAGGAAGCAGTCAAAAACTCTTTTCCTATCTGATGATTTCATTACTGCACATCATAACACCATAATTTCAAATAGTCGTGAAAGGAGGCAATTGGTACCGTATTTTTTGGAGTATAAGACACACCGGAGTATAAGACACACCTTAGTTTTTTGGGAGGAAAATAGGGGAAAAAATCTGCCTAGCAGGTATTCATCTGGCTAACATCCTTAGTCTGGTCAGCTTCAGCACATTATTTTATCCCCTGGTTAGGGCTGAAAAAACCTTATTTGGAGGGAGTAGCAATGAAAAAGCCTGCAAGCTGGGAAGATTGTTAGCGCCTTGTTAGGACTGAAAAAACATTCTTCGGAGGGAGTAGCAATGAAAAGCCATTTAAGGCCGGCAAAGACTTAGGGCTGGAAAAAACCCTAACAGCCGGGAAGATCGTTAGTGCCTCGTTAGGGCTGAAAAAAAAGCTTCGAAAAAGCTACATTCGGAGTATAAGACGCACCCAAATTTTCAGCCTCTTTTAGGGAGGAAAAAGGTGCGTCTTATACTCCGCAAAATACGGTAAGTGAGAACTACCTGTTTGTCTGTAGTGATGACTAAGGATTAGTATTATTAATATCTAGTTTACTTAAACTGACCGTTGCTGGTTTAAAAAAAGTGAAATGTTTTCAGAAGAGGATATTTCTGAATCTGCAAAATCAGTCACTTGTACCTGATGTATACTATAGTTTTGTAATACCTTGACTTACAACAGTTCGCTTAGTGACGTTTTGAAATTACAATGTGACTGAAAAAAAGTGATTCATGACCATTTTTAACACTTACAACCACTGCAGCATCCCCATGGTCATGTGATCAAAATTTTAGATGCTTGTCAACTGGTTCATATTTATGACGGTTTGCAGTGTTCCGGGGTCCTGCAATCACCTTTTGGGACCTTCCAACAAAGTAAAGTCAATGGGGAAGCCAGACTCACTTAACAACCATGCTTACTAACATAAGCACTACAGGGATTCACTTAACAACGATGGCAAGAAAGGTCGTAAAATGGGGCAACATTCACGTAACTGTTTCACTTAGCAACAGAAACTTTGGACTCAATTGTGGTCGCAAGTCGAGGACCACCTGTAATAAATACTAATTGCCATTATCATGACATTATAGCAATAGCAGTAATAATTATAGCAACATTTGAACACCATCGGCATTTCAAAATCACCACCAGTCAATTGCAAAAGGCAGCTTTATTTGGAACAGCTTATTCCGAAGATACCTTTGACACCATCAAACAACAACATCTGCCTATCGGAGGTCCCAGGGAATGGCTCAACAGGATGATAAAAATGCCAACTCCCGTCTAAACATCTGCCTGACTGTGCAACCAAGAATAATAATGACAATAATTTTAAAGCCTGCTCACTTTTAGAAGCTTAGATTACTCAAAGTATTTCTTATTAGAGGCCTACAGAGAAGAAGAGATAATGAACTTAAACTCCCTAGCGGTAATTAAGAACCTAAGTCAAGCATGAGGATGAGCAAATCTCCATTGGGATAGAATGTTCTTTGGAAAAACCACACTTTGAATAAGTAAAACGACCATCTTCTTTTCTTTCTCTTTCTCTTTCTCTCTCTGCATTTGCCACAAGTGAATTCGAAGATAAAGAGTATTACATCCTTTAAGCTCTCCCTTGAATTTCTGTCAGTTTTGCTTATTTAATACACATCCGTAATTGGTCATTAATACCTTAGGAGAAAAATGTTCCCTCTCCTACAGGTCATGTAGGAATGCAAAGGGGTTTCTGAAGAAGATGGATCCTTCCAGGCTAAAAGGCTACTTTGCATGAAGCTTGTTTATGGCTGCTACCCAGTGTCACACGCCTCTGATTTCTTCCCCATTAGAAAGTCTATGATCTGAACTTGGTGTTTTTCATTAGAATGAAACCACCCAACCAGGAGGAAGATTCAAAGGTGTCCTTCTGCCTTTCTTGCTGCCTTCAATAAATTTCCAAGTAAGCTAAATTCATGCTTTTCCAGCAGTCTTCTTGAGACCGGGGTTCATTATTTTATACTGAAAGTGAAACTTCACACAATTGGTTTTAAAAACTACCGAGGCTACAGCATCAGGGTCGGGTTCCTATTTTTTTTACTACCACTCTGTGGGTGTGGCTTATTTTGTGGGTGTGGCTTGCCAGCCATGTGACCAGGTGGGCGTGGGCCTCGGGAGCTTGGCAGCGGCTGGAGCAGCAGGGGGGATTGCTCCACTCAGCAGCTCGAGAAGCCTTAAACGTGCGAAAATGCCTAGGATCATCACACGTTCGTGGCTTCTCGGACTGCTGAAGGGAGGGGAATGGAGATAGCTCCTGCCGCCCATTCTTTCAGCGTCTCATGCGCTCCCTCAGCCATCCTCCCCTGCTTGGACTCACTATGGGGTAGGAAGGCAGCGCATGCGCAGTGCCAGAAGCTCGGCTTCTGGGCATGCGCAGAAGAAATGTTTTTTAAAAAATTAAAAAAAATTTTTTTAATGGTGGCACCCAGGCACCAGTAACTGACCGCACCGGTACTGTAACGTCACTAGCGGGCCGCTGCCGGTGCTATAGAGTGGACCACACTGGTAGGAACCCACCACTGTACAGCATCACATATTTTTGCCTGACTTAGGCCATCATTTGACATCCAATGACTTTGGGTGTTGGAGAATGTCTTGATGGCTACCATCAAGGCTACCATGCCTTGATGGTAGCACTCAATGAAGCCCCATAGCTGCCTGCTATGGTGGGGTCGAAATCTCCCCATGCACTACCACAAATTACGTTTTACCATTGGTACAAGGAAAAGGTACATTCTAGACAAGTTTTAGAAGCAAATAGGGAAAACTTTAAATCCACGGCACTGCTGACATATCTCCACCAAGGGAAAGCAATTGAACTAGCCCTGAAGCAAAATTACTAGCAGTGGAAGCAGAAACCCAAATCACAGCATAGAAGTTGGAGAAAAGAGACCATTATATCCAATTTTCTGCCCTGGAAAGCAAATAGCCATTGCACGTCACTGATTTTAGTTTCCCCACAATAACTGATAACTTTTGATAATTCTTGCTGGCCCTCTAATTATATCATTACAACAAATAATATATTGGTAGCGCCTGAAAGGTTAGCTTTCTTTATACTTGCAACAAGCTGTATATGGCCTTGAGGCTTTTTTGTAACCCCTGTTGACCTCTGTAAGCAAGTTGTTAAAAATCTATGGTCACATTTTTCCCATTGTGAGAGGGAAAGCCCATGAATAGAAGCCATAAACCAGGATTAATGCAGCTAACTAAACAACCCAAAGCCTCCAATCTTTGCTCAAGAGAAAACATGCTCAAAACATGATATATCTTCACTCACTTTATTTCAATATACAGACAACTGTATTCTCACTCTTAAACCTCAAAACCCTCATCGTTCCCCACCCCTGATCTTCACTGAAAATTTTGGAGAACTGATCATTGGTTCACTATAGAACACGGTGCTCATCTGAAATAAGATTTTTTTTAAAAACCCCGCAGATGCTGCATGTTCATTTGTGGAAATGTAATCTCTACCCCAGCCCCTCCCCCCCATTTAAAGTCTGACACAAATTCAGTATGAACTGAGGAAAAACTGAGGATCACCTGTGAGAAGGCATGAGATCTGTTGAATCAGACAGGAGACATACTAGAGAACAGACAGAATCTCCTTCAGGATTATGAGTCATTGACATATATCACACTCTGGGAATTGGCATGCAGCTCTACTCTGAGTCACTGCCCCTCTGTTGAAATATTTTGTTACATTGGAGTAAACATGGCCTTAATGCTATAGAGACTAGCCATTTTATTCTCTTGATCTGTTATAAAAACCTGTTCTTTACTGATTTTGGTTTGGCCCAAACACAGCAATACAAAGGAATAGAATGAATAAGGTGGGGGTATTCACTTACCTTCCCTGCTGGTTCGCAAATGTGAGTGCGTGCGCTCGCTCGCTTCGCTCGGATGCGCCACCTCCTCACATGTGCACTGCCTCCTGTGCATGCTCTTTACTCCTGCACACGCCTTCCACACATGTGCCCAGCCATGAAAACATGGCTAAATAGGACGGCATTACGTCTGGGCAGGTGGGCGGGCCCACCCAGGCCCACCCAGGCCCACCCACAGTCGGCGCTACCGGTTCCCTTGAACCGTTCCGAACCATCAGAATACCACCTCTGGAATGAATCTGTTGATATGAACAGAATGGACACTTCAGGAGAAAAAAAAAATCTAAACTCCAACATCACAAAACTTCTAGGTGTAGAAATATGCATACAAACTTTGGTGTGAATCAAAGGAAGGAAAATTGAGTTGGGTTTACCTTGCATTAGGAGTGACTTGAAAAGTGAGTGGAAATGGTGTGGCACAGTTCAGTATTTAGAGTTCTTGGAGCACACCTGTTCTTGAAGCATGGGTATGCATCATAGAGAGATGATATATTGATTTTTGTCCTCCCATTAGATCCCATATTGCCCTCACTGCTGCACTGCACCATATCTCATATCCCCATCAGCAAAATGCAATTACCCCTATTGCTTTGACTTTGGCAGAGGGACACATTTTTGCTGCTTAAAAGCTTTGTGCCCTTGGAGAAGTGGCTTCTGAGAGCATTTAGCTAAGAGGCATGGCTGTTCTTTCTGACGGACAGAATGTGCTTTTCCCTTCCCGTCTCTTCTGCATCAAGGTGCAATATTTGGAACACTGATAATTGTCAGGCTGACAGATTTTTCTGCTCAAATAAGAAAAACACTTTCCCTTTGCATTATGGAAATAAAAGGGATGTTGACATTGAAGAAGCAAGGACAGGTGATCAACTCGGCTTTTGCATGAGCCTCACAGCAACAGGTCAAAAACAAGGCATTTGGGTGTTTTGCCAGTTCAAAGTTCCTCAGATGCAACCCTTCTACTTTTAAGAAAATATGAGGTCATAATTGACTCTGTTTCTCAGGCAGCCAAGGAATCAATGAAGCCAATGAAATGGTCCACTGAACCTCACCTAAAGCTTCAACTTTCTCTCTCTCTCCACCTTCTGTCTGCTTGCCTCATTTCCTCTCTGATGCCATAAGTAGAGGAAGACATCATTTCTCCTGACCTTTTGGTACTTTTATTCCCATCCCAAGTTAAACAAATGTCCCGTTAGTAGCTTAAAACTGCCTGGGAAGATCTGAATACACAGGTAAAAGAGAGGACAATGATGAGGGAGTGAGATAAAGTTGTTTAATATATTTGTGGATAATTGTGTAAAGTGCTTGTGATTATTGTAAATTGGGGATTGGAATGCATGTGGATTCTTGTATGCAGCTGATGTCATCTTTTTGGCTTAGAACCCAAATGATTGACAATATTAGGTAGATCAATTGATGCAAAAATGTGCACGAAGCTGAAAATTCATATATCAAAGATCAAAGCAGTTGTGCTTCAGAGGAAAAATAATAAGTAAACATTATCTATAAATGGTGCAATGCTAGATCAAGTAGGTGAACATATGAACCTTGGTAGAACGTTTATTAAAAAGGGACAATCCATTCCTCAAAATAGATTGCAAACTGCCCATTATTAATTCTGTTCTCTGTTGCTTTCCTTCCTGTTCCTTTCATTCTTTCAGTGAAATTGTCATTTCACTAGACGAACACCCTGGGTTACTTCTTCATTTAACAAACTCACAACTCGCAATTCGGAGTTTGAAGCAAAAGAAAAATAAATCTTCCCCTTTCTTTGTACCATGAGAATTAGTTCTCTGCAACCCATTTACTTTTTTCCCCACCCGTTAGTGATGAATTATAAACATGATAATTCGATTATATGTAAAGTAGTAAATTAAGCACAGTTTATGAATTTTCTATTCATGTCAGATTCTGAATGCTTCCACATTTGCACCCATGTTGAGAACTTAAGATATAAACTAAGCAATTACTAATTTGCCCAATAAATGTACATCCTTTGTTTCTTCTGTCATTGAAATCAAAGAAATTTGGGGATGTTGTTATTGTACTACTGCAATGCGCTCTACATGGGGCTATCCTTGAAGAGTATTCGGAGACTTCAGTTGGTGCAAAATGCGGCGGAGCGTGCTGTGGTGCACCCAAGGTACACCCATGTTACACCTATACTCCGCCAGCTGCATTGGTTGCCCATCGGTCTCCGGGTACAATTCAAGGTGTTGATCATCATCTTTAAAGCCCTACATGGCTTAGGACCAGGCTATCTCCGGAACTGCATTCTGCCTCATACTTCCCTTCGATCGGTTAGGGCCCACAGAGTTGGCCTCCTCCAGGTCCCGTCAGCCAAGCAATGCCGGCTGGCGGGCCCTAGGGGGAGGGCCTTCTCTGTGGGGGGCCCCGTGCTCTGGAACCAACTTCCCCCAGAGACCCGAACCATCCCCACCCTGCTGGCCTTCCGAAAAGCCGTTAAGACATGGCTCTTCCTGCAGGCGGGGGGGGGGGGAAGACTCATTCCACCTGAGCTCTCCCCTGGTATGTCTGGTGGTAAATATTTTTAAATTTTTTAATTTTTTTAATCTTGTTTTTAACGGTTGTTTATTATTTAGTGTTCTTATATAATGTTGTACGCCGCCCTGAGTCCCTCAGGAGTAGGGCGGCATAGAAGAAGAACCAATAATAAATACTAGTTCCCTGCTGCTGTAACAACCTCACTGCCTGAACTCCTTAAGTCTGTTGCCAGACTTATTTGATTGATCTGCCAGGTAACTGATGGATTCAGTAGGTTTCCAGAAGGAGCTTAGGATTGTCCCTGAAGTTCTGATACACAACTTTGGTTGCTGCCTGGAATGAAAGGACAGCAGGGGCTTTGGCTCTGATTGTGACCCTATGTTTGCTCTCCTCCTATGGTTTCCAAAGTACCTATGGTTTACAGATTGGCAGAGGGAGATGAAATGATCAAAGGGACATCTAGAATGCTGCTGGGGGAAATGAGGAGTGAAAATGATTGAGTCACTAATACAATCACTATTGGATTTACTTTGTTGTGGTGAAGGTGGCAAAATGCCAGTACTTCTGTCCTTATTGCATCTGTGGATGGACACCTGGTGGTCCCATTAAAGGTAACATGGGCACACCTGAGGGGGACTGATTTGAAACCTTGCTTGCAGGGCTGCTGTGAGGAATAAGCTTGACATTTATTGGATAAAGTTGCCTGGATTCACTCCAGGTTAGGATCTGGTCTTGAGGTAAGCCCCATGAAGATACTGGAGCTCAGTCTAGCTTGGTTATCTGGAAAGAATTTGGCTTTGTTACTCCCAATAAAGTAGACCAGGTTCTTCAGACTGCAAACTTGGCCATTTGCATATTAATCAATATCTCTCCTGGCTGGCTAAGGCAGAGGTCTTCAAACTTGGCAACTTTAAGACTTGTGGATTTCAACTCCCAGAATTCTCCAGCCAGCTATGCTGGCTGGAGAATTCTGGGAGTTGAAGTCCACAAGTCTTAAAGTTGCCAAGTTTGAAGACCTCTGGGCTAAGCTTTCATGGAGGTGACATGTGGTTGTGTTTTGGCAGGGGTCAATCCTGCCTTAAGGGAAAGGGAATACTCTCACTGTCCCTGGATGAGGTGGAAGTATTTCCACCTCGCTCCAAAAACCAGTGTTGGACCCAAGTATGTAGGACAGGTTTGAGGCCTGGAATAGTATTGAACACTCTCTTGTAAATGACCTATGGTGGTAGTTGAACTGGGTGGTTTGGTGCATCCATCCTCACTTTTCTTGATTTTTCACTAGCTTTCAATACTATTGATTAAGGCATCCTTCAGGACCAGCTTTGGGGGTTGGGAATGGGTTGGGATGGTACTGTATTGTGCCGATTCTTTTATTTTTTCCCTGGGAGTAAACAGCAAATTCCTCAGGACTGTATTTGCTACATAGCAAAGGTATAAAAATTGCGTAGGCACTGCTGTCTCTTCATCTCTGGTTCTTCATCTGCAAGCCCTAAATATAGGGGAGCTCTAATACTGAAGCAACTAACTTCACCTGCATTGGCTTTCTAAACAAAAAAAAAATCCTTCAAGGGAAGAACTTATGTGACAGTGATGTAGCATTTCCTTTTTTAAAATATTTAATAATTTAATTTAATAAACATTCTTATAGGCCGCCCAATCCCGTAGGACTCAGGGCGGCGTACAGCATAGATAAGAAACGTACAATAAAAACAATAATAACAATTAAAAATAAAAACATTATTTAAAAAAACATTCATTCGAGGGGGAATCTGATCTTCCTATTCACACCGCCTGCCGGAAGAGCCATGTTTTTATGGCTTTACGGAAGGCCAGCAGGGTGGGGATAGTCCAGATCTCTGGTGGGAGTTGGTTCCAGAGGGAGGGAGCTCCCACCGAGAAGGCCCTCCCCCGCGGCCCCGCCAACTGACATTGTTGGGCCGATGGGACCCGGAGGAGGCCCACTCTGTGGGACCTAACTGGTCATAGGGAGGTATGTGGTAGGATGCGGTCCCGAAGGTAATACTGTAGTAATTGTATTAAATACTGTAGTAATTGTATTAAATATAATGACAGCAATAAAAATTAATACAGGTTTCTAATAGTTGAATAGCACTTAAACAATTTCTGAAAATGATCAGTAAAGGTAATATATGAGCTTAGTGTCCTTTCAAAGGCACCAATTGCAATTTGAGCAAGATGGCTATTGCCTCATTCTCCAGACTCTAAACCTGCTGGATTGTCTACTATCCAGCAGTTTCCTCATGAGTATCAACCACGTGGAGCACTTGTAGACAATCTCAAGTCTTCTCCTTGTCTGGAGAGGTTTCAAAGAGCTGGTCTGCTGACTGACTCTTCATTCCACTTGCAAATATGCAAGGGCAAAAGGGCAGTTATTGACCCTACTTTTTGCAGATCTATCTTCAGTCCAACCTTTCTTTCGCCAGAAGTCCCCGATCTTGGAGCATTTTCAGTGTAGGACATTCAAGGTTGATATTGTCCTTCATATTTCATAGCTTTAATAGTTCGATGCTTTTGTGCTTAAATGTTCATCTGCCGTGCAGTGATTTGATGGCTTGGAGTAAAAATGCCCATATAACAAGAGGAGCGAGTAGAATGGCTAGTCAGAAGTTGGTTGCTGTTCACCAATGCTGCTGATTCATTGCTTTTTCATAATTAGCTGGACGTGGAATGAAAACCAAAGCTGTACCACACCACTGGAAATAGCGATGAATAGCTGTCCCTTGAATATCTTAATTGCCCAATGCCAGTTTCTTTTCCTGTGCTCAGGAAATATTGTAACGACTGGGGGTTTTCATCCTGCTTTTGTTTTCATTTTTCATAGCATGTTAGTTCTATTATACATTTAAAAATGGGGGCTGAGAAAAGTACTGAATAATTAAAGGTTTATTTCTAAAGCTCAGAAACAGAGAAGCTAAAATGATCACAAATAGCTTATGTCTGTGTGCATAGACATATGCATAGACATAAGCTGTTTGTGATCATTTTAGCTTCCCTGTTTCTCAGACTTAGAAATAAACCTTTAATTATTCAGTTCTTTTCTCAGCCCTCATTTTACCTCATAGACTCCTACTCTGTGCCTTTCACTTTTTAGCATGTAATCCATTGGGAATTCAAAGAGAAGGAAAAGAGCAGACATTTTGACTGCTGTTCTTATGCTTCTTACAGGGTTCTAACTTGCCATGCCGACGGTTCGCTTCCTCCCACGCTGCTTGACTGCACGTGCATTGCTCGCTGTGTGGCCATGCCGCACGGGCGCACACACATGTGCAGTGCTGAAAAACAAGCAAAAAATAGCAAAAATAAATAAAAAGCCAAAAATAAGATGGCGGCGCATGCGCAGTGCCAGAAGCTTGGCTTCTGCACATGCGCAGAAGCAAAAAAAAAATCAACCCCTCCCAAAAAAATTCCCAAAAAAAGATGGCAGCGTCCATGGACCAGCACCGACAGAACCGGCTCCATGATGTCACCACCAGTTTATTACCGGTTCTATAGAACCAGTGCAAACTGGCTTCTTAAAAATTTACTATAGTCAAAATGTCTATGGTCACTTGGATAAAACCAGATTCATTGCCTGGTCTATGCTAAGGAAACATAAGCAAATCCAGGACTCAGGTTAAAATAATAGTTTTATTTAAATTAATCCAAGAAAGAAAAACTTCGTGGTCCCCTAAAATGGAGGAAAACGGAGAAGGGAGTGCTGCTTAAGTGCTTATTTGAGATCTTGAAAAAAGATGAGATAAATATTTAAGAAACAGATTAATTTTAAAAGCATACAGTATATTTACTAGCTGAACATATTGAGCTAAAAGAGGAGATCAAAATATTTTAGTATTTTTAAATATTATATTTAATACCAGTTTTCCAAATAGCTTTAATCACAACATTTTGTTCCACGCCATGGGCCATCCCAGGCAGATTAGAATAGATATAGTAGAAAGAAACAAATTGGATTACAACTTTTATCCCACTTGGCCATCTTTCAGTTTTTCAAGTCAGAAGAAAGGACTAAAACTGGAGATATTTGATATTACTTGCTTTCTCCTACATGTCTTCCAAATTGTTTTGGTCCAAATAAATTCTCTTAAAGAAAAAGGAAGATATGTATATGTATTTGCAACATGTTTAATTACTTACTTAATTTTAGCATTTCTTGATGGATAGGTTCTTGCTTTAGTTGCATTCTAGTGAAGTACTTCTACCTATAAAAGATGAAATAATATGAACATTTTGTACAAAGAAATTAGGAATACAGTGATTTGAAAACTGAGCTGTATAAAAATGTGTATGAACAATGGGTGGTGATTCCAGAGAGTGTCTGAGAGAAAGATAGCACATGGCCAGCTCTTTTGAGGCACATCCTCAGAGGCAATAATAAGAACACAAAGAGGAGAGTCATTGGCCATAATGTACGAAGGGGAGGGGAGGGGAGGGGAGGGAGAGAGAGAGAGAGAGAGAGAGAGAGAGAGAGAGAGAGAGAGAGAGAGAGAGAGAGAGAGAGAGAGAGCAAATCTCAGTGCAACAATTTTGCTGTTAGAGGATGCAAGAAAATCCAGTTGCTACTGCAAAGATCAGAGGTCTGCAGAAAAATTTAGAAGGAATTTTAACCTGCTTTTCACTAAGCATTTGCAAAAAGATTGCTTTTTCATGATGATGATGATGATGATAATGATGATGATTGATGATTGATGATGATGACAAAGTCCAGTATTGGAGTAAAACAACTTTATTATCTTTGGCACTGCAAGAATAATCACTCAAGGCATCTATAGCAAGGCAAGATTTTATTTGATTGATTAGAGGTGTGTTGCAATGTAATAATATACACCTGTGGTGAAATCCAATTTTTTTTACTACCGGTTCTGTGGGCGTGGCTTGGTGGCCGTGGTGTGGCTTGATGGGCGTGGCTTGGCGGGCTTGGCAGGGGAAGGATACTTTAAAATCCCCATTCCCTCCCCATTCCTGGGGGAAGGATATTGCAAAATCTCCATTCCCACCCCACTCTGGGAGCAGCCAGAGGTGGTATTTGGCTGTTCTCCGAACTACTCAAAATTTCTGCTACTGGTTCTCCGAACTACTCAAAATTTCCACTACCGGTTCTCCAGAACCTGTCAGAACCTGATGGATTTCACCCCTGATATTATACACTCTGGCCCTTATAATATTTGCATATGTTATTGCAACACAGGACAGGAGTTTGTATTGTGATGTGATGCACACTTCATCACTTGTTGTTGTCCTGCAGATGCCTACAATCATTACTTTAGAGAAGATAGTTGGTTGGGTGACTATCCTGACAGGAATTGATTGAGTATTTAATCTAACCCCAATTTAAAGAAATACAATTTGATGTGGTGGTTGCTTTTCTAGTGTGTCTACCATATTTGTGTGTTTTTCGTATCTCTGTAACTTTGCATGCCACTCAGGGTCACATATGTAAGATATTTAAATTTACAAATAAATGAATAAATGTGGAGTTGGGTAAAATAAACACCTCTCAATATTTTTCAAGCAAACACTTTCTACACCTCTGAGGAAGCCAAGCTGAACAAAATGGAGGATTAATGATTTCTACCAGACTTCATTCTTCAGTTTTACACAGTGGAGAAAATGTTTATGACAGAATGAAGCTTAGGTTTGCCCATATAATTTGTCAGCTTTACTTTCGAATATAGAGCTGAGATGAACTGAGATATGGGGCAGAATTTAGCGAATGTAATATAGGACCCAAACAAAGTCTGGTTTCTCTTGTTAGATGAACAAAATATTGGCTGATTAGCAACTTATTACTGTAAAAACATCCTAAAGAGCCTTAAAATCTGAACACATCTCACTAGCGATCAATTGTCATAGTATGTCAATAAGTAATGATATGCTCTGTTTCCTACTACTACCATTCCTGTGGGATGTAATGATACATCCTGTCTGTCCATTTAGTACCAGTCTTCTCCTGGATCAAAGGATGGGTTTTTTCTAGCACTTACCATGTTATTCAGGGTCAATGGAAGACAGTTAGAATGGGAAGGGTTAGATGACGCATACACAGCTAGCTAGACAGTTCCCTCCAAAGCGATACTTTACTATACATAATGGATGAACATCACCTGAATAATCCAATAACAAACATCACTGATGGAAAGTAAAGCAAATTGACTAAATATCCTGCCTCCTTTGGGCAGGGTTAAAGGAGACTGTAGTGCAGAAATACAATAAACCCCTATGTATCCAAGTCTTCAAGGGGGAAAGAAAATAAACACATTTAAACACAAGGAACCTGGTGAAGCTTGAAAGTGTTTAATTATTTTGATGAATGAGGGAAAGAGGGGTTCTGTGGGAACTTGCTACATCAGCAGAATTTCCTTTTAATGTGATACGCACTGTCATGCTGGCTGTATGATGTGTGTATGTGAGAGAGAATTTACAATGCACAAGTGGAAGGAGTGGGAAAATAGTGGTGGGGTTGTGATAGTGGTGGAAGAAAGAACAATACCTCTGGGGTGCAGGTGGATTGGAACCCTGGATTCTGGGTTACAGATTTTTTTTAAACCTGGTCCTAAAAGTCCTCTATACATGTCTGGTTTGTCTCTTCAAGTGATGTCTCCTCTTTCTCCCAGATGATGATCTTATTCTAGACAGGTCTTACTTCTGGCAGGTGATTATGATGATGATAATAATAATAATGATGATAAACAATATATGATTCAAACAGTTAAAATCAACCATATATAATACTTTTTACTTCTTCTGTTCAATTGTATTTATTTTATTTCATTCATTTCATTTATTTTATTTAGGATTCTTATATGCCGCCCTACTCCCTAGGGACTCAGGGCGGCGTACAACATTTAAAGAACCACTAAACAATACAATTTAAAACAATTTAAAATACATTTAAACAGCATACAAAATCTTACATACAAAGGGGAGACCAAGATGAAATAGTCTCAAAACCCCGCCTGCGGGAAGAGCCATGTCTTCACGGCTTTTCGGAAGGCCAGCAAGGTGGGGACAATTCGTATCTCTGGGGGAAGTTGGTTCCAGAGAGCAGGGGTCCCCACAGAGAAGGGCCCCCCTCTCAGGGACTGCCAGGACAAGCCCTTGTAGTTTCCTTGGTAAGATTTTTTTCAGAAATGTTTGCCATTGCCTGCTTCCTAGGGCCTAGAGAGTGACTGGCCTGAGATCACTTAGCTGGCTTTGCATCTTATTAACTTACATTCTCCTGGTTTCTAGCCTGGTGCTTCAAAACACTACATCCAACTAGCTCTCCACATCTACATGTACATCATCTACATCTAGCTACATGCTTACCCATTATTTTGTTACCATTACCAATATAATGTGGACTAAAATAAGAACGTGTAATAGTAAGCCAATAAGAAGAAAATGAAGCATTGCTAAATGTATTTTATATCAATAGCTTTCCACATACATCTTCATGTCTTTCTAGCCTTGGAAACCATCCTTCGTTCCACCACATTAATCCACTTTTTATATGGTATTTGTTCTTCATACTGCTCATTCTTCCCTTTTTGAGAATCTCACCATATCCATCCAATCAATTATTCAATCTTTTCCTTCCTCTTGACCCATTTATTCTTTCTGCATGTATTTGTTTGGAGATTTGACCCTCATTCATTCTATCTTGCTGTATATGACTGAACCATCTAAAACTATCATCTTATGTTCCTCACACACTTTTTTATTCAATCCCAAATTCACTCAACACCATTGGAGACACCTTGGTCTACTATTAAACAGATTAACAGAGTTGGAAGGGACCTTGTAGGTTATCTAGTCCAACCCCCCACCCCGCTCAAGCAGGAGACCCTACACCATTTCTGACAAATGGCATTCCAATCTCTTCTTGAAAGCCTCCAGTGATGAAGCTCCCACAACTTTCAAAGGCAAGCTGTTCCATTGGATGATTGTTCTCACTCTCAGAAAGTTCCTCCTTATTTCTAGGTTGAATTTCTCCTTGATCAGTTTCCATCCATTATTCCTTGTCTGGCCTTCAGGTGCCTTGGAAACTAGCTTGACCCCTTCCTCTCTGTGGCAGCCCCTCAAATATTGGAACACTGCTATCATGTCTCTCCTGGTCGTTCTCTTCACTACACTAGCCATGCCCAGTTCCTGTAACCATTTTTCACATGTTTTAGTCTCCAGTCTCATAATCATCCTGGTTGCTCTCCTCTGCACTTTTTCTAGAGTCTCAACATCTTTTTTATAGTGTGGTGACCAAAACTGGGTGCAGTACTCTAGGTGTGGTCTTACTAAGGCTTTATAGAGTGGTATGAGTACCTCACATGATCTTGATTGTATCCCTCTGTTAATGCAACTTAGGATTGTGTTGGCTTTTTTGGCTGCTGCTGCACACTGCTGTACTATAGTCAGTGGGTTTTTTTTGCACCCAGGTCTGATCCTGCACAGCTTCTGAGTCCAGACAAAGTCAGGCAGTTGCTGCCATTGACTTTGATGCCGAACTATAGCCATGCTAATATTGACCCCTTGTTGAAAATCACTGAAATTACTTAATTGCCTTTTCATCAATATACATTGAAATATACCTCCCAGTTCTGTTCCTCAACATGTTCTTATTAATCTTTCAATGTTGGCATTTCATCACCACTCATTCCCTGAAAGACTTGGAAATAGCTTCAAGACAGCTATTTTCTAACTGCAATGCAGTTGGGTATTTTCTAACTGCAATGCAGACGATTATTGCCATTTTTAATACTCCCATTCTTTACAGTGGATTCCAGAGAACCAAGGCTGAAATTCAATTTTTGAAACTAGTCATAGGAAAAGCCACCAGCTTTGATGCTTAGTTTTTGGAGAACAGACGGCTGATTTAAGTAATGAGATTCAAATAGCATAAAAGAAAATATTTTCAGGCAAAAGCGAAAAGGTTTTCCTAACCTGCTAGTGTGGGCAATTTATTATCTGCACAATAGTATCAAGTAATGTGCAGTACAGAATGACTTTCTTAGGAAAGAGAACTTTGGAAAGTTGCAGTACAACTTTCTCAAGACCATTGACAGCTGCAGAGTTAAGTTTTGATATTATCTGCCTGTTGAGGCCACTTGCTGTAGTGGAAAATAACTTTTAGCATTCAGAATCATAGCCAGATTTACCATGCGTCAGATTTTGAAAGTCCTTAAAAGCAGTTTCAACTCTTCAGCTCTTCGATTTTATGATGATGTTGTTTGCATTCCCCAAGGACTAAAAGTTTCCAGAGCTTGTTTTAAAAGTCAAGTTGATTTTTATGCAGTGGTGACTGGAGTCTTGGGTACTTGATATTAACTGGTGATTTATAAGTGCACAGTTGGAGCAGAAATGAAGCAAACAGGCCTACCTTCTAGTTATAAAGCAGTACCATCTCCTTAAAAGCACTTCATTGCTTCCCAAAGCTTCAATTTTAGCTTGTCAGGCAAATAGATTCAAGGCTCCCTCAAATTAAAGTAAATTTCTTTGCTTTTCTCCTTATACACACGTTTTTCTGATCAAGGTGGAACATAGGAAACTGCCTGAATAAGGGTTATCTTTCTGTAGCTTCTTTAGATGTCATAAAGAGAACATTTTTTCAGTTGTTTATTTTTATGAAATGGAGGACCTTGCATTCTATTCAAATTATTTGCTCCATTCTTCAGACATAGCTTAGAGCAGTTTTTTCAAACTTGGGAAGCTGAAGATGTATGAATTTCAACTCACATGGCTGGCTGGGGAATTCTGGGTGTTGACGTTTATACATCTTCAACTTGCCAACCTTGGGAAACACTGACGTAAGAGCAGCAAATTCAGCATTACTCGTAAGCAAAGGTGTGACTTTTATCATCTCTCTGGGACTACATGAGAGTTCAGTAGAGCTTACTTTCTTGTCTATCAAAAAGTCAGAAATCTGACCGCAGCAGCAAAATCAGGTCTCAACTCCTCTTCCTTGGGTCATCTGCAGAGAGTTCTTCTTTGAAAGCTGCAGGATCTGGAGATGGGTTCCTGATCAGAGTGGATATTGGCTTCACTGTTGGTCTTTCAAACATTGCTCTTGATTTGGGGAGGAAAGCTATGACAAATCTAGACAGCATACTAAAAAGCAGAGACATCACCCTGCCAACAAAATTGTGTCTAGTCAAGGCTATGGTTTTCCCAGTTGCAATGTATGGCTGGGAAAGTTGGACCATAAGAAAGGCTGAGCGCCAAAGAATTGAGGCCTTTGAACTATGGTGCTGGAGAAGACTCCTGTGAGTCCCTTGGACTGCAAGGCGATCAAACCGGTCAGTCCTAGAGGAGATCAATCCTGATTGCTCTTTAGAAGGCCAGATCCTGAAGATGAAACTCAAATACTTTGGCCACCTAATGAGAAGGAAGGACTCACTGGAGAAGAGCCTAATGCTGGGAAAGATTGAGGGCAAAAGAAGAAGGAGACAACAGAGAATGAGGTGGCTGGATGGAGTCACTGAAGCACTCGGTGTGAGCTTAAATGGACTCCAGAGGATGGTAGAGGACAGGAAGGCCTGGAGGAACGTTGTCCATGGGGTCGCGATGGGTCGGACACGACTTCGCAACTAACAACAACAACAACAAAAATCAGGAGTAGCAAAATCAATGTTCCAGCTGTTCCAGTCTACTTTTGCTTATCATGTCTGATTTGGCTGCAAAGCCATCCAGGCATATGGATTGCTTTTTTCTTTGCCTTTAGATTGAAGCTGTTGGTTGCCATTCCTGTGGACATGGTAGAGGCATTGATGAGTCTAACTCTGGGTCCTGAGCAGAGAGCAGAGCTAGTGCGAACTGATTCTGGACCAGTTGTTCTTAGGATTTGGTGGGGTCAACTCTCCCACCTTTCTCCTCCAAGGAGTGAGCATCAGACGAGGCTCTCACAACACTGAAGAACAGGAACATGACAATATTTTTATTTATTTATTTATTTATTTTTGTCAAGTACGTGTTGGTAATATACATAGATATAACATTGTTTATATACATAAAATGAGTACTGATAAGAGGGAACATTAGGACAGGGACGGTAGGCATGCTGGTGCACTTATGCACGCCCCAATATCACTGATGATGTTTCCTAGTTTGGCAATGAAACATCTGCAACCCCCCACCACCAAGCTCAAGGAGGACCAAATGACAATAATAGTTATGCTGGTCTGGATTATGAGTGTCTCCCATACCTTCTGACCTATGTTCGATCATGAAAGGAAAGCAGTTTATCAACTGGAATCCCATCATTTATTGCTCTGGCCTTGTTGACATCTGGGCGATTTTCCTCCCCAGTAGCCTTTTCAGAAGAAGGATTTGTGCAGATGACATTATCTGAGTGATTTTTTTCAGCATATTTAACATGCGGAGAAGCTGAGGGTCTTTTGAAAGTCAGTTAGTTGGAAAAGAGCTCATCTAGGTTTAATTCTTTGTCTCCGACTGAGCAGCCGATCTAATTAAATGACTTCAACTTGTTGTTAGTTGCTCATTTATCTGTTCAAATTGCCCAGAGGCTTCACTCCTTCTTCTTCTGTATAAGATCTTCCAGTTCTTTGATTAAGGACAGAAAACAAAGTGACCCTCATTCATGCCAGGCCTTGATGAATCTCTCTCATCTACCTGGCCTGAATTTCAAGAGAGAGAGAAAGAGAGCGAGAGCGAGCAAGCAGGGCTGAGTGGTAACCCCTTGCCTATCTAATGATTATCCTTCAAACTGAGCTCCCCCATACATGGGGGATAACTGTGTGGTCACAGAGAGCAACTCAGACTCTCTAACAAATACCGTATTTTTGGACTATAAGACGCATCGGTGTATAAGACGCACCAAGATTTCAAAGAGGTAAGTAAGAAAAAAAGTTTTTGCCCACCCCCAGCCCCCAGGAGCACTCTGCAGACCTCCCAAACCCTCTGCACACCTGCTTTCATGCAGGGTGAGGCTTTGGGAGGCCAAAAATAGCTGTATTCAGTGTATAAGACGCACCAACATTTCCACCCTCTTTTAGGGGGGGGAGTGCGTCTTATACTCCGAAAAATATGGTAACCTCTCTGTGATGGAATCCCTGAACCAGAACTAAAAGTCTACGATAGGGAGGAGAGAGAAGCATGAGCAAGAATGGGGCAGCTAGAGGGATTGCTTATTCTACCAGCCTCCTTAGTTATGGATGGATACACCATCCCCATTTTATAATTAACCCTTGACTCACAAAGATACCACCATCACCCACGGTTTTTGAGAGCATCTGACAACTATCATGCCATGCCTAGCGGCACCAAGCAGTACCTGATTTGTATCTGTTCTGACCCAGCTCCACAAACATAACAAACCCTCTGAAGTTAGCTCAATGATTCCTTTATTAGGAGTGCTAGCAGCCCCGGCAAAAAGTTTCTCTCTCAACGCAGACTAACAAGTTCTGTCCGGCAGGGAGATGAATAGTTGTCTGCCACATCTATTCATCTCAGTCTCCTGCCTTTTCTCCCCAAAGTGAAGCCCCAGGTGGGGCTTCGCTAGCAGTGGTGGCTCTTCCTTCCCAAGGATTGGCCCACAGATTTCCACTGCTCTCCTCTCCTCTGCCTTCTGTGCATCTGTGCTTCAGGCACTGGACCCAGCTGTTCCTCCTCTTCCTCATCAGCCACCTCCAGACCTGAGGCTGTTGACTCTCCATCTGAGGGCTGACGGATGGCCCAGGCTCTGCCTCTGTTTCTCTCTCTCTCTGCCAGCTCCATTCCCTCTTCACCCTCGGAGCTCTCAGGTTGCCTTGATGCTGACCCTGACTCCCACGCCTCCTCATCTGATTTGGCTGCTGGAGGGGCCGGCAGCCAACAGGCCACAACAGTACCGGGTTGCAATTGCTGGTTCGAAAAAGATGTATATATTCAATTATGATGGAGGTTTTTTTTTTTTAAAAAAAAGGTGCAACTGGCACATCCCGGTGGTCAGTATTTGACAGCCTCTGACATGACAAGCAGTCAACACGGGATGAGATCAATGTCCTGCCTGCCTGCCAATAGAATCTAGCCTGGAGCCAAAACTGTTCGGTGTTTTGCTTTTGGCTGGTGTGCTTTTAAGCATCCCCTTCAGATATTATGAAAACCGTGCATCTGACATGAGCCAATCAAAACCGGATCCCATAGTTGCCAGTTAGCAACTGACTTGGGCATGTTCAACTACAGTAGCAGCTCATGCATCCTTTGCTTGTGCTTTCTTCTCTTGTTCATTATTATTGCAGTAACAGGACATCTGAGCCTATCTTATTCTGATTCTGTTGAAAGCTGGACCAAGATAGATCTATTTCCCAGTGGGAACTTTTTGAACATTTATTAACGGACTATAAATGCAACTGTTTTTATGTTCCTTCAGGGAACCGGCCAGGTGATCTTATATGAACCAAAAGAGCTATTGGCCTTGCTAGGACACAGTGGGAACATGCTGGCACTGGACTGCAACTGTCCTAAAAGATTAGCCGCCTCTCTGATCAGACTGTCTGCTGTGAAGGACAACAATTGCTATTCAGATCCAGCCCTAGCTGGATTTGTCAAGGTCAAATTATATTACTGAACGAGATCTCCTACCAGGCTGTGCTAGCAGATAGTTGTTTTCCTCTTCATAAATTAGCTTTTATCAGAAGTGTTGAAATTTAAGTGAATTACTGAGTTACCTTTCAATGAATTACACACTCTTTCCCATCATCCCTTTATCTCAAATTGCTCTCAATAAGGGTATCAACTAGATGGCTTTCTTTTTCCCAATTTGATACAAGCCTTCATCTGAAAGTGCCCCAGACATTTAATTAAATACTGAGGAAATAGATTGCATTATGTAAAGGTTAGAGGGAGTCCTTGCTTACCAAAGAAAAGCCATGAACCTTGGTCACCTTTAAATCAGGGAGGTCAATATGCCATCCATTCCCTGCTGAAAACGACTCTTAGCCAGCCAGCACCAGTCCCTGCTATTTATAGGATTCCTGGAGACAAAAAGATATTGATCTTTGCAGGAAAGTTTTCATGACCGCCTGGAAAAGTTGCATTTCATTTGCATCGAACCAGCAATTGCCTGAAATAAGCAAAGACAAGTTGAAGCACAAGGTCAGTTGGCTGGGATGGGTGGCGATGTTGGCTTGTTAGCAAGTTCCTCCAGTTTGTTTTTCTTTGCTGCTGCAGCTACCAATTTGTTTATTCGTTGCATGCAGTTTTTGACCATTGGGCTATTCTAGGCATTGATAGAACCCTTTATTTATAATTTTGCTAGGTTTCAATAGCAGCAAGGAAACCCCCAGCAAGAATGAGCTGAACAATAATGGTGTCCTAAGAATAGATGGTGATGATGTATCAATGAAAATAAGCCTTGGGGAATGGCCCACAGCCAGAGTTTAGAAGACAGAAGGCTGTGCACAAAGTACTGGCAGGTGAAGTGGAAGAGGTGTACTGGTAGTCCTCGAGTTATGACCACAGCCCAAAATGTATGTTGCTAAGAGAAACATTTGTTAAATGAGTTTGCCCCACTTTAGGACTTTTCTTGCCACAGTTGTTAAGTGGATCATTGCATTTGTTAAGTCAGCAAGAAGGTTGTTAAGCAAATCTGGCGCCCCAATTGACTTTGCTTGTCGGAAGGTCGCAAAAGGGGATCACATGACCCTGGGGCACTGCAACTGTCATAAGTACATGCCAGTTGCCCAGCATCTCAATTTTGATCTTGTGATCGGGGGGGGGGGGGGAGAGGATGCTGCAATGGTCGTAAGTGTGAAAAGTGGTCATTTTTCAGTGCCATTGTAACTTTGAATGGTCACTAAGTGAACTGTTGTAAGTCAAGGAGTACCTGTATTTACAATGGAAAAAAAGGGCTTTGGGAAAGGCACTTATGACATAAGTCATAAATCATGATATACAAGCCATAGAGGCTGGGATCATACATCAAGCTAGGGTCAAACCACATCCAACTATGACACAATAAGAGCCGTGGTGGCGCAGTGATTAGAATGGAGTATTGCAGGCTAACTCTGCTCATATTGCCAGCAATGTTCCCTGTAATAGCTGAAAATGGCGCGCGGCGTTCTCTTTTCATCTGCGTGGCTGCGCAGGCACGCAGCCTCTCCCATTAGAAAATGCCGGGCGGAAGTTAGAAACTTCTGCGCGGCGTTCTTTCATCACGTGCGCGGCCACGCGGCCGCGTGCCTTAGAGGGAACAGTGATTGCCAGGAGTTTGATTCCTTGGATTCTCACCGGCTCAGGGTTGACTCAGTCTTGCATCCTTCCGAGGTTGGTAAAATGAGGACTCAGATTGTTGTTGGGACAGGGGCGTGTTGCTTGTTTTTCGCTCTACCGGTGTGCTGCATGCGCATCACCATGTTTCGGTGCGCGTGCCCCCTTGTGTGATTTTGCTACCTGCGCATGCATGGAAGCAAAATCTCGCGAAGGGAAGCACACGCACATGTGATTTTGGCGCTTTTTTTGCTTCCGCGCATGCGCAAAAGCAAAAAATCGCCGAAATCTTGCATGCCCATTCCCTTGTGAGATTTTGCTTCTGTGCATGCAAAGGAAGCAAAATCAGCCCAAAAATTCCCCCAAAAAAGGATGGTGCTGCGTCACAGACCGGTGAAGATGGCACCGGAGCTGTCGCGCACAAATAGCGCCATCTGCTGACTGTTACCGGTGCGGTAGAGTCGACCGCACCGGTAGGAACCCACCACTGTTGGGGGCAATATGCTGACTCTATAAACCACTTAGAAAGGGCTGTAAAGCACTGTAAAGCGGTATATAAGCCTAAGTGCTATTGCTAATATGCAAATGGAAACACTGGCTCAATTCACACAATTTGCTTAACCATGGTTTGAGCTATGGTTTGTGACTCAGCCACAATGGACCGAGTTCACTGAACATACTGACATTATTATGGTTTTGTGTGATGATCTACACAACTGCAATGTGAGCTCTTCTGAAGGTAAATAATAACGATTATATTCACAACGTGTAGTTCCACTTTTGATTTAGAAGGTGAATAGATTCTCTAATATGAAGAAAGTCCTGGCAATATAGAAATGTTTACAATAAACGGTGCTGTATTCTGTAGAGAGGAAGTGAAGAAAGCACAAGCCGAGATTCTCCTAAAGGGCAGCAAATATTCAGCAGGGACAGGATAGAAAGGAAAAGGGGGGGAAATCCTGTTTTTTGTAGCAATCTGTGGCTCCACGTGATGGCTTTCATATGGTCCCAGTCCAGTTGCTTTCTTCTGAAGGTCCTTATGGGTCACCCATCTTCGCCAGACCAGAAGAGTAATTTATTCTGCACACTCTGCCTGTCTTCTTTTTGACGAATTGTTCCCAAATGGAGTCTGATTGTCTCAGATTTATTCCACCCTAAAAACCGCTGGCTAAAAATCTTACAAATAATTCTTGGTGTCTGGTTTTTACAAAAAGTTTGTAGAGAGCATTCAGGTTTGATCTACTGAGATTTTTTTTTTGACAGAGTGCTTAAGTTCTACACAGGATAGTATTGCTTCCAGCTGGGCAGGGAGTGTATAATTTTGAAACCCGATTCCTGTTTTTGTGCTGATTCCTGCCCTGATTTTCATTCTTTCTTTTAAAAGGAACAAACTAAATTTAATCATCAACCAAGGATGGGCTCATCCCGGTCCACTGCTAGAATAGTTCTTTCTTGCTTTGTTTTAGATCTGGCTCCAGCGTTCATATACTCATATTTGAATGTTGGAGATTTTTAAACTACTTTAATTGCATTCAAGTGACCCAGAAGAGCCGGGCCTTGGAAGAAAGCAATCTGGTGACACGGGTATAACTCAGGGGTGGGTTCCTCTTACCTGGCTACTGGTGCGCTGCGCACGCATCATCACGTTTCATGTGTGCGCACACTCGCTACATGCGCACCCGTCCCCTCGCGTGATTTTGCTTCCACGCATGCACGGAAGCAAAAAATTGCCGGAATCTCTCGTGCGTGTGCGTGCGTCCCCTTGCGAGATTTTGCTTTCAAGCATGCACAGGAAGCAAAAAAAGGCCAAAAATTTGAAAAAAAAGATGGCGCCGCATGACGGACTGGCGAAGACAGCACCGGAGCTGTCGCGCGCAAATTGCTCAATCGGCGGGTCCCTACTGGAACAGAGCACTGGACCGCACCGGTAGGAACCCACCACTGGGTATAACTGTTTAGTTTCTTTTGACCTAACTGTGCTATCCCTAATAAAATAAAGTTGGCAGTTCGGGAACACTTCTCCACCAGCCTGTTCTTGTGAAGCTCAACTCAAGAATGACATGGTACAATCCAGCCAAAATCCAGTTCTTTATTTGTTTGCATCGTCTATGCAGAATCTCGGCAGACTAAGCCTATACAGATAATCCTCAACTTACAGCCACAATTGAGTGCAACATTTCTATTGCTAAGCAAGACAGTTGTTAAGTGAGTTTTGCCCTATTTTACAACCTTTCTGGCCACAGGGATTAAGTGAACCACTGCAGCGGTTAAATTAGTAATACGGTTCTTAAGTGAGTCTGGCTCTCCCATTGACTTTGCTTATCAGAGGGTGCAAAGGGGGAAATCACATGATCCGGGGATACTGCAACCATCAGAAGTATGAGTCAGTTGCCAAGCACCTGAATTTTGATCATGTGACCATGGGGATGCTGCAATTGTTGCAAGTGTGAAAAACTTTTTCTAAAAGTCACTTTTTCAGTGCCGTTGTAACTTCAAATGTTCACTAAATGAATGGTTATAAGTCAAGGACTACCTGTAGTACTCTCACCAGAGGTGGGTTCGGACTGGTTCACTCAAACTGGTAGCGACCCGCTGGTGACGTCACGATGTCGTCACCGAACCGGATCGGTCAGTGCTGGTCCATGGGCTCCACCATCTTTTTTTTGAATTTTTTTCTCATTTTTTTCTGCACATGCGCAGAAGCCAAGTTTCCGGCACTGCACATGCATCGCCATTTTGTTTTCAGCGGGGTTTTTTTTGCACTGTGCATGTACTCACGTGTGAAGCATGCATGCGCCCACGAGGTATGGCCATGTGGCGCGGGTAGAAGCGAACTGGCAGCGAGGTAAGTTGGAACCCACCCCTGACTCTCACCCCAATGGATGTACACTGGAAGGTTTTAAGAAGTGGTTATTCTAATCTATGTCTACTGTCCTGCTGTTCTGACCCAGCCTTTGCAAGCGATGAGAAACTACTTACTCACAAGTAAAACAACCCCCCTTTTTAAAATAGGGCAGGAACAGTCTTTATTCATGTTGGATAGACCAAACCAAAAATAATTAGTCACAAATGAGAGTCTTTTCCCCTTCTGAAACAGGGCACAAACAGTCTCTGTTCACATGAGAACTCAAGATAAGAAGTCCTTCAATGATTAAGCCAAGCAGAAACAGTCCCTGTTCACACCGGCTGAGGCAAATTCACTACCTATTATTTCCCAGCAGGGAGACTCCTTTGGTACCTCAAAAACAGAGCAATTAGTCCCGACAAACCTGGTTCTGGCAAAGGAATCTGACTTGATCGTTGTACACTGGAAAACAAACGGTGTCTGCGACAACAGGCCACCCCCAAACCCCTACTATTTATTTCCCAGTCAGGGAGGGGCTACATTTACGACTTCTTTTCCCTGAGAGCCGGCTTATTGCCTTCTGCTGCTCTCCTCTCCTCTCTACACATACACTCATATGGGATGGGCCCCATTTGTTCCTCCCCCTCACTCAGCTCAGGCCCCGAAGACAGCTGCCTCTCCACCTGAGGGAGGACGGATGGCCCTGCCTCTGCCTCTGATTCTGCTTCCTCATCAGAGCCTTCCAAAGGCTCTGAAGCTGGCCCAGGCTCCCCCTCCCCCTCCTCCTCATCGGACTCTGCTGCTAGCTCTGCTGGCAGCCTATGGGCCACAACACCTGCTTTGGGCTACGTTGTCCCTTGTCTCACTCCTCTTTTTGGAATGGGCTCCCCCCTTCCTGAGAACTTGCTACAGGTAGTCCTCGAGTTACAACAGTTCATTTGGTGACCATTCAAAGTTACAAATGCATTGAAAAAAAGTGACCTAGGACCGCTTTTCACACTAACAACCGTTGTAGCGTGCTCATGGTCATGTGATCAAAATTCAGTTGCTTGACAACTGACTCATATTTATGATGGTTGCAGTGTCCAGGGGATCATGTAGTCACCTTTTCCGATCTTCCAACAAGCAAAGTCAATGGGGAAGTCCAATTCACTTAACTACCATGTTACTAATTTAACAACTGCAATGATTCACTCAACAGCTGTGGCGAGAAAGGTCGTAAAATGGGGCAAACCTTACTTAACAACTGTCTCACTTAACCACATAAATTGTTGGCTCAATTGTGGCCATAAATCAAGGACTACCTGTATTTCACTGTACTGTACTTCATTGTACTCCATCACACGTTTTCAGAAGCTTTCTATCCTGGTTCTTTAGGGTTGAATGGACAATCTTCATAGGTTGGGTACCAACTCTGTTAGTTATTCTAAACTATCATCATATGCTTTTTCATCTATTGGCATATTATTATATTACACCTTATGATAGGGCCCATGGTATATATGAAAGGAACCCTGAGGAATAGGCAACAAAGGAGTAGTGGATAATAGCACCAGCAATAGCACTTAGACTTATATACCGCTTCACAGTGCTTTACAGCCCTCTCTAAGCGGTTTACAGAGCCAGCATATTGCCCCCAACAATCCGGGTCCTCATTTTACCCTCCTCGGAAGGATGGAAAGCTCAGTCAACCTTGAGCCTGGTGAGATTCGATCTGCCAAACTGCTGGCAGCCGGTGATCAGCAGAAGTAGCCTGCAGTACTGCACTCTAACCACAGTGTCACCATGGCTCTGAAATGTTCCATTTCAACTTTCCAGGTGCACCGGTGCAGAGCGATTATTATTGTGGGATGTGGGGGGAAAAGCAAGTCTAGCAGGAAAGCAGCCAATGTCTATATATTCTGCACTGCACAGAAACTCTCGTGTCTGTTTGATATTTTATCACCTTCAACTGGGAAAAATGCTGCATCGTAGAGCAAAACTTTGTCAACGAAAGTACCTCAAATGGACTAATTTACAGAACGTTGTGACCATTGCTGTGGGTGGAATAAAATTTGGGAAAGTTGTGGCTGCTTCAGTGCCACCACCATGCTGCTGCGTTCAGATGGTTCTCACTTTAAATGTTCCCTGACAGCTTCCTGGCCATTTGTGAAATCCTGAGCCCCTTCTTCCATCTGGCAGTAGCATTTACCTGTCTTTTGGGAAGGGAAGGGAAGGAAGGAATTAAGGGAGGGAGGGAGGGAAGGAAGGAAGGAAGGAAGGGAAGGGAAGGGAAGGGAAGGGAAGGGAAGGGAAGGAAGGAAGGAAGGAAGGAAGGAAGGAAGGAAGGAAGGAAGGAAGGAAGGAAGGAAGGAAGGAAGGAAGATATTTTATGCTGTCTGCTATTGATTCCCACAAGGAAATGCAATGGGGAAGCCAGCAAAAGTCAGAGGTTGCTTCTGCTCCCTTTGAATTTTTTGCTTGCCCATGGTTATCCTGTTTCTCTGTTTAAGTAAGAAAATATCCTTGAACTGATGACCCAACAGGTCATAGGTTGCCTAGTTTCATATAGCAACAAAAATTGGGGAATTATATGATGCATTTTTGGCCCTGTCTATTCTGCCTTTTGGGTTGGAGGGTTTTGAGGGAGGGGGTTTGCATGGTACCATCACTAATTAATTCATCCCACTGTGGATCTCTTTGAAGCATGTTTAGCACTTTCAGTAGCTAATTACCGAAAAAGTGTAAAACTTGTAGCCTCAAGGAGATATACTGGCAGAGTGTAAAAAATAAACTTTAGGGCAAATCTTTTAAATCTGTTTCAGTTGCCTCTTAGAAAAAACACTCTCTGGATTTACCTCAGAATTAGTAAGTCTGCTGGGTACTTCATTCCTCTGAAAACAAATGGTTTCCAGAAAGTAGAATGAATTCTGTTCAGTAAGTTCCCCCCCACTCCAATTCAGTCAATGCTACCCAAGGGTGCAAGTGATATATTAGAGTACAAAGGAACTGTGGCTATTGCTACTTTTCTAGTGCCTTCCATCATTACAGTCTTACTTTAACGTTTTTCTGAAATAAGCATTTGCAGCCAGCCTGTCTGGGGTTGTGCCAGGTAACCGCTGTGAGATCCAGAGTCTGCCTCTGAGTTTCTTTTCAACCAACATGCAGAGTTCAGCACCATGACTCAGATTTTATCAAGTGGAATGGGAAACAAAGGAGATTCTAGTGTATGATTAACCTGATCCAGCAAATATCTTTTGTCCTTGCCTCTAACCTCTGTGAACAGATATTGTGTAATCATCCAGAAGCGGAAGCTATATTTGTCAGCAACCTCAGTGGCACTTCTTTAGTCCTCTTCTCCAACTCACCTTGTCCCTCACAGCTCCTTGTTTCCTGCCAAGTTTGTGTGGCACATTAAAGCTGTCCAAGGCTGGGTTGAACTGGCACATCAGCAAAGGATTATCATAGGACAGTGATGACAAACCTATGGTTGTGCGCATGTGTGGGGGGAGGGCATTGCATTATGGGTGTGGGCATGCACATGCACGCTATCGCGCGTGCATCCTTTTGGCACCCAAGCCAAAAAAGGTTCGCCATCACTGTCATAGGAAATGCTCCCTGTCTCAATGGGAACATTAAACCACATACATAAGAAAGTTTTGGGAATTTAGATTTTAGACTATGTTTGTGTAGCCAGGATAACAGAGCAGGATTCTTATCAGGTTTTTCTCATTAGCAATAGCAATAACATTTAGCTTTATATTCTACTTCACAGTGTTTTACAGACCTCTCTAAGCAGTTTACAGAGTCAGCCTATCACCACCAACAATATGGGCCCTCATTTTACCAACCTGGGAAGGATGGAAGGCTGAGTCAACCTTGAGCTGGTCAGGCTCGAACTGCTGGCAGTCAGTAGAGTTAGCCTGCAATACGGCATTCTAACCACTGCACCATCATGGCTTTGTTAAGTTAGAAAAATGGAAGAGTATTGATATTTTGATTCCCTTTAAGTTTAAGCTTCAAGTTAAAGAAAAATGTTTATACTTTAGGTTAATAGTCAGCTCTTGATTCCTCCAATACTGCATCATCCCTAAAATTGACATGGTTGTACACCTTTACGTTGACGCAATATCCACAGGACATCAGGTTGGGCCTGCCTTCTAAGAATTAGAATGCTTTATTTCAAGTGATGCTTTGCCTTAATCTCTGGTGTTTTCTTCCCCAGGTTGCTGAGGAGAGAGACTTGACCTAGATCACTACTCTCAATTCACAACCATTTGTTTAGTGACTGATTGAAGTTACAAAAGCCCTGGAAAAAAATGACTTATGGGAAGTCCTCATACTTGCAACCATTGCAGCCTCCCTGCAGTCACATGATCAAAATTTGGGCTCTTGGCAACCGGCGTGCATTTGTGACAGTTACAGATTGCCATTTGCAACCTTCCCTTCCAATTTCTGAAAAGCAAAGTCAAATTCGCTTAATGACTATGTTATTCACTTAACAATTGCAGAGGTTCACTTAACAGCCGTGACAAAAAAAAAGTCATAAAATTGGATGCAACTCACTTAACACCTATCTTGCTTAGCAATGGAAATTCTAGTCCCGGCTGTTGTTATAAGTCAAGGACTACTGTACCAGGGGCGGGTTGCTCACTTACCTTGCTGCCGGAGCCATGCGCGTGCATCTCCACGCTTCGGGGGGGGGGCGCGCTTGCTTGCAAAATCGCACTGAAATCTCATGAGGGGGCGCACGTGCGAGAGAAATTTTGGTGCAATTTTGCTTCCGCGCATGCACGGAGGCAAAATCTCACTGAAATCTCTCGCGTGTGAGCGTCCGCTCACGAGATTTCGGTGCGATTTTGCTTCCGCGCATGCGCAGAAGCAAAATTGCCCGAAAATCATGGGAAAAAATGGCGACGTGCCGGGTTGACCGGGAGAGAGGACTCCGGAGTGGTTGCGAAATCCGCCGCTCCCTACCGGAGCTGCATATCGGACAGCTCCGGCAGGAACCCACCTCTGTACTGTACGTTCTCAATGCTCAAAGATTTTAATCAATCAATCAGAATAGATCTGGAAGGGACCCTGGAGGTCTTCTAGTCCAAGCCTCTGCTCAAGCAGGAGACCCTATACCATTTCAGACAAGTGACTATCCACTCTCTTCTTAAAAACCTCCAGTGATGAAGCACCTACAACTTCAGAGGCAAACTGTTCCACTGGTTAATTGTCCTCACTGTTAAGAAGTTTCTCCATAATTCCTGGTTGCTTCGCTCCTTGATTACTTTCCATCCATTGTGTCTTGTCCTGCCTATGATGTCTAGATGATGTCCCCTCCTGATGATGAAATGGTTTTAACTTTGCAGATTTTCTGCTTGCTGCATAGAAGTGGCTTGCCATTACTATCTTCTGGGATATTTTTTTGATTTCCCAATCTAGTTTACAACCTTGATGGTCTCACATCCAAATACTAATCAAGGCTGACCCTTCTTAACTTCTGAACCCAAAATAGGTTCAACCAACTTTTTGCTACCTTGAAAGCCCTTTGATTAAATATCTACTCTAGGTGTGGGTCAAAAAGACTCAAATGAAAAAAACTGCCTATTATTTTAAATATTTTTTTTAAAAAACATATTTTTTTCTGTATTGGTATGTAATATTTGTTATATTTGTCATGGTACCTATACTGCCCTTTAACAAAATAGCTATGCTTGCATATGCATACATGTGTATGTGTGTGGGAGTCCCTATGGAAGGGGCAGCGAGGGAAACACTAGTTCTTGGATTGTTTAATTGGTTAACACAGAATAGTGAATATGCCAAATTCTGTCAATTTCTTCTGCCACATTCATAAAAAAAACTAAAAAATAGTGAATTTTTTCTTCAGAAAAAAGATATGGCTTCGATCTTCTTGTTTATGTGTTCACATAGAGGCCGGAGGATGGAATGGGGGAGGGAAAGGGGGAGGGGCTGCCAACTCCTGGCTTCATTTTCAACTCCCAACTGACAATCTTGTGCCCAGATTTCTAAGGGTCCCCAGTGCTCAGGAACAGATTTTGATGTTTAGGCAGGAAGAAAGTTTCTTCAATGAATAAAAATTCATAAAAGGTGGTTTATTTCTATTAAAAAATGTACAATCTGATTTCCTGATGCATTTATTCATAGAATAGGGGGATACTGCATTGTATTAATTCTCAGAAGGAAAAGAATATATCAGATCAATATATCTACCAAATTATGTGACTAACATTGATGAAATGACTACGACTTGATTTATACCTGTAATGGAGCCTGCCCATCATGGTCGTAAGTTATAAATTGGATCAGTCACATAACAGACCTGATTTTATGATTATTTTTTTGTGGCAGTCATTAGGCAAATGCCACGGTCATTAAGCAAATCAGTGGTTTGCTATGGGCATGGTTTTGCCGAAAACTGGAAATAACTACTATTTTTTTCTGAAAAACCATAATAAAACTTGATCATGTGACTGTGGGAGCCTGCAAAAAGCTGTAAATGTGGTTGTGTGATATTTGCCAAACACCCAAATGTCTATGGAGATTCTCAGTCATCTTGGTCATGGTTGTCCCAAAGGTACTTTTTCAAGAGGCAACTGGACTTTCTGGTTTTTCTTTGAAGACGTTTCGCTTCTCATCCAAGAAGCTTCTTCATTTTGTCTTCAGAACTGAACCTTCTTGGATGAGAAGTGAAACATCTTCAAAGAAAAACCAGAAAGTCCAGTTGCCTCTTGAAAAAGTATCTTTGGGCCAAACACCCAAAGTTGAGTCACATAGCAATGGAATTCCCCTCTGACTGTTGGAACTTTGAAATTGACTTGTAAATAGTACAAAGTAGGTCTGTCATTAGTTCAAACGGTTGCTAAGTGACTGGTTGTAAGTCAAGGGCTACCTATATGCCATATTTTGGATATCAAGAAACTATAATGCTGTAGATGGGGTTTTGTAATCATCTATTTATCCATATCTCTCTCTCTCCATCTCTTCATCCATCTCCCTCTCCCTCTCTTCTATATATGTATCTCTCATCTATCTATCTCTATTGTCTATCTATCTACAGTATATATCTATATCTATCTATATCTATATCCAGGGGTAGTTCCTACCGGTGCGGTCTTCTCTATGGTACCGGTAGCAGCTGGCGGATTGCGAAATGGCTCCGGTGCCGTCCTCGCCGGTCCATTGAGTGGCACCATCTTTTTTCAGCAATTTTTTGGCTTTTTTTGCTTCCTGTGCATGTGCGGAAGCAAAATTTTGCCAAAATCTTGTGAGGGGATGCGCATGCGCATGAGATTTTGGCGACATTTTGGTGAGATTTTGGCGAGATTTTGGCAAGATTTCCCTTCCGCACATGTGTGGAAGCAAAAAATCACCAAAATCGCACTTACGCATGCGTCCCCTCATGAGATTTCAGCGAGATTGTGCTTCCGTGCATGTGCGGAAGCAAAATTGCGCAAAGGGGCATGCGTGCGTAGCGAGTGCGCGCGTGTGCAACATGTCAATGCACGCGCAGCGCACCGGTAGCAAGGTAGGAGCAACCCGCCCCTGTCTATATCTATATCTATATCTATATCTATATCTATATCTATATCTATATCTATATTTATATCTATCTATCTATCTATCTATCTATCTATCTATCTATCTATCTATCTATCTATCTATCTATCTATCTATCTATCTATCATCTATCTATCTATCTATCTATCATCGCTAGCTAGCATCTAGCTTTCTATTCTGTTATCTAACTTTATGAGTTTCTCAGATTATGCTACATACAGACTAATTTGAATTTCTGAAGGGCATTCCCATATCTTACCAAGACAGGTTTTCTTAATCATGCTAATAATTAAGCTACATTTGGACTCATTCTATCTCATAAACAAAACTATTCAGACTACATGATGGCTTGGGGTAGATCAAACACATGATGTGAAAAATCATCATTTCCCCCCACTTTTTAGTTTTTATTTCTATTCAATAATCATATTTATTTTTTAAACCCGGTGTGCTTTTTAGTGATTTCGAATCGGCCTAAGAAGGTACAACTTATTGACCTAAAACAAATTTCTTATTCTTTCTTTTAATCAACATGGTTAACATCTGCTTCTTGTATCATCTTGTTAAAACCCAATAAAACGATTGTGGATTCATTAACATATGGTGTTTTTCTTTGGTTGGTTTATACAAGCAGCAACATCAAGTAATATTCCTGGATTGTCGCAATTGGACTTGTAAGTTTGGGCTTAAATGTCTGAATATACTGTGAAACGGTGGCACAATAGGGGAGAAGCTTTGTACAAAGAAAAATAATATACCAAAGAGAAAGACAGGCTAGACGGACTGAGAGTGTGCCTCACTTATTTATTTCCCTTGGGGGATGGAAGAGAGCTGATATGGGATGAAAGCTTCTTCCCCTGTCACCTCACAACTCTTGCTTCTACTCCATCACCTGTCAACTGGTTTTAAACCTTTTTTTAAAAAGATGAGTTTACTATTCTTTATTCTTTGCCATTCTTCTGGAGTGTTAACTCTATGTTTCAAAGTGGTCTGAAAAATTGATATTCACTCTGGGGACCGTGTATGAAGCGGGATCTCGCCCATTTCCAGAGGTGGGTTCCTACCGGTTCTAACCGGTTCTTTAGAATGGTTAGTAACTCGGCGATGATGTCACGGAGCCGGTTCTGTCGGTGTCTCCGTAGGCACCGCCATCTTGGATTTTGCTTCTGCGTATGCACAGAAGCTATTTTTGATTGCCGTGGGCGCCGGCGCGCAAAGCGCACATGCACAACATGACCCTGAGCAAACCGGCAGCAAAAGGATCCAGAACCCACCCCTACCCATTTCCCCTTATTGCCCCAACAGTATTGGACAGCCCTCCCCATGTGATCATTTAGCATGCAATGAGGATCAAAGAAGGGCACTGACAAAATACATGTTGCAACATCACAATGAAATTTTTGCCTCCTTAAACAAATGTAGAATGTAGAAATACCTGAATTAGAAAAAGAGGGATACTGTGATGCCATGACAAACATTTCATTATTCTGGCATCATCAACGCTGATGCTTACACATAAGACCATGTCCTTTAAAACTGGCTGGTATTGGCCATAGGGCCCAAAATGATGTGCGGAGCAAGATTTTGAAAGCATCTACTTTCCATAATTGCAGGAGGGATTCTGGAAGGAAGTAGGCAGCACCAAGACAAGATACTGGTACCTGCCATGTTTGAGAGTATCAATATTTTGTCTTAGTGCTGCCCATTTCCTTCCATGCTGAATTAGGAGAAGAAAAAGACAAACGCAGAAATTCACCACCCCCAAAGAATGCATCACAAAATGTTGGATAATCCTGTTAGGAAAGCAGTGCTATCACTCTGTATCACAGGTGGGAAGTTATTGAGGCGTAGTGGCTTAAGACTGAAAGAGATTTATTACTGAGGCAAGCACAATTCTCTGTGGATCGATCTTAGCATTGGCTGCATAGCTTCTGTGTGAAATATGTAAATGTTTAGATCAGTGTTTGGCCTGGTGTAGAATCTCAGCTAATGGGTATTCATTTTTCCCGATGATAATCAACTCTGTTTGCCAAGAACTAAGGTCCCTGTTGTGGGATGACTCATGCTGTGATTGCCACATGTTTTCCATGAACATCTGTTCAGAGATTGTCAGTATCACCCAAACTGGCTTCAACTCAGAATTATATCACTGGAGGCATGTAAACCCTTTCGCATTTAAAAAATCAGCATGGAAGAATCAAGCATTGCCGTAATATATATCTGAAGCTCACCTGTCAATGCCTCTACTTTAAAATCAGCAGCTAAGAATCCATCTCCTAGGTCTATATGACAGTATTTGTTGTCTCATTTGTCATCTATAAGTGTCATCTATAGAGTGGGGTGGGGATATAAAAATGTCCTAAAATCAATTAAGTAAATGCCCAGTAGGGAAGGGGGAATATGCATCAAAATGAAACTGTAATTTACTGTCTACAGCCGTGATGGCGAACCTATGGCACACGTGCCACAAGTGGCATGCGGAGCCATATCAGTGGGCATGCGAGCCAGCTGATTTTCGGGCCTTCTGGGCCCACTGGGAGTTGGGAAACAGGCTGTTTCCAGCTTCCAGAGGGGGTAGGGAAGGCCCATTTTTTTGCCCTCCCCAAGCTCCAGAGCCTTTCTAGGAGCCTGGGGAGGGTGTAAATGGTCTTTCCCACCCGGAGGCCCTCCGGAGGCCAAAAATAGCTCATTTCAAGTTGGGAAACGGGCCATTTCTGGCCTCTGGAGGGCCTCCAGGGTGTGGGGAAGGCCGTTTTTGCCTTCCCCAGGCTCCTGGAAAGGCTCTGAAGCCTGGGGAGAGCAAAAAAATGGAATTTCCAGTCCAACCGGAAGTCGGCAAACGGAACTGTTAATGTATTAGCAGAGTATTCCTTGTGTTACCAAGGTTGTGCATACAGAAACGTTTAGATTGAGATCAGTTGTGAATAAGTACTCAGCCACACACAGCTACACTAACTTGAATTAAAGTTTACTTTAAGAAATAGCATTTTCCTATAAACAGTCCAAAGTCATACACTTAATAGTCATAGTAACAATCCAAGTATTATCCAGTACAAATACATTTTAGCTATAATACATAACTACAACACAGAGAGAAATGCAGAGCATACATACTCTAGGCCTTGCTCTAATGAGTAGCAGAGAACACACACTCTGAGTAGCAGAGACCAAAGACAAACAGAGAGGGACTCCCATAGAAATAAGCTGTGAACTCTAGCTCCCTCTTGTGGCAGTCTGCAACACCTAAGCTAAACAGACTTATAGCTGTTAAAAGCTAGACATATATTGTTCTATCCAATATTAGTTATGGTCAGAGACCTAACATTCTCCCCTTTGGGTAGATCAATATATAATACCTTACATCTTTAAACCATAGTTTTCACAACACTCTTTGTGTTTAATTGCACCTTGCGCTTTAGTGAAATGATCTGCAATATTCTGTTCAGTCATGCAGTATTCCAACTTAACCATTTTATTTTGAACACATTGTCTAACATTCAGATATCTCAAATCAGTATGTTTCGACCTTGTTTCCACAGCTAAACTATTAGCCATACTAATGGCAGATTGATTGTCTTCATACACAATAAATGGCTCCTGTACAGTAATTCCTATATCCTTTAACAATTGTTTATAATATACCAATTCTGTACACATTAATGATAAACTCGAGAATTCTGCTTCCATAGTGGATAAACTAATATGTTGTTGCCTAATAGATTTCCACCCTATTAAAGCATTACCCAACATTACCACTATACCTGATGTTGATTTGCGAGTCATTGCATCAGTAGCAAAACTTGCATCAGCATATGCAGATAACACTAATTCATTTCTCGGTTCTAAATATAAAGAATAATGTATTGTGTGCTTTAGGTATCTTAGTATTCGTTTAGCTGCTTGCCAATGCCTTTCATTTGGTTCAGCATTATATCTAGCCAGTTGATTTACGCTATAAGATATATCTGGTCTAGACCAATTACTCAAATATGAGAGACTACCAATTAGAGACTGATATATCTCCTTATCAAACACAGGACATTTAGTATCACTATTTGTAAATCCCTGATCCATTGGTGCCTTAGCAGTTTTACAATTCTCCAGGTTGTATCTTTTTAACAATTGGCTAATCTTCTTAGCTTGCGAAATTTTGAATCCTCTATTTGTCTTCATTATATCAAGACCCAAATAATGTTTAATTTCTCCTAAATTTCTAATCTTGAACTTTCTTTGTAATTCAGAAACAATATCATTTGCTTCTTGTTCAGTCTTTGTTATAATCGCTATATCATCTGTAAATAATAGCAACAGAGAAATCAAACCATCTTTCTCTCTCCTAAATAAACAAGGATCAGCTATACCAGCTTTAAAATCCATGGAAACTAATTCTTTTACAATGCATTTATTCCATTCATAACCTGATTGCTTTAAACCATAAAGACTTTTCTTTAATTTCCAATAATCATTTTTTCCATCATCTTTTAAACCTAATGGCTTTCTCATATAAATGGTATGTTGTAAAGGTGCATGTAGATATGCAGTTTCGACATCTACATGATTAATTATGCATTTATTTTTAGCTGCCCAAACTAATGCTCCTCTCAATGTATTTGCTCTCAGACTAGGTGCAAATACCTCATCATAATCCTTATCTGATTGAGCAAATCCCTGAGCAACTAATCTTGCTTTATGGGTAACAGTGCCATCCACACCAGCCTTTAATTTATACACCCATCTGCAACCTATTGCACGCTCACCTGGTGGTAACTTTACATCTTCATATACCTCAAGATCCTTTAAAGATTTTAATTCCTTATTCATAGCTTCCTGCCAAGCTACCTGTTCCTTTGTTGGATACAGCTTAAGTTCATTATAATTAGACGGTTCCACATTAATCTGGCATACAATACTTGCCTGATATCTATCAGGTGGACGTCTCTCCCTAGTCGACCTCCTAGGCAATTTAGTACAAGTTGTTGGAATTTCCTCTTCCTTTTCCTCCCCTATCGAAGTATCTTCTACATCATCCATAGATGGTTCCTCTATTGAGGATTCTTTCACTATCCTATCATCAGTACTATTCTTATCAGAATCATCAGGAAACAATGGATCCTCAACAACAATACTATCTTGTTCCTTGTATTCCTGTTCCAGTTTACTCCATCCAACATGCTCAAGGAATTTAGCACTTGCACTACAATATACTCTAGTAGTACCTGGCTCCCAGAATCTAAATGATCTATGATTAGATTCATACCCTACAAAACATAATTTCCGTGCTCTATGTTGTCCCTTTCGCCTTACTTGTGTGGGAATATGCACCCATGCTGGTGCACCAAATGTATGCAAATAACTAAGATTTGGTTTCCTACCATACCAACGAGTAAATGGCAATTCACCAGTTGTTGCATTCACTACATTGTTCAAAACATGGTTAGCACACATTATAGCTTCACCCCAGAGTCTTTCTGGTAAACCAGAATCTGAAATCATGGTTCGAGACATAGCCTGTAATGTCTGACCTCTTCTTTCAATATGCGCATTATGTTGCAGCCGAAAAGGAGCAGAACGCTTATGTTCAATACCAGCTCTCTTTAGCATATCTTCAAATCTCTTATTGGTAAACTCAGTACCATTATCTGTTACTAAACTAACCAGTTTCTTTTTCATTTTTCGTTCAACAAACCTTAACCAGTTTACAAAATGCTGATATGTTTCTGTTTTTGTTTTCATCAGATAACAGAAACCATATCTAGAAAAATGATCAACTATGCTCAATATATAACAGGCTCCACCTAAACTGGGTTTCTTAGGGCCAATGAGATCAGCAAATACAACCTCTAATGGTTCCTTGGTTTTAAATCCATTTAACCTGTTTGCAGGAATTACCTTGCTCTTTTCCTGATTGCAAGCATTACAATTTAAATATCTTGTACAAGGTTTTAATTTTATACCATTAGATAACTCAACAGTTTTCTTTAAAATTTTGAAATTTAAATGTCCCATACGTCTATGGAGCAAATGAATACATTCGTCATGAGGCTTTCTATTTTCATAAACTGAATTGGCCTTATTTAATGGACTATCATGGATAATGTATAAGCCATCATGCAATCTTGCAGTAACTCTTTTTCCTTGCTTTTCAATTAAACATTTATCTCCCTGAAAAGTTACCACAAACCCTGCTTTTACCAATTCTCTCACAGATAGTAAGTTATATATAAGGTTAGGTACATATAACATTGGTAAACTTTCATTAATACATGAACAATATGCATTACCTTCTCCAGATACTCTCAATTTCCAGCCATTTGCTAATGATACATGCTGGTTACTTTTAGTCATATTAACAAATCTCTCTTTACTTTTAGTTATACACTGAGATGCTCCACTGTCTATTATCCAGATATCATGGCTTACAGTTTTATTTGTACTTGATATAGCTACACTAACATCATTATAAGCTCTCTGCATATTACTAGCATTCTGCTTTTTACCCTTTTTACAGAATCTGGCTATATGACCTTTAGCCCCACAAGAATAACATTTCCTAACAATATAGGCAGTTGAAGACCATTGTTCTTCCTGTGGTGGTTTCTCTCTCAGTTGTTTTCTATCTTGCCTTCTTCTAGACTCTTCTAACAGTCTTCCTATTATGCCAGTCAATGTCAGTTCATCTCTGGTCAAAACTTCCAGTGAAGACACATAATCATCATAAGAGTCATCCAAAGAAGAAAGAATAATATACACTTGATGCAACTCTGAGAAAATCAGTTCTTTTTCATGTAGCTCTTGTAATGTTCCCTTCATAAACTCCAAATGAGCTAACATGTCACCACCTTTTAACAAACGTGCTCTGAACAGTTTACGTGTAATGTGTATGTGCGCACCAACACTATCTCGAACATAAAGTCTCTTTAAGGTATTCCAACACTTGGCAGCAGAATCTTCACCATGAATATGGACCAGTTGCCGATCACTCAGTGTCAGTCCAATAATACTAAGAGCCTTTTCATTATCCCGGTTAAAGGCAGCTATTTTCTTCTTATCTTCATCATTTGTTGGATCCCAAGCTGTTATATCAGGTGGATTATTAACCACAGTCCATAATCCTTCTTTACGCAAAATTAAGCTGCACTTCATAGACCAGGAAACATAGTTAGTTCCATCTAACCTGGTTATCAGGGATAAGCTAGTTGACTGTTCTTGTGCCATTGTTAATTTAACAGTAAACCACAAGTTAGCTGTCTGAGTATGAAACTGAATATTCACACTAACTCTCAATATCTCTCTGGGCCCATAACCAGTGTTAATGTATTAGCAGAGTATTCCTTGTGTTACCAAGGTTGTGCATACAGAAACGTTTAGATTGAGATCAGTTGTGAATAAGTACTCAGTCACACACAGCTACACTAACTTGAATTAAAGTTTACTTTAAGAAATAGCATTTTCCTATAAACAGTCCAAAGTCATACACTTAATAGTCATAGTAACAATCCAAGTATTATCCAGTACAAATACATTTTAGCTATAATACATAACTACAACACAGAGAGAAATGCAGAGCATACATACTCTAGGCCTTGCTCTAATGAGTAGCAGAGAACACACACTCTGAGTAGCAGAGACCAAAGACAAACAGAGAGGGACTCCCATAGAAATAAGCTGTGAACTCTAGCTCCCTCTTGTGGCAGTCTGCAACACCTAAGCTAAACAGACTTATAGCTGTTAAAAGCTAGACATATATTGTTCTATCCAATATTAGTTATGGTCAGAGACCTAACAGGAACATTTCCAGCCTCCGGAGGACCTCTGGGGGGGGAGGCCGTCTTCACCCTCCCCAGGCTCCTAGAAAGGCTCTGGAGCCTGGGGAGAGTGAAAAATGGACGTGCCATCATGTGCCGGGAGTGGGGGGTCACACGCACATGCACAGGGGGGCGCATAAAATTATGGGTGTGGGCACATGTGCGCACGAGCCCCCCATGCTCCCCCCCATTTGGCACACTAACCAAAAAAGGTTCGCCATCACTGATCCATAGTGTCAGCCTATTTTCTTATCTGGATTGAATCTGGGGACTGAATTTTACCTTTTTACTTGACACTAAATGTTCATTCCTTTGATTTTGCATGGGCCATGATTCATCTTTCTGTCCCTCACAATCCTAACCCCAGTCTTAAGTGTTCTCTGGATGTAGCCTTCCAGTGAAATAAACTGGGAACGACTACATTGCTACTTCTCTGTTATCAGTACTATCTGAATTTCTCACAATGGCTCCCTTGTTTCCAACTGAATACTCAAAAAGTAAACTTATTTGAAAAGGAAGTCCAGAACAAGATTTTGCTGGGCCAGCTGTAGAAATGTTGGCTGCTGGCCAAGTGGTCTTCCCCAGGCTAGTATCTTCCAAATATATTGGCTATAGCTCTCTGAATCTGAGTCAATCGGAGACTGAGCATGATAGTCCATATCCTACTGGAAAGCTTTAGATTGGGAAAGATGATGGAATGGGTGATGGCAATGGGAGACCTGTTCCATTGGTTCACTCATCTTCATTTATAATTGCTCTGCTTCTCAGGTTAAACCCTCCCCCTTCTTTTCCCTAAATTTACAATGGCAGGTCTCAGATACGGCAATAAAGTGCACTAAGTGCTGGATGGGTATGAAAAAGCATCCAAGGAAGGAGAGGGACCTTTTGTTTGCTTTTGTAGTTTCTTCTAACTTTGAGAACATTGTCTTATTTTCTTGGGCATTTTTCTCATTTCTCATTTGAATTTCCAAATTGTAGTTGTACTGGTGACAATGTGCCTTCCATAAGAGCCGAGGTGGCACAGCGGTTAGAGAGCAGTACTGCAGGCTACTTTAGCTGACTGTGATCATTTGAGTTCAGCAGTTCAGCTGTTCAAATCTCACCGGCTCAGGGTTGACTCAGCCTTCCATCCTTCCGAGGTAGGTAAAATGAGGACCCAGATTGTTGGGGGCAATGTAAATATATACATTGCTTAATGGTTTAAACCGCTTAGAGAGTCCTTGCACTATGAGGCGGTATATAAATCTCACTAATAAATAAATAAATAAATAAATAAATAAATAAATAAATAAATAAATAAATAAATAAATAAATAAATAAATAAATAAATAAATAAATAAATAAATAAATAAATAAATAAATAAATAAATAAATAAATCACATTAATTTTCAAGCCTTTGTATCTGTAAAGCATACCAGTCTTTGCCTTTTTAATTGACATTAAAAAGGACCCTGTATGGGTAAGAATTTCTACTTCCCTGGATCCATAAGAGCAAAATCTTGGTAAACAGGGAGTCCCATAAAATCTTCCCACCAAGGGAAAGATCAAAGTGGGTTTTGGGAAAGGCCCATCTGTGTTTGTTTAGAGCTAGATTGCATAGATACCCCTCAGTACAAGCTGTCTAACATTTTGGAAACCAATGTCCCTAATTATTTCTTTGACTATTGATTTGGCCTCCTCGAAGATTAATTGGCCTAAATATTCAATAGAATATTTATTTTTCAACTGCAAAATTCTCCTAAACAGGCACCGGGCCAATGAACTTGATAGCTATCTTGGCAACAGCAAAGGCATTGTAGGGCCTGTAGGATCAAATATGGTTCTAAGTCCTGAGATCTTGGTCCAGGCATGGACATTAATACTTGGCATTCAAGCTCAAGACTACACAAAGGATACATTTAGGACACTGAATGAAGTTCTAAGGAAAATCAGTTGAAAAGTTTCATAAACCCTTAGGTTCGTATATGGGCCAAATTGCATCCCATATAATAGCTGGGCAATGTTTAATTTGCTGGAATTTAATTTGCCATTTGTTGCATGTAAAATTTAGTTATTGCTAGTGCACTCTTTGAAACAATAGAAGTGGAATAATTTACCTGGGAGGTTAATTTCCTAGAGGCTTAAAATATTATGCCCAAGCATTTAAAGCTTCTGACTTGCTCTGATTCATGGAAATCAGTTGTCCTCTTGTGCCTTCAGGTGTTTTTTTTGCCCCCCAAGTAAAAACATTAGATTTATCATATTATTCCTCATTATGGTAGCATGCAAGGGACCTTGGTGCTTGCTTCATGCCTACAGAAGACAACGACAGAAGAATTGCATTGTGAACACACAGTATAATTGGGAGATGTCTATCAACCAATTTAAGTGCATGGTTATTGTTAGATGTAGACTCCAAAGAAGGAGTCAAATGTGTGAACAGTTCAGCACCTTTTATTCTCCTAGCTGTTAGTAATACGAACTGCTGGCAGGCTACAGGGAAGCCTCTTTTATAGGCATCCCTGAAGCCTAGCTGGCCAATGACAGCAGTTTATTTTTCCCACCTCAAGATTATCCAATCAGCGGCGGTTATGCAAATCCGTGCTACGTACAGTCGTATGTAACACCCCTCCCCTCTTAATTTGTGGATAGTCCAATCGCCGTTGGATGCAGGTCACGTAATCACGCAGGTAGGTGGGGCGCCATACTGTCCTACTAGGCCTGCGTGATTCAGTTGTTCCTAAAGTCTCGTCTGGTACGGTCATGCCTGCTGCTGCTTCGGGCTCCCCTTGTGGAACTATCTGGAACCTGCCACTGGGCGTGGCGGCCACCAGTCTGGTGTCGTTGTCCTTCGGTCCCGGATGACGTCGCTGGACTCCGGCAGCTCCAGGTAGGGGTTCGCGCTCCTCCTACACGCTTGAGAACAGGGTTTCTTGGTTTCTTGTAGATAGGGCCGGAATCTTGGTGGGGGCTTCATGCTCACTTGTTGTGTATGCCCATCGGGGCGGAGACTCTTGTTGCTCGGTGATTTGCAATGAGCTTGTTTGAGGCTGGGAATTATCCGGTTGGCGTAGCCATGATTCTCCCAGCTTCCTTCTGAGTTGGTAGATGTGTCTCCACCACACTCGGCCGTCGTCAAGCTCGACCTGGTATGATTTTGGCCCGGTGACAGCTACAACCTTGGATTTCACCCACTTGGGATCCCCTGCATAGTTATGGGTGAATACCAGATCATCTATTGCTAGTGATCTGATTAGTTTGTTAGTGTCCAATGGTGTCTCGGTGTGATAGTCGGGGTTCAGCCTGTCCAGTTGGGACCTTAATTTCCATCCCATTAACATTTCGGCTGGGCTTTGGTTAGTGGCCGCACACGGCATGATATGTTGGACAAGCAGGTTATGCAAATCCATGCTACGTACGGCCATACGTAACAGATATCAACTCTCTGAAAGGTTTTAATCAGAGAATTTATATATATAAGCAATGGTGCTAAAATCTATTCTTGTTTCACTTCCTTGACAGTATGGAAAAAATCAGAAACTCCCATTCCTGGTTACATTTACTCTAAGACTAATTTTACAGTAGAGGTTACGAATTAGGAGCAAGAGTCTTTTGTCTATAGAAGACGTCTCAGATTCTAACCCTTGAGATATTATCCAAAGCTGGCCTGAAATCAATGAAGGCTGCATATAGATTCAGGTTATAAGGATTTGTATATTTTTCTGCCTGATGTATTAGGCCAGGGGTAGGCAAAGTTGGCTCTTCTATGACTCGTGGACTTCAACTCCCAGAATTTCTGAGCCAATCATGCTAGTTTAGGAATTCTGGGAGTTGAAGTCCACGAGTCACAGAAGAGCCAACTTTGCCTACCCCTGTATTAGGCAATGCTCTGTAGTGGATCATCCTGGTTGAAATCTTGGTTGCTCAGGGTTAATTATTCCCTCATCCATTAACCAGGTTTAGAGTTTAGTGAACAGGTATCTGGTATATAATTTGCTAATGATGTTCAATAAGCCAATTGGCATGGCCCATAGTTTCCATGATTTAAAAATAATAATCCTTATTCTCCACAAGTTTTCCTAAAACTATTTGCCTTGGTGGCCATAATTGAATCTTGAGCCAGAAAATTTTATAACTAGCCCTTCTGTGAAAACGTACTTCTTTCCATTCTGTGGGGCTTGCTGTTTACCAAGGCACCTATGTAAAGGTATTGAAATGATGAAAGTTGTATCACACTGGCATGATGTAAACTCTTCCCTTTTGGAAGTTTCATTGTGATGTCACACCTAGCTGGGAAGGGGGCAGAGTTTGCCCCACAATGGCACATGTCTGCTTTTGTCATGTTGACAATAGTGCTGGATTCTGGAGACACAGACAAATTTCATTACATTTATAATTTTGTAAACTTCTACTGTGTCTTCCTTTCATTTTCCTCCTTCTTATGCTTCCTTGATTCTGTTATTGCCGTATATTGAGATTATCTGCATCCAAAAATCTTTCCACTTAGCATAGATCTGCCTTTACCAGCCTGCCTGCTGCTTTTCTGCTTTGTTGGACTACACCTTCCATAATTCCCAGAAAGTATTTTTAGCACACATAGAGTGCACCTTTGGGAAGAGTGGCATAAACTGTGGTGGTTGTAGTCGGGGCGGGTTCCTCTTACCTGGCTACCAGTGCACTGTGCGCGCATCATCACATTTTGCACGCACGCACACTCACTACATGCGCGCGTCCCCTTGCGCAATTTTGCTTCCGTGCATGCACAGGAAGCAAAAAATCACCAAAATCTCACGAGGAGACGTGCACACACAATTTTGGTGATTTTTTGCTTCTGCACATGCGCAGGAAGCAAAAAGAGGCCAAAAATTTTGAAAAAAAGATGGCGCCACGTGACGGACCAGCGAAGACGGCACCAGAGCCATCGCGCACAAATTGCATAATCGGTGGGTCCCTACCGGAACGGCACACTGGACCGCACCGGTAAGAACCCACCACTGGCTGTAGTACCTCCTATGGCAAAACCAGATCATCAGGAATTCTAGCAATTATAGATCAGTGTTCGGCTGAATTACGTTCATCCTAGAAGTTTATTAATGATGCTATACTCTGAGACTTGCTTGGCAATCATTCTTTTAATAGAATAAGAGAACTTGACACTGAGATCATTCTTCTCCCCTCCCCCCCATCACCCAGAGCTGAAGAAGATTTTTCATGTGAATCATGGAGCAACCCAATTATCTTTGTAACTAAGTCCGCTGGCTGCTTTCTTAGAAACTTTTAATTTGTTCTCTTGCCCCTAGAGATGCTTAAAAAAAAGCTGGTGGTGGGTTTTTTTTGCTGTAAAGTACTGTATGCATATCTTTCCTCAAGCTGGCATGAATATATTATATTCTCAATTGTTTGGTGCTCTGGCTAAGGCTGGTATGCAATCCTAGACGTGAGTTCCCTGGGACTAAGGGAGGAATATCAAAATAAAGGTGATGCTCCATATCCATAAGATCAGAATCTTTCTCATGTCTGATGTTGGATAGCTCATGTTGAGTTATATTTGCTTTTTGGTCCAATTAAATTGGTTTTAAACCTTAAACTCTTCATTCAGTGAGCTAAGATTAGAACTTCCAATATCTGTCAGCTATGTAGTCCAGTCAAGAAACACACCCATTATTTTTATTTATTTGTTTGTTTGTTTGTTTGTTTATTTATTTAGCACATGGATAGGAGTAGTAAAGACATATGGAAAGAGGGCATAATAATATGATGCACATAAGATGAAAATGTGTGGTCAATTTTGTAAGACGTAGGAGATTCAATAAGTTATACATTAAGTTACATTTTAAAACACATTGATTCATAAAAATGAAATAAGTGTTCTATATATTAATATTTAGGCCATTTAGCTACATTTAGCTACAATGGCTACTATTTTTTTAATTGGAGGAAGTCTGCTTTTCCTCCTGCATAAGCTCTCAGATGACAGCTAGCCACTATATGATCCAATATAGCACCCAAGATAAGCTCTATATTTATTGTTACCTGAACAGAATCTTGCAAGTCTGGAAGTACATTTCTCCCATCTGCCCTCTTGTCTTTACAGTCCAAGAATCCAGGGAGGGTCTCTTCTGAGATATTAACCAGACCCCTATCCCTTCTACAGCTTCAGCTGCCTCTCATCTGACCTGTGCCTAGTCTGAGACTCTTCCTCCTGTCTCCCAAGGTCATCCCCACATACCATTACAATATCTTTACAATTTCTAGTGGGGGTTAATAAGAGTTACATCTACAGACCTCAGACCAGTGGTTCTCAATGTGGGGTCCATGCCCCACAGGGGGGCAAGTTGATTTTTAATGGGGGCAATTGGAACCTTGTTTAAACCAAGTTAATGGCCTTTTAGGCTTCCTCCGCGTGAGTAGGAGTTCACTTTTTGAACAGTAAGAATTATATGTCACAGGGGAAGGTGGGGGGCATCAGGATTTTAGAGATGCTTAGGTGGGGCATGGCCAAAAAAAGGTTGGGAACCACTGCCTCAGACTTTCTATCTCCTCTCTACGGCTTGTAGCCTGGTCATTCTTTGACACCCCATTCAGGGGTGTCAAATTGGTGACTGAAGGCCGGATGCGTCATGCGCAGGCCATGCCCACCCCAGCTGGGAAAAACAGGAATGGGAAAAATGTTGCAAAACATCAAGTGACGACAACATGACACAGCAAGTTTGACACCCGTGCACGAGATCTTCTCTAAAGCTGAACTTCAAGTGTGCAGCCTGGTTCAGAACAGAATGTGAAAAATTATCACAAGGGAGAAGGCATTCCGGGTGGCAGTGCCCGAGGTAGGAAATGTCCTTTCCAGAGAGATGCATAATCCCTTTAGTTCCAGGAATTAATTTTTTATTCATCTAGACTTTATAAAGTCTCGGTCTTCCTTTATAAAAGCTGTGTTTAAAATATGTTTTCATTTTGATGGGTTATATCATTTTGAATGGTGTTTAATGTTGTATTTGCTTATGATGTATATAAAGACTGCTGGTTGTGGGGAACATAACTATATAAATACGTTAGTAAAATAGGTATCTATTTTAAGTACTAGCTCTACGGAGAGGGATCCAATCAGAACTGGGATTAGGATGTGCAAGAAAGACGATTTAATATTTCCCTCTCACTGTGATTTCACTGAAAATTCTGTAACCGCCTTAGCTATCACTTCGCTTAGGGGGCAAACATCAGTTAGGAAGCCTGGCCAAAGAAACTTTCTAGGTTTATTAAAATTGTCTTTTTCTACCCGATTATAACTTCATTACTATTGTGCTAATCTCCCTGCACCTCCCACTTTGAATAGAGCACTGAGGACCTACGTGCAGCCTCAGCTCTCAATGGGTGTCTTGAGATGGTGATATAACGGTAGGCAGGAATGACCTTAAAATACAAGAGGGAGCACCCAGTTCTCTACTGATACTTGGAGATTTTACTTTGGTTCTCCTGAATCCTTCATTACTTTTAGAGATAATGATCAATTATTTTTGCATCTCTGGGTGGACTTCCTGGACAAAGTTCTAAAATCCAATATTATTTATTGTAAAATAAAAATATACTGTATTTCGTAATATCTTTAACTGTAACATTAGATTCTCTCAAAATGTGGAGATTGCTAAATAGTGAACATGCCTACCGGGATTTTATTTTTAACTGCCCTGTAGTGAGAACTTAAATATTCATGCTTATAAAGAGACAGTAAAGATCATTTTCCTCCCCAAAGTACAAGACTGAGAATGGCTGCTGGAAGAGAACATCTACACTCAATGGCTCTTATTCAGCATCCGGATATGGACTAAAGTATTTAGAATAGAATAGAATAGAATAGAATAGAATAGAATAGAATAGAATAGAATGGAATGGAATGGAATGGAATGGAATGGAATGGAATAGAATAGAATAGAATAGAATAGAATAGAATAGAATAGAATAGAATAACAGAGTTGGAAGTGACCTTCGAGGTCTTCTAGTCTAACCCCCTGCCTAGGCAGGAAACCCTATACCATTTCAGACAATTGGTTATCCAATCTCTTCTTAAAAACGTCCAGTGTTGGAGCATTTACAACTTCTGGAAGCAAGTCCTTCCACTGATTAATTGTTCTAACTGTCAGGAAATTTCTCCTTAGTTCTATGTTGCTTCTCTCCTTGATTAGTTTCCACCCATTGCTTCTTGTCCTGCCCTCAGGTGCTTTGGAGAATAGCTTGACTCCCTCTTCTATGTGGCAACCCCTGAAATATTGGAACACTGCTATCATGTCACCCCAGTTCTTCTGTTCATCAAATTAGACATACCCAGTTCCAGCAACCATGCTTTATATTTATATTTAATGCTGGTAATGCAAACATACCCATATATGGATATGGGTATCCACATTATTGTTTGCGATGTCCGTTTTCTCACTCAGCTTCCTTAATTTCATTGATACTGATTCAACCTACTTCTCCCAAAGATGTTAGCTGTCAACCACTGTCTGCCTGCTTAAATATGTATCTGTTCAAACATGCCACAAAGTGTCTGATCTTTCCAAATTGTTTCCCTGAGGCCTTTGCCAATTGAGAAGACTGCCTGGGAAATCAAATAGAAAGAACTGCAGTAATTAATTTCCCGATGGCTCTTCCCCCCCACTCTTTTCCCCTAAACTGTTTACTCAGAGAAGCGAGTCCCATTCAGCATGAGTTCTTCCACAGTTAATTAAAAGCCTCATCTTTGTACATCCTGCCCATTTACTCCTTCTTGGGGATCATACGGTGATGAACTGTTGAGAAGACTATTGAGACCATGAACTCCTTAATTACCTCTTTTCATCCATTTTCTTTACAGAGATGATCGGGCAGAGAAGGCTGCAGTTGTACTGTTGATAAGAGAGACACGGGTGATTGAATTTCCTACATTTTATACCTACCATCCCTCATTAAAACAGAACACATTTTTAGTGGCTTTAGGCAAATAGAGGGAGAAAATTCTCATTACTAATGCTTATCTTGCTGCAAATGTTTTATTTTTTAAAAAAATGGTTAGATTGATTAAAAAATAGATGATACCTAGCTATCTTTGCCAAAAAGGCACTAAGAATTGTAAACCTAATCTTGCGTAGCTTCTTCTCTGGCAATATTACACTGCTAACCAGAGCATACAAAACATTTGTTAGACCAATTCTTGAATACAGCTCACCTGTCTGGAACCCGCACTGCATATCGGACATTAATACAATCGAGAGAGTCCAGAAATATTTCACTCCTCTGCTCGCAATAAAATACCTTATTCCACCAGACTTGAAATTTTGGGATTAGACAATTTACAACTACGTCGCCTTCGATCTGATCTAAATGTAGTTCATAAAATCATCTACCAAAATGTCCTTCCTGTCAATGACTACTTCAGCTTCAACCACAATAATACACGAGCACGTAATAGATTCAAACTTAATGTAAACCACTCCAAACTCGACTGCAGAAAATACGACTTCAGCAACAGAGTGATCAGTGCCTGGAATGCACTACCTGACTCTGTGGTTTCTTCCCCAAACCCCCCAAACTTTAACCTTAGACTGTCTACAGTCGACCTCACCCCATTCCTAAGAGGTCTGTAAGGGGCGTGCATAAGCGCACCACTGTGCCTACTGTCCCTGTCCTACTGTCCTATTGTCCTCATTTATCTGTACTTCTTTGCTTATGTTATGTTTATACAAACAACTACTGCCCTATACATGTTTGATAAATAAATAAATAAATAAATAAATAAATAAATAAATAAATAAATAAATAAATAAATAAATAAATAAATAAATAAAATATCTAGCTAAGTAAGTAGATTGGGAGGTACACTAGATAGCTTGATGCATCCATACCTGTACCTAATTAGGATACTGTCATAGCCCATCATCTCTTATTTTCTCCCTTATTCCATTTATTTATTTAACTTATATCTCCCTTTTTTGTACAGAGCAAGGCAGCATACCAGTGCTCTCTCCACCTATTTCCCCCAAACAACCCAGCAAAATGAGTCAGGTTGCAAGTGACCCAGTTGGTTTCCATAGCTAAGGTTAAAGAAGAACTCATCGTCTCCTGATTTCCACTCAATCGCCTTAACATTATACCACGGCATACCACACCATACTATGTATACCACACCAAAAGTGGTTCTCTGTGCCATGCCATTGCCTTCATCTCATCCCTAGCCTGTGAATTAGAAAAATGTAAGTTGTGCTACCTAACCCAGTCTTATTTGATACCATCCAAAAGGAGTCTTGAATTGTATATAATAATCCATTCAGCTTTGTCACCCTGAGAGGAAATTAGTCCACAAGGAACAGAGGAATCAGAAAAAGAATAGAGATGGTCAAGAAGAATGGCAAATTTAATACCGGTGTAATTTTATGCCAGTGTAATTTTCTAATTCAAAGATAAATGGGAAATACCTTAAATTGATGGGAGGAAAAAGCTCAGATTCAACTCTAAAGATGTAAAGAAGAACACATTTTCCCCCTCCAGGACTGTGCAATTTGTACGGTATCTCATTTGCTTTCTCATAAAGTGTTATTGTGAAGGAGAAGAAAATGAGAGAGGCAGAACTGAGGTTAAAAGTGAAGAGGTTGAGTTCTGAATAAGAGCCACATGTGGCATTTACCATTGAAGTAATTACAAGTATCATAGGAAGGAGAGTGCCTGTTTATAATGTTGCCCTGCCCACTCCATTGTGTCTCTAATATTCAACACCATCTCCCTGAGAGACTTACTGGAAAGGTAATAATTTTATCATTTTTTTCTAATAATACTCTTTCTTTATTTCCGTGCCCTATATTTTAGTTTAATTGAATCCAGATTATTTTGGATTACAACAGATGGATAGATAATAGCTCATTGATAGGGAGATAAGGGGAGATAGGGGGAGATAGGAGAGAGAGAGAGAGAGGAGAGAGAGAGAGAGAAGAGAGAGAGAGAGAGAGAGAGAGAGAGAGAGAGAGAGAGAGAGAGAGAGAGAGAGAGAGAGAGAGAGAGAGAGAGAGAGAGTCAGTGGTGGGTTCCTACCAGTGCGGTCCACTCTATAGCACCAGTAGTGGCCTACTGGTGACATCACAGTACCGGTGCGGTCGGTTGCCGGTACCTGGGCACCACAATTTTTTAAAAAAATAAATTTATTTATTTATTTTTAAAATTCTTCTGCGCATGCCCAGAAGCATTCTGGCACTGCTCATGCGCTGCCTTCCTACCCCACAGTGAGTCCAAGCAGAGGAGGATGGCTGAGGGAGTGCGTGAGATGCTGAAAGAATGGGCGGCAGGAGCTATCTCCATTCCCCTCCCTTCAGCAGTCCGAGAAGCCACGAACGCGTGGTGATGATCCTAGGCATTTTCGCATGTTTGAGGCTTCTCGAGCTGCTGAGGGGAGGGGGAATGGGCGGCAGGACCTATCTCAGTTCCCCTCCCTTCAGCAATCCGAGAAGCTACTAACGCGCGGTGATGATCCTAGGCATTTTTGCACGTTCGAGGCTTCTCGAGCTGCTGAGGGGGGATGGGCACCTATCTCAGTTCCCCTCCAGCAGTCCAAGAAGCCATGCCCACCCGGTCACATGGCTGGCAAGCCACACCCACAAAATAAGCCACGCCCACAGAGTGGTAGTAAAAAAATTAGGAACCCGCCCCTGGAGAGAATGACAGAAGGATCAGAGGGGAGTTAGTATATATACTTTGTACTTTCTGATTTTGTTTTTAAAATGCTATAACACATTTGGTATAAATTGGTTTAAAAATAGGTAAACTGTTTATGAATCTTTCACGAGATCACCTCTACTGTCAACAATGTTCTCTACCTGAAACCTTTTTTGTAAAAAAAAAATCACTATTAAGACTAAAGCCATGGATTAAGACCAATTTCTTTCTGCTGATTTTGAAAGAGTCAAATATTGAGCTGATACTGTAAGTACTTTCTTCCATCAAATAAACATTAGTGATCTTTGAATGCAATCACTATGTTGTAGTGGAAAGAATGTAGTGGAAAGGTCATATACAACTACCTTTCTTTTTTTAAAAAAAACTTTTTTTATTAAGTTAAGTATTATTATATTATATATTATAAGTACATTATAAAATACAAAATGCGAAAGTAAATAAAAGAGCAGTGAGGGAGAAAGGAGAAGGGGAAAGAGAAGTGAGGAAAGGTAGGGAAAAGAAAAAGAAGCATTGACTTCCAATTCTCTCTGTTGCAGTAGAATAAGGCATTAGCATCAAATCACAGGTTTTTGTTTTTCCATAATAATATGAACAAGTCATTTCTATAAAAATCTATCAATCTAATCTATAAAATCTGAAGTCAAAGTTACATTCTTTTCCACATCAAGCACGAAGTTCAGAAGCAGTTTTCATGTGGAAACAAATGTACTTAATGTTCTTTTCTTTAATTAGAGTAGTCAGTTTTGCCATTTCAGCCAACTCTATCAACTTATGCAACCATTCTTCCATGGTAGGTATCGAAGTATTGTGCATACAACAGTCTTGCTGTTTAATTTTTTTAACAAAATCAAATCCATAGCACTTTTTATCCAATTTGAACCTTTCTTTCAGTTGCTGATAAGTAAACCAATGGCAAGCATAACCTTCTGATTCAAGTTCTTCCCTCGGCTTTTGTATTGGGTCACCAGAATTAAAACATAAAATTTTACCATAGGTCAACCAACCTGGCTTTGCCACCATTTCTTTTCTTAAAAAAAGGCATCCTGCGGTGACACCCATAGGGGACACAACTACCTTTCTTGAATTAACTCTTAAGAATGCTGACAACACTCTGCCGCACACATGTACATCTTATCTCAGCTGTGTGTGTGTGTGTATGTATGTATGTATGTATGTATGTATGTATGTATGTATGTATGTATGTATGTATAATATATGTATATATATATATATATATATATATATATATATATATATATATATATATATATATATATATATATATATATATATATATATATATAATGTAGAGTATCAGTATTTCTTTTGGAGGTCAATGATTCTCATCTTATCTTGCCGTAGCTATCTACAGATGGTCCTTGACTTCCAACCATGCATTCAGTGACTGTTTGAAATTACAATAGTGCTGAATGAAGGATCTTATGACCCCTGCCCAAAGTTATGGTTGCTGTAGCATTCCTGTGGTCAAATGAACAAAATTCAGGTGCTTGGCAATCCACTGCCTCCTTATAACCAACCACAGGGATACTGCAGATCTGCTTCTGGACTATATAGGGAGGCTGAGTGGCAGAGTAGCTGGCTTTCCTTCCTGAATGTGCTCTCCTATACCTTACAGAGGCCATATGACACTGTCCTATCCCAGAAGCAGGCACCATTGCAGTTCATTGCAGCTGCTGCCAAGATGGTGGCCACTTCTGGAGTGGTGTCATGTGCCCTCCGTAATAGCCTTAATTGCATTAATTCAGATAGCTTGCTCTCAGGCAACCAAAACCAGTCTAGGCCATTGCCAGGTTTTTTTAAATGGTATTTCCTCATTCAATTTTGTTGTTAGCAATTTTCTCACTCCTTAGATGTACGTTTTACTAACCACCTTTTTAACTTGTCCATGCTTGGATGTTATCCAACTGTAAAATGCCCAGATACTTATAAGCTTCATTCTGATACCAGTAGCTCCTAATAGTTTAACCATTTGGCATTTCAATTCCATTACTGCATGTGACTTTACCTTGTTTTATTGCTACTATAGCACATTTCTCTAGGCCAAATTCCATTCTGTGAAACATTCCTGTGGTATTTGTCAATGACTGGATTCTAATTTCTGATATTCCATAAAGCTCCAGATCATCCATTTAAAGTAAATGTAAGATGTTATTAGCATTGTTTTTTGCTACTGGTAGCCAAGGTTTATTTTCTTCAAAATCACTGAAAGTGGGATCGTAACAATATCAAACAGTAAGGGTGATAATGAGTCACCCTGTCAACTGTCCGACTAGAGAACCCAAATTAAGGAAACACTCTCGGGACCTTTGAATTCCCAAAAGTAAAACTTTATTGGATACCCCATTTTGATACTGAAGAATCAAAACCAGCTCTGGTTTTCCCATGCAAATGCTTGCTTAGTTGTTAGCAATTTTTAACAATATCTTCCCTTTCTCCCCACACCTGGGTGATCACATTGTCCAATCATGAAATGTCCTATTGTTATGGGAACACTCCATCTCTTTTTCAAGCACCTGTAGTGGTGACTTTGATGGTTGCCTGGCTCTCACGGTCCACACACACATTCTCAGCATTCTCTTTCACCCTTCCCTGCCCCCTGTTCATTGGCAAGTTGAAAAGCATTTAGGTTTGAAAGAAGCAAAGCGGTTCAATCGTGACACACCCTGGAAGATGCCTTTCCTCATGTTGACCATATTTTTCATTTCCAACCACCAATTCTGCTTTCCACTGCTTCATTATTTTTTTTCTACAAACAGTCCAATGTTTTTACTGACCTTAAATTGTTTGCATACATTTGATGATTCAGCTATGAGCTAATGAATTAAGCACCTTCTAATAATCAATCCAGACCACATATAGATTGGGTTTTTTTTTACTTTTGCAATTCTTCAAAACCATTTTATCAATCAAAAATTGATCTTTTATGCCTCTGTCTTTCCTTTCCTTTCCTTTTTCTTCCGTTGGAAGGATGTTATTTTCCTTTCAAATAATCTTGGATATTGTTATTATGCCTGTGAGTAATTTAAACATTGTAAGCAAGCATGTTATCAGCCTATATTTTCCTGGTGTTGTCCCTTTCTCTGGGACTTTTTGAATCAGATATGTTTTGCCAATTATTATTTTTATTAATAATTTTTATTGAATTTTTAAAACATTAAAAAAACATATATACATATTCACGTTTTTATTCCTGTGACATCGGTTCAAAATAACTATACATATATATACTTCCATCATATTGTCATTTTATGTAATATTTACATTTGCAATCATTTAGAAATTTTTTTTGTTCTTTCTAATTTCTAGCCAATTGTAGAATTTTTCCCACGATTTCTTTTCACGATTTTGTAATTCTAGCGTCAGTTTTGTCATTTCTGCGCAATCCATCATTTTTATTATTATCATGTTCTCCGTTGGGGGATTTTCATCTTTCCATGTTTGGGCGAAGATTATACTAGCAGCAGTTAGAATACGTATTATCAAATGTTTTGCCAATTATTAACCAGTCACTAATCTCTCCTTTATGCAACACTTTATTCAGCTGTTTAGCTATAATTGGATACAAGCTAGTCAGATATTTGAGCCAAATGCCATGCGATTGATCATTTCCATGATATGTCCAGTTTTTAATCTTTTTCACTCAATTTTCAACCATTTCTGTTGTTATTAGTTCTCCCATTTGATTTTTACTAAATTTATCTTCAAATCCATCCATCACTTTTTACAGTCTTTTTGAATTTTCTATAGATCTTTCCAAAACTGATTTTTTTCATAATTTAATTACTATTACAATTACAATGTAATTTATAATTACAACTTGTGGTGATATTTTTAATACCATCAAACAACAACATCTGCCTGTCCCAAGTCATTGGGAAGGATGTGATAGGTGGTTAAAATACAAATTCCAGTCTAAACATCTGTGCAATGAACCATAAAAATAAAGACTAGAGACAATTTTACTGAAGTATAAATGGCAACAGAAATTCTGAAAATGGAAAACAAATAAAAAGGAAACAATCCAGGTTGTTAATGGTATTGTTGAAAGATGTAAGCTGTTCCAATAGCTGTTTTGCTATTGATTGATGGTGAGTTTAGTAATAGATAATTATTTCTTTGTTTTCTGTCTTTGTACATTTGCAATGGGTAAACCCTTTTCTTCCAGTAGTCCTGCAATTGCTTGTGCTGGTTGCTCAGCCGACAGTCCTGAGTCCTGTAGCCCATATGTCCATGAACTTCAACACGTAGTGTGAGCCTTGTTGAACCATAGCTCTCATCTTCTTCAGACCACACAAGACCCACAACCACGACAAGCTAGTGCCTCAATAGGGGAAGGTATTGACTTCCGGTTTGGATCGCGCCATCACGGACGCTCCTTGTTGAGCGCCTTTCTGATTCCTCGCCAAAGCCGCCAGAACAGCTGTCTGGCAGCTTGGAAATCTCTGCCCCGGGTAAAGGGGAGAGATGAGAGCTTGACAGGTGGGGTAGAGCCCCCCTAGTGCCCTAGGAGTCATCCAGAAAAATAAAAAATGTTTGTACTTTGTACTAATAAAACTTTTTGAATAAAAAAAATAGGGGAAGGTATTATTATGGTTGATCACATAGTCAACCAGATAGGATTTGGCATCTGAATCTAGGACAACTCACTGTGGCCAACTGGCCCTGTCCATCTTGCCGCAATTGACTCACCCTGGCTGACTCAACTTTGGCCAACTCGCCACGGGACAATTCAACGAGGGAAACTCAAGAGAGGGACAAGTGAATTGCAGCAGGCCTTGTCTTGCTTCACACTGAGGACTTCTAACTTGAGCAAGTTCAAATTTTGTGATTTTCTCCAGTTCTTTCTCTTCTATTCTGCTATCTCCAGACTCCAGCCACATCCACATCCAAACTTTTGTTTGTCTTTCTTATAAACAATTGTTAAGTCTGGGGGTGTTAATTGACAGGTGCTTGCTGTTTGAAAGGCACTTTAACTTTTTCATTTTCTATTAATTGGTCTATTTTATGGTTCCACCAATTCTTGTTTGGGGGTATTTCTTGCAGATATCCCAACACTCAGGAAGATAGGCTCAAGATACAGAAGGATCTTGACAGACTTGAACATTGGGCACTTTCTAACAAAATGAAATTCAATGGTAAAAAAAGTAAGGTTCTACATTTAGGCAAGAAAAACAAAATGCACAGGTACAGCATATGTGGTACCTTGCTCAACAGTAGTAACTGTGAGAGGGATCTTGGAGTCCTAGTGGACAACCATTTAAATATGAGCCAGCAATGTACAGCAGCTGCCCAAAAAGCCAACGCAGTTCTAGGCTGCATTAACAGAGGGATAGAATCAAGATCACGTGAAGTGTTAATACCACTTTATAATGCCTTGGTAAGGCCACACTTGGAATACTGCATCCAGTTTTGGTCGCCACAATGCAAAAAGGATGTTGAGACTCTAGAAAGAGTGCAGAGAAGAGCAACAAAGATGATTAGGGGACTGGAGGCTAAAACATATGAAGAACGGTTGCAGGAACTGGGTATGTCTAGTTTGATGAAAAGAAGGACCAGGGGAGACATGATAGCAGTGTTCCAATATCTCAGGGGATGCCACAAAGAAGAGGGAGTCAAACTATTCTCCAAAGCACCTGAGGGTAGAACAAGAAGCAATGGGTGGAAACTAATCAAGGAGAGAAGCAACTTAGAACTAAGGAGAAATTTCCTGATAGAACAATTAACCAGTGGAACAGCTTGCCTCCAGAAGTTGTGAATGCTCCAACACTGGAAGTTTTAAAGAAGATGTTGGATAACCATTTGTCTGAAGTGGTGTAGGGTTTCCTGCAGGGGTGAGTTCCTAATATTTTTACTACCACTCTGTGGGCGTGGCTTATTTTGTGGGTGTGGCTTGCCAGCCATGTGACTGAGTGGGCATGGCTTGCTGGTCATGTGATTGGGTGGGTGCGGCTTCTCAGACTGCTGAAGGGAGGGGAACTGAGATAGGTCCTGCCGCCCATTCCCCCTCCCCTCAGCAGCTCAAGAAGCCTCAAAAGTGCGAAAATGCCTAGGATCATCACTGCGCGTTCGTGGCTTCTCGGACTGCTGAAGGGAGGGGAATGGAGATAGCTCCTGCCGTCCATTCTTTCAGCATCTCACACGCTCCCTCAGCCATCCTCCCCTGCTTGGACTCACTGTGGGGTAGGAAGGCAGCGCATGCGCAGTGCCAGAAGCTCGGCTTCTGGACATGCACAGAAGAAATTTTTTTAAAAAAATTAAAAAAATTTTTTTTAATGGCGGTGCCCAGGTACCGGCAACCGACCGCACCGGTACTGTGACGTCACCAGTGGGCCGCTACCGGTGCTATAGAGTGGACCGCACTGGTAGGAACCCACCACTGGTTTCCTGCCTAAGCAGGGGGTTGGACTAGAAGACCTCCAAGGTCCCTTCCAACTCTGTTATTCTATTCTATTCTATTCTATTCTATTCTATTCTATTCTATTCTATTCTATTCTATTCTATTCTATGCACCATTGTTGCTATTTTGCCATGCTGTTGTTTGTCGTCCATCTGTGTGATCTTTTTGCAGGAGCTACCTTGATTATTATGGTTGGTTGCACAGTCATCCAGATGTTCAGACTGGATTTGGCATTTTTGTCTGCCTATTGAATCCTTGCCAAGGACTTGGGAAAGGAGGTGTGGATGTTAGATGGTGTTAGAGATACCATTGCAGGATGTAAGCTGTTCTGAGTTGAGCTGCCTTGTGCATTAGACTGATAGTGAGAGTCCAGTTGTTTAGGGATTGCACCCAAGGGATTTATGATTATTGGGATTACTGTGATGACCTGGGACAAGGCACGAAGTTTACACATCCAGGTGACAGTTCAAACTCCCCTTTAATGCTCCAAATTGCCCCCCAAATGCTCCCACGTTCTTGGCAAGTCCCATAGCAAAGTGCACAGCCACACCCACAGCAGCCTCTGGCTGTGCCCAGTCCAACAAAACAAAGGAACAGGGAAACGAGTGCACTAAACAAGGAACAAACAATGAGTCCACAAAGTAATGAACAAGGTACTGAGTCCACGAAGTCAGGAACAAGGCACTGTGTCACGGAGTAAGGAAGAAGCAAGCAGTTCTGCAAACTCCAAATGTCTGTACTGGCACACCAAACTCTACCAATTCTGCAATTGTTCCCAACAAATGCCCCTCCCCACAGCATCTCCTTAAATCTCAGTCCCCAGGTGTGCCTTGTGAAGAGGCGCTCTCCTCCCGAGTCATTGGGTCTGCCTGTGCTGTTCCTGCCTTCTCTCCACTCTCAGTTCTCAGGGATCAGGAGGGGGCTGTCCTTGCTCATCGCCTGAGTTCCATTGCTCCTCATGTCCACTCTCTTGGTTATACTACCCCTGTTCCTCCCTGCTAACAAGCTGTCTCAATCCTGAGGGGTCCTGGCTTTCCCAATGTCTGCTCCTCCCCACATTCCTCCGAAGCCAACTAAGACGCCCCCTCAATCTTCGTCGGCTCCAGCTCCGACTCGTCATCCCCACAGATTCAGGCTCTGACGGGGGCATGACAATTACCTTTGCTTTCTTTTACCACAGACATTCAATTTCTGTTTGCAGATCTTTGTATTTTGTTATGTTCTCCAGTTCCTTTTCTATTATTATTATTATTATTATTATTATTATTATTATTATTATTATTATTATTATTATTATTATTATTATTATTATTATTATTATTATTATTATTATTATTATTATTATTATTATTATTATTATTACTACTACTACTACTACTACTACTACTACTACTACTACTACTACTACTTAGGACCCCCTCTGATCCGGTTCCATCTTGCTCCACCCGGGTACCTGGCAACCAGGGTCTTCAGGGCCCTGGGCTCAGGATGCTGCTGCTCAATGCCAGGCCAATCACCAACAAAGCCCCCCTGATACATGATTTAATCACAGAGGAGGGGGCAGACCTGGTGTGTGTTACCGAGACCTGGCTGGGACAGGAGGGGGGAGTAGCTCTCTCCGAGATATGCCCAGCCGGTTTCTCGGTGCAGCATCATTCCCGACCCCAGGGAAGGGGGGGAGGAGTGGCAATAATAGCCCGCAGAGATCTGCATCCTCGTAGGATCCCTGCCCCGGAGATTGTTGGGTGTGAGACGCTTCTTCTGAAGTTGGACTTAGGGGTACAGGTGGGCCTTTTCTTAACGTACCTGCCTCCCAGCTGCGTAAGTAAGGCCCTGCCTGAGTTGCTCGAGGCAGTAGCTGGCTTGGCAGTTGAGTTCCCCAGGCTCATGGTCCTGGGGGACTTCAACCTGCCTTCCACTGGCGAAACCTCTGGAGTAGCCCAGGAGTTCATGGATTCCATGACAACCATGGACCTGACCCAAGTAATCCAGGGTCTGACTCATGAGGGCGGTCACACGCTCGACCTAGTGTTTCTTTCGGGGCAGTGGAGAGATGATCTGAAGATAAGGGACATAGTCATCACCCCACTGTCATGGTCAGATCATTTCCTACTGAGGTTGGATCTCGCAGCCCCATTCCTCCCCCGCAGGGAGGCGGGACCGACTAGGTGGTTCTGCCCCAGGCGCCTAATGGAACCGGAAGGATTCCAGAGGGAACTTGGGGAAATACCTGAAACCCTGGTACACAATTCAGCTGACTCCCTGGTGGCTGCCTGGAACATCGCAGCATCAGGGGCTTTAGACCGAATTGCGCCTAAGCGACCTCTCCGTGGCGGTGGATCCCGGAAAGCTCCCTGGTTTACCGAGGAGCTCCGGGAGATGAAACGCCAGAAGAGACATCTGGAGTGCCGCTGGAGGGCCAGCAAAACTGAATCCGATCGAACACTATTAAGAATTTACATCAGATCTTATTTAGTGGCGATAAGGGCGGCAAAACGATCTCATTTTTCCACTCTTATTGCGTCCGCAGATTCTCGCCCAGCTGCCTTGTTTAGGGTGACTCGCTCCCCCCTTGCCAAAGGGGGGAGCGAGGAACACTTACAAGGCAGAGCTGAGGAATTCGCAGAGTTTCTGTCGGATAAAGTCGCTCAGATTCGGTCGAACCTGGACTCCGGCTGGGCAGAGTCCACAGAGTTGACAGGGGCTAGTCTTAGTCCACCATTATGGGAAGAGTTTGGGCCTGTTTCTCCCGAGGATGTGGACAGAGCTGTGGGGGCGATGGGTACCTCCACCTGTTTATTGGACCCGTGCCCCTCCTGGTTGGTTTCGGCCAGCAGGGTGGTGACACGCGGCTGGATCCAGGCGGTGGTCATCGCTTCTTTGAGGGAGGGATCCGTACCGCAGTCATTAAAAGCTGCGGTGGTGAGACCCACTGAAGAAGCCTTCCCTGGATCCAGCTGATTTGAAGAGCTATCATCCCGTCTCCAACTTACCTTTCTTAGGATAAGTTGTTGAGAAGGTGGTGGTTACTCAGCTCCTACGACTTCTGGATGAAACAGACCATCTAGATCCTTATCAGTCGGGTTTCAGGCGCGGCTACAGTACTGAAACTGCCTTGGTCGCGCTGATGGATGATCTCTGGCGGGCCCGGGACGGGGGAAACTCCTCCGTCCTGGTGCTACTTGACCTCTCAGCGGCCTTCGATACCATCGACCATGGTATCCTTCTGCATCTTCTCAGCGAGTTGGGAGTGAGAGGCACCGTTTTGCGGTGGTTCTCCTCCTATCTCGCCGATAGGATGCAGTCGGTGTTGGCAGGAGGGCAGAGATCGTCCCCTAGGCCCCTAGTATGTGGGGTGCCTCAGGGGTCGGTTCTCTCGCCCATCCTGTTTAACATTAAATGAAGCCTCTGGGGGAGATCATCCGCAGTCACGGGGTGCGTTTCCATCAGTACGCTGACGACACCCAGCTGTACATCACCACCCCGACTGACTTCAGTGAGGCAGTTGCTGTAATGTGCCGGTGCCTGGACGACATTAGGATCTGGATGGGGAGGAACAGACTCAGACTCAATCCCGACAAGACTGAGTGGCTTTGGGTATTGCCCCCTAAGGACTATGACAACTGTCCCTCCTTAGTTTTCGAGGGAGTGAAATTGACTCCCTCGGACCAGGCCCGCAACTTGGGGGTCCTCCTAGATCCACAGCTTAAATTGGAGCATCATCTTTCTGCTGTGGCTAGGGGGGCCTTTGCACAGGTTCGCCTGGTGCACCAGTTGCGGCCATACTTGGAGAAGGAGGCTCTACTCACGGTCACTCACACCCTTGTCACCTCCCGTTTGGACTACTGCAACGCGCTCTACATGGGGCTACCCTTGAAGAGTATCCGGAGACTTCAGTTGGTGCAAAATGCGGCTGCGCGTGCTGTGGTGGGTGTGCCTAGGTACACCCACGTGACACCGATACTCCGCCAGCTGCATTGGTTGCCCATCGGTCTCCGGGTCCAATTCAAGGTGTTGATCACCATCTTTAAAGCCCTTCATGGCTTAGGACCAGGTTATCTCCGGGACCGCATTCTGCCTCACACTTCCCTTCGACCGGTTAGGGCCCACAGAGTCGGCCTCCTCCAGGTCCCGTCGGCCAAACAATGTTGGCTGGCGGGCCCCAGGGGGAGAGCCTTCTCTGTGGCCGGCCCCGTGCTCTGGAACCAACTTCCCCCAGAGACCCGAACTATCCCCACTCTGCTGGCCTTCCGGAAAGCCGTTAAGACATGGCTCTTCTTGCAGGCTGGGGGTAGAGCCTAATCCACCCGAGCTCACCCCCAAATATGTATGGTTGTTGTATGCCTGCTGGGTTATTTTAACATTGTTTTTTTAACTTTTATATTGTTTTTAATAATATTTATGAATTGGTATTTCTGTATTTTCCTCTGTTGTATGCCGCCCTGAGTCCTTCGGGAGTTGGGCGGCATATAAGAATGCCAAATAAATAAATAAATAAATAAATAAATACTACTACTACTACTACTTGGGCAAGTCATCTGAAAAAACACCTGTATTAGTATGAATTTTCTCAAACTAATATGGAGCTTGGGGATCTTCCTTCTTAGACAACTATCCTAGGTAAGGTACCTGAAGCAGAATCTTTTAGTAATAGCCCAAGTCTATTATTTATTTATTTATTTATTTATTTATTTATTTATTTATTTATTTATTTATTTATTTATTTATTTATTTATTTATTTATTATCTATCTCTCTATCTCTCTATCTATCATCTACTTTATTTATTTATTTATTTATTTATTTATTTATTTATTTATTTATTTATTTATTTATTTATTTATTTATTTATTTATTTATTTATTTATTTATTTATTTATTTATTTGTGAGACTTACATACTGCCTCATAGTGCAAGCAGTTTCTAAGGGGTTTACACCATTAAGCAATGTATATATTTACATTGCCCCCAACAATCTGGGTTCTCATTCTACCTACCTCGGAAGGATGGAAGGCTGAGTCAAGCCTGAGCCGGTGAGATTTGAACAGCTGAACTGCTGATCACAATCAGTTAAAGTAGCCTGCAGTACTGCACTCTAACTGCTGCGCCATCTCGCCTTCTGGCCCTTTCTCCCTTAAAGACTCTCTCTCTCTCTCTCTCTTGCCTTTAATGCAAGGTCATCCACAGTAAAGAGTCAACAATGTAAAAATGGCAGGGGAGACCAGGGGATTGAATCCTGCCCCTTTTTTACATCCATGTGATGAACACCACAGATATTAAGATGGGGTGGGGCTTTGATTTCGCAGTCATACTTGTTATTTTTACATTCATTGCTCCCTGCCCCAGACACTGCTGCTTGACGGATATTTAAACTCCCCTCCTCCCCACCCTAGCTATGTTACTTCTGCTGGATGTTAGTTATTAGTTCTACCAGGATTTTGTTATTTATTGGAATCATAGTTTTGTTTCAATTTTTGCAAATTGCTCAAGGTGAATATATAAATGTACAGATAGTCCTCAACTTACAACAGTTCATTTAGTGACTTCAGTGTTACAAGGGCACTGGAAAAAGTGACTCATGACCATCTTCACACTTAGGACCATTGCAGCACCCCCATGGTCACATGATCAAAATTCAGATGCTTGGCAACTGACTCATATTTATGATGGTTGCAGTGTCCGGGGATTATGTGATCCCCTTTTGCGAACTTCTGACAAACAAAGGCGATGGGGAAGCCAGATTCACTTAACAACTGTATTACTAACTTAACAGCTGCAATCATTCACTTACCAACTGTGACAAGAAAGGTCGTAAAATGCGGCAAAACTCACTTAACAAATATTTCACTATCAACATAAATTGTGGGCTCAGTAGTGGCCATAACTCAAAGACTGCCTGCATTACATACCGTATTTTTCGGAGTATAAGATGCACCAGAGTATAAGACGCACCGGAGTTTTGGGGGAGGAAAACAAGGAAAAAAGGCCTCTGCCTCCAAGCAATTTGCCAAACAGCAAACAGCACAGATGATATACACTGTTTGCTGTGTATTTCTGTGCATGTGTGCCTGACCCATAGAAATAGCAAAGAATTGGAGAAATGTACATTATACCAGAAAGTTTTCTTAAATGTAGTCACACTAACTCCTCCCAATTATTTAAATAGATCTACTCCAAGGTAAGTCAGGATTTAACTCTAATTCTAAACAGGACACTGTTACATTTCAGACTATACTTGTACAGAGCTGTTAAAATTAATTAAAATTTCTGGAAGTATGCATTATTCTCTATTATTTAAAAGAAGATACAGTAGCACTGGGCCTCTTCAGAGCAAGCATTTATTTTAAAAAGCTTCTTTATTTTGTTAAGTTGTCTAGATTTACAGAGGTCTCCAACCTTGGCAACTTTAAGACTTGTGGACTTCAACTCCCAGAATTCCACAGCCAGCAAAGCTAACAAAGCTGGCTGTGGAATTCTGGGAGTTGAAGTCCACAAATCTTAAAATTGCCAAGGTTGGAGACCCCTGGCTCTAGAACAATAATTAAGCAGTCTTTAAAAAATAAGTCTAATAATTTGAACATTCTACAGACATTTAGTTATTCACTTGCCCCCTTGCATCCAGTTCAGCAGAAAATAAAAATCTGCGTGTCTCTCCCAGCTATCTGCCTCTTTGCAGCTAGTTTCACTTTCATTTTAGCACGTGGCAAATCAGCTGTAGGTCGGGAAGCTGCTAATGACTTGCTTGGCTTTACAGGCTCTTCCCTCTTTTCTGCAAACAGGTAAATTGCTGGAAGACAGAGGCCAAAGGGTGGGGGTGGCTGGGTGGGTAGGGCTACATTCAGTGTATAAGACGCACCCAAGTTTTCACCCTCTTTTGGGGGGTAAAAAGGTGCGTTTTATACTCAGAAAAATACGGCAAATAGGCAAATTGCTTAAATGTTGATCTCCTTTATGTTAGGGGAGGGATTGAGTGGGTGGCTATAAAGGTGAAAGTGTAAGATAAAATATTCTATCTGCCTATTCCAGTTTTTGAGAGCACATTAATGAAAGGATGTTATTTGCCAAAGGAAGTCCAATCTTTTTTCTGCTCCCAGAACAATGCTCTAAGTGTAACCATGCCACTAGCAGGATCTTTCAACTGTATCCATTTAATCTCTCCACCAAATTGGATTCCCAATATAAAATGAGCCAATCAGCTATTAGGCGAAATGAAAGAGATTTACATGTGGTGGTCCACAGTTCCCCTTATTCCCAGCTAGCATGGCTATTGAAAGGCATCACATCTGAAGGGCAGCAAGCCAGGAAAGGCTACAGTCCTTCGATTGCTTCTCTTCCTTAGTTAGCGTTCAAATCCATTTCATCAACAAACGGTGCTGTTTAGCTAGTTAAGTCACTGAGACCATCCCCAGCCAATTAGAATGTATTTATTTATTTGACTCAAACCACACCATTTATATATCCAGAGCAGAATGCTGAATTTTGATAGAACAGTCATTTTTTTTAATACAAGTCATTCTGGCATACCAATTAAAATGATAATTTGAGCAAGCAACTAAATCTTTATTTACATAGAGGGGAGCAGTATCCATCATTCTTTTCGTATAATTGAGATTCTAAAGTACTTATGTTAATGCTATAGCTCAACGGCTTCAAACTCAGTTGAAAGGGAAATTGCGGCTGCACACACTCCCCCTGCATCTCAATCCGGGTGGTGACGTTCAATATTTCTGACTTGGAGTGATTTGTTTGGAGGGCAGAGATTGCACCATATTGATTAAGTCCAAGCACAACTGCTGGTAATGATCTTCTAGGATGCAATAAATAGAAAGCTATATCATCAGCATAAAGTCCAATTTTCTGATGAGATTACTATCTGGTTGTCAGCTATAACTGCAACTGCCCCCCTCCCCAGGAACTCTTCTGTTGTTAAAGAGAAGAAAATCAAGGGCAGAGAAAGATTCGTTTCTAGAAACAAATAGCCATCCATTGATATTGGATTGCTTGAAGATTGGAAAATAGGTTTCAACTGTTTCACATAGCCCCAAACCCTAATAAAGGCACTGTACTGGAAGGTAAGAAATCAAGATTTAACTCTGCTGAATACCTATGGCTTATTGTCATCTGCAGACAGCAACAAATGATCTATGATGTTCTTTCATCATAGTTAGTTAGTTCTCTTGATACAGCTGCCAATGTAAAAGAGGACCACCTGGAGTTTTTGTGCACATAATAATCCATGAACATATTTGTCAGAGCGTTTGCAGTGTGACGACTATTAGAAGACAACCCAGGAATAAAACACAGCACACAGAGCCTTAGACATTTAACAGTGGTTTATATACAAGATATATACAGACGTATACATGGTAGGCAAATACCTGACAAGCAAGCAATCAACTTCCTAACTCTACAGGGAGAACAGAGCAATGGATACCAAACACAAGGAGAGAATGAGAATACACCAGAGAGTATGCCCTCTCCTGGCTGCTTTATATAAACATCACTTAAAGTGGTAAAAACCTTTGTGGGCCCCATTTTAGTCTACAACCGGCAATACCAATGCTGATTCTTCTTCATCAGCCTTACATTGCATCAGCTTTACAGTTGCATCAGCTTTCCATCAGCTTACTCTGACACTCCTCCCATTTAAAGCTGAACAGCTGATAATCCGAACGCTTTAACATAGTCCTTATACTTTTCCACAGATACAGGCTTTGTTAACATATCAGCTATATTACAGTCGCTAGAACAATGCTGTAATCTGATCAGTTTTTCCTTTACAGTTTCTCTAACATTATAGTATGATATATTACAGCAATATGACAACATTTCCTGGTGATTTTGGGGTTCATACCTAACACTGTATGCTCTGACCTCTCTTGCAGTGAACCATTCAGGAGATACACCTTTATTACTCCTCTCAGATCTCCTTGGAATTATATGTTCCTGCGTAACTGTTTCAGGTCTCTCCTCTTCTATATCTATATCATCTGTGCTTTCACTTTTTATTATAGGTCTATCCTCTTCTACATCTCTATCTGACCCGGTTTTCTGTCTCATCTGCCCTGTCTCACCTTCCGATAAATTAGGACTCCGCACTGGCATGAACCTCATGATTAGCATGTATCTTGTTCCAATTGTTTTGCTCTGCAAAACTAGCAGATCTTGAAATCACTACTTGTTTGTTACCATCTGTAAATCTGTACCCCTTTGTTCCTGGCCCATACCCAACAAACCAAAGCTTTCTGGCCTTTGCTTGTCCTTTTCTCCTAGTAGCTTTTGGAATATGCAAAGGCATAACTGCCGAATGTTCTTAAATGAGCTAAGGAGGGTTTCCTTCCATGCATCAGGAAATACAGCATTTCCTGTATTGCCACACTCCATAACCTATTAATGATATAATTCATTGTCCTCATGACTTTTCCCCAGTATTTTTACTCATGCCTGCATCAACAAACAATGCATCCTTCATGGTCTGTATCATACCATTTCTTCTCTCAACCACTCTGTTTTCAAATGGCAAATATGGATTCATTTTTCTATGCCTTATGCCTAGACTGCTTAACCACCTTTGAAACTTCTCAGACATAAACTCTGTTCCTCTGTTTGTTTGCAGCTGGCCTATTTTACATCCATACTGTCGTTCTACGAGTGTTACCCATTGCCTGGATTGTTGCAATACTTCAGTCTTATTTTTCAGTAAATAACAATATCCATATCTACTGTAATCGTCTACTATGACTAAGGCATATCTAGCCCCTCCTAAAGAGGGTGTCATAGGACCAGCCAGATCGGCATGAACTAATTGTAATACCCTGCTTATTGTTGCACTTTTCTTACTTATAGGATACATTTTGGCTTTTGATTCCTTACACACAGTACAATCCAAATATACATTACATTTCTTTAACTTCAGCCCCTCAGCTAGGTATGGCATCCTTTTTAATACATTAAAATTTTCATGCCCCAATCTTCTATGTAACAGATGTATACAATTGTCATGTGTGGGAGCATTCGTAAGTACACATGCACAATTATTTTCTTGCCTTCCTAGAACGTACAGACCAACCTTCTTATCCCCTTGTGCACCTATCTGTCCATTTTTCTTAATGGTATATAGTCCCCCTGCAAACATTATTTCATAACCCTGCCTGTCTAACAAAGATATACTCAACAGATTATGCTCTAATGCAGGTACACATAAGACATTGTACAATGTAGCATCTATTTCTGGTACATAAACATTATCTTCCCCTTTTACAGCAGCTCTTTGTCCATCGGTCAGACTAACCCACATTTGCATTGCTGGTTTCAAACCAGAAAAAACATGTGGATTGTTAACAATATGCTTGCTTGCTCCACTGTCCAACAGCCAGGCATTCCTGTTGTGTTCAGTCGTTGATGCTGCCAGGGAAAACGATGCTGGAGAATCGCTTCACAATTGCTGAGTAGTCCTGCACCCTTGTCTCACTGCTGCTCTGTTCCTCCTCTCAGGACAGCGACTCTGGAGATGCTCAGTTGAACCACACATGTAGCATTTCTTCACAAAGTTCACTTTTTCAGCTGATCTGCCGCCATCCTGGACTGTTGCAGATCCTGGTCTGTGATGAACGCTCTCTCCTACCTTTCCTGGTCTCGTCTCCAGCCGTTTCTGCCCCTCCTCCAACAATCGACCAGTCAAATGTGCCATGGTTAAGTCCTGCTTTTGCATGGACTCTAGATTAGTCACAAGAACGTCCCATGAACTGTCCAAGGAATTGAGCACCACGTACACCTTGTGGGCCTCTGTAAATGTCATTCCTCTTTCTTCCAACTCAAGGAATGTCCTTCTCATATTCTGCAAATGTGTGGACATACACTCTCCTGGCTTCAGCTGTGCCTTATAGAGTCTCCTAGTCAGCAACACTTTACTTCCCACAGTCTCTCTCACATACACACTGCGCAATGTCTCCCAGCACTCTTTCGCAGACTGGAGACCCCTCACGTGTATCAGCTGACTGTCTTCCAAGGCAAGAATTATGTTGGCTAATGCCTTTTCATTTTTCCTCTGGTCCCCATCATCCAGGACTGCTGGTGGATTAGTAACAATTGTCCACAACTCCTCCCTCCGCAGGTACATCTCCATCTTCACATTCCAGGAGAGGTAGTTTGTCTCATTTAGCCGAGAGACACCAAGAAACCTCCTTGCCATGTTGCCTGCTAACTACGATTTAAACCACTTACTCTGGTGCAAGCTCCCACTGGGTTACTTTTCTCTCTAGGCTCTCTAGTCACTCTGGCCTTCTCTCTGTACTGGGCCCATAACCTGTCAGAGCACTTGCAGTGTGACTACTATTAGGAGAAAACCCAGGAATAAAACACAGCACACAGAGCCTTAGACATTTAACAGTGGTTTATATACAAGATATATACAGACATATACGTGGTAGGCAAATCCTTGACAAGCAATCAATCTACTTCCTAACTCTACAGGGAGAACAGAGCAATGGATACCAAACACAAGGAGAGAATGAGAATACACCAGGAGAGAGTACGCCCTCTCCTGGCTGCTTTATATAAACACCACTTAAAGTGGTAAAAACCTTTGTGGACCCCATTATAGTCTACAACCGGCAATACCAATGCTGATTCATCTTCATTGCATCAGCCTTACATTGCATCAGCTTTACAGTTGCATCAGCTTTCCATCAGCTGGCAGCTATTAAATCATCATTACTCTGACAATATTTAAACAATTCCCAAGAATCAAAACAAGTATGATTCTTTCTTGATTGACCGAAGCAAAAGACCTGTAGGGGTTTTAGCTTATGAAATCTTAAAGGATGAGATGTCAGGCACAAGAAACCAGGAGCCAGGATAATGTGTGAGTTTATTCCAATGCAACCTATATGCAAGAATCTGATTTACTAACAGTCAATGAGAATTGAGACCACACAAGAGTCAATCGACTTGAAGGAGGCCTGGACATAGGTCTCTTTCAGGACTCCAGACTGATAATGCATTTGATCCCACCCTTGGGCTCTGCCTGAGATAGGCGAGTGCCACTTCCATTTTCAATACATATTTTTAAAAAAACACTGTGGATTTAAGGAACAGGTGGGCAGGTTTTAACAGGAGCTGTGGCTGGAAACCCCACTCTCAATGTATCTTATTTGAGCTAGAGCTTAGAACATTTCTTAGAGAGCAAAAGTTTTAAAAAATATTCACTACCTCTACTTACCAATCCAGCCATTCACTCCTTTCCTTCAATCTGAAAAAGGGTAAAGGGTTAGGTCTTTAGTTAATTTCACTAACTCAAAGTAGTAAGAAAACTAACTAAAGAAAATGTTTGTCTGCTTTTTGGTCTGGAGCAAAAAACTGCATAGTAGTTTAAGCCCAAAACAGAAGGGAGAATAGACATATTTATTACTCATTATAGTTACTGAAAATGTCTTCCTACTTTCCATGTAGCAAAGGGTCTCAAGGAGCAATAAAGTTCTATATTTTATGATGCAATTAAAATTAATTAGATTTACATAAATCATAATTAATGAACTGTCCTATGACATGACTTCACAAATGCATTGTCTTACATTGAAACACAAATAGAGCAAGGACAATATATGTGACTGAGGGGAACAGCTACACGGAACACTTTACACTGGTTTTTGGGCCCCCAAAATGATACTGACTACCATTTTTACTCCCCAACTCCTCAGAAATATTTTCCAACTTTACTGACCTATAATTGTCCTAATTGGAGTTGACCTCAAAACACTTGAGGTCGCCAGTGCCTCCTGCTACTAACCAATGGGAGAATATAAAAATGATGCCCAACAGTTCCTCCTCCCCTCTTCACTGTGTTCGCTTGAAGAGTTTTCCAAAAGATTTCTAGATTTAGAATTCCAATTTCAACCTGGTATACTAAAGGACACTGATTCAAAGATGATCAAATAGAGAATGGAAGAGTGTACTGAAATTTTGTACAGTAGGGATGTCAATATCTAAGATACCTTAGAATATACTCCCTATTTACAAGAACCTCCAGTACCAGAAGATTAAGTTATAGCAACACTTCAATCATTACCACATTGTAAGGGTACAAAAAATTATGGAATGTTTACAGAAATTTGGCAAGCAACAGAAGAAGAAGCAATAAAGGTTCTAATCAAATTATGCTTGCAAATCTGGAGAACAACACAGTGGCCAACAGATTGGAAGAAGTCAACCTATATATCAATACCAAAGAAACAAGGTTACAATTCTTCAAACTGTACAAAAACATTTAATTTCATATGCTAGCAAAATAATGCTTGGCATTATCTAATACAGATAACAGCTTTACAGGGAAAGAGAAAGGCTAGATATTCAAGATTGAGGAACACAAGATCTTATTGTTGATGTATGCTGGATATTTGAGAAAGCCAAAGATGTCAAAAGGAATTCTGTATGTGCGTCAACTGACTGACGCTACACTGAAAGGCCTTTTAACTGTGTTAACTACGTCAAGCTAAGAAAATGGGAATCATAGAACATTTCATTGTCTATAGACAGAATAGCAAGTCATAGTCCAGACTGGACACAGTGAAACAAAATGGTTTCATGTTGGCAAGGAAATGAGGCAAGTTTGTATTCCCTTTTTTAATTTATTCAACTATATACTGAATATATATTGAAGGAGGCTGAAATGGAAGAAGATAACACATAGTTTTAAAATTAGAGAAAGAAACATCAATAAACTGATGTTTATGCTGATGTTGCTACTTTGATGCTGGAAATGCAAATATCTACAAGTTCTAGTAATGAATGTCAAGAAGCACAGTGGAGGGAAAAATGGAAATACAATTGAATAGAAAGAAGACCAAACAGGACAACAAGTACAGCAACCAACATTAGAATTGACAATAAAGACATCGAAGTGGTGGATAGCTTCTGCCTTTTAGGATCAATACTGTATCAACAAAACAGTCAAGAAATATACCAGATATTAGTTCTTGGTAGAATCGCAGCTGTGAAAGCTGTGAAAAAAAAATTCAGATGTTGTGATGGGTCAGCACTTTCAAAGAATAGAATCATGCACGCAATAGGCTTTCTTGTTGCACTGGAATGCATTTCAATGGATTTGGAAGTTGGATTTTGAAAAAGCACCTTTGGGACAACCATGACCTGGATGACCGAGAATCTCCATAAACAAAAAGCAGAATAGGAAATATATTGACACTTCTGCATATAGATGTTGGAGAGAATACTAAGAATCACCGAGAAGAAGTAAAAAATAATAATAGAACAAATGAGAATTCTCCTCAGGCTCAAGCTATCATGTTTTTGGGACACATTATGTAAAAATCCACCTTCTTTGAGAAACCACAATGCTGAGGAAAGTGGAAGAAAAGAGAAAGATGACCAGCAGCAAGGCAGATGGACTCGGTTATAACAGCAATGAATGCACCACTGAGACCCCCAAAAGGCGAGGTTGAGGACAGATATTTTTGGAGAAAAATCTATGTAGTCACTAAGAGTCAACAGTGACTTGATGGCACTTATTCAATCAATTAGTCAAAAACCATTGAAATCGCTAAGAGAAAACCCACAATGGCACTAATCTGTCACTTCCTATTTAAAAGAACCATGAAATGGTAGCATGGTTGACCCTCTTCGTGACAGTACAAAATGCTCAGGAGGCAGGATTCCCCACCAAAGGAAAGTCATTCCATTCCCAGGCTCTATGGACTTCTAGCATTTAAAGTAGAAAATATAGTTCTGGATGTGCCTTGAGAGAGCTGGAATAGATCAGCTCAACTAAAAACTAAAAATGATGTTGTACGTTTATCAGGGTGTAGAATTGTCCTCTATATATAGAGGGGGGTTTGGGGTTGGGTGTATATTTAATTTTAGAGGTTGTTTTATAATGTTTCATATCCCATTTGCACTTTTTCCCTCAGACCCAATTATTAGTAAATTTCCACCGTCCTTTATTTTTCATTGCCCTTCTTTAGCCCTTCACTAGGCTACCCTCCTCCTCTCTGCCCATATATCTCCTATTATTTCTGCTCAAATGGTGGCTGCTCCATATCTGTTCCATATCTGTTCCATATCTCCTATTATTTCTGCTCAAATGGTGGCTATTCTTCTGCTTCTCCACCTAGCAGTTGCCATCCTGTCATCTCGCTTTTTCCTCAACTGGACATGGAGGCAAATATGCAAGATGACCCTGATTACAAGTTAGAATAGAGGTAGAAATAAGAAATTTATTTTATTTATTTATTTTATTTGTCAAACATGTACAGGATAGTAGTTGTTTGTATAAACATAACATAAGTAAAAAGTACCGATAATAGAGGACAATAGGACAGTAGGACAGGGATGGTAGGCACGGTGGTGTGCTTATGCACGCCCCTTACAGACCTCTTAGAAATGGGGAGAGGTCGACTGTAGACAGTCTAAGGCAGTGATGGCGAACCTATGGCATGGGTGCCACAGGTGGCACGCGGAGCCATATCTGCCGGCACGCGAGCTGTTGCCCTAGCTCAGCTCCAGCACGCATGTACGTCCACACCAGCTGATTTTTGGCTCATGCAGAGGCTCTGGGAGGATGATTTTGGCCTCTGGCGGGCCTCCGGGGTGGTGGTGGGGAGTGTTTTTGCCCTCCCCAAGCTCCAAGAAAGCCTCTGGAGCCTAGGGAGGGCAAAAAATGGGCCTACTGGGCCCACTGGAAGTTGGGAAATGGGGGGGAGTCACACACGCATGCACAGGGGGATGGGGCAAGTGGGGGGCTTTGAATTATGGGTGTGGGCACGCACGAGCATGCGATAGCGCGTGCGCGCACTATTTTGGCACCCGAGGGAAAAAAGGTTCGCCATCACTGGTCTAAGGTTAAAGTTTTGGGGGTTTAGGGAAGAAACCACAGAGTCAGGTAGTGCATTCCAGGCATTGGTCACTGTTAGAACCCTGTTCAAACGATTGGGTGTGTTAATATATGATTAAGCCACAAATCATTGTTATGTGTATATTGCTTTAAATGCATTGTGGATGATTACTATATAAGCAAGCAAGAGAGCATGCTCAGTGTGGTTTATGGTTTATGGTTTATGGTTGGTGGTTGTGTTTGACAGATTGAAGACTCTCTGTGCTGCTTTACTGATGAGTAGATTACTTTATGGCTGTGTGGAATTGCTGTGAAGAGAAGAGTAACTATCTGTGATAGTATAGAATTAAGTGATAGCTGTAATCTTTGTGAGTTAAAACAAAGATAGGCAAGAAGAAGAAACTTCACATTGACTGAATAACTGTGTATGACTTGGACTTCCTATTTAACTTTGCTACTATTCAAGTAAAAACTATTTTGTACATACTAAAGATATTCTGTTTATTGACTGAATAGCATTCATATCAAACTGCAACACCATTACTACAACACATTTCACTGTGTATGTGCTTAACAGCACAATAACTCCTTAACAATCACTCTGTTGCTGAAGTCGTATTTTCTGCAGTCAAGTTTAGAGCGGTTTACATTAAGTTTGAATCTATTACGTGCTCGTGTATTGCTGCGGTTGAAGCTGAAGTAATCATTAACAGGAATAGGGGATTATTATTATTAAATAGGGATTATTATTGTTATTAAATAAGGATTATTATTATTATTAAATGGGATAGCAGATATAATTTTTATATAAAAGAATATAAGTAATAATTAGATGGAAAGATTAGAGGTTGAAAGATGGTATTACTATGTATGCTTCATAATATCATTGGCATTAAAATGGAACATTGAAATATTGAATAACTACTCTAAAAATAATCATGTATATCAATACTAGGATTCCATAAGCTTGATTAATGCAACAACTATTATTACTACTATTATTGCTGTTTGTATCAAAATGAATTATACCCAGAGGCCACACTGTTCATGTATTGATATTGATGTATATTTTAAAAAATCCAATAAAACTTTAAAAAATATATGACCCTATTCTCGTCCCCTTAATACTACATATGGGATGCTAGTTAGAGTGATAACTATTTTTGTTCCTGCAATCAGGTTTCTAATCCTCGATCTGACTCTTGGGGGTAACATCCTGAGAGCTGAACCCTTCAGTAGGTGAGATGTTATTCCAATGGGCTTCTTTTGCTCATTTGCAGTATCACAACTGTCTTATCTTTGCCCAGGTTAGGCAGATTCTGCAAATGGTAACTGCAGTAGAGGTGGAGTGGGAGAAATCTGTCAGGCCTCTTATTGTTATTTCCACCTTTCTTGTTTGTGTCAGACCATGCTGGATTATTTAATACAAGTTGAAGTTCCATAACTGGATGCTTGCTTGCCTCCCTCCCTGCCTGCTCTCCTCCTTTCTCTGCTTGTAGTATTTTGGTAAGAGGACTTATAAAGCCCAGTGGGGGTCCTTGCACCCACAGTCCACCTGAAAAGAAAGACACCTGCATCAGCAGATGCTAAGAAATGATCGCCCACTTTCTTCTTCCTCTCAAAATGCAGAAGTCTTTTGCACATTTTTTAATTTCATTTGTCTGCTCTGGGTACCGCTGTGATTACCTAGTGATGCAGCCTGGCTGAAAAGGAGGGCAATAGCCATTTTGGCCTTCTGCTGATGCTGACCTGGCTACAAGACTTTGATCCTCTCTCTGCTTACAGGTTATTTCAGCATGATTTGACAATCTCCTTCGGTTCCATTCTCTTGGTTCCATCTCATTCCCTGCTAATAACCAAAACAGTCTAAAGGCAGCTGTGACTAGAGGGATATGACTTGTCAGCAACGCAGGTGAGAATAGCCACCAGGTGAACTTGAGATGCAGGAAGGAGACATTTGATGCCTGAAATAGAGCCCAATATCTGTGTCCCCAACCAAAAATAGGCAATGTTTTAAAAAGCATTGCACCATCGAGACTTCAGTTCCTGCCTTCGTCTCCTTCTTCTCATAGTTATGCCTGAAGCAAGTTATCTTCTGGCTGAAATTGATAGACTGGTCTTAAACATTTCTGATGGTTTCCAGAAATGTTCCTATATTGCTGACTATTTTTACAGGGGGAAAGGGTTTTGCATCCCACCCTCTCATCCCACGGATTTATTTATTGTTTAAGCACATTAAAAGACTACTTTCTCATTCTTGCTGGCTGCTGTAACAGCAACTTGCCGGGCTCTTATCTGCTTGCTTCTTAACAGGAAAGTCGTTGAAGAGTCCGTATTTTGGACTCTGAAAGCATCACAAAGCAAATCTCAACAGAAGTGCACTTATTTCAGAGAAAGAGATGAAAACTTGACACCAGAAAGCCTATTAAAAAAAATAAAAAAAAATAAATTTCCCAATTGAAGCAACAATGTTATTTTCTGCATGGGCATAGCAGACTTCCAGTTTTCTGGCAGCAAGAATATTTACTGTGTCTGATTTCCAGTTTATTCTACTGTTTCCTTCTGGGCCTCATTCAGTGGATGCTTAAGGCCCAGCCCTGATAATAGGGAAAACTAACTTTCCAAACTTTTCTGTAGCTTTGAAGAGTTCAGCAATACATCTGCATGCCTTAGCTTTCACTTTGTGGAAGATTTGTCTGTAATATATTGTGACTTTAAATTGGACAGGGGACTTTTAACAAATCACTTTATTCATTGGTTTCTGTGGGGCAAAGTTGAGGCTAGACAATCGTCAGCAAAAGCTTTGTTAAATATCATCTGACAGGGTGACTGGCTGTCTGTTATTTTAATTTAGTAGAAGTCACAAATCTAATCTTGTGGTTGCCTTTTCCTGTATTTTTGGAAAACGTTCTTCAAGCCTGATGAAGATCAGACCTAGTTTCAAAACTATGCTTAAAGGGCCAGCTCCACCATCAGGCTGAGTGAAGCAACCAGCTCAGGCAGTCAATCTTGGGGGCCCATTTTGAGCTATTACATTGTTAGTACTGCTATCTTTTTGCTGCCAGAAGAGGTTGTTGGGAGATTATTCTCCTCCAGTGGCAGAATTATCTGGATGAAAATAGTCACATTTCCACCCCCCACCCCCAGGACCAAGATCTCCTCAGAGCAGTGAAACAATGCTGAGGGTGCAGGAAACTCAGCATTTCTGGCTTTTCATAAATCTCACAAAATGATTGAGAGCCCAAGAGGTAGTCATTTTGCTGGAAGTAACCAGGCCTGCAACTAGGGTAGATTTGGATGGGAGTCCAGTTGCTTGGTCCCCTGCCCCCAACCACCATGCTGATTTCTGTGGCAGAAGAAAAATAGAATATAAATATATACACAGAAGCGAAAGTAATTATAGGCACAATAGTATTTTGGCCTTGTTCTCATTTTTTATCAAATAAACAGATTTGATGGATAGCAGAAGATTTCAGCTCATGTTTTTGCACAAAGGCCTCCTTTGGCAGCTTTTTGTTGAATAAAAGCAGTGATAGAGGACACTAGACTCAATTAAATTCATAGGGCAAGGATTCTTCAATAATATAGCACAAGAAAATCACCGAGTCTTCATGAAATAATTGGCAGACACAGCTTGCATTCTTCAAGTGTAAATTGAGCAACCGCTGGAACACTTTCACTTTGATGGGTGTCCAAATGGGTAAAGAGAGCTTATTGAATCTATCCATTGCATTTCATACATAGCTTGCTGTCTTAGACTGAAATATCCTGATTACTCTTACAAGTTGCTGGTTTTAGCATGCCCATCTATTCTATCTGGCAAGAGGCAATCTCAGATCCCTCATTTTCCATCTTAATAATCAGATCTCAGGCTTTGAAATCAAGTTTGAGAAATATGCCCAAACTCACTATAAAGGAAAAAGAACCCTTTTAAGAGACTATATTGTGTTACTTTTGGGGAAAACAAGGGAGTCCCCCAGGGCAGCCTGCTCTCTCACAGCTTTGATGTTATCAGGAGATTTCAGGGCTCTTAGACTTGTACTGCATATAAGACGACATATTTGAATGACTTCCATTGAGGATTCATTGTGATGTCCCTGAAGGAGCAGGAATGGCATAGCGGCAGAAACTGGCAAGCACACAGTGAATTCTGGCCTGCAATATCTCTCTGGAAAAAGGAGAAATTGTGAGATCACCCATATGTACTCCAGACACCTACTCCTTGTGAATAAACTGAAGGAACTGAGGCTTTTGTGGTCAATTTGTGAGTTGAGCAGCTGGAAGTCAAGGAATTTCAACCAAGGCCAAAGGCATAATGTAGGCTATATGGACTTAAAGTTTGCCAAACCTTGTTTCTTAATCAGGTTGGTAAATTACTTCTTAACTGTTTTTCATGTATTAGGAACTTTTGGACTGACAAGTTTATAGTGTTCACCAGGTAAGTGTCATGCCCTTGGAGTTGGACTCAGCTGCAACACAAGCTGCTCCAATCACTCGTTTGCCCTCTGGCAATTTCTCTTGGGATCTTTGCACCCTGTAGTAATGTGTGATTCACAAGCAAGCATCAAGACACTGAACTAACTAGCAAAGCTTAAGGGAAGATTGCCAACAGCTATGCATACTGAGAAGGTAGAGGATTTAACTCTTAGGGAAACAGTTCTCACTTGCTAGAAGCAACATAAGCATCTGGCTTTGTGTGCCACGACTCTTATTTGGGATCCAGTTACTTACACAACCCCAGCTTGTTAACTGACTAATGCCTTGTTTTTCCCTTGCTTTGTCATCATAAATCTTTGGCTTGACTTTGGACCCCTTCACCTGGAATCCACCCTGCCCAACTAAATTTTCATCTGTAATTTCTGATTGATTTCAGAATAACAAACCACAAGAATAATATGGAAAAGATGCCACATTAGATATACAAATGAAATAGGCTGATCTACAAGGGGGATATACAAATAAATAACAAACTAAAAAGGTGACTTTCCTATATTGGATTTACAAAAGAGACCTGTTAAAGTTTTGAAGGATTATGTGAAAAGGGACAAAAAAAAATTAAGAGAAATAAAATTCTAGAATATTATTTGAAAGGATTAAAGATCAAGATTGTTAAAAGGAAGGAATGTAAAGTTGGCTTATTTGACCAAGTTTACAACAGATATGTAGTTATCTATAATAACCCTCAATGGACTTTTGCTGACCAGTACTGAATGACAAGGCTTGAAGGATTTGTTTATAGATGGAGAAGAGATATGTGAAGAAGAAATAATCTGTTGTATTTTAAGAAAGAGTGGTAAGTTACTCAAATTGTTTATACTTATTATGATGACAGGGGAAGTAATTTTTTATATTTCTTTTTTTTTCTATATTCTTATTTTTCTTTCTATTTTTTATTTCCTGCACTTTCTGTTTTTTATTTATTTTTAGTTTGTATTAGTTTTTATCTTTTTCATCGTTGAATAAAAAATTAATATTTTAAAATAAGATGACTTTACTTTTGAGACAAGCATTTTCCCTAGTCACTTTTGGACTACACAATTATTATTATTCTTGAGTCGGGTAGAGAAATAGTCTCTGGCCAGAAACTGCCTGCATTCTTTCAGGGGTTTCTTTTTTCCCCCGTGGGCCAATCTTACTCTCAAGCAAACAAAGATAGCCACTTCAGGCAGCTGATCTTAGATGTCATGTAAGGAGAATAAATGGCTAATTATTTGATTTGTTATTATTGCAATTTTACTCCCAGGGACACTTTTGAGATTTTATACATAATGTGCCAAAATCACTTAGTTGGCTTTCTGCATCTTAACAGAGATCGGGGGTGATTAAAGCACCATTTGTTGTTATTCCTCAGCAGCAAAATGTGCTTCTCTTGTCTTTGGCTCAGCCAAAACCTTTTCTTAATGGCTCATCTTCTTTCCTACTAGTTGTTTCTCTATTTTCCTCCCTCTGGCCCAAGACCTGATGCTTCTCTTTTAACCATATATCACTTCCTTCTCTTCCAGCTTGCCAAATAGAGCTATCAGATCTGGCTGCAGAAATATGGATGATCGCTAGATGGCAGAAAGGAGCTAAAGAAAACTAAACGTTTGCTGCAGCTAGTGATCATCTAGATCAGTGATGGCGAAACTATGGCACGCGTGCCACAGGTGGCACACGGAGCCATATCTGAGGGTATGCCAGGCATTGCCCTATGTCAGTTCCAGCGCGCATACGCGCTCTGACCAGCTGATTTTTGGCCTTCTTTTTGGCCTGTTTTCACTCTCCCCAGGCTTCAGGAAAGCCTCCTGAACCCTGGGGACTGTGAAAAACGGCCCAACGGGCAACCGGAAGTTCGGAAATGAAATTTATGTGGCAGGATCCAATTGGGGTCAGTTACCAGGACCAGAGGTTTAATCTTTATGAGCTGAAGTGGTGCAGTGGTTAAATGCTGCGACTGCAGGCTGACTGCTAGTTCAGCAGTTCAGCTGTTCAAATCTCACTAGGCTCAAGGTTGACTCAGCCTTCCATCCTTCTGAGGTCGGTAAAATGAGGACCCAGATTGTTGGGGGCAATATGCTGAACTCTGTAAACCGCTTAGAGAGGGCTGTAAAGCACTATGAAGCGGTATATAAGTAAAGTGCTATTGCTATTGCTATTGCTTTCAAGCTTTCAGACTCATGCTGGAGTCCAGCCTCAGGGAACTTCTGACAGAAAGCTTGTGCTCAGGCAACTGAGTGAGAAGTTCCCTGAGAATGGGATCCAGCATGAGTCCAAAAGCTCAAAAGGCTAAATTCTGGTCCTGGTGACCAACCCAGATTGGATCCTGGGACACATATATTTGCCTTCATTTTGTGAAAATTTATGTGGTCGCTAACAGTTCAGCACCTGCACATAATCATCAGTCAATCCATCAAGGCCTGAGGTAGGGATTTAGACCCATATATAAAGCCCCCTTTCCTAGTCCTGCCTTCAGTGCCCTCCTGACCAGTTCCCATCTCTCTGAGCTAGCCGTGATAGGAACTCATTTGATTCATTTAGAGAACATTAGTTTTTAAAAGCTGTAAATCAAATAATTATGTCATACAAGTTCCCTAGATGGAAACTAGCTGATAAGAATGGCAATATAACTAAAAATGAACCCCAGATCTAAATTTAGGGGGAATGGGAAACAGTTTTATCCAGTGGTGGTATCAAGAGAACCGGTTGTTAACTTTCTGAGCAGTTCAGTGAACTGGCTGTTGGAAGAAATCTCCTTCCAACATCCTTTTGTTTTTCCCACCTTAAGGGGTTAATCCTGTCAGGAAGTCAGGAAGGAGCTGTTCTAGTGTGCCTCTGTGTGTTGTTTCTAGCCTAATCCTGCTTATCTTTATTGCCCTCTTAAGTATTTTCAGAAACTGCCTCTTTGGTTAAGCTTTCTTACATTGTAACAGCTGTTAATGGTTCTTGGCAGTACACCCAGACTTTCTATAGCCTGAGTGGCTTCTCTGGAGTTTCTCCCCCCCCCCCCCCCCAGTTGCTGGTACTTTTATTCTAGGGCTTGACTTTTTTTAAAGGGGAAGGGTTGTTTTAAGCTTTTTACACTGCTTTAGTGGTTCCTGGCACTGTCCTTTTGAGGTGTACTTCCAACATGTCTGAATCCCCTCCCAGCCATTCCTTGCCTCCTCCATCTCCAATTAAGGGTGGGAGGGGGCAACTGCAGGCCTCTTTCTTCCCTTGCTCTGTAATCTTCTCTAAATGGAGCAATCTGGCTAGTCTTTGGCTTCTTGGTTTGTTTGTTACAAAAAAAAGGACTCTGGGAGGTCTCACCCCCACTGATGGAAAAGCGATGAAGTAATCTTTTTGGACCTCCGCTGACTGCCTGATCGAATTAAGCAATGCTGCCTAGGGGGAAAAAACCTTTTTCAAGCTGCCTCTTCCCTCTAACACAATCTTTCTTTAAATCTGGATGATTTCCTTAGGATATCTTGTGAGGTGAGTGAGACCAGCTTAAAGTGGTCTTTAAGTGGTGCTAATGGATCTAAGGATTGCTTCTCCTGGGTGGGAAAGGGTGCTTTGTCAGTTCACTGAGCACAGGAGTCTCTTGTCTATGGGGATTCTTCAGTCATCCAGGTCATGGTTGTCCCAAAGGTGCTTTTTTCAAGAGGCAATTGGACTTTCTTGTTTTCCAGAAAATCCAGTTGCCTTTTGAAAAAAGTACCTTTGGGATAGTAGTCTCTTGCATTGCTTCAGAGTGGCCAAGTCACATGATTGCTCATTGATAGTGACATTTAAAAAAAGAAGGTAGATGTGTGGATCCTCCCTCCAATTCATTTTAGTTTTCTCTTTGATGATAAGGCTTAGTAACATGGCACCAGGCTTGAAGTTTATTTAGGTATCTGTGGCATGTACTAATTTTATTGTGATCCTGACAAGCTTGGGAGGGCAGAGACTTGAACCTGGGTCTCCTATATACTTTGTTAATTTGTCTCTTTAGCTCGGCATTTTGTAGCCTAAGTATGCCCACCCACTTTCTGGAGAGTTTAAATGACCTCTCTGCTAAAGGATTTCACTTTATGAGCATGAGTTGGCTGCTGATAGTTATCATTGCATTTTAACTATTTTAATTCCTCAAGGTGCTTTGGCACCCTGCCTGATTTGTAACTCTGGGTTGCAGGTATTGCTGATGAAAAGGAAAGTATTTGGACAGAATGGTTTAGGTTTCCATGATGGCTGTGACTCATTGATCTTCAGTGTATATTCCCTCATTTCTAATCTAATGACTGGTATTTAGGGCAGCTTTTTGCAAGCAAAGAAGTTTTTTGTATTTTTGTACAGGTAATCCTTGACTTACAACAGTTCATTTAGTGACTATTCAAAGTTACAATGGCACTGAAAAAAGGGACTTATGACCATTTTTCACACTTATGACCGTTGCAGCATCCCCATGGTCATGTGATAAAAATTCAGATAGTTGACAACTGTCTCACATTTATGATGGTTGTAGTCTCCCAGTCTTATGTGATCCCCTTTTGCAACCTTCTGACAAGCAAAGTCAATGGGGAGGCCAGATTCACTTAACAGCCATGTTACTAACTTAACTGCAATGATTCACTTAACAAATGTGTGTCAAGAAAAGTCGTGAAACGGGGCAAAATTCACTTTTCAATTTTGGGCTCAATTGTGATTGTAAGTCGAGGAGAGGAGAGGAGAGGCTAGGCGCGACAAGGAGGGGCTGGGAGGGGAGGGGAGGGGTGAGGCAGGGCCGGGTGTGGTGAGGAGAGGAGAGGCCGGACAAGGCGAGGCACCCCTCGACGTGAGTGACGTTGAGTTGGCCACGCCCACCCAGTCACATGACCACCCAGCCACGCCTACCCAGCTGGTCATTAGGGCAGAGAACCAATTGTTAAATTATTTGAATCCCACCACTGGTTTTATCCAATTAAACATAGCCAACTGGAAATACTGTACAACCTCAAAGAAACACTTGGATGTATCAATTATGGAGAACTATCATTAACTGCATTGGAGTTTGCCCTAGGCCTAGAGAGACATCCCATGGATTGCATATCCTTTGGGACAATGCTGTCATTTTTTCTACTATTTGAAGTAGGCCACCCCTTTTGCTGTATTAAAGAGAACAGTAGATGTTTGCCAATCTATTTTCTGATAGATGGGACAGGACAGCTCCTTTCCAATAAAGTGCTGTAAAGGACATTAAAATTCTAGCTGGGGGGAGGGGGAAGGCCAACATCAAAAAGAAAGCCCTCAGCTCTTTACATTTGGCCCCACCCTGTAACCTGGTTAACAGTGTTGCTGGCCAAGGAGCAGAAAAGAAACCGTAAGCTCATTGCTTATAGCCTTAGGGATGGTTCCCTTTGATGGGATCATCAAGGTGATGATTTATTTAAATTTTCAGCCTGTCCTATACCAAAGCCCCAGGGCATGTAACGATATTTGTCTCATATATAACATTTAATTAAAATCAGCTTTAAAAAGTTAAAACTTAATAGAGGATGCCCACTGCCTATACTGCATTTCTATTAGGTCTAATTTCTGACCCTGAGAAAGCTAGGCAATGAGGAAATGAATATTGATGATGCTTAGGTTTTAGTAGCCTGCAAATTAGGATGAAATGGCAGTGGCTTGAGCCACAGTTCCCGATGGGCAAATGCTTATAAATGTATTGCTTTGTAGATGGAGCCATGTTTTAGGGTCATCAGGGAGTCACCCGGGCAGCCAGGCCTTTCTCTAGGAAATGATCCAGCTCTGCTAATGTCAACCTGAAGGCAATTCTTCTTTGCAGCCTAAGCCTCTTGTCTCCCATACAGCTCCTGGCTGTTTCTTAAGCCTGCTTCAGAAATGCAGGTCCTGATTGCAACGGGTCAGGCTGGTGCTCAGCACAAAGTCACTACCACCATGATTGGTCATTCCTCTGCTTCTTGCCCTTCTTGCCCTTCCCACCCCTACAGAGAAGGCAGATCTCACTGGCTCACCCCTACAGAGAAGGCAGATCTCTACTAGTGTCTGCCTTTCCCTTTTAGGGATTAACAGAATAACAGAGTCAGAAAGGACCATGGAGGTCTTCTAGTCCAACCCCTTGCTCAGGCAGGAAACCCTGTACAATTTCAGACAAATGGTTTTCCAATCTCTTCTTAAAAATGTCCAGTGATTATTACTCTTCACTAGAACCTGTGCCTTTCCTTTCCTTTCCTAGATATTTGAATCAGGGGTGGGTTCTAACTTACCTCGCTACCAGTTTGCTTCCTCCCGTACCAGGTGTGCATGCACAGTGGGAAAAAATTCCCCCCCAAAAAGCCGAAAACAAGATGACGACCGCATGCACAGTGCAGGAAACTTGGCTTCTGCGCATGCACAGAAGAAGAAAAAAAAACCGGAAAAAATTTCAAAAAAAAAATCAAAACAATCCCCCCAAAAGCCGAAAGCAAGATGGTGACCACATGCACAGTGCCGGAAACTCGGCTTCTGCACATGTGCAGAAGAAAAAAAGCCCAGAAAAAAATTTCCCAAAAAAAATCTAAAAGAAAAATTCAAAAAAAAACCCACAAAAAAAACAGATGGCGGTGCCCACGGACCGGCGCCTATCAAACCAGTTCTGTGACATCATTGTAACGTCACCAGCAGGTCACTACCGGTTCGGGCGAACCGGTCCGAACCGGGAGGAACCCACCTCTGATTTGAATGCAGGGATACCTTTGACCCCTTTCCCCACATTATCTCTTAGGACACCAAATCAAAGCCTTTTTCTTTCTCTTCCCCCCCTCATTTATGAGACCAACACTGCTAGGATGCTATAATAAGCAGTAGGGAGTCAAGTGTCTTTTCATTTAAATGTTCTTTTGTAAGTCCCTGGAAGCTTTGTAGCAAGAAAGATCTCATAGTTCAGTTTCACAGAAACTAAGTAGGAATGTTCAGTGTTGCAACTGCAAAGGGATAGGGAAGGATATGAAGATTTATAGTATTGTGGGAAGGGTGGAAAATCAAGGAAAGTTTATTTCACCCAAACTAGGCAGAAAACAAAAGAGATATAAGGGTTGAATTAATATCTTCTAGGTTCACTTCACTGACTTAATGGGCTGTTCTGGATCAATTTCAAGATTATTAAACAAACAAGCAATTGTTGACCACAAGAGAACATATCAGTCTGGCAACTCAGTATAAAATGGCTTTGGATGCACTATAGCCAGTTGAAGCTGTGCTGCTACTATGGAAGAAGGTTGAAAACCTTCTGCTTTGAAGGGGTTAACACAGCCTGGGCAGGGATAAGGTAATTTTGAATTAAAGCTTGGGGGAAAAAATATGTGGAGTACATTGCAATGAGCTGGAAAGAGGAGGATGTCATTCACTTCTACACTTAAGAAGCGATGAGTGGTCTCTACTGTTCATGGGCCAAACAGAAATGGAGATCTGCACTGAATGTGCAAGTATTTGGCTTGCTACCCAACTCAGCTTGCTGCCAATATTTGCTCTTGCTATATCCAGTGAAAATCTCTAACCCACTGACTAGGAAGATAGTCTTGATGGCTACAATTGTTATCTGAAAGCCGATGGACTATCCAACAATAATGGATCGGAGGTTCACCATCTCTTTCCAATGTTTCTTGATCAGTCGCTAAGTTTGCAACCCCATAGATCACAGCACACCAGGCCCCCCTGTCCTCCACTGCCTCTCGGAGTCTGCCCAAATTCATGCCAGCTGCATCAGTAACACTATCTAACCACCTCTGTCGTTCCCTTCTCCTTTTGCCTTCAATCTTTCCAAAGAAATAGGAAATATTTGGCTCAGGTTTGTAAAAAATGAAGAAAGTATTTTTAAAAGCTAGGCTGAGACCAGTCCAAGGGGAGGTATGCAAATCCAAAAGGAGGTGTATAAATGGTAAGAAGTCAGTGAACTAAGTTGATATATATCATAGTCATTTTATTATATGTTGCATCAGAGGAACTATCATGCATCAATCGGTATGAAGCTCAGAGTTTTTGCCCACAATGTCCAGGCTGCTGATTATAATGATAGTTCTGAGTCCGCTCATACATGTTATGCTTTTCATAGAACATGGTCCTCAGTTTTGAGACTCTGGGTACTTCTATATCCCCATGACTGCCATTTCCAATCCTTCAATGCAGTTTAAAAGTTGTATACTATACAACTTGTTTCACCTCTGTGGAGAGGGAGGGAGGAAGGGAGGGAGGGGGAGAAGGAAGAAAGGAAGGAAGGAAGGAAGGAAGGAAGGAAGGAAGGAAGAAGGAAGGAAGGAAGGAAGGAAGGAAGGAAGGAAGGAAGGAAGGAAGGAAGGAAGGAAGGAAGGAAGGAAGGAAGGAAGGAAGGAAAACAACTTGGCACTTTGCATGAGGGTTGTCTCCTCCAAAAGAGAAGAAAAACAAATCATAGGAAAGGAATCTTACAGTCATTAGCCCAGTCCTTTTCTCACTGCAGGAATCCACCAATCCGTCTCCAAGAGATGGGCATCCATTCCCCTTTTGAAAGGCTCTGGCAAAGGGGAGATTACCACAGTTTCAGTGCTCCAATGTTCATCAGTTTTGATGTCAGGAAGTTCCTCCTAACATTAAACCCTAATCTCTGTTTGTTTAATTTCAACCCATAAATACTGGCCCTTCCCTTTGTTTTAATAGAGAACTTGCCTACTCTGGTCTTGCACATGACTGCCTTTGGTGTTTGTAGACCACAGTCGTATCTTTTCTTTTGCAAGCGAAATGTGCCTCGCTCCTTTGGTTGTTCCTTATAAGGGTAGGTTTCCATTTTTGGTTTTGATTTTGTAGTACCTGTTTTATGAAACTGATTCGAGAGTTTCCATAAACCTTTTAAGAGCAGTGCCTGGAATTGGACACAGACCAGACAGAATGACAAATGGAATCTAAAGTGCAGTAGAATTATTACCTCTCACTCATCTCTTACGCTTCTATTGATACAGCCTAAAACCACAGAAACCCTTTTAGCTGCTACATCACCCTGATTCCTTCATGCTCAGCCGGTGATCCATTAAGACTCCTAGATCCTTCTAATATGCTCTGTTGCCAACTCTCACTCAGAGTCCAATATCTGATTTTCCCCATCTAGATTGTGGACCTTAGACCAATCACTCTCGTCCAACATTATCTGTTGGACCAGGCCCAAAGTTCAAACAAACTGGGGTCATTTTATATTGTGATTTTACCCACTAAAATGTCAGACAATCCCAAATTTCATGATCATCTCTTCCATTCCAACTTCAAGATTGTTTATAAAATTATTGAATATCATTGTCCAGAAGCAAAGATTTGGGAAATTCCATATAAGAAAATATGGATCCCTTACTGGTTGAAAATGCATAGATCCACAAAACCAGCCCATATTTATTCATTTCCCACCACAAGGATATCACAGCAGATGTTATTAAACACCATATCAGACATTATAACAGAATAACAGAGTTGGAAGGGACCTTGGAGGTCTTCTACTCCAACCTCCTGCTCAGGCAGGAAACCCTATACAATTTCAGACAAATGGTTGTCCAATCTCTTGTTAAAAACCACCAGCACCCACAACTTCTGGAGCACCCACAACATCTGGAGGCAAGTTGTTCCACTGACTAATTATTCCAACTGTCAGGAAATTTCTCCTTAGTTCTAGGTTGATTATTAAACACTTTTACTAGGTTTAATATACACTCTATCCACTACAAGCCCTGGATCTACTAAACTAGTTACTGTTGTCTAAAATGTTCTAAATAGGTTAGTGGAAATGGCATAATTTTGTCAATTTCAATGGTGGCAGAGAAGCAGAGTTGTTGAGGAAGGGCATAAAAGAAGACAAAACAGACAGATGGAACAGATCAAGTCAGGGAAAACCTGAATGGAAACATTTCCAAACAATATGTTGCTAAGGACCTAATGCATTAAGTTTAAAAAAAAATACAGAAGCCTAAAGTCTGTATTGCAAGCAGTATCTAACTGCTGAATACCCATATCAATGCTTAAGCTCTTTGTCTATAGTACAGATGAATATAATGTGTGTTATTTCCTTTCCTGCAAATGCCTTCCGGAGAGTAGAAGGATGATCAAGAGAAAAGTATCTCCAGCCATTATATAAATCTCTGTAAATAACGTTGCGATTCTAAATGTTTTAGAGTTTTTAGCTTTTGGGCCAACGGCAGCAATAACCGTCAAGGTTTCTGAAAAAATGCAATGTACTTCCAGCACTTGAGCACTCCTTCTTCTGAAGTGCTGTGGATTTGCTGACAGCCCTCGGGGTAAATGTCTCCCTTGTTCTTGGTTTGAAAACGAACACCGACTTTTCTTTTAAATCTCTCGAATCTGAACAAGAAAGAAGCAAGTTTCAAACTCTAATGCTGCCTACATCCAAGATGCCAAATACTCCAGTTTCCGAATATATATATGCTGCTCTGTTGTCTAAATTGACAGCCAGAAATGTTCAGATAGTGCAGGATTTGGTTTCACAAGGATGTTATTTCTCCTGGTTGGTCTTTCAATTAAAGCCACGGTTCAAAATTTACAGATTTATTTGGGTTATTTAAGTGACAAAGAAATACTCTGCTAGAATTCTAGCAGCAAAACATTATCAGGGGTAGCCTTTATGGCGATTAATGACCAAAACTCTGTGGATGAATAAAATAATTAAAGAGTTTGTATTAAAAAATAAAATAAAATAAAATTATGTAAAATTATAACTAGGTCTTCAAGGTGATCCAGGCTATGTCTAGTTTTAAATGCAATTAAACAAATATAGTCACTTTCAAGGAGACAAAATCGTACTGGTCTGTTAAAAATAATTGTATATTAAATAAATCATAATTGTCTGGGTTCTTAGCCAAATAGTTATAAAGCAATCTCTTGCTTCCACAAACAAGGTGCACTGTAAAAGAACATGGGTTATGGATTCAATTAAATTCTTCTCCATCTTAGCTTACACAAAATGTTTTAATATTTGCAGCTCTTGGGTGGGCATTAAAGCATGCTAATATTTTAATGCTCTTCGAAGTTGGGGGAGAGTTTTGATATCTTGCTACCTAAAAAAAAGTCTTGACTACTAAGGAACAAGTTCATGGGTAGTGCAGATTGAGCCAATTGGTTTTCCAAATCTGTAGCACGCTTTTAAAAAAAAAATTACTAAAACTGTATTCATTATAGCTCATCACCAGAATGGCCTTTCTATAGAGTTGCCATTTTATTTATACAATTTATTGATTTTAAACAATTTATAAACTGAATGACTCCCAATGTTTCTGGGTGGTATAAAATTCCAGGTTAAAAAAGAAAACAAAAACAATCATGAATGGGCCCCCAAAACAACATGTAGATAGTCTTTGACTTATGACCACAATTGGGACCAGAACTACTGTTGCTAAGCAATGCAGTCATTAAGCAAGTTGCACCAGATTTTTTTCACCATGGTTATTAAGTGAAGCACATGACCATAAAATGCATCCAGTTCAGAGGTGATATTCAGCAGGTTCTGACCAGTTCTGGAGAACCGGTAGCAGAAATTTTGAGTAGTTCGGAGAACCGGTAGATCCCACCTCTGACTGACCCCGCCCCCATCTATTCTCTGCCTCCCAAGTCCCAGCTGATCGGAAGGAAATGGGGATTTTGCAGTAACCTTCCCCTGGAGTGGGGAGGGAATGGATATTTTACAGTATCCTTCCCCTGGAGTGGGGTGGAAATGGATATTTTACAGTATCCTTCCCCTGCCACACCCACCAAGTTATGCCCACCAAGCCACACCATGCTCACCAAGCCACGCCCACAGAACCGGTAGTAAAAAAAATTGAATCCCACTACTGATACAGTTTCCCCCACTGACTTTGTGGGAAGGTCACAAATGGTAATGACGTGACCCAGGGATGTTGCAACCATGCATGCTAATTGCCAAGCACCTGAATTTTGATTGCTTTGACCATAGGGAAACTGCCATAAATCAGTTTTTCCAATGCCATCATAACTTCGAACAATCACTAAACAAATAAGCCGAGGCCTACTTGAATAACCAGAGAAAATTGATCCAACGGGGGGCTCAACCTTTGGATCTGCCCCGCAGTCTGGGAGCATGGCCAGTTTTGAGAGAGATGCTCTTCTCCATCTTAATTCATAACT